>JALPQD010000015.1:8527689-10025231 GCA_023101885.1 Typhlomys cinereus
TTAAATAAAAAAGGACTGGTGGTGGTGAGAAGTGCCACATTTGGGATTCAAGGAATAGCGTACATGCCATGACTGTGTTTTGGGTCTGAGCATTTTTTTGAGGAACCAGAAGATCCTACCCTGTGCAATATGAAGTCATATTTTGTCACTGAGAACTCTTTCATCCCTGCAATCCAGCCTGCTAGCGATATGATCTTTATTCCCTGAGAATTTATTTATTTTTTTTCCCATGTCACATCACTTGTCTTGTTCATTAGTGTAATGTCTGTGCTGTGACATTTCCTCTATTGTAATACCTGATGATTGCTGAGTACTTGGTATATTCCAATCACTCTACTTGTCATCCTCTCATTCAATCATCTGAACCCCCTAAGAGAATTTACACATCATAAATGAAGAAGTTGGGACTCGGAGAAGTGAAAGAGGTCACACAGCTAGTAAAGGTGATATTCCAACCCAGAAGAGACCCTTTGAATCCTTGCGTTTAACTTCTGTTTCATTCTGTATTACACCTGAGTAGCTTGTTGGAAACTCAGAGCTTCTCTGTAGGAATCATAAAGGCCCTTTGAACAGGAAGATGTTAACAGAGACGGGTGATACAATGTGATCCAAAAATCATTGGTTGACTGGCGGTCCCACTTGCAATGTCAGATGCAAAGGACTGTTTATGCCTGAATGTGGTCTATAACTTATCTAGTTCATGTTGCTCCCCAATGTCATTTGCTTGGAAGCAAGTGACAAGAAAGGTGCTAGGTGACTTTCTGCTTTCTTAGCTAATTTGAGCGAGACAGATGTAATTTCAACCTAATTCTCATCTCAGGACTATTGTATGTTTTTCCTAATTGATGTTTGTAGCTCTGTCCTGGACTCTGAGATGGAAAAGAGGGAGATACGCCACATGATCACATAAATTTCCTTCTACTGGCAGATAATTGTATTAGTCACTTTTTCATTGTTGTGAAAATGCCTGACAGAAGCAACTGAAAGGAGGAAAGATGTTATTTTGGTTCCTAGCTCAGAAGACATTGGTCTGTCACAGTGGAGCAATCATGGTGGCTGGTTTAGTTCCTGGTGAGAGTGCATATGGGTACAGCTCGCTCACCTATTGGCAGTTGATCAACAAGCAGATGACTCAGGTTATAAGTAGAAGTGAATATCATCTTCTTGGTCCATGCCCATTGGCCTACATCTGCCAGAGATGCCCCACAACCCAAAGGTTTCCAAACCTTCCAAAATAGCCTTCTAGGCTGGGGAACTAGTGGCCAAATACATGAGACTATGGAGGGAACACTTTATATTTAAGTCATTTGTAATAGACTTGTGGGATAGTCTAAACCCCTACTTGGATTTAGGGCTGGTTGTCCCAGAAGTGTTGTTGATGCTCCTATGTGGACAGGTAACTCTGACACTACAGGGTAGGGATGTAGCTACTGACTGGCACGATGCCTTCCTCTCAGGTCACTGGGTCTGCTTAGAGTTAGGTCCTGATCTCCTCCTCTCAGAAACGAATAGATTCAGGATGCAAAGCGAGCCCATCCTCTGCCTCTGCATTTTAATTTCTGAGAGAGAGAGAGAGGATGTCTTGCATGTGGAGATGAGAAGACAACATGGTAGTCAGAAGACAACTTTCAGACATCAGTTCTTTCTCCTTCCACCACGTGGTTCCAGAGATTGACACATTTGTATGTAGGCACCTTACCTTTCCTGAGCCATCTTGCTGCCCCCTGTTGAACTTCACAGGAGTAGCATCCATGAACTTGACGTCATTCAATTCCTGTTGGCAGAAGGTGGGAGTTATTCCGAGTGAGTCAGGAAAAAGAGAAGAGAGAACTCAGTTAAACCTTCCCAACTTCTTACCGAAAGAATGGAAATCTCATTCAGAATAACCACTGTTCATGTGACTCTGTCCCTACCTTGGGAGTAGCCTGAGGCCTGGTTACTAGGGTGGAGTGGGTCTAAGATCCAGTCACACCTGCATCTGGAGATAAGTGCACAGAGGTCTGGGAAATGCTTCTTTGCTCTGACAAAGGAAGAAACAGCCCTTCTCCTCTGCGGCTTATCATCCGCTCTGCATGTGAAACCTGCATTGGGGCAACATGGTTCTGATGGAAACTCACTGAGGACAAACTTAAGACTGACACAGTGGAGAAAACACCTGACTTAGTCACCTCCCTATTTGGAACTTGTGCTCTTTTAAATAAACAAGCTACTTTTATTCATTTAATTGAGTTTTCTGTTCCGTGTAATAACAAACACCATAATGCACCTCAATGTCGATGATGAGTGTGAAGGGCCTTCGGGGTTGTGTCTGCTGCCTGATCTGTTTTAATTTCTCTCATCCTTCCTTTGGAATGTTGTTTTCTTTGAATGAGTCTCCCTTACCCACTTCACTACTGGTGGATTTCAATCCATTCCCCTGAGTACTTGGCTGATTGGTACAATAGAGAGAGAACATGTGACTCATGTGGAGGAGTAACTAGATGATGTCCAGAGATCCTTTGTTCATGCTGCGCGTTTGGGAGTAGAAGTCATGAGATCACATGAAGATAACCTAGAGAAGGAGGCTTGCTTAACTTCCAGGTACTTGCTAGCGATAGACCTAGAAGTATGCTGGTTAAACTTGGGCCTCGATATGTGAAGTAGGAATGGAATTTTCTGTGTGTAAGGTGATGATAAAGAACAGATCTAAAAACAATCTGTTCTTCCTTTACTCTCCACTCTGCCCCCCCATTCCTGTGTGCATCCCAGCCTTTTTAACCTTCTCTGGAGTCTTCCAGAGTACTTTGTCTTCTGTGACCACAAGATTTTGCACTTGCTGTCTCTCTGTGAAAGGATGCTTTTTCTTGTCCTATTTTCCCTCTTTTGGTAAACTCCTCTACATTTTTCATGCTGTCATTCCTGAATCTACTGATCAGCTTCTTTTGTGGTATTCAGAAAACCAGTATCCCTTCTGAGGACTGATTATTGGGCTTTTTAGTTAATGCATTTATATCCAGTAGCCTGTTATTCCAAGAAATCAGGGATCATCAGTTTATATCTGTTGAATCCCCAGGTAGCTAAATCAATGATCTGTCTATATACCAATCAATAAATTTTTGTTGTGTGAATGCATGGATATGCAAATGTATAAAAATGAACTGTTATGGTGTGCTCTTGTATGATTTTAGTCATTTTATATTTCCTAACGTTTTATTGAAAGGCATCTAACATATTCCATCACTAAGTTGCCCTCTTACAAAGAAGCAGATGATAGATATGAAGAGAAGTCTCAAGAGACTTTGCCTCCCTAAGCCTCAGTTGCTTAATTTGTCTTGAGTCACATTCTTATGTCTCTTACGGCACCTTCCAGAGGAGGGTAAGTCACAGGATAAATATGATGCATAGGTTTGACTCATTCATCTTTTTACTTAAATATTTCAGAGGAAGGAAAATTTATCACTATTAAAACAAAAAATGTTTCATTGAATCAAATTACAAATATGCACTGATTTTAATGCAAAGGGAGTTAGCTCAGGTTCCCTGGTGCTATGCATTGGTATGTCAGACTCAGGGGCCCCATACACTATTGCCAAGGTTTCAATAGGCTCAGTTAACATGTGTACCTATCTGAAAGGTCTCTGTGGGATACTGTGCAGGCAGGGTAGACCAGAACTCTGGTGTACTTTGCTGGATGAAGGAGACTCATAGATGAATTCTCAGGCCTTGCCTGGTTCCTGCCTTCCTCTTGCCTTTATTTGGGTCTTCTCAAATGATCTTGCAGATCTAAAATGTTGCATCCGGGTTCTTCCAGAGCTACTGCTGACTCCTAACTAGGGGAAGACATTCACTAGCCACTAGGGCGATAAACTCGTGAGATTTGTCATGTTGCTTGGAAGCTGCCCCATAGACCCTGTTGATAAACCTCTGTCTGTGTGTTAAGAAAAGAAAATAAGCTCATCTAAATTGCTTGATATGATATGGCCATGCCCAGATTTGAGGCCAATAGTTCCAAGGCAGCTCAGGCCCATAAATGCAAGAGCTGCTGCAGCTCCAGGTCCAGGACTGTCTCCCATCTGGCCCAGGCCTGAGGTTTAATTGAACTGGAGTCTGACCCTCTTGCCTGGGCTGTGTTTCCCTGACATGCCTGCAACCAAGTGAAGTGATGCAGATCTCTCAATAAGCATCCAGCAACAGCCTATCTCAATAGGGCATTTCCAGAGCGCCCTTCACGCTCAGCATAACAGGAAGCTATGAAAATCAAGTTGTGTTTTATTATAAGTCCCTGTGCTCCTCCCTCCCACCTCCCAAAGAAAAAAAATCACAAACAGTGAAGGCAAATAATTTTTCAAATCGATTGTTTATGAAAATGCCTGTTTTATGCTCTATCTTTTTAAGGACTAGAGAATCACATAAATGACAATTCCAGAAACATAGATTTTATGACTTTTTTACTTTCCAAATATGTTGGCACAGGTTAAAAAATAAAATTTTGTAATTTCGGGAAGAGACTAATGTACTTTTTTATTAAAATGGAAATGACACACTGCTGCATATCTAAGTTGATTTAGTGTTTTTATTAGTTATAGAACTGTTTAATACCTCGCTAACTATTGCATTCTCCCTTAAGGTTTCCATTGTTCACATATCCTCGAAACAAATTGATAATTCTGAAAAAAATAAAGTATTTCTTGGTTGTTTGCGACAGCAGAATAGCAATCAGTCACCACAGGGTTACTACAATGGGCGTCATTATATCTGGATCCTTATCAATTTCACTATACGGGTAAGTATTATTGCTGCATACCGGAACTCCTTGGGTGTTATTGCTTAATTTTAATTGTGATTGTAAAATGTGAACAATGTGGATCTTTAAAACCACAATTAAACACCTGCTATACTTGTTGTCTGTTGGCATTTAAAGATATATTGAGTCTCTCAAACTGCTGATTTCAGATATTGCCTTGAGCATAAAAATAGATTTAATTTGAGAACAAGTGTTGACTTAGGGAGGAAGTACAGGAAGTTTTCGGAAGTCAGACAGGTAAATCCAACTCGAGTCTGAGAGGAAAATACGTATCCAATAGAAAGCAAAACCAGGTTTTACACCAAGCTCATCTGCCTCCGCCCCCGCCTGTGGGTCTCCTGCCAATTTCCTTCAGTGCTGGGAATCTGACTCTTTGTCCCACTGACAACTTGTTAATGAAGAACCTCCCTACAGGAAGCACCTGCCCGACGTTGATGAGATATTATAGGAGAAATAAGCAGAGTTAGGGAGGCGCAGGGGAGGTTGGTGAGGAGAAGGGGTAATGATCTCTCATTTCAGCCCCAGGTCCCAGCCCAAATCAAATGTGAAAAATAGATGGTCCAAGCCTTGGGAACCTAAATCAGCAGAAGAAGGGGATTCGGAGTTCCTGAAAGCAGATTCGGAGAGCATTGGTCCCAAAGCAGGGGCTGCAGCCTTCCAACTGATGGCTTTCTTTTCTTTCTTTCTTTCTTCTTTTTCTTTTTTTTCTGATGGGTAGGTGGGTGTAGGTGGTTTATCTCCATCATTATAATTAACCATTTATACAATATTTACAAATCACTGTACTGGGTTCTGAGTTTCCAAATGCATTTACAACAGTGTTGTTTACCCGGTTTAGTTTCTGTGGAAAATAGCATTTCTGTTTTAATTTCCCCAGCAGTGTTTTATAACAGTGAAGGAAGGGAGTAGTCTGGGTGGGGCAATGGGATATAAAGCATCTTTCCTTGGAGAATAGGACCACAGGTTGCATGTGAAGAGCAGGAAAGAATAAAATACATTGAGTTATATTCATCTATGCTTATTTTTTTAACTTATAAAAAATCCAATCAGAATAGATTGCAAATCCCAACTTCCCCGTTTCAACTAAACAAACCTGATCGTGCATCAGGGAGTAGCCCGGGCTCTGTGGAAAGGCTCCTGGTAAATGGTTAAACTTTCTGCGAGATGCCAAAGCATTCAGCTGACTGCAAGATGAATAGGACAGAAAGCAGGAGGGCCTCTATGAGGGCTGCACCCAACCGATTCCTCAGCTATTGAAGATAACTGGATACATTACAAGAATCTGGACTCTTTTTTTTTTTTTTTTAAGAATCTGGACTCCTTCTGTTCCTCTCTAACTGCATCTCAAAGCAGTGACGCCAGAACTAGAAATAAACCAGACTTTGAAAAGCCTTAAGAGTAATCCTGGTACTTTTAGAACCGAAGGAGTTGTTACATGCAGCATGCCATTAAAAAAAAAAATCCTCTATCTCTGAATTGTGGGTGGGTCAATCAGTCCCCTTCCCTGTGTCTCTGTCATTTCCAGTACTACGAAAACGATGCCCTTTCTGAGTGAAGTCCCCTGGAAAAGCATATAGCTAAGCTGAAGAGAGAAAATGGCTTTCCTTTTTTCTTATTAAAATCACACTACCTAAAGCTGCCCCTTTGCTTGCCATGCACTGATGACTGATGGGATGGAAGTAGGAGGGATAGGGAGGATGATTATTGTTAGGAAGTGGAGTGTCAACATTCCCCTTACAATTGTAGATATATAACCTAGCCACTGAAGACTCAAATTTAAAGTAAGTGTTCCTCATGAGAGCCCTTTCGAGGGAGATTCACACATCATACTTGTACCTAGGGAAAGATATATAGTGGGTGCTCAATGTGTTGTTTCTTATCAAATACATACAAAGCAGACCCATAAAATGGATCATAACAAGAACCGACTTAAGAAGAATTCCTGATTTGCAGGGAACTGATGGGAAGTTTTGATTCATTGTACGATGAGAAAAAAAATTAATAACCTTGAGGCATATTCACTAAGATGGCATTAGTCACTGGAACACAGACACATGCCAGGGTCAATAGCATAACCCTGTGCTACCCCTACATTATCAACTTGAGTGAATTTGGAATCATCTAAGAGAGAGAGTTTTGGAAGTGTCTATGAGAGTGTTTCCAAAAATACTAACCGTGAATTTGGGTGGCACACAAAATCCCATAGAGTGGGGTTCTGGTGTGAATAAAAGAGGGAAAGGAGAATCTAAGAATCAGCATTCATCTCTCACGGAGACAGCTGTCTACGTACGGCCATGATGCACTGGATCCTTCTTACATGAGCCAAAATAAATCCTTCACACAAGGTGTTTCTGCCAGATATTTATCACTATGTTGAGAAAGTACCTAACATCCTCACATCAGATTCAGTTTCTCTGATGTCTACCGTGGGTTTCCTCACAAGGAGAGCTCTTTCAGCATGGGTTCAGGAACACTGGCCTCCTCGGCTCTTTCATCTTGAACACAGGGCTTCACACAGGCGCTGGAGGAGAAGGGGGGGGGCAGTGGCCACTGTGAAGGGCAGTGTGTTCGGGGGAAGTCCAGGGAGGGGCAAGGCATCCCGTGCCATCATTCAGAATCCAGGAAATTAAAGTAACCCAGGAAGAGGAGAAAACACTTTTGGTGAACTGAGACGTACCAACGTGGGTTAGAAACAACCGCTGGATCGGGAGGCATGTGCCAGCTCTCCCGCCCACTCAGAGAAGCTGCTGAAATGCTTAGCATGATTACAAACACAAATTCTCTTCTGTTCATGGCATAGAGTTGGAAATGGCTGTCTGGAGGATGAGAGTTCTGCTTGAAATGGAGGGATGCTTTGTTTGGGGACATGCCTTGGATCTAAGTATGTGATGCTTTAAAATAACTTCAGTAGTGCAGCAATATATAAATTGCATGGTTTTTTAATTATTTTTAGTTAGTGTTATGAAATAATGTCAATGTGACACTTTGTAATCATGTCATTATACTTTGCTGCTATTTCCTCCCTCATTGTCATCTCCATCTCTCTTCTCCTGTCCCTATTGGTCCTTTCTTCTACCCAAACAGTTCTACTATAGCTTTCATATCACATGTATATTTAAATGTACATTCTACATATGAGAGGAAACAATTGTCTCCCCATTGATTCTCTTTTGTTCTCCTTCCTTTTGAACCTTTCTCCTTACCCATAGTCCCCTCTTTTGCATTCATATCATATGTATATATTTAAGTCTCTGGTATATGCTTTTATATTTAAATCTGGATTCTACATATGAGAGAACACATGTTATTTATCTTTTAACTCACTTTGCTTAACATGATTATCTCCGGTTCCTTCCATTTTCTTGCAAATGACACAATCATAGAATAGATTTGGTTTGTATGTACTGAGTAGAACTGGTTTGTATGTACTTTAATATTTATGCCATATATTCACAAAATTATCAATGAAATTCATAAAAGCTATATGACACATTGTTAACTCTCATCTCCCCTTTTCAATAACTGGACATTTTATGGCTCTTGCATGTATTGCCTGTTTTTTTTTTTTATTTCCACTCATACAAACTTAACAGGTACACTGTCCCCCCCTCCCCTGCAACCCCCTATCCTCCTATGGGCCCCCCCTCCTCTCTCCATCCCCCAGTGACTCCCCTCCCATCCCCGGAGAATCCTTTAATGTGCATGTCTGTGTCCTCCTCTCCGATGACATATAAGGACCCAGTGGCATTTCCATAAGCCCTTTTCTCTGTTCCCCTTAAGCATAAGATCACTACTATGGCTGTCAATCCCTTGCCTCCAGGGGTCTCGGTTGCCCTTATCAGATGCTAGACTTTATGAGGGCAACAGTGCGCTGGACATTGCGCAGGGCATGCAAAGTTCCATTATGATTGCTTTGGCCCCCAACTATTGTTGAGAATCTTGCAAATCGTTGCTCCTCCCATCCTTTTGCTCTTACAATCTTACCGCCCCCTCTTCCGCAAATGTCCCTGAGCTCCAGGATGGGGAGAGATTAGGCTGTCCTAGTTCTATGTGATTGATATAGAGTCTCTGAAGTTCTGGATTGTGGTTTGTTGATTTTCTTTTGCAGTTTTGCTGCTCCTGCAATTCCCTTCACTCCATTCTGCTGGGCACTGTATGTCACCCCCTGGCCAGAGACAAAAAGCTGTTAAACTGGAGTCTTGTTGTAATAGCACATTCAAGGGTAGATGTAATAAGAGTAGGAAACCTCACTGAGAGAGGGGTCCATCACCCATTTGCAAAATGATTACTTTTTATCTGCTAGACTATATGCCCTCCCCTTCTGGTGAGATCAGGAAAGAACGTCTGTGAACTTAACCAGGTTTCTCATTACTTACTTGCAGACCTTCATGGAGGCCTATTTTCTCTGCTGTAACATGGTCTCCTCTCTCTTTGTTTCTGGTGTGGCCCTCCTAACCCATCTCTCTTGTTCATAATCCTTGCAATTACTGTGTTACATAGGTTTACTTTTGAGTGTCCCAATGTGGGCTGGGTGAGTTTGGTACTAGGAGCCACCTATTAGGGAGTACATACGGCGCTTAATTTTCTGGGTTTGGATACTTCACTTAATATAATTCTTTCTAATGACATCCATTTCCCAGCAAATTCCAGTAATTCATCATTTTTGATGGCTGAGTAGTACTCCATTGTATAGATGTACCACAGTTTCCTTATCCACTCGTCAACTGTTGGACATTTAGGTTGATTCCATGACTTTGCTATTGTAAACAGTGCTGCTATGAACATGGTCGAGCTTGTGCTATCGAGGCGAACCTTTGCTGCTTGGGGGGTTATTCCCAAAAGTGGGATAGCAGGGTCATATGGCATTTCAATCTTTAATTTCTTTAAGAATCTCCAGACGGCTCGCCAGAGTGGCTGTATGAGCCTGCATTCCCACCAACAATGTAGGAGAGTTCCCCTCTCTCCACATCCTCTCCAGCATTGTACGTTGTTTGTATTGTGGATTTTTGCCATCCTGACCGGGGTGAGATGATATCTCAGGGAAGTTTTGATTTGCATTTCCCTGATGGCGAAGGAAGTGGAGCATTTTTTAAGATAATTGTTAGACATTTTAATTTCATCCCTGGTAAAGTTTCTTTGAAGTTCCAGGGCCCATTTTTTAATTGGGCCAGTGTTTTCCTTGGAGTTTAATTTTCTAAGTTCTTTGTGCACTCTGGACAGTAGAGCTCTGTCAGATATGTGGTTAGTGAAGATTTTCTCCCATTCTGTGGGTTGCCTTTGAGCTCGTGTGACAATCTCTTTATCTGAACAGAAGCTCTTTAATTTCACAAGATCCCAACTGTTGAGAGTTGGTAGCAGTGACTGTGCCATTGGATGTCTGTTTAGGAACTGTTGGCCTAGCCCAACCAGCTCGAGGGAGTTCCCTATCCTTTCAACTATGGTTTTTAAAGTCTCTGGCCTGATATCAAGGTCCTTGATCCATTTGGAATTAAGTCTTGTACATGGTGACAAGTACGGGTCCAGCTTTAATCTTCTGCATGTGGAGATCCAGTTTTGCCAGCACCATTTGTTGAAGATGCTGTTCTTTTTCCATTGGATTCTTTGGGCCCCTTTGTCAAAGACCAAATGGCTGTAACTTTGTGGGCTTATATCTGGGTCTTCAATCCTTATCCATTGATCTGTGTGTCTATTTTGGAGCCAGTACCAGGCTGTCTTTATAACTATGGATTTGTAGTATAGACTTAGGTTTGGTATGGTAATACCTCCAGCTGTGTTTTTGTTACTCAGGATTGTTTTTGCTATCCTGGGTCTTTTGTGCCTCCAAATGAACTTTGAGATTGTTTGGTCAACTTCTTTGAAGAATTGCTTTGGGATTTTGATTGGTATAGCATTGAATTTGTATATTGCCTTTGGTAGGATGGTCATTTTTACAATGTTGATTCTGCCAATCCAGGAACAAGGGAGGTCTTTCCACCTTCTGGTGTCTTCTGCAATTTCTTTCTTTAGGGTTTTAAAGTTTTCATTGTAAAGGTCTTTTACCTCCTTAGTTAGGTTTATACCAAGGTATTTCATTTTTTTAGGGGTTATAGTAAATGGCATGGTTTCTCTCAAGGCTTTTTCACTTCTTTCATTCTGGGCATATAGGAAGGCCTCTGATTTTTGCACATTTATTTTGTATCCTGCCACCCTGCTGAACTTCTCAATTAGTTCCAGGAGCTTCCTGGTGGAGTTTTTGGGATCACTCAGGTATAAGATCATGTCATCTGCAAATAGAGATAGCTTGACTTCTTCCTTGCCAATTTGAATCCCTCTTATGTCCCTTTCTTGTCTTATGGCTTCGGCTAAGACTTCAAGTACAATATTGAATAGAAGTGGTGAGAGTGGACAGCCTTGTCTTGTTCCTGATCGAAGTGGGAATGCTTCCAATTGTTCCCCATTGAGCATAATCCTTGCTGTGGGCTTGTTGTATACAGCTTTTATTATATTGATAAAGGTTCCTTCCATTCCTACTGTCTCTAGCGTTTTGATCATAAAAGGCTGTTGGATCTTGTCAAAAGCTTTTTCTGCATCTATCGAGAGTATCATGTGGTCTTGGACTTTGGACTGGTTTACATGATGAATTACATTTATTGATTTGCGTATGTTGAACCAACCTTGTGTGCCGGGGATGAAGCCTACTTGGTCCCCATGAATGATCTTTTTAATATGTTTTGAATCCGATTTGCTAAGACTTTGTTGAGAATCTTTGCGTCTGTGTTCATCAGGGAGATCGGCCTATAGTTTTCTTTTTTAAGTGAATCTTTATTAGGTTTTGGGATTAAAACGATATTAGCTTCATAGAAGGAATTTGGTAGTGTTCCTTCCTTTGCTATTTGATGGAACAGTTTAAGGAGTATTGGTGTTATTAACTCCTTAAATGTCTTGTAGAACTCTGTGCTGAATCCATCTGGTCCAGGACATTTTTTGGTGGGAAGATTCGAGATTACTTCCTCAATTTCCTTATATGTTATAGGACTATTTAAATAATTCACAACTTCCTGATTCAATTTAGGTAAGTTGTGTTTACTTAGAAATTCATCCATCTCTTTTGTGTTGTCAAACTTCACAGAGTATAAGTTTTTGAAATATGATGTTATAATTCTCTGGATTTCTTGGGTATCCGTAGTGATAACTCCATGTTCATTTCTAATTTTGTTAATTTGGGTTTTCTCTCTCTTGCTTTTGGTTAGTTTAGCTAGGGGTGTATCAATCTTGTTGATTTTTTCAAAGAACCAGCTTTTTGATTGGTTGATTTTTTCTATCGTTTTCTTAGTCTCGATTTCAGATATTTCTCCCCTTATTTTGCTAATCTCTTCTCTTCTACTGCTTTTAGGATCAGATTGCTCTAGTTTCTCTAAAGCTTTAAGCTGCATTGTTAAGTTGTTTATTTCTGATGTTTCCATTTTTTTGACGTGGGCATTAAGAGCTATGAACTTACCTCTTAGAACAGCTTTCATTGTGTCCCAGAGATTTTGGTAAGTTGTATTTTCGTTATCATTCACTTTCAGGAAATCTTGAATTTCCTTTTTAATTTCTTCCTGAATCCAGTTCTCATTCAGCATCATAGTGTTAAGTTTCCAGGAGTTAGTGCATTTTCTCTTGTTTGATGTGTTGTGGATGTCCAGCTTTAGGCCGTGGTGGTCTGATAGGGCACAGGTTAGAATTTCAACTTTCTTGTATATGTGTAGATTCATTTTGTGGCCCAATATGTGATCTATTTTGGAGAAAGTTCCATGTGCTGCTGAGAAAAATGTGTATTCTTTGGTGCGTGGGTGAAAAGTTCGATAGAGATCTGTGAGGTCCATTTCTTTCAGGGTTTGATTAAGTTCCAAAGTGTCTCTGTTAAGCTTTTGACCTGTTGATCTATCCCATGTAGAGAGGGCGGTGTTGAAGTCCCCAAGAATTATCGTTTGGGGGTTGATTTCTTGCTTTAGACGCTGTAGGGTTTTCTTAATGAATGTGGAGGGGCCCGTATTGGGTGCATATATGTTCAGTATTGTGAAATCTTCCTGGTGAATTGTACCTCTGACTAAAATGTAGTATCCATCCGTGTCTCTTATAATTTTCTTTGGTTTGAAGTCCACTTTGTCTGATAGCATAATGGCTACCCCTGCCTGTTTTCTGCTTCCATTTGCTTGTAGAATTGTTGACCAGCCTTTTATTTTTAGAGCGTGCCTATCTTTTGTGGTGAGATGGGTTTCCTGCAGGCAACAGATTGATGGATTGTGATTTTTAATCCAAGTTTGTAATCTGTGTCTCTTGATCGGTGAATTAAGTCCATTAACATTTAGTGTTATAATGGAGAAACTATTGTTAATTCCAGACATTTATTATGTTTAGTAGCTTTTATAAGTATATTGCTTCGCTTTTAATGGTGTTATATTTGCCTTCTGTTCTCCTGGATATGCCTGTTTTTTTCTTCACGCTTGAGTATCATTTCTAGCAGTTTTTGAAGGCCTGGTTTGGTGGCCATGTATCCCTTAAAGTTGTCTTTGTGCTGGAAAATTTTCTTTCTCCCTCGATCATGACTGATAGTTTTGCAGGGTAAATCAGCCTGGGTTGACATTTTTGCTCATTCAATACTTGAAGTATGTCTCTCCAAGCTCTTCTTGCTTTTACTGTTTCGACTGAGAAGTCATTTGTTATTTTAATAGGTTTGCCTTTAAAAGTGACTTGTTTTTTCTCCCTTGAAGCTCTCATCACCAGTTCTTTATCTTGAATGTGGAGTGTTTTAACTATTATTTGCCGCGGTGTGCTTCTATTTTGGTCGTATCTGTTTGGGGTGCGGAATGCCTCTTGTATATGAATGGGCCTCTCTTTTTTTAGATGAGGAAAGTTTTCCTTGATGATCGTTTGAAAAATTTCCTCAGGGGTGGTATTTTGAGATTCTTGCTCCGGTATTCCATGAATACGCATGTTAGGCTTCTTCAGGGTGTCCCATATCTCTTGGATATTTCTCTCAAGTATCTTTTTGGCTTTAACAACCTCTTCCATTGAGCTGGTTAGTACTCCCACTTTATCTTCAAGGTCTGAAATTCTGTTTTCTGCTTCATTAGTTCTGTTGATAAGACTCTCTGTGGCGTTCTGGGTTGAAGATAACTTGTCTTTTAGCTCAGTTTTAAACTCTGCTTGAGTTTGTTTTAACTGTTCTATGCCACTTTTTGTTTCTTGCACTGTTTTTCTCAACTCCTCCAGATGTCTGTTGTGTTGCTCTTCAAAGCGATTGATTCGATTATGTAATTCCTCCCGGATTTCCTCTTTCATAGTATTGAACATGGTAATGATCATATTTTGAAAGTCTTTATCCTGGGTGGGGCTTTCTTGGCCTTTTTCCGCGGGTTTGTTCTTGTTGGAGTCTAACATTATGGGATTAATTTCTTCAGTGGGAAATTTGTTTACTTGAGTGTTGCTTCTCATGGATTTGCACTTTGACTTTGGCATTTTCATTTTAACTCTTAAGATCTCTCAATTTCACTAAACTGAATTATTTGGCCTGGGGTACTGGTGGGCAGGGCCTGAACGGGGACTTACCTAGGGCGCGGGGTGAGGCCCGGGTGGACCGCGCGCGTGTCCTGACCGGCGGAGCGGGTTGGGGCGAAAAGGGAGGATGGGCGCGTCGGCGTGGAGCTATTTAACCCGAGGGCAGCTGGGGCGGGGCCCGGGCGCAGGGGGAGGTCCTCCTCGTCCCTCGGCCCCCGCGCGGCTCCGGCTGGATGGTGGGAGTCGGAGCCGGGTCCCCATGGGCTGACCTGGGGGTCCTAGAGCGCGCGTTGAGGCCCGGCTGGATCTCGCGTAGGCGTCCCGACCGGCGGAGCGGGGGCGGGGCGAAGAAGGGAAAAACTTATAATCATTTTTTGAAACTGCTCAGCCTTATATACCTAGAGATTTACAACTCATGATTTATGTGAACTGATATTTGGGCTTTTTCAGTATGCTTATTGAATGTTAAGATTATCTAAATCCTGAGCTATAATTTCTGCTGTTTTCATTTATTATTCATTTCTTTGCTAATTTATCTTACTCAGAAGAGGGGGAGGACAAGGAAAGGGTGTGCAATATAGATCTGTAATTTTTTAAAATTGATGGCGAGTGTTTGGAGAATCAAAGTGTTTGCATTTGCAATGGGTTGAACATGACCTGTTGCTTTTGGATACTTTGTGTTTTCCTTTTCTGGATTGTTAAGAATATGCTTTTACTTCATCTTAAAATTCTCACAGTATTCAGTACAAGGGGCCTTGTGAGAATTTAAAACATTTTTAAAGCCTTTCCTGGAAAGGCTTAACCAAATATCTGTTCCTCATATACAGCAGTGACAACCGACCCAAGAAATGATTCTGCCTAGGTCTAGGTTGGTGAGCTGAGTTTATTGGGTGTCATTTGCAGGAACATGGGCAACTCAATGACAATTGCATTGCTGAAAAACCTACTTTGGCATGAGGGGTGATTCATAGAATCTGCTTGGCTGAAGCACGCTAAACAACTCGCAGGCAGGTCCACAGGAGAAAGACTTCTCTCCCAGACCATTGTTTGCTGTTTTTGTTAAACTTAAACTTAAGAAGAGACTCTGTGGCTCCAAGTTTCAGGGGTTTCCTGGGCCATCTTAAGCTTTGTAAGTTTCCCAAGTCTCATGAGCATCCTACCATATATTTATCATTTATCTATATCTATCTATATCTATGTCTGTATGTATATCTATGTCCATTTCCATATCCATATCATCTATATCTATATCTGTATCTATATATCTATATCTATCCTGATGAAAAGCTTTACACTATACATTTCATGTTCCATATCTTTGTTATCCCTTTTCTCAAAATTTTTCTTTCTTTCTTTTTTATTTAGGGGAATAAGTAGCTTTAGTCTTTTTTATGGTTCTGGTTACAGTTCATGATCCAGCTTGGCCTGAGTACTTTCCTTCTCCAAGTGTCTCTTCACCTTTTTATTTCCCTCTTTTCTATTCCCTTCTTTCTCTTTCCCCCTTAAAAATGCTTTACTGCATGTTGGGTATTCATGTCTGCATATCCAAAACAGATCCCCTGGAAGGAAGTTTTAGTTTCTGGACAGTCATATAACTGTTCTTGCTGTTCCCCCAATCTCCACATTAGCTAGGACAGAAGATAGCACTGTACAAAGTACCATGGCAGGCGACAGTGCAAGAAGAATTAAGGCCTTTCTCAAGCAATAATGTCCAGCAGAGGGTCCACATTTGTCAAGAAATTGACAGATCCTGTCTGATCCAAAACCAAGTCTGCCCATGCCCTGCCATGTAATAGGATGAAAGACACAAAGTATTCCGGGCACTTTACCTCAGCAAGACCTGAGAGAATGACATATATAATGTTCATTGGAAATGTGTCAACATACATCCATGCTAACTGCAAAGGAAAATAGCATGGCAGAGTCATGTGACTAGAAAGATTTGGAGGTAGGTTTGAATATTGTTCATGGTCAGTGGGAGCCAATTCTAATTAGCAGCTTTGCAAAAAAAAAAAATGGTGAATCGCACCTGTAACCTTTATCTCTAGAGACAGAAGAAGGGGGATTTCCATGAACTGGAGGTCAGGCTGGATTACATAGAGAATTCCAGGACTCCCTGTGCTACAAAGTGAGACCCTCTCTTAGCCACAGAAATGCTAGGCTTAAGTTTTGATCAAAAACCTTAAAATATTTTTCTTTTTTCATATGCAAATATGTATATTCTCTTAGAGCTCCATGCACTAATGCAGTAAATTTATCATATTTTCATACCTTAGTCCCCAGTCTCCTTTCCTCTCTTTTTCCCATTATAACCCTTCTTCCCTGCCAGTCTTCCTATTGTTTTCATGTCTTTTTCATATGTAAACCACAGAATTTCCTCGGATTTCCTTTGATGGCATGTGCCTGAGCACTTACTTATTAGAGCAGGCATCATATATCAGTGGATAGACCATTGAGGAAACTGTCTTCTCTCAATGCCTCCTATCTAGTATTAACCCTTAACAGTCTTTCAAGGTGGTGTGTGGCCTCTTGAGATATTACCCCTTCCACGATGAAGTGAGGATAGGCCAAATCCTATTCAGGTCTTATAGAAATATTCATAACTTCAACAGATTCCTAGATGCAACAGCTCTGTCATGTTCAGAAGATATTGTGTGGCCACATCCCTAACCCCCTTCTGGATTTTACATTCTTACCAACCCCTCTTCCATGATGTTCCCTGAACCTTGGGATGGGGTGGTTTAGATGTCCTGTCAGGGTTGGGCAGTTGGCAATAACTTGTTTTCTATACTTTGGCCCATTGTGATTTTTTGGCCTTATTTATAAAACTACTCAGACTGATGAAGGGATGGAGGATGGGGAGGAGAGAGCGAAGGGGGAAAGAAAGAAGGGAGAAAGAGGGAGGTAGAGATAAGTATTTGATGTGCTTGTAAACTAGGACAAAAACTTTATTTAAAAAAACACACTCTGTTTGGGAGACTTGGTATATGTATAAATAATTCAGCTATATTTTAAACCTATTCTTGATCCATAGTCAAGATAAAGATGTTATTGTAAGGTGTAGCCTGAGACATACATTTAAAAATCTAGCTTCAGTCATACTATGTACAGTTTTGGAGATTTTTAAAAGGATAATTTGAGCTTTTTCTCTTGCCAATAGATGTGCTTGAAAGCATTGCTAGGGCTCCATAGATTTTTATCCTGAGAATGTACCATAATTTACTCATTATCCTTGATGGAATTAACAATGTTTCATTGTTTATTATAGCTAAGTCTGGTGAATAATTTTTGTGCATAAACCTGTGCCTGCATTTCTAATTACTGCCTTCATCTACTTGGTGACTCAATGGTCTAGAATGTATTTAAAATTCTAATGCATGCTGTTCATTTGATTTTCAATGAGTTGATTCCAATTTACTTCTCAAGAGCAGGACTGAACACATCTGCCTGAAATATGCAGCTCCCAGATCTCCCAGTGTATTTGTGGGTTTATCCAGAGATACAAACAGCATGAATGAGTCACTAGAGTGTCCTTGCTTGGCAGCCCAACAATGGCCATCAGCACACTAGAGAAGCAGAGAACACAATCATGGTGTAGTCCACAAAGCTGGATGCTTCAGCAGCCCCAGTCTGGCATGAAAGGTCTGGAAGATTCTCGAGGAATCACTGGTCTTTAGTGGATGTTGAAAGAGTGAAACGCTTGGGTTCTGATACCACTGAAGGATGTTGGTGTGGGTGGCGGCGGCGGCAGCAGCAGCAGCAGCAGCAGCAGCAGCAGCAGCAGCAATAGACACCATCAAGAAGGGAAGACAGGCAGGCAAATATACTACTTTCGCCTTGGATGTCTTTATCTCTGGGCCACTAGTTTAAAAATAGTCAACGTATATATGTGATAAAATTGTATTCAGCAGTACTCTTTACAGACACACACACACATACACACACACTCAGACACATAAACACCAAGATTGGTGCTGAATTTTATCAATGGAACTTGTAATATTGTACCATTGAAGGGTGGTGGTGTAAAACAGTAGCTTTGAATGATGCTTTTAATGGAGAAATTGCATAAAGGACAAATGGGGTCTCTATTGTTTCTTATCAATAAAACTCTTATGTATAGTTATCTCAAAATTGAAAAAATATTTGGAGTAATATATAAACTCAGTTTACCATATGGTTTTAGAAAATTCCATATCAATGTTTCTATTTTTTGGCAGATTTTTCTGTAACTAGACTTTCTCCTGTTTTTTCTTAAAATTACATTTATTAATATATATAGAAGAGAGAGAAAGAGAAAAGAGACAAATAGATAGATGATAGATAGATAAATAGATAGATAGATACATAGCTACATAGATACATAGATACATAGATAGAGACAGACAGAGAGAAAAAGAGCGAGTGTTCCACCCAGAGTTTCTGCAGAAGTTGGAGGACAGCTTGTGTGAGTTGGTTTGCTCTTTCCTCTGTGTGGGTTCTGCAGGTGAAACCAAGATCATCAGCCTTGGCACCAAGCACTTTTACCTACTGCACCGTCATCCCTGCCTATTCCTCTTATTCTTGGTTGAGGGGCTGGAAAGATCATTCATTTGGTGAAGTGCTTATGGTCTAGGCATGAGGAGTTCAGTCTGACCCCCCAAATCATATAGAGAAAAAAGCAAATAAACCAACCAAAAAGGCAGTAACAACAAAAATAGAGCCTGGCTTAGTGGTGCATGCTTGTGAGACAAGGAACTGGGAGGGAGAGACTTTAGATCCTTGGGGGGCTCACTGGTCATAGCGTTAGCCTAAGTCAGAAAGCTCTAGATCAATGAGAGACACTGTCTCAAAATCAAAGATAGAAACAGATGAGATTGATGAAGGAAAAGCTTCAACGTTGACCCCCAGCCTCCACATGTATACTTATACATGGAATACACATGTGCCCACAGGAACACACACATACACATACACACACACAAATTTGGCTGAAACTATTTGTAGATTTTCTGTTTAAATTTTCTTCTTTTCCCGTTTCAAAATTGCTGTGACTCTGAGAACTGAGTTATGAAGTTCCTTCCATTTTCAGACTAAAGCAAGTGATGATGTCTCTGGGCAAAGCTCTTCCTTTTGCTTTTTGTTCCTTCAAATATTTTTTACATCTTTGTCTGTGGATAATTGTTGTGGCTTCAGTGTGTAATGACCCCGCAGGCTCATGTGTTGAACACTTGGCCTTCAGCTTAAAGGTTGTGGAACCTTTAAGAGGTGGAGCTTTGTGGAAGGAAATGTGTCAGTGGAGGGTTTGTGTTGGTTCAGGTGGTTTAGTCCTGCCCCTTCTCCTTTCTATTTGCATTCTGCTTCCTGCATAGATGCTGTGTGACCAGCTGTCTCTGATTCCTCCATCCATAGTTTAAAATACTCCACCAGAACCTTGGTTAAGGTTACATTGTATACAAAAATTAGTTGAGGAGAAGTGAATTTTAAATCATTTAATATAGGCTCAGTTAAGAAAGATTTAAGTACTAAAGAATATATGAGTAGTTTTTTCTCCCTGAAAATTTTAATTTACTATTATTTGCCTAATATTTATTGATGATATTTTTAGTATCAAAGTTCAAATTATTTGTATTATATTTACTGCACATAAATTCATAAATAGGTAGTTACTAATACTGTGAAAGTTCTCTTATTTTTTATCTGTACGATTTTTGAATCATTACCATCTGCCAAAAGGAGTTGATTCTCTATTTACTGTATTGGTAAATGGCTTGAATAGACCTATCTACATACCATCAAAATTGCTATCCATTAGATATAACTAAGAAAATCCTAGACAAATGGTCAATTGTTTATGTAATATTAATTTTTTGGCCACCAATGTGTGCTGGGTCCTACTTCTTTATGTACTGTGGGCAGCCCCTTCCTCCAAAATTCATATGTTTAAGCTCCAATGTCCTGAATGTAGGGTTTGTAAGAAAGAGATTACATATAGTCATGACTATGGACCACTCGAGAACAGCTGGTACCTTCCTAAAAACATGAGTCCACCTGACCTCTGTTTCCACACATGAAGAGTCCAAAATGAACATGATTGACTCTGGCCAGAAGCAGCGCATCACCATCACCTGACCACGCTGTGCTCTGACTTGTTCATTCTTCAGCATCTGTAAGAAAATAAACTTCTATTGTTGCAGCCACCCAGCCATGACATTCTGTTATTGCAGCCCAGCTGAGTAAGATGCTCCTAAGTCTGGCCACGTCAATTAAATATGGTGGCAGATAGGATGATGAGTCAGTGTCCCGGTAGAAATAATTCTGTAAATGTCTATTTTTGTTCTAGAATGTTCAGGCATTAAGCAAAGTAAATGAACTACTGGTTTTATCTTTTCATACTTGCTGACTGTTTATGAGCTATGTTAAATAGCTCCTGTTTTTTTCCCAGAGTCATATATTCATGATTTGGATTTATGGGTGATTTTCTGTCTTTTCTGACATACAGGATATGAAATTATTTTGCTTTCTAATTGAGTTATGTCATCTGAAATGCAAAACAGTATTTGCTGCTGCATCCTAGTTCTTTCCTTTTCCAGAGCCAGCACCGTCTCAGAAATCAGAGCCACATAGAAAATCATAATCGCATTTAATTACTTTTGATATCTGTTGGTACTATCATTTTTTCCTTAAGGGGATTTGGTATAGCAATCTGATGTTTTCTCAAATCTATTTTTGGAGCTATTTTCTCAGATTGGACATATTAAATTTGTGATAGATTTCAGATATAAATCAAACATGGTTTTGGGAATAAGTATGAGAAAAAAGTATGTTTTATTCAGCTTTCAATCCTATATCTCAGTGCCTGAAAGCTATCCAGGAAAATAGATGGTTACATATTAGTTATATATCATGAAACAAACTAAAAATATACTTTATATCAAAGTTAGTTCAAAAAGTCTGAACCACTCTGAACTTGATAGTTTTGAAATTTATTTTATGTAAGAATTCTTAGAGGCAGGGCCTCACTGCATAGCTTACTTGGGACTGAAGAACCTCCTGCCTTTGCCTTGTCTCAAGTACTGGATGAGCATCTTTGTAGCACAGCATCTCTAAAACTCATCTTCACAATGTGTCTCAGAGGTTGGGATTGCTGGGATACAGATGCTAGCTCACTGTGATCCGCGAATAAACATTCTAAATATTTGATCAACAAGGAAATATTGTTGAAGAAACAAAGGAACCAGGTCACTACCGTTTTCACTGAAGCCAAGAAAAATGGATGCTACTTGTCTTCACTAGGAAAGATATATGGGCAAAGTTCTATATGTATTCTGAGCTCCCTGCTGTAGAAGATTAGCTATTGCATGTTTTGAAGATAGCAGAGGGAGATCCAGTTGTGAGGTTTCACTGCTTTATTTTGTCAAGGTATCATCAGTAGCCTTGACTTTGTAGCTGCTGTCTTATTAGTTTGCTCAGAAAGAATCTTAGGTAACACTACGATAGCCAGGAGAGACTTGGTAGCTTTCTGTTCAGTGAAGCAAATGGTAATTCTGGTTTTTTCATTTCCTTCACAGTCAAGTCACATGAGACTTATTTAACCTAGGCTAGGAAACTGTCTTGGGGAAAATGCTTGCAAGGCAAATATTGTATATCAACTATGTCATCTTTATATTATTAGCTGGGACTTGGGAGATGTGTTTGAATATTCTCACCAAAAGACTTGAAAACACATGTAGGCAGTTTCTCCCAATTGTGACTAACCTATGGCAAATTTAATCATCAATTAGAAGTGTGACAACATCCTAATAGAAATCTGTTCACCCTTCAACAATGTCCCTGCCACCACCAACATTTGCTTTGCTCTATTAATTGCCGATAAATATTCAGGGATTTTATTTTGTTTAAGCCCGAATATCTTTCTAGTGGTACTTAACCATCTTCAAACTAGATACCAAAGTCATAAACACTTGATTAGACTTCCTCTGACTAAGTAGCTACAGATTCCACTAGGGTCTGAGAACTTAGGATGGTTAAAATGAACAGGATGCATGGATTTGTCCACAAAAACAATTTCTTTCTGGATCAGTTGAAATTGATTGGGAAATTTATAAGAAAGAATTCTTTTGTGGGGAAAACTGAAATTTATTAGACTATTCGGAAAATCCTGTGGAGTTATTGGTGGTCATGGGTCTGTGTTTGGCACAAAACAATTCATAATAGGATGTGTATGTAATAGGACTGAAATGTAATACAAAAAAATTTTGTATCATTGTTTCTCTATAGATGGTTCAGCAAGGGTCAAGGTTAGATTGAATCAAGAGATAGAGAGGTGAAGCAATTGAGGCGAGAAAATTGGATATGGCCCACCCCGTGTCAGAGCATAGAATGAAACAGGCTGGCTTGAAAGAGCTTCAGAAAGTAGCAATGGAATTTTTCTATCATTTCAAAAGATGTAATGATCACTTAATATTTATCTAGCACCCTTTCATTTGTGATACTTTGACTAGTTAATGCTTTGAGGACTTATCTTTTTTCATCCATTCAAGAAGTTCAGCTCCTAAAGACTGAAATCAGAGTTTGAGGGCAGCCGAAGTCGTTAGAACACAGGTTGAAGTTGGTTAGTATCTGCATCCTGTATCTGACCCTGGTGGGCTGTGGGTTCCTCATGGAGAGGCAGGCAAGTACCCGCAGAAAGGCAGAGGAAGGGCTGCTGGACTGCAGGTGCCTTGAGAGTTGTGCCTGCTTGTTCCTCCGGCTTCCACAGCTGCTGCTTTCCCACCTTTGGTGTTAGTCCTTGAAAATGTCACTAGGATAAGAAAGGCAGACTGCATCTCCCTATTGTTATGAAAATAGTTCTGACCTCTAGGTCCCCTGAAATGATCTGGGGTTTGCTGGCTACCAGCAGAGCTGCTGGTTCATCTAGATACCTTGTCTCAAAGGAGTACCATGGAGAGTGTCATCTTCTTGCCTCTGTGGCACATGCACACACCACACACACATGCACACATATGAGCACACACATGCACACACTACAAACGTGCACACACACCACATACATCATATATACACATACCACACGCATACAAACACAACACACATATACCACATATTCCACACCCATGCTCACACACACACACACTTTTTGGTACATGGTTACTTTTTTTCTGGAGTGAAAACTACGTGATCATCGAGAGGATTTCCTAGAACCACCTCATTCCAATTAGTCTGTATTTAAGAATATAGTCACAAATGCTTTATTTCAAAGCCGTGGTGAAGAAAATGCTATTAATATAAGTTGACTAACTTGCTGGGTGCTTGAATTTTCTCTGCAGTTGTTGGTTTGGCATTGCACATACAAATCCCCAGTCTTCTAATTACACCTGAATTAATTTACAGTACATGAAATTCGCCCACACTTGTGCTATTTCTTTCTCCATGTGTAGGACATTTCCATTTTTATATTTAGCTATATTTTTCTGGATTATGGTATTTTTTCCTGGAACTCTTTATGGAAATGCAATAAATTTTTATTTTAAAATATGTATTCTGTACACATCAACTTTTCATTGTCTAGATTGACATCTATGCCATTCCTTATTCTAATGATTTCTCTTTAGTTATTTTCATAAATAGTGCTTCTTTTTTTTTACATTTTTATTATTATTTCTGCTCATACAAACTTAATAGGTAGACCAGTTCCCTCCCCCCTCCTCCTCCCCCCGAACCCCCTGCTCCCTCTCCCTCCCTCCCGATCTCCCAGTGCCTCCCCCCCAATTCCCAGAGAGTCCTTTATTGTGTATGCCTAACTCTCCTCTTGGTCCTCCTTTCGATGACGTACAAGGACCAGTGGCATTTCCCTGAACCCTTTCTCATGTTCCCCTTAAGCATAGGAACACTACTGTGGCTGTCAATCCCTTGCCTCCAAGGATCTTGGTGTCTTTAGCCTATGTTAGACTTTGTGAGGTCAATAGTGTGATGGACATGGCGCAGGGCATGCAAAGTCCTATTATGATTGCTTCAGCCCTATCTAGTGTGGAGACTCTTCAAATCATTGCTCTTACAATCTTACCGCCCCCTCTTCTGCAAATGTCCCTGAGCTTCAGGATGGGGGGAGATTAGGCTGGCTTAGTTCTATGTGGATGATATAGAGTCTGAAGTTCTGGATTGTGGTTTGTTGATGTTCTTTTGCAGTTTTGCTGCTCCTGCAATGCCCTTCACTCCATTGTGATGGGCACTGTAAGTCACCCCCTGGTCAGAGACAAAAAAACTGTTAAACTGGAGTCTTGTTATAATAGCACATTCAAGGGTAGATGTAATAAAAGTAGGAAACCTCAGTGAGGGAGGGGTCAGTCACCCATTTGCAAAATGATCATTTTTCATCTGCCGGACTATATGTCCTCCCCTTCTGGTGAGATCATACCCCCTCAGTTGTACATGATCAGGAATGAACGTCTGTGAACTTAACCAGGTGTCACATTACTTACTTGCATTCCTTGGAGGCCGATTTTCTCTGCTGTAACATGGTCCCCTCTCTCTTTGTGTCTGGTGTGGCCCTCCAACTCCATCCCTCCTGTTCACAATCCTTGCAATTACCGTATTACATAGGTTTACCCTTGAGTGTCTCAATGTGGGCTGGGTGAGTTTGGTACTAGGAGCCACCGATTAGGGAGTACATACGGCACTTAACTTTCTGGGTTTGGGATACTTCACTTAATATAATTGTTTCTAATGACATCCATTTCCCAGCAAATTCCAGTAATTCATCATTTTTGATGGCTGAGTAGTACTCCATTGTATTAGATGTACCACTGTTTCCTTATCCACTCGTCAACTGTTGGACATTTAGGTTGATTCCATGACTTTGCTATTGTAAATAGTGCTGCTATGAACATGGTTGTGCTTGTGCTATCAAGGCAAACCTCTGCTGCATGGGGGGTTATTCCCAAAAGTGGAATAGCAGGGTCATATGGCATTTCAATCTTTAATTTCTTTAAGAATCTCCAGATGGCTTGCCAGAATGGCTGTATGAGCCTGCATTCCCACCAGCAATGCAGCAGAGTTCCCCTCTCTCCAAATCCTCTCCAGCACTTGTTGCTGTTTGTATTGTGGATTTTTGCCATCCTGACCGGGGTTAGATGATATCTCAGGGAGGTTTTGATTTGCATTTCCCTGATGGCTAAAGAAGTGGAGCATTTTTTAAGATATTTGTTAGACATTTTAATTTCATAATCCTTGCTGTGGGCTTGTTGTATACAGCTTTTATTATATTGATAAAGGTTCCTTCCATTCCTACTGCCTCTAGTGTTTTGATCATAAAAGGCTGTTGGATCTTGTCAAAGGTTTTTTCTGCGTCTATTATGAGTATCATGTGGTCTTGGACTTTGGACTGGTTTACAAGATGAATTACATTTATTGATTTGCGTATGTTGAACCAACCTTGTGTGCCGATGATGAAGCCTACTTGGTCCCTGTGAATGATCTTTTTGATATGTTTTTGAATCCGATTTGCTAAGACTTGGTTGAGAATCTTTGCGTCTGTGTTCATCAGAGAGATTGGCCTATAGTTTTCTTTTTTAAGTGAATCTTTATTAGGTTTTGGGATTAAGACGATATTAGCTTCATAGAAGGAATTTGGTAGTGTTCCTTCCTTTGCTATTTGATGGAACAGTTTAAGGAGTATTGGTGTTATTGACTCCTTAAATGTCTGGTAGAATTCTGTGCTGAATCCATTTGGTCCAGGACATTTTTTGGTGGGAAGATTCGAGATTACTTCCTCAATTTCCTTGTATTTTATAGGGCCATTTAAGTAATTCACAACTTCCTGATCCAATTTAGGTAAGATATGTTTACTTGGAAATTCATCCATCTCTTGTGTGTTGTCAAACTTCACAGAGTATAAATTTTTGAAATATGATGTTATAATTCTCTGGATTTCTTGGGTATCAGTAGTGATTACTCCATGTTCATTTCTAATTTTGTTAATTTGGGTTTTCTCTCTCTTGCTTTTCGTTAATTTAGCTAGGGGTGTATCTATCTTATTGATTTTTTCAAAGAACCAGCTTTTTGACTGGTTGATTTTTTTCTATCGTTTTCTTAGTCTCGATTTCAGATATTTCTCCCTTATTTTGCTAATCTCCTCTCTTCTACTACTTTTGGGATCAGATTGCTCAAGTTTCTCTAAAGCCTTAAGCTGCATCGTTAAGTTGTTTATTTCTGGTGTTTCCATTTTTTTGATGTAGGCATTAAGAGCTATGAACTTACCTCTCAGGACAGCTTTCATTGTGTCCCAGAGATTTTGGTAAGTTGTATTTTCATTATCGTTCACTTTCAGGAAATCTTGCATTTCCTTTTTAATTTCTTCCTGAATCCAGTTCTCATTCAGCATCATATTGTTAAGTTTCCAGGAGTTAGTGTATTTTCTCTTATTTGTTGTGTTGTGGGTGTCCAGCTTTAGGCCGTGGTGGTCTGATAGGGCACAAGTTAGAATTTCAACCTTTTTGTATATGTGTAGATTCGTTTTGTGGCCCAATATGTGATCTATTTTGGAGAAAGTTCCGTGTGCTGCTGAGAAAAATGTGTATTCTTTTGTGTGTGGGTGAAAAGTTCGATAGAGATCTGTAAGGTCCATTTCTTTCAGGGTTTGATTAAGTTCCAAAGTGTCTCTGTGAAGCTTTTGACCTGTTGATCTATCCCATGTTGAGAGGGCGGTGTTGAAGTCCCCAAGAATTATCATTTGGGGGTTGATTTCTTGCTTTAGATGCTGTAGGGTTTGCTTAATGAATGTGGGCAGGGGCCCGTATTGGGTGCATAAATTTTCAGTATTGTGAAGTCTTCCTGGTGAATTGTACCTGTGACTAAAATGTAGTATCCATTTGTGTCTCTTATGATTTTCTTTGGTTTTTGAAGTCCACTTTGTCTGAAAACATAATTGCTACCCCTGCCTGTTTCCTGGTTCCATTAGCTTGCAAGATTTTGGACCAGCCTTTCATTCTTAGGATGTGCCTATCTTTTGTGGTGAGATGAGTTTCCTGAAGGCAGCAGATTGTTGGATTGTGGTTTTTAATCCAAGTTTGTAATCTGTGTCTCTTAATCGGCGAGTTAATACCATTGACATTTAATGTTATAATGGAGAAATTATTTTTAATTCTGGACATTTTTTATGTTTGGTAGATTTCGTAAGCATGTTGTTTGATATTTATGTTTTGGTAGTATTATACTTCCCTTCTGTCCTGGATATGCTTGTTCTTTTCTTCAAGCTTGAGTATCATTTCTAGGATTTTTTGAAGGCCTGGTTTGGTAGACATGTATCCCTTCAAGTTGTCTTTGTGCTGGAAAATTTTCTTTCTCCCTCAATCATGACAGATAGTTTTTCCGGGTATATCAGTCTGGGTTGGCATTTTTGCTCATATATTGTCATATATTGCTCATATATTTTTGCTCATATATTGTCTCTCCAAGCTCTTCTTGCTTTTACTGTTTCCATGGAGTAGTCATTTGTTATTCTAATAGGTTTACCTTTAAAAGTGACTTGCTTTTTTTCTCTTGAAGCTCTCAGCATCTTTTCTTTGTCTTGAATGTGGAGTTTTTGACTATTATTTGCCGTGGCGATTTTCTATTTTGGTCATATCTGTTTGGAGTGCGAAATGCCTCCTGTATTTGGATAGGCCTCTCATTCTTTAGTTGTTGGGAAGTTTTCATTTATGATGAATTGAAGTATTTCCTCCAGTGTGGTATTTTGGGATTCTTGTTCTGGTATTCTATGAATGCGCATGTTAGGCTTCTTCAGGGTGTCCCATATCTCTTGAATGTTCCTCTCCAGTATCTTTTTAGCTTTAACAATCTCTTCCATTGAGCTGGTTAATTCTCCCACTTTGTCTTCAAGATCTGAAATTCTATTTTCTGCCTCATTTGTTCTGCTGATAAGACTCTCTGTTGAGTTTTGGGTTGAAGATAACTTGTCTTTTAATTCAATTTTAAACTCTGCCTGAGACTGTTTTAATTGCTCCATACCTATTTTTGTTTCTTGAACTGTTTTTTCTCAACTCCTCCAAGTGCCTGTTGTGTTCCTGTTCAAAGTGGTTGATACGGTTGTTTAACTCTTCTCGGATTTCCTCTTTCATAGTATTAATCATGGTAATGATCATACTCTGAAAGTCGTTATGTTGGGTTTGGCTTTCATGGCTATTTTCCGTGGATTTGTTCTGGATGGAATCCCTCATTATGGGATTGATTCTTTTGGCAGGAGATTGGTCTTCTTGGGTTTTGTTTCTCATGGATCTGCACTTTGACTTGTACATTGTTGTTTTGTTTTTTAGGACCTTTCAGTTTCAGTGTGTTTTTCACTGAATTGACGTAGTTGGTATTGTTACACTTGCCAGTTATTACTAGTGCTTGCCTTGGATTGGGTATACACTATCTTCTTTTTTTTTTTTTAATCCATTTTAGGGACATCAGGACAAGATGTTTCCCATGTCTACCTCCCTACCATATTTTAATTATAATTTTGTCAATGCAAAATTTACGTAACGTGCTCAAATATTATATATATGATAATGAGTTTTCACATAGGTTTATTATCTAGAGCTGTTTCAGGTTCACAGCCAAACTGAGCAGAAGGCACAAAGGTTTCCCATAATCCTTTGCTTCCAGGGGGCCTCACCTCTCTCATTAACATTCTTATTTAAATATCACATTCATTACAAGGGACAAACCTAGCACAAATCCTCTCCACAGTCACAGTTCTCTCTGTGGTTCACTCTTCCTGTTGCACATTGTGTGTGTTTGAGCTGATGTTCATGACATGGGTACAGCATTAAGGTATCAGAGCACATTCTCTATCCTGGATACCCTCTGTGCTCCTCCTGTTTATCTTTCCATAACGGAAGATAACTGTTCTTCTGAACATGGCAAAGCTTTCCCTTTGTATGGTTTTGCCTTTTCCAGAATATTATATAGTTGAGGTCACCGTGCAGATTGGCCTCCTTCCCTTGGTAATATGACTTTAAGGTTCTGCCACATCTTTTCATGGCTTAGTAGTGCCTTTATTTCCTTTTAGTAATGACTATAATTGTATCTTTTTTAAAAAACAGTATCCCTGGATGAGTGAAAGGAAATGCACATATCGGTGGGGTGGCCTAAAGAGAGGTAACTTGATATGCCACGGAGGCTTGGGTCTTCATAGGAGTAGACTCGCCAGAGTGGACCCTGGGGTCCATAGAATCATATGAGCGGAAGAGTGGGAAAGAGGGGATGATGAGAGGAGGTGAGAAGATGGGAGGGAGGGAAGCTGGGACGAATACTCAATATGTTTGTAAAAGTAAAAAAAAAAAAAAAACCAAAAACAAAAACAGTATTCCTCATTGGTCTGGAACTTGTCAAGCCGACTAGGCTGTCTTTAGCAAGACCCATGGCTGCGCCTCTTCTCCTCCCCAAACTGTAATGACAAACGTGGCTTCGTTACATGGGTTCTGGGAATCTAGCAAAGCTCTTTGCACTTGTAACAAGCACTTTACCAACTGTGCTCTCTCCCCACCCCCAATGTATCATCCTTTTTCCTTATGGATGATGTTTGATTCTGTGCTTTTGGATCCTGCAATTGCTTGTAGAAAACTGGTATTTTTTTTTCCCTATAAACGTCTGGGAAAACTCAGCAGCAAACCTATTGAGGCGTGGTGATTTTTATTGTGACAAGATTACTATCTTTTGAATTTCATGAACAGATACTTTATTTCTTATGCCTCGTAATCTGTGTTCCCCCTCTTTTTCTTAGTCTAGCTAGCAGTATATGGAGGATAGTCACCAGTTCTTTAAAAAATCAGTGTCTAGTTTCCTTTTTGTTCTCTATTCAGTTTGTTTTCAACTTCATTGATTTGTACCCTTGTTTGTACTTCTTTTTTTCCTATTTTCTATTGTCTTTGGATTTATTTTGTTCTTTCTCTCTTTCTCTTTCTCTCTATGCATATATGTATACACACATATATTGTTGTCATAACTAGTGCTTTTACTACATCCAACAAATTTTGATAAGTTATATTGTAATTTACTTTCATTTGTCTAGAACTTCTCAAGATTTCTTCTTTAATTATGTGCTACTTAGAAATGTGTTATTAAATTTCTCAAGTACTCTAGGATTCTCCAGCTGCTTGTTATTGATTTTTAATTTCACTGTAGTTTCAGAATATGTGTTTCAGGTCTTTTCTCTTAGACTTTGTTAAAGTGTATCCTTTGGCTAAAAATGTGGTCTATTTTGACGGATGTTGTGAAATTGAGAAGAATTTACATTCTGTTGTTGCATTATGGAGCCTTTGTGTATTCTCTATACTCAGTTGACTCATTATATCATTCTGTGTTTACTAATTTTATGTTGGATGTGCTTATTGTTTACAAAAGAATTTTGGATCTTTCAAGTGTAGCAATGTACATATTTGCATTTTCTGTAGTTTTACTAATTTTGCTTCTTGTGTTTTGATGTTAGATGCAGGTTAAGGATTATTATGCCTAGGAGTGTTAGCACTTTTACCATGATGGGATTTCTCTTCTTTATTTCTGATGCCATTCTTTTTTTTTTTTTATTTCCACTCATACAAACTTAACAGGTACACCGGTCCCTTCCTTCCCTCCATATCCCCCCCCCCCTGTACCCTTTCCCCTCCCCCCTCCCTCCCTGTCCCCCAGTGCCTGCCCCTCCCATCCCCGGAGCAACCTGATGCCATTCTTTACTGCACTCTTTACTCTTTGGGTATTCCCTAACTCACATGGGAGATCCAAATTGAGAGATGTCTGGCTATTATATATGTTTGATTTTGGTTTGCATACTTGAAATGTAAAAACATACAGATTCTTTAGAAACATTGCTTACGTTATATTTTTCCTACTATCTTTCTGGAAAGAAGAATTTAATACAAGCATCATTATTTTTAGGGGACTTTCTCTTGTCACAATTTTCGTGTTACCCATGATTCTGATGTCCAAACTCAAATAGTAGATTGGTGGCATAAATGTGTTTTAGTTTTCTTGGAAAGAAGCAAACATGTAATGCTTTAGTCCAACTGTGTAGTTTTTGGCATTAAAAGGTCCTGGGTTAATCTTTGCTCTGTAATCTATTAGTTGGGGGAAATAAGACAGTGTTCCTATCCGTATTAGTTACTTTTCTCATTGCTATGACAAAACACCTAAGAAAAGCAACTTAAGGAGGGATAGGTTTATTGTGGCTCAGATCTCCAGCTTGTGGTTCAGTGTGGCGGGGAAGGCATGAAGATAGGAGCAGTTGGCCATCTGTATCAGAGTCAGGAAGCAGAGCAGGATTCATGTTGGTGTGCGGCTCCTTTTCTCTGTGTTATTCAGTCCAAGAGCCCCTGCCTGTGCAATGGTACCTCCCAACATACAGGGTGGATCTTCCCATCTCAATTAACACAATGTAGAAAAATCCCTCACAGACATTGCTGGAGGTTTTATCTCCATGATGATTCTAAGTCTCAGTAGTTTTTGATTTGATAATTTTTTATCCCTAGCTTTCCACCATATTTAACATGTTTGCAATATATTTTGTACTTTTTAAGGGTACCATTAGCTTCTTTTTTACATAATCATTACTGAAATTTATGTAGTCAATACAACATTTATGAAATGTAGGAAATGTAATATACTACAATTTAAAAAATATCCTTTATTGAAAAAAAAGGACATTACTGATTGGAAAACTCTAGTGGGCAGGATTATTGGAGTAACTAACTTGATACAAATTGTCAGAACTAAGGTAGAAAGCAGCAGAGATTTTAGGACTACAGCATTGAAAAATTCTTTGGAAAGTAAATTCATATCAACTAAAAAAGAAAATAGTTCTTTTACAGTTTCATTATGTGTTTGACAGTCCCCAGAGGAAGAAATGATTATTAAACTTCCATTAAAATCTGGCCGGGCCAAGCACTGTCACAAGGTCTGGAATATGAGAGTGTGTAAAATGAGAACTTGTATGGGGAAACCAGCACTAAATGTGCAGTCATTATTATGACATTAATGTGCTAGTATAAACAAGTCTATATGCTTTGAACAGCACATTTGGAAAGTGGAAAATAGCATTAATCAAATAATTTAAATATGGCATTTATAAGAGAATCAAATAATATCTACGGGATATATATAAACAGCAAATAACCTAGGTAAAATTTCACAGATGTTACTACTTAAAAGCACAAAATTCAAAGAGAAAATGAAGACTTAAATGTACAGTGAAGCAGCCCATTTTCATGAATTTGAAGCACTGAATTTTTCTGTACACTAATATATTCTATACATTGACTATTACTTCAGTGCATCTGAAATTTAACTACAACTCTCCTTTTGTAAAATCTGATTATAAAATTTACATGTAAATGAAAAAAATGCTTAATATAGCTAAGGCAACCCTACAAACCCATGATGTAGAACACACCAGACTCAAACTATAGTAACCTAATGAACAGTGGGATTGTACCATAACAATAACTAGGTCAACTGAATAGAATAAAACATTAGAAATTGGCCCAAACACAGCCCTTCAATAAAGAATAGAAGAATTTCTGATTTAATAGCAAGTTCACATTTATATGATAAAGAAGAACTTACTACCAATCTTATATATAGACAAAAATTAATTCAAGATGAATGATAGGCATGCAGAAAAAATTAAACAACTTCTAGAACAAATCACAAAATATATGATATTGAGGAAGGCAAAGTACTTGGTGGCAAAATAAGTACTAGCAACTTGAAAACATTTAAAAATTGAATTGCATGAAACTTTAAAATTACTCACCTCTTAAGGCAGAAAGTGAAATACCCAGTCAACAGAGAGAGAGGAAAGTATTTGAAATTTGACAAAGAATTTTGTATCTAGATTATACTAAGAATTCATACAACTCAAAGAGATAATCCAATTGACCAGACACATTTGTAAAAGGACATGAGAAAGATGCTGACAATTGTCATTTAAGAAGGAGAAAGTGAAAAACCACAAAGACAGGTCACTGGAGAAAGGCTCCTAGCAGAAAAATGGACACTACAAAGGTCAGCAAGGAGAAGAAGCAAATGGAACTTTCCTGGTTTACTGGTGCAGTTGCTTCTGCCACTGTCATACAGGCTCAATACCAGTGTCCTGTGACCTTACAGTTTCATTATTGAGTGCATGTCCAAGGGAAATTAGTTCAGTATTCAAAAAAAACAAAAAACAAAAACCAACTGCACAAAAATGTTTCCAGTAGTTTTACTAACTACTCAATCCCAGAAATCAAACAAAAGTTCATCAATAGCTTATGACAGTGTCACATTCTCTTTTATATTTTATTGTTGTTTCCTCTAGCCTTGAAGAATCATCTTGTTCCCAAGTCTAATTTTCCAAAGTTATTTTTTGCACTGTGCGTACAGTGTGTGTGTGAAAATTTTAGCTGTCTGTTTCATAGTTTGGGCTCACTAAAAATAGATGAAACTTTGTGTAAAACATGATTGTCTACCATATCCAAGTGGTCCTGCAACCAAAGTAGTAATGATGTGTACCAGATTTCTTAAAGTCATGAACCATTTTCTACAAGGCAAATGTAGAATCCTAAACTCCCTAAAGCAAGTAGTAGTACATGGGTGTACCCTGAATCTTCCAGAGAATGTCATTTTCAATGATGTAAAGAGAAGCCATCGACATTAGACAGACACCTTTCTGGTTGGCATGGGGAGAACCAGAAAGGGTATTGTTTCTTGTTTTGCGGTGTTTTGACAATGGGCAATATGCTCAAGAAACAGAGCTAATAAGTGGCCTCTCAATGTAGAGATGGCAGTCGCTGCCAAGGCACTGTGGGATAGAGAAACATTTAAAGGAGGCTTCCTTCAAGTGCAGATTTTCTTTTTTTTGTGGGGGAGGGATGATAAGGAAAATAAGTTGGAGGCTGGGAAAATGGCTCATGAGTTAAGCAGAGGCCTTTCCCTCCCAAGCAGAAGGACCTGAATTAGGATCCCAGAAATGACATTAAAAACACTAGGTGGAAATAGCAGCAACCTGTTCTAGCCCTGGAAGGTGGAGCCAGAGAAATCCAAGAACAAAGCCAAAAAGATGGTGGAACAATCCAGGATGATTCACAAAGTCATCTTTCACACACACACACGAAATGTGATACCTTGATAATAGTACAAATAAACCAGAGAGGGGAGAGAGAGAAAGAGAGGAGAGAAGAGAGAGAGGAAGACAGAAGAGGAGAGGAGAAAGAGGGAGGGATAGGAGAAGAAACAAGTTGTGATAGATTTTAACCATAGGAAAAATACATAGTTTGAGACTAATAGGCCAGTAAAGAATGGCTCACAAATTATTATTATTAATTGAGATGATAAAATTAAGAGAAAAGACGGCCTCAGCCAATTTTATGAAATGGTTAAGATATTTGAATACACTATATCATATGAACAGTATTGGCATGTAATTGGAGTTACATCATTCAGAAACATGAGGGATCTAGTGTCTTAGGAGGTATCTGTTCATGTAAGATATGCCTTTAAGGCAGAAATGTTAAAATATATTTTGGTATCTATGCATAAAATCAATAGAAATGAACATTAAACAATTCTAAAAACCAAACATCATGTAATATTGAAAATTGATATTATTATATCACACTAGATGTACTTTCTTGCAATACAGGCTTCTATTTCTTAGATGTCTTTCATCAAGTCCGTAAAACTATATGTTCAAGGCGTCTTTGGTCAATTCTGAGAAATGGCTGGAATGTCATTTGTCAGATGGAGGTGAAACAGCCAAGTGATAAAGCAATTTTACAGACATCATGATATATTTTTAAATAATAATAAAATATTCAGCCATTTTAGCACTTGAGTAAAACGAATTCTTATGTTGCTTCCTTGCTCTGAATTTATTCAGATGGCAGAAGTTCTATATTAAATGTGTTAGCACTGGATTTTCTCTGGTTGTGTAAGTAGTGAGCTCCAGACAGTGCTGATAGATTCTGAAGCATTTGAGACTTATGAACCTGACTTTTGGCACAATTTAGATTAAAAAGCCCCTCCCCAAGCTTATTGGAATCTATTGCTTGATCAAGTAATTTATTTTCTGTCATTTAACTTTTAAAAAATGCCCAAAATAAACATACTAAAATATTACAACTAGCAATCTAGGAAGCATGTAATATGATTGTTTTCTGAGAATCATGAGTTTAGGTACATTTTATCCTTAACAATACAGTTAAGTCACTATCTACAAGAATACAGGGCTGAAATGGAAATCTAGAGTCATGACAATGAAAAGAGTTTGGTGGGAAGCAGCCATCATATATAATGTATTGTTTCCAGAAGGACACAGCTCATTGCGTATCAATTACTTTCATTTGATTTTGGCATGGCAGATAGTTGCATAAGCCGACTTGGCAATAGAGGACTGGCTTTTGGACACATCTGTGAGGAGCTGTTAGGGCAAGTCCTGAGTAAGCCAGTAGGATGTTGTCTCATAGATGAGAAAAGACCCCATTCACAGTGGGGGAAGCATTCCCTGGGCAGATGGGTAAGATGACAAGAGCTGGTTCAGTATTTTGTACACTTTGGCACACAGATAGAAGGGCATATTGGCCTTAGAAAGTATGCTACTCTCTCTGGATATGGGTGGCCCATTTTTACTGGTTCTTATGTTGGTACTAATTCTCCTACTTTGCTGATGAATGTACTCTGGAATCATAAGCTGGAACAAACCTCTTATTCCCCTGAATTGTTTCGGTCGAGAAGCCACAATAAAGGGAAATTTTGAAGTTCTTGTTTATGGAGTACTAAATTGAGCATTTATTTAAGCCTTTGAGGGAGACTTTCTTAATATATCTTGACAAGGTTGTTTTTCTGTCTATAGCTCTCCCTATATGTCCTCCATGAGTCTTAAAAAATTATGATCTTCAAGTGACCCCACACCTCCCCGAGAGACTGATGAAGGTCAGTCCTGATGGGAGGTGGAGAGGGAGATTCTTTCCTTATTAGCCTACCCACTGACATATGATTCATACTACAACAAATGCTCAAGTTCATGCCATCAAAGACAGCCTGAATGAAACCCAGTGGGTCACTCATACAAAAATAAATGAACAAACAAATTAACCCAACAAGATAACAGGAGGGAGACTGGTAGGGAAGAAGGGTTTTATAGTGGGAGGGGAAGGGAGATGGAATTGGAGATTATGGCATGAAACTATCATAAATTCACTGTATTCATGCATGAAGCAAATTCACTGTATTCATGCATGAAGCAATAAAAGGAGAAAAATAAAAAGAATAAAAAGAATTTGTTGTTCTAGACTAGACAATGGATCTAAGTAGGATGCTATATGGAGATTTCTAACTATAATTAAAATCGATTGCTTTGCAAATAATCCAAAAGACTAACACCAAAGAAATGAACTCTTCTAACCATTCTTATGGGGCAAAGAAGCATTTATCATGACCTTATGTCTCAGCACCCAGAAACAAGAACTTTACTGATTTGTACACTTAGGGTTTTTACTCAGTGTTAGGAAAAAAGCACTTAGCATGATCTTGATATTCAGCACCCAGAAATGATGAATTAGATGTTCAATAACTCACTGCATTCATTCTTTTGTAACACCTGTTGGCTATAAAATAAAGCACACAGTCACAAAATGAAATCAGAAGGCTAGGGAATAAAAATAAAAAAAACCACAATTGTGCTCTTTTTCTACTAGCATGTGATGATGAATGTCTTTCTTAAAGCTTTTGAAGTCAGTTGCTCATTCAGAATCATTCTTAGTTCTTGGCACCTTTCAAAGACTTTCTCAGACATCTTACCCTCAGATTGCAGTGGCTAGATACAGCAGATTATTCATTTTTTTTCTGCCTCAGAAAGAGGCTTCATCAGGTAAGTTTTGAAATGATTTATCCAGAACAATTGTGATAGTCAGCCTTAGAGATCAAGGAAGAATTAAACAGGACTCTCCCCTACTAAGTAGAGTTGAAAAGCCATTATAAAACGCTGAAATGACAATATCTAGTGTAACAGAAGGAGTGTGAGCCAGGAGTGATTTCTAATTTGGGAGACCTGATTCTAGAATATGTACTCAGTGTAATACCACTGAGAAGCTCATGAAAGATTATCCAGTTTGGATGCTGGACACTTAACCTAATCGTTTTCCTTTCTGTCAGAACTTCCCATTTCTTCCCTTTGCAACACCTGGAATCAGGAGCAGATGATTAATTTGAGCCATGTGGAAGAATTGCTTTTGTTGATTTAACAAACTATGAAGGTGAGAGGAGGGAGGGTTGGGGATGCCGAAGAACCCTGTTATTAATGAGCTTCTTTTGGATCTGAAAGATGGCAATCGGATTTTCATATTTAAGATGTTTTTGCTCTAGAAGATAGACATGAGTCAATGAGGCTAAGACACTATGTCAGTAGGATGCTTTGGTGGCTCTTCCAGTTGTCCACTGAGAGGGTCAGTTGGTAAATCTCACCAAATGTCATTTAGAATGAAAGAAATTGAAGTTATACTGCGTACATCCTTTAGGGTTGGGACATCATCTTGAAAGGCCAATGGAAATATTCTTGATGGTTATAATAGAAAGTGTCTGCTGTCCAGGATATATTGAAAATTTTCTAGAAAAATAAATCAAAACATACAATGCAAAGGGAGTATGAAGGACCTGACTCAGGAAAGGTAATGCAATCATGAGTCATTAGCTTGAGGGACAGAGGCTGGAGCCAGGAGGTCCAAGAAAAGAGGAAGATGCTCCTCCTCCTCATGAAGGTGAAAAAGCATATCAAGGGTGGACTACAGGATGCATGTCCAAGAGGAGACGGACATTCTCTCAGGTTTGACCTGCTTCATTATTTGAATTTAGTCCTGAAGGAAATAAAGAGAAATCACCAGAGACTTCACAGAATGTCTTTATGTCAGGTTGAGAATCAGACTTTGTAATGAGTCTTTTATTGATAGTGTAAATGATAACAGAGAGACTAATATTTTAGTCCTTTGAAATATTCCATGTTTAATATGTAGGTATTCTGAGATAATTGAATAATCTCAGACTTTGAGTTTTATGTTTTTTAGTAGATACAAGATAGATGTTTATATAGCTATTTGTATACATTTATTTGCTTGTATGTGTAAAGAGTCATGTGCAATGTTATATCACATAGTATACATATGTTTATATGTATGCATGTGTATTTGTGTGTATGATTATACATGTACACACATATGTATGGAATGATAAAGTATCCAGTTAAGATGAAGTTTTCTTGTGGATACATGAAGACCCAAAGTCACAGAAGTTTTTTCTATTTCATGTGAAATAATATGCGGGCAGGCCATCCAGATTTGGTATTTATGTGCCTGGATCATAAATAGCTCTATTGTGTCCTTGTGTCCAACTTTCTACAGCACGTAGATTCTTCCTCATGGGCAAAGATATTAGGTTCAGTTCCAATGTTACACACACACACACAGGCCAACAGCAAGAAGAAAGGATGGAAGAAATGGACACACTTTAAATCTTTTTACCTTCAGTACACATTTACCATGACTTTTCGACTTGTATTCCACTGTTTGGCACTTAGCCCAGCAGCCTCTCTTGACTGCAAGAGAAGCTACAAAACATTACCCCTATGGATGATAGTTTACCTGATTAACAAGTTGGCTCTTCATAAACGAAGAAACACAGCATAAGAATTTGCCATGTCTACATACAGGGTCCATCCACTCATATCCCCCAGTAATTCATGTAGACATTACTGAAGTATGTATATGATAGATACCTTTGAATGAACAAGTACATTTTGTAGGTATATATAACCCAGTGAAAACATCTTGATGTATCTTAGACAATAGATAACTATATCAGTGAGTTTTCTTAACTTGCCTTGAGTTTTGAGATTTCAAGATAAATGTAAAGTGAATATCAAATTGGGTTTCCACAGTAGGATGTGGGCTTTCTTCTGAGTGTGATGGGTTTTTAATGGTGCTGTAGTTACAAAATGAAGTAACCTAAATGGTTAGGTAGTGTTGCTTTTATGCCCTCTCACAATAATTCTCTTTCTCTGGATGTCTTCAGTATGTCACACACAGGCAGTTACCATTTTCTCTACCTGGACACATACTTGAGAAAATAACATAGAAAAGCCTTCCAGTTGGCTAAATGATGTAATCAGATATTCAGTTTTCACCTGACTGTCTGAAAAGATTCAGAATGATTCATGTAGAAGTTGTAGCACTCATAACCTGGGTTAGTTGTAGTTTTGAAGTCCTCACTGATAAAAGTCTTAACATCACATTACAATCAACATAGAAATTGATTGTATTGTTGTTGTCTTCCACTAATGATGTATATATATTTTTTTACCCTGTAGACACAAACCTATTTTTTTGGGGGGAGGGATAAATTTTGACAGCCAAAAATGTAAATTTTTGAAGTAGTGAATTGCTTACACATCTTGTTAACTATGAAGGAGCATCATGTCTAGCTCTAGGTCACGAGAGCTTCCCCTGTGGATTAAACTTGTACGGTCCCATGGGAGTACTTTATGTCTGTGTGTGGCAAATCTTACATCACACATCTATTTTACTCTAGCCTTTGGGAAACAGTAATTTAATGCTGGTTCAAGCACTGTTTTCTCTTCCCTCCTCTTTATCCCTTGCCCATGTTTTTTATCAGCTTGTTATAAATCGAGACTTATTAAATCTTTACAAAAACATTTTGGAAGCTAGAACTATTAGAGAAAAGTAAAGTACACAGTTGGCAGTTGTTTGAAAGATTCTATGTTCATACATAATTCTATTGTGAATATATGAGTTCCACCTCTCGTGCACTATGTTTTCACTTTAGCATCTACATAGAATTTGTAATAATTTTTAGTACAGCTTTGGCTGCTTAGATAATGCATCTACCAACTTTCATTTTTTCTATTTTTTAATAATTTTTAAATTTTATTTTACTTTTGTAGTGTGTGTGTGTGTGTGTGTGTGTGTGTGTGTGTGTATTCGTGTGTATCAAAGGACACTATATGTGCCTGTGAAGGCCCAAAGGTGACTTTGGGAATCATCTTGAATTGCTTTTATCTTCTTTTTGCTTTACTCTGGGGTTTCCCAGGCTTCACCTTCGAGAGCCAGAAGTGTAGGATGTCGCCATTTCTGCCTGGTGTTTTTTTTTTTTAAATTTATTTCTACTTTTACAAGCACACTGAGTACTCATCCCTTCCTCCCTCCTCCCTCACATCCCCTCCCTTCTCTTCACTATTTCCTCCCACTCCCTTCTACCCTTCTTCCTGCATGCCTCAATGACCTCAGGCTTCACTCTGGTTTGTCTACTCCTGTGGGGGCTCAGGCCTCTGTAGTATAAGAAGTTATCTCTCTTTAGGCCCTCCCACTGGTGTGTGCATTCCCTTCACTTATCCAGCTTTAGACCCAAAGATTTCCACTGTGAGTTCCCATTCTATGGGTATAATAACAGCTGTCTACCAAGCAAGCAGTTTGATGTACTGTCTTTCTACCTATAGATTTATTGGCTGTGTATTGATCTATTTCCTTCCCCTTTTTAGGTTCTTGTTCTAGTTTACAGTAACAGGGATGGGTACCATTCTGACAAGTGGGTCTTGAGTCCAATCAGAAAGTTATTGGTTGTCTCCTTAGTACTTATGCTACTGTTTCGATGGTGGTCACCTGTTGCCATGATGATCTATATTGCAACCTACAGATCTTATGCTTTATGTTGATGGGGCTTGTGATTATTTTTCTCACCCAGCAACTCTACAGTATTCCTTGGTACCGTACAAGCTATCCAGCAAGGAGAAAGTCCTCAGACCAGTTTCAGCTGACACACTTTGCTAATGTACTATATTCAATTTGTTTTGCATCTTCAGTAATAGGGTTTTCCTGACAGTTTTTGGAGAGCCTTGGCAAAAGCCGATAATGTTTGGGTGGCCTTTAAGACTTCTCTGACCAACATTTAACCAAGAAATGCCACATTCCTATTACTTCTAGTATAATTGTGTCCCTGGGTTCTAAGTGGATCATCAGCTCAAGGCTTTTTTCGATTTTATCTTATCATTCCCTGTTTTCCTCATCTGGTGTTTTTACATGGGATTTGGGATCTATGCTTTTCTTATTTATTATCATTTCCACAGGAATTATATAATAACATGCAGTATCCTTACTTATTGGTGATTAGCTTTTCAAAAATCATATATAAATTATGTGTTCTTGCTTAGAATATCTAAGTCAATAGAATTGATAGATATAATTAGTCTGGAGATTCCTTAAAATTGCTGCACTTGATATTTACTTTAAAATATTCATTATATAGTTATTGGTTTTAATAATTATTGAATATAATGTGGTTTACCTCTAAGGACATGAGGATGGTTGCCATCCAAGAGAAGGCCTGAAGGAGCTCAGTCTTTTTGATGAAATGTTACTTTTTTAGGTGGATAATGGCTAAGTCTGCATCATTGTTATTTTTTCATATGCAATGCCTTTTATTAAGAAGACAATGCTATAAGATACTTATGAAATTGAGCAAGTTGTCAAATAATTCTGGATCATAATAGAGTTCCTATAAAGTTATAATCAGCAAAAGTAGATATGACAATTTGTGAAGTCATGCATAGATGTAGTATGTCCATCTTTTGATCACTACAGTTATTTCACTAATTGGATCACTTATAATTCACTTATCTTTTGAATCTTTATGGGATGACTAATGTTTACATGTAAGTTACCCTACTTATGACCTTTATTTCATATCTGTATAAAGTTATTATAGGGCTTCCAACATCAAAAAGAGGGGTTTTGACTGTTCTAGGAATCAAATGTAATTTCAAGTGAAAACAATAGTTGCGTGTGTGTCTGAACACAAGCCAAACTGCTGGACAATTAGGTTAATTTAAGGAAAATAGAATCACAGAAGGTTAGAGCTGGAAGAAACCTCTAAGATAATGTAATTTAGCCTCTTCAATTATAGATGGGATAATTATTACAGTCCACAGATGCTTTACTAATGCAGCTACTAAAGGAAGAGCTAATATTAAAATTCAAATTTCAATGCTTCCTTACCATTTCCTTCCTGTCCTACTGATACTTCCCAAAATGTTATTTCTGAACTTGTTCATATGAATTCAATGAAAATAAACAAAGAAAACTGATAACAACTGTTACCAATAAACCAGAAAATTCTGATTACATTCTCCATTTCTCCTGTGAATTAACAATGAAGTTCAAGGTAATAAAGGCTGGAGATGCCCTAGAGTAAGGGAACTAATAAAAATGTTTAATATACTCTTCTCAGGGTGTGGAACCCCTTTTATATGAATCAAATGATACATTTTGAGTAAGAAAGTCTGGATAACACAACAAAACTGTTAATCTGTGTTTTATTGTCATGCAATATAGTTTAATTATATAGCATCATTTTTCCAAATTGACCAGTAGCATCATATAAATCCACTTTAATGTCCATAACAGTTGTTCAATGGACAGCTCAGTCTTCTGCAAATGAGCTCAGCTCTTTTTTATTTGAACACAGAATTATATTCTCTTTATGGAATATTGATTGAATGTACTAATAGAAAGATGATTGTTAGTGAAAATATGAATGTAGGTGTTAGGCTATAGCAAAGGAACCAGAATGGAGGAGAGATAGATACAGAGAAAACCATTTAAGAGGGATACTGGGGTAATCCTCTAACCAACTAACCGAACTAGAAAGCTACCTGAGGAAGGTGCAAAGTGTGAAGGAAGAAAATCAAACAGAGACAGACTAAAGATAAAACCATGGACCATCTGATCCACCAAAGGATTCCTGAATCCTTTGATGAAATTAACCTTCCACAAAGAAACTCTTCAAGCTTTTCATTCCTGAGTATAATTTAGTCCACTCTTGATTGTTCATTAGTCAGTGGTACATATTTTTTTTCCTTCTAAACCATTGTTCCAGAGAGAAAAGACAGTGGTTTTGTCTTTTTACTGAGTCCTGCAGGTACAAACAGATTACCTGGTATGAATTCTCTTCAGTGAATGCTTGTTGACCAGACACAGATGAACAAAAGAATTTGTTAAAGTGATAAAACCACAGATGCATGAAGCATCAGCTCCTGAAATCTTTACTCTCAAAGTCTTCATAAGATGACACATTGAAGAATAGGAGGAATTTCTAGATGCTGAGCCTTGATACAGAATTATAAGGAAAAGGTCAGACAAAGCTTCCTACTTCCTGAACACTACTGAAGGCAGTGTGGATGGATAGTAGTTTCTGACTTCTGGTGTAACCAATGGTCACAAACTTGTTGGTGCAAACACAGATTTATTACCTTGCATTTCTGTAGGTGAGAAGTTGAAAAGAATTTTGAACATCCAAAATTAACACACTGTAAGACTACAATATTTCTGGAAGTTCCTGGAGGGAAAATTTACTTTTTTACTTTCTCTAGTTTCTAGAGATGACTTGTATGTCTTGACCTGTGGCCCCTCATTGCATTTCCAAAGTGAAACTCAGTGCTATTTCCAACTGCCCTGTGACTTACTTTGCCCAACTAGACTCAATAATCTAGAATAATATTTCCATCCTAATCTTTAATCACAGCTACTTTTAAAGGTTCTTTTGAAATATAAGATCATGCATTCATGGGATCTAGGTATTATGCCATTGATTTTGGAGGAGATCATTATTTATTCAACAATAGAAAATTAACATGTGTATAGTTGTGGAGAATGAAATGTATAGTTGGGTAATAAATAGATCACAATGAACTGTAAGCTATATGTTAGCAAGCATAGCAAATAGAACTGCTGAAAAACATGATGGAAGTTATGAAAGACTTTAGAATTCAGGATAGGAAATTTAGATTTCATGGAGTTAGTACCAGGAAATCATTCCAAGTTTTTAAGAACTGGCTCAGGTTGTGAAAATGTTACTTATATAATATTAGTTATGAAGGATGCATAAGAGGCCTGGTAGGAAGTTTGCAGTTGGCAAGACTGGAAAATGTGTGAATAGATATGATACCTGCATTAACCTTCATGTATATCAGGTACGGTACATTTCTAGAAACTTTCTTGACTGTACATGTCAAGGCTGTGATAACCAAGAGCTCAGCTCAACAGTGTCTGCATCAACTAGACCTGAACTATACAGCTTGCTTAACAACACTTTGCAATGGGACCGAGATGATCTCATCAGAAATGGTGCTAACCTGAGGCACTGTATGGGAATGGTATTAGACAAGAGAGGGGTCCTCGGCATTCTACAGACTACCCATGACATGTCACTTGTGACTTGACAGGTACCCAAATGCTGACTAGTGCAGGCATCCTAGAGGTGGTCACAGCTGCATTTGTAGGGAATCATGAGAGGGGGAGAAAAAGGGTGGGAGGGAAGAAGGAGAGGCATGGGAAGGGCTGTTGGGTGGGGGTAGGTAATGCATCACAAAAAATATAAATTCATGGTTAATACAATTTAAAAATAAATAAGTTAATATATAAAGTGTATAAAACTAACTTCCTATTGAAAAAGCTTGAGTAAGAATATCAAATATTGAACATTTCACAACTTAGTATTTTATATTGCATCTGTACTTGATTTGTGGTCATAATTATCTTTCATGATCCTGTTTGTCTTCTGGCTATAACTCATTAGTAGGCAGTCCATGCCCTTGCTTTACTTTCTCATTATCATCCCCTCTAACTTAATTAAGATTTCTCTTCCAGTGGCTATTGCCAGTACACTCTCCTTTTTCCTCCTCTGGAGAGACCTTCCTCGTTCCCCTGAAATTTATTTCAGAAATGATAAATGCCTTCTTTGGACACTGCTATTAATTTTCTTCATTAGTTATAATCTTGGAGACGTTTGCCATTTTCTCTTAGGTACTTTGATCAGACTGAATATTTACTTTAAGTACATGTCACCTGGAGCTTTTGTGATATTTATTTGGAAAGAGTCAGCAGTTAATTGGATAAAAAGACTTAGCTTTCTTATTGTAATGGGAGATAACACTGTGATATGATGTTTGGATGGCCCTAGGGTCATAGGGTCCTACTTAGAATTAAAATTAACGTGAAGGGCTGCAATAACTCTGGCACAAGAAGGGAAAGGGCATTTATAATAGATATTCATTCTTTTTTAAACACTTGCATCCGTGCTTTGTGTTGCTGCTAACTGATTCTCTTGTTTGCCTAGGATAGTGCAATCCGCAGGCTTTACCTTTTTTGTGACTCCAATCTTGATGGACCAGTAGCACTAGAAAGATATATTCTGTGCTTTGTAACCTGACTTGACTCAAGGAGGGAAGGATGGAAGTTTTGCTGAATCTTTTAAAAGCTGGCGTTAGTGTTAAAACAAATAGAAGGAGGAGAATGTGGGTGTTATTGTAAAAGAAGCTAACAGGAGGCAACCATTTAGAAACATGAGCTTTCTTAGAAAAGAATCTTGAAGTCATGGGATACATGAGTCAGGCTTCAGGTGAGATAGCACTGAGAGAAAGGATAGCTGAAACAGGGAGAGAGGGAGGGAGAGTAGCTATTGACAGCATGAAAGGGGTGTTATGGGGTAGATTTAAAGCTTTTGAAGAAGTTTCTCCAATGTCAATTCTAAATCTGCAGTGCCCCTGGGACAAAGTGGGGTTCTAACTTTTTAAGAGTCTGGAAAGAAGTTTCCCACTGTGTGACATAGTTTAGTCCGGTACATGTGCTAGGACTCAGAAAAGCACTGCTGCAGACTGCAAATAACTTGAGGTTATCTCCATCTAGCATGGAGGACGAGGCTGGGCTTAGAGCTGCAAGTGGGAGACAGGGAAAGGCCAGGCACTGGGAAAGATTGTGAAAATGTGTGTGTGGTCTGATTTCTGGAAAAGTTAGCTAGAGGGTCTATGATCTAGTTCCAGAGCCTAAATCTGGGTCTGCTGAGAGTCACCCATGTGGGGTGTCTTCCTAACTATGAGGTTGATGCAGAGAAAAGCAAGGACAACAGAAGAGTCTCTGATTTGGTGAAATGATTTGTTTCTTGTTCCAACAGTGATGAATGCTTACGATTCTCCCTGCTATTCTAATGCCTTAGAAGTCAATGTATTTTCTTCATTAAGTACATCAGTTTTAGTTGTGCATGTGTTATTTTAAGTCAAGAATCTAATATTGTACAATTACAAAACCCAGAACTTTTATCTTGACTCTTTGGCCTCTTGAACATGTCTCTTTCAAATATCAGACAAGTTTTCTCAATTTGTAGCTCAGCAGAAACAGTGGTCAAGCTATCTCCAGATCCGTTCATATTTTGTTTAAGACAGTTACAGACACAGGCACAGATCTTGCTTCAATTTATTACCAGTGTGGATAAGCCCTATATTTCTGTGGTGATAAATATTTTAGATTTCCTAAGATATTTATAAGGAGTACAGAGATATCATTTTTCTAGAAGAATCTTAAAACATTTTTATGGACTGCATGATATCTTGTAGTTTGTAGGAATTATTCATGATTCTTATCCCAGTTTCTACTTGGGAGACATTTTGACAAAGATTTTAAGCCTAGTTTTTTTTTTTTCTTCTAGTGGATTTCTATTTTCATCATCTCATATTAGCAAGAGGGCAACAGAAGTGAATGTTGCTCTTGCAAGAGTTTTGCCCACTCCTGTTCTGTGATTTATTGAGATTTTCATATCAACAAGAGGTTTGGCATTCTTCCTTATAAATGAAAACTACCTGAATTTTACCTAGGCGCATTGCAGAAATAACTGGGAAACAGCATTTTCATTTGGAATCATCTAGCAACTAAAGTACTGAGCAAAACTTTAAGAACTTTGAATGTGTTTCAGAACTGCTCAGCTTTGAGGCTCTTTTGCGTGAAACTTTTCCTCTTGGATAGATTATTAGATCACTTTCATTAATGTCATGCTTGTTGCCTGCCTATTACTTCTTTTTTTTTGTTATTATTTATTCAATTGTGCGTGCGTGCGTATGTATGTGTGTCTGTGTGTGTGTAGAACCACGGACGAATTCGGGAACCACCATGGACGCTTCCACCTCCTTGTTTACTCTGCCCTGGGATTCACAGGCTCCGCCCTACCAGGACCAGAAACGCAGGCCGGCCCTGCTTCTGCCCTGGCGTCTACACGTGGGGTTTAGGATCCGAACTCAGGACCTTCTGCCTGCAAGGCAGAGGCTTAACCCCTGAGCCACCTCTCCAGCCCCCTGCCTATTACTTCTGCAAAGTCAGTTTTTGGTTTACTTGATCTTAGTACTTGATCCTACTGTATGAAGTCCATATTACATGGGCCTTAAAGAACCCCTAAAGGTATCACAACACAAACACCTCACAATCTTTAACACTTACTAATCAAATGTTTTTGGTTATTTGGTATTCTACAGATATTATGCTAGATATCAAAGATGGATTATGTCATGACAGTCCCTAGCTTTTTGCCTCATGGGATGAGCATGGGCAGTGTCAAGGTCTGGATGTGAACTGTCCCCCACAGGTGGATGTGTTTGAATAATTGGTCCCCAGCTGGTGATTCTGTTTGGGAAGGTTACAAAGGTGGAGCCTGACTGGAGGAAGTATGCAAACGTGCTGGGGGAGGGGCTGCTCATCTCCATATTGGCAAACCGGACTCATTTCTCCCTCCCTTCCTCCCTCCCTCCTTCCCTCTCTTCCTCCCTCCTTCTATCTCTCTCTTCCCTTCTTCCGTCCCAATAGCTGCATGGTAGCATCTAGCATCTATGCATCCCCTTCTGTAACTGGACTATATCCCCCTCTGGAACAATATTAGATAATAAAAATAAAATAATAAACCCTTTCTCCCTTAAGCTGCTTGGATCAGAGTATTTTCTCACAGCCACAGAAGAGAAGCTGCAACAGTGAGTGAGCACATTACTATAATTTCTTGTAATAAAGGACATCATAGAGGATCCAGAGGACATTTAACTGGGCTTTGAACATGAAGCTTAGACAAAGAAGAGCATGATGAATGGGACAGGCAACAGCAGAGGCAAAGGAATGAAATAATCACAGATAATATGTAGAATTATAAGCATATTGACATAAGATGAAACTAATCCATTGGTAATATGTTGGTGTTAAGCCAGGTTCTGTGTGCATGCTTGGGAGTGTAAGTGACACTCTGAGGAACTGGGCATCACACAACACAATCCTGTCCACAGTCCATGTAGCAGCAACTGCATTAAGACTTTTTATTAAAAAAAAATCTGTGTGTGTGTGTGTGTGTGTGTGTGTGTGTGTGTATATCAGAGGGCATTGTATATTTTTGTGGAGGATCAAGGATGACTACAGGAATCATCCTGGATTGCTTCTCCTTCCTTCTTGCTTTTCTCTGAGATTTCCCAAGCTCTGCCCACCAGTGCCGGAAATGCAGGCTACCTGTTGTTCCACTTGGCATTTTTATGTGGGACCTGGGATCTGAACTCGGACCTTCTGCTTGTGAGGCAGTGTTAATCCCTGAGCCAGCTCTCCAGCCCAGCAACTGCATTTTGACCAGTACAGTTGCTAGACCTGTTTGTTTAAATATGCTGTTCTAATCTACATCCTTCTAATATCTACTCAACTGCATAAATGGAAGTTAGTTGATTGTCCTTTTATGTGATCCGCTTTCTGATATTTGAAAGTTCTTTCCTCTATTTGTCACAACTGGAGTTCAGCCATTGTGAAGTTCAGTTCCAGCTAATTGTGTTCCTGGAACATTCAGCCCTCGCAGTGCAGCCAGCATAACCAGCAAGTGGACTGACTGGAGAGCAGCATCTCTGTGAGCTTCTGGGTGGTTCTGGGAGGTCTGCAAATGCCTCTTACAGGTGCCAAGCATTTTTACTTTCTGCACTGTCAGCTGATCATATTGTCCACTGTATTGATTTTGTAGCTCACAGACTAGATGCTCTGTGACCCAACTCTGCCATTGTGTAGGCAACTTCATACAGCTATAGGGGCATTTTGTATTTATTCTTGGCCAATTTAATTCAATTAATTTTGTTTTAGTAGAGTTGACTATGGAAACCCTGAAATATTCATCCATGTTTGTTTTTTAGTTTTCCTTTATATTTTTTTCTGTTGTTTGCTTTTGTGACATGTTCTCGCTATATAGCTTAGGCCGTTTGCAAAATTGTGGTTCTCCTGACTCAGTGTCTCAAGTGTGGGGTTACAGGTGTCCTCTGCCCAATATCAGTTTCTTCCTTTTTTATTTTGTGAAAATTACTTTGGTAGAACTTGATTAAATCTTGATGATAAAATGCAAAATTTGAAAGAATACATCACAGCATGCTGCTGCTGAGCATTATAGACCACCCATCAAAGATGTTCTCGTGCAAAAGTATACATTATCTAATTCTTTAAAGATTTGGTGAATTAGTGTGGTTCACCTAAACCAGTCAATATTTCATAATGACTATTGTAATGTGTTCAGTTCAAAGTTCCATACTATCATCCATGATGCAGTATAAAAACCATAAAGCAAATGAAAATAGTGTCAGTTTGATATACATTCTCTATTAATAAAGATTTTTATAGCCACCGAATGTAGCACTTTTTATTTCAACATGAGCCTTCCCTCATTCAGAAATATGGTCTTTTGCAGATGTAAACAAGCTGAGTTCATCAGGTCAGACCCTTGATACACTGCAGGAGATACGGAGGCACACAAGGAGAATGCCTAATGACTACAAAGGCAGGGAATTTATTTCCTAGTCTACATCAGGATATTAGGGGTTATATGCCACTGTACAGGGCAGACGAAGGCATTTTTTTTTCATTTCTTTAAGCTTTCTAGCTCATGGGAAACCAACACACCTTGAAACAAATCTGAGTGTCAACAGTTCACTTTGACTCCTATTGTGAAATTATGTCAGCATATTCTTATCTCACTTCTTGACGCAATGCTTTAGTTTTCCATTATTCTCTAAACTCATTGCAAGTGGATTAATAGTTACATTATCAAGATATTTCATTACTTCAAGATAGAATTACTTGGTCTTTATTTAACTTTGAGTAGTTGAATGCTTACCCACCCCTTTGTCCTCTCATTTAAAACTGTCCATTAGTTGTAACTATGTGCTTGGGACTAAGCTAAACATTGGGAGTTCAGTCATATAGCAATATAGCCTTATAGCCAGATAATCTGACACTATAGCCAATAGACTATCGATACATTATAGAGCAACTAGTGTAATAAAAAGGGAAATTCTTGAGAAAGCAAGGTTAGTGCTCCCAAGGAAGCCCACTGTAGAACAGAGTTTAAGATTAAGTTCACATGGTTAAGTGGCCACTGGCCACTCTCTCCATCTCAAAGTACTTCAGTTAGTTAAGGTAAAACAAAACAGTAAAAGAGCATAATTATTTTAGTTCCATATTCCATTGGGATAGCTATTACCTGACAAAACCATTAGGGGAACAAGAGGATTTTCATTTGCATTTATAAGCATGATGGCAGGAGACTTATCATTAGAAGTCAAGAGCACTGGACACACAGTTTCCACAGGAAGTTCACGGAGACAAAGAACGAATGCTATATTCTTTTTTGCCAGTTTGTGAAAAAAACAGCTAGTCCTCTCCATTTTATCTACTCTGCCAAGGAATGGTCCCACCTACTGTGGCTGGGTTTTATCTCCCAAAATACACACACACACACACACACACACACACACACACACACACACACACACACACACACACACAGAATGGCCCCACCCATCATAGACCGGGTCTCAACCTATCCATTATGCAATTAAATACCTTGCTACATTCTTTCCAGAAGACTGAACTAAGCAGTTCTTCATGGGTATGCCAAGAGCTTTAGTTTCAAATGTAAGGTGATAGCTGAAACTAACTGCCGCAGTAATGTTGCACAGAGATGGAGCTTTTTAGAAATTCAAGCAAGTAGTTATGTTGAGAATAGTGATGCAGAGTTACTGACAGAGAAGAGAGGAAGATGGGAAATTTGTCAAATCCCAGATTTCTTCTTGCAAGTTGCACAGATAGTCACTAGAATCACTTTCAGCTACTTCAGACCCTTATGCAGTGCTTTTATTCATGGACAGAAACCTATCACCAATAACAAAAATTTCTCCTTGCTTCTCAGTCTTGATAAATTATTTTTAAGTTAATATTGATTGGTAATATTCAGATATAAGTTTGAATTCATGCGCGCAAAATTCATACACAAGTTTGCAATTAAAAAAACATTTATAAATTAAATGCCAAGACATCCGATCTGAGTAACCAAATTTAATTTCACAGTGTTAAGCTACAAGAATGCAAATATTTGCCAACTAAATTGCAAATACTATGCTATACTTTTTTAATAATTTTCAAATTGGGACTTTATTTTAGTAAGATCACTTATGTTATCCATGTAACATTAATTAAAATAGCCTGTTCATTGAACCATAGCATGGGCATATGTAATTTCTTCTGGACACTTTTACAAACTGTCTAGATCTATTTGCAATTTCATGAACTTTTGTAAATGTTCTATTCAGGATGAGCACTTGACTCTCATTTATCCTCAGTGGTCCTTGTCATAGAGGAAGAAGACTTGAAAGTGGGTAAAGGGACTTGCAGAGAGGAGGGAGTAGAAGGAGTGGAGGGAGGTGAGAGAGGACAGGACACTAAAGCAATCAGAAAGCACTACATATCTGTGTGAAACTGGCAAAGGGCAATTTCAAGAAAAGTAAAAAATGATTGTATAAACTTCTATGATAAATATATATACCTTTGGCATTAAAGCAATTTTTGTGCACGTGTGTGTGTGTGTGTGTGTGTGTGTGTGTGTGTGTGTGTGTGTGTGTGTGTTGTGTATGTGTCTCAGAGGGCACTGTGTGTGCCTGTGGAAGTCCAAGTATGACTTTCAGGAATCATCCTGGATTGCTCTACCTCCTCTTTGCTTTGCTCTAGAGTTTCCCAGGCTCTGTCTTCCAGAGCCACAAATGCAGGCAGCCATCATTTCCGACCAGTGTGTTTAAGTGGAATCTGAGATCAGAACTCAGGTCCCTCTGCTTGCTAGGCAGAGCTTAACCCCTGAGCTACTTCTTTAACCAGTATTAAACATTTGTAAATGCCAAAACTGAATTACAACATAAATTTACTAAAATTTTCTTAGGCACTAATGCTTAATTATAACATAGCATTTTTTTACATTTGCAGTTATTCTATAACATGACAAGTTAATACTGTGTTAGAAAATTTGTGTATTGATTTGATGTTGAAAAGCATGTTGGATTAAGGCAAGAGATTGAACTGGTTTACCTGTCTGCTACCAGTGTGCTTTGTTCTTTCTGGTTTGAAGAATATTCGTGAATATAGCAAAGACTTTATACAATAGTATAAAGAGACAATTAACTTCTTTTTATTTTTGTGTAGTGTGTATTCACTGAAAATGATAATGATAGAGGCTTTGTAACAAAAACATTGAATTTGCAATCCTGCCTAGGTTGAGATTATAGGGCAATCCCGATAGGCATAGTTGCAATTTTAGTATTTTCTTTCTTTCTTTCTTTCTTCTTTCTTTTTTTTTTTTTTTTTTTTTTTTTTTTTTTTTTTTTTTTTTTTCTTTTTTTCTTTTCTTTTTTTTTTTTTTTTTTTTCTTCTTCTTTCTTTTTTTTTTTTTTTTCCTTTTTTTTATTTTTTTTTTCTTTCTTTCTTTGTCTTTTCTTTCTTTTCTTTCTTTTTCTTTCTTGTCTTTCTTTCTTTCTTTTTCTTTTCTTTCTTTCTTTTCTTTCTTCTTTCTTTCTTTCTCTTTCTTTCTTTCTTTCTTTCTTTTCCTTATTTCTTTCTTTCTTTCTATTGTTCTTTCTTTTTCTTTTCTTCTTTTCTCTTTCTTTCTTTTCTTTATTCTCTTTTCTTTCTTTCTATTCTTTCTGGCTTTCTTTCTTATCTCTTTCTTCTTTCTTTCTTTTCTCTTTCTTTCTTTTCTTTTCTATCTTCTTGTTCTTGTTTCTTTCTTTCTTCTTGCTTTTCTTTTCTTTTCTCTTATTCTTTCTTTGTCTTTCTTCTTTCTGTTTCTTTTCTTTCTTTCTTTTCTTTTCTTTGTTTCTTTCCGTTTCTTTCTTTCTTTCTTCTTATCCTTCTTTCTTTTTCTTTCTCTTTATCTTTTCTTGCTTTCTTTCTCTTCTTTCTTCTTTCTTTTTCTTTCTTCTTTCTTTCTTTCTTCTTTCTCTATTTCTTTCTTTTTTTCTCTTCTTTCTTCTTTTCTTTGTCTTTCTTCTCTCCTCTTTTTCTTCTTTTTTTCTTTCTCTTTCTCTCTTGTCTCTTTCTTTTCTTATCTTTCTTTCTTTTCCTTCCTTCCTTTCCATTCCTTTCTTCCTTCCAATTTTCGGGTCGTTTATCACTTCTTCACTCTTCTCCTTCTCATCCGTCCATCCTCCCTTATCCCTCCTTCCACTTTGCCTTCCCTTCCCCTCTTTCCGCACTATCCTCGCTTCTTTTCCTATTCCTTTCCTTTCTTCTCATCTTCCTTCCTTCCTCTCCTCCCTACCCTCTCCTTCTTCCTTCCTTCCCTCCTCCGCTCTCTCCTCCCTCTCCTCCTCCCTCCATCCTCTCCCTCATCCGTCCTCCTCCTCTCCTTATCTCCTATTTCCTTTCCATTTCCTCTGTCCCATCCATCCTCCCTTGTCTCTGCCCTCCACATCCTCCTCTCCCTCCTCTCCCCCCCTCTCTCTTCCTTCCTTCCTCTACCCTCCCTCCCTCCCATCCCTCTCTTTCTCCCTTCCTCCTCCTTCCCTCTCGAGGTCTGATCTCCCTCTCATCCTTTTCGGATCCTCCCGAGGGAATCCTTCCCTCTACTCTTTTGCCCTGCTCGCTCTTTTTCCGGGAGTCTTTTCCGTTCCTGTCCTTCCTCCCGGAATCTTCTTTCCCTTAGATTCCTCTTCCCATCGTGCAAAGGAGATCCCTCTCTCTTTCCTCCCCTCCCCCTCAGCACCCTCCTACCTTCTTCCTCCCTCCCCCGAATTGTCCCTTCTTTTTTGATCCATTCTTCCTACCCTCGCCGGTTGCTTTCTTATCTTCTTCCTCCCCTCCGGCCGAGCCGTTTGTAGGTTCCGTCCTCCCCGGGGTGTCCGGTCCCGTCCCGGACCTTCTTTTCCATTTCCTTCTTTCCTCACGGACTCTTTCTCACATTCTATCCTGGATTGTTAGTTGAGTTTTGTTTATTTTTATTTTTTTTTTGTCCTCACCCCCAATGTGAGTGGCGGTTTTGTGTTGTTTGGTTTGGGTGCTGGGGAGATTAATGAGGTAATTTATCTTGGAGGGGTTTGTTTTTATGTAGTTTTTAAGTGAGGAGATTAGGAATTGATGGGGTAGAAGATTTGTTTTTTCTTATTTTATTGGTATTTATATAGGTATTAAATTCACCTTTTTTTTCCTTTCCTCCTTCCCTGTGGGTTTATCCTCCGCCTAGCCATGGCTTTCCCTGTTTTTCTCTCTCTGTCTCTTTTCCCTTTGATTGTCTCTTTCCTTCCTGTCCCCTGTCTCTCCCTCCCTCACGCATGGACGAAGAAATCCCTAGGAGGGTATTCCCTTCCTCCCCTCCCCTCCCTCATTCCACACTCCGGTGCCCGTACCGTCGCCCATGCCTCTTTCCTTCCTTCCTTCCTTCCTTCCTCCCTCCCTATCCCAAGTCCTCAAAGGTCCTGTTTTATCTCCTGTGCATGGGAGTCCTTCCTCTTCCTGTCCTAAGGGGACTTTAATGAGAGCGGAGAGGGAGGTGATAAGGGGAAAGGGGCGAAGATAAGAATAGAGAGTGGAGGTGTCTCCATCCTCCCTTCGTCTAGCTTCTCGTCCCTCCTTCTGCACCTCCTGCCTCCTCCTCTCCCTCTTCCTTCCGTTCCTTCCTCCCTACCCCCTCCCTCCTCCCTCCCTCCCTCCCTCCCTCCCTCCCTCCCGTCCTCCTCTTCTTCCCTTCCTTCCTTCCCTTCACCTCCCTCCGCTCCTCTTCTCTCCTCCCTCCCTCCGCCGTCCCTTTTCCCTTCCCTTCCCTCCTCGCCTCCCTCCCTCCTCCCCTTCCATCTCCTCCCGCCTCCTTCTTCCCTATCCACTCCCATAGCCCTTCCTCCTCCTCCCTCCCTCACTTTCACTTCCTCCCTGTTCTCCTCCCGTCCTCCCTCCTCCCTATCCCTTCCTTCTCTTCTTTCTTTCCTTCCTTCTAGTCCCCTCTCTCTCTCTGTCTCCCGTATGTCCTTCCTCCCTTATATTTTGTTTTCTTCCCTGCAATTTCTCTTATCTCAGCTCCCTCCCTTCTCTTCCTTCTTCTTGTTTCTTCTTCTTCCCTCGCCCCTTTCCTATGCCTTATTCTATCCCTTTCCTCCCTGGCCTCAACCACCTCCTGTTCCTTCCTTCCTTTCGTTGCTTTTTCATCGCCTCCTTCCCCGTCCCTTTTAGGGTGTCCTCCCGCTCCTTTCCTCCCTTCCTATGTCTTCCTTTTCTTTACTCCTAGTCCATTTCAATTCACCTCTGAATTTGATTACTATTTATGGAGGATACAATTATCCCATGTTAAATTATAATATAGCTTCTTAATGCTCAGAATAATAATATGTCTGTAGCCCTAGCCACAGGGGGCCATTTAAGTTTAAATTAATTTAAGTGAAGGAAACTTGGCAATCCATTTCCTTGCCTTGCAAGCTACATTCAATGGCTGTATGTAGCATGGTGATCAGAGACACGGGACATGAGGCCATATAGAAAATGCTATTTTTGTTTTCTTTTTTTTTCTATTTTTAAAGTAACTTAAGCAGAATTATTTTTCTTTAAACCTTCTAATCTATACAGAATTAGATACTCTTGAAGGCTTTGTGTTTATATGTCTACATTAAATATTTACATTTAAGATATTTTAAGAGTCATTTGTCAACATTATGCGACATTCCCAAGGAATTTTTAAGTCTGCATTTATAAATATTTTAATTATCATTCACTATTATTTCACTCCCATGAGACCTCTACTTATATACAATAGCTGTATTTATGAACTATTTGTGATATAAAAAAAATCACTTCTTTGGTTGAATATGTATGGCACAGTTTTCCTGAATTGTAAATGACCGTTCAATGCCATGACTACTTGCTGCTATACTCATTCAGTTTGATAATTTTGTTGCTACAAAACTTCAAATTTTTTTCTTTAGCATGGACTTGATGTAACATTTTGTCATAGACATCCTGAGATCACAATCTACATTTGTGACTGACCTGAGGATGAGAGTGTCCAAATTTCCCATTAGTTTGCTCTACATATCTACATATCCTATCACAAGAACATAAGAAATCTTTTCCTTTGGAGGAAAGAGAATAAAAGTTGGAAGGGAGGAAAAATTCTTATAGGTTCAAAAATTAATTTAGAATTTGTGTTATTCTATATTTAGATTAATTTATGCATAATCTATATTTACTGAAGTGCCATAGTATAGCCAATAGAAAATATCTTAGCTGTAGCTCATTCTATTTTAGTATCTAAATGCCTCAAAAGTTATGAAAAGCCTTCCATAGCAGTAGTAGTTAGGCTGACATGTTGATATTCTAACCATTGATATAAAACCAACAACATAGTGTGCTGCATTAAAAATTCGTTTGATTTTTAAATTCACATTTGGCTATCTCATCTGTTCACATGTGTGTGCATGTGCACACCACATTTATCTATCTATGATGTGTATGCCACCTTTTCCTATATGAGTGCATGTGCATGCCACATTTGTCTATGTGTGTGCATGTGCATGCCACATTTATCTATCTATGTGTGTGCATGTGCATGCCACACTTGTCAATCTATGTGTGTGCATGTGCATGCCACAGCAGGCGTGTGGGTGCCAGAGGACAGTTTGCAAGAATTGGATCTCTTCTACTTCATGGGCTCCAGAGATCGAATTCAGGTCTTCGGGCTTAGCCACAAATGCCTTAACCTGCTGAGCCATCTCACTCACCCTCATCTAGATGGTTTGGTTAGAAAATTCTAACTTATCCTCAGGAGGCTATTAAGTGATGTCTGCTTTCTTTTTTAACTTTAGTGTGTATGTGTGTGTGTGTGTGTGTGTGTGTGTGTGTGTGTGTGTTAGAAATCACTGTGTGTCCCTGTGGAGTTCCAAGGGTGACTTTAAGAATCATTTTGGATTGCTTCTACCTCCTTTTTGCTTTCCTCTGGGATTTTCCAGGTTCCATCCAAGTGCATGCTGCTGCCATTTCTGCATGGTATCGGTTACTTGAGATCTGGGATCTAAACTCAAGACCTTCTGCTTGCAAGGCAAAGTCTTAACCCCTTGGGCCATCTGTCCAGCCCAATTTTTGTTTTCTAAGTGATAGAAATTTTCTTTGCATTCATGTCTGACTTTGAACTGGGATTTAATATGTGCCATCTTTTACTAATTATAAGATGTTGACTTAATACTTTTAATCATGTTGCTGAAATTCCAAAATGTGTGAGTAACTTTTACTTTTACACGATTCTATATACTCTAAAAATTTAAGTGACTTCTAATTTCATGTAGAAGATGATTCTGTTGTGGTGTGTGCTGTTTATTTTTCCCAAGGAATCTCTATTGCCTGTAGTTTATATTTGTGCTGGATAGACAAGTATCCTTAGACTTTGGCTTCTTTAGATCGCTGGAAAATTAGAGTGAGATTGTGATAACAGGCTAGTAGACATGTTTAAATTGCTTTTATTTCCACATGAGTTTCTCATCAAATAATTTCCTTTGGATGATGTTTTCAAAACAGTTCAGATATTGTCTGAGAATGCTAACACTCTTGTCCATACTCATTATTGTATTGTGCTGAGACTCACCAGTTATTTTGGCTTCTCAAAGGGATGGGACCAGAAACATTTTATCATTATTTCTTTTTCATTGCATAGGGAGAGAGAAACATAGCATGACATATGAAAGCACATGCTGGGGTACTCTGAAAAAAAGACTTGTTAAATTTAAAAGGGCATTACTGAGGGCTTTTGAGGAGTTGGTAGGTAGATTTGATAGGTGCTATCTTTTAAGTAGATTTTATGTATTGAAAAAGGTTTTGCTACCATCAACTATCAGTAATGCAATTGCTTATTGGAAATTGTTATTGAAAGATAAGATACTTGTTATCTTTATTTTGGAAATGACTCACTCTCATGCTTTTCCAGGGAATAGCAGATAGCAATTCTACACCATTGAAATACATAGTGTTGATAACATGCATCTTAATAGACTGATTTGGCTCTTCACCTTGGGAATTACAAAGACAGGAGCTGAGTAACTCTCAGGCATAACAAAAAGAATTTTGGTTATTACAGACTAAATCAAGGATTCAGATGTGTTAAACTCCCTTACAACCAACTTGAAGAATAGCATTAGCAACTGACATTAGAATGGTTCATTCTTCCTCCAAATCCTTTCCAGATCACCCATATCTATCTATAGCTAAATACTAATACTAATTATAAGCCCAATGATCATGATAATAGTAAGAATATCAGCTGCCATTTAATCTATCTGTACCAGAAACTAATATACTGTCTTTATTTTTATATCTTAGTCTTTCTCATGATTATATGGAAGTGGTAGTATTATTTCCATTTCATGAATGAAGCTCAAATCCATTGTATGTAAGTAAGTAAGTAAGTAAGTAAGAGATATTTAATTCAAGGACCAATATTTTGTGACCTCAAAGCCCGAAATTGACAGTCTTTTACTGTCAGCATGTGTCTTCTGAGGAAGGCAACATTCAAACTCTTTTGAGGAGGAAAGTACACAGGGAGGCTCCTCTGCTTGCACTGTTATATCAGCTCACCTCCCTTTAACAGGAAGCATGAGTTCATTGCATCATCTCACAATGCAGGATGCACTGCATGCACTGTTACAATGCTCACCTCCCTTTAATAGGAAACACGGTTCTACTGCATCATTTTGCAGAAATTTCAGGGCATCTATATACTGGTGCTCACTCTGGCATTCCTGAACTTATCCGAGTCTTAGTTTCTTCAAATGGTGAAGAGCAAACAACTTAGCAAACACGGGTTTAGAAGTTTTCCTTTATATCATTGTTATTTTGATATACATGTAATTTGATAAAAAGAAGTGCTTTTCTCTATATTGTAAAGGTGATCTTTAATACATGCAAATTTATTTCAGTTTAACAAAGAATAAAAAGCTAATTTTGGGAAATGATAAGAGTCATTAAGGGAATAAAATAGAGGATAGACATAGAACTAAAAATAGTTTTTCTTATATAAAATGGGTAATTTTCCCATATTCGAGTCTGAGTATTTGTTTTAAATAACAAATAGTATTTGTTTGAAATACATAGTGTTGATAACATGCATCTTAATAGATGCTATGCATTTACCATGTTTAAGCCTAAATATTTCAATGTGTTAGAGGAATTCCTAATCATGAATGTTATAACATTAGCTTTGCTGAACCATTAAAATACAGAGTGTTGATAACATGCATCTTAATGGACTGATTTGGCTCTTCACCTTAGGAAATACAAAGACAGGATCTGCATGACTCTCAGGCATCAGCAAAAGGAAAGTTTTGTGGCTATTACAAAATTACTATATTACTATTATATCTATCTCTAGAACATACCAGAAATTTTAGAACCACAGCTCGGACGGTTTGCGGAGCTGAAAGTTTTACATGAATTGTCCATGACTGCAAGTTGACAGAGACATGGGTACAAATGGAAAATGTCTGTCTAAGTCAGAATCATACCAACAGAGCAAAACCTATCCACATCAATCAAAAACAACAGCAGTTTGTTATGGAGAAAATTCAGCAGGGCACATGGGTAATCCATCGGCCACAAAAAGTAGAAGTCAGATGACATTTCACACTGTACATTCTGTCTCAGGACATGTTACAGGACCAACTCTGGAGCCCTTAGTTCATCTTCTAAAGTGTTTTGGAGGCCAAAAGGCTTGGAAACAAGTTAATCATGAAACTAAAGATCAGGGGTTAGAGATGTAGATATCTTGCTAGAGTGCTTACCTAGTCTTCAGAAGCTTTAGGTTCCATCCCAAGAAACATATAACTAATTTGGCATGGTATCTTATACCTGTCATCCTGTCATCTGGGAGATGGAGGCAGGAGAATTGAAGTTCAGCTCCATCTTCATTTGCATACTATATGAGTTTGAGGATAGTCTGGGCTAGGTAAAGCCTGGTCAATAAAATAAAATAAAATAAAATAAAATAAAATAAATAAAATAAAATAAAATAAAATAAAATAAAATAAAATAAAATAAACCTAGAGACTGAGTTTTCCTAGATCTTGATGAAATCCGGTTTCATTCCAATAGCTTGTAGTGGGGACTCAGAGGCTTTTCAAGGGGCCAAGTGAAGGCACTTGTGGTTTCTTTTTGTAAGTAAAGACAGTTTTTCTTATAAAGCTTATTTTTACCTGGGAAGAGTGGAGCTGTCCCTTTCTGATCTGTTATGAGTTTCCATAACTAAAACAAGACTGAACAAAGGATTGGATTTGATGGTTGTTTATCTTTATATGATATCTGTGGCATCATCTTAATTTTTGGAAATTAATTCAACCCTCTACCAGTAAGTGGAATAGGCCTCAGCATGTCCTTTAGACAGAGTTGATTTATCTGATGTGCATTTGACAAGTTTCATGGATTCAGCCAAGTGTGTCTGGAAAAGGCAGATACTTTCAGAGGCCAAAATACAGGATGCCGAACCTGTTCCATGAGAGCAATGGAATAGAGCCTGGTAGCTCCCCGTCTCTTTTTACGTAGCTTCATATGCTTTTTATCAGATTTCCCAGGCACAACAGATTCAATATAGTAGTAAAGGTGGGGAGAGGTATTTCTAGTATTGTAATGTGACAGTGGAAAGCTGGTGTCATGAGCTGTAGACAGACACTTGAATGACAGAGATTGAAATTTCATACTTCATAGTTTTAATCAGTAATAATTCTGTCTCGGATAAACCTCACTGTCAATACACTATGTCATTATGTATAGCTCCTTTATAGTTTTAATAAGTAAAGTGGTGAGCAAATCTTCAGTGCTTAGTTTGTATTCACTTCTCTTCCTCTTGTCTGAAAGCATCACTGAAAAAATATTTGCTATCAGGATATTCATTATTTGAAATGATGCAACAGTATATCTGTATACAACCCATTAAACCCAACAAGCTGGTAATGCATGGCTGTACTCCTAGCCCTCAGGAGTCTGAGATGGGGGATTGTGTATGTGGAGGCCAATCCGGGCTACATAATAAAAACTTCTAAATAAAATACAATGGAAACATATCTTGGCATTGAAAGATATAAGCTTAAGTGACTTATAAATATCACATGCTGAATAATAGCATCTTCTGCTTCTCAAATGCTACTTAAAGCAACTTAAGCTGTATGAGCTCATTTTATTTCATTTATTTGTGCTGAATCAGATTGAATTCTCCCCATCAGAGCCAGACTACAATTCTTTCTATCTCATATTGCTATTTATGTCATTGTTTTCCATAAAGTCTTTTCACTTTTTAAAATGAAGTTTCTTTGAGGACAGGAATCTGTGAGAGGAAATGAGAGTTATGCCCATGTTTTTCTTTTAGCACACTTGATGCTTAGTAAACTTCTATGGAAATATATTAAGGGCTTGAGTTTATTATAAATTTTATTGATACTGTGTCCTTAGTTGTACTTCATGTCTTAACAGGAAAGGTATAGGTTCTGCCTGATGTTCAACAGAACAAATGCATAAGTTAATGTGGACAAGTCGTTCATACACTACCCAGCTGGTTAGAAAACACTATTCTATAGGAAAATCTAAATGCTCATAAAACATTGAAGTGAAGATGCAAGATTTAATACACATTTAAAACTGTCATTTCAGAAAAACCATGTTGCACAAATAAGTATAAATAATTTAATTTAGATAAAGGAGCCTGTATAATGACTACAATCTTACCTGTCATTTCAATCCGAATTTATCAGTTTTATTTAATGTCAGCAGTAGGCCAATTATTGTAATAGTAGGCCATTATCTCTAAAAAATTCTATTATCAAAGAATACAGGATTGATTTAACTTTCTAGATCTCATAATGCACTAATGCTCACACATCATCAAGGGATGTTTAATTGTTCAATGGCTGTGGTCCCCACACAGTTCTGAATTAGGTATTTGTGATCAGTGACAACTGTGTTCTTATGTAGCATTATAACTTCTTAAGTATCCTTTGTAAAAATGCTATTCTCTAAATAGATGGGACTTCATACATCTAAAATCTTGACGTCCTGAAAGTGGATTGTGAGTCTTCAACGTATGATTTTGTGCCATTTTGACTAGACTCAAGACTTACAGAAGTGATGAAAATAGTGCAAGCTGTTAGTGGAAGTGTCTGTGTCTCTACACTGTGTCCTCACCCATTTATATATCTCAGTGCTTCTGGTTTTTGGCACACAGTTGGCCCATCAACTCAGAGATTGGGGATTCTGGATCTGAGTTCAGATATAGCTAGTGTTGGCTATAGCTGCTTCTTTTTTTTGTTTGTTTCATAATCACTTTATTTTTTATTATACATTTTTATTATTATTTCAGCTCATACAAACTTAATAGGTACACCAGTTCCCTCCCTGCCTCCTCCTCCCCCCGAACCCCCTGCTCCCCCTCCCCTCACCCCTCCCTCCCCATCCCCCAGTGCCTCCCGCCCCAGTTCCCAGAGAGTCCTTTCTTGTGCATGCTTGACTCTCCTCTGGGCCCTCCTCTCTGATGACGTACAAGGACCTAGTGGCATTTCCCTGAACCCTTTCCCATATTCCCCTTAAGCATAGGAACACTACTATGGGTGCCAATCCCTTGCCTCCAAGGATCTTGGTGCCTTTAGCAGATGCTAGACTTTGTGAGGTCAATAGTGTGTTGGACATTGCACAGGGCAATATAGCTGCCTCTTGATGAAACAAACACCCTGCTGCAGTCAGCCTGTGTGTTTCCATAAACACACAACCAAATGGTTTATGGGGGAAAAATGGGTTTTATTCTTGTTTACAATGTCTGCTTACAGTTCTTAATCTAGCTTGGCAGGATAGTTCACAACAATACCAGGAGCCAGGAGAATTGGCCATGTTCTTTCCATGGACTGCTGAGAGAAGGGTAAGCTTCCCTTGTCAGGCAGCATATCTGTCCAACTTTGCAGAAGAACCTCAACAAACTTAACCAGCTCCCTCCGTTTTATCCACTTGCCCAGAACTAGTCTAATCCATTATGGGCTGGGTCCGCCCCATTAATTAGAAAATCCCCTGAAGGCTTACTTAGAGATTAACTGTTAATTCTTTGTAAATGTGTCCAGAACTGAGGCCTTCAATTGCCACATTGATACCTATGTCTAACTAGCCACATTTCCTTTTTTTTTAAACTTTGATTGGTATGTATTCATTGTACAGAATAATGGGTTCGTTTTGGCATTTCCCTACATAGGTGTCATCTAATTTGCTAGTGTTTTGTTTGGCCTGATGATTTCTACTTCCATTCAGGCTTCTACAAAGGATATAATTTCTTCATGACTTTTCTTTATGTCTAAATAAAACTCCATTGTGTATTTGTGCATTTGCTCTGTCCTTTTCCAGTTGATAGACATCTAAGCTGGTTCTATTTTTTAGTATTGTAAGTAGTGCTTTAGGCATATATGCAGAGTTATATAGCTGAATCATATAGAACTCCTATTTCTAGTTTTATTGAGAAATGTCCAAATTAATTTCCAAAGTAGCTGAACTAATTCATGAGTGACCTTCCTTTTTCTCTGCCTCAGTCCTAATTTGCATGTGTGTGTGTGTGTGTGTGTGTGTGTGTGTGTGTGTGTGTGTGTGTGTATGTGTGCTTTCTTGACTGGAAATACCAGTATAGTTTTGGTTTGCATTTCTCTGAACTTACAAGGTCGACTTTAAAAAAAAATTCTTGGCTATTTGTGCTTTAGTATTCTGGTCTATAAATTAAGGACAAAAACCCTATTCCATAGGATTGTCAAGAGTTTTAAATGGCATAGTTTTGTTGGAGTTGTGCCTAGAATGTGCTAAATGGGCAGTACACAAGAAATCATCAAGTCATAGAGGTATAGATGCCTGCCAAATGAGATGAGTGTCCTTGTGAAGGGTCTTTCTGCTCTGTGAGATTACCACACAAAGCCAGCAGCTTGAAGCCTGGACAGTTGGACCTTCTATGAATTGGCCTGGTTGACCCCTAGAATTTTGGCTTTCAAACATACAGAAGGGTGAAACACAAATGTTCAATGCCAGGTGAATGAGCTTTATAATTCAAGATTAAAGATACGTTAATTCACCTCACAATGACTTTGTGCAGGGAGATAGTTATGCCATAGGTCATTTAGGTCATTCTCTAGGCAGGAAGTAGTTCATGTTAAAAGAAACATCGCAGTTATTTGGAATTTGGCTTTGTTCTGTAGCTGTGGAAAGCATTGTGGGAGCTGATCTCAGCTGCGCGGTTAATGTGAAAACCATGTCCAGGTGATGGCTGATTTCCTCCAAAAGACAATTGGATCACCAAGCATAGAGATTGGTAGAGCTCTGAGTTTCTCTTTTGTTACTATATGTTTAGAAGAAAGAGTAATGGGAAGCTGGGTGCATGCTACTCTGGGAGCTCATTTCACCATGATGCACACCACAAAGGCACTGTGATACCCCAGGGACACAGAATTGCTTCTTAGACACAGAATACAAAGTTTGAATGTCTGCTGAGAAATTTTTCCATGATATACCCAAGAACAATACATATATTAAAGTAGAGAGCATTGGCATTTTCTTGTTACAGAATTGTTGTTACAGAAGTCATTTTGTTTACTCTTCCATATTGATTCTTTGCAGTAGATAAAACTCATAGTTTTGTCTCTAAATTATAGATATGGATGGTGATTTACCAAAAGTCATATAATTTGTTAGTTGAATCCAGAAGAACATTAGTCTTATCTATTTTTTTCTATCATGTTTGTCATTGACAGAAATGAGAACCCAAATCCTCAGGTCCTTTTTTAAAAATTATATTTATTTTTTCCCAATCATACAAGCTTAATAGGTACCCTGGTCCCCTCTCTCCCTTCACCCCTCCCAGTCCCCCTTGCACCCTCCCCCCTTTTCCCCTTCCTTTCACCCACTTCCCTCCCTTTCTCCCAGTACTCCCCTTTCCCCCCTCCCTTTCTTCCAGTGCCCCACTTCTCCCCTCTCATTCCCTGGAGCATCCTTTAGTGTGAATGTCAAACTTCCCTCAGCATCCTCCACTCTAGTGAGGTGTAAGGACTCAGTGGCATTGCCCAGAGCCCTTTCTTGGGCTCCCCTTTAGTATGGGAACACTGTTATGACTGTTGATCCCTTGCCTCTAAGGATCCTAGTGCCTGTGATCCATGCTAGACTTTGGGGGGGGTCATTGACATGTCGTCATTGTGCAGGTCATGCAAAGTCCTATTATGGTTACTTAGGCCCTAATTTGTGTGGAGTATCTTGTGTATTGTTGCTCCTCCCCACCTTTAGGCTCTTACAATCTTACTGCCCCCTCTTCTGCAAATTTCCCTGAGCTTTAGGATGAGGAGAGATTTGGCTGGTCCGGTTCCAGGTGATTAATGTAAGGTCTCTGATGTTCTGAATTATGGTTTGTTGTTGTTTTCAGTTTTGCTGTTCCTGCACTGCCCTTGGCTCCATCCTGATTGGTATTGGAGGTCACCTCCTAACCAAAGATAAAAGGCTATTTAAATGAAATCTTACTATAAGAGTAGATTCAAAAGTAGATGGAATAGGAGTAGGAGACCACAGTGAGGTGGGTCAGTCTCCCATCTGCAGAATGGTTATCATCTATCTGCCAGACTCTATACCCTCCCTGACTGGTGAGATTAAACCCCCTCAGTTGCAAGTGACCAGGAAAGAAGGTGAGTGAGCTTAACCAGATGTCTCGCTACTTACTTGCAATGCTTGATGGTGACCTATTTTCTCTGCTGTAGCATGATCCCCTCTTTCCTTGTTTTTTTTTTTTTTGGGGGGGAGCCCTCCTTCCCCTTCCCTCCTGTTCATAATCTTTGCAATTATTGTAGGTATTAAAGAGATTTATCTTTGAATAATGTTGCTAAGACGGTTTGGTACTAGGATCCACCTATTCGGGAGTACATTCGGCGCTTAATTTTCTGTGTCTGGGATATTTCACTCAATATAATTTTTTCTAATTCCATCCATTTCCCAGCAAATTTCATTAATTCATCTTTTTAGTTGGCTGAGTAGTATTCCATTGTATAAATGCACCACATTTTCCTTATCCTCTCATCAACTGTTGGGCATTTGGGTTGATTCCATGACTTTGCTATTGTAAATACTGTTCTTATTTACAATTGTGTCATTGTGCTTGTGTCACTGAGTGAATTTTTGTTTTATGGGGGATTATTCCCAGAAGTGGAATAGCAGGGTCATATGGAATTTCAATCTTTAACTCAGGTCCTTTACCAAAGTCTCCAGCAGGCTGGTTAATCTTAACCTCCTAAAATTAAAAAGATGCATAGAAGGGAAAAAGCATTTAAGATGGAAGGAATTCAGAAATAATGGAAAGATATTGAGTTTGTTACTATAAACATTAAAAACTCAGAAAAAAAGCTTAAAAACAAAAAGAAAACCAGACCTCAGCCTGGGGTGACTTTGGTGGGTGGGTCTGTATAGACTCAGGATCTTGGGGGACCAGGCTAGTCGTGATCATCTCCAGCTGCATTTGGGACCGAGCATCTTTGGAAGGCCTCCATGGTTTTGGGGAGCTCAGGGTCTTTTGGAGAGGGCTGGTCTTCTTTCGGCTACCTTCCCCCTCAACCCGGGTCTGTAGAAGTTCGACCAGGACATGTGACACACGAAGCTCCTGCAGCCGCAGTCTGGCATCTTCTCCATGGGGCTCTGCAAGGTGGTTTCAGGTCTATAAGTCCTCCTGGGACACACTAGACCCTTCATCATCTCTAGAGTCAGGTTGAGTCTGTCCGCCAGAAACTAGCCAATCTCATCATTGGGATAAGCTTCCACCTTAAAATGCTCCTTAGGCTTTAGGCATTTAACCCATTTTCTAGGGGACAGAATGAGATCACTAGCTCTGGCTTGGAAAGGTTCATCTTGCCTGTGCAACACTTCATCTGGAATATGAGGTTGCAGTTGTCTATGTTTATCATCCTCTTATCACTATACTTTTATAAAAATGTCCTGGTTTTGCTTGTGAATTATATTTATATTAATATTTAAAGAAGAATTAATGCAATTCCTCACAGCTGCTTCAAAAAATAGAAATGAGAAAAACTTCCTAAATATGCTTTGAGACTGATATTATCATAATACCAAAGCCAAACACATAAGAATAAATTTGGAAATCCATATATATTATGAATATGGATGAAAAATTATCAACACAATATAAATAAGCTAAATGCAGCCATTTGTGAAACTGATTATGCTTCATGACCAAGATTTATTCCAGAAATCCAATTTTTTACATAGTGGAAAAAAATCAATGTAGCATTTGATTAATTTCATAAAGAATGAAAATGATGACATTTCTTCTAGATGGAGAAAGAATACTTTTCACAGTCTGGCATTTGTTTCAGAAGAAAACATTTACTAATTTAGCAACAATTTACTAAAAGGAATTTTGGAAAAAAATTTGTAGCTGATAACATCATTAATGTGAAAGATGGATGTGTTTCCTCTGCTTCTGAGAACAATATAAGCTATAATGTTCTTGCTTCTGTACTCCATTATAGATTCTTGCTTGTACAGTTTTGTAGCAAACAAAAGTCATTCAAACTGGAAAAGTATGACTAGCTGTATGTACTCAGATAGTACAACATTCTCTGCAGAAAAATTCTAAGGAGTCTATAAAAATACTACAATAAATAAAGAACATCTCACAGTTACAGAACATAATGTCACTATTCCCAAAATACCGTGCATCTCCATTTATTCCAAACAAGTAAGATTCAAATTCCGTTTATAATTGTATGAAAATAGATAAAATAATAGGAAAAATTAACTAAAGAGGCTAAAGACTTGCATGCAATAACAAAAAAGCATTGCTGAATGAAATTAAAAATCTAAACAGTGGAAGTACATCTAATTTCTTGAATTTCAATGTTTATTATTGTTAAAATAGCAAAATTATCCCAAATGATTTTCGTAGTCAAGTAGTTTGCTATCAGAGCTGTGATATTTTTTCTTGAAGGAACAACGTACTGATTTAAAATTTATTTGGAAATACAAAGAGCCCAAACTAAAATACTCTTGAGGTCTGGACAATTTATAGCTCATGATAAAAAAAATTATTACAAAGATACAATGATTAAAAACCATTTGATGCTGGTATAAGGACAGACATATATATCAGTGGAAAATAACTGAGAGTCTAGGAAAAATTCTCACATTTGTGATCAATTAATTTTAGAAAGATATCATGATAATTCAGAGAGAAAAATAATATTTTTTCAACAAATATTAGTAGTGAAAACTACATATCTGCATGAGATAGGATAAATTTGAATCACAAATAAAATTTAACTCCAAGCAGACACAGACTTGCTTGTAAGATCTAAAATGATTAAAAAATTTAATGAAAACATAGTATGATTCCATTCATAAGAATTTTGTAGAAGAAATAAATCTATGAGAATAAGATTGCTGGCTATTTTGGATTCAAATGTGCTGAGGGGTAAAGATTTACCTGGTAATAGATAAAAACTGTCTTTATTTGGGTAATGAAAATGTTCCAAACTTAGTTGCAAAGTTATAAACTTTTAGTATGTTTTATGGTGTGAATTATGTGTCAATAAGACTGACATAAAGACGAAGTGGTCTCTGAACTTTTTCATATCCTCCTGCCTGTATCTGTAAGGAAACTTACAAAGAAAAATGAAATTGAATTAAACATAATGCCCATTGGACGTTATTATTTCACTTTTAATGAAATTAAGGTTCGGTGAGTTTCCAGCAAGCAGTTCTCAAGAGAGAGTCTTAATCAGAGGTTACTACAGGATATTATCCAATAATTCAGTGAACATGGCTATAAGTATCTGATTGAAGACTTAAATGCAGCTTTAGAGCTGGGGGGTTAAAATATAATTCTTCATCCACGTTTTTCTATTTTATATCTGGAACTTTACAAAATGAAATAAATTTGCTATAACAATTACGTATGGCAGTTTGCTATTAGTACAACAGCTTCAAGCAGAAAATGCTAATTGATGTCTCCTCTGTAATGTTGCAATGCTTCTCTTTTAACATTTATCAATTAGCACATGTAGTTTCATACCTGCTTATGGGCAAACACTACATATATATATATAAAATATACAATATATATATTATTGTATGTACTTAATTTGCAAGGTATAAATCTATAAAAATCAGATTCTACATCTTAAAGGCTTAACAATGTTCCTTATCCATTGATACAAGCCTATCAATGTTTGAGTAATTTCTACCTCAGTTTCTGTGCCAGAGAAGAGAAGCTGGGTAATGGTCTCTGTGGGTAGCTCTCATTAGCAAGCCAGCAAATTCTAGGAAGGTTAAGATCAAGCACACTTTTTATCCTCTTACAAGGCTCATTGCTTAGTAGCTCTTGTCCAGAAAAACTAGTTCTTTCTGAAATATACTTACCAAGAAGACCTTGAGTTTTTGGAATATCTGACATTAAAATTCACAACATAGATTTTTTACCTGTTACACATTTTTGAGGTTGAAGTGCAGAAAATTCTTTAAATCAGAGAAATATCCCACATGCGGAAGTAAGTAAGTAAGTAAGATGATAAATGAATGAATAAGCATCATCCAGAGGATGTCCCTGTGTTTAGCACATTTTGTTACAATGTTGCTTCTAGAAAATACATTTTGGAATTATTGTCAAAGACTATAGGACTTAAATAAATATACAGTATTGATACTTTTTAATCGTGCATGGTTTGCCAAAATGATGCGACTCAGGTAAGACAGCCCGTATTTTACAGGCTTATTTTAGATTATATATCTGCCCATAACAGGAAGGCAGCTACATTAACAGATTTTGTGTTTTCTACCTTTACTAGAGAAAAATATATGTTTTGGTTTACTATCAGGCATATGTTATATCGATTATACAATTAGATATTGATTGGATGAGTGCTAAATGAATTAATTCATATGTTTTTATTGCTTCCATGAGACTAATGCCCCTTGAATCATATTTACAGATGTTTTTCAAAAATTCAGTTTGCAGACACTTGGTTCTGTGTTTGCCACTTGGATTCTTATTTGCCCCAGTTCCTGAAATGGCTTTTGACCTACTTACACATTCTATGCATTTACCTCCTTTGTGTAATTTTGAAAACAGAAAGTGAATGGTAGCTGGAGGGAAACGAGCTTCCATGTTTCCTCTAGCTTTCCACACCTCCTCTGTTGTGCAGTGTGACTCTGTGCTTTCCTCAAGCCCATCTCTGAATGTCTGCACAAAAAGCATCACTGTCTCTACAGATTTCAGTGCATCCAATTATTTAAGTTATGGGCATCCAGCCCTCCCTGTTGTCATGATATCTTGCATTTTGCTGCACTGGTACTGCTACGGCATCTGGGTTATAGTCGACCTAGTGGATGCAGCATTGAAAGACACTGCTGAAAGTCTCTATTTCCTATAGTCATTTACCACCTCTTCTTCCTCCCCATTTAATGTCAGGTGATTTTTTTTTGAATTATTTATTTATTTATTTATTTATTTATTTATTTATTTTAATACATTTTTATTATTATTTCAGTTCATACAAACTTAATAGGTACACCAGTTCCCTCCCTCCCTCCTCCTCCCCCCGAACTCCCTGCTCCCCGTTCCCTCACTCCTCCCTCCCAATCCCCCGTGCCTCCCACCCCAATTCCCAGAGTCCTTTCTTGTGCATGAAGTCAGGTGATATTTATAATGTTTAGAATATCTTCTTTCTTTTGACCTTTCAGAACTAAACACCTTTACTATTACTTTGTCTTGGTTTACTCTCTTCTCATTTAATTTGTTGTTTTTGGTAACTTCTTACCTGTGTATTATACATTCTTGTAATACTCATCCTCCTACTTGCTCCTATCTCTTCTCCCCCAATGAAGTCTCCATCCCACTTTCATGTCTTTCTGTTTTATTTATTTATTTTTGCTTTGTGACACATGGGTCTAGCCAGTGTCACCCACATGAGTATGAGTGAGATGCTATCCAAGGAAGTCTGGGTAACTCAAGTGATGGCTACACCACTTAAGAGAATGACTTTCTCTTGCTTGGCTCACCTCCACTGTCAAAGCTCCCTCAGGCAAGGCTGGGTCTCTTGGGCTCCTTTCCCATATATGACTGGATGTTTGTAGTCCTGGGAAAGACCCTACGCATGCTACCATTGCAGCCATGAGTTCAGAAAGCCGTGATCATGTGGTGACTTGAGGACAACACGTAGTGACCCTTCTCCCCATTTCTCAGCTCTCACATTCTTTCTACTCCTTATTCTGTAGTGTTCCCTGAGTATTATGGGGGGATATGGGTGTTTTATTTAATGACTTTTTCTCAGAATTTTGACTCTTTGCTCTAACTACTATTCACTGTTGGTCAAAGCTGAGAACAATAGACTTATATCCCATAAAAATTAGTCACATCTGTCAAAAAGAAGAAGTTTCCATAAATTTTAAAAAGTTCTAAGACTTTTACTCTATAGAGTCAAGTTTATATATATTGTACCAATAAAATGTACTACTAATGATAAGTGGAATGAGTCATGTGTTGTGAACTTTCCATTTATGGACTTGAAGTTAAAAGCTTTTTGATTTTTTTTTATTTTTCAGGTCTAATTTAGTGCTGTTCACTGTTTCTTGTATTACAGCAATTTATGTGTAGGTTGTAGTTGTCTTTATTAATAAAAATAATGATGATTATCATTGATTAAACACATTTCTTTTGGGAAATGAACTTTGTAAAGAGTTATGATCTCCTATTTGTACTAAAGTACTTTGCATGAAAGAGCTAATGATTATCTTTATTTTATCACATATGATAAAACACACACAGACAGACATAAATATACTGACACATAGAAACACATATAGGCAGGTAGAGTATCGTATATGTGCTTGAGTGGTGTTTGAGATTTTTATGTATTTAAGACTTGGGTATATTGGAAAAACAGAAGTATCCAACCTGCTGTCCATGGACTACATGGTGGTCAAAAATAACTGTCTATTGAAGACATTGTGAGATTTTTTTAGTGTTTCATATATGACTATATCAAATTTATGACATTTCATCCCTTAATCCTCAATTTTACAATTTAATCTTGAAGACTCATAGTCTCCCCTTCTGATAATAATGCCTTGTTATAAGGACTGATTTCCCATCTGAGAGGAATCTTTCTCGATTACAGTTTGGAATACTTTTATTTATCATTTTCTTAATTCTCTAGTTGGAAAAAAATACACCACAGTGATATGCCAGATAAGATGTTGTGAACGACAAACATTAAGGATAAGGATTGGGTGTGCTGTTCAAATTCAAGTACAGCAAATACTGTTGAAGAGTTCAGATGTCCGGAAAACCCAACTAAGTTTCCATCTCTGATGAACTCTTCATTACAAAAAGACTTTCTCAAATATCTTTTTTATAAACAGTATTTAACCATCTTCTAGTGTAAATTTGTCCTGTATTAGCTTCTGTAAAAATATTGATAATTTTGTTTAATATTTAGTTTCATTTATCTGTTTGTTTGTCCCGGGCTAGCCTCAAACTCAATATGCAGTCAAATATGACCTTGAAGGACTGGAGAGATGGCTCAGGGTTTAAAACCTTTGTCTCTAAAGCAAAAAGACATGAGATACCATGTAAAAATGCCCAGGCAGAAATAGCATTGGCAGTCTGTACTTCTGGCTTTGGAAGGCAGAGCTTGGGAAACCCCAGAGCAAAGCAATAAGGAGGTAGAGCAATTCAGGATGATTCTTGAAGTCACCATTGGACCTCCACAGGCACACACATTTAAGTGCTTTCTAGTAAAAATACACAGCAATGCACCAACAAGAACAACAAAACACACACGCACACATACACACACACACATACACACACACTGCAGAAAAAGGATATGAGCATGACTTTGCAAACTTCCTGTTTGTTGATCTTGAGTGTTAGGATGACAGGCATGTATGACCATGACTGCTTTAAGTGCCGATAGGAATTGAAGCTAGTATTATACCCATGCTCAGCCACACTGTACCAACTAAGTTATCTCTCCAGTTTGGAAAATCTATACCTTTTTGCTGTTAATTGTGTGTGTGTGTGCGCGCGCACACTTCAGCTTATGGTTATCTTCAGAGAGGAGATAACAATCCTTCAAGGTGGAAAAGGCATGGCTAGAAGCAGAAGCTGAGGGAGGCTTCATTCATTGCAAACATCACGTTGGCTGAGAGCTACAAAACGGAAAGCTGCAGAGCAGGCTCACTCACTCAAGACTCGCCCCCTGGGACTGCCTCCTCCAACAAGGCTCCACTTCCTAAAGGTGCGTGATTTTTCCCAAGTGACTGAAGATTCAAACACATGAGCCTGTGGGGAACAACTCACATTTCAAACCATGACATACTCCTTCTTGCTTACATGTCTTTTTTTGCACATTAGGCCCACTGATTTCAATCTGTGTTGCCTATACTAGAGTAGGCCTGTACCCTTCTTGAAGTATGGATCTTATCTTGGTGGTGTGACATTGAGTGAAGTTGCTTCAATTCCCCCATCCAGTAGAAACCTTCAGTAAACTCTGAGCAGGAGTGATACATCATGTACTTATCACTTTTGCACAGTGAGCTATTAATGGGCTAATTCTTGCACTGGTTGTGTGGAAGTAGATACAGCTATAGTGAGTTCATGGATGCAACAGTCCCAACATGTCTAGAGGATGTTATCTGGTCACATCCTACCCACTATCTGACTCTTTCATTCTTTCCACCAACTTTTCTGAGATATTCTCTTAGCTTGGGGTGAGGCTGGTTGTGGAGTAGATGTCCTATTTAGGAGGCAAGTAAGCTAGGCCCCTAGTCTCTGTATTTTTGCCAGTTGTTTGTGATATTGGAGGGGAGCATCTTGCTTGAACACTGAGAGCTATTCATCTCTGAGTTGGCATGGTGGGACCCTTATCACATATCTTTTAAGAGCATAATTCCTCTACCCAGTCACAAAGGCATTATTAAGTACCCAAAAATTAGCTGTTGAAGTTTGTTACACATAAGCTATTTATATTAAAATTTTTACATTTGTCTCCAAAATTATATTCATAGCATATTTATCATGGAATTCAATTTAAATTACATTAAATAATAATAAAGAAAACTAATTTATGAATTTTTAGTATCCTTTATCCTAAATAGTCTCGTGCTTCATGATGTACACAGAATTACATTTCTGAATTTTTCTGATAGTTTTCTCAAGATTTTATTATGTTACATATTTTGGCTCTAATACTGCACCAAGTTTTTGGCTGTGAACTTTTTTATTGCATCACAGCAAGAAGCATGCTGCTCTTAATTTTATTTTTTTCCCCAAGACAGAGTCTACTTTGTGACCCAGACTGGCCTCATCATCTCCCTGATTCAGCCTCCAGGAGCTAGGATTCCAGGTGTGACAACAGGTTCCATTTCCCATTCTGGATATTTTTAAGGTCATTTGGTGAACGTGTTAGAAGCTGATCCCTTCATCTGATGATTAACACCATCTGCAAGTTGATGCTTTGGATAGTATGAGCATATCCAGTCTCATTAACTGACTATTGGAAGTGGTGGCATGTTGGTGATTTTCCATTTCTATTCCCTAATCATTTAAAGCACAACTTTGAACTTATTAAAAAGGATTTCTTATGGTCCTAGGTATGCCCTATTCTCCTTTTTTCCCCCTCTTATACAATTCTAACAAAGTTTCCTTTAAAGAAAAACATTTAATAGCTATCACACCAGTAGAAGGACACAGATAAGTAAATCTACATTAACCCGCTCTTCATCTTCTCTAAATGTAAGAGAGAAATTCAAACAGTGCCTAAAGTATCTTTCAAGTAAATAAAGAAAATCCACTTTGCATGCTTTTCTTTAGCACAAACTTTGGATATATTTCTATCCCCTAAAGTAAAAGTTAAGAAACATTCAGTTTTTGAAAAGTGATTATTTTAAGAAATATAAAAAGTCATAAAATATGGATGTGGAGATTCTTTATTGCAGGACAGAAATGCGTAGTTTTTGAAAAAGCTACCTTGAAGCTTTTAATTCACTTTTATGTTTTGTTTGAAAGAGTACGAGAACACTGTTTCTATGGAATATATGGCACCTGGTTTCTCATTTCTGCTCCAAAGTAGACTCGGAATATTGTTTTCCTTTATAGAGTGTCAGAGCCTGATAGTGGGTAAAGTATCTTCTGGCATCTTCTGGTCATGATAGGGCTGCGCCCAAGATCTCACTGTAGTGACATCCACTTGCACGAGACTTGCATGACAGTTGGCCTTTCAACATGGACAATGGAAAACCCCAAGAGACACTACACCTCCCTGAGAGATTTCACAAGTAATGTCAGCCAAGAGAAGGGAGCTTCTTTACTCAATGATTTATCTAGAGATAGGTCATCCTGTGTCCCAGCAAGTGCTCAGACACCAGTATGGGCATCCCAGATGAAGACCCAGTGAGCCATACACTAAAAAGACATGAAAGTAGGAGAAAGTCTAGTTGGAAAGTGGGACAGGAAGTGGGGGTGGGATTGGGTTGTAAAGAATAAAAACACATAACTTGTAAAGCCATTGTATTTATGTATATGAAATTGGCAACGAATGAAACCTTCATGATAAAAAGATCCTGGCCTTTCAAAGCATCACTAAGTGACTATAATATCCATCCAGGAATGAAAACCTTTAGGGAGGTGGGGAGAGAGAGAGAGAGAGAGAGAGAGAGAGAGAGAGAGAGAGAGAGAGAGAGAGAGAGAGAGAGAGAGAGAGAGAGAGAGAGACACCAAGAGACCAAGAGAGCAGTTGCAGCTCAAAAGATAGATGGAATGTGGCCATATGGAAGTTGAGTGAAGTACTGGCAAGTGATGCAAACAGTAGGAAGCAAGGCTAACCTGCCCATGCTATGGACTCTCCATTCTTCATGAGTGGAGCCTTCCTTCCTGACAGGTGTAGCTGAGCAGTAACTTGAGCAGCAGTGCACTGAAGTGCACTCATTTGTAAGAAGCACAAGCAGAAGTATTTGTGTAAGAATAGAGAGGAACAACATACTGTTCTCCACAATCTCCTGCAGCTAATCGTTTGTAGCACAATAAGCCCTTTCACGCCAATCCTATTAGACCCATTTGTAAAGGAAATTATACCCTTTGTCACATGGCCAGATATTAAGCAAAACAGTTTATTGAAAATATGTCTGATAGAGCAATGAGATTGGAAAGGAGCAAAGAAGTATAATCTTGCTTTTCATTTTTCTGCTTTGATCGCTGCCTTGAAAAGTGAATTTCAAGTCTATAAATACTGGTTACGAGGTTCAAGGAACATATTGTAAATATTTTGAAGGAATCGTAATCAGCTGCAGTGAGTCACTGATAAGTATTGGATGAAAAGCAGAAAATTAGCTCTATCAGGTCTCAGAACAGAGGAAGGATTTAATTTTGATATCCATGGAGAAGAATCCAAGTTAAGTTGAATATGAGTAATATTGACATTCCACGTATACTATTGAGTTTGTCAGTATAATGACAGTTTCTTAGGTTTTGTTCATTTTCCTCATCTGAAAGTACATATACTACATACAGATGGGAAACAGTTCTTTAGAGATGTTAGCTGTTCCATATTTCATTTCAGCAAAGCACATGTTTTAGACATATTGTGTAATAGAGGTTTCATTTTATGTCCACAGTAAAATGAAAATCTAAACTAGCACCTAAGACTAAAGAGGCTAATGTCTATGGCTTACTCCATACTGCAGAGGAGAGCCCATCTGATTAATACACTGCTACTCTGACGTCCATTGTGCATGTAGATGTGGCTAAGAGAGCCATTCTTAAGGCCATGGCTGCTGTAAAAGCACTCATGTGTCATGCTCAGTGCCAGAGCTCATGTTCTAGAAAGTTCTGTACAGTGAGGAAGCTCAACAAATAGAATAGTTTTCTCCCAATATTCAAAGTAGCATGGCATCACAAATAAAAAATGATGCGAGTACAAAAGATAAATCAAAGGCAAAAAAGATTGTATCTCTGGTTGGATATCACAGTAACTTAGAGGTGCTTTAAAAGGCAGTATTCTTTTTCAGTTTGTTTCTGTTCTTTGACATACATGTTCATACATAATGCATATAATTTTTTATACATTTTTATTATTATTTCAGCTCATACAAAATTAATAGGTACACTAGTTCCCTCCCTCCCTCCTCCTCCCCCTGAACACCCTGCTCCTCCTCCCTCACCTCCTCCCCTCACTCATCCCTCCCCATCCCCCAGTGCCTCACGCCCCAATTCCCAGAGAGTCCTTTCTTGTGCATGCCTGACTCTCCTCTGGGCCCTCCTCTCGATGACGTACAAGGACACAGAGGCATTTCCCTGAACACTTTCCCGTGTTCCCCTTAAGCATAGGAACACTACTGTGGCTGCCAATCCCTTGCCTCCAAGGATCTTGGTGCTTTTAGCAGATGCTAGACTTTGTGAGGTCAATAGTGTGTTGGATATTGTGCAGGGCATGCAAAGTCCAATTATGATTGCTTCGGCCCTAACTTGTGTGGAGTATCTTGCAAATCATTGCTCCTCCCATCCTTTTGCTCTTACACTCTTACCGCCCCCTCTTCTGCAAATGTCCCTGAGCTTCAGGATGGGGAGAGATTAGTCTGGCCTAGATCTAGGTGGTTGATATAGAGTCTCTGAAATTCTGGATTGTGGTTTGTTGATTTTCTTTTGCAGTTTTGCTGCTCCTGCAATGCCCTTTACTCCATCCTGATGGACACTGTATGTCACCCCCTGGCCAGAGACAAAAAGCTGTTTAACTGGAGTCTTATTATAAGAGCACATTCAAGGGTATATGTAATAAAAGTAGGAAACCTCAGTGAGGGAGGGGTCAATCACCCATTTGCAAAATGGTTACTTTTTATCTGCCAGACTATATGCACTCCCCTTCTGGTGAGATCATACCCCCTTAGTTGTAAATGATCAGGAACGAACATCTGTAAACTTAACCAGGTGTCACATTACTTACTTGCATTCCTTGATGGAGGCCTATTTTCTCAACAGAAACATGGTCACTTCTCTCCTTGTTTCTGGTGTGGCCCTCCTACCCCATCCCTCCTGTTCATACTCCTTGCAATTACTGTAGGTAATACATAGATTTACCTATGAGTGTCTCAAGGTGGGCTGGGTGGGTTTGGTGCTAGGAGCCACCTATTAGGGAGTACATACGGCACTTAATTTTCTGGGTTTGGGATACTTCACTTAATATAATTGTTTCTAATGACATCCATTTCCTGGGAAATTCCAGTAATTCATCATTTTTGATGGCTGAGTAGTACTCCATTGTATAGATGTACCACAGTTTCCTTATCCACTCGTCAACTGTTGGACATTTGGGTTGATTCCATGACTTTGCTTTTGTAAACAGTGGTGCTATGAACATGGTCGTGCTTGTGCTATTGAAGTGAACCTCTGCTGCATGGGGGGTTATTCCCAAAAGTGGAATAGCAGGGTCATATGGCGTTTCAATCTTTAATTTCTTTAAGAATCTCCTGACGGCTCGCCAGAGTGGCTGTATGAGCCTGCATTCCCATCAGCAATGTAGGAGAGTTCCCCTCTCTCCACATCCTCTCCAGCATTTGTTGTTTTTGTATTGTGGATTTTTGCCATCCTGACCGGGGTGAGTTTTGATTTGCATTTCCCTGATGGCTAAAGAAGTGGAGCATTTTTTCAGATATTTGTTAGACATTTTAATTTCATCCCTGGTAAAATTTCTTTTAAGTTCCAGGGCCCATTTTTTAATTGGGCCGTTGGTTTCCTTGGTGTTTAGTTTTCTAAGTTCTTTGTGCACTCTGGACAGTAGAGCTCTATCAGATATGTGGTTAGTGAAGATTTTCTCCCATTCTGTGGGTTGCCTTTGAGCTGTTTTACAATCTCTTTATCTGAACAGAAGCTCTTTAATTTCACAAGATCCCAACTGTTGAGAGTTGGTAGCAGTGACTGTGCCATTGGATGTCTGTTTAGGAAATGTTGGCCTAGCCCAATCAGCTCGAGGGAGTTCCCTATCCTTTCAACAATGGTTTTTATCGTCTCTGGCCTTATATCAAGGTCCTTGATCTATTTGGAATTAAGTCTTGTACATGGTGACAAGTATGGGTCCAGCTTTAATCTTCTGCATGTGAAGATCCAGTTTTACCAGCACCATTTGTTGAAGATGCTGTTCTTTTTCCATTGGATTCTTTGGGCCCCTTTGTCAAAGACCAAATAGCTGTAATTTTGTGGGCTTATATCTGGGTCTTCAATCCTTATCCATTGATCTGGTGTGTCTATTTTGGAGCCAGTACCAGGCTGTTTTTATAACTATGGATTTGTAGTTTAGACTAAGGTTTGGTATGGTAATACCTCCAGCAGTGTTTTTGTTACTCAGGATTGTCTTTGCTATCCTGGGTCTTTTGTGCCTCCATATGAATTTTGAGATTGTTTGGTCAACTTCTTTAAAGAATTGCTTTGGGATTTTAATTGGTATAGCATTGAATTTGTATATTGCCTTTGGTAGGATGGTCATTTTTACAATGTTGATTCTGCCAATCCAGGAACAAGGGAGGTCTTTCCGCCTTCTGGTGCCTTCTGCTATTTCTTTCTTTAGGGCTTTAAAGTTTTCGTTGTAAAGGTCTTTTACCTCCTTTTTTTTAGGGGCTATAGTAAATGGGATAATTTCTCTCAAGGCTTTTTCACTTCTTTCATTCTGGGCATATAAGAAGGCCTCTGATTTTTGCACATTTACTTTGTATCCTGCCACCCTGCTGAACGTCTCAATTAGTTCCAGGAGCTTCCTGGTGGAGTTTTTGGGATCACTCAGGTTTAAGATCATGTCATCTGCAAATAGGGATAGCTTGACTTCTTCCTTGCCGATATGAATCCCTCTTATGTCCCTTTCTTGTCTTATGGCTTTAGCGAAGACTTCAAGTACAATATTGAATAGAAGTGGTGAGAGTGGCAGCCTTGTCTAGTTTCTGATCGAAGTGGGAATGCTTCCAGTTTTTCCCTATTGAGCATAATCCTTGCTGTGGGCTTGTTGTATACAGCTTTTATTATATTGATAAAGGTTCCTTCCATTCCTACTGTCTCCAGCGTTTTGATCATAAAAGGCTGTTGGATCTTGTCAAAAGCTTTTTCTGCATCTATCGAGAGTATCATGTGGTCTTGGACTTTGGATTGGTTTACACGATGAATTACATTTATTGATTTGCGTATGTTGAACCAACCTTGTGTGCCGGGGATGAATCCTACTTGGTCCCCGTGAATGATCTTTTTAATATGTTTTTGAATCCAATTTGCTAAGACTTTGTTGAGAATCTTTGCGTCTGTGTTCATCAGAGAGATCGGCCTATAGTTTCCTTTTTTAAGTGAATCTTTATTAGGTTTTGGGATTAAAACGATATTAGCTTCATAGAAGGAATTTGGTAGTGTTCCTTCCTTTGCTATTTGATGGAACAGTTTAAGGAGTATTGGTATTATTAACTCCTTAAATGTCTGGTAGAACTCTGTGCTGAATCTATCTGTTCCAGGACATTTTTTGGTGGGAAGATTCGAGATTACTTTCTCAATTGCCTTATATGTTGTAGGACTATTTAAATAATTCACAACTTCCTGATTCAATTTAGGTAAGTTGTGTTTATTTAGAAATTCATCCATCTCGGGGCTGGAGAGGTGGCTCAGCGGTTCAACCTCTGCCTTGCAGGCAGAAGGTCCTGAGTTTGGATCCTAGACCCCATGTATAGACGCCAGGCGGAAGCGGGGGGTGGCCTGCGTTTCTGGTCCTGATAGGGCGGAGTAGTTCCCGAATTCGTCCGTGGTTCTACACACTCATACATACACACACATACGCACACATGCATAGGCACAATTGAATAAATAATAAAAAAATAAAGAAATTCATCCATCTCTTTTGTGTTGTCAAACTTCACAGAGTATAAGTTTTTGAAATATGATGTTATAATTCTCTGGATTTCTTGGGTGTCAGTAGTGATAACTCCATGTTCATTTCTAATTTTGTTAATTTGGGTTTTCTCTCTTGCTTTTGGTTAATTTAGCTAGGGGTGTATCAATCTTATTGATTTTTTCAAAGAACCAGTTCTTTGACTGGTTGATTTTTTCTATCGTTTTCTTAATCTCGATTCCAGATATTTCTCCCCTTATTTTGCTAATCTCCTCTCTTCTGCTACTTTTGGGATCAGATTGCTCTAGTTTCTCTAAAGCTTTAAGCTGCATTGTTAAGTTGTTTATTTCTGATATTTCCATTTTTCTGATCTAGGCATTAAGAGCTATGAACTTACCTCTTAGAACAGCTTTCATTGTATCCCAGAGATTTTGGTAAGTTGTATTTTCATTATCATTCACTTTCAGGAAATCTTGAATTTCCTTTTTAATTTCTTCCTGAATCCAATTCTCATTCAGCATCATATTGTTAAGTTTCCAGGAGTTAGTGTATTTTCTCTTGTTTGATGTGTTGTGGATGTCCAGCTATAGCCCATGGTGATCTGATAGGGCACAGGTTAGAATTTCAACTTTTTTGTATATGTGTAGATTCATTTTGTGGCCCAATATGTGATCTATTTTGGAGAAAGTTCCGTGTGCTGCTGAGAAAAATGTGTATTCTTTGGTGCATGGGTGAAAAGTTCGATAGAGATCTGTGAGGTCCATTTCTTTCAGGGTTTGATTAAGTTCCAAAGTGTCTCTGTTAAGCTTTTGACCTGTTGATCTATCCCATGTTGAGAGGGCAGTGTTGAAGTCCCCAAGAATTATCGTTTGGGGGTTGATTTCTTGCTTTAGACGCTGTAGGGTTTTCTTAATGAATGTGGAGGGGCCCGTATTGGGTGCATATATGTTCAGTATTGTGAAGTCTTCCTGGTGAATTGTACCTGTGACTAAAATGTAGTATCCATCCGTGTCTCTTATAATTTTCTTTGGTTTGAAGTCCACTTTGTCTGATAGCATAATGGCTACCCCTGCCTGTTTTCTGCTTCCATTAGCTTGTAGAATTGTTGACCAGCCTTTTATTTTTAGAGCGTGCCTATCTTTTGTGGTGAGATGGGTTTCCTGCAGGCAGCAGATTGATGGATTGTGATTTTTAATCCAAATTTGTAACCTGTGTCTCTTAATCGGTGAGTTAATTCCATTAACATTTAGTGTTATAATGGAGAAACTATTTTTAATTCCAGACATTTATTATGTTTAGTAGCTTTTATAAGTATATTGCTTCACTTTTAATTGTGTTATACTTGCCTTCTGCTCTCCTGGATATGCCTGTTTTTTTCTTCAAGCTTGAGTATCATTTCTAGAATTTTTTGAAGGCCTGGTTTGGTGGACATATATCCTTTCAAGTTGTCTTTGTGCTGGAAGATTTTTCTTTCTCCCTCGATCATGACGGATAGTTTTGCAGGGTAAATCAGCCTAGGTTGACATTTTTGCTCATTCAATACTTAAAGTATGTCTCTCCAAGCTCTTCTTGCTTTTACTGTTTCGACTGAGAAGTCATTTTTTATTTTAATAGGTTTACCTTTAAAAGTGACTTGTTTTTTCTCCCTTGAAGCTCTCAGCACCATTTCTTTTTCTTGAATGTGGAGTGTTTTAACTATTATTTGCCATGGCGAGCTTCTGTTGGTCATATCTGTTTGGGGTGCGGAATGCCTCTTGTATATGGATGGGCCTGTCTTTTTTTAGATGAGGAAAGTTTTCCTTGATGATCCTTTGAAAAATTTCCTTAGGGGTGGTATTTTGAGATTCTTGCTCTGGTATTCCATGAATACGCATGTTAGGCTTTTTCAGGGTGTCCCATATCTCCTGGATATTTCTCTCAAGTATCTTTTTGGCCTTAACCACCTCTTCCATTGAGCTGGTTAATACTCCCACTTTTATCTTCAAGGTCTGAAATTCTGTTTTCTGCTTTGTTAGTTCTGCTGATAAGACTCTCTGTGGAGTTCTGGGTTGAAGATAACTTGTCTTGTAGCTCAGTTTTAAACTCTGCTTGAGTCTGTTTTAACTGCTCTATGCCAGTTTTTGTTTCTTGCACTGTTTTTCTCAACTGTTCCAAGTGTCTGTTGTGTTCCTCTTCAAAGTGATTGATTCGATTATTTAATTCCTCCCGGATTTCCTCTTTCATAGTATTGAACATGGTAATGATCATATTTTGAAAGTCGTTATCCTGGGTCAGGCTTTTTTGGTCATTTTCCGTGGGTTTGTTCTGGTTGGAGTCTAACATTATGGGATTAATTTCTTCAGTGGGAGATTTTTTACTTGATTTTTCTTTCTCATGGATTTGCACTTTTCCTTTGGCATTTTCGTTTTAACTCTTAAGATCTTCTTTCAATTTCTGTGTATTTTTCACTAAACTGAATTATTTAGCCTGGGGTTCTTGGGGTGGGCGGGGGCGGAGCTTACCTAGGTCACGGTGAGGCCTGGCTGGACCGCACGTGTCTGGGTGGCGGAGTGGGGGAAGGATAATTTTATACATAATACATAAACAGAATGATTTATGTGTTTTCACTTCTTTTTTTTATTAATACATTTTTATTATTATTTCAGCTCATACGAACTTATTAGGTACACCAGTTCCCTCCCTCCCTCCTCCTCCCCCCATACCCCCTGCTCCCCCTCCCCACTCCCCTCCTTCCCCATCCCCCAGTGCCTCCCGCCCCAATTCCCAGAGAGTCCTTTCTTGTGCATGTCTGATTTTCCTCTGGGCCCTCCTCTCCGATGACATACAAGGACCCAGTGGCCTTTCCCTGAACCCTTTCCCATGTTCCCCTTAGGTACAGGAACACTGCTGTGGCTGCCAATCCTTTGCCTCCAAGGATCTTGGTGCCTTTAGCAGATGCTAGACTTTGTGAGGTCAACAGTGTGTTGGTCAATGCGCAGGGCATGCAAAGTCCAATTATGATTGCTTCAGCCCTAACTAGTATGGAGTATCTTACATATCATTGCTCCTTCCATCCTTTTGCTCTTACACTCTTACCGCCCCCTCTTCTGCAAATTTCCCTGAGCTTCAAGATGGGGAGAGATTAAGCTGGCCTAGTTCTAGGTGGTTGATATAGAGTCTCTGAAGTTCTGGATTGTGGTTTGTTGATTTTCTTTTGCAGTTTTGCTGCTCCTGCAATGCCCTTCCCTCCATCCTGGTGGGCATTGTATGTTACCCCCTGGCCAGAGACAAAAAGCTGTTAAACTAGAGTCTTGTGATAAAAGCACATTCAAAGGTAGATGAATAAAAGTGGGAAACCATAGTGAGGGAGGGGTCTATCACCCATTTGCAAAATGATTACTTTTTATCTGGCAGACTATATGCCCTCCTCTTCTGGTGAGATCATACCCCCTCAGTAGTAAATGATCAGGAACAAAAGTCTGTGAACTTAATCAGATGTCTCATTACTTATTTGGGGCCTTAATGGAGGCCTATTTTCCCTGCTGTAACATGGTCCCTTTTCTCCTTGTTTCTGGTGTGGCCCTTCTACCCCATCCCTCCTGTTCATAATCCTTGCAATTACTGTCTCTAGGTTGGCTGGGTGGGTTTGGTACTAGGAGCCACCTATTAGGGAGTACATACGGCGCTTAATTTTCTGTATCTGGGATACTTCACTTAATATAATTGTTTCTAATGACATCCATTTCCCGGCAAATTCCAGTAATTCATTATTTTTGAAGGCTGAGCAGTACTCCATTGTATAGATGTACCACAGTTTCCTTATCCACTCGTCAACTGTTGGACATTTGGGCTGATTCCATGACTTTGCTATTGTAAACAGTGCTGCTATGAACATGGTCGTGCTTGTGCTATCGAGGCGAACCTCTGCTGCATGGGGGGTTATTCCCAAAAGTGGAATAGCAGGGTCATATGGCATTTCAATATTTAATTTCTTTAAGAATCTCCTGATGGCTCGCCAGAGTGGCTGTATGAGCCTGCATTCCCATCAGCAATGTAGGAGAGTTCCCCTCTCTCCACATCCTCTCCAGCATTTGTCGTTGTTTGTATTGTGGATTTTTGCCATCCTGACTGGGGTGAGATGATATCTTAGGGAAGTTTTGATTTGCATTTCCCTGATGGCTAAGGAAGTGGAGCATTTTTTCAGATATTTGTTAGACATTTTAATTTCATCCCTGGTAAAGTTTCTTTTAAGTTTCAGGGCCCATTTTTTAATTGGGGCATTGTTTTCCTTGGAGTTTAGTTTTCTAAGTTCTTTGTGCACTCTGGACAGTAGAGCTCTGTCAGATTTGTGGTTAGTGAAGATTTTCTCCCATTCTGTGGGTTGCCTTTGAGCTGGTGTTACGATCTCTTTATCTGAACAGAAGCTCTTTAATTTCACAAGATCCCAACTGTTGAGAGTTGGTAGCAGTGACTGTGCCAATGGATGTCTGTTTAGGAAATGTTGGCCTAGCCCAATCAGCTCGAGGAGTTCCCTATCCTTTCAAAAATGGTTTTCATAGTCTCTGTCCTGATATCAAGATCCTTGATCCATTTGGAATTAAGTCTTGTACATGGTGACAAGTACGGGTCCAGCTTTAATCTTCTGCATGTGAAGATCCAGTTTTGCCAGCACAATTTGTTGAAGATGCTGTTCTTTTTCCATTGGATTCTTTGGGCCCCTTTGTCAAAGACCAAATGGCTGTAATTTTGTGGGCTTATATCTGGGTCTTCAATCCTCATCCATTGATCTGTGTGTCTATTTTGGAGCCAGTACCAGGCTGTCTTTATAACTATGGATTTGTAGTATAGACTTAGGTTTGGTATGGTAATACCTCCAGCAGTGTTTTTGTTACTCAGGATTGTCTTTGCTATCCTGGGTCTTTTGTGCCTCCATATGAACTTTGAGATTGTTTGGTCAACTTCTTTGAAGAATTGCTTTGGGATTTTGATTGGTATAGCATTGAATCTGTATATTGCCTTTGGTAAGATGGTCATTTTTACAATGTTGATTCTGCCAATCCAGGAACAAGGGAGGTCTTTCCATCTTCTGGTGTCTTCTGCTATTTCTTTCTTTAGGGTTTTAAAGTTTTCGTTGTAAAGGTCTTTTACCTCCTTGGTTAGGTTTATACCAAGGTATTTCATTTTTTAGGGGCTATCGTAAAAGGGATAATTTCTCTCGAGGCTTTTTCACTTCTTTCATTCTGGGCATATAAGAAGGCCTCTGATTTTTGCACATTTATTTTGTATCCTGCCACCCTGCTGAACTTCTCAATTAGTTCCAGGAGCTTCCTGGTGGAGTTTTTGGGATCACTCAGGTATATGATCATGTCATCTGCAAATAGGGCTAGCTTGACTTCTTCCTTGCCGATTTGAATCCCTCTTATGTCCCTTTCTTGCCTTATGGCTTCAGCTAAGACTTCAAGTACAATATTGAATAGAAGTGGTGAGAGTGGACAGCCTTGTCTAGTTCCTGATCGAAGTGGGAATGCTTCCAATTTTTCCCTATTGAGCATAATCCTTGCTGTGGGCTTGTTGTATACAGCTTTTATTATATTGATAAAGGTTCCTTCCATTCCTACTGTCTCCAGCGTTTTGATCATAAAAGGCTGTTGGATCTTGTCAAAAGCTTTTTCTGCATCTATCGAGAGTATCATGTGGTCTTGGACTTTGGATTGGTTTACATGATGAATTACATTTATTGATTTGCATATGTTGAACCAACCTTGTGTGCCGGGGATGAATCCTACTTGGTCCCCGTGAATGATCTTTTTAATATGTTTTTGAATCCGATTTGCTAAGACTTTGTTGAGAATCTTTGTGTCTGTGTTCATCAGAGAGATCGGCCTATAGTTTCCTTTTTTAAGTGAATCTTTATTAGGTTTTGGGATTAAAACAATATTAGCTTCATAGAAGGAATTTGGTAGTGTTCCTTCCTTTGCTATTTGATGGAACAGTTTAAGGAGTATTGGTGTTATTAACTCCTTAAATGTCTGGTAGAACTCTGTGCTGAATCCATCTGTTCCAGGACATTTTTTGGTGGGAAGATTCGAGATTACTTCTTCAATTTCCTTATATGTTATAGGACTATTTAAATAATTGACAACTTCCTGATTCAATTTAGGTAAGTTGTGTTTATTTAGAAATTCATCCATCTCTTTTGTGTTGTCAAACTTCACAGAGTATAAGTTTTTGAAATATGATGTAATAATTCTCTGGATTTCTTGGGTGTCAGTAGTGATATCTCCGTGTTCATTTCTGATTTTGTTAATTTGGGTTTTCTCCTGCTTTTGGTTAATTTAGCTAGGGGTTTATCAATCTTATTGATTCTTTCAAAGAACCAGCTTTTTGACTGGTTGATTTTTTCTATCGTTTTCTTAATCTCGATTCCAGATATTTCTCCCCTTATTTTGCTAATCTCCTCTCTTCTGCTACTTTTGGGATCAGATTGCTCTAGTTTCTCTAAAACTTTAAGCTGCATTGTTAAGTTGTTTATTTCTGATGTTTCCATTTTTTGGATGTAGGCATTAAAAGCTATGAACTTACCTCTTAGAACAGCTTTCATTTTGTCCCAGAGATTTTGGTAAGTTGTATTTTCATTATCATTCACTTTCAGGAAATCTTGAATTTCCTTTTTAATTTCTTCCTGAATCCAGTTCTCATTCAGCATCATATTGTTAAGTTTCCAGGAGTTAGTGTATTTTCTCTTGTTTGTTGTGTTGTGGATGTCCAGCTTTAGGCCACGGTGTTCTGACAGGGCACAGGTTAGAATTTCAACTTTTTTGTACATGTGTAGATTCGTTTTGTGGCCTAGTATGTGATCTATTTTGGAGAAAGTTCCGTGTGCTGCTGAGAAAAATGTGTATTCTTTGGTGCATGGGTGAAAAGTTCGATAGAGATCTGTAAGGTCCATTTCTTTAAGGGTTTGATTAAGGTCCAAAGTGTCTCTATTAAGTTTTTGACCTGTTGATCTATCCCATGTTGAGAGGGCGGTGTTGAAGTCCCCAAGAATTATCGTTTGGGCTGTAGGGTTTTCTTAATGAATGTGGAGGGGCCCGTATTGGATGCATATATGTTCAGTATTGTGAAGTCTTCCTGCTGAATTATACCTGTGACTAAAATGTAGTATCCATCCGTGTCTCTTATAATTTTCTTTGGTTTGAAGTCCACTTTGTCTGATAGCATAATGGCTACCCCTGCCTGTTTTCTGCTTCCATTAGCTTGTAGAATTGTTGTCCAGCCTTTTATTTTTAGAGCGTGCCTATCTTTTGTGGTGAGATGGGTTCCTGCAGGCAGCAGATTGATGGATTGTAATTTTTAATCCAAGTTTGTAATCTGTTTCTCTTGATTGGTGAGTTAATTCCATTAACATTTAGTGTTATAATGGTGAAACTATTTTTGATTCCAGACATTTATTATGTTTAGTAGTTTTTATAAGTATATTGTTTCGCTTTTAATGGTGTTATACTTGCCTTCTGCTCTCCTGGATATGCCTGTTTTTTTCTTCAAGCTTGAGTATCATTTGTAGCATTTTTTGAAGGCCTGGTTTGGTGGACATATATCCTTTCAAGTTGTCTTTGTGCTGGAAGATTTTTCTTTCTCCCTCGATCATGACGGATAGTTTTGCAGGGTAAATCAGCCTAGGTTGACATTTTTGCTCATTCAATACTTAAAGTATGTCTCTCCAAGCTCTTCTTGCTTTTAATGTTTCCATTGAGAAGTCATTTGTTATTTTAATAGGTTTACCTTAAAAGTGACTTGTTTTTTCTTCTTTGAAGCTCTCAGCACCAATTCTTTATCTTGAATGTGGAGTGTTTTGATTATTATTTGCTGTGGCGAGCTTCTGTTTTGGTCATATCTATTTGGGGTGCGGAATGCCTCTTGTATATGGATGGGCCTGTCTTTTTTTAGATGAGGAAAGTTTTCCTTGATGATCCTTTGAAAAATTTCCTTAGGGGTGGTATTTTGAGATTCTTGCTCTGGTATTCCATGAATACGCATGTTGGGCTTCTTCAGGGTATCCCATATCTCCTCAATATTTCTCTCAAGTATCTTTTTGGCTTTAACAATCTCTTCCATTGAGCTGGTTAATACTCCCACTTTATCTTCAAGATCTGAAATTCTGTTTTCTGCTTCATTAGTTCTGCTGATAAGACTCTCTGTGGAGTTCTGGGTTGAAGATAACTTGTCTTTTAGCTCAGTTTTAAACTCTGCTTGAGTCTGCTTTAACTGCTCTATGCCAGTTTTTGATTCTTGCACTGTTTTTCTCAACTCCTCCATGTGTCTGTTGTGTTCTTCCTCAAAGCGATTGATTCGATTATTTAATTCCTCCCGGATTTCCTCTTTCATAGTATTGAACATGGTAATGATCATATTTTGAAGGTTGTTATCCTGGGTCAGGCTTTCTTGGCCATTTTCCATGGGTTTGTTCTGTTTGGAGTCTAACATTATGGGATTAATTCCTTCAGTGGGAGATTTGTTTACTTGAGTGTTGTTTCTCATGGATTTGCACTTAGACTTTGGCATTGTCGTTTTAACTCTCAAGATCTTTTAATTTTTGTGCGTTTTTCACTAAACTGAATTATTTGGCCTGGGGCTCTGGGGGCGGGCAGGGACCTAGCTTACCTGGGTCGTGGTGTGGTTTGGCCCGGCTGGACCACGCGCGCGTCCTGGGCAGTGGAGTGGAGGGGAAGGGGGGATGGGGCATCGGCGGGGTGCTATTCAAACCCGGGCCACCCGAGGGCGGGGCCGGGCGCAGAGGGGGTGCCCCTCCTCCTCCCAGGCCCTGCGTGCTTGGCTCTGGCTGGATGGTGGGAGGAGCTGGGTCCACTCAGGCGGCCTGGAGCTCTGGGGGTGGGCGGGGACCGAGCTTACCTGGTTTGAGGCGCGGTGAGGCCCGGCTGGATCATGCGCGGGCGTCCCGGGCGGCGGAGTGGAGGGGAAGGGGTGTTTTCACTTCTTACTACCCAATTCTATCCCCACTTCTTTCCCACTCTGTACCTTCTCTTTTGCTACCAGTCTCACACCTTTTTGCACATATGTTCCTCTGGGTTTAACACACTATGGAGACCTAGAACTCAATATGTGTCAAGGGAGATGATTGGTATGGTATCTAGGGAAGGTTTCACGTATGTTTAGCAGTTGGTCTACCCCTGAGCTACATCTCCAGGCTCTGGAGGTCTGAATTTCAGTTCCATGTCATTGGCTAGAGATTACTAGTGAATCATATCCCAACTATTTACTTGTATGATGAACTTTAAGCTAGCATTTTAGCAATTCATAAAATTTAAAAAAAAAACCCACATTTTTCTCCTTTGAGTAGACTCTTCCTTGGAATTATAGCATGTAAAGAGCTAAAGATAAAGATTCAGGTGTTGAATTCCTTAAGTACTGTCCCTCTGCCCTGCACATACTCAAGAAGCCAACTTGGAGACACTGCCTCAGATTGCTTGCGCCTCTATGAGTGTTCTGAAAAGCAGAAGCTCAGCTGGTGGAAGATGCAGCATCTCAGAAGCTGGTGGAGAACCTCCAACCCCAGCAAGCATGACCAAATCAGAATTTGCATAATCATAGATATTGGAGGAATCTTTTTCACAGTAAGGTTCTAGAAGCCTTGAGCTAGATAGACATGCTTATCACTGCATTTGGAAATGACTCATTGAAATAGCCCATAAAGATTATTAATGTTGACTTTGCCCTTTGGCAAACCACCCTGACTGATTTTCAGTTACACACCCAGTGGTCAAGAACAAAAGGATTGATTGCATCACCATTGTTAAGAGGACTGAGATGTATGCCTGCTTCATAAAATTGCCTCAAAGGAAAGGAATATATGGTGGGATTTATGGATGTTCATTTATTAGTCAAGAGCCCAGCAGGAACTCAATGATACACTCAAGGGGGATAAGTTAAAGATAGTTCTTTAGTAAAAGCATAAGTAAAATTGTTGGCTGGATTAAGGAAGCCAACAAGAGATAGTCAAGCAGTGGGAGTCAGGAACATTTCTATGTCTGTAAGGAAAAAAGAAGGACTGGAACCTTGGGAAAGGATTGATATGAAGAAGCCATTACAGAGGTTCTTGCTCTCAGTGGGAGAACATAGCCACTGTCCAACCACAGTCCAACATGTAGCAAACTATGGAAAAATATAAAGCAGGGCTTTACCTCATCTGTCACTCTGTTCCCCTGTCACTGTCTCTCATTGGCCAGTCTCAGTTTGAAAGCAGAGTGCAAGGGAGCCAAGGTGCACAAACCATCAAAGTCATCCCCCTGGGATTTAGTACAAGGTCACAAGAGGGCAGAGAGTGATGCAGGAATGAATGAAGAAGTTGACAAGCAATGGTAGGACTTATAATTAGAAAATGAGGATAATAAAAAGAATGATGGCGAGATCTTCCTTTCTCTAAATATGTGATTACATATTTATATATGCATGAATGCACATGAAGAATTAGGAAGAATAGTCTAAGAAGCAGTAGATGTAGAAGAATGTGGGTGCTTTGACATTTTCATACTTTCTCTATAGAAATTTTAGTGAACAGTTCATGTGATTATCTAATACATACCTTCTTATAGGTGTGATTAAAAAAGCTAAACTATAAAATTTATTCATTTCTTATTGGTAAAGCTCTTGTCATACAAGCAAAAGTCCACAGATCTCTGTTGCAATGTCATATGGGTGGGCTGCCTGCCTGTAATTGCAGCCTTGAAAAGTGGAGACGAGAAATTACTTAACTAAGTTGTCTATCCAGACTAGCAATATAAGTCAGCTCTGGGTTTGGTTAAAGGATTTGTTTCAGTAGAATAAGGTAGAAGGGCAATTGCTAATGTCAGCCTCGATGTACCATGCCTGCATATGCATGTGTATTTGCACACATGGTGGGCACACACTCATGCAAACACATGTATATTCGCATGAAAATTAAAAAGATAGCTAATTAAAAGAAATGAATTTTTTCTCATTATCAGGAACTTAGATCTAAGGTAAAAAACAAAATGCCTTGATAGCATGAATGTAGCATGAAGATAGGGACAACTTGTTTCGTTCATCTGCCTAATAATTTTTAAGTCCCTACTGCTTTCCAGGCAATGTCTTTGTATATGATATTGAAAAGAAGAAAAAATATGAACCCAAAATAGTATGGCTCCTGTCACAAGAATTTATAATCTTGTTGGTAGAAAAGATTTCAGTTATATAACTCATGAGTGTTTTCAAAAAAAGACATGGAGTTCTTTAAGAGGTGTAAACAGACTCAACTTGGATTGGGGAGCCCAAGCCAGCTTCTTAAGCCACTTGAGGTTCAAGGCATAAGAAGGAAATTGGTAATGGAGGAATCAGCCGAGAACAGTGCACATGAGGGTGTCTGAGTGGACACCAGCAGGAGGGTGTGGGGGTCCAAGAAGGGGAAGATCATGCATTGCAAAGGAGTAGGGCTGGGTGCTGAGGGGAAACCATGGCATAATTAAATTGAAAGTGACTTAGTATAACTAAGGTAGATGATTGTTTTTCTTTTTATCTTGAATCCATGGAAAACTACAGAAACATGTATTTTTCTTTTTTTTAAATCTTGAATCCATAGAAATCTACAGAAAGGTACATAAGTGAATCACTCAATCCAGCTGAAAATTTATTAATATAAGACACTGAACCCTTATGTTCAATTAAATCTTTATTGTCTATTTCTGGAGTTTCTCTGAGCAATAAGCACAGACTTTCTTCAAGTTTTATTTCCATTTTTCTTTCACTGTAGAAGAGGAATTAAATTGCTTTGCATGTTTGCCATGCATTATGTCAAACATCAAAGTATCAAAATATTTTTGAAGTAAAGTGATTTCAATGTTCTTTATTAACGATCAGAGAAGATAGAATCATTTAAACGAGTCATTGTGTAAATTATGTAGATTATGTAATTATTACAGTTATAACACGGAAGTGATGAACTCATTGAGTTTAAAAAGTGAATGCACAGGTGTGTGCACACAGTTTTTTCACTCTTGAAAGTTTCTCAATTCTTTTTCTTGGGAATGGCATTTGCATTTTGCTTGCTGCATCTTCTACATAAGCTTTGCTGATACTTGTGCAACAATGGGGCCACTTTATCCTTGTGGACAAGCTTGCTCGTGACTGGCGTATATGCCTCTGTATTCCAATCTAATGAAGTGCCCCTCTTGAGCTGGAAATTATTCAGGTACTATCACTTGATAAGAAAAAAATATTGTAAGCACGGTTCAGAGCACTATCAGACATACTGTATCCCTTGTCAATCATCTGCTTCTCTACTTTGTAATTTTTTTAAATGTCTTGTTCCACCCTCACTCCAGCCCTGACAGGCAATCACACAGAGATAAGGATACTAAAATAAATAATGTCTTATTTTCTTCTGGCGTCATTATTGTTATCTTGAGTGTTGAAGAAGGTGAATAGCTGATTTCTCAGACCTGCGAATTTGTAGGTGATGGATGCATTTGAAAGAATCATTTCTAAACCAGCTTACAGTGTCTTCTTCTATACTTCCCTGATTTACTGGTTTGTTTTAAATGACTTTGGGGACACTGTAGATATGGCATCCCCTTTGCATCTTTCACAGGTCAGGAATCTCGGGTTTTACACTCCTGTGATTCTAATGCAAAGCATTTTACCCTCAAACTATTCTATCCAAAATCCACAGTAGAGCTTCCCTTTCGGATCATTTTGCTTTAAGTTTTGCTGAGGATCTTTGGAGATTTTTTCTTACCTAGTTCAAGCCCCAACATTATAAAAATTATGTACTGTATCTTTTATTTTTTATTTATTTTTTGCTTGTGTCACAGTTCCCTGCATAAATTGCTGATAAATTCACAACAAAACAGTGTATGCAGGACAGCTCATTCCATCCACAGGATCAGAGGGAACTGGCCATATCATATTCGTATATCCACAGGACTACTGATAAAGGGACAAGCCTTACTTGGAAGATCAACATGTCTGGCTAAGGATACTGAACGATGCCAACTTCTTAACCAGCTTCCTTTAGCTCATTCACCTGCCCAGGACCTAGTCCCACCCACCATGGGCTGGGCCTTTCCCGTCAATTAGATAATCTGCTGCAGGCTTGCTCAGGGCTTAGCTCAACTACTAATTCTTTGCAAATGTGCCTAGATCTCTGAGCCTTCAGTTGTCAAGTTGACAACTTACCTACATATGACAATTTGCTTTTCAAGAGCCTTTGAGTCTGATTTCAACCTGAGAAGCTGACTGGTAGGTTAATAACTCTCATTGTACTTGCTGAACAGCATCCGTCTGGACACTGTCAAGTTATATTAACATACACAAGTCAAATCAGAATTCTTTAGGACAAACGAAACCAACCTAGCATCCAGTCTGCCAGGGCTTGTAGTCTAGGCTGAGTTCTTGCTACTTCATGGTCTCTGGATGAGAGTTCAAACTGTATTAATCACATATTTTCACTGTATTAATCACTAAGAGCACAGTGTAAGTTAGATAAAGCAAACATTGATATAAAATGCCTGCATGGTTTTCACTTATATTTGTAAACTGAAAGCTAATTTTATAGAAATAGAGGATAAAATTATTTATTTCCTACTCAGATCCTGGAGAAGACACGAACTTGTATCACTGAAGTGTGTAGTAAGGATGGGGAAAGGGATCTTTCCTGCATGCTAAACCATGCAAAGAGTGACAACGGCTGTGACAATCTTAATGATCCCCTGACAGGGAATATTTGTTACTGCTCACAGTGTAGTAGTTCTGGGGTAGGTTAGGCATGCTTCCTGAGTAGCCTGCTGGGAGAGGACCTGCTCCCTTTCAATCAGCTGATTTTACCATGTTACACAAGTGGCCTCTTTAGTTACCTAGGAAAGAAAGGAAGTGGAGAGTGGTGGAGGCCAGGACCACCTTCCTGGAGCTTGGTCAGCACTCTCGTAGATTCTGCTGCAGCCCTACTGTTCCTTCTTCCTTTGGCCCATTGGACTCTCCTCCCTGTCTTGCTACTCTTCCTCATCATCTTCCCATACGTCTGCCACAATCAACCAGTCTTTAAGGATTGTTTCTTTAATTCCATAGCCATATTTTTGTCATTATAGGAATTTATAATAGGTAACAGCTTTTGGAAACAAATTTCAGCTTTAAAACTCAGGACTTCAGGGATGGCTTAGAGGTTAAGCAAGTAGAAGGACCTGAGTTTAGATCCAAGATCACAGATAAAAACACCAAATGGAAATGGCAGCATCTTGCACTTCCATCCCTGGAAGGCAGAGCCTGGGAAACCCCAGAGCAAAACAAAAGGAGGAGGTAGAGCAATTCAAGATGATTTCCAAATTCATCTTTGGAGGAATTCACACAGTGCTTCTAATACACACAGATTCATACCTACACTGCACACACACACACACACACACACACACACACACACAAATAATTAAAGCACAGGCCTAGACTATGGTATGGGGCAGCAGGGGACAGAGTTCTAGATTCCACAGCTATATTTACACCTGATCTATGCCTTAGACTAAGCAATGGTCCCATTTCCATTAGAAAATTTGTTCTGCATTGCAATATTTTTAATTCCTACTCTCTAGCTGCTAGTATTCTAGTATCCAACCATAGAGTTTCTGCTTTAGCCCTAAGGACAAATTCTAGTTACTTTAAGAAAGTATTTAATGCAATCCACTCAAAATATCGAAGTATTACTTTTATTACTGATCAATAAATTGAACAGCCAACTGTGATTTCCATACTACTGTTCATAGGAATGTAATGAGTGATAGAAAACAAGAATTTTAAAATATACACATTATAAAATATGTATATTAAAATATACACATATGCGAACTTATGCAAACTGGAAGTCAGTCTTTGTTTCGAACTTATAAGTCTTTTCTTTTGTTAAACTGAGTAGAGCCCATCAATGTTTGACCTAAACAGCTTTGTTTCTATAGAGAAGATTCATTCATCTTTATGAACAATGTTCAGGAACTTCTTTTTAACTTTATTCATGTAGTGTGTGTGTGAGAGAGAGAGAGAGACAGAGAGACAGAGAGAGAGATTGAGAGAGAAAGACAGAGAGAGACAGAGAGAGAGAGATTGAGAGACAGAGAGAGACAGAGAGAGAGAGAAGATTGAGAGAGAGAGAGAGACGAGAGAGAGAGAGAGAGAGAGAGAGAGAAAGAGTCTGTGTGTCCCTGTGAGGTACCAAGGCTAGCTTCAGGAATCATCCTGCATTGCTTCTATCTTCTTCTTGCTTAGCTCTGTGATTTCCCAGGTTCTGCCCACTAGAATTGAGAGCATAGTTCTTGGCTTTTTAAAAAAATTTAAAATTTTTTTTATTTTTATTTTTTACATGGGACCTGGGATCCTGACTGAGGAACTTCTGCTTCAGAGACAGAGTTTTAATCCCTCAGCCATCTCTCTAGCTTGGTTCAGGAACTTTGTGAAGAATTCGATAATATTTCCTCAGAGAGACTATAGACTTCTCTGTTTGTTCGTTTGCAGAATTGTTAATGGAGTTGTTACATGGATATTGTGGCTGGTAGAGATATGGTTTTGTAAGCTGGATACATATTGATTGGACCCATACCCCCATGGGTTGTGTGAATGAGAGTGGAAAGACTGTCAGATTAACTTCAGGCAGTAAAATGGAAAACCTTCGCTTACTTTCGAATGTATGTGATGTTCTAATGGTGTACATCTTTGAAAAGTGACATCTTCTTCAGTCTTCATGGAAAAGGGTCATGTGTGTTCATACGACATTAAAAACCTCACATCGATTTTATATTCCCCAGGTACTTTTTAAGTGAGAAGTAAATAAATGCAAACCATAAACACTTCACATTTGGAAAATTCATACAAATAGATGCCAAAACTTTTATTGATGCAATTTCAGGTATAAAGCAGAAACTGTTTCCTTTAAATATTGTATTGTAAACCATTTTGCAATGGTTTGGAAGAAAAGTGGTACCTCATCATGGAACATTAATTCACCTTTGGTTAAGTGGTTTACAGGTTCATCTATCAAGACAGGACTCAAATCCATTTTTGGGGGAATCTATTTGTCAGATCTCAAAGCAAATACCTGGGAAAAGAAAGGTAGAGTGCCTGAGGGATTATGTTTTGGTGGTTCTCATGGATTGTATCAGTAACATTATGAATTTTATTTCATCTCAACAAAAACACAATTTCAATAAATTGAATAAATAGTAGCTTAGCTAGCCACACTATTCCCTCCCCACATACAGACCTATTTTCACTGAACTAAAATAAAAAGGGAAAAATGTTTTGTCTTGGTTCCTTTACTTGCAGGTTGTAGATATTAAACCAATATGCAACCAAATGAATAAGTCAATGAATGAATTTCTTTCATAATGCTGATATTAGGGTGACATTTTAAAAGGTCAATAGCCCTGTGGGAGAAAGCAGATTTTGTTTTTAAGCATCTTCTTTAGTTGGACAGTTACATTTTTGTAACTAAAACAACAACACCAAAAACCCCCCACAAATTGAATGAAAATAAAATAAATAAGAAAAAAGGGCAACACATGCTGTTCTTCTTTATTTTTTCTTTATTTTTACTGATTAAAATTTTGTGTTTCTTGATCATCTCCCAGTGTTCCCACCCCAAGCCTCTGGTAATCACCATCTAACTCTGTTTTAGACACTTTTTCCGCTCTAAATGTCATTGTTTTTATTGTTTTATTGTTTTTATTATTCACTGAATCTACGCCATAAATGGCAGAATTCCACTCTTTTAGTGGCTGACTGGTTTTGTACTGTACATAAGTGACACATTTCATTACATATACGTACCACATGCACTAAGTCATCCATTCCTGGAACACTCTAAAGACCATTTTGGTTTTTATGAAGAATGCTACCATGGGGATTCAGATATCTTTTCAACAGAGTGATTTCATCTCCTCTGGATGTATGTTCCCTTGTGAGATTGCTGGGCCACTTAGTGGGTCTATTATTACTTTTTAAAGAAAACTCTGAGTATGATGATTTATAACCTTGTTTGCTGGACATTCTCATCAGCATCTGTTGTTGTTAACCTGTTTGACAGAAATAGTTTCACTGGTATGAAGTGACTTCTCATTGTGGTTGCAATTTGCATTTCCTTGATGATTAGTCATTTGATGCTAAGCATTTTTTCATAGTCAGTCATGCACTGACTGAAGATCAGAATATATAGTAAATTGGTTTCATTGCTTTGTGACTAGCACAAAGTGTGCTTATATGAACTAGGAAAGCTCCGCCAATCACTGGGAGACATAGCTGTATGAAACTAGTGTTGGGTATGTACATCTCCACAACTGAAAATAATTTTAAGATGTATGAATATAGATGTCTAATATAGGATATATTTATACTTTTGGGTCATTCATGTGTTTTCTTTTGAAACTTGCTTCCAACTACTTACTGATTATAGGGTTAATATTTTCATAGAGAATTATACATAAACATAAAAATAAAACTGACAACCACATCTTGTGATACCATAACTGTTAACTCTTCAGTCTAATACAGCATCAAATAATATATTTTGTGCTTATTAGTTTTTAAAATCTGATGATTTGTGAAATCTTTATTATGCCTTGTAATGCTCTTTCAACAAAGCTTTAATATAATTTAAGATTTCATGAGATCTTAGCGAGGTTTCCATGTTAAGCAATTTTCAAATTGCAAAATTTCTGGCCTCTTTACATAAATATGTGGTTGCTATAATAAATACAGATCATGGATTTGGAATTTAGAATTATAATGTTGCAAAAATAACTCAGGAAGAACAGTTTATACTGTTTTCTAATTAAAACAAAACTATGTTTATGACAGTGATACAAATGTCTCAGTTGAATTTGCCCGCTAATTAGATAAAAATAAATCGCTAACAGAAATGTGTTATAAAGGGAAGTCATGTACTTGTTCAGGCTTTTGTTTTATCACATATTTTTATAATATAGCTAATAAACATTTTTTTTCTCCCAGGGTTTATGTAATTTAGAAATTCCAAAAGAATCAACAAGTCGTTACTTGTAAATCAAAAACATATTTACTGTTTCACAGATTTTTAAAATTCTTTTAAAAGGAAAAATTTAAAAAATCTTTTAAAAGCAGGAGAAGAAAATAGGATGGGAAAGGCAAATAAAATAATTGAAAAGAAGTGGGAAAGAGGCAAAAAGAGAGAACAAAGCTTTGAATTCATGGGCATCAGAGGTTATCATGGATGTTTAAAATTAGGTCTATAAAACAGTTTTAGGAGCAGATTTTTAACCATCTGTTTAATTTTGAGAAAAAAAGTTGATGCAGTAACTTTTAAACTTCAGAATATAAATTAAGCTTTTAAACTTTAGAATATAAATTATGTGCTATCTTCCTTCCTTTGTCCTTATTATTCGGACAATGGGAAAGTAGATGACGTTAACATTACCCTTTCTACAAAACGCTTATCGAACACATATAAAACAATCCAACCATAACCTGCTATCTTCTGAGAGCCTCTTTGCCTGGAGTATTGCCAATGATTCCTTCCCCCTGTTTTCTGACCTTATACAGATTGCATGTCCCCATATACTGTGAAATTTTTCAAAAGGGAAATAATGTTTTTATCTGCTTGTCCTTATCACGGAGAGCAGTATTGTTAAATAGCAAAACAGTCAGTACATGCTTCAGGGAATAAATGAGAACAGCATGAGCAGAAGAATGACCTATGGAGCGGCAGCAGGAACTTCATAAAGTGAGGCTGAGCACTTTGCTTCATAACATTTATAATAAGTAGCATCCAATTTGCTTCCTTCAATAAATGAGATCTTGGTGAATGGCGCAGAGTGAACAAAGTGAAATATATTTGCAGGCCTAGAAATCTAAATTCCTATAGTTCTTACCCTATTTTTTTCCTATTAGTCTTTACAGTGGGAGACAAAGAGCTAGACATCATGCACATTCTATGTGGTGGTGGACAGTGGCAGAGTGAGCGAGCCATAGTCTTCGTCAGTCATCTCTCAGCTGTCCCCACCCTCCCGAGGAGTTACAAACAGCTTCCTTTCCAGGGCACTGAAACCCCTAATCTAACTCAACAGTTACATCCGGGTGTCATATTGTGTTTCAGTATTCCTCCCCTCTGAAGGTGCTCAGTACTGTTCTGTTCCTAACTCATGTAGCAAAGTCTGTGTCCACTCAGTTTCCCCTTAGATGTTGGTTCCCAACCTCTCTGATGAAAGGGCACAGAGATCAAGGATAGAATTAGGTACTTGTCCTCAGATTCTCTCTTACTAACTGATTTACTGCAGTCCTATTCTAATTTTTTGGAGGTGGAGTGTGTTTTGCTTTAACACATTCTCTTAATACAGGCTTGAATTATTTATCTTTATTTACTTGAAAGACCAACCAAATCTGCCACTAATCTAATCAGTGTAATGACTACTATTTTTTTCCAGGGGCTCTTACTTGATGAAAAATGACATACATAAAGACAAGCAATAATTCTTATTCATCAGAAGCTCCTTAATTTAGTTTTTGAAAGGAGTGCTATGCTAATATGACAGTTAAATGTAGTTATTTTGACAGGTGACTTTATTCTAATTCTATTATTATTAAGCAGGCTCAAAGTTTTTGAGTTGGCTCTAAGCTAATTCCATAATGGATCTAGGAATAATTTCTCCTGGAATAAAAAAATGCTCTTTTTTTACATTGTTCTCCTGTTTATTTCATTACCATCTTTAAAAAGCTGCTGAATGAGACACAAAACATCATTTTTATGTTTTGAACCATAGAATTTGTGCTGGCTATCAGTCATATTAAAATTTGCTTCTCTGTAGTAAGTCAGTAACTAAGAGACATGTCTTGCTCTTCTTGGTCATCAAATAATAAAATATTTTTTCCATTTACTATGTAACTAATCAAATGCCATGTCAATTTCACAGGTGATGGAAGTCAAAGGACAAATGATCCATGTGCCAGAATCCAACTCCATTTTATTTTTGGGCTCTCCATGTGTCGACAAGCTGGATGAACTCATGGGCCGGGGCCTGCATCTCTCTGACATCCCTATCCACGATGCCACTCGAGATGTTATTTTGGTTGGTGAGCAAGCCAAGGCCCAAGATGGCTTGAAGAAGAGGATGGATAAGTTGAAAGCCACCTTAGAAAGAACTCACCAGGCCCTGGAAGAAGAGAAGAAGAAAACAGTGGACCTTCTGTATTCCATTTTCCCTGGCGACGTAGCGCAGCAACTGTGGCAAGGACAGCAAGTGCAGGCCAGGAAGTTTGATGACGTCACCATGCTCTTCTCAGACATCGTGGGCTTCACGGCCATCTGTGCCCAGTGTACACCCATGCAAGTGATCAGCATGCTGAATGAACTCTACACCAGATTCGACCACCAGTGTGGATTTTTGGACATTTATAAGGTAATGGAATTGACCTGTTTATATGTCAGTGCTCTTTATTTGTAAGTTGTTAGTCTGAATTACAAAAAAGAAAGATTTTTTAACTCAAAATTGATGGTAAAGATGGTTCAGGGGTCAAAACAAACCTTTGCTTTGGAGTAAACAAAACAATCAAAAAGACCTGAGTTAGGAACCCAAACCCCAGATCCCACATAAAAAGTCCAGGCCAGAAATGGCAGCTGCCAGTATTTCCAGCCTTGGAAGGCAGAGCCTGGGAAATCCCAGAGAAAAGCAATAAGGATGTGGGGCAATCCAGGATGATTCCTGAAGTCACTCTTGGACCTCCACAGGCACACACATTCAAGTACCCTGCCCTCTTCTATACACACACACACACACACACACACACACACACACACACACAGAGGCTCACACATATACACACACCACACACAGAGACATGTTTAAAAAACTGTTGGTAAATTATATACATACACACACTCATTCACATATCTTTTGAAATCTTTATACACTATATAAATTTTTCTGCTGAGTAAATTTGTACTATTTTGTCCCCATGATATTGACATAGATAGCTGTGACCCATGGTATTGCTCATTAAGAAGAAAAGAGTTTTTAACTTCTAAATTCATTATTATTAAATAATTAAGTTTACAAAATAGACAGATTTGAGAGACATAGTTGAACTTGAACAGAAAAACTCCAATATAAACCTTGAATTTTATGTTGACATATAAAAGGAAATAGTGAGTTATATTAAAACGTGCATCACATTACTGAACTGGTTAATCAGCATTTTGTACAAGCAATGTCAATTAAGTGAAATCTCTTTAATTACAAAAGAATACATATAAATAGTGGAGCTATTGCCCGAAAGACCAGTGACTTTTCATGGAAGTACTTTAATATATTTGGCTAAGTAATGGGAAAATTTTCAAATTAGGTAACAATCATCATTTATTATTTTGATTTGACAGACCATTGGTTAACTTCTTGCTAAAGTTATAGCAATACCTTGGAAATTCAGCTCTATATCTACCAACAAATAAACAAATGTATCTGTGGTTTTATATAGGTTGCACAATGTCAGAAAAAATATATATATATTTAAATATGAGTAGAAAGTACATTTATTTTAAGAAAATAGTGCACTAGAACTTTTTAATATTCTTTGCTAACCTGTAGTAACAGCATATTAATAGATTTGGAAAGAATTTTTCTGGTTTGTGATCCACAAGGAATTTTCATTAAGCTATGTCTCTCTGGGGACAGGAGGTCTCTGTTCCCAATTTGTAGAATATGAAACCAATGTTCATTATTTCCGATGAGTCTTTTCTGAGTGGTAAGCACACAATATAGAAGATAGATGACCTGTCAGACTTGTTATACATAGTAAGAATCTTCATAAATTATTTAATACTTTTTTATAAAATGCATTACTGTATCCTCCGTGATAGAAATAGGCTAATATCTGGCTGTCTAAACCAAAAACACCACAAGCCTGTTATATCCTGTCGTTCCCAAAGAGGGAAGAAATCAGCCTGAATCAGCCTTGAGACATTATCTCTCCATCTCTGTAAACACTAGTCTTATTCTTATGCACTGATGTTCAGTGTTATCTTCTTCCATTTTGTGTTTTAAAACCCTAAGTTTATATAATGAAGTGAGAACTACAGATAAATAGATTCACTTTTGAAAACACATAGGAATTCCTAGTATAAATAAAATATCATTAGGCTTTGAGAAAAGGAGATATATGAAAAATTTTGATGGTGCTGAAATATTTTAAAAGCTTAAAAATAAAATTAGATTTCATAGACTCAATGTTACCCTTCTCTTGAGATATACTAAGAGACCTCACAGGAAAAGAAAATCTGTGGAAGTGTGTGTCCTGAATGATCCTCAGAAGTTCCTGTTATTAAATCACATTCACATAGTCATGAATAATTATCATATGCATCAACTTGTAAAATGGATCTTTTTTCTCTACTACTTGACTGTTTGTTCATCTTTCATGTACATGCAGAAGTGTATGTTCAAAATTAAACAGGAATAACTCAGTTTTGCAAAGTCTCTTAAAGTTGTTTATGACATTTAAGTGACAATGTATAAATGAATAATTTCAAGGTTAGGAGTTTTTTTTTGAGCACATTGGCAATTCTAGGATTTATATGGATCCGTGATAGATGGATAAGGCAGCTTCAGCTCTTTATTCAGATTGAAATGAGTTGAATTTTGACACAGCAGGTGCCAAAGCCATAGTTATGATAAGGATGTCCAGAGAGAGGAAAAGATTAACAAGATTGAACAACGTACCTTATGAGAAATAAATTACCTTATGAAAAATAAATGAGGATATGTGAGAAATTCTCTGTCTGCTTTCTAATCATGAACTTTTTTCAAGTTCATTCCCTAGAATATGTATACATTGCTCTGCATATCATGTTTACTACATGATATCATAGATTGTTGGCAATTCTATCACATAAAACACTTGGTGGTCAGTGACATGGCTCAGCAGGTAAAGAAAGCACTTGCTGCCAAGACCAATGACCTGAGTTCGATTCCTGAGACCCACACAGTGGAAGGACATAACTGACCCTTTCCAGTTGTGCTCTGACTGCCATGCATATATGCACCCACAAGCTTCTCACATAAATAAATCAATAGCACATAAAAACAATTCTTGTAGATGTTTAATCATTGAAAACTTTAAGATTCCAAAGTTCATTTTTTACAGATTCCCCCTTGCAATTTGTGTCAGTTTTACAGAATGGAAAAAAAAAAAAACTTGCCAGATTTAAATTATTGGGTAAAGACTCACATGGAACTTTCATACTACAGAGAAAAATGTGCAAGCCACATTAGTCTTATGCCTGTGAAAGGAAACCAGGTAAATAAAGCAGACTGCAAATAGAAAATAACTCAAGGGATCCGCTCACAGGAGGCTCACACTGTGCTGTGACATCCTAGTTGCCCTTCCCTTGATCATCTCATTTCTCAGTGTTTCTCTGTCATTACAGAGAAGTAGAGACCAATTATAATTGGAGTGCAAGCATTCAGCAGATCTAGGCCATGATAAGAAGGCTCTGCTGAAATAAATCATCCTCTAGAGTAGAGGGTGTGTGGAGCTGCTGTGAATTATACTTTACACACTTCAAGCAGTGGAAAAAAATCACAGATTTTGCAATGCCCAACTATAAGATGGCACAGGTGCACGGATACCAAGGCAGAGCTGGTCACTGGGAGGAAGCAAGAATTAAAAGTTTTATTCTTTTGTAATTAGAAGAGCAGATAGAACCAGCAAAAAAATTAACTTTGGGGTATATTGTGTCTCAGATTGTCTAACGTAGAAAATGAACAAATGAAACATCAGGTGTGGATGAAGTTGTGGTAGCACTCAGTCAGGCAGTGACGTGGACCTTGCTGTTCTTAATGTTTGCTTTAGCAGCTCCTTTGAAATGAGCTAGAAGAGAGTAAGAAAAGAATTTCCATAAGTTCATCCTACCAAGTGCTACCTTTGAAAATTTAAAGAAAGGGGGTGGGACATTTCTTTCTCAAAGCCCTCTTTAAAGCATTTCAGTGAGGATATTACTATGAGTTGGAGTAATAAATGTAATGTAACAAATAAGTTCACCCAGATATGTGAGGAACATTATGTGATTATGTTTGAAGATGCTTAGGGTACAATTAATTGGAGTGAACCAAGTGGTTATTAATAGTGAAAAAACTATAAAGGATCTCCTTTAGTTTTTCTCACGACTAGCATGTTGAGTCTTTACCTTATCTCTTTTACATCACAAAAAGTCAATTTTCAGGCAAGTTAGAGAAGCCAAACTGGAGCCCTCTGAGTTTGAACAATGTGGTTCTAGAGAGTTACACTGTTTCCACAATTCTAGGCTGTTATCTAGACAGAGTAAATAATAAAACAGTGGGAACTGTTTCAAAGTTCAGTTCCAATCAATGACTAAACATGACATATACCTGCACTTGTGCTAAGCAAAAGAAAAACTCTGTGGTCACCTCACCATATCTCCTGCTTCTTGTCAGCTGCACTGAGTTCAGAGCCCCGAGGTTCAGTATGAACCCCTCTTCTTTTATCTGCCAGACCCCTTCTTTTTCTGGAATCAACCAGCACCTCTCCATCATTCCTCCTATGTAGAAGCGAGGGGAGCAGAGAATGGGAACGGTGGTTGCAGGCACCTAATGGAACAAAACCTAATGAAAGTCAAAGGAATTCAAATCATATCTTCGAGGCAAGTCTTAAAAAACACAAATGAGGAAATATTTCCACTATTAAGATGAGAGGACAGAAGTCATTCTTCCCATAATTCCCAAATTAGGTTTGCAGCTGCTGATGGTGCTAAACATTATCAGTGTCAGTGCTAAGTCTCTTCAGGGAAAAAGGAAGAGGGAAACAGGGAGGAGGGAAGGCAGCAGGACAAACATGATAGGAATTCCATGAGACCTGAAAGTCTGAGGCCAAGGTTGTTTTTAAAAAAAAAAAAAACCAAACCAAACAAAAAAAAAAAACAGTCTCTTAAGGTTTAATTGGCAAAAGTGTGTAAATATTGTAAACCCAGTTGGAAAAGTGGAACTGAGGAGAATCAGCAAAACAGAAAGGAGCAGAAATCCATTAGGGGACATAAGAGTCTGGGACTGTGCCTAGTTGTAGTAAGTATGGAGGGAGTAGCAACGTATAAGAGGATGCAGAAATGCTGGAAGTACGGAGAGAGTTTTGAAAGCTGCAGCAAGTGTAGAGGGGTATATTAGAGGATAAAGCAGGCATATAGAGATTATCAGAGGACTCAGCAAGTGTGAAGGGAGCACATCAGATGATGCAGCAAGTAAACAGTAGTATCACAGGAATCAGCAAGTATGGAGAGAGTATCATGGGATGCAGTAAGTGGGGTGTAGTATATCAGAGGATGCAACAAGCACAAGCAAGCATGAGAGGCCTTGGAGACACTCCTGGCCTTCGCCCAGCCTGGCACTGGCCTGGGAGCAGAGGCTGCCCAGGCCACCTCCTCAGAGGGGAGGGAACCAAGTGGCACAACCTTCTCAAAGCATGTAAATGCCCAGAACGTATTTAGGGATAATAAATTTGAAATTTGAGCTCTTCAGAAAATCCCCTTAGGACAATGAAAACACGATGTGGACATTTTAAGGCCCCAACATCCATACATGAAGCATTAATATGAAAAGACATAAACATTGCTAAGGTTGAGTAGTTAATTCATGTAGATATGTACATTGTTCTGTTTCAGTCAGTATCTATAGAAGTTTTCTTTTCCTTTTTAAAAAGTCATTTGGTGTGTGAGATTGAGTATGTGTGTGTAATATGTGTTGTGTGTGCATTTGTGATGTGTGTATATGTGTATGCATATGTGTGTGGCTGCATGTGCATGATGTGATTGTATTTGAATGTATGTATGAGTGAATGTGCATGTGATACGTATGCGCATGTGTGCAGATGTGTGTGAGTGTTTGTGTGTATGTGAATGTGGGTTTGCATGTGTCAACAGTATGTACGTGGAAGTCAATGGACAACCTTGGGTGTGGTCCCTCGCCTTGCTCTTTGTCTGAACAGGCCTCTTGTTTGTAGCTACATGCAGTCTGTGATGGGTCACTGGGCTGCCAGTTTTCTGGAATTTTCCTATCTCTACCTCTACCTCACCATAGGCATGCTGGGGTCACAAAACATGCTCCTATGCCTGGCTTTACTTAGGGTCTATAAGTTTCATCTTAGCTCTCATACTTGAGTGGCAAAATGCTTTACCTCCTGGGTCATTTCCCCACCTAAACTGTAGTTACTCACTGTGAGGGTCCATGTCTGCACATGCTGCCTTCACTTGTCTTGTTCTACTCCACTGATTACCTGACTCGGGCATCCTACAAAAAGGGACATTTATTCCTTATCAGTCCTGTAGCGTGGTAGCTCAATGTCAAGGTGACAGTACTGGGGTGAACTTTGTCCTGCATCCCTTTTCTTCTGATGGCAAAAGTCTTGAAGCAAAGGCAGGGCTAACCATGCCTGCAAGGATTTCCACAGTGCCGTCAGTCCATTTATAAGGGCGGAACCTTCATGGGCCATATGCACCTAGTCATCCTTATCTCTCACTCTTCATTGCACTGAGGGTTTTGCTTTTTCAATATGGGAATTTAAGAGATTCATTTCAATAAATGCGGAGTTCAGAAATAAATTGGCATAACTGTCCATAGTAGAGAAGCTTATCTAAAAGGTGATCAGTGTTCACATTTGGGTGTGTTTGTTAATATCCAGGGATGTTAAGAACCAGGGACGCACTTTGGAGGCTGCCACAGATAGGTTCAGAGAACCTGTCTGTCGAGTGGATAAGAAGCTTTAATTGACTTACAACCCCCATCTATAATGCCCTTCACAATAGATGAAAACAGCTATTTCAAACATAGCATTCCAAGGCTACAAAACTTTATGCCTCAGGAATTTTGATTTTGATATGGCAAAGCTACCCGAGTCGCTGGCTCACTGGGCCTTCTGCCTGCCTTCAGAAGTGAAGCAGAGCTTTGGTTCCACTCAGCTTGAATCAGATTTTGCAAAAAAGATGAAGCAAGTCCCATCCCTCTAGCTTTGCTTCTAATAAACTAAGAACTTGGCAAGTTTTGGGTTATACTTGGAATTTTATAAACATGTGTTTATTATTTCCTTCTATTTTCCAGCCCTCAAAGACAAGCACCCCTTGAAAATAGTACCTGGATCTCTTTTGCCCCAAGAGTCACACTTTCTGTTTTATCTGCACATATACTTTTGAAATTGAGCACTGTTGAAGATTTACATTTGTTTCTTTCAGTAATTCCTATCAGCACAAATGTCACTTATTTTGGTCTTGAATTTAAGTTGAAGCAGCGGTGCTGGAGAGAGGAATTTGTTTACTTTTTATAGTTTCTTGTGTATGTGTAGTGTATGCATGTGCGTGATGTGTGAGTATATGCATGTGCGAGTGCAGCTGTGCATGTCACAGTGCATATGTGGAGATAGAGGGACGACCTTGGGATGTCACTCCTCACTGCTTCTGTGTGAGCCAGGCTATCAGGCCCATGAGCTTCTGGAGATAATAGGATCTCTGCCTCCTATTTCCTGCAGGCATGCCAGATTACAGCTGCTTGCACCCCTATATCCTGCACTGATGTGGGATCTAGGACTCTGGATGTAGACACTGGTCCCTATGCTTGCAGAATTAACTCCTTGCCACTCTAAAAAAGAGAAATTTCTGAAGTAAAAAATATACTGAATTAATTCATTCTCTTATTCAATAAACATCTCCAACTCCCTTGCTTAATAACAAGGCAAAACTCCTATAGAAACTAACAAATGTTATGGAAATTAGTATGTATTTTCAGCACAATTTTAATGAGTGGGAAAGAACTAATTTACGTGCTTTGGGAGGTGAGGTGAAAGTCAGATAAGCATTCTGCTCTGCTCTCTCTCCTGCTGCGTGGATTATTTCGTTTGTTTCAACATACTGTGATGCTCTAAAAATTACCAAAGTGGTTTTGCCTCATTAATATCGTGCTGTTGGCAAGACACTTGGGTTGGAGATAAGGAGGAAATGAGGAGAAAGATGGATTCTTTTCTTTATTTCTCATCCCTTTGTCCACTTGTGTATTTCAGTGTCAGAATGTTCATCTTTCTACCTTTAATCATCTACTTAACTTCTCCTCCACAGTTTCATAATTTAAAAACAGGTTGCGGGGCTGGAGAGGTGACTCAGGAGTTAAGCCTCTGCCTTGCAGGCAGAAGGTCCTGAGTTGGGATCCTAGACCCCACATATAGACGCCGGCGGAAGCGGGAGCGGCCTGCGTTTCTGGTCCTGGCAGTGTGGAGCCTGTGAGGGGCTAAGTAAACGAGGAGGAGGTGCAGGCGTCCATGCTGGTTTCTGAATTCGTCGGTGGTTCTACACACACACACACACACACACACACACACACATGCGCATACACCCACAATTGAATAAATAATAAATTAAAAAAATTTAAAATAAATAAAATGCCTTTTAAAAAAATAAAAACTGGCTGGCTTTTATCTACCATATAGTTACATTTCCAAGATTTTGGAAAAAATTGTGTAAAATGCACATAACAAAATCTGGTCTTTTGGAGTTAATATAAGCAATAGTTGCGGGTATTTCTCTTACCAGGTGTATGAAGTTGCACATGGTGAATACGTAAGTGTCTGTAGCATGGGCATGGGTGTTGTTTATGTATATATGTGTGGTCGCATGACCTTGTGTAGTTATACATGTCATATGTATGTTAAAAATATATACGTTTATGTACAATATACATAAGCACTGTGTATGTAGTGTTTGCTAAGCATGCATAAAATATTTGTGGTTTGGTTTAATTCTTTCAGATTGTTAGTATTGAATTTTATATAAGAGAATGTTTGTAAAAGACAGAAAAGTAAATATGAGGGTACATAGTTGATAGCACCCTGCCATACTTTATCTGTGTCACCCATATGAAACCCTAAAGATCATACATGTATTTTATCCCTTGGTAGATTTATTATAAGTATGTTATTCTTTCAATTGCTGTTTTAAATGGGGTTGTTACTATCTCTTTCTCAAATATGTCATGTTAATCTATAAAAACACACTAAATTCTTTTTCTTTCTTTCTCTCTCTCTCTCTCTCTCTCTCTCTCTCTCTCTCTCTCTCTCCCTCCCTCCCTCCCTCCCTCCCTCCCTCCCTCCCTCCCTTCCTTCCTATTATAAGGATCTTTATGCAATGGAATTATTCTTCTAAATTTTGAACAAAGATCTTTAACCTCTTGGAGCCAAAGAGTTACAGTGCTTAACGCGTATTGCAAATCAGTACTGATCTGATGAATGCTTAAGAAAAGAAACGCAACTGCAAAATCAAGATCATCATCTGAGTAGTCCATTGGAGGCTTCTCACAGTGAGGGCCTTTTAAAGATACTTATTCTTTATATTTATTTTTTAACCTTTATATTTATTCTTGTATTCTTCAATACAAGTCTTTAACATGTCATTGTTCTAGTTTCAAACAGATGAAATTAGACTTGGAATGATGACAGACGCCTGCAATCCCAGCAGATAAGAACAGAGTCAATAGTTCAAGGCCAACTTTAGGTTCAGAGTCAGTTAGAGACCAGCCTGGTTACATGAGACCTTGTCTCAAGAGAATAATAAATAAATTAATCCCACATGAATGCAAAGTTATACAGTTTAATCGATGATTGTTAGAGTTACTAGAGACAACACACGTATTTATAACAAACATATATGCATTTTCATTGATGGGTGTAAATGCTGCAACAAGCTTTCACCCTGGTTCTACATTGGGAACACCAGCCTTCTAATACATGAGTGATTTAAAGCTCATCTTTTTGGGGACTAGAGAAATGGCTCACTTGGTTCAAGCCTTTGCCTCACACACAAAAGGATCAAAGTTTAGATACTCAGATCCTACATTTAAAAAAAAATCTGCATGGATATGACAGTGGCCTGTAATTCTGGATTGGAAGGTGGAGTCTGGGAAACTCTCAAACAAAGCAATAAAGTGGAAGCCATCCAGGATGCTCCCAATGTCACCCTTGAGCCTCCATATGCCCACATAATCAAGTATTTTCTTGTATATGCATTCACACACATGTGTCACACACATATACACACACATGTATACAAACACACACACATGCAATACGTAATTCTTAAAATGTGTTTAATAGTAATAGACTCAGAACTAAATTCATATGATCTTTCTTTTACTTCTACTTACTAAATTTATTTTCAAAGGGCATAATGACACAGCACAGGAATGTTCTGGCAAAGAAGTGGCAAGTCACAATGACAGAACACAGCAACGTGACCTGAATATAGTTGTATTTGGTAGTGTGGATTCCTTTAGTTTCATCTTTTTAAGGAATTCATTGCATTAAATCCCAGTTGCTAAGTGGTAACTAAGGCAAGAGTTACAGCATTTCTGCTATGTAACAGCATTAATTAAAGGTTTGGGGTTTTAAATATGAAAATCAATAAAATTTGTACACTGCCATTCTATCAGCTAAGTCTGAGCTAGCTTTTCTTTCTAGAAGAACAATGTCCATTTTCACAAACTTGGCCAATACCCAGCTGTTATCAACCTGTTGAGGAAATAATCGACATATTCGTATTCTAAAGCTTTTCAGAAATACTTAAATGTCCCCAAAATATCCAAAACAATTGTTATAGACAAAAATTCTCTATGAACAAAATGATATTATTAAATGATTTTTAGAAAAAAATATATTGGAATAATTCACCTACAGTAAAACTTAAAATTGCAAAATGTGTATAAACTGAAATCTAGTTTTTTATGTCACGTAGCTAGTACAGGGTCAGCAAATATTTTGAACTTAGAATTTAACTTATAAAACATTTATTGATACAAAAAAGAGAGATATTGTTTGATGGTACAGCTAACTGCAGGACATTAGTGATAACTTTTCTTTTGCATGTTGAACTGACATTTTTGTTAAGTTACATTCTTTTTTATATCTTGCTCATAGGTAAGTTTTTCATGAAAGTGTGTTTAATCTTGTCAAATATTCCTATTGATAAAAATCCTTTAGTATTATACTTAATTTTTGAATGGAGTGTTTGACAATAATTGACTATATATATTAAGCATCTCATATCTTTGTATACAATGAATAAATCCCAGTTGATCAAAGTGTATGGCCTCTTCAATGTACTGTTAGACTGGTTTGCTAGTGTTTGGTTGAGAATTTTTCATGTCTACCCATAAAGGATTCTTACCTGTAATTTCCTTTCCATTTCCTGTCCTTATCTGTTTTTTTGTGTTGTTTATATAGGTCTTCAAAAGATTTTTTCTCTTCTATCTCTGAAGAGTTCATAAAGCATGGAATTAGTGCTTCAAATGCTTTGTGAAATACACCTGGGAAGCCATAAGTTTCTGGGCCTTTCTGTGCTAGGATGTTCTGATTACTAATTCAGTGCCCTCTCTATGTATATTTATTTCATGATTCAATCATCTAGTGGGCTATTCATATCTTCTGTTTATTCATTTTCATATATTCCTAGTTTTCTTTGCATTTTTGTGGCATCAGTTATATCTCTATTTTTACCTCTAGTTTCATCTATTTGAGGCTTCTCATATTCTGAGGTACTTATAATTGAGCCTTGGGAATCGCCATTAAACAAATATATTTGCAATTCATGATACATTTCTTAAAATTATTGTTCCCACTGGAGGAATATGTAGTTATTGTCATTTAAAACATGCAGCAGCCTTGAAAAATATATATCTGCCTTTCATGGAAAAACAAATTGAGACTTCAAAGGTTAGACAACTCGTTGGCGATAGATTTTTCCATTCAGGTCTTTGGCATTCCAAAAGGCTTTTGTGTAATTATCAAGAGTATACACCTGGACTGGTAGATTTTACCCATTCAGATTTTTTTATACATTTTTTATTATTATTTCAGCTCATTCAAACTTAATAGGTACACCAGTTCCCTCCCTCCCTCCTCCCCCCGAACCCCTGCTGCCCCTCCCCTCACCCCTCCCTCCCCATCCCCCAGTGCCTCCTGCCCCAATTCCCAGAGAGTCTTTTCTTGTGCATGCCTGACTTTCCTCTGGGCCTTCCTCTCCGATGACGTACAAGGAAGGACCCAGTGGCATTTCCCTGAACCCTTTCCCGTGTTCCCCTTAAGCATAGGAACACTACTGTGGCTGTCAATCCCTTGCCTCCAAGGATCTTGGTGCCTTTAGTAGATGCTAGACTTTGTGAGGTCAATAGTGTGTTGGGCATTGCGCAGGGCATGCAATGTCCAGTTATGATTGCTTCGGCCCTAACTTGTGTGGAGTATCTCGCAAATAATTGCTCCTCCCATCCTTTTGCTCTTACACTCTTATCGCCCCCTCTTCCGCAAATGTCCCTGAGCTTCAGGATGGGACTCCAGTTTAACAGCTTTTTGTCTCTGGCCAGCGGGTGACATACAGTGCCCAGCAGGATGGAGTGAAGGGCATTGCAGGAGCAGCAAAACTGCAAAAGAAAATCAACAAACCATTCAGATCTTAAGCAATATGCTTTAAGCTCCATGCTAAGTGGTGAGTGAGCCAAGCAGATGTGACTCTAACCATCATGTTGTTTACAGTCCGGTGAGGATGAAAGCATTTAGGTAGCAGTCATCAAAGCTTGCAGTTACGAATGTGAATAACTAAGAAATTACATGGTTTTATAAGAACACACAATAAAGAATGTGACTTAGTCTGTGGATGTCAGGAAGATGGTGAGGGGGTAACTTACAAATTGAGAGCAAATGGCTGCATGGACATTAACAAGATAGAATGGTACAAAGAGTACAATCAGACTTTTTATTAAAAAAAATACCATCCTGAGGTGTCAAGAGTAATAAAATAAAGACCAGTGTGGATGAAATTGAAGAAAAGGATGAGAGAAACTCAGGTAGATGTAGAGGTGGGCAGGAGCTACAGCAAGTGGATATTTTAGACATTTCAGAAATTTTTACTTAAATCAAATGATCCAGGACAAGATGAGATGAAATTTTTGAATAAGTGACACTATATTACATTTACTTTGTAAAAGAGCTCTTTAAATATGGCATAGAGTGTAAGTCTGAGAGCAGACAGTGAGTAGAGGTAGAGTATAACTCAGATCAGTGACAGGAATAGAGTAACATCCAATCTTCATGTGGATCACCCAGTCATGTCAATACATTGTTTTAGTATTGTGCACGATCAATGTGAGTTTGTTAGACAGTTTTCAAATGTATGTATCGATGACTTGATTTTTGAAGGTGAATTGAGTCCTAATTCATGTTTAAGATATTTATAGTATTATATCATTATTATGTATATGACCATGAAGCTAGGTCTTAAACGACTCAAAAATATAATTTATTTGATGTCCTTATTAATTAATTAAAATTATATATCAATCTCAATAAGATGATAGTAAGTTGCAAAAATGGCTGCAGTTAAAAATACAGAACAAAGTTTGTTGGGGTTCTAAAGCACACAAAGGTCATCTTCGGCCAAAGATTGGAGATAGTTTGAAGGAAAATGTGATATGAGAAAGAGACTTGGAAGTAGGTGACATATTTGACTCTTGGTGGGGCTTAGAAATCTTACTTCTCAGACTATACTTAATTTGAGGTCATTGAACTTAATCAGTCTATGATATTAAATCATGGTAGAATTTATGAATATTATATTCTCTTCTTAAATGGCTGATCCTTAATGAAATATTATCACTTGGTTTGCTAATTGGGCCACATTATTCACTAATGTGACATCAATTAACATCACTTAGTACTGTGTGTTTATTGAAAATAAGGCAGACATTTAACACTCTCAGAAGAGTATTTAAAGATCTGGCAAATCACCATCAAATCTTTCCCCATCCTAAAGCTCAGGAAATCTTGCAGGAAAGGGGGCAATATAATTGTAAGAGCCTAAAGATGGGGGGATACATTGGCAGCCGGGACATTCCACTCATGACAGGGCTGCTGCATCTAGGAACCCACTGCAATGAGACTCATTCTCATCATACCTGCCCTATGACTAACATGTAGACTAGTAGGAACTCAGGCAAATAATTACATGCAGTGGGAACCTTAGGGAAGGGCTGGACAGGCGATGTGCTCCATCAGTGAGTCTCCCAAGGAAGGGCCACTTAATCTGCCACAAAGGCCCGAGTCCCTATTAGAGCACACAACTTGAAGGGAACCCTGGAACCCACACAAGCAGACAGGCAGGAGGGTGGGAGGGTGAGAAACGGATTGGTGAAGAGAGGGTAGTGTAGGAGAGGAAGGGTGGAAGGAGAGATAGGGTAAGGAAGGGGGCAGGCATAACTACTCATTATGATTGTAGAACTAGAAAAATAAATAAAAATTTTATAAAAAGAAAATGGTTTTCTAAAGCAGAAGAAAAAAGATCTGGCAAATCAGAAACCCCAAGAAAAAATTCCATAAATTAATAGGCTCTCAATATGTCTTTTAAAAAGAGTGAGTGGGTAGACTTCAGACAGAACAATGTTTCGGAGTATAAGAGCATTGGTTGAAGGTACAGAAAGTTTGCAAAGAATATTGCATTGCTCATTGTGATGGGAACATGAAGTGCCTGGAATGATAGTGGCGGATGAAACAAGAAGATCGCAGAGCTGCTCTTCAAGGTCATTTGTTTACTGCATACAAGAAAAACATGAATTGTTTATTTATTGTGTACAAGAAAAACATGAATTGTTCATAGCTAAATGGGGTATGTAAGACAAATTTTGCCTAGCTATTTCAATACATTTTTCTTTGATAACATGATTTAGTGTTTATTAATCTTTGTGATAAATGACCTGGATCCTGACATCAGCATTTCCTACGTGATTGAGATTCCTGTGCTGGATCTAAATGTTAGAACTGCTTCTGGTTTTATCAAGATGGTTTTGATAAGCAGACATTTGTAATCCATTTTTCCTCACTGGGGACTATTTCCCAAGCCAAATCACTGTTCTATTTATATCTATGACCTCCTTTCTAATGCAGTATCTGCTAAGCATTGTAGAGGCATCCTTAAAAGCAGAATTTGGGTCAGAAACATCAACTGAAATGATTGTAATTAGTTTTTTTCTTTTTCAAAGAGTTAAGGATATTTTTAAGGTAGTTCTGTCAGTGAATCCTTAGTTAAAATTATTTCCATTTGAATTGTCAAATCATTATTTTCATTTACTTCAGTGTATTTAGCAGAACTCAACAAACTTTGTTTGGATCATTGACTGTCTATTGTGCCAGATTATTCTCAGGACATATGTGCTGTGTGTATGTGTGTGAGGGGTGTATTTATGGTTATATTAGATTTGGAAGTACAATTCTAACAAGTAAGGAAATGTATAGGAAAGTTTATGTCCTCTATAGATTGCAAGACTGAATAAGAGAATATAGGAATTTTCAGGGTTCACGGTTGGAGAATCATCTTTCTCAAATATTGTAGTTTTTTCTCACATGAATTTTAAGGAATCATTAAAACTGTGTGGTAAATTTTGAAGATCAGATACCTATACCTAAACCTGTGTTTGATTTAATACATGCCATATGGGACCTAGGGTCCTAATTTTTTTTATATAAAGCGAATTTCCTTTGGCTGATATTGAAGCATCTAGTCCAGATTTCTGCTTTTGAAATGATTGCTTAGGTTACATTTTGCATTATTGACACCCATATGTAGAAACTGGATGCAACTTAAAACACCCAGTAAGCTTTTAGGCAGTTGGCATTGTGACTATGTGATAAGGAGTTAATTTGTTAGTACAGGGAGAGTACACACCCATAAACAACACACACTGACATTCCAGGAGCACTCTCACACCACACACACACACACACACACACACACACACACACACACAGCATCTAACTACAGATATGACATAGGAAGTTAAATCACTATAGTAAAAGTAGAGTATAAACCTACACATACACACACACACACACACACACAACACACACACATACACACACATGACCTATGAAGTTGCATCGATTTCTAGTAGGACAGTATAAACACACATATACATAACACACACAAATGCATCCCCACACACTGTACATACATGACTTATGAAATCAAATTAATATCTAGCACAGGGAGAGAATAAACATGCGGTCACACATGACTTTATGATGGATATTGTCTAGCATAGTAGATGGAAGACAGTGACAGATGCCACCTTATTTCCCATCCCTTGACAAAGTAAAATGGAATGCAGCTAAAGGCCCAGAAATGGGAAAAGGGAGAAAAATATCTAAAAAGTATGTAAGGTGTGAATCCCCAAAGCAGAGCTGTTCTAAGAGGAGGTGACATCCAATACCAATCAGGATGGAGGCAAGGGCAGGGCAGAAACAGTAAAACTAAAAACAACAACAAACCGTAATTCAGAAAATCAGAAACCCTACCTTAATTACCTGGAACCAGACCAGCCAAATCTCTCCCCATCCTAAAGCTCAGGGAAATTTGTGGAAGAGGAGGTGGTAAGATCGTAAGAGCCTAAAGATGGGGAGGAGCAACGATATGCAAGATACTCCACACAATTAAAAGCCGAAGTAATCATAATAGGACTTTGCATGACCTGTGCAATGACTGACATATTGATGACGTGCTCCCCCCCCAAAGTCTAGCAATGACCACAGGTACTAGGATCCTTAGAGGCAAGGGATTAACAGTCATAATAGTATTCTCATACTAAAGGGGAACACAAGGAAGGGCTCTAGGCAATGCTACTGAGTTCTTACACTTCATTAGAGTGGAGGATGTTGAGGAAAGTTTGACATTCAACTAAAAGATGCTCCAGGGATTGGAGGGGGAATGAGGGGGGCATTGGGAGATAGGGAGGGAGGAGGGTGAAAGGAAGGGGAAAAGGGGGGAGGAAGCAAGGGGGACTGGGAAGGGGTGGAGAGAGGGAGGGGACCAGGGTACCTATTAAGTTTGTATAAGTGGGAAAAAATAAATTAATAAAAAAATACATAAGGTGTGAATCCCCAAAGCGAAGCCTTCCAAATGTTTTGGGGCACTGATTTGGGGGAGAGGGGGAGACCATTAGTCAACGAGAGTCAATTAGTAGCTAAAGCAACTTCTAAGTGATCTGAAGCTAAACCATAAATAGAACAAGTGGATACCAAGCTAAAAAATGGACACCACCTTTGTTTCTAGAACAATGTAACTATTTTGACTGTAATATGTTGAGGAGAACATGCCAAAATAGGCCAATTCTTTTTTAAATTAATTTTTTCTATTTTTACAAGCATATTGAGTATTTATCCCAGCTTCCCTCCTTCCCACCTCCCTCCCATTCCTTCCCTTCCCTTTACCATTCTATCCCACTCTTCTGCCTGTATGCTTCTATGGACTTTAGGGTTCACTCTGGCTTGTATACTCCTATGTGGGTTCAGGCCTCCATAGTATAATAGTATAACAAGTTACCTTTCTTCAGGCCACCCAACTGGTATGTGCATTTCCCTTCACTCATCCAGCTTTAGATCCAAAGGTTTCCACTGTGAGTTCCCATTCTATGGGTATAATAACAGCTGTATACAGAGAAGTTTGATGCACTGTCTTCTTACTTACAGGTTTATTGACTATTTTCCTATTAATCTATTTACTTCACCCTTTTTGGGGTCTTGTTCTAGTTTACAGTAACAGGAATGTGTTCCATGCTGATAAGCGGGTCTTGAGTCCAATCAGAAAGCGGTTGGATATCTCCTTGATGCTCATGCCACTATTACACTGATGGTCACCTGTTGCCATGGTGATTTATATTGCAACTTACAGTTTTCATGCTGTTGATGGGGCTTGTGATTATTTCTCTCCCTCAGCAGCTTCTACAGTATTCCTTGGTGCTGTGTAAGCTATCCAGCAAGGAGAAAGCCCTCAGACCAGTTCCAGTTGATATATTTTGCCCATGTGCTATGATCCTTTTGTGTTGCATCTTCAGTAATAGGATCTTACTGACGGTTTTTGGAGAGCAACCGAGAGCCATGGCAAAATCCTGTAATATTTCGGGGCCTTTAAGACCTCTCTGGCCAACATTTTATCAGGAAGTAATAGTTCAATTCTTTAAGGCTTGAAAAGAAGAGGCAAAATAGTAACATGTCAGGACTACTGTCCTATGCATTGCTTTCCTTACAGAAGCTTCCTCTTTGTTCTTGGGCAGACACACAGGCTTCACAGGCATTTGCATAAGCATCCTGATTTTCCTGCCTCTGTGTTGAGTTTAGCATTTTTATTCTTACACAGTGTCTTTCCAGAACAGGTTGGTGTTGTTGAAAATAAACGAGATGCACTATTTTAAGTTGTTGTATTTAAAGCCATGTACAGATGACTGAAGCAATTAAAAAGGAAATGAGAGCATAGTCCGCTTTGCTCTCTGTGTGTGCCCTCTGCTCAGAGCATGCTTGCTCCTCTTTTGGTTTAGCTCAAGAGCAGCTGCACTTGATCTGTGGCACTTCAACTTTCCCTGTTCCTCATGAACTCATATGAAGTGACTATTACCCACCAATATGTTCATATGAATCCATCTCTACTGAATTTACAGGAATTTGCTTTTGATGAAGGGGGAAGAATATAACTTTCATGGAAAGTTATATTATTGAGGGAATAGTGTTTCACCAACATATTCAGGGTAGAAGAGGGGAAATCACATAAATATCATTACTTCCATGTTGTATACATGTGAATATTTTGTGTGTTTATTCATTCATGTTCTCATTAATTCTAACCCCCAAATATTTCTGAGTCCTCTCTGTTGGGCACAAGTAATTTGAAACATCTTGCACCGGTATTATAAGCATGTATTGCTGTACCCAGTCTTCTTATGTGAGTTCTGGGGATTGAACTGAAGTCCTAATACTTATACAGCAAGCACTTTACCAACTGACCTATCTCCCTAATCATCCTGATGTATTCTTGTGGTGAATTTATAGAGATGCATTTTTATTTATTTATTTATTTATTTTTCAAGCTCTGGCAAATTTTATTAAAGAAAATTTATTCATGGTTTATTTTTCACCAGTCTGTTCTGACATGCTTCTAATAATGTCCGAATCACCTGGATCAATGATAGACAGTGTACATACTCTGTAGTACTTTCCACAGGCTGTGCCCAGTTCTATATTGTTGCCACTGTAGTGATGGACACCAGTTTTGGCCAACGTAGCATAGTATTCTATTTCAGATTTCCTCAAAGCTGGGCAGTTGTTGGCGAGGATGACCAACTTGGCTTTGCCCTGTCTGATCATCTTCAGCGTCTGTGTGTACCCCAGCACGTACTTCCCACTCTTCATGACAAGCTGGAGCCTAGAGTTGATGGACTCCAGCGACTTTTTCGTCTTCTTTGCGGCCACCATCTTCCTGCCTTAGGTGCGGGATGACCCCCAACCAGGTGCGGCCGCCAAGATAGAGATGCATTTTTAGAAAGGCTGTGTTTTTTATTGGCTGAAAAATGATGGAAATGCTCATGAAGGCAATGATGATCACAGAAATTCTATGTTGAAATCATTAGCCACGCACATGTACATCCAGAGTGACTGTACAACCATGTAATTTGTACCATTTATGAGATGGGAAATGTTAGTCACAAATTAGTTACCAATTACAGATTTATACAGATTTATACCAAGTACAGATCTTATAGTATTACAGATTTTAGAATTGTATAGACTTACAAAGAACTCAGAATATATGTAAGGATGCTATTACTGAGGGGAAATATAAGACCATTTTATAACACTTATTATTTAATTGGTGTTTTCTGCAATAAAGTTTCTTCTGAGGAAGCATACTTTAGCTTCTGAAATAAAACCTTTGCAAACTCACTTTACATTGACCACCTGTTCTAATAGCATAATTGTATTTCAATTTTTTGGGCATTGGAAAATAAGTTTGAAGTGGAAATTTTGAGTATCAAGATAGGTCAGGGAGTATTCAATCATTTCTATGCATATTTTGTGATAATCAGGGGATGCCATTCTGATTATGAGAAGGATAAGTTTGGAAATTAAAGTCTTATGAGCTTTGTATGTATGCTCATAGCATTTCTAAGTTCATGTTTATATAATTCAAGGCAATTTGTCTTTTCAATAGCACAATGTATGTAATCATATTAAATTGAATTATTGATATTAAGTCTTAATAGACTATTCAGTATTCTTGATGTATTCATGATAAAAGCATCACAATATTGTTGAGGCAGTTATTCCTCAATATCAAATTGGTAGTGAAAAGCAGCAAGCATTTGGAGTGATAGATACCGTAATCTTAGTTAACATGGTGATAACATTTACTGGGCAGATATTTACAAATATCTGTATTTAATATGCTAAGCATGTATGTAGAGATGACAGAGATGTGGTACCATCCTTAAAGATCTCACATCTTGGCTGGAATATGATCATATGAAAGGAGCTTAGCCCATGATGAGAGCCACATGAAAGATGTAAGCAGTGCTTTTTAAACTGATTTGGAAAAGCACTAGTTCTTCTACCAAGAATTAATAAAGGACCATTGATAGTCTCACAACAGAGTTAATTTGTAACTGTGCATTTCATGCAATATTTATTAGTCTAGTTTAATTAATGATAGCAGATCTGTTCAGGAGTTTATAGCCATATCTATAATGGAAAATTGGAAAACTTTCTTTGGGAAATAAATTGTATCAAGATTTTATGTTATGTTTGAGTTTTGGCAATTTGGGGTTTTAATCTAGAAAAATGTTTTAATATATTTAACAACAGAAATGGCCTATCAGAATGGATGTTGAGAGAAGAATTAGATAGGTCAGGAAAGTTCTCTAACAGGGACTATTTCCTGCATTATTTATTTCACCTTATTGTTGTGGATGAATCTTTGCACTCTAATTTCTCAGTCTCAAATACTGCTGGATTTACTTTCCTCCCTTTAACATGTAAGATAGTGTACATAAGTGCTTGATAAAATTAATGGCACAAGCATGAATTTCAGAATTTGGGGTATTATAAGTAATAATAATAAGTAAAAGTAGACTTGGCATCAGTTACAGAGACATATGAAGGTCTGGAACAAATAGGAAAGGTAGTAGTAAAAATCTTTCCAAAGCAGTATTGAAAGTTTGAAGAAGTGAGAAGATGTCTCCTGAAAAGACCATTATTAGGGATGGGCTAGGTAAGATACCACCAATTCTACTTTTGTTAGGATAATTATATTCCAGTAACTCCTAATTTCAGTGATCATCTGTGTTGATAATGAACAGTCCTGGAGTGAGATGTCAGTATTTGATTGTAGCTGTTTGCAAACTCAGCTGTGATTACACTCAGTGGTCTAATTGCTTAATTTATTGATGCTTCCCTGACATGTTTTCCAGCAACATTTGCAAGTGCAGATAACTAATCATTTCTCTTCCGGCTCATTATCATACGTTTGCATTTGGTTTGTGTGATTGCTGCAGGTGGAAACAATAGGTGATGCGTACTGTGTCGCAGCAGGGCTGCATAGGAAAAGTCTTTGCCACGCCAAGCCCATTGCTCTGATGGCCTTGAAGATGATGGAACTTTCTGAAGAGGTGCTGACCCCTGACGGAAGACCCATCCAGGTGAGCCTCTCTCGGCAGCTAGTATTAGCAGCGCGTGTCCCTTTCACTAGAGGGAGCAATGAAGAAAGTCTCTTCTGAATGTTACTGGCTATAAATGATAATCTAGAGGATATTGGGAATGTGTAGTGCTACAATTTGTAGATTGCACGCAAAGCAGAGTATGGGCCAGAAGAAGTAAGATATGTGCAAGACAAATTATCATGAAGGGAAGAGACTTGAAAGTTAGAGCAGGAGACAAACTTGTTGTCAGTACCTAAGTCACTGCAGTCAAGCAAGGCTGGTGGGGAGAAGCAGAATTTAACGCATAGCCCTGGAGCCAATAACAAAGCAGCAAGCAAATGGAGACTCCGGATGGTCTCCTGTAGGTGTCCAGTATCCTTGAAAAACCCAGAGTTCAGAGTTCAGCAGATCGTGTGTCAGAACTTAATGGTTAGAACCCCTTACTGAGGATACCTGTTGCCCGATGCATTGTGCTTTTATTTTTATTGTTATTTTTCTACTAATGACTCTCTGCAATCTAGGGTCTCTCTTTGGGGATGACTGATGTCATCTTACCATATTTTTACTAAAATCCAATTTACTAAGAATAGAAGTGTCATTGTTCTGATTACTTGTATAGCACACCTCTTATGTTCAGAGAAGCAATCTTGAATTTAAGGCAGATGTTTTAAAAATAGCTCATAAACTATGGGTTAGGAAAAATTGTAAGAAAAAAAGGCCTCACAGTATGTGTATGTTTAGTTCTGGCAGGATGGCAAATTAGATGCCCTGACTAATCTTTCTGTTTAAAACTCTTAAAATACCAACTTACCTATGTTATAAATAAACATTTAAACCTATTTGTGCATATCACTGAATTGCAGAAAAGGGAAAAGTATGTCAGTTGCACTGTGTATATATTGAAAATATTTAACTGGTGAATTTAACTTAAATTCTCTGTCATTAGCAATAACAGTATCAAACTGAACAATGCTATTCATCTTCATTAAAACTGAAGGGCCCCAATTTCAATTATGAGTGACTGATACTGAAAACACAACAAAAGGACACATAACATACATACATAGGCACTCAATTTACACATGTGTATGTACACATATACACACACATATGAAAGAAATGCATGATGGGAGCAGTAGAGACCACAAACCAATCACACACACACACACACGCACACAGAGAGAGAGAGAGAAAGAGAGAGAGAGAGAGAGAGAGAGAGAGAGAGAGAGAGAGATGAAATACTAGAGTACATCAAAATTTTCAGATTCAGAAAATGATACTGTTTGATATAATTAAAGAAAAGAATAAAAGAGGAGAAAAGTTCTCAGAACAGAAAAAGATTTGAGAGGACCCACAGAACTTGACCATCAACCTACTACTTTGTAAAAGAGTGAACCTGGTGGGTGGCTTTAGAAGACTGGACACTGATGGAAGAATTGGTGAGCCGAAGGTTAGAACTAAAGAAAATTATCAAAGATATGATCTTGAGAATTGAAAGTAAGGAAATAAGAAGATGAGAGCTTGAGATGTAAATGAAGAGGACCTAAGGACTCTGTAATGGGTGTTCAATGGTGTTCCAGCTGAAGATAATGGGAGGAAGACCTTTCCTCCTAGAACTATTAAAAGTCTTCAAACATGCTTCATTCGGAAAACCTCTGCAAAAGATAAGTCAAAGAAATATTTAAAAGAAAGCTCAACCCATTCAAATCAAATTACAGAATATCAGAGAAGAGCATTTAATAAACTGGTGGTGGTTGGGAGATGAGCTATTCAATAAGTAGGAACAATTGCCTACCTTTGTGGAAAAAATAAAACTTACATGTATCATCATCTATATACAACAATCCTAGATGTACTGAAAGTGAAAAATCATACTATGGAGATGTACATATATTATTAGTTGATTTTTACTTACAGTGAGGAAAGGTATGCTTGTGAATTAGGTAGAAATGTTGTATTATCATAAAGAAATACATATATGTACATGACTTTTCAGCATATTGAAGATCACATAAAGAGAAGAAAAAGGCAACCACAGTCAAGAGGTGCAATTTTTTCATCCCATATAATTAATGAACGTATCTTTGGTAGACCAGACCGACAACCAGACTCATATCAATGAAGAGAACTATGAGGTAGCATACTTGCTCACTAGCTCATCACATCTGGTGGTGTCATTGTTGAGAACTGCAGCAGCAGAGATTCTCACTCATAACTGCTGGCAGCATGGCTGTTACAGTTAACTCTGCCCTAGGAAAGCTCAGCTTGTGTGTATTCTACAACTTGCCTAGATTTTTGCCCTAGGGAGGTATTTGAGTATATGTAGCATAAATTACAAACAAGATCACTCATAGCAATGCCTTTCTAATTTGTTCAAATTTGTGATAACTAAAGTATCTACTATAATGAATAAACATTGGTATCAATTATTCACATTATAATATACTAGATATTTGGGAAAAATCAATGACATCCACTGATAATTACGATGTGGATGAATTAAAAATATTGTGACATCATCAAAGAATTCTATAGTGGTATTCCATTCAATTAATTTCCTAAATAAAAAAATACTCTTTAGAAATACCTGCAGCAACTGAAAATATATAAATTGAAGAAAAGGACTGATTGATGTATAATTCCTCAAGAGAAAGAAAGAATTAAGATTATCGAGCAGTGCATTTCATTTTTTATTTTTCCATGTGTTTGTGTGTGTGTGTGTGCATGTGTGTGTGTGTAAAGAGAAAGAGTGGAGAGAGAGAGAGAGAGAGAGAGAAAGAGAGAGAGAGAGAACTGTGTGTGCCTGTGGAGACCCAGGGAATCATCTAGATTGCTCTACTTCCTGGGGTTTCCTAGGCTCTGCCTTCCAGGGCTGAAAGTTCAGGTCACAGCCATTTCTGCCTGACATTCTTATTTGGAATCTGGGGACCCAACTCATGTCCTTTTGCTTACAAGGCAAAGGCTTAACCCCTGAGCCATCCTTCCAGCCCTGGGAAAGCATGGTAATAGGAAAAGTAAGTCCATGCCAAGTTATTCACTTTACTACTATCTGTCTCTCTCTCCCTTTCTCTGTCCTTCCCTCCCTCCTTTCTTTCCCTCCCTCCCTCCCTCCCTCTCGCCCTAATTTATCGTGTGTGTGTGTGTGTGTGTGTGTGTGTGTGTGTGTGTGTGTCTGCATGCATATGACTATGTACCACAGTACACATATGGAGGTCAGAGAACAACTTCCTCCATGCAGGCTGCAGTCATTCAACTTGGCCTCAAGCACCTTTACTTACTAAATTGTTTACAAAACCCTTGACTACCATTTTTAAGTTCACATATAAATATCTGCATGGAAATTCAAAAAATATGATTTTTTTAACTGCTCTCCTAGTAGTGAGACTAGTCAGATGTGGAGCATTAAAGAGAAAACTCCAGGTGCTTGGTTCTCTTAGGGTGTATTATTAAGATACCCAAGTATATTTTTGGTGTTTTCACCCCTCCCAAAAGGATAAATTAAAGAACGATTCTCTTAGATTTATTGAAAACCACTGCAGTTGAAACTCCTTAAATTTTCAGTTTTCCAGTTCAGTAGTCTCATTGTTTGGAATTTATTTTTCTATGTTGCTTTGTTTTTGATGAAGAGATATAGTGTTTGAAATTCATTTCCAGGATTGTCAAATAAGTGTAGTTGACTAGAATCAGAGAACTATGTTTCATAGGGAATTCATAAATATTGTCATTTATGGGATCTAAAACTGTCTCTTTCCCATGAATCAAACTGTTTAAGTCTGTTAAACTGTTTAAGACTGTTAAGACATTTAATAAGAATGCACAAAGAGAATTCAAAATGACAAAACTACCTTAATAATTCCAGATTCATTACTATTGTATCATGTTAGGATGGCTTGCAATTATTTTTTGTTTGACAAATTAATTTGGTTTGGAGATGTCATCTAGTGTGAGTGCCCTGGGAAGATTTCTAAACTCTTTGAGTGGATCTTTTAGGATGAAGCACATGGTTGTTGCTGTAGAGTGACTGTTTACCTTAAAGTTTCTTGTGCTGCACTCTATAAGCAGCAAGCATTACCAGAAGAAAAATTTCCAGATCTCTTAAATTCTTAGAACCACATACATACTTTTGCATGGTTTTAAGGTATATGAACACAATATTCTCTAACGATGCCAACTGAGGACCAGAATCATCCATAATTGCTTGGAAGTGATTACCAATGGCTTCACCTCCATCAACTGTAAAATTGTTTATTTTTTTCTGACTTTAACAGCAGCAGTGAATTTTTAAATTTACTTATTCAACTTATAGCTGCTCATGTAAACTATTGTTCTTTGATTTTTCCCACTGAAGCTCAGAGACTAGAGCTAGGTGACATCTATAAAGCATGCATAATATTATCTATACATGTATCATACACTATTAAAATAATAGCACAGAGTGGCTTTAATTTAGGACTATTTTCAATAACAGAAATTAGAATTTTTCATTCTTGATTAACATTTTCTATTTGTTGAAATATGTTAATTTTCAAATTATTTTTATTCCTCCTTAGAGAAAATGTGCTTTTCTTATATTTTAAATAATTGGGCAACTGGAAAGTAAAATCACATTACAATCCTCCTTTCATATGAATTGGCTATACTGATTTCTTTAGAAAATTTCATAGCTTTAGTCTGTTCTTTAATTTTACAAACTAACAAAAATAACTTACAAAACTAATTTGGGTAAAAAATTTAATGCTGAAAGGCATGTTTATAAAAAGTTTAGTGACTATTAAAATAACCAAATGTTTGTTAATACTTGTGTTTTGCTAGTTTTTTTAAAAGAAAATGTTGAGGGATAAGACTGATTTATAAAGGGTGAAAATACACAAATTTATTGTATTTGTGTGTGTATGAAGATGTCAAAGAATTTTTAAAGGGTATTGGGTTGAATACAGATGGTATGAAGGTAGACAAGGAATCCTGGGAGAAAAGGCTTAAGGAAGGAGAGGATAGAGGGGTAGGGAATAAGAGGGGCTGGAAGAGATAAATAACGTATGAAACAGTATGATAAAGTGGTATGGAAACCACTAATTTTTTACCTTTGTAGAAAATCCAGTACGAGAAAAAGTTGGAGTAGTGGTTCACAGATGGGGAGAAAGGGATAGAAGAAACCACTTCAAGGTCCTTCTCCCAGAAGCTATATTTGGTTAAAAAAATCTACCAGTACAAGCTGTTGATTAGGGAAGTCCAAAGGCCCACACACCAATATTGGTTATGGTTCTGGTATTGGCCAGATTCTTGGTTGCTCATCAGAACCTTATGTCTTCATTTCAATTCTGAATTTCTGGTTTTGAAATTGTTTCCATTGAATTGCTTCTCCTAAGCCAATTCAGATTCCTTTCACTCGTTCAAAGAACAGTTCACTTTATATAACTGAGGCAGGTATGGACAGATTGTGAAATAGTTGTTGAAAACAATGTGCAATCATGTTGTAACACTAACGCGCTTCATAATCTTAATTGCCAATGGGGAAAATGCATTGACTTTTTTCTAACAGTCTGGTCTAAAGGCAGAAATATTGACTTATGATTTACATATATTGTAGCACATTGAAGCATAGTTCCTAAATTTCAGTTCTGATGAATTTACAGGTTGTGTCGAGATTTTACTCAGTCTCCAATTTTTAAATACTTGTTACTATTTACAAATGAAATGGGATATTATTTTGATATTTAGAGGGATTTTGTCTTTGTAAATACTATGACATTTAATTAAGTCCATGGGATAACAGTATGAGACATTGTTAGAAAAAGAAACAAAGTCTGATAACTTAATTTTCCATGATCCCTTAATAATTCTTTCATTATAAAAATTCTAATTGATAGTTTTCCTACTAAAGTGCACATTTTCTTTAAATAATCTAATTTAAATTGTTCATTTAAAGAAGAAATCTTGAGGTCTGACAGAGCGACTCACTATTGTAAGCCCAGTTTTATCAGTTGTATTTATCTATTCATCATATTTACCTTTATTTTTAGTGTTATATATGATGCTTACAGTGTGAGTGCAAATTAGTCACTATTTTATTATTGCAATAATGTACAAAATAATATACAATGGAATTTTATTTATATTTTTAATAGATCTGTAGAATAAATTTAATTGGCAATATGAATATCTGTTTGAACCAGTATACTCTTAAAGCACTTGTTCTCTGGGAGTTTATCAGTAATTAAGACAATAACAGATGTTCTTCCATATTTAGATTTAGATTTCTCTTGATAAGTCTATTCTCCAACACCTTTATGGTCTGTTCCATGATGTGTTATTTTACTAAGGTTTTTTAAATCATTTTACTTGTCTCCTATGTGTCTAATGAGTGGTGGAGATAATATATAAAACATTGCAGACGTAGCTTCAGACCGAGGCTCACTGGATCTGCAGACGGTATCTGCAGAGAAATTTCTAATGATAAGAGAACAGTGACTCCAACAATGAAGGATCAGATGATGTAAACAGGGTTTTGGGCTGTAGTAGACTATCAGATCCACCCCTATGCTTTCTTTTTTTATTATTAATACATTTATTATTATTATTTCAGCTCATATAAACTTAATAGGTACACCAGTTCCCTCCCTCCCTCCTCCTCCCCCCCCCGTACCCCCTGGTTCCCCTCCCCACCCCCTCCCTCCCCATCCCCCAGCGCCTCCTGCCCCAATTCCCAGAGAGTCCTTTCTTGTGCATGCCTGATTTTCCTCTGGGCCCTCCTCTCCGATGACGTACAAGGACCCAGTGGCCTTTCCCTGAACTCTTTCCCGTGGTCCCCTTAGGTATAGGAACACTGCTGTGGCTGCCAATCCTTTGCCTCCAAGGATCTTGGTGCCTTTAGCAGATGCTAGACTTTGTGAGGTCAACAGTGTGTTGGTCAATGCGCAGGGCATGCAAAGTCCAATTATGATTGCTTCAGCCCTAACTAGTATGGAGTATCTTACATATCAACCTCACACTTGACACCTGTCAAGTCTTATCTTAGAGGCAGAGGGTTTTCTTTTCCTATTTCTGAGACTCAGCTTGGGAATCCTAATTCTACAAGGCTGCTAAAGATATCTGTCCTCAGGCACTTCTGGAGGGGAAAGGTACCTTCTATCCTAAAAACAGTTCTCAACTCTTCTCAGATCTCCATTCTCCGTATTCTTGGAGCTATAACTTTTCCATTGCCTCATTGGCTGCTTGGCATTGGCTTCTCAAATGCCAGATGGGTTACTAAGATACATGGAATGACTGTTCATCATTATAATTTTACTTACAGTGATTCACTATCACAATCCTATTATACATTTATGACTGTTTTAAATTCAAGTCATAGATAAAATTGCCTTTTGTAGAAATGGCAAAATAAAACCCCAGATATTTGAGTATAAGCAGAAGACTAACACTAACTGAAATATATAACAGCTTGCAGAATAGCCAATACTTTATCATGCCTTCCTGTAATAACTCACTAGAGTATCACAGTAATTTATGAAGAAAACAATTTTGTCACTTTCATTGTATAAAGAAAGGAATTTTGGGAAGTTATCAAGAGGTCCTAATCACTGTATTTCGAAGTCATGAAATAAAAGCTAGAATCCACATTGTCATATTTTCCTTTTGCCTTGGGTATTCCATCATCTGTGAAAAGAATTCTCATGATTTTAGTTCTCAAGAAATTTATTTCATTGGTTCTCTTTAAGCCCATATAAGCAGATCATTTATTTTAAAGGTTTTACATCTATAAGATTTTTCAAGGAGCCTGCTGTCTCCCTGCCGGCCTAAAATGCTGCTTCCCCTGGGGTTGCTGCTGCTCTTGCTGGGACCTGCATCGTGGCCCAGTGCAGCATTTAGGTCACATGTGTACAAGCGAGGGATCTTGGAATTGACAGGGACACTGTCTTGTATCGGTTATCGGTCGCCCATAGCCTACCTGAATTATGGCTGTTTTTGTGGCCTGGGTGGCCACGGTCAGCCCCGGGATAACATTGACTGGTGCTGCTATCAACATGACTGTTGCTACCATCGAGCCAAGAGGGCCGGCTGCAGCCCCAAGCTAAACCGCTACCCCTGGAAGTGTGTGGACCATGATATCCAGTGTGGGCCAGCAGAGAACCACTGCCAAGAACTCCTATGCCATTGTGACAGGGATTTCACACAGTGCCTCGATGGGACGGAGTACCATCTGAAGTACCTCTTCTACCCCTCCTTCTTATGTGAGAAGGACTTACCCCCGTGTGACTGACAGGCTGCCTAGCTTTGACCCGCTCCTCTATACCAGAAATAAAGCTCCATTTCACTAACGAACAGAACAGCAGCAGGAAGTGATAAGGCCGTCAGCCTGTCTCTATCAAGGGACCTCAGCACTGAGCCTGACTGATTAGTTTATAGTGTGATAAAGGCCACGTTCCAGGGCCTGTTCTAGTCTACCATGATTGTGTTGGATGCTCGTTTTTTTTTAAATTGAGCCTTAATGAAAAGGTACACTTGTCTCAGACTTGTGGATGGCTGGTGGTCACATAGGAATGATAACGCTGTAGGTTCCGGGCCTTTGCAGTGGCCCAGAGATGGATGGCCATGTAATTCATCCCCTTCGTTATACTCGAGTGTGAGAGTTTTTACCCTAATAAAGACTATATACCCCATCAAAAAAAAAAGATTTTTCAAATTAGATTTGACCCTATGCAGAAAAATGAATATAATGCCATCATTATTATGAGAATTGAGATTACTGGCTAAGTCAAATAAGGGAATCTCTAAATTATGTAATTTTTTAATTTTCTATTGTTCATTGTTTGTCATTGGTAATGTAAATTTCCATATTTAAACGTGTCATTCTCTACTTTAAGTATAATTATTGGGACATATTCTGCTTGTTTTGATCTATCAAATAAAATATTTGCTCTGATCACAGCATTGCTTTTCTGGCAAGATGTTCTAGTGATGAAAACGTAGATGGTACATGTTTCCTGTCTTTCAATGTCCTACAAGTGTTGACGGAGCAATACAATACTGTATTATCTCTGCATGGTACATGCTACTGAAAGGAAATTCTCTTCCCACTGTATTTTAGCTTTGGTCTGTAGAAATTAGTATTACCAAGATTCACACATACACACAAACACGTTCAATCATACTTTCAATGTATGCAAAGAACACTTTTTATTGATGTATTTCTAACAAGGCTGGTCTTGCTGAAGATTTTCATTGTAGTATTTTTCAAACATTTCTGAACAGTCCTTTGTAATATATCTACATATGTATGCTACATGAGAAAAAAGTGATAGTGGTAAGTTGGAGAAATGAGAAGTAGTGGGGGTACAACACTACTTCAATTAATGTTAAACTCCATGTAATTGGGCACACTGAATTGTAAGAACTGCTCAGTTTTATTTGTGCAGTGGTGTTGTGTCTTTCATATTCCAGAAGGGAAACACATTGTCATAGATGCTGGTATGAGTTTGGCAGCTGAAAGCTCTGAGCTGTAGGCATGATTGAGAGAAATTAGTTCTGAAGCCCCAAGCAAGCTTGCAGGAGACTGTTTAGTTGCTGGGGAAGATCCAGCCCATGGTGGGAGATGGGGAGAACTGGTTGAAGAACTGACATCCTTTTGTACACTTGGCCAGACATGCTGGTCTGGCAAGTGAGGACTGTCTATGTCAGCAGTCATGCGAATTTGGTGTGGGCAATTCCTGTGGACCTAGTGTTCGTGTGGACTCTCTTGCCTAGTTGGACAAGGAGCTGTAACCAAACAATCATAAGCCAAAATAAAAACCCTTATTTCCTTAAGTTGTTTGGTTATGAATTTATTGGCAACATGAAGAGTAACTACAGCACATATTTTCTAGTGATGACATGGCTTAAATATTTTATAAAGTAACTCTATTAAATATAATGAAGGTAAATGCTTCTAAAGTAGTTATAATCTATTTTGTTTATTGTAGCCTTTCTTCAGCAAGCATCTCACCAAGAGCACAGTGTTCCAGGGAGGGGATGAAATTGTATTAGTAAAGGTATTCTTTTTTTATCTGATTTTCAAGGAGCATGCTTTTGCAGACTTCTCAGGAAGCCTCTGAGCTGTGAAGCAGGCTATTCTTTTGTTGTCCCAGGTTATGTAAAGAAGAGTCTCCACTGCTACTTCTTGTTCATTTAAGCTGTGATTTCACCAACCTGCTTTGAAAGGTTATCCCCATTATCTTCAAAATACGGCCTTTTCCTTAGCATTACTGAACAAAGGACCTTTTATCTTTTGCTTCCAGTTTAACCTAGTCTCTCTGAAGGCTGTTATGCACTATTCCAACAATAGCAACTTGAATCTTGCAGTATAAAAATAGCAAGATATTTCAAACAATAGTATGTAACTACACTCATACTATTGGTGAAGATTTTATTTTATATTTGATATCATATCTTGAAATCCCATAGCCAGTCCCAAATAAAAGTTTAAAAGATATATCAAGTAAGTGCCAGTTTCATAAAAATGCCAAATATAAAATGATCCGTGAAAACTAGTATACAAGATCATCTGTCACTTCCCAAACATTCAAGACTATGTCTTATATTTAGTTATGAATCCTTAAAGCTCTTCTTCTTATGTGAACGTGCAAATGTATAGAGAGTATCAACATGAAGAATCAATTCTTTTATCAATTGAATTGACATCATTCAATTCAGTGATATCATGAAATCCAATACATTGAAGACATTCACTTGTGCCGATAATGAAGAAGCACTTGATTAGCCCTAGGAAATATTTTAGAGTTTTAAACTCATTTTTTGATTCTGTATTTTCCTATTCATACAATTGACTTTTGTCCCTCAATTAGAATGTGGTTTCCTAGCAACTGGTGTCAACTTGGCAATTGAGGGCTGGAGCTCTGGGCACATTTGTAAAGAATTAGTAGTTGAATTAAAACCTGAGCAAACCTGCCAAGAGATTGTGTAATTCAGGAGGGAAGATCCAGCCCATAGTGAATGGGACTAATCTCTGGGCAGGTGGATAAGATGAAAAGTCGGTAAAGTTGGCCTTCTTCAGCATGGTTAGACAATCTGTCTGGCAAGCCAAGTTTGCCCCTCTCTTAGCAGTTCTGTGGATATGGTATGAACAGTTCCCTTGACCTATGATGTTTTGTGGGCTGTTCTGCCAAGCTAGATTAAGAACTGTAACCATACGACCTTAAGTTTAAATAAAGTCCTTTGCTCCCTTAAATCATCTGTCATGAATTTATCGGCAGCAATGTAGAGAAACTGTTGTATTCCCCTTTCATCATAAATTGTCACTTTGTGTACAAAAATTACAAGATCAAATTTACATGCAGATTCAATTCTAAGAAATTATTTTGCTTTATTCCTGCCTCAAATGTATTTGTTCAAAGGTTAAACTAGCCATAGAAAAACGAATTTGATAATACTGCATTAATTCATGCCTGGCTCTTTGGGGGAAATATGGTAATTTCAACAACAATGTTCAAAATGCATGCAAACAGTTCCTAGTGGGAGACCTGCTGAAGTTGAAGAAACAGAATCATTTTAATGGTCAAATGACTATGTAATCAGGAAGTCCATAGCAACATAGGTCTGGAGTATGCATTAAGTGTATAGAGGAGGAAAGTTATTTTGGGGACAGCTTGCTGTTTCAGCTAAAATGAAGTCTGTTTCTGCATGAATCTGGCTGGAGTCCTGCTGAGAGTGACTTTTACTGCTCTGCTCCACAAATGCATTTTTGAATGCTTCCTAGTTCAAAGCACTTGGCTAGGCATTAGGAACGTCAGGGTAAACACTAACCCTCCTAAGAATGAATCTGCAAAACTGACAGCTACAAATGTCTAAATTGCGGAGGAAGTAGAAATAGACATGATTTCTTTCAATTTCATTCTGTCTTAATACTGAAAGTCTTTTTTTAGATTTTCAGAAATAATTAGCAAAGACTTTTTAAGTTTTTCATGCAGTAAATATTCAAGAGGATAGGTTTACATTCTGAACTATCTTATTTTGGCACCTTTGAATATTGTGCAGTTTTCTAAAATGAAACTGTAAACCATTGGACACCCAGTGTCTAAATTTATTTAATTTACACGATAGCTCTATGAATACAAGTCTGTCATTTTTTTATACCTTAATGATCAAGAAAGTGACATACAAGAGAGTTAAAGACCATGAGCAAAATCATGGAAAAAAACAATGTATGGTGAACTTAGGTTATATATTGGCACACTTATGTCCTTTAGCCCTCTCCAAGAGCTCTGAAAAGTAAGTTTCATTTCATCTTTTTTTTACATGTGAAGATGTTGAGAGTCAGAAGCTTTATGTAATTAGATTAAGATCATGCAGCTGAATTTGAACTCAGAATTGTCTGCTTGAAAAGAAACGTTTTAATATCTCCATCATACCAAGCTTAACAAATGCAAGATTGACCTCCAGTTTTGTTACTTGACTGCTTAATAAGAGGGACTTTTGATCCACTGCTTATTATGCACCCAGTGCTAAGCCAAAGTGTAATATTTCTCTTTTTTCTCATTTTTCCTATATACCATATGTGTGTATGCATATTATATTCATGAGTATGATTAATGCATTTATCAATGGACATTTATGCATATGTACTAGGCATATTTTCCAAGTTGTGAAATTTCTACATCACGTATAGTATCAAGTTTTATGATAATCATGGACTGTGGTTTTGAATTGGACTCAGAATTGAATGTCATTACCTTATACTATCTGTGACAATAAGATTAGAACACATTATTTCTAATCTTATGACTAAGCTAATAATTTTAATCTACTTTTAAAAGTTTCGTTCATCCTCATTCCTTAAAAATGTGAGTATATAATAGCAGCACAGTACCTTCAAGGCATTCTAACTAGGCAACCTAAGATTCTGAAAGGAGGAATGTGAGTATGTCTTCATATAAGGAGTTGAAAATTGGTAGTCGTACAGAATTTCAAAATCTCTGAAGAAAAACATGAATTTGAAGACAATATTCAAATATAAACTTCTATACTATAACTTGTTATACCTCTTTGGGGTAATTAAAAAAAATTTAAACCTGGGAAAGAAGAAATTTAAACCATAATGAAATCCAAAGGTCATATCCTTCTTGGACATATTTTTCCAGATCATATCAATTGTTTCTTTTTTCATGTTAAGCTGTTTATGATTAATTTTTAATGTTTGATTACTACAAATTAGGTGTAAATACTAATGGGCTTCATTGTGACATTTTCAGATATGACAGTTATTCTGGTCTTACTCCCCATCCTGTTACCCTCTCTGATGTTCTCCACACTCCTGCTGAGTCCCCACCTCTCCCTGATGCATCCTCTTCTACGCTCAAGACCTTTTATTGTGTGTGCCTGTGTGACCCAATGAGATTCATTAAAGATGCTTACAGGACCAAGGATAAGAGTTTCTTCACAGAAGCACAGGCACCTTACAAGAAGTTACCCCATTAAAGAAAATGTTTCTCTCTCTCCCAGCAACTCAGCGAGGGTGTGGGCCTTCTGAATTCCTCCTGACTTCATGACAGGATGCTGCCAGGCCCAATCACAGCTACTGTGAGCTCTGTAGTACAATGGCCATGTCATGGCCAGAGACACATTCCACAACGCTCTATCCTATCCTCAAGCTCTTACATGCTTTTTTTTAAAGAAATTTTGTTCTTTGACACTTTAATACATAAATATAATGAATTTATATATTTTACCTTTTCTTACTTACTCTGATCCTCTCTTTTTGTCCCACTTCATACCTTCTCCTTTATAACCACTCTCCCTCTTGCTTGCATGACTTTTTGCATGTGTGATGCACTGAGTTTAATCTGAAATATCTGTTCTGGAAGGTGCAGGGAGAAAACTTTGGAGAAAACTTTCCCAGACATGTCTCATAAATATAAGCATAAGACTCATAGGATTTCTGTTATTTTTGTTTTGGCATGACATTTTTTATTTGCTTTTTTATTCTCTGACTCTTTCATGCATAGACACAATAAATTTATGTGTTTTTAGCCCTCACTATCCAATCCCATATGCCCTTCTGCCCCACTTTATGCTTTCTCCTTTCCAGTTAGTCTCCCTCCTTCTTTGGCATCTTTTTCCATGTGTGATCCATGTGAGTTCTGTACTGGCAGGTGCCTGAATACTTTCAGGCAATGGATGGATAATCAGTGGGTACGTCATGTGTACAGAAGCTCCATTTCTCTTTGTGGCATCATCTTCAATTATTTCTGAGGATGGTGTAGCATTTTTGAGATTTTCCTTTCTCCCTAGTGAAATATTGATAGGTCACCTATTGGGTAGGTCTAGTACAAGTGAACTTCTCTACAGTGAACTCTTGGGCCTGGTCATGACGGGAGATATGGTCTGGCAGTACAGAACCCATCCTCAGGCTCTTACATTCTTAAATGATCCCTTTTTGGTCAGGTCTCCTGAGTCTTGGGAGAGGGAGAGATTTTGATATCCTGTTTAGAGGTGACTACCCCCACAGTCTCTGCACTTTGGCCAGATGCAGTTTTCTTCATTACATATGGCCATTGCAAAAGGCTGCTTTTTGGTAGAGTGCGTCTCTCTTCTATGGTTATAATAATGAATGTTTAGATAGCGGTTTACTACCAAGTATTTTAGTAAGCACTATATACCTTTTTCTCACTAATGGTCTACAATTTCCCCTTCCATGATATTTGGCTAGGTTTGCAGTCCCAAGCATGTGTTCCCTGTTTAAAAAGTGGGTCTTAAATCCATTCAGAAACAGTTGGTTACCCCCATACCTAACACACCACTGTTTTATCAATGGTCTATTTTTGCCAGAGTAGTTGTTATCATTGCTTGCAACATTTATTGCTGGGTGAGGTCATTGATTCTTTTTGTCCCATGGTTATATAAAAGCTATAAAGACTAACAAGGAGAAAACTTCCATCTCTCTTCTAAGAATGTTACCTGGGTCTTCTAATCATGACACTAGATAGATAGATGGATAGATAGATAGATAGATAGATAGATAGATAGATAGAGCGATCTATCCCATTTATACATGAAAATTCATCAGTCATTCATTTTGTCCAGTGTTTTGACCATTTATGAGCCTCTGCAGTCTCTGTTGCCCACTGACAAAAGAGCTTCTGTGACAAAGCCTGACAATGACACTGATAAATGGGGATGAACATAATTGTTTAGAAGATTATCTGACAGACCACTCTGTTTATTTCAAAAAACCACAGTGGTAGCTTCCCTTCTGTGGTCTATGACATCCAAAGTCATAGGCTCTGGCAAGGCTTACAGATGTGAATACCTTCTTGTGGATCTAGCTTTAATTCCAATCAGAAAGCAGTTAACTACCTGCATAATAGATTTACCACTGTTATATAGGTTGTATATCTTGTCTGACCAGTTGGCAGTGTACCATCCAGGGTCCATAGCTTCCTAAAATTGTTGATGGCAATTCTTCCTCTGGAACTTTCCAGAACTATGAAGGCTAACCTAGCAGGGAGGAATTCCCAGATCAGTCCTAGTGTTATTACTTTTTGTACTGCAACTAGAGAATGTGGGTGTCTTTAGCAACAGGTTCTTTTAAGAAAATTATTTATTTATTGTGTGTGTGTGTGCATGTGTGTATGTGTGTGTGCGTGTACATGTGCGTGTGCGTGTGCATGTGCATGTGTCTGTGTCTCTATGAATCAGACTACTGTGTGGCCTATGGAGACCCAAGAGTGATTTCAGGCATCATCCTAGATGCTCTACCTCCTCTTGTCTTTGCTGTGGGATTCCTTTAAGGCTGTAAGTGTAAGCCACCACCATTTCCAGCCCTTGCTTTTTTTTATGTGAGAACCAGGATCCAAACTCAGATCCTTCTATTTGGGAAGCAAAGGCTTAACTCCTAAGTCATCTCTCCAGTGCAAAAATAGGATCTTATTGCCTAGTTCTGGTGGGTAATCAACCACAATCATAATTATCTGTTTATTTTTGAAACCTTCAAGAGTCTCCCTGGCCAGAAAGATGTAAGGAAAAAGCCGAACTCTGGTACTGGGATTTCATTTAATGACCTATGACCTCTTGGAACATCTGTATTCACCCATCCTGGGTATTGCTTTTCAAACTTCTTTTAAATTTTATTTTTTAATTGGTTTATCTAGTATCAGATTTATTTATGACTTTTTCATACATCCTTATTTTCAGCTCACTTTTATATTTAAAATGACCCAAAGCACAGGTTAAAAGTATCAGTTGTAGTATAGTTTGATTAGTCAGCTAGCAAGCCATTATAGAATTTCTCTCATGTGCAAAACTGCCTAATTGAGTTGTAGACCAGACTGTACGAGTGCCAAATACTAATCTGTTGTTTCTTTTCTTTTCTGTTTTTGGCTCATAAGTCAAAATTCTGTCTATACAATACCAAAACATCTGGTCACTTAGATCTATTCAGTGAAATATTAAACCAGCTGTACAGATTTCCAAATTCCATTCAACTCTCTTCACAAATTAATAATTTGATCTTAATGTTATATATAACAGGGAATAGCCTGTCTTATGTATATATACTCTTGGTAATGCAGATATGGGAAGAAGAAAACAAGTCTGTCTCTTTTACCTTGATCAAATGTCCTCCATCTTGTTCACTGCCTTGTAGTCTTTATTTGTTTCATAGTCTGAGTTTGTTACTCTCCTTCCTAGCTTTTCTTTATACTTGGTCCCTTCAAGCTCCTTTTCAATCTATTAAAAATGATTATTATTTTTCCATCAAGTGCCTAAACCCTTCCTATAAAAGTCAATTGGGACAGGAAAGATGGCTCAGTGTACAGATTGTTTGTTACACAAGTATGAGTTACCTGAGTTGAATCCTAGAACTACTTAAAGCCAGGCATGGCAGCCTATGTCTGTAACACCAGTGTTCTAATGGCGAGAAGAGAGGCAGGGACACGAGGGTCTCTAGAATCTTGAAGGCCAACTAGCCAAACATACACACCCCAGTAGCAAATAAGTGACCCTGACTCAAAACAAGGGGCAAGGATCAGCAAATGAGGTTGTCTTTTAACTTCCACACATATACTGTGATAGTTACATGACCTCAGGTGTACATGTGCACACACACACACACACACACACACACACACACACACACACATACACACTTTTTCATGAACAACGAGCATCAATTGTTCATACTGATTAATTTAGAAGAAAAATATTCTAGTTTTGATATGTGCATCAATTACTTTTAACTGTGTTTAATATTGTTTAATGTTGCTAAGGATTATATCAATGGTATAATTGTGAAACATTTCATTTCCAGAATTGCGATAAATCATGAATATATTTTTGACCCAAGGAAGCAGAAGTTTTCACTCAAGTACTCAACTAATAAATAGTAAACAACAAACAATGGCAACTCAATTAATAAATAGTAAGCAACTTCCAAAAGTTTTAAGTTTGATAGGGACATCAAATATTTTCAACTAAATTATCTCATAAAACAGTTTGGTCAGCAAAAATAGAGGTAGTAGTAGTAGTAATAATAATGATAATAAAAGAAAACCACCATGGTTGGAATTAAAGTGAATAAACTACTGATTAATAAGTCAAAACTTGTCACTGTACAACTGGGTAGAGCAAATACCAATTAACTTTCAGAGAAATCAACAGGAAATATAAAATAGCAGAATCAGTTTAACTGTGCTATGGAGAAAATGGACCAAGGAATTATGTTTCCTTAAAGTATTTTAACTCATACTTCTTCTCAAAGGAATTTGACATTGACAAATCATTGTGTTTATTCTTTGTCCTTCAATGGGAGAGTTCATATATCTCAAACTATAACTTTTGTTAACCCAAAGATTATTTATAAATTAGCAGGAGATTTGTTGTGTTCTATTGTGAAATGCATGTTCAATAAATGTAATTAAATTACAATTGACTAAAGGAAGTAGAAAATTTCATATGGTTGTGGCAATGGAAGTCATTATATCTTTATATAGCTATAGTTCATTTTCTTTGTATACAAGTAAAATACTAGTTCATTTTCTTTGTACACAAGTAAATACTTTTGGTGCTTGCAAAACTTAATGGCACATTCCATTCTATTTCTATTACTTTTTCTTACAATCCACTTTGTCTAAAATAATTTTATAAATTGTATCCTTTCAAAAATACTAAATTTGTCACAGTTTTTCACTTTCAACACATGAAATGGAAAATGACAACTTTGCTCCCAAAACGATTATGAAGTAAAGTAAAACTGACTCGGTGTAACTATGCAGAATGTTTGTTATGATTTATGACATAGTGTAATGTCTATACTCAAGCAGCATGTAGCAGTTTACTATGGCTGCTGATAAAATCATGACAAAACAGCTTAAGGGAACAAGGGGTTTATTTTCTCTTGTGATTGTCTGTTACGGTTCTTAATCCAGTTTGGTAGGAGAGCATGCACCATCACCTAAGGGCTGAAGTAACTGACTTCACAATATCCATGTAACAACTGAGAGAGGGACCATCCTTTCTTGCCACACCAGCGTTTGGCCAAGTATACAGAAAGATGTCACTTTCTTCAGCCAGTTCTCTGTGTTTTATTCACCTGTCCAAGGCCTAGTCCCTCCCATCCTGGGTTCCACTTTCCCTATCAATTAGACAGTTTCCTACAGTCTTGCTCTAGGCTTAACTCAACTGCTAATTCTTTACAAATATGCCCAGAGCTCAAAAGCCTCAACTGTCAAGTTGACACCTGTCTCTAACTATGACCCACTAGAAGATCTTACACTATGCTAAAAATCACCTTCCTATTTATCTGCATTACTGTAATAAGCTATATCCAACTACTATTATCTATTGCATTCTTTATTTTTCTTATGCTGTGACAAAATACTTTGCAAGAAGCAAGCTAAAGTAGGAATGGTTTATTTTGGGTAAGAGTTGGAGGGGATGCTATCTATGATAGCTGTGAAATTATGTGACATGAGCATGAGGTATTTGGCCACTCTGTGTCTGCATTTAGGAAGCAGAGAAAGATGAATGATATTCGATTCATTTTCTCCTTTTCATGAGTCCAAGACAGAGACTCATATAATCTACATTCAAGATACATCTACCCTCTTCAGTTAACCCTTTCTGGAAATACCCTCAGAGACACACTCCCAGGCATCTTTCTATAATTCTGAGTCTACTCAAGTGACAATGAAAATTAGCCATTACACCTTAAATTTCATTTTCCTTTTAACTATTTAATAAAAATGTTTGTCTTGTAAGTAAAAAGTCCTACCACATTTTCAAAATATATAATCTGCCAGAAATGCAAGCATTATACATCAGCTACTGAACCAGCATGGTATAGCTTCACTTTTAGAGTTGTTGCTTCAAGGACTTTATGCTTATAAGCATTTGTTCCAAGATGACTAATCATTTTAGTGGTGTTTTCCAAAAGATTGTTATTTCTATTTGAAAAATTGCCTCAGGCAAATCTATCTATCCAGCTCTGTGCTAGTATTTAGATGGCCAATTTGTGGCAGAGTCTACAGCCAAATGTATTTGCCTGAATGCTTCCATGTTTTTTTTGTTTTCTGTTGCTGTCTAGAAAAACCACTCTTTGATCACTTTTTGTTTGAACCAGGACCCAGATAACTTTTTTTTTTTTTTTTTTTTACTTTCTTCTAGATTGGTTCAGTCAGAACAGGACTAGATATACTTTACCAAAAGACATCTATATAGCAACTTGGCAAATTCAGTTGTGAATAGCTAATTGTGAATAAATGTGCAATTTTAAAAGACAAAAAATTTGAAGCACAGCTTCGATATTCTAGATGCAATGGAACAAACATTTAAAGATGGTTTGTAACTGTAGATACGTAACTCAGTAGCGATGTGACCTGAATATTTGAAATTTGTGAAGGAAGATAATTTTGAAGGTAAGGCCAGACAGAACAGGGGGAAATGATTTTGTATTTGGGTTTGTTTGTCTTCCCAGCAACTGATCATTCGATATAGCAAGTCATTGGAAAGGGTGTTTCAAAGTGATTATGAAGGCAAGCTGGAAAACAACCCACAGATCTGTGGCAGATACACCAACCATTTTGGCCACTGTGTTATTGCTCTGATACAGAGAGATACCATCTCGGCCATTTTGTTTTTATTCTAACTTTTCCTTCAACCCTCAGACTTCCTGTTCCTTCCTTCTGCAGGAGCCCTCTTTGCAACATGGAACAACTGTTCTAGAACAACTTTTCTGGAACAACTGTTCACATGAAATTTGACCAAGGTTGTGAACAAAGTTTCTCCTTTTGTTCTTTAGCTTTTGTTACTGCTATGCTCTTTTTACTTGTAAGTTTGCAAAATGCATGGGGATGAGCAATACATAAATGCCTTCATCCACTTCGTCTTTCACAAAATGTGTATCTTTGAAAAATCTAGGAATCTGGGAATATAGCTTAGTTGGTAGAGTACTGGCCTCACATGCGGAAAGCCTTGAGTTCAGTTCCCAGCCCTACATAAATCAGGTGTGGAGGTGTATGCTTATCATTCAACAGAGGTGAGGGCAGGGAGTAAGGAGTTTAAAGGCATCCTGAGCTAGAGAAACAATCAGAGGCTAGTAGCCTGAGCTATTGAAACTCTTTCTAAAAAAAAAAAGTTTTGAAAATAGTGGTGCACCTTTAAGTTCAAATATTTTCATTTCTTCTAATCATTTCAATCTTCAAACATGTCTAGAGAGTTAATTAATATAATAGTATTTGTGTGCTCTGTAAGGATATTTAGTTATAAATGCTACTCACGTATGTCAAGCAATTCTAAGAGGGAAGGACATATGACCAGCCTAAGACATTATGTGCATGTAGATGGCATTTCTGTTTTATCATCTTTTGATCACCACCTGCAGAGAAGCCTACTCAGCTCAAATCTCAGAGCCTGGACTCTGAATTTGTTCTAGAAGCTCAAATCTGCTCTTTCTCTAACCACTACCACTTGTTCTCTATTGCTTCTTGTGATAGTCACTTTTCTTTTTGCTGCTGTGAGGCGACATCAAACACAGCTTAGAGAGACAGTGAGACTTAACTGGTATAGAAGGACATTTTCATATAGTATAAATGGTACACTGTTAGTAGACTATGTTGTTCCAATTTTGCACATAATAGCACATGTAATCAATGTTTGTGAATTCAGTGAAAACTGGTAATAATATCAGAACGTTATTCTGATAAAAATGATGTCCTGATATAACTTGATTTGTTTACCATTCATTTTTGCATATCATTTTTCTATCTCAATTGTTAATCATGATGGTATTGTAATTGATACCAGGCACTAAACAGATATAAAAATGCAATTTATTCTGTAATTTCATAAACTTTCATAAATAGGTTCATTAGGGTAGCATTTTTGGACTACTCTACTGACTTTGTATTTTTAATTTTAAATGGTAGAAGTTTATTTTTAAAAACAAGTCTAAAAATTCTTTCTGGTACATTTACATGATTAATAATCCTAACTTAGGACTCTGGACCACAGTATGCTACTATGCTACTATTAATGTCTGTGATAAGACATGCAGAAAATTGGTCCTATGTCTGTTAGGAAATGGAGAAAGTGACATGTACTCATGTCATTATACATGGCAATCACCACAGAATGATAAAACTTCAGTGAAGATGGGATGAGTTTACTAACACGGAGTTTTTTCTAATTCTGGTGCCTTAACTTGCAAGACACCAGAAATAGGGTCAATTCTCCTTTTCATATGGATGTGCAATTATACCTTGTATCCAAAGAAATACCTGCAGAATTCATCAAAGATAGAAATGCTTGTGTAATTAGTTATCTCTGACTCACTCGTTAGTAGAATGGTATTTTTTGTTTTGTGACAAAAAGTAGAAAGGTCGGAATGGAAGGGTATCAGTAGTTGGATTAGTCATATATTTTAAAAATCATCAATATCCTATTAAGATAAAAATCCTTAAAAGAAGAGACATATGAATTAGTTTGCAATGGCATTCAAGAGGATTAGCTGGGAATCAACATTTCATTTAAGAAGCACTCATATGATTAAATTGCTGAGCTAAAAATTCATTCTTTAGCAGACAGGCCAATTTTATTTTACAGCTGTCAATTTGATTGACATCTGGGACCCATCAAGTGTGTTTCTATTATTGTAACTCAAGGACACCTTGATGATTCCTCAAGAGGAAAGAAAGAAAGAGATGGAGAAAAAGAGGGAACTGTATTTCTGATTAAGAACTTATTTTAGATAAAATATAGTTTTTTTTAGTTGCTCGGATGGTAGAAACCCTGCAGTAGAAAGATGCCTTAGTTATAAAGTTACTGATAAAAATAAAATATTTAATTCTTGAATAACATCCACTTACAGGGTTTGCATATTTAGTCTAATTTATATAGCAGGATCATTGTACGTTTTCAAGTACTTTGCAAAAAGTGTCCACTTTGAGCATTTTCACTGCTAAAGCTTATGAAAAGCATTCAGTACTTTGCTATTGCTGTGCATGCATTAAGTTTTAGGTGTTAATGTGATCTTATGGTGTGGGGAATATATAAGACTCTAAGATAAGGTCTTGGCTGTATATACTTCCTTTGGATGGTGATGCCAGTGAGTGTGAAGAAGACTGAGATGCAGAAGAAGGGACTTAACACTTCAAGAGCAGGTCCTGTGAGCAACATCCACTTCATTGGCGGTTTCTCCTAAGAAACATAGGTAATGGCTCTTAAATTATCTGTCTGGGGAAAGAGAAGATGCAATGTGTCCTTTGCCTGTGTCCTACATTGATTAACATATGGTCACAAACTCCTCATTCTCAGAATATGGAAGCTTATCCCACTCGACTCTGTAGCATTAGGAAAGTTGTAGCAAAAGTTAAGATGATGTCTTGGCTGTTGTGACTATTGTGAACAGTGCTGCGATTAACATAGGAGAGCAAACATCTCTTTTTTTGTTGTTGTTCTGATTCAAATGTAGCTTTATTTGTGCTTTCAAGGAAGATAGTTCTTTTCTGTTTTATCAGTCATTATTATAAACCATTATTAAATATTCAATATATTATAATTATTTTTTCTCCCACATTTTTTTCCTAATCATACAAGCTCAATAAGCTCCATCCTCTCCTTCCTTCCTTCCTTCCCCAGTCGTCCCCCCTTACATCCCCCCTTCCTTTCCTCCACCCTAGTGAAGGTTCAGGACTCAGTGGCATGGCTCAGAGTCCTTTCTTGGACTTCCCATTAGTATGGGAACTCTATTATGACTGTTTAATCCCTTACCTCTAAAGATCCTACTGCCTGGAACCTTCTCCCCTGTGATCCATGCTAGACTTGTGGGGGGTCGTTGACATGTCAGTCATTGCTCAGGTCAGGCAAAGTCCAATGCTGGCTGCTGCAGCCCTAAATTGTATGGAGTATTTTGCATATCATTGGTCCTCTCCATCTTTAGGCTCTTACAATCTTGCTGCCCCCTGAACTTTAGGATGGGGAGAGATTTGGTTTGGTTCCAGGTGATTAATGTAGGGTCTTTGGTGTTCTGAATTATGGTTTGTTGTTTTCAGTTTTGCTTTTCCTGTACTGCCCTTGGCTGCATCCTGATTGGTATCGAAGGTCACCTCCTAATCAAAGATAAAAGACTATTTACATGAAGATCTTAATGTAAGAGGAGACTCAAAGCTAGATGGACAAATAGAATAGGACACAGCATTGAGGAAGGGGTCAGTGTCCCATTTGCCAGATGGTTACCTTCTATCAGGAGCAGACATTTTTGACACACTGATTTTCACTCCTTTGGGTGCATATCCAATAGTCAGATTGGCAGATTATATATGATAGTCTATAATTTTTGTTTTTTTGAGGAGTCTCCATACATTTATTCAAGAGGACTCCATTTTAATTGCTCTGTGACTCAATGTGTTAGTTAAATACATAAATTTCAACTTGACAATTGAAAGCTGGGCTCTAGACATATCTGTCAAGAATTAGTTGTTGAAGCAAACACTGAACAAACCTGCAGGAGATTGTCTGATTGATGTGGGAAGACCCAGCCCACAGTGAGTGGGAATTCCCTGAGCAGGTAGATAAGATGGAGGGAGATTCTTCAGTAGTGTGGCATACTTCAGCACACTTAAACAATTTTCAGTCTGACGAATGGGGTTTGCCCTTCTTGCTGTGGCCCCTGTGGGTGTGGTATGGCTAGTTCCTTTGTTTCCTGGTATGAGCTCTCCTGCCAAGCTGGACTAAGAATTTTAATGAGGAAACATACAAAAGAATAAAGTTCCCTTGTTCCCTAATCAGTTTGTTGGTCATGAAATTATCATGTGCAGACAAATTACAACACTTCCCAACACCTTCCAACATCTTCCAGCATCTTCCATGTAAATATCCCCTTCCTTCTCCATTCTCAGTCAAACATCTTCTGGTTTTGATTTGAATTTCTCTGATGATTACAGACATTGAACATTGTTCATAGTTTGCTGGGTTTTGTATGATTTCTTTGAGAAATATAAGTGCTGTTTTGATCAGTTTCCTGGCACTGGGAAATGCCCGAGATGTTTAATGGAGGAAAGACTGCCTTTGGCTTGAGGGTTCAGAGGTACAGAGGTACAGTTTCTGGGCCTATGGTGAGGAGCATCAACACACGTGTAGGACCAAAACTACTCACCTTTTGATGGCCAAGAAGCAAGACGCAGAGAAACAGACAGTTTCTGGGATAGGATATATCCTCCAATAATGTTATTAAATTACCTATTTATCAGCAGACTAGCTTTTTGGTTGATCATGACACTCATGGTCCCATAGCTCTTCAGTGACTGGATTTACCAGTCAGAGACCAAGCCTTCAACACATGAGCATTTAGGAAGCACGCTTAATACCCAAACCACTGAGACTGGGGAGATGGCTCAGAGGTTACAGCCTTTGCCTCCCGAGCAAAAAGACCTGAGTTCAGATCCCCAGATCCCACATAAAAACTCTGGGTGGATATAGCTGTGACCTGTAATTCTAGCCCAAGAAAGCAGAGCCTGGGAAACCACAGAGCAAAGCAAGAAGAAGGTAGAATAATTCAGGATGGTTCCTAATGTCACTCTTGAGCTTCACACACTCAAATGCCGTCTGCTACATACACACACACACACACACACCACACCAAAGGGGGGGGGGAGAGACAGAGAGAGAGACAGAGAGTCCAAAGAATAGCAAGTGATGTGTGAATTTTAAATAGGGTTACTTGTTTTCCTGTGAATGAGAAGCCCGTGACTCACATGAAATTTTTCAGTATTAGTCCCTTGACTAAAACATGATTTGCAAATATTTCCTCCAATCTCCGGTATGGGCTTTTCTTTTCCTGAAATTAATGTTTCTTTTGCTTTTGCTGTGTATTCTGATGCAATCCCATTTCTTTATTTGTACTTTTGTTTATATCTTTGGAGTAAGGCCCAAGAAATAACTGCAAAGACCTCTACTTGGGTAGTTTTACAGTTTCTGATTTTGTATTTAACATTTAACATTGTATTTAACATTTACAATTTTAGTAGATTCTTGTAGAAAGAGTGAGTTGACAGTTACTTTGATTCTTCTGCATGTGATTATTAAATTTTGACACCACCATTTATTAAATACATTGCTTCATGGTGTGTTCTTGGTATCTTTGTCCAACAGCCAAAATACGGAAACAACAGACATCAGTAGATTAATGGATCAGTAGATTAATGGATTAAAATCTCACACACACACACACACACACACACACACACACACACACACACACACACACAATACCACAACAGAAGACTGTTCCACTTTAAAGAAAAAAGGGAATTCTGCCATTTGAGACAAAATGGGCAAAACTATAAAATAATATGTGAAGTGAATAAAACCAGACACAAAGAAGCAAGTTGTATATGATATAATTTATGAACAGAATCTGAAAAGAAATCTAACTTATATCCAGAGAATAGAATGATGGTTGTCAGAGGCTGGTGAGTGGAGATGGATGGATTTCCAGTGGATCTATGATTTGACTTAGGTAGGAGGAATTAATTAGTGGTGTTTTGTTACAGGGCATGATGACTGTAGTTAATAATAATATATATATATATATATTTCAAAATAGGTACAAGCGAGATTAATATTTAGGTGATAGATATATTAATTAACCTGCTTTGATCATCCCAAAATGTGTACATATATTGAAACATATATTGAAACTGTCTAATATGTAAAGTAAAATTATGGTTCTTCAATAAAAACATCAAGTAGATCTCAAAAATTCAAGAAGGTTTATGTGCAAACCAAGTGTCAGAGCTTCTAGAACTTCTAGGCCCACACAGTGGCAGGACACATTCAGGACTTGAGACACGAGACCTGATAAATTCTACAGCAGAAACAAAAACTTGATACTCATGTGTCACCTAAAATAATATATCTCAAATAATTTACTCAGAGAGAAGAGAAATTACATGTGATTCTACTGGGCATATAGAGTTTCATGAAATGATAACCTTTCTGGAGCAATATGGTCTGATACTTGCTGGTCCATCCAGCGTTGTGTTATTCTGTTCCATTCTGCTCTGTTGTATTTAATTAAACAACGCTGTTTGCAACTCCCTAAAGCAATTTGAAAACTCATGGTTTGGAAAACACTGGCTGAAGTATAATGAAATTAATTTGCCTAAGAAGGTAAGTAATAGTATAGTCATACAATTTTGATCCCGTGATGCAGAGTCACAACCAGTGAGATTTTGAGAGAAAGGTCAGACTGTCAATGTGAGTTTCAGGCAGATTATAGTGAGTGCTCAAGAAATCAGAGATGAAGGTGCTTTAGTTCATGTCCTTTGGCTCTGGGTTTCTTTTGTCAGTATTTCGAGATCTATAAATGGGTAAAGAACATGTAGCTCCCCGAGGGAACAAACAGGGTGGGAACACAGAAGGGCTGAATAATGAGGTGCTGTGTCTCCTGCTTTTACCTCAGCTGCTGTCTCCTGTCCTTATTTCCATGTAGACAGCGAGTCAGAGCGTGTGCGTTCTACACAGGCAATGAGCCTGTCCCCACACCAGCTGTGTCTCTCCTTAGGCACAGAGGCTGGGGTGCAATTTCAGCACGCTTGCTCATTTTATATTTGTTTCATGTTTATTGTTTTGACACTTGTCCTTTTTAAGCTTCTCCGCTCTTTGCACAGAGAGAGAGCTTTTAGTCTCCCTAGAGCAGAGTGCTATTATCATAATCACCTTTTAGAAAGGAGAAAATTACCTGTAATTTTTTTCTGCTCTGAAGGTGTATCATAATAATTCAACCACCCACATTACCTTCAAAATGAAGTGATTTTTTAAAAAAGAATCTACTTTATTCTTTTTTATCTATTCATTTTCTTTGGAGGAAATTAGCATTTAAGAATTTGGGAAATCCCAGCCAGCTTCCCTCTGTCACCCTTGAATGTCTCTTCCTACTGTCAACGATGGTGTGTAAGGATGTTGCGGCCGGGGATCAGCCAGCAATTTTGTGGTGACGTGGTTTCTCAAGGACATTTTTAAAAGGTACATAAATGGTTAGGGGAGCAAGCCACACATCAGCTCTAATTCTCCACAAGGTCTTTTCTGTTGAGGAAATCCACCTATGTTGGGGTCACAGCCTCTACCAAGAGCCTCCAGCTCTAACCACACCAGGGTACTCCTGCACTGTGTCTTACAGGAAAGAGAGAAAAGCATCACACACACACACATACACACACAACTACCACGTATCAATCCGTATCAGAGTCTCACAATATTCCACTTCTATTTGACTACCTTCCAGTTACTGAAGAAGAAGTACTAGAGGGCTGGGTTGAGCGGAAAAAAAAAAAAGAAACACTTAGGAAATGATATGTTTTTTGCCATCTGCTGTGGGATGTGATCTCCAGCTGGTTTCAAGCTGTTTGGAATAAGCATCTTTGGTATGAATCTTGAGACAGTGGTTTCATTCTCTCCATTTCAAGGGATTTTTCTCATGTAGCAATCCTGAAGTTCTGCTTGTTTCTTTCTAGGTGCCCTGACATTCCTTCTTTCATGTTGCTTTGTTCCTCTACATTCCCACGGGAAAAGCCTCTCATTCCTGTTAACAACAGTGTTTCCCCGTCATGAGGTTTCTGTAGAGTATCACAGTTTCAACCTGAGTGATGCTGACCACTATGTATCAACCAGACACTCGAGGTCTAGAGCTCTGAGCACATTTGTAAAGAATTAGTAATTGAGCTGAGCCTTGAGCAAGACTGTAGAAATTGTCTGATGGGAAAGGCTCAGCCTGTGGTGGGCGGGACCACTCCCTGAGCAGATGAATAAAATGGAGGAAACAGGAGTGGGCATTCTTCTGCATACTTGGACAGACCTGATGTCCGGCAATGGAAGGTTGTCCCCCACTCACCAGTCCTGTGGATATAATGTGACAAGTTCTCACAGCCCCCTAATATTGGTGTGGATTTTCTGTCAAGCTGGAATAAGAACTGTAACCAGACAGCTATTGGCCAAAATAAAACCCCTTGTTCCCATAAGCCATGAGGTCATGAATTTATTAGTAACCATGCAGGATAACCATGACAACCATAAACCACATAATCCTAACTTACAACATGCAGCTCAAGATCACTGCTTTTGTTTCTTGTCCTCAGTTAATGTGTCCATGTGACTTTTCAGGATCTGTGGAAACAGACTCCTCCTCTCCCTTCACATTTCCATGCATCTGGATTTGGAGCCACATTACAGCTACATAGAGTTTGCTAGCAGAAGGGTCCAGATCTTCTCTTACAGAGGAATGGAAATTGGAGTCTGTGTTATGCACTTGTTTATTTAAATAGCATCATTATCAGCTTGTGAGTACAGGTATTAGTAATTTGTTCAGAGTCAACTTTGTGCAAAGGGTTATGTGAAATGTGGAATCTTTTTTATAATATATGCTTTGCTTTCCCCAGTTTACAAATGAAGAAGGCTTAGAAAAATAAGGTGAGTCACCTGGAATCGTGAGGCAGAATGAGAAATCAGACTAAAAGACTTTTAGTACAATGGATTTCCCCTCTCCACCATGTTCGGGCTCCCTTCTATCTGGGTTTCAGACTTAGAATGTACCATAGATTCTACTAGCTTTCCCCTCTGGCTTCTACTTTACTAGGTAGTTCCTGAACTTGAGCCGAATAGAAAACGTTTATTCTTGCATCACTTCGTTTGTGGTGTTTGTGGCCTGAAGATAGAAATGGAGTCCTTGTCTGTCTAAGAGGTGCTGATAATGAGTAACAAATTCATATGAAACATCCACACGTGAAAGCAAAGGCTTAAACTTTATTAGGAAATAAGCATGTTATTTGAGAGGATTCTTAGTACAGATCTGTGGGAAAATTTGATATGTGTTTGGTAAACTTTGAATCCTGTGTTACTCAGATACAAGAGACCACATTGGTCACAAGAAGCCCAAGTTTATTTGGATGGTGGTTATATTTGTGTTGCAGATTAGGACAGTTGTTATATGTGGCTAGTCACTATTACATATCTATATATATGGGCTGCTAGTTAAAAGAAAGATTTCTTAACTCCTACTGTTATAGAATACAGCAGTGTTTATATTATTATAGAAAAAAGAATTCAATGTTAAAATCTCCAATAAAATATTGCTAAGTAACAATGAATGATAATTGAAATAAAAATTTGATGGGATCTTATTTTTTAAATGTGATACATTTTAAATAAGAGTAATACACACAGGTATAATAAGATGTCTAGTAAATTATACTATTGTTTGAGAACATCAGAATCAATCAGGCAAGATATTTCTCGTTTATTTTTAATGTATTTTATTTTTTAGTGTTGCATTTTTGAACAAGAGGAATGTGTTGATGCTTACATGTATTACTCCATAGTCCCCAAGAATTACTATGTAGTTTAGTAAGAACCTTGCAATCCAGGTGCCATTTTAAATAAACACAGAGAAACTAAACAGTTCTCATTCTTAAAATTGTAATCATGAGTTGCACTCAGTGTCAACTACTTAGAAAAATACTTCCATCTTATTCTGTTAATATTCTCTGTCAATTATAGTTACTTTTTAAAATCTCTCTAAAAATCAACTAATCTTTATTCTTGCTCAGTAATTAAACCATTAGATAGCACTTTAGGTAGCACTTTAACATGCTACACAAAGCAGTTCATACTTAGGAGCTTTGCAACAAACAGACAAAAAGAGAGCCCTTGGGCTGGAGAAGGCTGGAGAGGCAGGGCTCAGCGGGTAAAGCATTTACCGTGTGACCATGAGAGTCTGAATTCGATCCCAGGATTCATATGTGGAAACTGGGCATGATGAATGCTTGCAATCTGGTGAAGGGGAGACAGGTGGATTTCTGGGTTTCAATGATCAACCAATTTAGTCTAATCACCAAACTCCAGGCCAAGTGAGTGACCCCATCTTTAAAAATAATGTGAATGGTACATGAGTAACAACATTAAATATTGACCGCTGGCTTCCATGTGCACAGATACATGCGCACACACATACACACGCACACACACACACATACACCCCAAATTTTTGGCAATCTTTTAGGAAATATCAAAGGGATAGTAATTAAATATACAGTAATGTAAGATCAAAGAAAAGTCAGTCCTTACCATTCTGACAATACACATACCTCCAATATGATTTTTGATGAAGTATTTAATAAGCTGCTTTTATATGGTCCATAAAATTTATTCTGTGCTTATTCTAGCCCTATAACTCTGTGATAACAAATTACAGTTTTCAGATTTTTTTTTAAAAATCCTCTTTACTCTCAGTTGAATGGGCTCCATATTGCTCTAAGGAGTCCCCACAACAAGTTTATTATACAATTACTGTTCATTAGTTTTCATAAATATATCTCTCAAAAGTACCTAAGGACATGAAAGCCCAAAGGACAGAGAGAGAGGAAGTCTGCGTAAGATGAAGTTGAATTCTTTTAGAAGTCAACCACTGCAATGATTTACAAAATACATTCATTTTGACTCATAGATTCCTTTCCTTAACATGATAATGGATGGTGGTTTAGTATGTTTAGTAATGATGTATATTGCTTAGTCATGGTCTTCTAGGTAGTTTAGTTGTGTCCAGTTTCTACATTAGAATAGGATCCATCTAATCTGAGCATAGATCCTCAAACTGGTGACTCACCTGAAAAAAATTAGTGTTCTGACTGTTGTATCAACCTTTGTAATTTCGGATCCAGCCTTGGATATGTTCATAAATTTAAATTCATTTTGTTTTTTTATAATACATTTTTTATTATTATTTCAGCTCATACAAACTTAATAGGTACACCAGTTCCCTCCCACCCTCCTCCTTCCTCCGAACCCCCTGCTCCCCCTCCCCTCACCCCCCCCCCCGTGCCTCCCGCCCCAATTCCCAGAGTCCTTTCTTGTGCATGCCTGACTCTCCTCTGGGCCCTCCTCTCCGATGACGTACAAGGACCCAGTGGCATTTCCCTGAACCCTTTCCTGTGTTCCCCTTAAACATAGGAACACTACTGTGGCTGTCAATCCCTTGCCTCCAAGGATCTTGGTGCCTTTAGCAGATGCTAGACTTTGTGAGGTCAATAGTGTGTTGGACATGGCGCTGGGCATGCAATGTCCAATTATGATTGCTTCGGCCCTAACTTGTGTGGAGTATCTTGCAAATCATTGCTCCTCCCATCCTTTTGCTCTTACACTCTTACCGCCCCCTCTTCCGCAAATGTCCCTGAGCTTCAGGATGGGGAGAAATTAGTCTGGCCTAGTTCCAGGTGGTTGATATAGAGTCTCTGAAGTTCTGGATAGTGGTTTGTTGATTTTCTTTTGCAGTTTTGTTGCTCCTGCAATGCCCTTCACTTCATTGTGATGGGCACTGTATGTCACCCCCTGGCCAGCGACAAAAAGCTGTTAAACTGGAGTCTTATTATAAGAGCTCATTCAAGGGTAGATGTAATACTTATACCCAAAAGTGGAATCGCAGGGTCATATGGCATTTGGCAATGGGAGGGGTCAATCACCCATTTGCAAAATGGTTACTTTTTAATCTCCAGACTATATGCCCTCCCATTCTGGTGAGTTCATACCCCCTTAGTCGTAAATGATCAGGAACGAATGTCTGTGAACGTAACTAGGTGTCACCTTACTTTCTTGCAGTCCTTGATGGAGGCCTGTTTTCTCTACTGTAACATGGTCAATTTTCTACTTGTTTCTGGTGTGGCCCTCCAACCCCATCCCTCCTGTTCATAATCCTTGCAATTACTGTAGGTAATACATAGATTTACCTATGAGTGTCTCAAGGTGGGCTGGGTGGGTTTGGTACTAGGAGCCACCTATTAGGGAGTACATACGGTGCTTAATTTTCTGTGTCTGGGATACTTCACTTAATATAATTGTTTCTAATGACATCCATTTTCTGGAAAATTCCAGTAATTCATCATTTTTGATGGCTGAGTAGTACTACATTGTATAGATGTACCACTGTTTCCTTATCCACTCGTCAACTGTTGGACATTTGGGTTGATTCCATGTCTTTGCTATTGTAAAAAGTGCTGCTATGAACATTGTTGTGCTTGTGCTATCGAGGTGAACCTCTGCTGTATGGGGAGTTATAACCAAAAGTGGAATCGCAGGGTCATATGGCATTTCAATCTTTAATTTCTTTAAGAATCTCCAGATGGCTCACTAGAGTGGCTGTATGAGCCTGCACTCCCACCAGCAATGTAGGAGAGTTCCCCTCTCTCCACATCCTCTCCAGCATTTGTTGTTTGTATTGTGGATTTTTGCCATCCTGACCGGGGTGAGATGATATCTTAGGGAAGTTTTGATTTGCATTTCCCTGATGGCTAAAGAAGTGGAGCATTTTTAAAGATATTTGTTAGACATTTTAATTTCATCCTTGGTAAAATTTCTTTTAAGTTCCAGGGCCCATTTTTTAATTGGGCCGTTGGTTTCCTTGGTGTTTAGTTTTCTAAGTTCTTTGTGCACTCTGGACAGTAGAGCTCTGTCAGATATGTGGTTAGTGAAGATTTTGTCCCATTCTGTGGGTTGCCTTTGAGCTCGTGTTACAATCTCTTTATCTGAACAGAAGCTCTTTAATTTCACAAGATCCCAACTGTTGAGAGTTGGTAGCAGAGACTGTGCCATTGGATGTCTGTTTAGGAAATGTTGGCCTAGCCCAATCAGCTCGAGGGAGTTCCCTATCCTTTCAACTATGGTTTTTATAGTCTCTGGCCTTATATTGAGGTCCTTGATCCATTTGGAATTAAGTCTTGTACATGGTGACAAGTATGGGTCCAGCTATAATCTTCTGCATGTGGAGACCCAGTTTTACCAGCACCATTTGTTGAAGATGCTGTTCTTTTTCCATTGGATTCTTTGGGCCCCTTTGTCAAAGACAAAATGGCTGTCATTTTGTGGACTTATATCTGGGTCTTCAATCCTTATCCATTGATCTGTGTGTCTATTTTGGAGCCAGTACCAGGCTGTTTTTATAACTATGGATTTGTAATATAGACTAAGTTTCGGTATGTTAATACCTCCAGCAGTGTTTTTGTTACTCAGGATTCTCTTTGCTATCCTGGGTCTTTTGTGCCTCCATATGAATTATGAGATTATTTGGTCAACTTCTTTAAAGAATTGCTTTGGGATTTTAATAGGTGTAGCATTGAATCTGTATATTACCTTTGGTAGGATGGTCATTTTTACGATGCTGATTCTGCCAATCCAGGAACATGGGAGGTCTTTCCACCTTCAGGTGTCTTCAGCAATTTCTTTCTTTAGGGTTTTAAAGTTTTCATTGTAAAGGTCTTTTACCTCCTTGGTTAGATTTATACCAAGGTATTTCATTTTTTTAGGGGCCACAGTAAATGGGATTGTTTCTCTCAAGGCTTTTTCACTTCTTTCATTCTAGGTATATAGGAAGGCCTCTGATTTTTGCACATTTATTTTGTATCCTGCCACCTTGCTGAACTTCTCAATCAGTTCCAGGAGCTTCCTGGTGGAGTTTTTGGGATCCCTCAGGTATAAGATCATGTCATCTGCAAATAGGGATAGCTTGACTTCTTCCTTGCCGATTTGAATCCCTCTTATGTCCCTTTCTTGTCTTATGGCTTCAGCTAAGACTTCAAGTACAATATTGAATAGAAGTGGTGAGAGTGGACAGCCTTGTGTAGTTCCTGATCGAAGTGGGAATGCTTCCAATTGTTCCCCATTGAGCATAATCCTCGCTGTGGGCTTGTTGTATACAGCTTTTATTATATTGATGAAGGTTCCTTCCATTCGTACTGTCTCTAGCGTTTTGATCATAAAAGGCTGTTGGATCTTGTCAAAAGCTTTTTCTGCATCTATCGAGAGTATCATGTGGTCTTGGACTTTGGACTGGTTTTCATGATGAATTACATTTATTGATTTGCGTATGTTGAACCAACCTTGAGTGCCGGGGATGAAGTCTACTTGGTCCCCGTGAATGATCTTTTTAATGTGTTTTTGAATCCGATTTGCTAAGTCTTTGTTGAGAATCTTTGCGTCTGTGTTCATCAGAGAGATCGGCCTATAATTTTCTTTTTTAAGTGACTCTTTATTAGGTTTTGGGATTAAAACGATATTAGCCTCATAGAAGGAATTTGGTAGTGTTCCTTCCTTTATTATTTGATAGAACAGTTTAAGGAGTATTGGTGTTATTAACTCCTTAAATGTCTGGTAGAATTCTGTGCTGAATCCATCTGGTCCAGGACATTTTTTGGTGGGAAGATTCAAGATTAGTTCTTCAATTTCCTTATATGTTATAGGACTATTTAAATAATTCACAACTTCCTGATTCAATTTAGGTAGGTTGTGTTTACTTAGAAATTCATCCATCTCTTTTGTGTTGTCAAACTTCACAGAGTATAAGTTTTTGAAATATGATGTTATAATTCTCTGGATTTCCTGGGTATCAGTAGTGATAACTCCATGTTCATTTCTAATTTTGTTAATTTGGGTTTTCTCTCTCTTTCTTTTGGTTAATTTAGCTAGGGGTGTATCAACCTTATTGATTTTTTTCAAAGAACCAGCTTTTTGACTGGTTGATTTTTTTCTATCGTTTTCTTAATCTCGGTTTCAGATATATCTCCCCTTATTTTGCTAATCACCTCTCTTCTACTACTTTTGGGATCAGATTGCTGTAGTTTCTCTAAAGCTTTAAGCTGTATTGTTAAGTTGTTTATTTCTGATGTTTCCATTTTTTGGATGTAGGCATTAAGAGCTATGAACTTACCTCTTAGAACAGCTTTCATTGTGTCCCATAGATTTTGGTAAGTTGTATTTTCGTTATCATTCACTTTCAGGAAATCTTGAATTTCCTTTTTAATTTCTTCCTGAATCCAGTTCTCATTCAGCATCATATTGTTAAGTTTCCAGGAGTTAGTGTATTTTCTCTTGTTTGTTGTGTTGTGGATGTCCAGCTTTAGGCCGTGGTGGTCTGATAGGGCCCAGGTTAGAATTTCAACTTTTTTGTATATGTGTAGATTTGTTTTGTGGCCCAATATGTGATCTATTTTGGAGAAAGTTCCATGTGCTGCTGAGAAAAATGTGTATTCTTTGGTGCGTGGGTGAAAAGTTCGATAGAGATCTGTAAGGTCCATTTCTTTCAGGATTTGATTAAGTTCCAAAGTGTCTCTGTTAAGCTTTTGACCTGTTGATCTATCCCATGTTGAGAGGGCAGTGTTGAAGTCCCCAAGAATTATCGTTTGGGGGTTGATTTCTTGCTTTAGACGTTGTAGGGTTTTCTTAATGAATGTGGAGGGGCCCATATTGGGTGCATATATGTTCAGTATTGTGAAGTCTTCCTGGTGAATTGTACCTGTGACTAAAATGTAGTATCCATCCGTGTCTCTTATAATTTTCCTTGGTTTGAAGTCCACTTTGTCTGATAGCATAATTGCTACCCCTGCCTGTTTTCTGCTTCCATTAGCTTGTAGAATTGTTGACCAGCCTTTTATTTTTAGAGGGTGCCTATCTTTTGTGGTGAGATGGGTTTCCTGCAGGCAGCAGATTGATGAATTGTGATTTTTAATCCAAGTTTGTAATCTGTGTCTCTTGATCAGTGAGTTAATTCCATTAACATTTAGTGTTATAATGGAGAAACTATTTTTAATTCCAGACATTTATTATGTTTAGTAGTTTTTATAAGTATATTGCTTTGCTTTTAATGGTGTTATACTTGCCTTCTGTTCTCCTGGATATGCCTGTTTTTTTCTTCACGCTTGAGTATCATTTCTAGCATTTTTTGAAGGCCTGGTTTGGTGGACATGTATCCCTTCAAGTTGTCTTTGTGCTGGAAGATTTTTCTTTCTCTCTCGATCATGACTGATAGTTTTGCAGGGTAAATCAGCCTGGGCTGACATTTTTGCTCATTCAATACTTGAAGTATGTCTCTCCAAGCTCTTCTTGCTTTTACTGTTTCGACTGAGAAGTCATTTGTTATTTTAATAGGTTTACCTTTAAAAGTGACTTGTTTTTTCTCCCTTGAAGCTCTCAGCACCAGTTCTTTATCTTGAATGTGGAGTGTTTTGAGTATTTTTTGCCGTGGCGATTTTCTATTTTGCTCCTATCTGTTTGGGATGCGGAATGCCTCTTGTGTATGGATGGGCCTCTCTTTTTTTAGATGAGGAAAGTTTTCCTTGATGATTGTTTGAAAAATTTCCTCAGGGGTGGTATTTTGAGATTCTTGCTCTGGTATTCCATGAATACGCATGTTAGGCTTCTTCAGGGTGTCCCATATCTCCTGGATATTTCTCTCAAGTATCTTTTTGGCTTTAACCACCTCTTCCATTGAGCTGGTTAGTACTCCCACTTTATCTTCAAGGTCTGAAATTCTGTTTTCTGCTTCATTAGTTCTGTTGATAAGACTCTCTGTGGAGTTCTGGGTTGAAGATAACTTGTCTTGCAGCTCAGTTTTAAACTCTGCTTGAGTCTGTTTTAACTGCTGTATGCCAGTTTTTGTTTCTTGAACTGTTTTTCTCAACTCCTCAAGTGTCTGTTGTGTTCCTCTTCAAAGCGATTGATTCGATTATGTAATTCCTCCCGGATTTCCTCTTTCATAGTATTGAACATGGTAATGATCATATTTTGAAAGTTGTTATCCTTGGTCAGGCTTTCTTGGCCATTTTCCGTGGGTTTGTTCTGGTTGGAGTCTAACATTATGGGATTTAATTCCTTCAGTGGGAAATTTGTTTACTTGAGTGTTGCTTCTCATGGATTTGCACTTTGACTTTGGCATTGTCGTTTTAACTCTTAAGATCTTTCAATTTCACTAAACTGAATTATTTGGCCTGGGGTTCTGGGGGTAGGCAGGGACGGAGCTTATCTAGGTAGTGGTGCAGGCCTGGGTGGACCGCGTGTGTCCCCGCTGGAGGAGCGGGGTGGGGAAGGGAGGATGGGGGCGTCGGTGTGGAGCTATTTAACCGGAGGGGAGCTGGGGCAGGGCCCGGGCTCAGGCGGAGGTCCTCCTCGTCCCTTGGCCCTGTGCGCGGCTCCGGCTGGATGGTGGGGTGAATTTAAATTCATTTTGAAACATTTACTAAGTGCAACTTATGTATGAAAACTATCTTAGAAGTTAGATTATTCAAATGAGGTCTTGGCACATGGCATATTATGCAAGAAACTCAAAGTTTTTTTTCATTTATGATTTTCTGTCAGTGAATTTACACATTAGAGAAGATACAGATACACAAATGCATGATTCTAATACAGAAATAAGCATGTAATTTTCACATATATACCCTACATCTATACCCTATGGGAGTTGGAGGAAGACCCAGTTTTGTAGTCATAAGTATCAACAATTCAGTATTAATTCAGAGTAAACAGAAGGTAACTGAAGGACATGATTAGGTCTAGCAAGTGCTGGGCAGAAATAATCTCCTGGGATGCTTAGAGTGAGGCATTTGTCAAGCAGGAAAGGACCCTTGCTGGTAGCTCAGCTTTAGAAAGGGAAGATCAATCATCTGAGCTGATAAAAGTCTGGACTAAGGCAATATTGAAAATAGAATTGAGATGGAGAAGAGTTCCAAAATGTATGTGAATCCACTGAAATTCAAGTGACATGTGCAGGGGAAACAGTATCCGCGACATGGTTGGGATGTGGATTCTGATACAGATGACCCTAAATTGCTAGAATTGCCGTAAACAAAGAAAAGAAACAAGACACATCTGTCCTTGAATCTGTTATTGGTCCATGGTACGGCAATCAATGTCCTTCCCATGAGCCACACTGGATAACAGTCTTGGGCAGGCCCGGTGCTGAGGCTGCTGTGGGTTTGTGATTACCATGGACCTGTCTGTCTTATGCAATGGCCTTTTGCAGCCCCTTTCCCTGCCTTTGAAGCTCACATTCTTTCCATTCCTCTGCTGAGTCCTGAGGGTGAGGTATGCATGTCCCTTAAGACTGAGCCCTGAGCGCTCCTTGGTGCCTGGCATCTTGCACGGTCTTGGGTGTCTGGGGTCATCTCTGTTTACTATTAAGATGGGCTTCACTGATGGACCTTCTGCTTGTGGATGCAAACACAGATATCTAGCAGGTAGTTTCACATTACCTCCATCTGCCTAAACAGCTGAGGTAGGCACTCCCCTACTGCCTAAGCCTTTTGGGTTCAGGACTGGATTGAAAGTACCAGCCGTGAATTCTCTTTTGTGAGGCAGGCCTCGCATTTATCAGACAGTAGTTGGTGACCCCATAACAGTCACAGCATAGATTTGTAGGGAAGAAGAGGGCTGGCAGAGGTGGGAGGGAGCTAACAAAGGGTGGGGGAGCACAAGTGGAACACATACAGATGGGATTGTCAAGGAACAAAATTTATTAATGAAAGAAGCATCCCAGGATCTGCTACAGATCAAATAAATATACTTTTATCTTTGTATTAAAGATGTAAAGAAAATTTATAGGTTAGTGGACAAATACCAAACAAAAACAAAACTGAGCTTTCACGAAGTGAACACTTTCAAAGTTCAAAGCTCCCTAAAGAAACCTTTGTCCTTTGAATATTAATCCATTTGAAATGTAGTATGTCTGTTATTATTTCAGTCCATGTACCTATTTTTTCCTATTTATTACTTGACATTGTTACTATATTTTGATAACAACTGGGAGTAAGATAGAATAAATGGCATTTGGTTAAAATGCTGTAATTGTTAGGTGAGCAATGCTAGGCTGAGTCCTGGGGTCATTTCTCTCCTTTGAATGATAGATCATTAGGCTGAGGGAAGAAAAATGAACAACCATTTCCACAAATTCAAATGTCACAAGTTCATTTAGGTATTTTTTCTGTTTAGCTATCTGCATTGAGAAGAAATAAATGTTAGGCAAACTCATGAAGCCATTATCTAGATTAAGAGCTAAATGAAGGCAGTGCACTTGGCAGTGACATTTTGATTGACAATAAAATCGGTCACATTTGTGTCATCTGCAGCATGAGGAAGGCTTGTGTCATCTGTCCCCTCATCCTCGTCACCTGTAGGCCTCTTGTTCAATGCTTGCTAGTGATTGGTGCTATAGTAAGCACCTAGCCATATTCAAAAGGATTATATTTGCTTTCCCCATAATTTTGACAGTGGCATAAGGCAGTTTATCTTACTTTGATCTTTTCAGATCCTCCTGTTTTCAACAGTTTCTTGGTTTCTGGTAGCAGGTCACTAGAGTCAGTTTTCCAAAGCTCCATTTCTATTTTTCCTTCTCTTGTGCTAGGCAGGTGCCAACATATCTTGCTAATCTTTATACTCACTATAATTTTCATTCATAAAAATATGAGGTCATCATCCTGAGTGTGAGCTGCAGTGTGCATTTTGTCTCTATCAAAATAGTAGCACTGTAACTAATTGGCTGTTGTTCAACTGTACTTTAGGTACAGCTTTTCCTAAGTGAGATAGTCTGTAAATGTAAAATAATGATTAGATTTCTAAAGGTTTCTTTTTAAAAACTTACTCTATTTATTTGAAAGAAGGACAGAGACAGAGACAGGGAAAGAGAAAGACAGAGACAGAGCAGAAGCAGGTGTATATGTGCTATATATAGTGTGTGTGGAGGTCAGAAAACAACGTTTGGATGTCATTTCTCTCCTTCTATTATATGAACTTCTGGGTACAGAACTCTGGTCACCAGGGTGTGAGCAGGTGCCTTACCCATCATGCTATCTTGCTGGCTCCTTAAGAAACACTTTAAAATTTATTATAAATTATGTGTTTAGAGAAACGGTAATACCTTGCATATAAATAAAATGTCAGTATTAGCAAAGTAAAATGATTCGACTCCATGATGTCACAATGGGAAAACATGGACGACAGAACCTCCGAACATGATTCATGTTCATGACAATGAGGAGCTTTTAGAGATGACATTAAAGGTTTGTTTGTTTGTATTTCCTTTTCTGTATTTTTGTAGATAAATAGGAGGAACACAAACTGTATCTAAGTACATCTAAAGAAAGAACTTCTACCATAGACTAAGAGGCTGGGGAGATGAAAAGGTAGTTAAAGTTTCTCTTTTTTAGCTTTATTCATTCATTTAATGTGTGTGTCAGAGGGCACATGTGTCCCTGTGGAGGACCAAGGGTGACTTTGGGAATCATCCTGATTGCTTCTACCTCCTTTGCTCTGGGATTTCCCAGGCTCCTCCCACCGTGCCGGACTTGTAGGCCACTGCCATTTCTTTTCTTTTTTAATTTATTTTCCTGCTCATACAAACATAATAGGTACCCCTGTCCTCTCCCTCCCTCCACCCCTCCCTGGACCTCCCTATTCCCTCCCCCCTTTTCCCCATCCTTTCCCCCCTCCCTCCTTTTCTCCCAGTGCCCCCTCCCCGCATCTCTGAAGCATCCTTTAATGAGTATATCAAACTTTCCTCTGGGTCCTCCTCTCTGATGAGGTGTAAGGACTCAGTGGCATTTCCTAGAACTTTTTCTTGGGTTCCCCTTAAGTATAGGAACACTGTTGTGACTGTTAATCCTTTGCTTCTAAGGATCCTAGTGCCTTGAGTCCATGCTGGACTTTGAGGGGGTCACTGATATGTTGGTCATTGTGCAGATCATGCAGAGTCCTATAATAATTGCTTTGGCCCTAACTTGTGTGGAGTATCTTGCATATCATGACTCCTCCCATCTTGTGCTCTTAAAATCTTACTGCCTCCTCTTCCACAAATTTCCCTGAGCTTCAGGATGGGGAGAGATTAGGCAGGCCTGATTCCAGGTGGTTGATATAGTCTCTGATGTTCTGAATTATGGTTTATTGATTTTTTATTTCAGTTTTGCTGCTCCTGCAATGCCCTTGGCTCCATCCTGATGGGTATTGGATGTCACCCCCTAGTCAGAGATAAAAAGCTGTTAAAATAGAGTCTTATTGGGGGCTGGAGAGGTGGCTCAGGGGTTAAGCCTCTGCCTTGCAGGTGGAAGGTCCCGAGTTCTGGTCCTAGACCTCACGTATAGACGCCGGGCAGAAGCGGGGGCGGCCTATGTTTCTAGTCCTGGTAGGGCAGAGCCTGTGAATCTCGGGACGGAGTAAACAAGGACGATGTGGAGGCGGCCCATGGTGGTTCCCGAATTCGCCTGTGGTTCTACACACACACGCACACACACACACACACACACACACACACACACACACACACACACACAATTGAATAAAAAAATAGAGTCTTATTATAAGGATAGATTCAAAGGTAGATGGAATAAGAGTAGGAGACTGCGGTAAGGGGTGGGTCAGTCTCCCATTGCAAAATGGTTACTTTCTATCTGCCAGACTGTATGCCCTCTCTTTCTGGTAAGATCATACCCCATCAGTTGCAAGTGACCAGGAAGGACAGTCTTTGAGCTTAATCAGATGTCTCATTTCTTATTTGCAGTCCTTGATGGTGGCCTATTATCTCTACTGTAGCATGATCCTCTCTCCCCTTGTTTCTGGCGGGGCCCTCCTTCCCCTTCTCTCCTGTTTATAATCTTTGCAATTATTGTAGGTATTACAGAGATTTATCTTTGAGTGTGTCTCTAAGTGGGTTTGGTACTAGGATCCACCTATTAGGGAGTACATACGGCACTTAATTTTCTGTGTCTGGAATACTTCACTCAATATAATTTCTTCTAATTCCATCCATTTGCTGGAAATTGCATTAATTCATCATTTTTGATGGCTGAGTGATATTCCATTGTATAAATGTACCACATTTTCCTTATCCACTCGTCAACTGTTGGACATTTGGGTTGATTCCATGACTTTGCTATTGTAAACAGTGCTGCTATGAACATGGTCGTGCTTGTGTTATTGAAGTGAATTTTTGCTTTATGGGGGTTATTACCAAAAGTGTAATCACAGGGTCATATGGCATTTCAATCTTTAATTTCTTTAAGAATCTCCAGACGGCTTGCCAGAGTGGCTGTATGAGCCTGCATTCCCACCAGCAATGTAGGAGAGTTCCCCTCTCTCCACATCCTCTCCAGCATTTGGTGCTGTTTGTATTGTAGATTTTTGCCATCCTGACCGGGGTGAGATGATATCTCAGGGAGATTTTGATTTGCATTTCCCTGATGGCTAAGGATGTGGAGCGTTTTTTATGATATTTGTTAGACATTTGAATTTCGTCCTTGGTAAAGTTTCTTTTAAGGTCCAAGGCCCATTTTTTTAATTGGGCCATTTGTTTCCTTGGTGTTTAGTTTTCTAAGTTCTTTGTGCACTCTGGATAATAGAGTTCTATCAGATATATGGTTAGTGAAGATTTTCTCCCATTCTGTGGTTTGCCTTTGTGCTCGTGTTACAATCTCTTTATCTGAACAGAAGCTCTTTAATTTCATAAGATCCCATCTGTTGAGTGTTGGTTGTATTTACTGCGCTATTGGATTTCTGTTCAGGAACTGTTGGCCTAGTCCAATCAGCTCCAGGAAGTTCCCTACCCTTTCAACTAAGGTTTTTATAGTCTCTGGCCTTATATGGAGGTCCTTGATCAATTTGGAATTAAGTCTTGTACATGGTGACAAGTATGGGTCCAGCTTTAATCTTCTGCATGTGGAGACCCAGTTTTGCCAGCACCATTTGTTGAAGATGCTGTTCTTTTTCCATTGGATTTTCTGGGCCGCTTTGTCAAAGATCAAATGGCTGTAATTGTGTGGGCTTATATCGTATCCATTGATCTGTGTGTCTATTTTGGAGCCAGTACCAGGCTGTTTTTATAACTATGTATTTGTAGTATAGACTAAGGTTTGGTATGGTGATACCTCCAGCAGTGTTTTTGTTACTCAGGATTGTTTTTGCTATCCTGGGTCTTTTGTGCCTCTATATGAACATTGAGATTATTTGGTCAACTTCTTTAAAGAATTGCTTTGCGATTTTAGTTGGTATAGCATTGAATCTGTATATTGGCTTTGGTAGGATGGTCATTTTTATGATATTGATTCTGCCAATTCAGGAACATGGGAGATCTTTCCACCTTCTAGTGTCTTCTGTAATTTCTTTCTTTAGGGTTTTAAAGTTTTCGTTTTGAAGGTCACTTACTTCCTTGGTTAGGTTTATACCAAGGTATTTCATTTTTTTAGGGGCCATAGTAAATGGAATTGCTTCTCTCAGGGCTTTTTCACTTCTTTCATTCTGGGCATATAGGAAGGCCACTGATTTTTTATGTTTACTTTGTATCCTGCCACCCTGCTGAACTTCTCAATTAGTTCCAGGAGTTTCCTGGTGGAGTTTTTGGGATCCCTCAGGTATAAGATCATGTCATCTGCAAATAGGGATAGCTTGACTTCTTCCTTGCTGATTTGAATTCCTTTTATGTCCCTTTCTTGTCTTATGTCTTCAGCTAAGACTTCAAGTACAATATTGAAGAGAAGTGGTAAAAGTGGACAATCTTGTCTAGTTCCTGATCGAAGTGGGAATGCTTCGAGTTTTTCCCCATTGAGTATAATCCTTGCTGTAGGCTTGTTGTAGACAGCTTTTATTATATTGACAACCGTTCCTTCCATTCCAGCTGTCTATAGGTTTTGATCATAAAAGGCTGTTGGATCTTGTCAAAAGCTTTTTCTGCATCTATCAAGAGTATCATGTGGTCTTGGATTTTAGACTGGTTTATATGGTGGATTATGTTTATTGATTTGCATATGTTGAACCAACCTTGTGTGCCTGGGATAAAGCCTACTTGATCCCCACGAATGATCTTTTTGATGTGTTTTTGAATCTAATTTGCTAAGACTTTGTTGAGAATCTTTGCATCTGTGTTCATCAGAGAGATTGGCCTGTAGTTTTCTTTTTTTTTTTTTTTGCATTTTTTATTTAATTTTTTTGTTTCTGCTCATACAAACATAATAGGAACCCATGTCCCCTCCCTTCCTCCACCCCTCTCTGGACCTCTCTGTTCCCTCCTCGCTTTGTCCCTTCCTTTCTCCCCTCCCTTCCTTTCTCCCAGTGCTCCCTCCCCGCATCTCTGAAGCATCCTTTAATGAGTATATCAAACTTTCCTCTGGGTCCTCCTCTCTGATGAGGTGTAAAGACTCAGTGGCATTTCCTAGAACTCTTTCTTGGGTTCCCCTTAAGTATAGGAACAACTGTGACTGTTAATCCCTTGCTTCTAAAGATCCTAGTGCCTTAGTCCTTGCTAGAGTTTGAGGGATCAAGGATATGTTGGTCATTGCGCAGATCATGCAGAGTCCTGTTATAATTGCTTTGGCCCTAACTTGTGTGGAGTATCTTGCATAGTTTTCTTTTTTAAGTGTATCTTTATTAGGTTTTGGGATTAAGACGATATTAGCTTCATAGAAGGAATTTGGTAGTGTTCCTTCCTTTGCTATTTGATGGAACAGTTTAAGAAGTATTGGTGTTATTAGCTCCTTAAATGTCTGGTAGAACTCTGTGCTGAATCCATCTGGTCCAGGACATTTTTTGGTGAGAAGATTCGAGATTACTTCCTCAATTTCCTCATATGTTATAGGACTATTTAAATAATGCACAACTGCCTGATTCAATTTTGGTAAGTTGTGCTTAATTAGGAATTCATCCATTTCTTTTGTGTTGTCAAATTTCACCGAGTATAAGTTTTTGAAATATGATGATATAATACTCTGAATTTCTTGGGTATCCATAGTGATAACTCCATTTTCATTCCTAATTTTGTTAATTTGTGTTTTTTTCTCTCTTGATTTTGGTTAATTTAGCTAGGGGCATATCAATTTTATTGATTTTTCAAAGAACCAGCTTTTTGACTGGTTGATTCTCTGTATTGTTTTCCTAATGTCAATTTCAGATATTTCTCCCCTTAGTTTGCTGATCTCTCTTCTACTGCTTTTGGGATCAGATTGCTCTAGTGTCTCTAAAGCTTTAAGCTGCATTGTTATTTAATTCTGATGTTTCCATTTTTTGGATGTAGGCATTAAGAGCTATGAACTTACCTCTTAGAACAGTTTTCATTGTGTCCCAAAGATTTTGATAAGTTGTATTTTCATTATCATTCACTTTCAGGAAATCTTGAATTTCTTTCTTTTTTCTAAATTTTTTTTATTTATTCAATTGCGCGTGTGTGCGTGTGTATGTATGTGTGTGCGTGTGTGTATGTGTGTGCGTGTATGCATGTGTGTGTATGTAGAACCACAGGCAAATTCAGGAACCACCATGGACCGCCTGCACCTCCTTTTTGTTTACTCTGCCCCAGGATTCACAGTCTCTGCCCTACCAGGACCAGAAACGCAAGGCCGCCCCCGCTTCCGCCCTGCATCTGTACGTGGGGTCTAGGATCCGAACTCAGGACCTTCCTCCTGCAAGGCAAAAGCTTAACCCCTGAGCCACCTCTCCAGCCCCTTGAATTTCTTTTAAATTTCTTCCTGAATCCAATTCTCATTCAGCATCATAATGTTAAGTTTCCAGGAGTTAGTGTATTTTCTGTTGTTTATTGTGTTGTGGATGTCAAGCTTTAGACCATGGTGGTCTGATAGGGTAGGCTAGAATTTCAACTTTCCTGTATATGTGGAGATTTGTTTTGTGGCCCAATATGTGATCTATTTTGGAGAAAGTTCTGTGTGCTGCTGAGAAAAATGTGTATTCTTTGGTGTGTGGATGAAAATTTCAATAGAGATCTGTAAGGTCCATTTCTTTAAGTGTTTGGTTGAGTTCCAAAGTGTCTCTGTTAAGCTTTTGGCTTGTTCATCTATCCCATGTTGAGAGTTGTTTGGGGTTTGATTTCTTCCTTTAGATGCTGTAGGATTTGCTTAATGAATGTGGAGGCGCCCACGTTAGGTGCATATATATTCAGTATTATGAAGTCTTCCTGGTGAATTGTACCTGTGACTGTAATGTAGTATCCATCTGTGTCTCTTATGATTTTTTTGGTTTGAAGTCCACTTTGTCTGATAGCATAATGGCTACCCCTCTTGTTTCCTGCTTTAATTAGCTTGCAGAATTTTTGATCAGCCTTTTATTTTTAGGATGTGCCTATCTTTTGTGGTGAGATGAGTTTCCTGAAGGCAGCAGATTGATGGTTTGTGGTTTTTAATCCAAGTTTGTAATCTGTGTTTCTTGATCGGTGAATTAATACCATTGACATTTAATGTTATAATGGAGAAATTATTTTTAATTCTGGACATTTTTTTATGTTTAGTGGCTTTTGTAAGTTTATTGTTTGACATTTAGGTTTTGGTGGTATTATACTTCCCTTCTGTCCTCCTGGATATGCTTGTTTTTTTCTTCAAGCCTGAGTATCATTTCTAGCATTTTTCGAAGGTCTGGTTTGGTAGACATGTAAGCCTTCAAGTTGTCTTTGTGCTGGAAAACTTTTCTTTCTCCCTCGATCATGACGAATAGTTTTGCCCAGGTATATCAGTCTGGGTGGACATTTTTGCTCATTTAATACTTGAAGTACTTCTCTCCAAGCTCTTCTTGCTTTTACTGTTTCCATTGAGGAGTCATTTGTTATTCTAATAGGTTTACCTTTAAAAGTGACTTTTTTTTCCCTTAAAGCTCTTGGCGCCTTTTCTTTGTCTTGAATGTGGAGTATTTTGACTATTATGTGCCATGGCAATTTTCTATTTTGGTCATATCTGTTTGGGGTGCAGAATGCCTCTTGTATTAGGATGGGCCTCTCATTCTTTAGTTGAGGGAAGTTTTCATTTATGATAATTTGAAAAATTTCCTCATGTGTGGTATTTTGGGATTCTTGCTCTGGTATTCCATGAATGCATATGTTAGGCTTCTTCAGGGTGTCCCATATCTCTTGAATATTCCTCTCCAGTATCTTTTTGGCTTTAAGAACCTCTTCCATTGAGTTGGTTAGTTCTCCCACTTTGTCTTCAAGTCTGAAATTCTATTTTTTGCTTTGTTAGTTCTGCTAAGACACTCTGTTGAGTTTTGGGTTGAAGATAACTTGTCTGTGAATTTGTTCTGGTTGGAATCCATCATTATGGGGTTAATTCTTTCGGTGGGAGATTGGTCTTCTTGGGTTTTATTTCTCATGGATCTGCACCTTGACTTGGGCATTGTCGTTTTGTATCTTAAGACCTTTCAATTTCTATGTGTGACTGAACTGATTTAGTTGGTATTACTGCTCTCAGGCAGTTATTACTAGTACTTGCCTTATAGTTGGGTTCGTTTGTCTGTTGTTAGTATTATTTCCTAGATGAGGCTATTAGGCTGTTAGTACATCAGTTAAGTCAGGTTAAGTAGACAGGGGGTGAATATTAGTATGGTAGTGCACTTTTATGATTTAGTATCTTGGTGATATGTGAGGGTGAGTGGTATAATCCCTAGAGTTGTATACATTTTTGGGGTGGCTGTATGAAAAAGTTAATCTACACTGATTAATACTAAAAAGGAGCAGTATGGTAAAAAAAAAAAGAGGTTTACTTATCTTTGGGCTGGATGTGAAGAATCTCTCCCATGTGATAGGATGATTTTAGAGGACTTCAGATGTATGGCCTTTGTCCCTTAGAGCTTTGCTTGGGTTTTCTTTGGATTCTGTTTAATTCTGAATAGCAGTATGTCCTCGTTGACCACAAGCGAGAGTCCCCGGTGGGCCGGAGGGGCACAGGGGCTAATAGTGATGGCAGAACTCTTCACCTGGGATCTGGGACTTGGCTTGTGGCCCACCCAGGCTCCAGGGATGGAGGACCCAGGGCAAGTCCTGTCCCAGTAGGGCGGGCAGGCAGGCAGGAGGAAAAAGGGGGCTGGGGCAAACCCGAGGCAGCCTGGGTGTTGCCCACGCTGGCTGGTGGGAGGAGCTGGGACGGGGGCAACCTGGGGTCTGGGTAACACCTGGGATGGAGGACCGACCGAGAGTGAGTCCTGTCTTGGGCGGGCAGGCAAGCGGGAGGCCACTGCCATTTCTACCTGGTGTTTTTACGTGGGACCTGGGATCCAAAATCAGAACCTTTTGCTTGCCAGGCAAATTCTTAACCTTTGGGCCATCTCTCCAACCCAAGTTTTTGCTTGGCAAGTAAAAGCCCTGGAGTTGAGATCGCAAAATCCCATTTAAGATGTCAGCTGTGTGTGACAGAACACCAGCTGTGGAAGGCAAAAGTTTCAAAGCAAACTGATAAGCAAGACCAGCTCTCTAGGAGAGAGCTCTGTGTTTGGTTAGTGACCTTGTCTCACAATGAATAAGGTGGAGAAGCAATCAAGCCTAACTCCCAGGATCAACCTTGGGTCTCCACACATGTGTGCCCCCACATACACACGTGCACCCGCATACATCCAAAAAAATGTGTACACATGTATACGCCAACATACATACAATGAAAAAGGACAAAGAATCCATCTCCTTGTGTAGGTGCTAAAGGAAATTTTAGAAGTTACAGAATCAATGCCTCATGGTTTCAATTGATTATGTATTTCCTCTTAGTGTTACAAGAAGTGCTTATGCCATTACAATCTTGTATTCTAGTGAAACACAGTTTTTTTGTGAGAGGGTCCATAAGCAAAAGGAGCATGTCTACGAGTTTACAGGATGTTCCTGGGACATCCTAGAAGTGAGAGTATCAAGGGTAAAACTGTGAGACAAACTGTTACCATGGTTTGTGTCCTTCACTTCTCTTTCAAGGGTCAAAGCAAGTCTATATAATCAAAGGACAAAGGATACAGAGAGTAAGAGTCCAGCAACGGGTGTTTCCCAGTAATTGCTGGGGTTGCGACTTCCTGTGGGTCATATCACCTCCGATTTTCTCTGGGATAATGCTGTACCTTCTCTATGTCCTTCAGATGGTGGATTATTAAAAAGCACACTTGAAAAAACACTATTATTTTCTGTCAAGTGGTCCTTTCTGTTCTGCATGTTTATTGAACATTGATTCCTTGTCATATGCATGGTCATAGACTATATCTAAAGATTTCTATTTCTATAAAATTGAGGATTGTTCTTCTAAGTGGGAGGGTTTGTTTCCATGTGGAAAATGTTATTTCCAAGACTGAATGAATGTTCCTGATTACCTCTTACGGTCATGTATGGGAAGCCTATTGCCACGTTTCCTCCTTCTTGGGGTCTCCTGTCCCCTCTTCTTTCCTAGTCAATAGGGCCTGGGTCTCTGTCCTCTGCTTTCTCAGCAAAGGTTCCTGTATTGTTCCTGAAACTCACACATGACTTGAAATACCACAATAAATATATTGCTTCTTGTTTCCTCCCAACTGTTCTTTTGTGTCCACAGTCTATGGAATAGCTATTATGACCTAAATAGTCATCTTGTTTTAATAAAAACCAGCTATTTAAAAATGATCTACAACCAGATGCTTCAGTTATGTTTCTTTTTGCGGTGAGAGAGTACAGAGACCCAGCCGCTGAGGTGAGAATTATTTGGCTTATGATTCCAGCAGAGAAACCATTTTTGGAAGGCATCACATGGAAGAAGGCATGGCTTTGGGCAAAAGCAGGAGGCTGGTTCAGGCCTCCTCAGCCATCTTGAAACAGAAAGACCAAGAGCAGGAGAAAGCAGACTTGGGTTACCGAACTGCAGGGTCTGTGCCCTGTGATGTCCCTTCTTTGCAAAATCTCTTAAAGGTGCCACAACCTTAAAAATATTAGCAACAGCTAATAATTCAGATGCATGATCCTGTGGGGGACAACTTGTGGTCTTATTAAGACAGACCTTTTTAAAAAAATTTATTATTTTAATTATTTATTCAATTGTGCGTGTATGCGCGTATGTGTGTGTGTGTGTGTGTAGAACCGTGGACAAATTCAGGAACCACCATGGACGCCTCCACCTCCTCCTTGTTTACTCTGCCCCGGGATTCACAGGCTCCGCCCTATCAGGACCAGAAACGCAGGCCGCCCTTGCTTCTAGCCCTGTGTCTATAAGTGGGTCTAGGATCCGAACTCAGGACCTTCCGCCTGCAAGGCAGAGGCTTAACCCCTGAGCCACCTGTCCAGCCCCAGGACAGACTGGTTTTTAACTTTAAAGAAATACTAATGGTAAGAATTTCAAGGCGGATTATAAAAGAGACTAGTGATTTGGTCATCAGTAGAGAGCCATTTTTTTGTCTTCTTTCTTTTTAAAAATTCTTTTAGTGTTTCAACATGAATACAGTGAATTTACGGTATTTTCACACCTTATTCCCTAACCCCATCTCTCTCCTCTTTCCATTACAACCCTTCTTTTCCCTGCCAGCCTATTTTCAGGCCTTTTTGTGTGAGTGGCCCCTGAGTTTCGTGTGGATTGCCTTGGATGGCATGTGCCTGAGTACTTGCTGGAGCATGGGTTGTGTGTCAGTAGGTGCACCACTGAGAAAAGCACCTTCCCTCCCCCATCAGCATTAACCCTCATCAGTCTCTCAGAGGAATGGGGCATCTTGAGGTCTTTCTCCTTCCATGGTGAAATGTTCATAGAACAAATCCCATTTAGACTTATGTAAATAAGTGTTGCTCCAGTGAATGCATGCATGCAACAGTCTTTTCATGTCCAGAAGATGTTACCTGACCCCTTCAAGCTCTTACGATCTTATTCTTTATTCTGTGATGTACTATACAGCAAAAAGGCAACACATGGAATGGGAGAAAATCTTTGCTATGTATCTGACAGAGTAGTATACAAAAACCTCAAAAAGTTAAACATCAAAAACAAACAAACAAAAAAAAAAAGCAAGCAACCCAATTAAAAAATGGGCCTTGGAACTTGGAGGCTTTTTTCAAAAAGAAATCCAAGTGCCAAATATCTTAAACAGTTCTTGACTTTCCTGATCATCGAGGAAATGCAAATTAAAACCACTCTGAGATACCATCTTACCCCAGTCAAAATGGCTAAGATCAGGAACGCAAACAACAGCAAATGCTGGAGAGAATGTGGAGAAAAGTGAACACTTCTTCATTGTTGGTATGTGAACTGGTACAGCCACTTTGGAAACCAGTGTAGAAGTTCCTCAGAAAGCTAAAAATGGAACTACCATATGGCCCAGCTATACCACTTCTGGGAATATTCCAGAACTCTGCATCTTATTATAAAGACACTTACAAATCCATGTTCGCTGCAGCTCTATTCGCAATAGCATGGAAACAGAATCAGTTTATGTTTCTATCATGAAGGAATGGGTAATGAAAATGTGGTACATATTGAATACTCTTTAGCCATCAAGAGAAATGAAGTTTGTTGATAAAGGATGGAACTGGAAAATACATTGAGTGTGGTATCTCAGACACAGAAAGACAAATGCCACATGTTCTCTCTGATATATGGATGTCAACCTTGATCTTTTAATTGATGTACTTAATCTGGAATTCATGGAATAGCCAGAAAACTTGAAAGGGGCCATTAAGCATGTGTGGGAGAGAGGGACAAGAAGAAGACCTTAAAGCAGAAGATATGAAAGATCACAGACGGTAAGGTAGAAGGGGGAATAATGGGGGGGATGCTTAAGTGGGGTGGGATGTACTGAGGGAGAAAGTGACCTTTCTGAGGAAGTATTCGATAATGTCCCTATCAACATGCCCTCTGCATCTTTATTCCTTAAATAGTGACTTCCAAATATTTGACTCCACCTCCAAATAAACATACTTTACATCCTGCCATGGAACCCTTAATTATGTCTACAAATATCCAGGCATATAAAGTTTATACAAAGATTATTTTTTAAATATTACAACTCCTGCTTTGCCATTCACTAAAGGTTTGAGTTTAAGATCTCAGGTTTTTAAAAAACACTGACTTATAAAATGTGCAATTCCATTAAGCAACATTGGTTAGAAATATGTTCTGTGACTATGAGCTACTTTGCCAAGACATGTGTTACCAAAATAATTTCAGTGTTGAAATGAAATGTAACAAATAATCTGAGATCACTACTACCTGTGATTAGTCCATATATGACATTTCCATTCTTGTGTTATTTTTCTTTCCAAAATGTAATTTCTGCATGTAATTTTATAGCTGATAAATTTGTCAGGAACAGTGAGAACATAGTTCATGTAAAACCCTTCTTTTCTTCCAAAGTATCCCTGTTTTATTCTTTTCATTTTATGATAAGCTTCTTAATTGTGTCATGTTTGTTAGGAAATGAATTCTGCATGCATTTACCTTGTGAATGTAAGTTTGCAAATAGGACAGTTGTTTTTGGTTCTTTGGCTTCTCTGGTGAGACTAATTTGCTATCTAAGACAGACTTCCATGGCCATCACCACAAAATCCTAGCACTGATTGCAGTATGCATGTAAAAGCAACTGTAGTACTGAACATTTAAGTGTGTTTTAGTACACTGCAAAGTCATTAGTGATTTTACTTATTCATAAGCAAAAAAAATTCAATAAAGGTGGACATGCTTATAAGGGTAACTTTGGGTAAATGAAATCAAGAATATCCATCTAAATGTGTAACATATTAATTAAAGAAAGCCATTTTGCCAGTTAGAAAATAACAACCTTTCCTTATCACTTTGCTTGGCTGTGCAGTGTAGAAAATCATTAGATATATTCAGTCTAGCCATTTCAGAAAAGTAATGTCAGGGATTTAAATATGCACCAAGATGCAAGAATATTAAGAATTAAAGGAAGGAGTTTCACTAAAAAAAGAAAGAAAGAGCTAATCAACACCCAGCATGACCATTGAAGTAGTCAGTGTAAACCTTGAGTGCATTGGTGCCTGAGTATGGGTATCTGCAAATGAAGGGACAGGTGTGAGAAACTATCATGGATCCTTTTGCTCTTCCTGGCCTGGCATAATTAATTGTCACTAGAAAGGAAGGTAAAGTTTCAGAAAGAGCTATTTTATCATTGAATGACTTTACAAAAATAAACTGGCTTATACCATTGTAGAAAATGGTACCTAACTAAATTTTCCAGAATGTCTTAAAAAAATTCCCACTAGCCAACTATAAATTCACATCATTCCCTGTTAGTTTTCTTGGCTAAAGCATGGTCCTTGACAAAAGTAAAATATCTTAAATGTATCTTCCAGTTTCCGGGAGGAATTGTTCATTTGCAGAAGCATGCTCAGCCCACAGACATTTAAATAAAATTGAGTCATGCAACTGACAAAACATTTTTTCATACAAACAGGTTGGGAATACTGCAAGAATTGGAAAATTCTCAGAATGGGAAGTCACATGGCTGAGTCTGATTTTTTTTTATAGCAACAGCATCAGACAGCAAGCCTCACCAATACTTCTTCCAGCTTTAGCCCTCCATCTCCCCTAACTTCTTCCTAGAACCTCACACACAAAAAAAATCAAAAAGCAAACATGGTTTCGATGAACAAAGCCTCCTTTCTGAAAACAAGTTGATTTTCCTTTTATTTCTCAGAAGTCTGTAATTTTTTAAATCATAAATGTCTCTACATTTTCCCTCTTTCATGTTTCATTCTTTTTAGGTGACAGGGCAAAGGAAATTTGAAAGCATGAGTTTGAAATGATGAATTTGCAGCCTGGGGTTTTACCTATTTGCTATCTATACTTCTATAAGTTTAACACATAAAGGTAGAGATCTCATCTGAAATTATCCCTGTATCCCCAAAATCTTGAACAATATGCAGCCTACATGAAGAACTCACCAAATATTTCATGAATGAATAAATGAAACACATCAATGTATTGAATAAAAGATCTTAAAATAAGACATTGTCACATTTACTCTCAAAACTAGAGAAGAGTAAGTATTTTGTGTGGGTAAATATTTTAGTCCAATGTCAATCATGCGTTCATCCATTTTATTCAATATTTTTTGAATTTCCATTTCTAAAAGCAATAAATACATATAGTCCATTCCCTTGGTGAAAGTATATGTAGAAAGAGTATATAAATGCATAAACTAGTAAGTGCAACGATTAAAATCCTTTGTAATTGTAAAAGTTACATTTTCAGTTCTACATACTCAAAAGTGAGACCAGAGCCCTTATATAGCAAAAGCGTTTTCACCTAAGCATACATTTACATCACCCATGTCTCAAGGCTTGGGTTGGGAGTTAGTCAGGGAGCTGAGACTGCTGTTCACCATCTGGACACCCACATGGTGTACAGGGCTCTGTTTCCTTCTTAAACACTCCTGGGAAAATTAATTATTTTATGCTATGGCATTGTAAGTTTATGAAATCCCAAGAACAACTTTAGATTCAAAGAGTTGTCTTTCCTACCTTTTCAGCAGAATTTCAAGACTCTGCTTTTATTTATATGCCTTAACATGAGAAGAATGTACAAGAAGTCCAAATAACAGAAGATGAGGGGATACATTAAGACTAGGAACTGATGGTACCAGAAAAGACAAACAGTCCAGTAAGTCTTTATTGAGCAGATAGAGAAGGCACACATTGCAAATTAATAGAATGGCTAAGATATTGTGAGATGTTTAAAGTACAGAGCACAGGATAGTACAGGCTTAAGAAATGTGTATTCAAGAGCCCAGTGCCTGGCAATCACCTGGTGCATTTAGAAAACAGCCAGGCTGTGAAGTAGGACTGTCGGAGGACATAGGATTCAGACCACTGAGACCCAATGTCCTTGTAGTGACATCTGGATATTCATTCGAGGATACTAGAAGCCAGCAGGACTTTCTCATCTGAACAGGTTTCCTTGTTCAGATGAGTGTTTCAGAGCGAACCATCTAGAGCTGCCTTACCAAAGGTCTGAGGAAAAGCAAGCTGCAGATGAGTTAGATCATTGAGATCTATTCCGGGAGAGAGGTGCTTCAGTTTAGGGACTAGCAGCAGGGCTAAAGAAGGGGAGATCAAAGAGGCAGAACTGGTGGACACTCCCTGAGACTTCAGTAAACCAGCCTCCTTTCTGAAAAGGGGGCGATTTGCTTTTCTTTTTAAGAAATCTGTGGTGGTTTTTTTTTTTTTTTTTTTTTTGATCATAAATGTCTGTGCATTTTTCTCTCCTTGTTGCATTCTTTTCAAGTGACAGGGACAAGGGGACAATTCAAAAATGTGACCTTGGTGTTGTGTGGAACAGATTGAAAATTCTTTGGAGGTTTAAGAAATGAAGAATGTACATGGCTCAGCTTCCAAGACCAGAGGCCAAGGCCACAGGACTGAGAACTCCACTGCCCATTCTCATCTTGCAGCCGTGGGAAAATGTCTGCTTGGCTTCGGCTGGCCATCCATGAGCCTGGTGCAGAGGTAGCTCAGGACGGCGCTCGTGCCGGGCTTTCTTAAATAGGAAGCTCTCGAATGAGGTCTTCTTGGGACAGGATTCTAACTGCTCGCTGTTCATAAGTGTGCTTCCTGCCAGCCCAGAAACTTCTAGCCAAGCTCTGCTATGGATTACTGTCTCGACAGACTCTTTATCAGCAAGGTCTCTTTCTGTCATCTTAAACCACTTGTCTTCTTACACATCCCTTGCTTTCTTTTTTTTTTTTCTTGCCATTTTCCTCTGACCTACAGCCCCAACGTATCTGCTCTAAAAATCTAATATTCTTGATCTGAGTTTCAGTTCTGAGTTTGCACTGTGTCATAGTTGGGCACATGTGTCAACTTTACAGTTGGGGGTTTGAGCCCAGGCACATTTGTAGAGAAGTAGTGGTTGAGCAGACCTGCAAGAGATTGTCTAGCTAATGAGGAAGGTCCAGCCCATGATGGGTGGGATTAGGCCCTGGAATAAAATACAGACAGCTGGTTGAGAAAGTTGGCATCCTTTTGTATACTTGGCCAGACATGCTGGTCTGGCAAGTAAGGATCATCCCTCTCTCAGTCATTATGTAGAGATGGTGTGGCCTGTTCCCTCAGCCCTGTTGTTGGTGCATGCTCTCCCGTCAGGCTGGACTGCAGACTGTAACCGGACTATTAGTAAGAGAAAGTAAACCCTTTGTTCCCTTAAGCCATCTAATGGTAATTTATCAGCAACCATGCAGGCTAACTGCAACACACTGTGAGGATGAAACTTCAATGCTTATGTTCTAAGCTTCTCCATATAGCTATTATTTTCCATACACAGGTTGACCTGTCATCACCATAATTTCTCCAGCGACTTCAAGTGCCTCCTAATTCAAATTTCACTCTTACTAAAAATCAATTCACAGTCTCTAGTTACTTTTATACCACATAGGAAGAATGTGTGTGTGTGTATGTGTGTGTGTGTGTGTGTGTGTGTGTGTGTATCAGAGGACATTGTGTATGCCTGTGAAGCTCAAGAGAGACTTCAGAAATCACTCTGGATTGTTCTTTGCTTTGCTCTGGAGTTTCCCTGACTGTGCCACTGCTGTTTCCGCAAGGCATTTTTACGTGGGATCTGAACTCTGGGACCTTCTGCTGGCTAGGTAGAGGCTTAACTCTGAGCCATCTCTTCAGCCCTGAGAGCCTTATTTCAATCCATGATACATCATACAAGTTCAGAGCACTCTCATTTCAAACTCTCTTCCTCTTGTCTTTGTCTAGTCAGTTACCATGTCACTGCAGTTCACTTCCTACATCTTCCCCTAATCAGTCATGTCCTTCCTGTCACAGTCCCCACTGGACTATTATCTGAAAACTCCTTCTACCTTTCTTCTTTAGTTGTCCCTTTCTTGCTTAATCTTAAGCTTTCTCCACTCTATACATGATTTAATTTTCAAAAATAAAATATTTTTCAATACAGTACTTAAGTTTTTCTTGCATGCACAAAACATACATATTTATCTATCTACTCATTAAATGTCAATCATGGTGAAGGGATGCATGATTATCATACTAGACAAGATTGACATGTTCAAAGTCATGTGTTTGATGACTTTAAGAATCAGAACCCTATGGATGCTGGGAATTTATGGTCTGCCTCTACCTACTGACCAAATAAAGGAGCCATGCTGCAGTAATTCTACCTACTCCTAGGTGGTCTCCCCAATTATTGAATGCACCTCCATTCATGCACAGGCACATAATAGGCATGTCTAGGTCCACTGCTAGCAGATCAGTGGCCACTGGAGATTCAGACTCTAAATTAAGCATGCAAAACTTTATCACTGACTATCTTTGAATCTCATAAAGTATATTTTACCATTTCTATTTTGCTCCAAATATGAGAGACATTCCTAACCCCTGCTGATGAGAACAGTCTCTTTGTTAGTATTTTGGTGAAATGTAATTATGTATTAAAATGATTGTACTATAAAGCAATATTCTCCCATAGCTTGGTTGTGCTTTAATATACCCTTAGCTAATTAAAAACAGCTTTTTAACAGTGTTTAGATCAAACTATTTAGAATCATTATAATTTGAGACATATGTTCTTATGTGTACAGATCACTCACAGAAGGATCATAATTAGAATTTTACTGATTAGTGTCAGACAGAAGATATGTAGATATTAAAGATGTGGAGTTAGCTACTAAAATAAAGTAGTTCTTAAATAATTAGGTCTGTAATTCCTGGAAGGCAGAAATTCATAATGCAATTAAATTTCATTATGAAAATTACTCATAAAAATAATATCAATACTTGGAGTCTTCTTTTAATGAACCCAGTTCTTCTGAGCTATCTGTAAACTCCGAAACAGTAGCTCTAAGTACACAGGAGAGCAACCTTTGGTACCAGATAATCTTTTAAGAGAGGTAATGGCATTAAGTGAGATAATACATATTAAGAGTTTATTCCGGTATGAAGCACATTATTAAGTACCCAATAGAATTCTACAGAAAAATATGAGAATAAATTAGTTACCCTTCTGAGTATACCATGACATAGCCAAATCACCCCTATTTCATAATTGGGGAAAAGAGAGACCCAGAAGCAACATTGACTCATATAAGGCCAGGCATATTTAGGGCCAAGTTTATCTGTCTGTCTGTCTGTCTATCTATCTATCTTTCTATCTATTTATCTATCTTTCTACCTATCTATCCATAAGTGTATATTTGTTCATATTTATGTGACTGGAATATTACCCACAGACTCATGGGTTTGAATTTTAGCTGGTGTTGATAATTTGGGAAGACTGTGGCATCTTTGGAGGTGGAGCTTTGCTGGAAGAAGGCACTTCATGGGTGGCGGGGGGCTTTGACGTTTGATAGCCTAACCTATTTGAGTTTCCTCTCAGCTTGCTTTTGCTCTCTCAGCCTCTTGAAGATGGCCATGGGCATCTGAACTAGCCTTCTGCTGCTGTCTGTAACCATGCCTTCTGCTCCATGGTTCCCGCCATAGTGGATTATCTCCCCCTCTGGAACCATAAGCCAAAGAAATCTCCCTTCCTGTCTTAAGCTGTTTGACTCTGAATGCTGTCTCACAGCAAAAGACAAGCAACTGTAGCCAAGGCTTAACTTCCAAGTTCTTAAGCCACAGATTGAGCCAGGACCCTTCAGAATATGACAAATATAGAGTCCCGGTGACCGAAAATGGATGTAGGTGAGGCTTAAGTGTAAGAAAATATTGTTTCCTCAGCAGACATAAGGCAGGTGACTAGAGTGAGTGTGGTGAGGTGGGAAAGCATGACATTCACAGGCAAGGACAGAGTAGTCGCATTAGAGCACTAGGATGCATCTTATAGGTGTGACTATGTAACTGAATAAGGAAGAACCCAATCAATTAAGGCTGTGTATGCAGCTCTTATTCCCATTGACCCAATGAGTGGAAGAGTTTAGTTACTTCAAAAGGAGCATTATATTGTTGTGAGTTCCAATTCTGCCTTGAGGTGCCTCAAGCCATAGCAACCCTGTAGGATTGGGATTTTCTCCATCTTAGCTTCACTCTGCAGTGTCCATAGGTCACTGTGCCCAGCTGTGAATTAGTCAGAGGAAACCAGCATGTTTGATTCCATAAGGCGAGTACCTGGACTCTAATATCCTCACTAATCCTGATTTAGTTTGTTTCATCTATTCATGTGTTTTGATATCATTTTGAACTTGATACAGGAAGTAGAATGTTAAGGAATGGAAACATAGGCAGGTTTCTTGAAATTTATTCCTTCCTTAGGTTATTCTTCAAGAAGCCCCTTTTATACAGGAATGATTGGGAAAACAGCCTGTTTTCAGTTTACTCATCCAAAAAGTGCATTTATGTTCATATTTTCTCCACCTTTTTTATTGGTAGATTTCACTCTTTGACATTTTTTTTGATTTTTTTTTATTAAAAATTTAATTATACATTTTAAAATTTTTTACCAGTTCCCTCCCTCCCCCCTCCTCCCCCTCCCCTTCCCCCAGTGCCTCCCCCCCAATTCCCAGAGAGTCCTTTATTGTGTACGCCTAACTCTCCATTGGGTCCTCTTCTCCGATGACATATAAGGACCCAGTGGCATTTCCATAAGCCCTTTCTCTTGTTCCCCTTAAGCATAAGATCACTACTATGGCTGTCAATCCCTTGCCTCCAGGGGTCTCGGTGCCCTTAACAGATGCTAGACTTTATGAGGGCAACAGTGCACTGGACATTGCACAGGGTATGCAAAGTCCCATTATGCTTGCTTTGGCCCCAACTATTGTTGAGAATCTTGCAAATCGTTGCTCCTCCTATCCTTTTGCTCTTACAATCTTACTGCCCCCTCTTCCGCAAATGTCCCTGAGCTCCAGGATGGGGAGAGATTAGGCTGTCCTAGTTCTATGTGATTGATATAGAGTCTCTGAAGTTCTGGATTGTGGTTTGTTGATTTTCTTTTGCAGTTTTGCTGACATTTTTTTTAAAATTTTTTTTATTATTATTTATTATTCAACTGCGCACATGTGCGTGTGTATGTGTGTGCGCGTGTGTGTGTCTATGTATATGTAGAACCACGGACGAATTCGCGAACCACCATGGACGCCTCCACCTCCTTCTGCCCCGGGATTCACAGGCTCCGCCCTACCAGGACCAGAAGCGCAGGCCGCCCCCGCTTCCGCCTGGCGTCTATACGTGGGATCTGGGATCCGAACTCGGGACCTTCCGCCTGCAAGGCGGAGGCTTAACCCCTGAGCCACCTCTCCAGCCCTCTTTGACATTTTTATACACGTATATATTGTCCATCTTCCCTCCCTTCTGTGCTCCCTCATATTTCTGCTGTGTCCCTTCCATTCTCGCTTCCACATTCACGTCCTTTTGTTTTGTTTTGGTTTACTTTGTTTTGTGTATGGTGAGTTCACCCAGGGTCCCCTGTGTGATTATGGATTTGGGAATCTGTTCTTGAAGCCTAGAAGGCTCCTCTGTGGTCATTTTAAAAATTCTTTTGGAGTTTCACCCATGAATACAGCAACCATATAGTATTCTTACTCCATATTAGCCAATCCTGTTCCCTTTCCTTTTCCAATTGCAAGACTTCTCCTTCCCAGTCAATCTCCTTCTTGCTTTCCTGTCTTTTTGTGTGTGGCCCTCTGAGTTTCGACTGGATTATTACCTTTACTGACATGTGCCTAAATGTTCAGAAAATTTTTAAGAAATAGTTTAAGAGCATATTGCATTTAAGTATTGGTATCTGATAGGTCCTCCTAGGGCACGAGTGTGTAGAGAACATGTTGTCTTCCAGATTTTTCCAGAGTTCACAGTTAAGCAGGGGAGGCAGTTAGTGACAAGCACACCATATAACTGTTCGAGGACAAGGATGTGGAGCACAGTTTGTACCAAAGATGTGTAAATTTCTCATGGAAGGTTTCCAGAGCAATTGACTTCTAAGTTGTGGTCTGGTGGGGGAGACTCCAGATGGAACAGTGAGTGGAGTAGAGGGAATGACCTAGGCACAGTTGTCAGGCAGAGGAAAAGGTTGAGCTGGGTCTGTGAAGATGGACGGAAGCAGTCTTCCTGATGTTGTACAAGGCAGTCACAGCAGAGGAAAAGCACCTAGAAAGGCCCAGGGCTGGAGTCTAGATACTGCTCAGCTGGGAGAGTACTTGTTTCCTAGGACACATGAGAACTTGAGTTCAATCTCTAGCATCATATACATCAGGCTTGTAGGCACATGCTTGTTCTAGGCAGGAATCAAGGTTACATAGAAAGTTTAAGAGTGGTCTGTGTTGCATGAAGCCCTGCATTAAAAAAAAACTTAGGGGAAGAAAACAATGTGATATGCTTGGAGATCTGCAGGTGACTTGACACTGATGCTATAATAAAGTTTATCACAATCATTTTATATTTGCTAGTACTACAAATTCAAATAGAAGTACAGAGATAACATTTAGAAGTTCATTTATAAATATAGACATTTCTTTTTTATTACATTTTTTGCCTAGTTATACAAGCTTAATGGGTACTCCCCCTTCTTCTCCCTCTCCCTTCCCTTCCCCCCTGTTGTCCCCTATTCCACTCTCCTCCACTCCCTCTCACCCCTTTTACTTTCCTCCTCCTCTCTTAGTGCTTCCTGCTTCTTCCCTCCTATCCTGTTTACTTGGAAGCTGAATTTCCCTCAGAGTCATCTGTACTAGTGAGGGTTCAGGACTCAGTGGCATAGATTGGGGCCCCTTCTTGGTCTCCCTGATAGTATGAGAACTCTATTATGACTGTTTAACCCCTTGCCTCTAAGGATCCTACGGCTTGAAGCCTTCTCCCCTGTGATCCATGCTAGACTTTGGGGGGTTGTTGACATGTCAACCATTGTGCATGTCAGGCAAGGTCCAGTCACATTGTGGCTATATCCTGGCTGCTGTAGCCCTGACTTGTGTGGAGTATCTTGCATATCATTTGTCCTACTTGTACAACCTTGCTGCCCCCTCTTCTGTAAGGTTCCCTGAGCTTTAGGATAGGGAAAGTTTGGGCTGATCTAGTTCTGAGTGAATATTGTAGGGTCTTTGGTGTTCTGAATTATGGTTTGTTGTTGTTTTCAGTTTTGCTGTTCCTGTACTGCCCTCGGCTGCATCCTGATTGGTTGTCGAGGTCATCTCCTAACCAAAGATAAAAGACTTTAAACAAAGATCTTAATATAAGAGGAGACTAAAGGTAGATGGAAGAATAGGAGTAGGACACAGTACTGATAGGGTTGGTCTCCCATTTACCAGTTGGTTACCATCTAACTGCCATACCCTCTGTGACTGGGGAGATCAATCCCGTTCAGTCCCAAGTGAACAGGAATGGAACTGAGAGTGAGCTGCATTAGATGTCTTGTCTCGCTACTTACATGCAATACATGACTGTGACCTAATTTCTTTCTTTTGTCTCCTTTCTTTTGAGGTTTTCTTTCCCTGTCTCTTCTGTTTATAATTTTTTGCAATTATAGTGGGTATTACAAAGATTTACCTTTGAGTATGTCATTAGGTGGGTTTGGAACTAGGATCCACCTATTAGGGAGTACATATGGTGTCTAAATTTCTGTGTCTGGGATACTTCACTCAATATAATTTCTTCTAATTCCAACCATTTCTCTGCAAATTTCATTAATTATCTTTTGTGATGGCTGAGTAGTATTCCATTGTATAAATGTACTACATTTTCATCAACTGTTGGGTATTTGGATTGATTCCATGACTTTGCTGTTGTAAATAGTGCTTCAATGAACATGGTTGTGCTCGTGTCACTGTAGTGAATTGCTGCATTATGGGGGATTATTTCCAGAAGTGGTATAGCATTTCAGTCTTTAACTTGCTTAGAAATCGCCAAACTGATCACCAGAGTAGTTGTATAAGCCTGCATTCCCACAAGCAATGTGTGAGAGTTCCCTTCTCCTCACATCCTCTCCATCATTTGGTGGTGTTTGCATTGTGAATTTTTGCCATCCTGACTGGGGTGAGATGATATCTTAGGGTAGTTTTGATTTGCATTTCTCTGATGGCAAGGGATGTGGAACATTTTTTAAGATATTTGTTAGACAGTTCAATTTCATCCCTGGAAATGTCTCTTTTGAGTTCTAAGGCCCATTTCCTAATTGGGATATTTATCTCTTGGTGTTTAATTTTTTAAGTTGTTTGTATACTCTAGATAATAAAGCTCTCTCAGATATGTGGTTAGTGATTTTCTCCCATTCTGTGGGTTGCCTTTTTGCTTGGTTTACAACCTCTTTATCTGAACAGAATCTCTTTAATTTCATAAGATCCCACTTGAGTGTTGGTTCTAGTGTCTGTGCTATTGGGTTTCTGTTTAGGAAATGTTGGCCTATCCAATCAGCTCCGTACTCTTTCAACTAGGGTTTTTATAGTCTCTGGCTTAATATTAAGTTCTTTGATCCATTTGGAATGAATTTTTGTGCATGGTGACAAGTATGGATCCAGTTTTAATCTTCTGCATGTGGATATCAAGTTTTGCCAGCACCATTTGTTAAAGATGCTGTTCTTCTTCCATTGAGTATTTTTGGGCCCTTTTGTCAAAGATCAAATGGCTGTAATTGTATGGGCTCATATCTGGATCTTCAATCCTTATCCATTGATCTATATATCTGTTTTTGAGTCAGTACCAAGCTGTTTTTATTCCTAATATAGACATTTCTTATCCAGATTTTACATGTTGAGCAACACACAAAACAATAAAGTTTAATTACTATAGTGGTTACTCTCTATTGTTGTGAGACAAGATTCAAACTCAAGCAGTTTAAAGAGAGAAAGGAAGGTTTATTTGGATTGTGGTTCCAGAGGATAGATATAATCCATTATGCCAGAAAAAGAGGTTATCTTGCAGAAGTGGGAGGTGGCTTAGGTCATATCCATCATGGCTGACAGAGCAAACTGCATACTCAGAGCAGACTACAAGCAGAAAGAGGGTGGGACTAAACTACTTCAAGGTTCATTCCTTTTTACCCTTCCTCCAGCATAACTTTACATTCTAAAGTTGCTACAACCTTTCTGCACATCAATTAAGAATTCAAACACATGAGCCTGTGGGGGACAATTCACATTCAATCCATGGTAACTAACTTTAGTTATTCTTAGAGTTCTACATGAAAAGGGATATTTTTAAATTGACTGTGTAGGACATGACCTTGTTTTTTTTTTATGACAATTTCGTGTGGGTTCCTCATTCACCAAGTAACCTTTGGAAGAAAATTTCCAAGTTTTGTTTTGTTTTGTTTGTTTTGTTGAGTGGTATCAATATCTTGCTCATCACAAATAAGTTGTTTCGAATTTCAGAGCATTTCACACATCTCAGGATGGAAGGAAAGCTCTTTTAGCTCAGGTACTCTTTCCATTCCATAGGTCCATTAATTCATGAGAATCGATTATTGTGTTGTTTTACACTAAAAACACCATAAATATACTGTAACCAGAGCTGACTTAAATAGTACTACAAGAACAATTTTGAATTCTTGAGTTGTTATTTTTAATTTCCTTACTAACATTTTTGTTTCCTTTGTAACCAATAGTATTTTTTTCTAAATCTTAGCCTGATTTTGAGGAATCTAGACATATAATTGTATAAGGTTTAAAGTGAAGTTGTACTATCAATTGGGATATTGTAACTTGCAGATTTAGGATGGAGCATAAGGTATTGGTTCAAAACTCCTTGTTAAAGTTTGGATTTGCATATCTTGATCAGTGATATAAAGATGAATGAATGAAGGGGGAGGGTGACATTTCTGCCTAGTCCAGAAATTCCTTCCATTCATTCTTCTCAATATAATCCACATATTCATTCAATCAGTAGACATTTTGAGGTTGTCTACTGAATATAAGGTCCACTGGAAAGTACTGAAGCAGAAATGGTTTAGAAGTTAAAAGAAAATTAATATAAGACTTCTCAGAATTTGAAGGTCTGATGGGGGTCTTTAAAGCTCTAAAACATGGGTACGACACTCACACACTTATCTTCAGTGCATCTAAGGATATCTTGGAGTCTACTACTAGATCCTTGGGACTTATTGATTAGTGATTTCCCACTTTCAAAGTTTGTTAATGATTTCAGTTTTGCCACCTGACTTGATAAATTTTATCCTATTTATAGCTAAACTGTGTTTCATAGTTTACTCCTCAAAGTATTATTCTTTCAGACATGTCTCTAACCAAGAGATCTATTACAGATACAAAGCACCCAGGCTGCTCAATAAAATGATCATGAGCTCCATCTAATGCTCAAGTAGAAGAAATGTTGGTAATTTACTAGCATTGATAGAACTGAGAATTAATGTATGTGTAACATACACATTATTACTATTGACATTTGATTAGCTGCTTGATTTGGTTAACTGATTCACTTTTCTGTTTATAATTTATTATTTTTCTTTTCTTTTTTTATTTATTCAATTATGTGTGTGTGTACACGTGTGTGTGTGTGTGTGTGTGTGTGTGTGTGTGTGTGTGTGTGTGTGTAGAACACCGACGAATTTGGGAACCACCATGGACTGCCTCCTCCTCCTCCTTGTTTACTCTGCCTCGGGATTCACAGGCTCTGCCCTACCAGGACCAGAAACGCAGGCAGTCCCCGCTTCTGAGGGGCATCTATATGTGGGGTCTAGGATCGGAATTCAGGACCTTCCGCCTGCAAGGCAGAGGCTTATCCCCTGAGCCACCTCTCCAGCCCACTATTATTTTTATTTTCATGTTAATTTTTTCTGTATCACAATGTCTCTAGTTAGCTATTATTTCAATAGCTAACTATTGAAGATTAGCTACATTTTTAATGGTGAGAAACATTTTGTAATTGGTCATGGAAATTGTACATTCCTGTGCTCCCAGAAATTCCGCAGTAGAAGGGGAGGAATAAGTGTCAAGATTTGAAGGTCATCGTAAATACATTACAAGCTTGAGGGTAACCTTAACCTTAACTACAGAAGACTCTGGAGTGAGACAGGGGGAAAGAGAGAGAGAGAGAGAGAGAGAGAGAGAGAGAGAGAGAGAGAGAGAGAGAGAGAGAGAGAGATTGATTTGAAATGGGAGATGCAAGATTTTCATTTATTTTTATTTTAGAACAGTTTCAGGTTTTCAAAGAAAATTTGAAGATACTACAGATGCCCCTGTACCCACCTTCACCTGAAAGTAAATTCTTACAATTAAGGAGTCAGTATTGACACATTATTACTAAAGACTATTGTTTTAGTCTCATGACTGTTGCCCCAATAAGTACCTGACCCAAACAGCTTAAGGGAACAAAGGAGTGTTTACTCACAATTACAGTTGACAAAAGTAATTTTCATAATTCCAAGGAGAGGAAAATTACCAGGAGGTGTATTCCAGTCACCTTCATACAGTCCACAATTTTATACACACTACCGTCTAAGAGATGGTGCCAATTACAACTGGCAGGTCTTCCTACTTCAATTAAAAGCATCTAAGCCAGGTTCCAACAGGCTTGCCCAGGGGCCTGTCTTTACTAGATAACTCCTCATAGGTGTGCCCATTAAAACCACCATCCAAGTGTCACGTTGCTATTTGAGACTGCCACAACTTTATTTTATTCATGTTTTTTAACTTTTACCTTACGTCCTTTTCATGTTCCAAGAGCTTAACATGGATACCATATTTCATGTAGTAGGCATGCCTGCTTACACATGATTATCACAGTCTGGTTTATGTTTGATGTTGGATGTCTTCTTTATACCTTTTCTGTGTGAAAATCTTAAAAATTTTTTAACTATTCAGAAAATGCTCTCCCGTGTCTTGTTCCTTTGATTACGCTGTGTATTAATAACTGTAAAGTAACTTCCTGTAGGCATTGATAAAATTATCCTCCTGAATTTTTCACCTTAATAATGAAAAAATGAAAAGAGAATTATGATAACATAATAATACAAGTATGCATGCAGTAGAAGACATAAGAATCATATTTACATTTTAGCTTGAATAATGAATCTTTAGCAAATTATTTACATTTCATATTTCAATTTCCACATCTGTGGAATTATATATAGGAGCCAGAAACTCTCCTAGTCCCTGAACTGTGAGAAGGAACATACAACTCAACCAATTCTTGTTGGGTTGGGAGGGTGCTAAAATTCAATAATCTTGTTTCAGAGTCTGTGTGAATCGAAGATTATTATGTACCATTCTAAAATAATTTATGTTGTTATTACTACTCACAGATAATGTGATTTGAGGAAGTCACTAACCCAGAGTTGATGGGTCAGTGTCCAAAGCTTATAACACACAACTCACAATGCATAACAACCCTTATCTTCATTAATTACCTTAAATACCCACCAGATGCCATATTTTTAGAACTGTGATGGTCAATGCCCCAAGACAAAGAAAGTTCTCTTTACAAACCCATTGGTTCCAATTATGAGACTACATAAATGCTACATTTTTGAGCCAGATTACAATGTTCCCAGCGGCACGTGCTGAAATCTCCAGGAACTGGCTGAAATGCTTGAAGTCTGAGAAACACTCACTGTGTTTTAGCTAAACATGTACTTTAAAAAAATCTTTAGGTGATATAAAGGACTGGCTGGGGGGCACAGGGGACTTTGTGCTCTGAATTGAAGAGTTACTAACAAGGCATTTGTGCTTGTGGAAGGATTTGCTCTAGGATGGCTGAAATGATTTGATGGGCAAAGAATGGAGCTGCTGTAATATTGATAATTGGAATAGATAGGTAGGTAGGTAGAGAGTTTGTAGAGGTATCTATGAAACTTAACACATGGCTATCATACCTGACACATTTCAACCACATATGTACATTTGGAGCCCTAGCTGGAACTACAGTTTTCAATGCCCAAATCTTGTCCCAGATCCATCAAATCACAATCCTTAGAAGCTAGATCCAATACAGTAAGTTTTAAAGCTTCCAAGTTGTTCTCTTGGAGAGCCAACAGTAAGGGATTACTTATAACTCAGGAGCATATTAGCTGTGCTATTTGTTCTATCAGAGGAAAGAAAGCAGAGTTACAACAGAAGATAAGAATAATTAATGTTTAACAATGAAACTCAATTTTTTTGCTTAAAAATCTGTCAAATATACTGTTTTCTATGGTATACAAAACTTTGAGAAAGTCAAATGAAATTAGTTTTCCCTGAAGTGATTTAATTATCTAGCAGTAATAACAGACATTATTAGAATATGTCAGTTTCTCATGTTAATTTTATTTTTACTGAGGAGTTTCTGAATAGAAAATCATTCATTTGAAAATTTCCTTTTTAGTTTTGGAAGGCTTAAATAAGAATAACCATTTTCAATATCTAATATTTAGAAGAATATGAAGACTTCACACTCATCTTTTAGGGGACGAGCTTACTGCCTTTCTTCTATTTGGTAAAATTTCAAGTGTTTTAAAGACAAAGGTGAAGCTTTGGTGTGGAATTGAATATCCACGCTACCCCCAATAAAATGGCCTTTACATGAAAGCTAGGCTGTAAAAGGAAGGGAGGGTATTTTCTTTGAAAAAATGAAATGTCTCTTTCCCAACTCACATTTAAGATGGCTCAAAGAAATTTTTTTGGGGGGGAGGGTGAGATGTTATGATGCAGATATGAATTCTGCTGGTTGACTTGGCCCCTTGTTCTCTCTCCTTACAAACAAACAAAGAGACGGAAAAATTTTTTTCCTAGAAATTTGGATGGTGTCATGGTTTCAATGTGAGCTGTCCCTCGCAACCCCAGGCTCATGTGTTTGAATTCTTAGCTGATGTTAATATTTGGGAAGGTAGTGACATCTTTAGGAGGAGGAGTGTGGCTGAAGGAAGTGATGTCATAGGGGCCAGACCTTGAGGTTTGGTGGACCAGTTCTGTTTCTTCTTGCAGCTTGCTCAAACTTGCTCACTCTACCTCCATGATGGTGGTCACCTGAGCTCCCCCAGCTTCTGCCTCCCACCATATCTTTTCTGACATAGACTAAATCTCCCCTCTGAAACCATAAGTCAAATAAATCTCCCTTTCTCACCTTAAGTTGTGTCTGAATACTGTCTCACAGTACTAGAAAGAAACGTAACTGCAATGGATGGATAAATGTTTAAACACATATTCAATACTATTCATTTTTCCCAAATCTTTTTTATTCTTTTTCAAAGGATCCGACTTCTACATATAAAAAATTTTTAATCATTTTATATCCATGCTACTATAAATTTTCTTCCTACAGATTTCATTTCCAATAATCACTTGTTAAGATCTTCATTTGGCAGAAAATTATTTCTCTCCATAAACAGTGACTTGCTAAGCCAGTAGCAATATTTTTCATTGACAGAATCAAAATAGAAACTTCTAGGAGCTTTGAAGTTTGACCAGTTTAAAAAATTGAGTATATTAACAAGGAATACCTTTATGATATTGGTAAGGGATAGATTGTAATTCAGGTAATGATACAGTAAAAATGTATTTAGCAGGCTAAATAAAATATTGAGGGATGATTGGGTTCAGTTTCTCATATGATTAATAGATGTTTCTTTAATTCCATTAACTGTGTGCCAAATATCAGATCTTAGGAAGAGTTTTTTTTTATATAATACATTTTTATTATTATTTCAGCTCATAAAAACTTAATAGGTACACCAGTTCCTTCCTTCCCTCCCCCTCCCGCCCCATCCGTCTGTGCCTCCCGCCCCGATTCCCAGAGTCCTTTCTTGTGCATGCCTGACTCTCCTCTGGGCCCTCTTCTCTGATGACGTACAAGGACCCAGTGGCATTTCCCTGAACCCCTTCCTGTGTTCCCCTTAAGCATAGGAACACTACTGTGGCTGTCAATCCCTTGCCTCCAAGGATCTTGGTGCCTTTAGCAGATGCTAGACTTTGTGGGGTCAATAGTGTGTTGGACATTGTGCAGGACATGCAAAGTCCAATTATGATTGCTTCGGCCCTAACTTGTGTGGAGTATCTTGCAAATCATTGCTCCTCCCATCCTTTTGCTCTTACACTCTTACCGCCCCCTCTTCCGCAAATGTCCCTGAGCTTCAGGATGGGGAGAGATTAGTCTGGCCTAGTTCTAGGTGGTTGATATAGAGTCTCTGAAGTTCTGGATTGTGGTTCGTTGATTTTCTTTTGCAGTTTTGTTGCTCCTGTAATGCCCTTCACTCCATCGTGATGGGCACTGTATGTCACCCCCTGGCCAGAGACAGAAAGCTGTTAAACTGGAGTCTTATTATAAGAGCACATTCAAGGGTAGATGTAATACTTATACTCAAAAGTGGAATTGCAGGGTCATATGGCATTAGGCAATGGGAGGGGTCAATCACCCATTTGCAAAATGGTTACTTTTTAATCTACTGGACTATATGCTCTCCCATTCTGGTGAGTTCATACCCCCTTAGTTGTAAATGATCAGGAACGAATTGTGAACTTAACTAGGTGTCACATTACTTTCTTGCAGTCCTTGATGGAGGCCTATTTTCTCTACTGTAACATGGTCACTTCTCTCCTTGTTTCTGGTGTGGCCCTCCAACCCCATCCCTCCTGTTCATAATCCTTGCAATTACTGTAGGTAATACATAGATTTACCTATGAGTGTCTCAAGATGGGCTGGGAGGGTTTGGTATTAGGAGCCACCTATTAGTGAGTACATACGGCACTTAATTTTCTGGGACTGGGATACTTCACTTAATATAATTGTTTCTAATGACATCCATTTCCCGGCAAATTCCAGTAATTCATCATTTTTGATGGCTGAGTAGTACTCCATTGTATAGATGTACCACAGTTTCCTTATCCACTCGTCAACTGTTGGACATTTGGGTTGATTCCATGTCTTTGCTATTGTAATCAGTGCTGCTATGAACATGGTCGTGCTTGTGCTATCGAGGTGAACCTCTGCTGTATGGGGGGTTATACCCAAAAGTGGAATCGCAGGGTCATATGGCATTTCAATCTTTAATTTCTTTAAGAATCTCCAGACAGGCTCGCCAGAGTGGCTGTATGAGCCTGCACTCCCACCAGCAATGTAGGAGAGTTCCCCTCTCTCCACATCCTCTCCAGCATTTGTTGTTTGTGTTGTGGATTTTTGCCATCTTAGGAAGAGTTTTTACATACTAGAATGAAAATCAAATACTGACAGAAAGTTGTGACAATTGCATTTGAAACCCACTAAATATCATTATGTCAAATTTTATTGTAATATCAGTTAATGCATCTTTAAAATGTGGTTCTATGTTATTAATTAATTATTTTAAAAACCCATATTTCTCACATAATCAAATATGATACTGTCTTGTTAAATGACACAGTAGCTACTCACATTTTTGTTCTAAGTGCTAGTTTTTTCAACTGCTAAACTATATACTTTTTTCTAAACATATACGTGTTTAATCTAGGCATTAGAATTTATTTAAGCCACTTTCTTACTTTAAAAGAGTATTAACTCTTTATTCCATACAAAGATAAATTTCATAATTCTGCCTGTAGAACTAATAGCACTCTTTAAGTCATACTTAAATCTCCTTTCAGATATCAAGTACATTTAAATAATTTCATGCACATAAAAAGCACCCATGAAATTGAGCCTTGGTATTCGACTTCAGCAACAATCTCTCTCTCTCTCTTTTTTTTTGGTGCATGCATCCATGATTCCATCAAACCTTCTTCCTAATTAGTACTTTGTTAAATTCTTTCTTTTTCCTTCAAAAAAATTGCAAACAAGATTAAAAACTCTCTTCCCCAACTCTGAAAATCCTTATCATTGAAATTTTCACCCTGTGTAATTTCACAAAATCACCAAAAGATAATCCTATTGCACACTTTAAATTGAATGTTACCATATCAATGATGAAAATAATTATTTAGGCAAATATTTTCTATAAAGTGAAATTTATCTATGAATGGTACTTTTATGTTGCTCAGAAGGATATTTTGCCTTAAAAGCTATTTGTTTAAACACATTATTTAAGACTATGATGTTTCTACTCTGTAGTCTATAGAGGCCAAGTCACCTGAAAAGAAGAAAAATTCTATGTAGCCACAACTGTTGTATCTTACTGCCTCTTGCTTCCAGGACACAGGTATCAGGGCTTTGGCATGCATGTGTGTTAATTATGGTCTTTGATGCTCTTGAGCTGTTGAAGTGGGAACTTTAAATGCGAGTTGACTAATTCTTGTCAAAAATATATTGTTTACTATTAAGAGTAATCTCATTGGTGAAAGGAATATTTTATGATAAAACTAATAAGAATAAAATTTCACTATTATTGAAAAAGAATAAAACTCTTTTCCTCATTGTCTTATTATGTTATTTTATGAGGAGATGAGGAAGAAAGAGAGAGAGGAAAGAAGGGGTGCAATAAGGAGAGAAAGAGCTAGAGGGAAAGGAGGGATATATAAGGAAAGAGGAGAGACAGAGAGAGAGAAAGAGAGAGAGAGAGAGAATGAGAATGCATGTGTGTGAAGGTCAAGGGACAGCTTTTCAGGAACTGGGTCTGTCCTACATGGGTGTTCCAAAGATGGATCTTGCATTAACAGTGCTCTAACACCTTTACCCATTGAGCCATCTCCCTGGCCCATCTTTTCCTTAATATCATATCCTTTTCTTTTAAAACAGTTAATTTTTTAGTGGTTTTAGTGTCGTGAGTATTGGAGCCAGGGCCTCATACACTAGAGTAAAAATCTTAAAGTATTAAGAGTAATATTGAAACATAGATAAGTGCCTAAATGATATTCTGTTATTAAAAGACTTTTATTTTAACCTACTATAGACCTGTTTAAATTTTGTCATATTTCTTGGTCAAATAAGGCTGATTCATTGCAAACCGAAATTAACTTATCGCAATATTAATCATGGTTTTCTTTTGACTTGATCATTCCATGATTTGTAAATCTATCAACGGAGATTCATGTGAGTATACATTATTGTCCTTGGCAACATGGGCAAATGATACCATGAAACTGTTATGTTTGCCAGATCTAGAGTTTATCTCATTTTATTTTCCTCACTCACCATGACATGATCAACATTTTATGTAGAAAAATCTCACTAAGGGTACTTGACCTACTTAAATTCACATAGCTTGTCTGTCACTCAAAAAACATTTTTTTTCAAGTGATAGAATAAACAAGCTTCCTAGAAGAAAACAAGCAATATAAGGCCTCAAACAATCCAAGCCCAGAGGTAAACCTGGAATTACATGAGGCTGACGGAGTGTCTAAGGCACATGCCATGAGCTTGGCTTCTCTTTGGTTCTCTGTGGTTTGCTTTGCCAGAACTGACACCATCTGGGAACTTCCTAAGATTGTAGTCTCCTAAGGATCCAATCCCCAGGCTCTCCAATAGTGTTGAAAAGTTCACTCTAGCTGATCACAATCACATGCCACACATTTGGGATAAAAGAGGTCAATACAACCTTTCTCCTTGTATCTTGTTCTTCTCTGTAGACTTAAGCCATTTAGCCTCATAAATTCCATTCATTTCACATTATTTGCTGAGATACGGTTTCACTAAGTAGCCTCGGCTGGGCTTCCAGTTCACTGTCCTCCCTCTGATTCCTAAGTGCTAGGATTACACACATGTGCCATCACATCTGGATTTTACTGTGCTAATTTTTTCAGCAAATTAAAACCCATAAACGATAAGTAAACTTTTTATTTTCCTTTTTCTAGACTTGAACACTTTGCACAAGGTCTGTGATTTAAACTTGGGTTCTTGGAATTTCTTTTTTAAATTATTATTATTATTATTATTATTCTAGTTTTACAAGTATATTGAGTACTCACCTTGCTTCCCTTCATCTCCCTTCTTTCCCATTTCCATCCCTTCCCTTCATCAGTTCATCCTACTTCCTCCCACCCTCCTGCCTGTCTGCTTCTATGGACCCCAGGGATCCCCCTGGCTTGTGTATTCTTGTGGGGGTTCGGGCCTCTGTGGCATACCAAGTTGCCTCTTTTCATGACACGCTACCGATAAGGACATTTCCCTTCACTCATCCAGCTTTAGTCCCCAAGGTTTCCACTGTATGTTCTCATCTCTCTTGACTACTCTGTAGTCTATGGGGGTCATGTTAGTATGTCAGTCACTCTGCAGGTCGGGTGAGGACAAGTCTCACTGCATTGAGTTCCTAGATGCAGCAGTCCTGCCTTGAATGGAATGTCTGGTCCAATGGTGGGGTTCCTGGAATTTCTGATGGTGCATCAACAGGTGGAAAAATGCCCTAGCAGAATGGCTACATCATGCCTTTTGCTACTTGTAGGGATGAGGAGATAGCAGGAAGGACCCAGGGCTAGACGACATAAACAGCAAGATAGAGAAATGGTTAGTTTTGGTTTTTCTGAATCATGGTTTCACTGGAAAGCACAATGCTTTTTTTTCAGTGTAGGTACACTAGCAAAATGAGATTGGTAAACTTTGTACAGTCACCAATCCTTAGCACAGAAGTGTTGTTTAGCGGTAGTTTGTGTTTGACAAGATTACTATGGATCACTCAGCTTCACAGGGGTAATCCAGCCCTTGCTCAGAGGGATCAGTGACCCAGACAGTACAAACATGAAGCAGCGTGGGGGAACTTCCAAGGCTTTTAGTTGCACTTTCGCCTCTACCTGAGGACTCTATCTGGAATATCTGTTTAAGAAATTACACACACACTTATTATATATAAATTCTTTTATATACAAATGTAAAATTAAATAGTATTTCTTTGCAACTTTTCAAATTTTGGCAATATATGCTAAATATCTCTCCAATGACTACATGTAATACTGTTTTACTATATTTTATTTAAAGGATACATGATAGAATATGTATCAAAGTTATTTAACCTTTAGTGTATGGATGGAAATCTAAAATGATAATAAAAATATTTCCTAAAATATCTAAATGGTCAATCTCTCGGCCTCAAGTTACATATACTGAGCATGTCATATTTAATCTCTAAAACAACTTTTTTTCTGATTTTTTTATTGCTAGAAGTGATATCTATCATATTTTATTTTTTTAAGCCATTTATATTTTTATTAATTCTACTTTGATACATATTGCAGGTGTGTTTAATATAGGCTTTCTCAATCTTGGCATTACAGATTGGCCAGGGAAAAAAATTCTTTTTTGGGGGGGGAAGAGAATGCTTTATGAATCTCTAACCGTATCGAGGTACTGGGTTGTGAAAAATGCAAGTGTCTTCTGACTTCATCACATGTCCACTGAGGGATGCTAATGCCGGAGTCAGTAGCCTCTGACTCAGTCTCTAGAGCACAGGATGTATGCAAATGTTACTGTTTGGAGAGCCCATTTAAATGAAGTTATACTTTACCAGAAAGAATCTAATCCCTCCGTGATAGTAAAATGTCCCTGCCACTGTTGGACGCTCTTGGCACACACTGAATTGGGGTAATCAGTGCCTTCCTTATATAGGCCACGATTTCTGGAGAAGCTCACTGAGTTGTCAAAAGAATGAAAGTGGAGTGTGCTGACTCAGCGTGCAAATTTCGGGTGGTATCTTCTTACTTCCCAGAATGAATAATTGTCAGGAATCTTTTCTGTTACTGGGTGAAGACAGGCAGAGACTGGATCTGTGCAGTTAGTGTGTGTGTATGGGGGGGGTGTGGGTGTGGGTGGGGGGGTGTGTGGTATAAAATGGTTGATAGGGTTGAACACTTTTTAGTGCTTTTGTTGTTTTTTAAAATGACAATTCTTTTCTCTTCCCTCCACGCCAAGAATGTCAATGGTTTTAACATCTTCTTGTTCAGATTATAACATTTCTTCAGTTAAGATTTAAAAAGCCTCAGATCTTTTGAAAGGAGGCAGAGATAGTATAGCTTAATTCTCAACATAATTGTGTGGTGCCAGGTGTTTTTTCTCAAACAGATGGTATGGAATAACAAAGCTGAAATGTGACGATATGAGATGCCCTTCTCTCTCTCTGCTATAGTAATCACTCCTGCTGGCCCAAACCCACAGTGTTCTGTGTAAGGACTGCGTGCTGTTTAAAGAAGTCTGTGTCACATGATGTAGGAATAGAAATAGATTTTCTGAAAGTAAGCAAACCCAGAAGAATACAGTAATGTTAAAGAATGTATTATCAAGGCTGGGGTTGAAACTTTGCCTGCTTACAGAAGGATCTGAGTTCAGATCCTGGATCCCAAGTAAAACTTCTGGGTGGAAATGGCAGTGGACTGCATTTTTAACCCTGGAATGTGGAGCTTGAGAAATTGCAGAATGAATCAACAAGGAGGTAGAGCCATCCAGGGTGGTTGACAAGTCACCACTGAGTGTTTCTACAGGTCTATTCTACACACACACAAACACACACACACATGCACGTGAACATCCACTCATACCCTGCCTGCACACACACATTTATACTGGTACCTATATACATGCAAAAATAAATAAAATAAAGAGTACATTGTCAATGTTAGGAGAAGGTGCTTCCTGTTTGCCTACATAGTCTGTAGAGATATTTTCACTCACCATTTCCCTCTTTAACTTCTCATCAGGAGTTGAGCACTATTTTGGACAGTTTGCTTCCTTAAACATGATCTTACATCTGTATTCAGCCAACATGAAGCACAAGGACTCAACTTATGAAATGAAAACTCTAAGCACGATATACAAAAAAATAACTTTCATGACACTGGATACTAAACAATGAAGTATAGTGGTGCCTCAATACGAGGGAGCCAGAAAGATGGGTTTTGTGATTGTCTTAGGGTTCCTGATGGGAGAGACCGCCAGGCTAGGCTTCAGAGAGGGGTGAACCAGGGTCCTTCTGGTGTCTTCTTACAGATGAGAACATGGAGATGAGCATCTGTGGATAATATGAACAGAATACCAGGGAGACCATGGTACAAAGACCACCGGAGATCTTCCAATCGGTGTTCTTTATGTGTTATGCAGAGTAGTGGAAGATCAGTGTTCTCACAGAACGTTGTCTCCTGTAGCTTATGTTATCTTGATGCAGATTGTGTTGATATAACTTTGCTACTCTGATCATGATGGTATTTAACTGTACATCAATTGCACATTGGAGGCTGCTTCTGGCAGGTACCAGATTCTTCTTTGTCATAATCTCAGAATAGTAGAGCAGTTAATCCATTCAGCATCACTTCAAACTAAGTCTTAAAAGAATCAAAGATTGGATTCTCTACAATATGTCTCTATGGACATATTAATCATATTTTAGGGAATTAGGAAATTTCTTCCAAACATGTAAGTTAGTGTTGAGTGCCCATGTAGTTTTAAGTATTATTCTATATGCTAAATATTAAGCAGTAAACATTTCACAGGGAAATCCAAATTTTAAACAAAGTAAGCACATATATAATATTGAATTCACAGTTGTATGTAGGAAGCCACTGGACTTTACATGAGAATAACTTGAGAGAGAATGTGAAGAATAATACATTTTTCAATTGACACAGCACATTATGTGATATAACCTCAAATGGATGGATGCAGCAAGTTAAGCGAAGATCTTGTTCTCTTAATCAATGCATCCAATCAATCATTCCATAATATTCATGTTCTTCAGTCACTGTAATAATCTAGACTTCTTTCCATCATTGAGTTGCTCCTAGTTAGCTAGCAATACCTCTCACTGAACAGGTGTATATCAAGTAGCAGTCATATGACTTTTTCTTGTGTCCCTGTTTTTTTCAGATGAGGATAGGTATTCACTCGGGCTCTGTCCTGGCTGGCGTGGTTGGAGTAAGGATGCCTCGATATTGCCTGTTCGGAAATAATGTCACTCTGGCAAGCAAATTTGAATCGGGAAGTCACCCTCGGCGCATCAACGTCAGCCCAACCACTTACCAGTAAGTGTTTCCTGCCCTCCTCCCGCCCGTCCTATGCATTGATCTGACATTCTGTTATTTGTGAGACCCTATTCTTTCACTTGATCCTGTCAATCTCTGAGTTATGAGTACATCCGCCCAGTCTGAAAGATAGTGATTGCAACACAAACTTGTATTTGTACCATAAGAAAGGACTCAGGAAATGTGACTTGACTGAGAGGTAAATACAGGTTTGTCATTTCTCATTTGTCCCTGTCTTTCTGTGGTAGGCCTGCTTGAAATACAAATGTCAAGGGTCTGTATTGAAGTTTAAGTCTCTATATTGGGCTAGCAAGTTTACTTAGTGGATGGAAATGTTTGCCATTAAGCCTGATGACCTGAGTTCAATACCCAAGACCCACATGATGGGAGGAGAAATCTGACTTCTTCAAATGGCCCTCTGATTTCTATGCATGTATTGTTGTATGTGCACACAAACACATACACACACATGTATATTTTCAAATGAAAATGAAAAGAATAAGATAGAGAAGGTAGTTTGTTTTTATTGCTTTGAATAAAGAATGTAAAAACCCCTAAGTTAAATATGCATAATAAAACTTTGAACTATTTTTAATATGTTTAACAATTTATTATTGTATGTAGTTGTAGGGTGTGTGTGCATGTGTTGTGTGGTCATGTGTGCCATGGCACACGTGTGGAGATCAGCTTTGTGGGATTGCTGTTCTCATTCTATTTTTACCTGGGTTCTTCAGGGCATTAGGCTTTACCTGCTAAGCCATCTCGCCAGGAATACATGAGAAAGGGAACTGAGATTACACATGCAAAGTCAAGAGAAAGTTGAGATTAAAAACTTTCTGCATGTGTGTGTGTATGTGTGTATGTATGTGTGTGTGTGAGAGAGAGAGAGAGAGAGCTAGAGAGAGAGAGAGGTGTAAAGGTCAGAGGACAAGCTGAGGTGTCAGCCCTTACCTACTACCTTGCTTGAAACAGGGTCTCTTGTTCTCTGCTGTACACACCAGGCTGGCCACTGACTTGAGAACCTCCAGGGTTTCTTTGTCTCTGCCTCCCATCTTGCACAGGGCTGCTGGGATTACAGACATGTGCTATGCAGGCCTGGATTTATGTGGCTTCCTAGGATTCAAACTGAGGTCCTCGTGCTTGCACAGTTGCTGCTCTACCCACCGAGCCATCAACCCTGAAAGCATATCTTTAAAACTCTTACAAAACTCATTCACAAGCAGTGAGCTTTGAAGACGCGCCTCTTATTAGCTAAATTCCAAGACAGTTGGGAGACTGACTGACAGCTTATGGAACAGCCTCCCAACAACCATTTTCATTTGTTTAGTGACTATTTGCTCATGTTTGGATGTTTGTAAAATATTTGTAGACTATGCCTTCCAATTTTCCAATCACCTCTCTGGACATCAGAAAATACTTGACATATCAACTTGAGTGTGTAGAAACTTACCTAGTAGAGAACAGTGATGCCGATATATTTTTATCTAGGCCACAAGGTGAGAAACACTGACTGAAGGTCAGCCTCAAATGCATAGCCATACTCAGCTCATCCTTTTCTATATTTGGACAACTTACTCCATATCTGTATCTTCTTCAGAAGCCTCACAAAAATGCATATACATAGAGAATAGACTTGAACAGTATGAGTTCATGTGGATGCTCTCTCATCATAAAAATAACATGCCTTATCTTCATGTGCCCAGCGATACAATTCATTCATGGTCTGGCTATTTCAAGACCTGTTCTGAGCTTCCAAAATCATTTGAACATTTTAGTTTGAGCTGATCTTAGTGGTGAGCAAGATCTGAGGGACTGAAAGTTTTCACAAACATGGAAGAAGCTTATGCTGCTGTTATTCCTTTATAGACACATTCACTGCCTAGTGGATCATTTCTTACAGTAACTTTTCTGTTCATCTTTTGGATTCCTCAACACACCTCATAAAATATTTTCATATCCTCTGTGCCCTCAGAATCGTTCTCCTCCATCTCCCTCTATGTCCCGCCCTCTTCTCCTCTCTGTGACAAATGTTTGCTAATGACTTGCTATATTCCAGTTGTCAAAATGGGTTCTAAGGTTGTAATGACTGGACAGCATACATGAGACAATCACAGAATAGTTGGTAGATATGACTAAGCAAATAGCGAACTGTAATAGAGTACTATTGAGATCAGAAGATGGGGGCAGAGTGTTTATTTATAGAAAGAGGGGGTGCGGGCTACAATGAGGATGGTTAAATAAACACGTGCAAGGAAGTCATTGTGCTAGTTACTACTCCCATTGCTGTGGTAAAATGTCCTGAGAAAAGCAGTTAAGAGAGGGAATCTATTTTGATTTATGGTTTGAAGTTATAGTCCACTGTGGTGGGAAAGTTGTACTGAAGCAGGAGGCAGCTGGTCACGTGGCTTCCACAGTCAGGAAGCAGAGAGTGATGAATGTTGATGCTCAGGCTCACTTTTTCCTTTTCATTCCATCCAGGGCCCCAGCCCATAACTGGTTCCAGTGACAGTTAAGGCAGGTTTTCCCATCTTAACTCACTTACTCTTGGTGATCCCTCACAGACTTGTCTTCTGGGTGATTTTGATGTGTTGATGACCATCACAGTCATACTAGGGGGTCTCTACCTAATCCTAAGAGCAATGAAAAGCATTTGGTACATTTTACATAAAGGAAAGATGTCATCAAATTGCTACTTTATAAAAGCTTACCAAGGTTGTAAAGAAGAGGTAAGTTTGGAACTGGGCATGGGAGAGCAACAATCCAGCAAGCTAGTGACTGACAGCCAGGGTTCTTACTCCCAGTGTCACTGACTGGTTCTTGTGACCCCATGTGCTCTTTCAGCCTCTAGGCATACTTCTGCAGAATGTTTATGTTTTGTATTCCTTTGACTCCATGTTGACTGTTGTAACTTCAACGTGAATATTCCCCCACAGCCACACATGCTTGAAGGCACTTGATTCCCAGCTGGTTATGGTAGCCCTATTAGGAAAGACGATGGGACCTTTAGGAGACATGCCAGAAGAAGCATGTGGGGAAGGCAGCTTGAAGCTTGGGAGCCAGCCTCACACGACTCTCTCCCTCTGTCTCTTGACATCAGCTGTAATGTGATCTCCAAACTTTCTGTTATGTATTTCATGTTGTCATATGGAATCATAAGCCAATTAATAAACCCTTTCTCCCATAGCTGCTTGGGTCAGATACATATATCGAAGCAACTGAAGAGTAGCTGCAGTAGAATTCTGGGATAAAAAGTGGGGTATTGCTGTGAGACTAAGATAGTGCAATGAAGGAAAAAATATCTTGGCTCCAAATAAGTGCTGTAAACAATGAACAGGCATATGATCTCTATGTAGCATCTTCAGTTTCTGGGTCTGTTTGTGCCTTAGTACTTACTGTTACTTTCTTCCGACCTAATGGCTGCAGTTCAGCCATTCTGTCCAGTTTTGCAGTTCCACACTGCACAGGTCAATTTGCAAACCCACAGTTCATTTCTCCTTTCAAGGATACCAATGTAAAAATGCCAGGACTGACCTCTGAGTGACTTTCTCTATTAGAAGGAAAAGCACTCTTAGAGCAAATAGGAATCTATGAAGTAAAACTGTATGAAGCTCAGGAGAGTGGAGTTCTCTAGTTTCTGTCTTGTATCCAGTATCACCTTGTTATTTTGAAATCTTCAAAGGTTTATATATAGAATACCTTCAGTAAAACTGTGAGACTGTCATAAACTTTGAGAAAGTAGATTAATTTGCTTTGATGATCGATGGAAATAATTTAAAAAGATCATCCCAATATTTTCCTTGAGATGGTTAAATAATTATTAATGAAAACTTTATTGACAATCTGAAAGCTAAAATATCTATGATACTATTACTGAGTTATTGCCAGATTTGCTTTGTTCGTTTCTTAATAAAAATGCATAGTTAACCTGAAAAATCCCTTCCTTTTCTTTTGACAAGCTCCCAGATGTATTTGATATTTCAAAATCTTATCTTACCTATAAACTTCCTCTGAATATATCTATAAATGAAAAAATTTGTTTTGCATGCTTTAATTTACATAAGTGGCCTTGATATTAATATATCATACTTTCTCTAACTTTCGTTTCTTTTAAGTAAAATTTCTTATTTTTATAATCTTTTAAGATTGAAATTAGCATTCTAAATCATCATTTAGTTACTATATGACATTTAAGTATATAAGCACATGATAATAATTTTTAAATGTATTCCTCCATCAGTGACCAATTTTTTTTATTATTTCCACTCATGCAAAATAGGTACACCAGTTCCCTCCCTCCCTCTTTATCCCCCCGAACCCCTTGCTAACCCTCTCTTTACCTCTCCCTCCCCATCCCCCAGTGCCTCCCACCCCCCAATTCCCAGAGAGTCCTTTATTGTGCATGCCTGACTTTCCTATGGGCCCTCCTCTCCGATGACATACAAGGACCCAGTGGCATTTCCCTGAACACTTTCCCGTGTTCCCCTTAAGCATAGGAACACTACTGTGGCTGTCAATCCCTTGCCTCCAAGGATCTTGGTGCCTTTAGCAAGTGCTAGACTTTGTGAGGTCAATAGTGTGTTGGACATTGCGCAGGGCATGCAAAGTCCAATTATGATTGCTTCGGCCCTAACTTGCATGAAGTATCTTGCAAATCATTGCTCCTCCCATCCTTTTGCTCTTACACTCTTACCGCCCCATCTTCCGCAAATTTCCCTGAACTTCAGGATGGGGAGAGATTAGTCTGGCCTAGTTCTAAGTGGTTGATATAGAGTCTCTGAAGTTCTGGATTGTGGTTTGTTGATTTTCTTTTGCAGTTTTGTTGCTCCTGCAATGCCCTTCACTTCATTCTGATGGGCACTGTATGTCACCCCCTGGCCAGAGACAAAAAGCTGTTAAACTGGAGTATTGTTATAAGAGCACATTCAAGGGTAGATGTAATAAAAGTAGGAAACCTCAGTGAGGGTCAATCACCCATTTGCAAAATGGTTACTTTTTATCTGCCAGACTATATGCCCTCCTCTTCTGGTGAGATCATACTCCCTCAGTTGTAAATGATCAGGAAGGAACGTCTGTGAACTTAACCAGGTATCACATTACTTACTTGCAGTCCTTGGTAGAGGCCTATTTTCTCTACTGTAACATGGTCCCCTCTCTCCTTGTTTCTGGTGTGGCCCAAAGGTAAATCTATGTAATACCTACAGTAATTGCAAGGATTATGAACAGGAGGGATGGGGTTGGAGGGCCATACCAGTGACCAATATTTTATTTTCTACTTTTTTTACTTGTTAGAATTTCATATGTTGCAATAAATATGTCCCCTAAAGATGCCTGTAGTGGGAATTATCAGATTTTTAATCTCAAAATTAATTGTAGACATAAAAAGAGTCTCTTTTAGTGAGAACTGAAACTCTGATATGACAATCTATTTTCTACTGGTGAGTAACTGCACTGCACAAATACCCCAAGACCAGCTCTGTAATATGTAGGACACTTTATTGCTAATTTTATTTCAGACAGAAGATACTCATTGCATCTTGAATATTTTTCATGTTTGAGGACTTCATTTTCACCCAATAAATGTTACATTTGCATCTGTCTTTTCCCCCTCTCTCATCCCAACTTACAGATAATGCACACATTACAAACAATTGTCTAGACATCTGGGAAACCCAAATAGTTGTTTATATTAATGATGGCTTCAGCACACTTTGAAGTAGCATGAATAATTAAAGGATTTGCCTGAGCAAAGTTAATTGTTTTTCCTTGCCATATGCAAAATGAAAATGCAGAAAGACTCTTTAATTACTCTGATAGGAAATTTCCCTTCATTTTAAAACATTTATGCTGTTTTCATGGTTTGATTTAGTAAGCTTTTTGGAGTGCCTGTTTTCCTCCATTGAGAAAGGCCTCCATTTCTATAATAATCAGGCTGCATCTCACCACCATTTCAAGCAGTGATGTGCAAAGAAGCAGAGCAGCCAGTATTTGCGTTCACAAGCTCAGAATTAAATGCTCCATTGGCTATGTCTTTGAAACTTCCCATCTGTAAAGTTAAGCAATCTAATGTCTTTGGATGAAACTTTTCTCAGTTTTAAGATGAGTACCTATTTCAAAATCATTGTCAGAGGTTAAAATGATGTCCATAAAGTTCTTTGTATTTAGAACATAATAGATGTTCCTCCATTCATTACTACATCCTGTTCTTTTGGTGAAAAAAATTATTGTCTTCTTCTCACATTCAGTTCTCATATTGTGTTACCATCATTTAGCAATGATGTTTGATTCCCGAGAGTGGTAAAAGAACCTCATCTGGCAAGTTCAAGGATAAAAATTAATTTTATGACTTGGCCTTTTAAGTCATGATTCACAACAGGGCTAGAAATCAGTAAATTCCTTCAAGGTTTTATGTTTTACTTTTTAACAAAAACAATTTGACACTAATGGACTAATGCACAGTCCCATGGTAAAAATGGGTTGTTGTCTCAGAAAAATCTCTCAATTTAAGAATTTCAACTATGGCTAGATGATAGATAGATGATAGATAGATGATAGATAGATAGATAGATAGATAGATAGATAGATAGATGGATGGATGGATAGATGATAGACAGATAGTTGATAGATTACTTGCCACTGACATCAAGAACACTCGTTTTTCTTGCAATTCCATAGAATAAAGTTTGACTGACAGGTCTCACTTGACTGACAAGTCTTACTTGACTGACAGGTCTCACTGAATTAAAATCAAAGCATCATCAAGGCTATGCTCCTTCCTGGAGGTCTTAGGAGATGCTGTACTTTTTTCCCCAGCTTCTTAGAGGCACACTTACTCTTGGTCCTTAAGTGTGTTCCTCTTTAGTCTGCCAGTCTCTCTTTCTTTCTTTCTTTCTTTCTTTCTTTCTTTCTTTCTTTCTTTCTTTCTTTCTTTCTTTCTTTCTTTCTTTCTTTCTTTCTTTCTTTTTTTCTTTCTTTCTTTCTTTCTTTCTTTCTTTCTTTCTTTCTTTCTTTCTTTCTTTCTTTCTTTCTCTCTCTCTCACTCACTCTCATTTTTCCTTAATCTCTTTTAAGGACCCTAGAGATTTCGCTGAGCTCATTCGATAAGCAGGATAATTTCCATATTTAAATCAGATGACAAGCAGCTTTCACTCCATCTGCAATCTTGAATGCTCTTGTCTATGTCATATCCCACAATCACAAGGTCTGGGATTTGAGATGTGGGTATTCCATGCCAGGGTCAAAGCTATTCAGGCTGCAACAAGGGGCATCTAAAGGCTAACACCTGCTTAGAAATATAGGCCTAATCCTCTCATCCTCTTGTACCCTGTTTTGAACTAGTTTCATAGATAACATCAGTTATGGGTTTAGAGCCCTCTACTGTGGCGGAAACAACCTATCAGTGTCCCTTGCCCTGAAGATAAGTGACTGTCCCTCCCCAACAGCCATCAGCTACTAATGACTCCTGGACCAGATGTTTGTCTTTGTGAACTCTTGCTTCCAGCCACGTTGACTGGATTGATATTGTGTACGTTTTGGGCTGACCATAGTTTCTATGAATTCACGTATGCAACAGTTTTCAATTTGAAATGAGAGGACTCTAGAATCTAGAATGCTCTGGATCACAGGCACTACTTAGAGGCAAGGGATTAACAGTCATAATAGTGTTCCTATACTAAAGGGGAACACACACACAAAAAAAGAGCTCTAGGCAATGCCACTGAGTCCTTACACCTCATCAGAGAGAGGGACCCAGAGGGAAGTTTGACATGCACACTAAAGGATGCTCCAGGAATGGGGGGGGGGCACTGGGAGAAAGGGAGGAAGGGGGAAAGGAAAGGGGAGTGGGGAGGGAGCAAGGGGATCCAGGGAGGGGTGGAGGGAGGGAAGGGAATGGGGTACTTATCAACTTTGTATGAGTAGAAGAAATAAAAAATAAAATTAAAAAAAAGAATCTAGAATGCTCATGCCAGTCATGAAGAACAGGTGAATATTTGTGTTGGGTTGAATTCATATCTGCAGGTTCTTACTCAGAACAAAAGCCTTTAATCCAGGGCCAACCTCACTCACTGGGGAAGAACTATTTCAAATAAAACAAGACATGGATGCCCTGATAATCCTGCCATAGTAAACTGATTTCCTTAGCGAGAGAGCAATCAAGAGGAAGAGCCCGTTCTTCCTTTTCCATTTCTGCATAAATACCACAGGCTGTAAGCATTTAACTGCAGAGTTCCAGACCTAATAATCATGAAAAGTCAAAAACACTTGTTGAAAAATCTGTTTCTTGCTTTAACCAGATAGTATTGCTACAAATGAGATATTATATGATAAATATTCACCTTTCATTCTATGGATATTTAATGTGGGTAAAGGCATCCAAAGAAGCTTCAAGAAATTTTTGTCTAGAAAATTTACCAATAGCTTCCAATTTTACTGTCTTTCATCTAAATTTTCATGTGTACTATGTGTGTTTATTACATGATAATTGAGCAGAATAAAGAGTATTAGGACCAAAGTGTGTCTGCCCTATCAATCTTTTAAATAACTTTATTTGTCAGCTTTTTTTTTCTTCCAAGGAAGCATCGTAACAATAAACAATATTTTTTCAAAAAAAAGCATAATCAGTATAAATGAATACAAAGGAAAAATTGAGTTATTTTTCAAGGTATATATTCCTATTTTTCTCACTGCAGACAATAACATTAATATTATTCTTTAAAATGTTCCAATAAAAGCCTTCACATCTAGCAAAGTGAAATTAGGTATTCTGCTCTTCCAGATGTTTCTATTTTTCTCATTCTTCTATTGTTTCACCTTAATATCAAATAGCATTTTCACAGAAAATATACCTCTATGAATTAGGAATGATTAAATTATGCAAAGTAGTGTTTTTTAGAAAAATGAATATGGGGCTGGGGAGATGGCTCAGGGGTTAAGCCTTTTCCTTGCCAGCAAAAGGACTTATGCTCGAATCCTAGATACCTTGAAAAAAATGATGGGCCTCCATCGTCACATACATCCAAGTGCTCTCTTGTATACACACAGACACACACACACACACAAATAAAATAGTGTGGCCCATTTTTTCAACTTTTAGAGTATTTCCTTTCAATCATTCCATGTTTTTGCAAATAAGTCCAAAGACATTGCAAAGCAAGTCTTCCAGAGCAAGAATACTGCAATAATTTTTAATCTAAAAACTCCCTTCTAAAGGTGGCACATTTCTGAGGTCTAACCACTTACCATAATTGCTGAGAATCAATCAAAAAATGCCATGCATTAGTGACCAATTGTTCTTATTATTTCATGACTATTATTTTTTAACATTTTTTATTATTATTTCCGCTCATACAAACTTAGTAGGTACACCTGTTCCCTCCCTCCCTCCTCCTCCCCCCGAACCCCCTGCTCAACCTTCCCTCACCCCTAACTCCCCATCCCCCAGTGCCTCTCCCCCAATCCCCGGAGAATCCTTTAATGTTATGCCAGACTCTCCTCTGGGCTCTCCTCTCCGATGACATACAAGGACCCAGTGGCATTTCCCTGAACCCTTTCCCGTGTTCCCCTTAAGCATAGGAACACTACTGTGGCTGTCAATCCCTTGCCTCCAAGGATCTTGGTGCCTTTAGCAAATGCGAAACTTTGTGGGGTCAATAGTGTGTTAGACATTGTGCAGGGCATGCAAAGTCCAATTATGATTGCTTCGGCCCTAACTTGTGTGGAGTATCTTGCATATCATTGCTCTTCCCATCCTTGTGCTCTTATACTCTTACCGCCCCCTCTTCTGCAAATTTTCCCGAACTTCAGGATGGGGAGAGATTAGGCTGGCCTAGTTCTAGGTGGTTGATATACAGTCTCTGAAGTTCTGGATTATGGTTTGTTGATTTTCTTTTGCAGTTTTGCTGCTCTTGCAATGCCCTTTACTCCATCCTGATGGGCATTGTATGTCACCCCCTGGCCAGAGACAAAAAGCTGTTAAACTAGAGTCTTGTTATAAGAGTATATTCAAAGGTAGATGTAATAAAAGTAGGAAACCTCAGTGAGGGAGGGGTCAATCACCCATTTGCAAAATGGTTACTTATTATCTGCCAGACTATATGGCCTCCTCTTCTGGTGAGATCACACCCCCTCAGTTGTAAATGATCAGGAACGAAAGTCTGTGAACTTAACTAGATGTCTCATAACTTACTTGCAGTCCTTGATGGAGGCCTATTTTCTCTGCTGTAACATGGTTCCCTCTCTCCTTGTTTCATAACTATTAAATAAAAGATTATGTCTGCCATATTGAGTTAGCTGATTTATTGACATATTTTGTTTATAGGATTAATTTTAAACCTAAATACAGAAGTAAAATATCTCATCCCTTACATGGATCTGTACCTTACAATTTTGGAAGACCTCGTGACTTTTCTTTCTGTGGAAATGCTTCTAAATGGTACTGAACACTATCCCAGGAGTCAGAATTTTAAGACATTAATCTGGTACTCATGCCCTGAGTTCCTTTGATGCACATCTATTTCACATCAATTTTATGAATTATCAAGAATATTTATTGACCATAAATTATAATAAATAATTACAAATTATGCCAAGTTTCACTAAATTTTTCACTTTAACTGAGACAATGTAAAATGAAATTAGTTACCAAAACAATTAAATATAATTTTTTTAAATTTTTTTATTATTATTATTATTTATTCAACTGTGCGCATGTGCGCGCACGTGTGTGTGTGTCTGTGTGTGTGTGTGTGTGTGTGTGTGTGTGTGTGTGTGTGTGTGTGTAGAACCACGGACGAATTCGCGAACCACCATGGACGCCTCCATCTCCTTCTGCCCCGGGATTCACAGGCTCCGCCCTACCAGGACCAGAAGCGCAGGCCGCCCCCGCTGCCGCCTGGCGTCTATACATGGGATCTGGGATCCGAACTCGGGACCTTCCGCCTGCAAGGCGGAGGCTTAACCCCTGAGCCACCTCTCCAGCCCATAATTTAAGCCCTTATATGCAAAACAATTAAATATAATTTAAGCCCTTATATGTTCAACATTGGGTTGAAACTCGAAACAATATTGACAGATTGTTGAAGTTATTGATGCATTATAAATTTATTTTCTTCAAGTATTCTTCAAGGCTTAGCGTAGAATCAAGCATATATACCATTTTACATTTCTGCTCTATCATTTATAAAAATTGATTCTTAATGGAAGTGAAAAGAGTTTATATTATATTACACTAGATTATCTGTGCATCCTGTTATATTTATCAAATCTTGCCCAAAAGTACAGTTGGTCTTTTGAAACAACGCTGCAGAAATGAAATAAATTAAAGCAAATATCTCTTTTTTTCTGCCAAGGAAATTAAGAAACAGGTAATTTGAGTGATGTAATGAGTTCAATTTTTATCTTGCTTCTTTCTTACCTGCATGGGGTTAGAACATGCTACAAAGTGAGAAGAGATCAGATTTACATGTGCATCTTTCTCATCTCATTTCTATTTAGTACCTTACTATAATGGCTTTGTAGAAAAACTGTTATTCTGAAAGTCACCACTTTAAGACAATTTGGGAGGAGTATTTCCTACACAATTTTCAAGCTGCAAATTCTTTCTATACCATATCTGAGTTCCAGTTCAGAACTAGTTTGAGAATATACAAAATAAACAACAGGATTCTTTAAAATTAATTCTAATCCGAGAATTAATGAAATCATCTAAGAATCTTCCATTTTTATGTTTTCTTCTTTTTGTTCTTCCCTTTATTCTTCGTGTAGACAGTCTGATGTGATGATTCTTGCTTTTAAGAAAGACATTTTATCACAGAAATAAAGAAATATGAGTCAATTATTTCATTTAAAAGCTGATTTCCCCCCAATCTGCCTTGCCAACTCCCTTTACAGTTCTGTCTAAGCTATTGATATGTAAAACCTTCTAATAAGGATTTTGAATTTTAAATCTCTTTGCATTTACTGGAAAATAAGATCCAACATTGTTGATGATGTTAAAATTGGCAGTGACCAAAAAAGGCAAAAGGATAGCTATTTAACATATTAAAGTTTAAGAAGCATTCATGTTACCCTTAAAATGGGAACATGACTGTGATTCTCTATATGTTCTCACAAGTTAGACCTGCAGGCTGGGGACTTTGTAGCAGGCACTTGTGGATCTCACCACTTAACCCAGGGCAACTGCAGAAAAAATGAGCTGGGAATGACAGACACCCTCTAGCAGCTCCTGGCTCTATCATGTTCAGTAGACACAGAAAAACTGGCCGTTTTGAAACTTTTACTCATTCAAATTTACTATCTTCTAACACTGTCTCAAAATAGCTACAAATGCTGGTAACCTTCTTAAGAATCCATGTGCATTTGGTGAGATCTATTGTTTTACTTCCTGGTGAGCTATATTATGTCCCCTTATTTGAACAGGAGTGTATTTCCAGAAAATGATCATTTGGTGCCCAGGGATTTTAGGCTGTCTAGTCCACTCGGTGCCTGTACTTTCTTTGGCCTCATTTTCAAACTGTGTAAGATTTTGGAGCAGTGAAGCACAAAAGAAAATTAAAAAGCAGAGCATAGTTTCTTCTCTTCCACTCAGGTGGAAAAGAAAAAGATAGATGAAAAAAATCAGTATCTCCAGAACACCTAGAAAAACACAAGGTGCCCTCAAAACTGTCATCCTTCCCTGCACTCAAAGACAGTGTCCAGTGCCATTTCCCTGAATTCAAATGTTGTCCTTATCAAATCATGAGGAGTCCAAATACATACACTTTATATGTAGGTGAGCAATTACCAAGAACAGAAACTTCTAATATCATACATTTTTCCTTATTCTTTCCTGGTACATAAGTAATGTTTTACTGATTAAAAAAAACCAGTAAAATTATAGAAGTATATATATTTCTCTCTCTCTCTCTCTCTGGTTGGTGTGTATATGTGTGGTGTGTGTATATGTGTGTGTGTGTGTGTGTGTGTGTGTGTGTGTGTGTGTGTGTGTTGGTGATTCAGCAGTGGAACAGAACAAGATGGACTGGTACTTATGAGTGACATTTGTCTTAGTGCTGAGGAATATGGCCAGGTTTTAATCCTAAAAAAGAGTTTGTAACTTACAAGCAAATGATTATAGCTTTAGCCTGCTTATCGGTGCATATGCAGAGAAGGAGAGAGTGAAGCAGAAAGAGAGAGAGACAGACAGAGACAGAGAGATTTAATTTGAAGATGAATATACATGTCTAACATGTAACCAGGAGGAAATTTCAGGAAAAGAAAGAAAGCAAAATGCAAGAAGTAAATACCATATTATGTATTTTAAATAGAATGAGATTTAATCACTGGAAGATATAAAAGAGAAGACTGGATGATTTGAAACTGCACCTAACATATGGGACTGGCTAGTTAGGTAGGTCCCTTCCTCATGATCTTAGTGTAAAGCTTGAGTCTTGGCCACACACAAGTAGCCTATGAATTTCAGGAAAGCTTTGACGTGCATTTCTGCAAGTAGGAAGCCAGATTTTGTAAAAGTCTGAAGTTGCTGGGACTCACTATCACTGGTAGAGCGATCGCGTTCCATGTATGAGGGCCCAGCACTGACTAAAACAGGAGAAAGCTGTCATGCTAAGGCATCTTCTTGTCACTCGAGAATCTAGAAACTGGAGCCTCCAATATTGAAATTCCAATGTGGAATCTACTGCATTTTTGCCACTCAGATCTCTGGTAAATGTATCTAGTTGTAGAAATCTAATGACCACTCAGAGCCTTGGTGACAGACAGAAATCAGGAAGTATTGTCTCTAGCTGGGTAGCCATGTAGCTCTATCGCTAAGAGACAAAGGGAGAATAGATTTGGGACGGCACCTTCCTTCAGAAGGATATAAAAGATCTGTTCTCCTGAGATACTGAACCAAAGCTGTGAATTCAAGAATCCCAGCTGGTGGATGCATAGAGGGGTTGATGAGAACATTCAAGTCTAGACAGTGAATTTTCTACACATCCAACTCCTGGAAAAGTCAAGGTCACAGGAGTGGCTAGGACACGGTTGCTCTGAAAAACTGGTCCTGAGGAAACACAACACACATCGATGTTTGGGAGTCCAGAGGAGATGGCGAGAAGTCATAGTAGCCTGAGATCTTGTCACACTGACCAAAAATATGATATATGATACCTCACCATTTGTAGTGATAGAGACAATCCTCCAGAAAATACAGTAAAAAGGTTAAGGGAGTAATCAAAGAGATAGGCATCGAAATTAGAGGATCATTTTATCTAGTCTAATAACTAACTGACTAGCTATAAATCCATAAAAATGTAGACTCGATTATTAGAAATGATCAAATCACAAACAAAATAGTCCCTTAAATGAAAGTCATATCTTGCTGTATCAAAAGGTTTGAAATAGTGCACTAATGGTAACTGTAATGAATAAAATATCACATTGTGGTACATTACCATTCATTTTCATGATACCAGAAATGGGAAAATGAAGGGGATGGGAGTGAAAGAGAAAGCTCACGTCCCCAAGATTAATTAGCAAACCAAAAGCATCTAACTTCCAATCAAATATTGAAGGGAAAATGAATTCCCTACCATGCAGTGCTTCATCAAACTAATCAAATCAAATGGAGAGTGAAGAATGGTGAAGTAAATACATTTCAAACACTTTATAAGACTTCAAAACTCACTGTCCATAACTCCTTCCTTGTCCTCACCCCTTCAGGGTACCATGTGTTCTACTTCCTCTTGCTTCTGTTTCCAAGCTTCTGTAGCAAAGCCTGTAAACCTGCCCCTCGGGAAGAAGAAAGATGGAGGAGGATATGGATCTAGCCTGGGTTACAGAGCACAAACCTATCTCAAGAAAAATTTAAAAATGGCTGGATCTCTGGGGCTATAGTTCAACGTCAGAATGCTTGTTTAGCATCTGCAATCCTGGGTTTAATCCTTAGCCCACTAGAAAGAAAAAAGGAAAAAAAAGACAAAAGAAAAATCCTTCAGCAAGCTGGCAACCAGTAGACCAGTCTGTCTACTTTCCTGGCACTCTAGCATTTTCTTTTATATCCTTGCACACCACACAGATGTTCCAAGTGTTCAAAAAATGAGAAGTTTTCAAATCTCACTTGAAGATTTCCAAAGTTTCCAGGCGAGGGGACTCCCATGTGACCATCACCATCCCAGTCTAGAACTGGTTTTGTCTGTGGATAACCATGGGAGTTGACTCAGCTTATAAGATCACGGTGCACAAAGACCTTTTCAACAAAAGTCAAATTTCCTTTCTGTTCTCCACTGAGTCCCACCTGCCTCATAAACCTGATCAGAGGCGGGCAAGCATTGGCTTAGTTCCCAGCTCATCATTAAAGCCACTGCTCACTACCTGCTGACTCACTGATCACAAAAATGAATGATTCCAAGTACAAGAACAATGTCTGACTTGAGACTTGAACAAATGCCTGCTTGTCATAATTCTGTGGTCTTGGAGCAGTATGGGAAATGCACACAGTGAGTGGTCACAATGGCTTCTCTAATTAGCTTCCCTAATGGTATCCCTAAAAAGACACAATTGGAGAAAAAATGTATAGTGGAATAAAAAACCAATTCTTCCCTTACAGATGACCAAGCTGACTTATGATTTGAAGAAGATGGTGTACCCAAAACTAAAATGGTTGAGATTCTGTTCATTACAAAAAAAAAAAAAAAACAAACATAAAACTCTTCTGAGTCTTGTGTTACAATTTACTGTTTCAAGTCCTTTTTACAAGACAGAGTACAAGACTTGGCGCATATTGGAGGAAAAGACATGCAAGCAGAGGCCAGAGAGCATCAGAGACCATCTTCCTTTTCTCAGCTGTGTGGAAGCACTTCTGTGAAATGCTGGGGAGGCATATATTGATCCAAAACAGCAGCAGATTTGCATTTAAGGAAAAATGTGAAGAAAAGGAAATTTGTGGGAGAAGTCCAGTCACAGGTGAACCAGGGCACCTGTGGCTTCCAAGCACACATTAAATATGTTGCCAAAAGTCCCACATTGTCTTTCAGCAGGCTGGGGGCATCTGGCTGAGGAGTACTTGATACCTATGTAGAAGCTAAGTTTTCCCATCAATGCTGAGGGGATCAGGAAACTGACTGGTGGCCACAACTTTAGAGTCAGGCCATGGACTTGAGCTTAATTCAGCATCATGGGATCCAATTCTCCTTTTCACATCCATGTGCATTGCACCAATTGGATAATTTCTTCAGTGCATAAGTACATCATCTCAAAAAATGTCCTCCACAGACCCCCCCCCCCCGACTCCAGGAGGTCACCTAGATTCCTTTGTTGGAAGTCAACTGAACTTCAAAGACCCATGTTCTTTTATTCAAAGATTTTGAATAAAATCTTTGGAGTCCTAGATACTATCCAGGCATGAATCAATTGAACCTTCTGTGCTGTAGTTTTCATGATGGAAATTTAAAACAAAATGTTTATTTTATTGATAACAAAATGTTTACTTGGAAAAGAATAAAAGCCAACAAAAGCCAATGATTTCTAGCACAGTGTATGAGATTTATTTAAAATGTCAAGACAGCAAAGTATTGTCAAGAGTTTCTTTCCAAGAAATTACAGAAGACACCAAAAGGTGGAAAGACCTCCCATGTTCCTGGATTGGCAGAATCAACATCGTAAAAATGACCATCCTACCAAAGGCAATATACAGATTCAATGCTATACCAATCAAAATTCCAAAACAATTCTTTAAAGAAATTGATCAAACAATCTCAAAATTCATATGGAAGCACAAAATATCCTGGATAGCAAAAACAATCCTGAGTAACAAAAACACTGCTGGAGGTATCACCATACCAAACCTTAATCTATACTACAAACCCATAGTTACAAAAACAGCCTGGTACTGGCTCCAAAATAGGACACACAGATCAATGGATAAGGTTGAAGACCCAGATATAAGACCATACAATTACAGAAGGGGCCCAAAAAATCTAATGGAAAAAGAACAGCATCTTCAACAAATGGTGCTGGCAAAATTGGATGTCTACATCAGAAGATTAAAACTGGACCTGTACTTGTCACCATGTATAAGACTTACTTCCAAATGGATCAAGGACCTCAATATAAGGCCAGAGAATATAAAAACCTTAGGTGAAAGGGTAGGGAACTCCCTCGAGCTGATTGGGCTAGGCCAACAGTTCCTAAATGGAAATCCAATAGCACAGTGACTACAACCAACACTCAACAGATGAGATCTTATGAAATTAAAGAGCTTCTGTTCAGATAAAGAGATTGTAACCTGAGCAAAAAGGAAACCCACAGAATGGGAGAAAATTTTCACTAGGCATATATCTAATAGAACTCTATTATCCAGAGTGCACAAAGAACTTAGAAAACTAAACACCAAGGAAACAAATGGCCCAATTAAAAAATGGGCCTTGGGACTTAAACTTTACCAGGGACAAAATTGAAATGTCTAACAAATATCTTAAAAAATGTGCCACATCCTTAGCCGTCAGGGAAATGCAAATCAAAACGTCCCTGAGATATCATCTCACCCCTGTCAGGATGGCAAAAATCCACAATACAAACAACACCAAATGCTGGAGAGGATGTGGCAAGAAGGGAACTCTCCTACATTGCTGGTGGGAATGCAGGTTTATACAACCACTCTGGCAAGCCATCTGGCGATTCTTAAAAAAGTTAAAGATTGAAATTCCATATGACCCTGCTATTCCACTTTTGGGAATAATCCCCCATACAGCAAAAATTCACCTCAATAGCACAAGCATGACCGTGTTCATAGCAGCATTGTTTACAATAGCAAAGTCATGGAATCAACCCAAATGCCCAACAGTTGATGAGTGGATAAGGAAAATTTGGTACATTTATACAATGGAATACTACTTAGCCATCAAAAATAATGAATTAATGAAATTTGCCGGGAAATGGATGGAATCAGAAGAAATTATATTGAGTGAAGTATCCCAGACACAGAAAATTAAGTGCTGTATGTACTCCCTAATAGGTGGACCCTAGTATCAAACCCACTTAGTGACACTCTCAAAGATAAATCTCTATAATACCTATAGTAATTGCAAAGATTATAAACAGGAGGGAAGGGGAAGGAGAGCCACGCAGAAATAAAGAGAGAGGGGATCATGCTACAGCAGAAAAAATAGGCCACTATCAAGTACTGCAAGTAAGCTAAGCAATGAGACATCTGGTTAAGCTCACAGACTGTCCTTCCTGGTCGCTTGCAACTGAGGGGGTTTGATCTCACCAGTCAGGGAGGGCATAGATGGTAACCATCATGCAACTGGGAGACTGAACCCCCTCACCGCAGTCTCCTACCCTTATTCCATCTCCCTTTGAATCTACTCTTATATTAAGACTATTTTAACAGCCTTTTATTTCTGGCTAGGAGGTGACATCCAATACCCATCAGGATTGAGCCAAGGGCAGTGCAGGAGCAGCAAAACTGAAAGAAAAAAAAAAAAACAACCAAACAAACCATAATTCAAAACATCAGAAACCCTACATTAATCACCTGGAACCCGGCCAGCCTAATCTGTCCCCATCCCAAAGCTCAGGGAAATTTGCAGAAGAGGGGTCGATAAGATTGTAAGAGCCTAGGGGCTGGAGAGGTGGCTCAGGGGTTAAGCCTCTGCCTTGCCTGAGTTTCTGGTTCTGGTAGGGCAGGAGCCTGTGAATCCCGGGGCAGAGTAAACAGAAGGTGGAGGCGGTCCATGGTGGTTCCCAAATTCGCCAGTGGTTCTACATACACACACACACACACATACACATACACGTGCACACACATGTGCCCACACACACACACGCGTGCGCACACCCGCACAATTGAATAAAATAAAAGATTGTAAGAGCCTAAAGATGGGGAGGAGCAACGATATGCAAGATACTCCACACAAGTTAAGGGCGAAGTAATCATAATAGGATTTGACATAACCTGTTTAATGACTGACATATCATTGACTCCCCCCCTAAAGTCTAGCATGGATCATAGGCACTAGGATCTTTAGAGGCAAGGGATTAACAGCCACAATAGTGCTCGTACTAAAGAGAACACAAGAAAGGGCTCTAGGCAATGCTACTGAGTCCTTACACCTCATCAGAGAGGAGAACCCAGATGGAAGTTTGACATGCACAGTAAAGGATGCTCCAGGGATTGGGGGGGGGGAGCACTGGGAGAAAGGGAGTGAGGGGGGAAAAGAAAGGGAACAGGGGGGAGGGAGCAAGGGGATCCAGGGAAGGGTGGAGGGAGGGAGGCAACCGGGGTACCTATGAAGTTTGTATGAGTGGAAAAAATAAATAAATAAAAAAAGAGGAAAAAAAAAGTTTCCTTCCAGTCAAAATGTAGTGAATGGTTTGAAAGTCCTGCATTTAAACCTGGTGGTACCCTCTTGTTTCGATCATTTATAAGTATGTTCATAGTGTTGAACCCAATGTTCTCCATGTTCACTGGTCGAAATTCTTCGCTTTTTAAAACAGCATCTCATCCACAAAACCTCCTTGGTCCTCTTTTCTCTGACACCTTTCCTCAAAACTTGCCATCCCTTTCTACTAATGTTTTTCTTTTTCATCTACAGCTTTCTTATAATTGTCATTCAATTTTTCATTATCATAAAGTATCAATTATAGCAAACCCTAAACACCATAGTGAAAGTCACATAGAAGAGACAAATGCAGCTCATCTGGAGTCCTAATTGTTGATTGGCGGCTTTAAGGAAACTTTGCAAAGATTAAATTGGTGACTAATTGTTACAGTCATTGCCAGTGAACTTTATTGTTCTGGCTTTTGAGATCTTGCTTAAAATTCCACATACTTACTACTTCTTCCATTATCCTGTCTAATTTATTTTTGGGGGGTGGTATGGTTGTAATATATCTTTCTATGAATTCCTAACTTATTTCTATGAGTATTTGATGAGTATGTCTTCCTCTTTAATGTATTATCCCCTGTTTCTGATTACTTTTCTGTATGCAGAGGGTTATTTTTAACCTCCCACTTGCAGTAAATAAATGAACAGTCATTGGTACCCATGCATCTCATACCAGTGACTGTTCTGTTTGAGTTTTGCAAAATTATTGCAGGATTCACTGCTAAATGGATCTATTCTTTAGCATTTTTGTGCATGGTACAAAATAATTTGAAATAATTGGTTACATATTATATGTAAGAAATGAACATCTGTGAAAATGACAGCACTTATAATGTCATTCTTGGTCACTAATGACCCTCTGCCTCTCAGTTCAGCCATTTGCTGCTGGGATGCTATCTCATGGTAGTCTTATTAGTGATGTCAAGGAGCTTGATTAGAAGTTAACAGATCTAGGGTCCAGACTACTACTGTCTTACTGTTTCATTGAGAAAATCCTTATAATCCTGAAGTCATGTTTACCCTCCACAAATCAGCAGATGAAAACACTATTAACTTTAGCCTCATTGCTTATTGTCATGAGTGTTACTTTTCCCTGAATCTTCTGCATATCACAGAGTTATTGTTAAGACTGACCCAACTTATGAAAATATGTTGTTATTGGAGAAATGTTGATGGGCTTGATTTGGGTTTTTATTACATGAATCAAATGGGGCAGGTGCTTGGAAGCATTTTAAAATGTTAGGAGTCTCTGCCCTTAATCAGATAGATATGACCACTGTATCATAGTTTAAGGAATAATCAAGTACACTGTTTTTACCTTTTAGCAAGTAAAATGCTGCAAGTCTGGCTCATAAAAGAAGCCACAGGCTATTCATGTTGTAATAGTTAAATAGCTGTTATTCTCAGATGTTATTTTTTCACTCAGTAGGAAAATTTGAGAAGGAACGAAATCTCCTTAGCATAGAAGATGATCATCATGGCTGCCATAATGATCTGACCATTTTGCAGTTCCTTGCTTCCCCTGCTCATTAACATGGGGGCCTCTTTTCCCTGTTACCTCCTGCATGATATCACAGAGTTATTGTTAAAACTGACCCAGCTTATGAGAATGTGTTGCTTGTATAGAAATGATGATGGTTTCAATGTCCAAATAAAGTCTAAGCTCTTCATTTAGGAAGGAAAAACTGTCCTTAGCCTTTCCTCTCACTCATATATTCTGCAGTGCTAGCAATCAAATGGTTAGAAGATTGTTGATCTTGTTTACAGTTTTTATTGTTTTTATTTCTTTTCATGTTTATGTATGCAGAGACACATGCTTGTGTATACATCTGTTATGCATATGGATGAGCACACAAGTGTGTGTGTTTACATGTACTTGAGTGGGCATGCAAGTGGCGGCCTGAGAGTGATATTGGGAATTATCCTAAATCATTCTTCCACTTTGTTACTGTGTGCTGAGTCTTTAAGTAAAGCCAAGCATACCGTTATGGATAGTCTGGCCTAGCCAACCTGATCCAAGGATTCCCAGTCTCCACTTTCCAGGGCTAGAATTACAAGAGGGCTGCCACACCTGAGATCCATTTGATTTCACGGTGTCACAGTTACTCTTTATGCTGTTTTGAGACAAAACTCATTCACAGCTTTTGGGGAGAAAGGGAGATTTATTTGGTTTGCTGCTCCAGAGGGAACAGATAGTTCATTAAGACAGAAAAGACATGGCTGGCAGCAGAAGCTGGAAGAGGCTCAGGTCACATCCACCGTCATGGAGGCCGAGGGAGCAAACAGCAGACTGCTAGAGCAGGCAATTGGTAGAAACAGGGAAGGGTTTTCCAATCTCAAGGCGCACTGCCTGTGTCAGGCCTTCCTCCAACAAAACTCTACCTCTTAAAGGTGCCACAGCTTTCCCAAAGATTAACAACAGCTAAGAATGCAAACACAGGAGCCTGTGGGGGGCAACTCACATTTGAACTGTGACAGATCGCATGTGTCATCTTCCACAAAACCTTTTCAATTCACACACTACTGACATTGTTACTCTGAACTTGTCAGCCCCTTTTATGCATTTTTGCATCACACTTTTTATGCATCTATTTTTCACCTTACAGTACTCTTTTTATTTATAATTTTTTCTTATATGCCCCCATTTCATTTTCTTTTGACAAAGCTGACAGTGGAGAAGGGTTGTAAGTGGGAAGGGGAAAGAAGATGGGACTGGGGATTAAGGTGTGAAACTATCATAAATCTACTGTATTCATGGGTGAAACATAGAAGGAGAATGTTTTTACAAAGCATGAGGTCCTTAGACTGCATTCGACTTACTGTATCCTCACAAGTGTTCCCTTGGGCAACAGGAAGTAGTCAACAAATATTTGTGGAATTAGATTAAAATTGCCAACCAACAATTCAGATAGGGCAATCAAACAGAACCTTTCATGGAACTCAATGAGTTCAGAGAATATTTCTCCTCTGGTTTTAGTGTTCTGAAAAATGGTCTGTAAGTGTGACTGGAAGCAAAGACTCAAGCTATTTGACTAATAAATGCAAGTAAGAGTGGAAATATGTCTTGCTAGAAATCAGTAACCAAATATAGAGTGAAATAGTTCACATAGCTAGATAGTTGATTTATATGAGTTTTACATATAGGACATACTTTGAAAGTTTACTGAGTTTTTAAAGCATAAAGGAAGTTTTTCAAGGCAGCTTTTCAAGGAAGGGAGGCTGAATCTGACAGATTTGGGAGGAAAAAAAAAAAGAACTTGTGCTGTGCCCAATCTTCATTATGTTGAGAGAAATAATCAAATTGGAGCAAATATTTTTCAAAGACTACTTAGCAACAAATCAAATTTGGACAAACGCATTCTAAGTAATACTACAAGCAACTTTTAAATGTCTTATTATGTATTTTATTGTAGCACGAAATGATCTTCCCTATGTTGTAGCAGTTTCTAGTTTTTGGAGTTCTATGGTAGCCACATGTGCTCAAAGAAAATAGTGTGGTTAAACCATAATCCAGAACATCAGAGACTCTATATCAACTACCTGGAACTAGGCCAGCCTAAACTCTCCCATCCAGAAGCTCAGGGAAATTTGCAGAAGGGGGGGCGGTAAGATTGAAAGAGCACAAGGATGGGAGGAGCAATGATATGCAAGATACTCCACACAAGTTAGGGCCAAAGCAATCATAATTGGACTTTGCATGCCCTGCGCAATGTCCAACACACTATTGACCCCTCAAATTCTAGCATTTGCTAAAGGCACTAAGATCCTTGGAGACAAGGGTTTGACAGCCACAGTAGTGTTCCTATGTTTAAGGGGAACACAGGAAAGTGTTCTGGGAAATGCCACTGGGTCCTTGCACCTCATCGGAGAGGAGGGCCCAGAGGAGAGTCTGGCATGCACATTAAAGGATGCTCCGGGGATGGGAGGGGGAGGCACTGGGGGATAGGGAGGGAGGGGGAAGGGGGCATAGGGCAGTGGGAGGTTGGAGGGAGGGAGGGGACCGGTGTACCTGTTAAAGTTGTATGAGTAGAAATTAAAAAAAATATATAGTGTTGTTAATATGAGCTTGGTTGTAGAACAGACACCTAAGCTTTGTCTACTTGTTCTCTTTTTTCCCTGCTATTCATTCACATTATTTATATTTTTCTTAGATTATTAAAACGAGAAGAAAGCTTCACCTTCATCCCTCGCTCCCGTGAAGAGCTTCCAGACAACTTTCCAAAGGAAATCCCAGGGATCTGCTATTTCCTGGAGGTAAGGACCGGTCCGAAGCCACCAAAGCCTTCTCTGTCCTCATCGAGAATAAAAAAGGTTTCCTACAACATTGGCACCATGTTCCTCCGGGAGACAAGCCTCTGAGACCTGCTTCAGATCAAAGACTCCTCCAAAAAGCACAAGCCCAGAACATGGGTCCCAACAGGAGGCCGGGAAGAGATTTGTTCTCTTCCGATGTGTTGTTGAGAACAAGCAGTAGAATTTCTGTGTTTATGTCAGGCAATAATCTTTAGAAAGGGGGAGGGGGACTGCTGTTAATAATAAAAAAAAAAAGCTGGGGAGTGGGCGGTGGGGGATATAAGATACATCCATCCATACAAGTGTTTTTGGTCATATATATTTTAATTACAAGTACAGGTCCCCTTTCAAAACTCACCCTTAATAGAATGTGTTTCCCTGTTTGTCACCCGTACGGCTGTCTTTCCCTATATATATTTGTATCACTTTTGAGAGCCAGTTTTCAGTATATATTCCTACATTTAGTGAATTGATAGGTGAGGAATATTTTCTAATTTTCTTTTTCTGAACAGACATTTCATATGTAGATCATGGCAGTGTGGCAAACTTACTTCCAAGCAGGAAGAACTGTAACTCAGCAAAATATTTTAGGGATATTACCTATTTTTATACATAGGTCTTCTTCTAGATGATTGCATTTCACACAACATTATTCAGTTTTCAGAATCTGCTACTGTGTTGTTGGTATATTATGTAATGCTTCCCTGCTAACCTACTACGGTCTTACTTATTTAGAGGGTTTAGTGCTTGAACCGAGAGTCTCTATATAATCAAACATTTCAGCTTCAGAGAAAGCATTGTATATCTTCTTAGCAAACATATCTTTTAGATTTAATTAATGTAGCATGAAGTCCAGAGGAATTGGTATTTTCTAGTAGCAGATATATCTGTAACTAAGACTAAGGATTTTTTTTCTTTTTTTTTTTTTTGTCATTTTCTACTACATATCAGTTAAAAAGCATACTTTGCTACACTGGACCCTTTTCAAGGTAGCACTTACAAATATTGGTAGTTTTTGTAACTTTCAGCCTCATTCTACTAAGCAAGATCCCCCAAATGATATGCCAGTGACTGCCCTTCCCTGTTCCCAGCTGATGTCTCACAACAGCTGATTGTCCCTCTCAGCAAGCATTGCGGACAAACAAATGTCAGGATGCATCGCTGAGAATGTTGATTCTTGTTGCATAACCCAGAGTGAGGAAGAATATCGAATATTGTAGCTCTAGGATTTTCAAAACTGTGCTCCTCTTGCAGTTTGCTCAACATGGCTTTGGATTCAACGAATCACATCATGAACATTGGAGTAGATCTCACCTTCAGAGTTAGTAACCACCATAGATCAGTACAAATGGTTAACTTTCCGTTGCATGTTCTGCTAATTGAAGGCCTGCTCCTACTAATCAATGCTGCATGAAAATATTATTACAAACTTACCCTGAAACCTGGGGCACGGTGTATCCAGAGCTTTCCTATTTGGGATCAGATATTAAACCTAAAATTCTATACAACTGAATGAACTAGAAACATTATTTGTTGTCTTGAACCCTAAGGTGCCATATTCTTTCTCCAGTATGTATAGTCACTGTTAGCAACATCTACTGAATGCAATGAATTTCTTTTTCTGTTTGGGGATCTTGGCTGCATTATGATTTTTTTATGATGTAACTCAGATAAGATATATAATAATTAATTTCCAATGTAGTCTGTGAGGATTATTTTTTTAAGTTCTCTAAGTGTGTGACTAAAAAACAGTTATAAAAATGCAAAGTACCTGTTATAATGTCATCTCTTTCATAGTTTGAGCTGTGGTCTCATGGGGTTGAGAATGCTTTTGTAGCAATCTTCAGGCAGAGAAAATATGACATAGACCCGCATATCTCTAAGCCCTTGCCTGTCCTGCTTTTCCTAGGCTAGGTCTCTGGTTTGAATTCTATGGAAAGAGAGCCCCAGGATTTGTAAAAGAGGTGCATATGTTGAATGTTAGTTAATCTTGTGAGGATAATTACAAAGAAATCTCTTCAGGGGACTTCTTTCACTATGGACAATGATTGCTTTGAAGCCAATGTGGATGGGTTTGGCTGCAAACTCCTGAGTCCCCAGAAAATACCTGCAGGGAGTTGATGGTTCCCTAATAACCAAGGAACATGGGAAGTGAGCCATGCTGGATGCAATGATTAATATTTATTCTGTATAGCCACCTGCTTATCATGCTATATGTAATCAATAAATATTCAATAAGCAAAGTGGAACCATAAAGATGAAAAAAAATTCACTTCCATGAACTATCCAACCTATTTATCTGCTTTTATTTTTTGGAAAAGATTTGTCTGAATAACTCTTCTAAAAAGATGTTATTCTCTTTGTAATTAAGACAATCTATGAAAAACATCGTGTGTATTTTAAATCCATCCCTGGTGAAGGAACTCAAAATAACTTGTACATAACTCCTTTTTTTGAAAATCACAAACTCTGTACTGGTTTATGTTATTTCATGTAGAAAGGAAGTAGCCATTTATACTGTTAGAAATGCCACATTGAAGAACATTCCAGAAATCTAGCATATACCATTGACAGGTTGTAAATTACATTCTTCAAACAGTATAATCTAAATATATTTTTGTAAGTAGTCTGAGGAAACAGTCTAGTGTGTTAGCACTTTTCCAACCTATTTGAGTTGATTAATACAGTCATGTTGTTACTCTGTGTGTTTGCAAGGTATTGTATAAAGTACCCATTCCTTTTGCTGCAGTTGTAGAAGCTAAAAGCTGTTTAAAAATGCACTATATTTTATTTGTACTACACGATGCAGTCTATATATCCTACTTCAGGAACTGGCACTATAATGATGAAGTAGCATCTTGATTTTATGTGACAAACACCCATCCATGACTCTCATTTACTTAACAACTCCTAGGAATGGTATGCATTTTAAATTTAAATAAAGCCAAGTGATCTGAAATTCATGTAATGTACTTAATCCACTCTAAATAGAATGATTTAAAATGTACACAGCACCTATAACTTCCCTGTTTTATGTTAAGTCCTACACCTAATTTAGAGTAGGTACTTTCTAACTGGCCATCGGCACCAACGTATTTCATCACATTGGATTCTCTGGATAGTAGATTGCCATCACATACAAAAAAAGAAAATAAATCAACAATACAACATAGTCAGATGCTCCAGATAATTGTCCAAATCTTTCTGCCAAGAATCTGCTTTGTGAATCTTAAGGTAGCAACAATAGCTATAATGAAAGAATAATGAGACTCAGAAATACAATTGGAAGCTCAGCTGTATAATGTAGTGGAAGTTTCCTTTGGGCCAACTGTCTGAAATCTTCCTTTACCTTCATCTCGCTTGCGTTTTTCACTCTCCCTTTCTATGCCTGGATTATGTGTGGAGGACAGTGAGCTGTGTGAAATATGGGCTTGTGGATCCTGTGCTCCTGGTCAGAGACTCACCTTCCCACATAGTGACTGTGGTGCAGCGACCATCATTATGTTGCGAAAGTGGGAAAGCAAAGCAAAACAGAAAAATAACAGCCAGAACAACAGTCTCATTCATGAATGTAGCAAGCCTTTTAAGCTTGCAAACTCTTCTAGAGAGTTCAGGCTATAAAGCAAAAGTCAACTATTAGAAACAAAAAACAGAGCCACAAAGAGTTTGCACAACCACCAAGTTTGCGTTCTGCACACAGTCATCTTGTTGCTGGTCAAGTCATGGGTCTGCAGCTGTGAGGTAGTAAGAAACCTCAAGGCCACGACCATCACTGAATATGATTGTTGAAAGATCCCTGGCTAAACTGGTTGTGGGTGATTAGAGTAGAAAGCAAACCTAAGTGTCTTTTGTGTTTTTTGAGGAAGATGCCAACCGCCCATCCTTCACCCTCTCTTTCTCCATACTGTCATTGTAAACCATCTCACCTGCTCTAGCCAAACTCCCATCAGCCTCTGTTCCCTCCTCACTTCTAAACTAGGTGTGATCACAGAAAGATATAGGTGAACTTACCAGAGTTGGCCCTTCATAATAGTATCTATTCTTGCAATGTGTGTCAGAGCACATTGCTTGTCTACATATATTCTTAATCTTCTTTCAAGCTCTAGCCTGATTCTAAGCACTTTGAGTGACTTCCTTGAAAGCTCCTTTGGAATTAATTATACATGCATGACTTTGCATATGATTTGGATGACACCAGATGCCTTTCCATCAACAAAACCTAGAGACTCAAGTCTATGAACCAATCCTGTATCTTCCCTTGAATATTTTTACTTGTATATTATAGACCTATAACTCTAAAAATTATGTCATTCTACAGGCTTCAGTAAGCCTAACTAGAGATTGCCCAAACAATACTAATACAAGACAGAATTAAAGTATTAAAGCTTACATTCTGGCTGGAATGATGGTTTTATGGGCCTCTTGTAGATAAGCATATCTAAGTTATAACCCGTTGGTTTAATGTACACCCAAGGTGTGTAAATGCGGTAGAAAGTAATTTATTTCAAATGGCCTTAGCCCAAGACTCAGTTTCAGAATCCTCATGGTGGTGAATGAAAAACAGACACTGAGATTATATTCAGATCAACATAATTTTGTCAGAGTACATAGAGATAGTGTGCAAAATTCCTTCCTCACACTTGATTCAAACAACTAAAGCCTACATTTTACCATTCTGCCACATTTCTGTTTCTGCCTTCCCTTTCATTAAAAATGAAGTTGTGGATACGTTTAATACAGGAAGAATCACTACTAACCTCATCCTGTAAAAATAGTTTTATAAAACATGTCATCCTAGTTTGTGTGTTTGTGTGTCCATGTGTTTATTGAATGTGGATGCTACGTGTCTAAAAAGAAAGACATTTGGGGATAACTTGGGAATATAAAGAAGGATTGTATCTTTATTTTGGCATGTTATATATTTATCATAGCTTCAGCCAAATAATTGACTGTTGTCCAAATCTTTCAAAAACTGACTTAGTTAAATGGTTCAATTGAACTATATCTGGCTGACTTCATAAGAATTACCTAGGAAGTTTTAGGAATACAAATTCCTGGGCTTTGCTTTCAGAGCCCTGAAGTCAGTAGGTCTTAGGGAGGACTGGAATCTGCTTTAGGAAACCACTCTAGGGAATATGAACATGCAGCCAGACATGGAATTACTGAAGAGCATGCTAAAAAGAAAAATCCTAGTGACTGGAAGTGAATATAAAAGTTCATTAAGAGAGCAATATAATATTTAATTCATAGTTATTTGGAAAATTTAAACACTCTGGGATTCATGTCATTATTTCTTTCACACATTGTAATTTTTAGCTTCAACTTCAAATTCGTAGTTTGCTTTTGGAGCATGGGTCTTCAAAATTATTAGAGCTAGACATCAACACTGATAAGCATGAGGGATGAATATTGCTCACTATAGGGCTATTATGCATAACAGCTATCTTCTTAGTTACTGCCAGAGCTGTGCAGTACACTACATCTGCTGATCCTCACCACCGAGGTATATACTATGAGCTTTAGGACACAGAAGCAAGTGTTGAAATGATGGCCTTACTTTTGATTATTGTTTTGAACTTTAGGTAGTAAAAAGATACCAACTGAATAGTTCATCTCACTATGTACTGTGTACACTGGAGTGTGCACTCATCTAAAAGTGACTTCTCAGCAATACTCTGTAACAATCTTTCAAGCAATAACTTAAGCCATGGCAATGAGGCCATATGCATCCCTCTCTGCACTTCTGTGCACTTTGCCAGGCCTTTAGGGAGAGGGAGACAGGTTTTACATAAGCAATAATATAGGCGGCTTGGAATTTTTAAAGACATTCACTATTTTGTAGCCAAATGAACAGCAAGGGATGACGCAAAAATATTCAAATGAATGGCATGCTGAAGCCACCTCAGGACTCGTTCATTTGCAACATGCATATATTATACTTCCAATGACTTACACAGTTAGTACAGTCCACCAGACTCCAGCATGTAATTTAAAAGTACCTTTCCTATTGTGATTTCCACTTCTCTCAGAAGGAGTCATGTGTTGCTTATAACATTGTCTAAGTCTTTGCAGCTCTGTCCTGAATAACAGACAGGGACAAGTGAAGGGTATATGAGTGGGTGTAGAGCAGAAGTTAGAAGAGTGAAATGAGGAAGCAGACTTTCTAGAAATATCCATGGGTCTCAGTTTGATAAGTCTTGAAAGACAGAATATGAAAAGAGATAATGTTGACTGACTGCTATGTTATCTACTCAAACACTTAATGGATATAATAATATTTTTACATCATAACAGTGATTGGATGAAAGTTATCTATGATATGATCAGCAAACATTTTTGTGGAAATGTGTGGTAATCTTGATAGAACACTAAATCTTGGAGTTTCAAATTGAGTGATCCATGTTTCATCTTTCTTAAGCTACAATTTCAACAAAATATGGCATTTCCAATTATGGTCAATCTGCTAATAGTTAAATTTACTTCTCTGTCATTTAGAAAAATGTATTAGGGTTTCAGATAAAGGCAGTTAGTAATCAATATCTAAACATCAAATTATTATTGGTCAGAGAAGCTTGGACTCTTTTTAAGCATGTAAATACATATTCCTTCTATTACTATCCAACTAGGTAAACTCCAATCATACATTTGAACACGGTTAGAATAAGGTTTTGGTTTGCTTGCGTTACATTTATTTTCTCATTATCCATAGAAAAACTGAGCCCCCTGCTGTCTACCACTGAATGATCTTATCATAATCAAATGAGAATGTTAATTAATTGAGAATTTCAATATTTACCCTTTTCCATATTATTGGATGTTTGATATCTTAAGAAGTATGCATTTAAGTGGTAATAAATAGATAATAGGAACACTTAATTTGGGTCTACTACATTACACTGAATTTGTCCTTCTGGTAACCCACCTGGTTTCCCATAAGATCATTCTTAATATTTTATTAAAAGTGATATTATTTGAAAGTAGGAGAGGGAAAGAGAGAAAGATAGACAAAGAAACAGAGAGAGAGAGATAGAGAGAGACAGAGAGAGAGACAGAGAGAGAGACAGAAAGAAACTAAATGGTAAATAGGATAGCTTGCTTTTGATTCTTTTATCTGTTCAATAAAAGCATCAGTTTATTTACAGTCTTCCTCTCTGGTCTTTTTACTATTTAAGTCACATGAACATCATTTCAGTGTGGTCTATAAAATGCCATTAAGTCCAAGTTTAGAACAGCAAAATAATAATTGTGACAAATCAGAAATGTTCTGTGCTGCCTCTGGGTGCCCCTCACTTTCTGAAATTCTTTGCCTCTGACTGCTACACAGTTGTGCAGTTATGTTAAAGTCACAGGGACCAATGGAGGGAGAAGATTGAGTAGGAGTTTTAGATGAGATTGAACAGAGGGATTTGGTTTGGTTTTCTTTCAAAAGATCTAGAGCCTTTAAAAAAGAGAGATTCAGGGAGAGGTGCTTCCTACAGTAGATGCCTCTGATGGGTTGAAAAACCACATAATCTATTTGGCTAGTCTTCACTCTTGTTTTAAAGACTAAAAAAAGACCAAAAGCCCCCCAAAAGCATCACCAGGCATTATCAGTCATCTTAGGTAGGACCAGTCTGGGCAGCTGTGCCTCTCTACACAGCAGCCCTCAGAAGCCCACAGAGCTAGTAAATAGTGTTTCTCCGAAGGTGGATGATAGAACCATCCTTGGTTATAATGAGAAAGATGAATGAAAGTATCAGAACATCTGGCTTCATGGAACAAAAGCTTAGCACTCACTCTGCCATGTATCACAGAGACAGCTGCTAAAATTAGCACAGAAGAAAAGCCGGGCAGTGTGCAAGTAACATTAAAACCAAATATGTGCAGCTAGACTAATGTTGGGAGATTACTAATGTTGAGAGTAATGGTGTTCTTAGCTTTCCTTTTGTTCGTGAGTTATAGAAAATGCATCTTTTCCTAATTGAAAACTTTAAAGTCTAAGGAGAAACTATTTTGTGTTCTGAAATCTGTACATTTGATATTCTTTACATATTCTTCTCAAATGGGGCTGTCTTTGCTAATCAAACAAGTCAACTTCAGAAAACGCTCTCATCAAATTTGGCCTTCTTCTCTGGGATGCTCATAAAGCTACAAGTGCATCCTCGTAGCATGTACCATGCTCTATGGGAGAAAGTGTGCTGCTTTCTGCCTTCTAATAGTAAAAGTAGTCAGTTTCTGTTATTATCACCCAAAATATTCTCCTTACAGTAACTGGTTAACTCATGCAGGATTTATTTAGAACAAAAATTTTAAAAGGAGTAAATAGTCTCCTAAAACTTCAAGCCAGAATTAGCAGTTATAGAAATAATTAAAGATAATATATCATCAAATTACTTGTATTTAAAGTCATAATGTTAAAGATACATTCATAATGTCAAAGATTCTTTAAACAATTGCTAAATGTACCAAGTCCTTCATCTGTGAGAAAGAAAATTAATTCTGTACCTGAGTCCCCCCAGGTTTTACCCTCTGTAAGTAACACCTGATTATGGATTACATGAATTTCAATGAGATTTTTTTCTCTCATATTACCATTTCTTACAGAAAAATAAAGATGTAGAAGATTCCGTAAATATATAAACTTACAAATTGTGGCATTGAATCACAATTCTTATATTTAATGACATTACTGTGTTTCAGATATGACACTATCTTAAGGTGTTATCAAGATTAATAATAACATTAAAATAGCATATTCGGGTTTGTTCAAATACAGGTGCAAATTAAGGCAAATTTTATTTCTACAATATCTCTGACAAGAATGCATGAATTTCCACATGAAATAAATACCAATTCTTAGCAAAATTCTACTTGATCGGCCTTTCAACAGGTATTCTGATTTGTTCAATGCCATTGGCTTTCAAGGATAACAAAGAGAGTGTCTTTGTTCTGAGATCAGATCAATATATTTAACTATAACCATAGACAGCCTTTCTCTTTTTTTCTCCTAAGCACACTAAGCTTAAAACTTTGTGGAAAACAGCAAAATATTGAACCAGTTAGTTGCTTTATCAACAATATGATATCGTCCTTTAGAATTTTATTTGTGTAAATCATCACATTAAAACAAAAGACTAACCTTGGGTTGGATGCTCAGATAAAATTCTTTACAGTCTTTGAAGAGAAAATATTGTCAAAAAGAGTAAATTATCTCTGATGGTAGATATCAACTCCAGCCAAGCAGGTCTAAATGAACTATAGAACTATATAATTATGGAACATAATTCAGTGAGAACCTTTAAAAAGACTCTTTAATATTTTCTGTTGTGTAAAGATAATTATTAGTGGAAGGCAGCCTAAATTATTGGTCTTTTAATCTCTTTTGAGTGTCTCATTAGGCACTTGTAAAAATCCATCCCTTTGATTTGTTATATAACTCAGTGACCTGGAATAATGGCCGCTCATTGCTTTTGCTTTTGATCCTTAAAACACTTTTTTTCTCTGTCTAAAAATGTCTTCTCCTAAAATACAATGATTACCTGACTACAGAAGCTGTCTTGTTCAATAAGAACATATGAAATATTTAGCTGGATGGAACATGATGTGAAGACAAAGATGCCAGAGAGAACATGCAAAGGCGATTCTCACACATATTAAAACTGTGTTTGTGGATGAAACATAGTAGGTTGCACAAGTAAAAAGATTTGAAAATAGGAGGGAATCTGGCAAATGAGATGAAGGTGATAAGAGAAAAGGAGAGAAGATGGGATTGAGGACTTAATGGGTAAAAATATTATAAATCCACTATATTCGTGTATGCAACATTAAAAAATGAAAACTATCTGAATCCAACCTTGTTACCTAGTAAAAAAAATACATTTCTACATACAGACTCTTTTAGCCACAGTATTCATATGCAATAAGATGTAGTGAAATGATAGTACTGTAGTATTCAACATGTAAAGAAAGCTAGATAAAATAAATAGAAACTTAATAAATATACTAACTAGGATAAATATTTTTTAAAAAGAAAAGAATAAAACTTCACCCATTCAATATGCCTATCTGAGAAGAATTTTCTTTAAATTATTCATTTATTCTTTCATGAATGAACACAATGAATTTATGAGTTTCACACCTTAATCCCCATCTTCTCTCCACTTCTCACTACAACCCTTTTTCTTCCCTGGAAATCTGCCTCCTATTATCTTCTTTTATTTTTAATGAATGACCCACTGGGTTTCATTTGGGTTGTCTTTGACGGCATGTGCCTGAGCACTTGCTGAAGCATGAATCAAGTATCACTAGGCATACCCTTCAAAAAAGCATCTTCAGGACTTGTTATCTATTTGGAAAATTTCACACTCTACTTTGTGTTCAATTGATATTTGCAGAAGTATCAAGTTAAATTGCAGTATAGTCTTTATGCTAATGAGAAACCATGTAGTAATATGAATAGCAGCTATGACTGTAACTTGAACAGGAATAGACCTGGTATCTTTTCTGGCTATGACTCTGTGAAAGTGAAGTAAGAGAATGAATTGTGTATGTAGATACTGTGTTCATAGAACACATGGACCTTCAAAGTTTATGGGTATCTTTAACTCCTCTGTTTTCCTCCCTCCCTCCTTCCCTTCCCTTCCTTCCTCCTATTCTTACCTAGTTCCCTTTCTCTGGTTCTTTCTGACCCTTGTGAGGGACATAGCAGCATATTTTATTCTTTCAGTCAAGGTCTTCCTTTTCGACTTTCACATGACTGAGCACTTTGTGAACTGCAGGACAAGGAGGAGAACTCCTGGCAGAGATCTTGTGGACAGAAGTAACTATGAGCTGTGATCTTGGCTGCAGGTGGTTTTGTCAATGAAGATAAGCATGGGTCTATAAAAACATTTTTGTATTCTTTTGCATCAAATGTAAACGTTTTCTTTCTCAAAAACTATCAGGGTCAAGTTTTTTGAACAATCTCTTACCATCTTAATTAAGAAAAACCCTTTTCTCTTTAAGTAAGCCATTTTTTAACTTGAAAACCACACTAATAATTTAAATAGAAAACAATTCTTTTCTATTTGTTCTTCTGGATATCAGTGTCAGGTTGGCTTGTTATACTATTTTGAGTTCTCAGATGACCTAAAATCACTTGCCATGGATTTTATATTCACTCTATTGAAAAAGCAATATATGCTATACTCTTAGCTATATGCCTTCGAGGACTTAGCCTATATTCACATAGCTGTTTTTAACCATAATCTTGGCTTTTTTTTTTCAATAGAAGCAATGAGTTAACATCATTTTAAATAAAAAAGATGCAACTTTAATCATTCTATGTTATAGTAAACCATCAATCATTTATAAATCCCAATGCCAAGCCATTTACTTTTCAGGGAAAATTAAATAGTTTCTAGCAAAGTACATAATTCATAAGAGAAAATAGGTCAAATATCTATTTAAAAGCATAATAAGTAAGAAAGCAGAAAAGTGATTTAGAAAACACACTTCAATATTAAGTCTTGAACAAAACTTTAAACATCTTTAATTGTCTAACGCTGATAATAATTTTATTTCATATTTTCATGATAATGTACTAGTATTATTTTGAAACTACTTAATTTTTCCCCTATAGCATAAGTAGTCAAATGCTGAGGGTAGTTTGTTTTCTTGGGATGGGACCTTGTGCATATTAACCAACCGTTCTACCACTGAGCTACACTCCAGCTATCACCTTTTTGCTCTTGCTTCCTATTTCCTTGATTCTTTTGTTACGTTCTCCAGAACCATACATCGAGACCACATAGAAAAGAATGGGTGTAAAAATTTTCAGAAAAATCTAAAAATTCCAGCAGGGATGGCTCTGCTCATTGACTCTCATTTATTTTGCTGCCCATGTTGAGACTGTGTAAGGAGCCAGCAGTGACTATATGCACTGTCATGTAGGAAGATACTGTTTTTTTTCCTATGATTTTTCTCACCAAGAAAAACCTCATCTCGAAATTATACTCAATTAATCTTGATACAACCTTTACCACTCTTATTTGTCTAGGGAAATATTTTAAGTGATGCTAAAAAAGAAGAAATACAGATGAGGAAAACAGGAGAAATTAGGATGAAACTTGAGCAGCTGGTCCCACAGTCCCATCTCTCTCCTGATGCTTTGTTGATGCCTCCTAGAAATCATGTATCAAATCCACAGCTCCTGACTCCTTGTCCTTGTACCACTGTCTCATCAGGGCATGATGGCTAGGAAAGTCAGAACTGCAGCAGGAAAAAGGCCCATAGACAAGAATACTGCCTTATTTTTTTTCTTTGAATTGGTTAAATAATTTGTTTCCTTTAGAAAAAGAAATCTTCTGGAGAGTTTCACTGAGGAACAATGGTAAAGTATTAGAACAGATCCCTGCAACTGCATTGCACATTGAGTCTCAAATGACAATATTGCCTCATTCTGCTTTTGAAATAGAACAATTAAGTATGCTCTAGAAATACTCTGTATCATTCTTCATTTCAAAATCAACCTACCTGAATTCAGACTACTCAACCTGTAAGTTGCCATTTTGCAAAACCAAAAGGTCTCATTTTCTGAACAGGACTTCAATACCAAACCCTTTCTGATCATCTGGGTGCAAGAAAGAAACAGCCAATGCATTCCCATCAAACATTCAGGCACTATAGAAAAATAAATAGGTTTCCCACACTGATAAACAAATGTAGTTAATATGTGCTTGGCTTTTCTTAGCTTCCTCTGCATGGGGTAGATTTTACTGAATCAGATACCTGAGTTATTTTAACATTTTTCCCAATTTCTTTGCTGCAATCTCATGGGTCTAAAATTTTGACTTGGCTTGCTGTAAATAATATTGTACACCTACTCTTTTGCATATTATACTTTGTGGATCATTTCCTTGAAAAAAATCTAGTTATCACACACTGAAATTATAATGTCATCAAATAATTCCAGATAAATATGCTAATATATATGTAGGGCATGGTTAAATTACACATATTTTGAAATGTCAATCTATTTTTCATTTGTTTTATTTTTAATGAATGCATCTCTTAAACCTGTTCCATTAATATTAATATTAAAAAGACTCATTTGATGTTACAAATTATATTTTAAAGTATTTTCCTTTATCCAATACAGGTTTACAGAAAACTTTTCTGGTTAAAATGATAAATTATATGCCGCATTTCACTAGAATTTTAAGGATAGGAAATGTACAAGTACAAAAGCATTTATAAGATTACAATATCCACTGTGTATCCTTTTCTTCTTGTGTAACACTATTTTTTTACTCATTTGTCTATTTTATTTGTGTTTTTTTCCAAATGATGCACAATGTATATAGCATGTTTCATGATGCACTAGTTATTGTATTTACAGACTACAGAACAAGGTAAATTTGTTTATGAAAAATGAGTGATAGATAGATATTTGGGATTCTTATAAAGCAAGGTGGAAAATAACAATTGTGCGTTACATTTACATAATTCATTATAAAACTGTCTGTTTATGTCATGCATTATTTACCTTAAAAATTCAAATTGTCACCTTATAAAATATTTAAGTCAATAAATTATACCAAAAATGGAGCCTGTAGATTCTTGTGTATATGCATGATGTATGTATGCTATGTGTGTGTTTATACATGTGTACGTGTAGGTGCATGTGTGTGTGCATGCATGAGTTGTATAAGTGTATGTTGTGTGCTTGTGTGTGTCATATGTGCATATGTATGTTTTGTGTATTTGTGTGTTCATGTGTGTGAATTCAGGTGTGCTCCATGATACACATGCAGAGGTCAGAGCACAAAGTTGGATGTTGCTCCTTGCTATCTACCTGGTTCAGTTATTGTTTTCCTTATATATGTGCCAGGCTGGCTGGCCCATGAGCTTCTGAAGATTCTCCGGTCCTAATTTTGCATCTCCCTATGGGGTATTAAGATTACAGATGCTTATATTAAGCATCCAGCTTTCATGTCAGTTGTGGTGATTTGAACTCAGATCTTCACAGTTGTGCAGCAAGTGCTTTTCACATTGAGCCATTTCCCCAATCCTGTGGGTTCTTATGAAAAACTTTTTGTCTATACTGTGACAATGGAGAATGTGAATGAATAAAAGAGGAGAGAAAAGGACACGTGTGTGTCTTAAACAGCTGCTCATCATTCTGTTGACACATGAGCACACTGAATGCTGAACTATTTTCATAATAGGAAATCTTTCCTTAATTCTATCATAAAACAAATAATTCATATCACAAATTTTATAATCTTGTGCATTTTCTTCATAACACAGGAAGGGCACAATCCACTTATCTTGTGACCAAAATAAGTGATCTGATAAAGAAAAAAAGATCATATTGCTGCCATAGCTATATGTCAGCTAAATGAATACTGCAAGTCTGTCAGTATCTCACATCTCACGTAGGTAACTTTCAACACACTCCTGCTAGAACACTTTAAACCTAATGATCCTGTATTCTAGCAGTGGGTGTTCATAAAATCGAGTTACCCATTATTTGATTGATTCTCATCTTAGACTATTTTCTGTCACCAAGAATATAAGACCACAGACTAGGAAAGTTAAAAAGAAAAGAGGCCCAAGGTTGTGGGGCCATCAGCAGTGAGCTTCTTGCTTTCAGAGTTCCTAGGCAGTGCAGAGCATCCTGTGGAGAAACAGTGCCTAATCATAGAAATGCTCTACTTGATGACTTCCACATAAGTCCTAATCACAAGTCAGTGGTGGACAATGACTAAGAGGAACACCTGGAAGAGTCTGGCTGACCTGGATTGATAGATTCCCTCTGATATAACTGGCAGGATGACATTTTGAAAGTGAAGGGAATTTGATCAATTACTGAAAGAGCAATAACTTCTAAACGTGCAGACTTTGCTCTAAGTAAGCCTTCCCAGTACAGTTCACGCTAAAATTGTGCTGTGCAGGCCAAAGACAGAGCCTAGTATGGGGGCCTAGAGTAACAGAAGACTCACAGCAGCCTGGGTGGGAAACTGACCACTTATGCCCCAATTACATTTTTTTAACCGCAAGATTAATTATTTTCTTATTCTCAGAAAAGCAAACTATTTCAGGCCTAAGTCTTTGTCTCCCTGTGCAAAGCAGAGTAAGAATCACTCAAAGTTTATTATTGTGGCACTAGTTATGATACTAGCTTTACTTTTTAATTATTTCAGGCTAAGGTGTTCTGCAAACAAATGGACCACAGAGTCCACAATGTTCCTCAATTCCTGTTGAGATCCACTAACCAGGAAGAGACTTGCGTTAGCTTCATATTCCTATTGCTGTGATGAATATATGAGCCAAACAATTCAAGGGAACAAAGGATTGATTTTTTTCTTTCAGCTTATTGTTTCAGATTATAGTCCTTCAGAGCAAGAAGTCATACAACTCTATCAGGAGCTGAGGTAACTGGCCTCACTTATCCAGAGAAAGAGCTGGGGTAAGGGACCCAATGAATATCTTCTAGCTTGTCAGCTGGCCAGCTTGCCAACTAGTTCTCTCTTTATCTCATCTATCTGCCTAGGGAATGGTACCACCCCTCTATAGACATGGGTATTCCCATGTCAATAATACAGTTAGACAATCTCCTACAGGCTTGCCATAATTAGATAATTCCTCATTGGAATGCCTAAAAGCTTGGTTCTTGAGTGTCAAGTTGACACATGAAACTAGCTGGCACAGGTCTCCATTGCAAAGCAACCTCATCACCAGGTTAGGTATAGATAGAAAGCAATAAAAATTCCTTAAGAGATAAAGCCTTTCCATCTCTACTCCCTCCTTGGACAGGAGAGGTATTAATGAGGAGGCTGAATGATTTTGCTGAGCAGAATCGATAGAGACCAAGTACTGGAAGAAGCTCCCTACATGAGACTCACAATGAGGAGTACTAGGTAAGTAAAGAACCCTGATCGTCCAGCTGCTAGTCAGATGACTCACAGACTTCAGGATTCAGTTTGCATCTCAAGCTTCTAATTCCCATTATGAAAATGCAACACCTATAAGGTTTCAGCTTTCAAAGTAACACAAGTTAAACAGAACCCTTTTGCCAAACTTCCATCTGGAATTATGTCCATAAATTAAAAGCTATGCTCACTGAGATATACAAAGAAGCAAGTGAAAGTGTCATAGTTCAAGTGTAGAATGTTTGGAACTAAAGACATTTGAGATCCATCCAGTTGTGCAATTTCTTAGCAGAGAAACAAGGAAACTATTCCTAAGTCTTTTTCTCATTGTTGCATCAGAGTATTCCTAAGTCACTTTTCTCATTGTTGCATCAGAGTATCTTAGGAAAAAAACAACATACGGAAAGAAAGGTTTATTGTGACTTGTAGATGGACCAGAGCATGGTCTATCATGGCATGGAAGGCATAACAACAGGAGCCTGAGGCATCTGTTCAGCAAGAAACAGTTCATTTTCTTTTTCAATTAGTCCAGGATGCAGCCCATGGGATCATGCTGTCTGCATTCAAGGGAGAGTGTTGCAGATTTAGGATGGGTCTTTCCAGCGGAGCTAAAAACTTCCTTGTGAACATGCCTAGAGATCTTTCTTGAAGGTCCTATCAAGTTGGCCACCTATGATTGCCACATTATCCAGTTTGATAACTGCTGTCACCCAAGAATTCTTCTGATGGAAAATTGTTCTTCTATAACTCATCCTCTAAATCCCAATGTGAGAAGACTTTTTTTTTTAGTTTCTCCTTTCAGACAAAATGGAGCTCTTGTAGAAGTTATCAGCTTTCTTATTTTAGTATGTAACTTATTTGATGCTATCACTTCAAAGAAGTCAAAGGCTTACATCTAAAAATGTCCTCTGATTGTAGATCAATGGCTGATAAACTATTAGCTTTTTGTGACACATGCTTGAGGAACCAATTTAAGACCACATGTTCTGTCTTTAAATGACAAACTGATGGGAAGGAATCCATAGATTTTGTGGCAATTCTGAGTAAATCTTCTACAGCATTGATGGTTCAACCTCAGTCTCAGGGCTACTTATGAAGTCCTTATAACCAAGAGTTAAATATTCAAGATTTGGCCAATTGCATCTTTTTTCAAAGGTAAAGTTTAGCCATTTTAAAACTATAATCTCAAGATTTTATTTATGTGGTCCCCTTAATGGAACCTAATAAGTGCTAATTACAAGAAATTACCTGAACACAATATTCCTACTTAATTCATCTTACTATAGCTATTAGAATCAGTTAGTCAAATATATTGCTGATTTAATATTATGCTTCATTCTATAAATCATGTCACTACATTCTTGGCTCTAACATGTGAATTCACTATTGCAGAAGAAATGTTAAGTGTCTAAATTCCCATTTTATTAATGTGCCACTGAGTGTTTCCAGTAAACTTAGCAAGAAATCAGTTGAAGTAACCCTGATGTCTATTCACATCACTGGATTCACATGGAGAATGGAGATATTTATTCACATTAAATACAAGGAGGAAATGTTGATGGGCTTTAAGGGAAAAAGGTCAAAAAGGTGGAAAATGAGGGGACAGCATCTGTTCCCTGGCTTGGCCTGAAGCACTGCATGTGAACTCTCATAGAAGGAAACCCTAAAGTTAACATTAAAGTTATCATGCTAAGAGCCATGTGACACCAGAAAAGAGAACACAGCTGCTCCAAAGCCAAGTGATAAACTTGGGATACTTTGAGAAAGGACTGGGGAGATAGCTCATGGGTTAAAAAAGCCTTTGCCTCACAAGCAAAAGGATCTGAATTTGGATCCCTAATCCTATGCATAGCAGAAATGACAGAAGCTTATACTTCCAGCCTGGGAAACCCCAGTGCAACACAATAAGGAGGTATAGCAATCCAGGATTATTCCCAAAGTCACCCTTGAACCCCATAGGCACACATACCCAAATGCTCTCTAATACATGTACACACACACACACACACACACACACACACACACACACACGCACGCACGCACACATGCACACACATGCACACACAAGAAGAAAAAAAGGATGATGAACAAATATAGCCACATTCTGCAGTTGTAGACTAGAAGCCCAGAGTCTAAGAAATCCCAGAGCAAAGAAATATGGGTAGAGCAATCCAGAATGGTTCTGGAAAAGTCTCCCTTGGTCTTCACAGGAACACACCCTCAAGTGCTCTCTTGTGGGCAGCCTGCGTGGGAGAGGAGAGATGAGCAGAAAGGCTAACAGGGCTGAGGAACTCCTGGAGGGAATGGCAGGGCAGAGGCTTCAGACCCTGGCCCCTTTGGTGAACTTGAGTGCAAAGCCTTGGTTCTGGCTCTCCAGAAGCAGAGAGATGGTGCAGCTGCAGAAGTGCTGCAAACCATTACCACAGCTTTTGGGAATGCTGGTCCCTGTAGCCATCCTGGTGGGTCTAATGGCCACTGCATACCAGGAATCAATATATGAAAATAACTCCACATGGCCACTTGTGCAAATTTTTCATACTTGGTGGGGAGAGCTCTGTGGTGCCTTCTGATGGCCATTCTACCTCCTACAAGGTGAAAGTTAGGATCACTTACTTCATCCTGATTTTAGAGTGTTTTCTAAACCCTAACTTAAAGCTCTCTCTCATTGTTTTCAGCACTGTGTGGATCTGGGGTTTAGCTTGACCTGACCTCATTTTTAATCTTTTATATGTGTCTATGTGTTTGTGTGTTACAGTGCCTATGAAGGGGGTGGAGAGGACTAACCTCCCCTTCAAGCAGGTGCCTGCCTGGATTCCTTCCTCCAAGAGGTTCAAGAGGCCTCAGCAGGGAGCCACTCATTTGGCGAGTGCTCACTGAGCTGAAGCTGTCTCTATGGAACTGTAGATTAGGAATGAGTCAGAGCCCATAGCCATCAATGACTCACTCAGACACTCATGCAGCACCAATGGACACAAAGCTGTCTCACACATGCGCATGCACACACACACTGTCAAGCATACAGGCATGCCCATTTACCATTCATTTGGAGTTTAAACATTTTCAGTCTCCCTTTTAAACCTATTCTTCCTTCTTTTCCTTGGATACAGTGAGAGTATTGGAGATTCATTGCCAACCCAGAATTCTTTGTTGGGTCTTAAGATGCAAATCTCCTGCAGGTAGCCTGGCTTGCCCGACTCTCCCTGACTATCTATCCCAGGTATTCACTTATCAGTCTGGTTGGCTATTCCTGTCTCCTCTGTCTTGTTCCACCCTAGGTCCATGACTTCATAGTCCCCCTCACAGGCTCAGAAGGGGAGTTCTAGAACAACTTTTCAAGGAGAGAGCATAATCCCATTTCCAGAAGTTGCTGGTGGGCTGCAAAGCCCAAGTGGTGGTCCTCATCAACAAAAGGATAGTGCTGGATTCAATCTCGTTGGGGCCTCCAAATGTTAGGGAAAATTCCCTTGACCCCAAATGGAGAAACAGTCCGCTGGGTGTAGAAAATGAGGAAAATTTTATTAAAATGTATGTGGATGTGAGCTAGCTCCAGAAAAGCTCTGTTGAATTAGCAATGTTTTTCAAGTTGCAGTTTACTCTATACACCAATGATAGGGAAGGCTAAGTAAGATAACAGTTCACAAGCAGGTTTACATTTCCAATGTTTACAACCAAAGTCAGTGTGGTTTTCATGGTTCCTAGATGTAACTTCCCTCTTACCTCGCAGTTGTCCAGCTTGTTCAGACAGCTTGGCATCTTGGTCTTATCCCAAAAGTTGAGAGGGGAGGACCTATTTCTCAGTAGCTCCTGTCTGGAGCTGTTTTTAACCCTTTTTCTGTCTGTCTGTCTGTCTGTCTGTCTGTCTGTCTGTCTCTCTCTCTCTCTCTCTCTCTCACACACACACACCCACTATACACAAAAGTGGTACCTTCCCCAATTTACTTATAAAGGCGTGTTTGGATTTAAAAACAAAACCACTGAGTTTAGAATAAAATCACATAAAACTCATCCTTACTACAATGAAGTAAATGTTGCTATGGCCAAGTTCTAAGGATTTGCCTTAAATGACTTTTTTAAAAAAATAGAAACTCAGGCTGGAGAGGTGGCTCAGGGGTTAAGCCTCCGCCTTGCAGGCGGAAGGTCCTGAGTTCGGATCCCAGATCCCACGTATAGACGCCAGGTGGAAGCGGGGGCGGCCTGCGCTTCTGGTCCTGGTAGGGCGGAGCCTGTGAATCCTGGGGCAGAAGGAGGTGGAGGCGTCCATGGTGGTTCCTGAATTTGTCCGTGGTTCAACACACACACACATACGCACACACACATACATACGCATGGACACACAATAGAATAAAAAAAATAGAAACTCATTTTCAATTTTTATTTTACCATTTAATGTGTGTGTGTGTGTGTGTGTGTGTGTGTGTGTGTTTGAATGATATATGGGTGTGCGTGCTATAACACATGTGTAGAGAGCAGAGAACAACTCTGGAGTCAGTCTTCTCCCTTCACCTTTATATGGATTCCAAAGACTGAGTTCAGTTTTTCAGGCGTACATGTTTGTTCCTGCTGAGATATTATGTTAGGCCATTATCTTTTCTACCTTTACCAAAAGCACTTAATTCTTGCCTTGATAAGTATCAAAGATAAAAGTATCCCTTGTCCAGACAAATGATTCACAAGTGCTAATCAATGCTTGTCTGTAACACTTCTTCATGGAAAAAAGTTATAAAAGGAAAACAATTTCGTGAAGCTAAATAAATTTCATGAAAAAACCATTTTTAGGTTGGCAAGATAGCTCATCAGGTAAAGGCACCTTTATGTAAACCTGCAAATCTAAGTTTGATCCTAGGAGCCCACACTGTGGAAGGAGAGAATATCAACTATTGAAAGTTTTTCTCAGACTTCCACAATGTGATCCTACATTCTCTCTTTCTCTTTCTTTCTCTCTCTCTCTTTCTCTGCAGAGATCAAATAAAACACTAAAAAAGAAAAACATTTTGTAATCTAGACATTAAGGATTAAAATAAATGTATTTTAGGAGCAATAAAGTGGTTCTATTAACAATATTCATGTTTTTATATTCCTGAGTTTAAAAAATATCTTCTCCCGTGATGATCTGTCAGAAAACATCCCTTCTTTAGAGTTGTCCCCATCATTTCCTTCTCTTTTCAGTAAAATTTTTCTCATTCATATCATATTATGAGATATCACTGGTTAGGTTTTTGTTTTGCTTTGTTGGCTTTTGGTTTGGTTGTGGAAATAGGCAGGGTATTACTATAAGTCTTGGTCATGATCCTCATACTTTGATCTCTGAGTACTATTCTTACAAGTGTGCATCCCCCTGTAAATTCTCAGGGCGCTATTGAAATGAAGTTAATTTAATTTAAAACACAACAACTTAGTGGCCAGTGAGGAAAATCAAGTTGTGTCTTTTCATATGAATATTCTACCATGCAACAGAAATAAGAGTCATACAGATAAGTGTGTTCTCAAGCAAAGGAGCCATGTAATTGCAGAAAAGACAAAGTTTAATTGGAATTGCAGAATCGACTGTATAATGATAAACAATAAAAATATGAAGCTAGGAACTTACAAAGCCAGGTGATGTAAACAAAAAGGGCAAAAAAAAGAGGTCATCATCATGCAGGGATGAATAGGAGTTTTATAATAACAGGGAAGACATAAGTGTGTTAGCATCTCTAAGGAAGAAAGAACTAGGAATGAAGACTCCTGTGTGCAACAAGGCAGAGAAGCACAGAAGAGACTGAAGTGGAAACAAAACATAAGGGAAACACTTGAGCCCATGTTCTAGAAGACCCACAGGACAGAAGGAACTGCATGCATGAAAGAAAAGGCCACAAAGAACTGAAGCCCCAGGATGAATCTCAGAATCACCTAAGACTGCACAATCAGTGAAAAGGTGGACTAGAAAAACTGAGTAAATGGTAAGTAAGAATTCTCCTCTCTTGAAATATTGTACAAGGGAAGTTGTTCTGTCACTGTGTGGCTAAAGACAAAAGTAATAGTTTTCTTCAAGGACTGGTGGTGACAAAGCAGTTGCAAGGACTTTTAAATTATGCCAACATAAGAATATCTTCATTCTGGTCTGTGACAATCTAGTGAAATTCCTCCAGTGCCTGTCAAAGCAAGAGCAAAAGTAGCAAAATGTTTCTGGAGTAACACTCCATGGACCCAGAATAAATGGATGTGAAAATGCTACATTACCAGTTCCTAGTGTAAGAGTTCAAAACATAGACGTGGGAGCCATGTAAATAAACAGACAAAAGTCATGGAGAAATGCGAGACTTTTGATTTTAATGAAACTATCAGTCATCTTAGCTAACAGGAGTAATTAAAATTAACCTGAGCAAATCTTACCCCCAGCAGCCAGTACAACTCGAAAAGCAGTTAACAGTATGTGTGCATGTCTATGTGTACATATGTAGGCTGTATGTATGTGTGTGCATGCGAGTGTGTGTATGTGTGTGGTACATCTCTGGGTGCTCATGTGAGTGTATGTGTTTGTGACTCTGTGTGTGTGTGATGTGGAGAGAGAGAGAGCATGAGACTGGAGCAAGAGCAAGAGTAGAGAGAGAGAGAACAAATTTAAAACCCAAGAGTTGAACCAAAATAAAGACATTGTACAAAATGATGAACTCATCTAAAGAAAATATTTCTGGAAGAAACAAGAAGGTCTCGGAAAGATGATTTGAGAATCCAGAAGAATGAAGAACAGAAGTATCAGTCACATTGGCTCTGCTGAGGGAGCTGGTCAGGCAGAGGTGCACAGAAGGCCTTGTCTTATCAATATCAGTTCATTTCTGAAGCAAACACGATGGAAGACATGTGATGCTCGTTATGTTACTATTCTATAGATTCTTATACTCAAAATACACATTAATAGAAATTTGCAATTTTTAGGTTTGCTAGAATTTAGTCAATGTTTTCTGTTTCTTAGAATTGCTCTGTTAAACTAGCACCAAAAGAATTATTTAAAGCATGATATTTTTCTAGGAAGCTACTTATTTAGCTGAATTTTGAACTATTTTCCTATTATTGCACAATATACTTTCTTAGAACATTACCTCTGTCTGTTTATTTCCTCCTTGCCATTTTCCCTTTTAAAATGTTTGTACTTCCTTTTATTTATGTACTGCATGATTCATCTTTTCACAGAATGGAAATTTGCATTTATTTGCTCTAACAGTTTACCTTTTATCCAATATTTAATTACATAGTTTTGAGATTGCCTCTCTGTAGGCCAGAATGGCCTCAAATGTGCAACGATACTCCTGTCTCAGAATCCAAGGTACAATCATTTTTTGTTTTGTTTGTTTTTGTTTGTTTGTTTAACAAAATCTTCTTACTTATTGTCATAGAGTTTTGAGTTGACATTTAAAATCAATTGTATTTTTATATAACACCAGATTGTTTTATACACAATGCACCTTGTTTATGAACATGTTTACAAGCTCCCCCTCCCAACAATATCTATTACATTGACCTGTATGCATTAATTACCCAATTCACTGTTGTTATCACTTGAACATAGTTATCTATCAAATCAAACAAAAAGCTATTTTCCTATGTATTCATTTTTTTCCAATTTTCTTCTGTGCAGATGTAAATATCTAGTCTATGTAGCATGAAAATTTCTTTTAACAATCTTGACACTGTCCTGTAAAGCCCAATTCACACTCAAATTCAGGCAATCAACTCGCTTTCTGTTTTTTTTGTGGAAAAGCATGTATTTTTCACTGGCTATTGAATCTAAGCATAAATTTCCTAACTTTTAAATATCCACACAATGGGGGCTGAAGAGATGGTTAAGAGATTAAAACTTTGCCTCACAAGTGAAAATCCAAGTTCAGACTCCAGATCCCATGTAAAAGCACCCAGCAGAATGGCTCTAGCCTTCAATTCTGGCCCTGAAGGTAGAGTTTTGGAAACCCCTAAAGCAAAGCAGTAAGGAAGTAGAGTACTCCAGGATGGTTCCCAAAGTCACCCTTGGACTTACACACACACACACACACACACACACACACACACACACACACACACACACTCATGTGCTCTCTATTAAATTTTGAATTTAAGTTAGGTGATTTCCTGTCCATTTCTTTCCATTCTCCATTAAGTTCTTTGTTGGTCATGTCAAATTTGCTGCCATGCTTTTCAAAGACATTCTTCTTTCTTTTAAGAAATCTTTTATTTCTGGGGCTGGAGTGGTGGATCAGGGGTTAAGCCTCTGCCTTGCAGGCAGAAGGTCCTGAGTTCAGATCCTAGACCCCATGTATAGACGCTTGGTGGAAGTGGGGCAGCCTGCGTTTCTGATCCTGGTAGGGAGGAGCTTGTGAATCCCAGGGCAGAGTAAACAAGGAGAAGGTGGAGGTGGTCCATGGTGGTTCCCGTACACATACATACACACACGCGCACACACGCATACATGCACAATTGAATAAATAATAAAAAATAAATAAATAAATCTTTTATTTCTAGCATTTTTATTTAATTCTTTTTTAGAATTCCATCTGCTACTTATGTTACATTATTCTTCCATCTTGCCCATGATTTTCATTAATTCTCTTAACATAACTAACTATAATTGTTTCTTCTTCTTACCCAATAAAATTCCCAAGCCCAGCTGATGTTCCATTGCTTACTCTGAGAGAGCAGATGGTACTTTTTCCTGTCTGTTGATATGTTTGTATGTTGATATTAGTCTCTGGTGGCTGTTATGTACATTGTAACAAATTTGGTGCCTTAAAGAAACAGAAGTGTATGCTCACAAAGTTTTAGTGGTAAGAAGTTAAAAATCAATATGCCACAGATTTGCTCTTTGAAGATCTCCTGCTTCATGTGGTCATTGGAATTCTTAGATGTGTGGCTACATTTCTCCATTTCTATCTCCTGTTCTAAAAGTGTATCTCTCCTCGACCTTTTTTCTCTCTGTCTCACTGTTTTAAAGATATTTTATTGATGTGCATTGGTGTGTGTGTTTGTCTAAGTTAGAAAGAGAAAGAAAAAAGAGAGTTTAATGCATGCATGAATGCTCTGAAAATTGGAAAACAAGAAGCTGGTTCTCTTCTTCCACCCTGTTGGCTGTCCAAGGACTGAAATTAGGTGACCAAGTTTGCACACAAGTACATTCACCAGCTGAATAATCTCTCTGTCCCCCCCCCACCCCCGTGTTGCAGTTTGCCTGCATGGTTGTTGTTAAATCACCATCAAATGGCTTAAGGGAATAAGGGGTTTATCTCCTTATGACAGTCCGGCTACAGTTTGTTGCAATTCATCTGCATAGCTTCTGATAAATGACCATCCCACAGCTTAAGGGAACAAGGAGTTTACTTTCTTATGACGGTCTGGTTACAGTTCTTAGTCCAGCTTGATGGGAGAGCACACACCAACACCAGGGCTGAGGGAACTGGCCACACTATCACTGTATAATGGCTAAGAGATGGACAATCCTTACTTGCCAGACCAGCATGTCTGGCCAAGTATACAGAAGGATGCCAACTCTCTCAACCAGCTCTCTGTGATTTATCCAGGGCCTAATCTCACCCACCATGGGCTGGACCTTCCCCATGAGCTAGACAATCTCCTTCAGGTTTGCTCTGCGCTTAACTCAACCATCAACTCTCTACAACTGTGCCCAGAGCTCAAATCCTCAACAGTCAAGTTGACACCTGTGCTTAACTATGACACAGTTCTCAGTCCAGCTTGACGGGAGAGCATGCACCAACACCAGGGCCAAGGGAAGCGGCCATACCATCTCTACGTAATGGCTAAGAGAGGGGCGATCCTTACTTGCCAGACTAGCATGTCTGGCCAAGTGTACACAAGGATGCCAACTTCCTCAACCAACTCTCAGTATTTTATTCATCTGTTTAGAGCCTAGTCCTACCCACCGTAGGCTGGCCCTTACCCACCAGCTAGACAATCTTCTGCAGGTTTGCTCTGGGCTTAACTCAATCATTAATTCTCTACAAATGTGCCCAGAGCCCAAACCCTCAACTGTCAAGTTGACACCTGTGCCTAACTATGACAGCCCACCTCATTCTTACACACTTCACTTCAATTGATTGTAGGATGCCCTGAAAAATGTAGGGTGACTCAACTTCAAAACCAGAATCCTGAAATCTTTCTCTTGATAAGTACGTTTGTTCTAGAGTGTACCTGACTCATCAGTAAGAAAATGTCATTGACCATATATGCAAAGAGAAGAACCAGTGCCTAAGAAATACTGATAATTATCCAGCTCATAATCAATAGCTACCCTATCTTGAGAATTCTAAATTACTAATATTAGTGTTCCATTTAGTTTTGTTAAGCCAATAGATGGCCTAACCGTGGAAACTAAAACATGTGAGTGAAAAGAAACTTTAACCCTAATTTCAGTGGTTTTAGAAATTTTTCCCAAGTGTTTGTGGTAAGGGGGCACTGTTTCATCTGACTCTGCTGACATCTCATTGCTGACACAATCCACTGTTGGCATAGTTACAAATGGATAGATAACAATTACATATGTGGGACAGATCTTGATATAGTTGTCAATGATATAGAATCAGTAACCTAGATATCATCATAAATAGGGATGCAGATGGGGAGGTTACAAAGGATTGGCTCACAGTGTCCCAGAGGCTGAGAAGACCCATACTCTACAGCCCGAAGACTTGAGATCTGAATGGGCCGATACTACAATGTCCAGTGTGTGGACCAAAGAGCAGTGATTCCACTTAAAAAAACCAAAGAACAAATTCTCTTTTTCTCTCTCTCTCTCTTTTTTTTGTTATACTCAGTATCTCAATGGATTCAAAGAAGCCCATCCATAGGAAAGGCACAATTTACTTTATTCAACATATTGATGTAAATATAGACTTGGAGCTGGTACTTGTCTATTATTTCAGCACCTGGAAAACTTAGATACCAAGATCATGAGTTTGAAGTCAACTTCATGTATATGTATGTCATAGTTAGGCACAGGTGTCAACTTGACAGTTGAGGGTTTGAGCTCTAGGCACATTTGTGGAGAATTAGTGGTTGAGTTGGGCCCAGAGCAAGCCTTCAGGAGATTGTCTAACTGATGGGGAGGGATTGGGCCCTGGAATAAAATACAGAGAGCTGGTTGAGGGAGTTAGCATTCTTGTGTACACTTGGCCAGACATGCTGTTCTGGCAAGTAAGGATTGTCTCTCTCTCAGCCATTATGTAGAGATGTTGTGGCCAGTTCCCTCAGCTTTGGTGTTAGTGTGAGCTCTCCTGTCAAGCTGGACTGAGAACTATAACCAGATAATTGTAAAAGAAATAAACCCCTTGTTCCCTTAAGTTGTTTGATGGTCATTTATCAGCAACCACGCAGGTCAACTGCATCAATGTACATGAAGAGATCCTGTCTTAAAAACCAATCTGCAAATAAACCAAACCAAAATGATAAAAAATGGAAAAAACTAAAGCCCACATTTATTTCATCCAGAAAAATCTCATGAACATGCTCAGAATAACATGCTCTGTTTGAACTCATTAAAAAATTTCAAGGTAAGTACTTTATCAATATCTAAAATCATAGAATAAATTCAATAAAAATAATAACCATTACCTGTGTGTATTTGCATCTGTCCAAAATTGAATCTTATTCTTATGCAATACTCTAGATTAACCTCACATCTTTAGATAACTTAGATGTGTTTGGCTCCTACAGTTTCCTTTCTGTGGACATCACTGATTATGGGAAATGAGACACAGAGTCATCCACAAAAGCTTAAATAAGCTTGGTGTGTTAGGCATTGTATTTGACTAATAACTGTGACATTTAAAGACTGCAATAGTGTCCAATCAAAGAGTATTTTATGACACAGGCAGAGAATGGCATGTCTGAAAAAAAATCAGGCTTGGTATTGAAGGGAAAGTATCCAAGTATAGATCCAGTACAGAAGGGACTTGGGGCATGCTGTGCATCTGACACGTGCTCATGAAGAGTCCGCTTGAGTATGCTCAGTGCATAAAGACTCTTTTAATGACAAGATCATTGAGGACATACTAAATTGTCCATTTGTCAATTTTTTCTTCAGCGCAGAGAAAACTGATACAAAATAAATGTTCATTATAACTGTTATATTCTCCCAAAAGCATTTTCCAGGTATCTGAATGCTATTTTAGGGACTAGACACGCTGCCAATTTCCACAAAATGATCAATGTTTCTTATTTATTTATGTATTCACTTATTTATTTTTGAGAGTATGGGTACATGCATATGTGGCTGTGAGCTGCAGGGTGTGTGTATAAGCCTAAAGGTAACATTGGAAATCACCCTGATTGCATTACTTCCTTATTCCTTTGTTCAGGCATTTCCCAGGCTCCATCTTCCAGGGCCAGAATTACAGACTGCTGCCATTTCTGCTCAGCATATTTATGTGAGATCTGGGTTTCAAACTCAGATCTTTTTGCTTGCCAGACAATGGCCTAAACTTTGAGCCATCTCTGTAGTCCAACTTCTTTTTTTTTTATATAACATTTTTATTATTATTTCCGCTCATACAAACTTAATAGGTAGACCAGTTCCCTCCCCCCTCCTCCTCCCCCCGAACCCCCTGCTCCCCCTTCCTCCCTCCCCATCTCCCAGTACCTCCCCCCCAATTCCCAGAGAGTCCTTTATTGTGTATGCCTAACTCTCCTCTTGGTCCTCCTTTCTGATGACATAAAAGGACCCAGTGGCATTTCCCTGAACCATTTCTCGTGTTCCCCTTAAGCATAGGAACACTACTGTGGCCATCAATCCCTTGCCTCCAAGGATCTTGGTGCTTTTAGCTGATGTTAGACTTCGTGAGGTCAATAGTGTGACGGACATGGCGCAGGGCATGCAAAGTCCTATTATGATTGCTTCAGCCCTATCTAGTGTGGAGACTCTTCAAATCATTGCTCCCCCCATCCTTTTGCTCTTACAATCTTACCGCCCCCTCTTCCGCAGATGTCCCTGAGCTTCAGGATGGGGGGGAGATTAGGCTGGCTTAGTTCTATGTGGGTGATATAGAGTCTCTGAAGTTCTGGATTGTGGTTTGTTGATTTTCTTTTGCAGTTTTCCTGCTCCTGCAATGCCCTTCACTCCATCCTGATGGGCACTGTATGTCACCCCCTGGTCAGAGACAAAAAACTGTTAAACTGGAGTCTTGTTATAATAGCACATTTAAGGATAGATGTAATAAAAGCAGGAAACCTCGGTGAGGGAGGGATCAGTCACCCATTTGCAAAATGATCTCTTTTCATCTGCCAGACTATATGCCCTCCCCTTCTGGTGAGATCATACCCCCTCAGTTGTACATGATCAGGAACGAATGTCTGTGAACTTAACCAGGTGTCACATTACTTACTTGCATTCCTTGGAGGTCGATTTTCTCTGCTGTAACATGTTCCCCTCTCTCCTTGTGTCTGGTGTGGCTCTCCAACTTCTTATTTCTACTGCTCGAGAAGAAGAGATTTGACTTAAGCTTATATTATAATAATCTGTAATAGGTGGGATTAGGGAGGATGTTGATTGACAGAGGTGGGCAGGAGCAGCTGCACATTTCCCTGGCTTGTCTAGTCCTGTGAATGTTTGTTCCAGATCCTCAGTTTTCCTCAGAGATTGGGAACCCTAGGCAGGTGGGACCTTAGGGAAAGGGAATATGAGACCACCAAAATATCAGCACACTTGTGAAAGTGATCCTTTAGCTATTAGTCTTGTCATTTATTTAGCAAGCAGACATTTGTCAGTCACTATGCTACATTAACTGACGGCAGGTCACTTAACATGCAGAAAAGTTTTAGAATTGACACTAGAGGTAATGATGGATTACAAAGGAACCATCTAATTATACATGCAGTTCATGTTACACCAACTTCTTCAGGTCACCATCTATATTTGAGGTTGACTAGTTCTTGGGTAAGGGGTTATCCTGTTTATTGTAGAGTGCTCAGTAACATCTCTGGCTTCTTTCTAATGAGATATTTCTTGCTAATGAGATGGTCAACATTCTGACCCCCAGCTGTAGCAAGAACAAATATCTGAAGATATTGCCAAATATGCACAGGGGAACAAATTTTGTCTAGTTTCAAACCACTATTTTATGAAAGAAAGATTTCTTTCTTCAGGTTAAAGCAATTTTTTATAATTTTCTTAAGTTGATTTTTTAGTTAAAAAGACACATTTTAAAAAAAAATTTAAGAACATTTAAGTGGCTTAAGACTTCTATACATTTCTGACTTTCATGATTTTTAAGGAAAAAAAGTCACTCTTTAGAAGAAGAAATGCTTTCAAATAGTGTATTTTCTTAAAATGTACTTGCGAATGGATGAAAATAAGGCTGAGCAATTTTTCTTTTGCCTTCTAAAGGAGCAGAGTCTATAGGCACTTGGAGTCATATAGCATCTGTTGTAGATTCTCAGGTCTGTGACTTCAGCACAAGCACATGACACAAAACAAGACTTACAAACAGACCACTCCATTTCTGTCCCCTTGCTGATTCAAATACTGAAGCAAAATGTTTCACTTTTCATATATGCTAGCCATCTCTGCTATCACATTCAAGGAGGAGAATAAAAAGCAAAAGATATTTAAATTAGCCACAGAAAGATGCTTTCCAACTGTAAAATACACTGTAAGAAGAAAAGGATTATTCATGAAGTCCTTACATGTTCTATGCAGGTATTTTCGTGCATATTTTCAGCTGTTGAGTAAGGGATATTATTATGCTTTAATCACATGTAAAAATATTGTTTCAGAGAATTTAAACTATTTGAATAAAGTCACATCTCTAATAATGGATGGAATGCTGATTCAAACCCAGATGTTCTGATTTAGTTCTAAAGCCCCTTTTCCATTCATTCTCCATTCTTCTCTGGAAGATATAGGAAAAGGAAAATAAAAACTGAAATCATCTTATTAAAATAGGAAACAATTGAAAAGAGTCTTCCCATCCTGCATGCTGTGATTCAATCATAATGCTATAAGGAAATAACTTTATAGCAGACTTCAACAATATTTATTACAACTTTTTAGTCATTTTAGTCAAACGCACTTGAGAGAATTACTAGAACAAGATGGCTAACCAAGTACTTCCAGGACAAGATGCCTGACTAGGTATTTCCAGAACAAGATAGCTGACTGGTTTGTTTTGCAGAACGAGATGGCTGCTGAGTCTAATCACTGATTCTCTTAACAGATGTGGGACCTGAACCTAAGAAATGCCATTTTATATGTATATTCTCATTTTTTACTTGTGAAGTAACAAAACTAGTACCTCTCGACAGATTAAGAAACATACTACACTCATAAAATAAAAATGAGACGCTAACAATAAAATAGTCCATAAAGAAATTACTCCACAAAGATGTCTGCCATGTAGGTTAAGACCTAAATTCTAGGCCTCTCTTCATATTAGGTTCAGATATCAATGTCTATTTTGCATCTCACACCAACATACAGAAGGAGACCAAGACAAAAAAAAAATGCCTCAGTGGACACTCCCATTCACAAAGAAGGAAAACCTAGAGACACAGCAGTAGCTTCTTCATACCAAATCTCAAGACCACTGAGCCTCTGTTGCCAGATCCCGGGAAATCTATACTGTTTCCCAAACTTCCCAAAAGTGGCTCTCCGGGTTTCTTTTCTCTATCTTCAGTACTTCTCTCTCCTGCTTCTGGGCCATTCTTCCTTTGCTGCTAACAACAGCTTTGTAAACTTGTCCACTTTCCACAGAAATGTTGGGATCCAAAAACCTCTGATTCTTTTAAATGAATTCTCTCCTATCTAGTTTGAAAATCTTAGTTTCTTAGAGAATCTGAGCTTTGTTGTGATTCAAATCATAATTTAAACTATAGACTTGTAATCTACAATTTACACTATAGACTGTAATCTGCATTGTAGATCTCATATCTCATAGAAATAAGTCCCTGTCTGTTCACTAGCTCTGCTAACTGGTAAGTTCTGCTTTGCAAAACCAGTCCCATATCTAACTAAGAGGGTCTGTGAAACAACAAGCTCCTTTTTCCCACCTTTGAGTCTGCAACAAAAGATTTTGATTTCTTTATTTTTTTCTTTTTTTAATGACATTTGGGCTTTTGTTATTGTTTGTCAATTTGTTAGTTTTGTTTTGCTTGACACAGTCTTTGATCCCAAGAACCCTGCAACATTGGAATGATCCTTCCTGTAACATTTGGCCCCTGAAGAGGGACCCTGTAACATTTCGTGAGAAGGTTCCTGCCACATTTGGCGACCCATTTGAATAGAGGAAAGACTGTTCCCAGTCGAAGATTGAAACCAGAACATGTGCAGAGGATTAAGGTAATGTTTACTAGAGGAGAAAAAGGCTGGTGAACTCATGGACTGCAGACATGAAGTGCCATGAGGGGCTAGGGCACCCTGGAGAACTCATGAGAAGCAGGCAGCTAGAAAGAATTCATGGAATCCATGAGAAGCAGGCATGGAGCTAGTGCCATGAGGGGCTAGGGCAACGAAGATGGCTGCCAGGGTCAGGCATATTTATACACCTAGACAAACCTGGGAAACTGACTTTTTCTCATTGGTGATCTCCCTTTGGGGCCCAACCCCTTTGCTCCTGGCCCATGTGGGGCTAGAGACCAAGTTGTTTGTTGGGCATGGAGAGCTCATCTCCATAATCCCTTCATAGAGAAATTGGCTATTTTATCTCTGGGAGGCTCAGAGTCAGTTCCTCAGCAGGGGTATTTCTTCAGGATGATCCCAGAAGTGGAGGATCGACCTTCAGGAATTCTAAAGACCTTCAAAGACCTTGAGAGACCCATCCCAGCATAGCTGCTGTAATCCCACCTTAGGAACACAACAACCCTGTGACATGGGACAGTCACTGAGCAACAAGGACACCAGGGTAGTAATTCAGGAGAAGAGAGATATGGCCAGGTCAGGGTGGGTGTGGTGGGGTTGGTTGGTCAAGGATGGCTAAAATTTTCAATGTGGAGCTGTGATCCGTCACATGTGAGTCCCAAGAGAATGAGAGCCTTCTGAGCAAGCAGCTCAAAGGACGCTGCTGTTGTCCAAAGAGATGGAGATGATGGTTGGTGTTAGGATCTGAGACGGAGAGCTCAGGAGAGCCATGTTCTGCCTTCGAAACTAAATCTGATAGACCAAGCAGAAATGATGGTGAAGTGATGAGATCTATGAGTCTGACACCAGAAAAACTGGTTGTTCCAGTTTGGGGTCAACAGCACAGCAATGATATTTAAAGGCATGAGCAGATAGAGTTTCTGCTGGAGGGAATATGCCTACAGTGGAAAAGATGACTAGAGGGGAGTTAGATTTCGATGTCCAGAGGCCTCACAGATGAGCTCTTCCACTCTTCTTTAGCAGAGGAGAAAAGCAACGCTCTAGGGCATGAGAATCCTGAAGGCAGAGCCAGGTCCAGGGCCAGGTTCTGAGCCAGGCTCTGGCTCCGTCCTATGTTTTCCTCCCAGTGTCTCCACATGTGGCATTCCTATGGCTGGAGTCAGAACACACTGACAGAGTTGAAGCTTTATGTGGTTGCCATTTACATGTCTTTGCTGTGCTCCAGGATACCCACAGGAAGCCAGGAGATGCCTTTTTCAGTTCATTAGTGATTTTAATACCAGATGCAGAGTGTGTTCACCTGTGGTGACTAGAGAATCTTGTTTCAAATGAGGACAGCTGTGGTTTGAAGTCCTTTGAAACTCCAACCTTTCACTCTTTGTGAGATGTTAATATTTGGATGCCAATATGATATAGCTTAATTGACTGTCTAGTACTAAACAAATCTGCCTAGAACAGTTACTTGCTAAAGCAGATGTAAACGTGAAATAAACAAAATTGTGACTGTGATTCTTTGTTGAAGCATTGTTAGCTCCCTACACGGAAGCAGAGGAGAGCATGAAGTTCTATTTCATCTTGAGCCCAACACAAATTCCAACAAGTTCACATCCATTTTAGCCAAAAGCCTTGAACGCCACCCTTCAATTTTCTAAAATCAAAATCCATGATGTCTTAGCAGTGTGATCTATAGAACAAAATATAACAATGAGCTCTAGATCCATCCATTCTAAAATCTTCTGAATTCCAGGAGTTACCATATACACTCTGAACTATGAAGGAAAGCTCATAAATGTAATTTTGCTATAGGGACCATGTTACATACTGAAATCATGACTATAATATTGTGTGCATTTTGTCATGATTTATTTGTTTTTATCTCTGTTTCATATTATACATCATAATCACCTGTGGGTTTGTTAAATACCAGAATTTTGATCCAGTAGGTCTTGGATGAGACTTGGGACAGCACATCTCTGTCAATTTCTCAAATGGCAGTTGGCCCAGGAACCATATTTTAAAGACCATTGCATGGGACAACGCGTTCTTTGAAGTTAAGTGCAACTATACCTCGTTCATTTTTTTTTTGATTCCTGGAATATAGAACAATGTATAAAGATCTTTTTTAATGATACTGTGTATGGAATGTGAGGTAAGCTTTGGGGTTTGGATTTAATATTCTTTCCTGATGACTGGAAATGAAAGAAAAAATTCTGCAATTCCTTTGACAGCTATTTACTTTTCTTTCTTTTGTTCTTTCTTCTTATCTAATATTTCAGCTGCCCACAGAAGACATCCAGTTTTCAAATACTCAGACTCATCCTTTTCTGGGTTTTACAGATGAAGATAAACACTATCTAACCCTTCTGGTAAATGTAGCGAGGATGAATAAAACTCACATAAACGGTTTCCCTCATAGTGTTACAAGTCAAGCTGCAAGACTGCGGGTCTTTTGGATAGAGACTGTGTGGTGAGATCACAATGAACTAGATGGCTAGTAAGAGTGATGAGGTTAGAGAAGCATATGTGACTTCCCTACCCTATTCTTCCTTGTGCCAGTAAGTACAGCATGAATTTATGACGGAGTGAGAGTCAAGTAGGTCAAGGTCAAAATTGAAAGTACACTTCTGTGACAGCCTGCAGAGGTAATAGCATCCCAATGATGTCTATATCCTAATCCCTACAAACTGTGAGTGTGCTGATGCCTTCCTTACATGACAAAGGGGGAATTTGTATTCCACCAAGGATCTGCAGATGAGATATCCCTGCATCATGGAAGCAAATTTATCTTGGGGGCCATGAATTGAGAAATATTGTCAGTCTACAGATGTTGGAGGCAGCAAAGGTATGTTTCATTTGTGATCTCTCCAGAGAACAAAGCAAACAAAACAAAACAAAACAAAATACCATACTGATTTAAACAACTGAGTTTGAGCTTGGATTTTGGGCTCTACAATTTCAAGGTCACCAATTTTATGTGGTTTAAGCTATTGAGTTTGTATAGTTTACCACACCAGCAACAGGCAATTGAATAGGCTTGTCTGCTAAAGTTGGTTATAGCGGTTTTCTTCTTACAGGATTTAGTGACCTTCACTGGTTTATATGATAGTAGGTTTTAGAATGAACCCCAAGCCTGAGTCATAACAATAAGAACTCAAAGTCCAGAAGTAGCCAACATTTGCCATGAAAGTATAAACTATACATATATATATATATATATATATATATATATGTAAAAATGAGTCAATATGGTGTCAAGGTAAGATGTAAGCAGTACATGTACACAGAATAGAGCTCATCTGTACCCCTGGCCTTATCATTCGCTTGCATATTTGGGTGAGTTATTCATATTCCTAGGCTTCACTCATAATGTGGATGTTTCTCCATAAGTAAATTATTCTTAATGGTACTTCCAGTTCATTTACTTGTCAAAAATGAGAATATTTGTTCCATTTCTGTCAACTGATTGGAAATCAGTAAATGAAGTGTTGTTTTAAGCTGCATGTCATTCTGCAGCTCAATTGGAAACAGCACAGGATTCAAAGTTTATATTTGCTAAGAAATATAATTAATATGTTCTTCATTATCATTATGGCAAATAAGAACGAGATTATGGGAACTCACAGAGAAAGGTTAAATTTATTTTGAATTACTAGCAGTAAAATTAATTAAAACTCTCTTAGCAGAAAGAACAAGGTCTAGGGGAGGGGACAATAGATCAGTGATAGCTCTAGGATTGATCCACCTTAATCTCCCCTTCCCCACCAAAAAGTGAAGGAAGTAAAAAACATAAATATTTCATCACAATAAGTATGAGCATCATTTGTCTTACATTATGTAAATTGTACTACTCATTCTAATGCTGCTTTAATGATTCCATCTGTGCTATCTCTTAGTTCAGTTTTTCATATGAGATCAAGCAAAGTATTAACATCATTTTCATTTTCTAACTAAAGGAAGAACAAATGGCTCTGGCAGTGAACACAGGAAGCACAAACCTCCAGTTTCCTGTGTAGGTGAAATTTTTCCTCCATTGAGTCTCATTCTTCTCTTCCATTGCTTTCAGTTATTTCAAGTGGAATCCACCTTCCAGACATGACTTCACATTTTAGTCTTTTCCAGAAGCTTTACAGATTTCTAATTTCAATCATTTCTTTAATCTTAAACTTCTAGAATTTCCCTCATATACACATTCTTTTGGTTTTCCTGCTTCTGAGGCCAGCCAGATCTCACTATATAGCTTAGGATGGCTTGACTGTAAGTAAGCTGACTCTTCCCTTAAGAACCTGGCTGTAGCTTTTTGTATTATGAGAGAGATGACCTTTGAACTCTAAGCATCACCTGAATCAAGGATATCTGTGAACAAAGGACAGATGACACCAGAAAGGGTCTGTGTTGGCTAAGCAATCACTACTATTAGTTACCTTCTTTTGTTGCTATGAGATAGCACTCATGCAATCAGCATAAGGGAGAAATGGAGATTTATTTGATTTATGGGAATATAGTACATTAAGGCAGGAAAGGCATGGCTGGAGTTCAAACCACTGTAGACATCATGCGGGCATAGAAAGCAGATCACAAACTGCAAGAACAGACTGCAAACAGAAGCGAGACAGGGCTACCCAACCTCAAGGCCTGCCCCTCTGTGACACGCCTTCCTCCAGCAAGACTCCACCTCCCAAAAGGGCCACTACTTTCCCCAATATTAATGGCAGCTAAAGATGTAAATACATGAGACTATGGGGATCAACTCACATTCATACCATGACAACTATATACTCATGTTCCTTAGATACTTTATCATTAAGTCTCCAATAAACTCTTGAAAAGCAAATCTTTTCATTTACCAAAATGATCACAATATGCTATACACAAGGCTCTCTTCTGTGTACAAGAAATAGAGCAATAAATGAGAAATATGATCCTACTTTCCAGAGTTCTTATTTTCTAGTGAGATGGAGGTATATAGTTAAAAAAAAAAAAATAGGTAGTGTTTCTATCTGAGATTGTACTTCTTAGACCAGATTCAAACTTCTAGATATAAACTATTCTCGATGGAGTGAAAGGACCCAGCTTCTTGTATTTAAGAATGGAAAGAACACATGAAGAAGAGGAAAAGTGGATGGAGATTAGAACCTGAGATTCTTGAAAAGATCAAGAAGCTTAATAAAGAGTGCTTCTCTTCAAATGTTAAGGTATGTGTGAGTTATCTGGAGATTTATATAAAACAAGTGCTTTTGAAAAGCTATACTTCTCGGGAGAGGTTAAAAAAAAGAAAAGAAAAGCTATAATTCTGTTCTGAGATAACCTGGTACCTTCAACCACAATTTTAAGTCTTGATAAATAATTAATTAAAAAATTCCAGAGTTACTGAAAACACAAAAAGATTGTAAGTGGGCAGTAGAGTAATATGATTCACAAAGAATTTACTAGATGATGGATTTCAATCTGGCAAAATGAATAAAAGTATGAAGATTTATTGCTTAAGGAAATTGGACGATTTGCCAAGACATTCTTGTTGATTGACAGGACACATCAAGACCCATTTTCCACAAAAGTGGGGCTCTTTATTATTCGATCATTGCATGGCTCAGAGGAAATTATCTTTAGAAGGTGTACTTACATGGGGCAGAATTATTATAAGGTTAAAACCAACAGGTTTATTAATTTGACACAAAGCTTTATAAGTAATTTGCCAAATTGTTACCCCTTATTGAATGGTTAGAGCATTTTGCTGATTATGCAGTCATTTGTTATAAATACCATTTCATATAGACACATTTTATAGAAGATAACTCCTTAAACTGGGCAGAGTCCAGTGATTCTCAAAGCTACTTGATTACTTCTAAGAGAATATGTGTTACAGCGGCTCTCACACATATAACCCCCAAACTGGATCAAAAGTTACATCTGCAACTCTCCAACAACTATACTAGGCAACAAAAGTTATACTCAAGTGTATTCTGAGGATTTGGAACAACAGAACAAAGGACTTTCACCAACTGTTAATCGCATGCAGTGTCTGTCCCCAGATGTGAATTTCATGCTTCTAGTGATGAGACTCTCAAATGTTCTCTTTTCTGAATAGTACAGTAAATGTCTGGTCACAAGACTCACCCATGGACATCACCTCCAGTCAATCAGTCCAGAAAACCATCTATATGAAGGTCTGTGGTTTTCACACATAAAATAACCTGCTGTCTTTCCCAATAATGCCTGCTGTCTTTCCTAGTAATGCCTCCATTGCTTCTTCCTTTTTTCCTTCCTTTGTCACTTCTAGGTATTATTCTCTTAACCCAAACAATTCAATACAGGATAATAGAATACAGTATATTTTCCAAATTGCATTTGAGAATCCCCAAAATAGTTTTGCAACTAATGTCATTATGATAACTAATAGCATCCCTACTAATGCCATTAATGATAGATAGCATGTTTGTAGCAATTACTATGCTATCTGGGCCCATAAACTGTCTTAGAATTCATAAGAGCCCAAAAATGAAGTCTGCCTAGCTGGAGAGGAAAAAGTATGAAGAAGGACAAGAAGGGGTTGGGATTGGGTAGTAAAAGGTGAAACACACATAAAATCCTTGTATTTATGTATGACAGTGTCAGAATAAAAACAAAACATAAGAACAAGAAAAGTGGTCTGCATTGCTGTGGAACTGACAAGACTTGCATTGATCTGCAGCCTAGAAACTGGAGTTTCTGTGGAGTTCAAGAGGCTTCTTAAGTTATCGCAGGTAGCTAGGGGGAGAATTTTTATCCATATCTGTTACAAAACTACTGTCTATCCCAATACCAGTAATTCTTCAGTGTAATGCTGGACTCACAGCATATGAATTGATGAGGGACTTAGAAATGCAAATTCCCTGGCCTCACTTCAGATCTTATAAACCAGAAACGCTATAAGTTAGTGAATGTTTTTGGTAACAATTCCTCTAAGTGTGCATGACAATTTAACAACCATTGGTCTAGACCTAGAGTCTATAAACCAAGGCCTAAGAGCCAAATCCAGTCCACAGTCCTATAATATAGATTCCCAGGCTTTCTTCCCTGGACCCACCCGGACCAGGGTGGACTCCCTGCTCCTCAGGAGTTGACCTTCAATACCAATCAAGATGGAGCCAAGGGTGGTGCAGGAAAAGCAAAACTGAAATCAACAACAAACCATAATTCAGAACACCAAGGACCCACATTAATCACCTGGAACCAGACCAGCCAAATCTCTCCCCATCTTAAAGCTCAGGGAAACATGCAGAAGAGGAGGCGGCAAGATTGTAAGAGCCTAAAAATGGAGAGGACCAACGATATGCAAGATACTCCACACAAGTTAGGCTACAGTTGCTATAATTGGACTTTGGATGACCTGCACAATGACTGACATGTCAATGACCCCCGAAAGTCTAGCATGGATTACAGGCAGTGGGATCCTTAGAGGCAAGGGATTAACAGTCATGATAGTTTTTCCATACTAATAGGGAGCCCAAGAAAGGGCTCTAGGCTATGCCACTGAGTTCTTACACTTCACTAGGGAGGAGGACTCAGAGGGAGGTTTGGCATTCACAAAAAAGGATGCTCCAGGGGTGGGAGGGGGGAATGGGGAGGCACTGGGAGAAGGGGAGGGAGGGGGGTGAAAGGAAGGGGAAAACGGGAGGAGAATGCAAGGGGGGACTGGGGAGGGGTGGAAGGAGGGAAAGGACTGGAGAACCTATTCAGCTTGTATGATTGGGGAAAATAAATAAATAAAAAATAGATTCCCAGGCTAAGAATGGTAGATATTCAATATGCAGTCAAAAGTGCCCAAGTACTAACTAGTGTAGGTATCCTAGAGGTAATCCAGTTGTACATGTAGGAAACATAGGAACAGGAGGAAAGCGGGTGAGAGGGGAGAACAAGAACAGTGAAAAGGGATTCATGGCTAATATAATTTAAAAATAAATAAAAAATATTATATATTAAAGGTAAATGAAGTAAAAAGTGAAGCCAAGGTGGCTGGGTCAGTAAAGTGCTTGCAGCATGTGGATGAGCACATGAGTTAGATCCCCAGAACACAAATAAAAGTCAAGCAGTATATGCTTATGAACCCCATACTGAGGAGACAGAGACAGGATAATCTCTAGGGCTTTCTGGCCCACCAGTCTAACTGAGCTGGCAAGTTCCAAGTTGCAAGAGAAACTCTGTTAAAAAGTAGAATGAAGAACAATTGAACAAGGCACTAAACACAGAAATACACATGCTCCCTAACACATACACATGCATACACATATGCTAAAGAGAGAGAGAGATACATTTTAGTCAAAGGTACAATTCACCAGGAAGACTTCACAATCCTGAACATTTATGCACCCAATACGGGCTCCTCCACATTCATTAAGAAAACCCTACAGCGTCTAAAGCAAGAAATCAACCCCCAAACGATAATTCTTGGGGACTTCAACACCGCCCTCTCAACATGGGATAGATCAACAGGTCAAAAGCTTAACAGAGACACTTTGGAACTTAATCAAACCCTGAAAGAAATGGACCTTACAGATTTCTATCGAACTTTTCACCCACGCACAAAAGAATACACATTTTTCTCAGCAGCACACGGAACTTTTTCCAAAATAGATCACATATTGGGCCACAAAACAAATCTACACATATACAAAAAAGTTGAAATTCTAACATGTGCCCTATCAGACCACCACGGCCTAAAGCTGGACATCCACAACACAACAAACAAGAGAAAATACACTAACTCCTGGACACTTAACACTATGATGCTGAATGAGAACTGGATTCAGGAAGAAATTAAAAAGGAAATTCAAGATTTCCTGAAAGTGAACGATAACGAAAATACAACTTACCAAAATCTCTGGGACACAATGAAAGCTGTACTAAGAGGTAAGTTCATAGCTCTTAATGCCTACATCAAAAAAAAAAAATGGAAACATCAGAAATAAATAACTTAACGATGCAGCTTAAGGCTTTAGAGAAACTTGAGCAATCTGATCCCAAAAGTAGTAGAAGAGAGGAGATTAGCAAAATAAAGGGAGAAATATCTGAAATCGAGATTAAGAAAACGATAGAAAAAATCAACCAGTCAAAAAGCTGGTTCTTTGAAAAAATCAATAAGATAGATACACCCCTAGCTAAATTAACCAAAAGCAAGAGAGAGAAAACCCAAATTAACAAAATTAGAAATGAACACGGAGTTATCACTACTGATACCCAAGAAATCCAGAGAATTATAACATCATATTTCAAAAACTTATACTCTGTGAAGTTTGACAACACACAAGAGATGGATGAATTTCTAAGTAAACACATCTTACATAATTGGATCAGGAAGTTGTGAATTACTTAAATGGCCCTATGACATATAAGGAAATTGAAGAAGTAATCTCGAATCTTCCCACCAAAAAATGTCCTGGACCAGATGGATTCAGCACAGAATTCTACCAGACATTTAAGGAGTTAATAATACCAGTACTCCTTAAACTGTTCCATTAAATAGCAAAAGAAGGAACACTACCAAATTCCTTCTATGACGCTAATATTGTCTTAATCCCAAAACCTAATAAAGATTCACTTAAAAAAGAAAACTATAGGCCGATTTCCTTGATGAACACAGACGCAAAGATTCTCAACAAAGTCTTAGCAAATCAGATTCAAAAACATATCAAAAAGATCATTCACAGGGACAAAGTAGGCTTCATCCCCGGCATGCAAGGTTGGTTCAACACACGAAAATCAATAAATGTAATTCATCATGTAAACCAGTCCAAAGTCCAAGACCACATGATACTCTAGATAGACGCAGAAAAAGCCTTTGACAAGATCCACCAACCTTTTATGATCAAAACGCTAGAGACTGTAGGAATGGAAGGAACCTTTATCAATATAATAAAAGCTGTATACAACAAGCCCACAGCAAGGATTATGCTCAATGGGGAACAATTGGAAGCATTCCCACTTCGATCAGGAACTAGACAAGGCTGTCCACTCTCACCACTTCTATTCAATATTGTACTTGAAGTCTTAGCTGAAGCCATAAGATAAGAAAGGGACATAAGAGGGATTCAAATCGGCAAGGAAGAAGTCAAGCTATCCCTATTTGCAGATGACATGATCTTATACCTGAGGGATCCCAAAAACTCCACCAGGAAGCTCCTGGAACTAATTGAGAAGTTCAGCAGGGTGGCAGGATACAAATTAATGTGCAAAAATCAGAGGCCTTCCTATATGCCCAGAATGAAAGAAGTGAAAAAGCCCTGAGAGAAACAATCCCATTTACTATAGCCCCTAAAAAAATGAAATACCTTGGTATAAACCTAACCAAGGAGGTAAAAGACCTTTACAATGAAAACTTTAAAACCCTAAAGAAAGAAATTGCTGAAGACATCAGAAGGTGGAAAGAACTCCCATGCTCCTGGATTGGCAGAATCAACATCGTAAAAATGACCATCGTACCAAAGGCAATATACAAATTCAATGCTATACCAATTAAAATCCCAAAGCAATTCTTTAAAGAAGTTGACCAATTAATTTCAAAATTCATATGGAGGCACAAAAGACCTAGGATAGCAAAGACAATCCTGAGTAACAAAAACACTGCTGGAGATATTACCATACCGAACCTTAGTCTATATTACAAATCCATAGTTATAAAAGCAGCCTGGTACTGGCTCCAAAATAGACACACAGATCAATGGATAAGAGTTGAGGACCCAGATATAAGCCCACAAAAATACAGCCATTTGATCTTTGACAAAGGGGCCTAAAGAATCCAATGGAAAAAGAACAGCATCTTCAACAAATGGTGCTGGCAAAACTGGATCTCCACATGCAGAAGATTAAAGCTGGACCCGTACTTGTCACCGTGTACAAGACTTAATTCCAAATGGATCAAGGACCTTGATTTAAGGCCAGAGACTATAAAAATCATAACTGAACGGATAGGGAACTCCCTTGAGCTGATTGGGCTAGGCCAACATTTCCTAAACAGACATCCAATGGCACAGTCACTGCTACCAACTCTCAACAGTTGGGATCTTGTGAAATTGAAGAGCTTCTGTTCAGATAAAGAGATTGTAACACGAGCTCAAAGGCAACCCACAGAATGGGAGAAAATCTTCACTAACCACATATCTGATAGAGCTCTACTGTCCAGAGTACACAAAGAACTTAGAAAATTAAACACCAAGGAAACCAATGGCCCAATTAAAAAATGGGCCCTGGAACTTAAAAGAAATTTTACCAGAGATGAAATTAAAATGTCTAACAAATATCTTAAAAAATGCTCCACTTCTTTAGCCATCAGGGAAATGCAAATCAAAACCTCCCTGAGATATCATCTCACCCTGGTCAGGATGGCAAAAATCCACAATACAAACAACAACAAGTGCTGGAGAGGATGTGGAGAGAGGGGAACTCTGCTACATTGCTGGTGGGAATGCAGGCTCACACAGCCATTCTGGCGAGCTGTCTGGAGATTCTTAAAGAAATTAAAGATTGAGGGCTGGAGAGGTGGCTCAGGGGTTAAGCCTCTGCCTTGCAGGGGGAAGGTCCTGAGTTCGGATCCCAGATCCCACGTATAGACGCCAGACGGAAGCGGGGGCGGCCTGCGTTTCTGGTCCTGGTAGGGCAGAGCCTGTGAATCCTGGTGCAGAAGGAGGTGGAGGCATCCATGGTGGTTCGTGAATTCGTCCGTGGTTCTATACACACACACACTCACACACACACAGACACACACACGCGCGCGCGCGCACATACACACGCACATGCGCACAGTTCAATAAATAAAAAAAAAAGAAATTAAAGATTGAAATGCCATATGACCCTGCTATTCCACTTTTGGGAATAACCCCCCATGCAGCAGAAGTTCGCCTTGATAGCACAAGCACGACTATGTTCATAGCAGCACTGTTTACAATAGCAAAGTCATGGAATCAACCTAAATGTCCAACAGTTGACGAGTAGATAAGGAAGCTGTGGTACATCTATACAATGGAGTACTACTCAGCCATCAAAAATGATGAATTACTGGAATTTGCTGGGAAATGGATGTCATTAGAAACAATTATATTAAGTGAAGTATCCCAATCCCAGAAAGTTAAGCACCGTATGTACTCCCTAATAGGTGGCTCCTAGTACCAAACTCACCCAGCCCACATTGAGACACTCAAGGGTAAACCTATGTAATACGGTAATTGCAAGGATTGTGAACAGGAGGGATGTGGTTGGAGGGCCACACCAGACACAAGGAGAGAGGGGACCATGTTACAGCAGAGAAAATCGACCTCCAAGGAATGCAAGTAAGTAATGTGACACCTGGTTAAGTTCACAGACGTTCGTTCCTGATCATGTACAACTGAGGGGGTATGATCTCACCAGAAGGGGAGGGCATATAGTCTGGCAGATGAAAAGAGATCATTTTGCAAATGGGTGACTGATCCCTCCCCCACCGAGGTTTCCTGCTTTTATTACATCTACCCTTGAATGTGCTATTATAACAAGACTCCAGTTTAACAGTTTTTTGTCTCTGACCAGGGGTTGACATACAGTGCCCATCAGGATGGAGTGAAGGGCATTGCAGGAGCAGGAAAACTGCAAAAGAAAATCAACAAACCACAATCCAGAACTTCAGAGACTCTATATCATCCACATAGAACTAAGCCAGCCTAATCTCCCCCCATCCCAAGCTCAGGGACATCTGCGGAAGAGGGGGCGGTAAGATTGTAAGAGCAAAAGGATGGGGGGAGGAATGATTTGAAGAGTCTCCACACTAGATAGGGCTGAAGCAATCATAATAGGACTTTGCATGCCCTGCGCCATGTCCGTCACACTATTGACCTCACAAAGTCTAACATTAGCTAAAGGCACCAAAATCCTTGGAGGCAAGGAATTGATGGCCACAGAAGTGTTCCTATGCTTAAGGGGAACACGAGAAAGGGTTCAGGGAAATGCCACTGGGTCCTTTTATGTCATCGGAAAGGAGGACCAAGAGGAGAGTTAGGCATACACAATAAAGGACTCTCTGGGAATTGGGGGGGGAGGCACTGGGAGATGGGGAGGGAGGGAGGGGGAGTAGGGGGTTCGGGGAGGAGGAGGGGGGAGGGAATTGGTCTACCTATTAAGTTTGTATGAGCGGAAATAATAATAAAAAATGTTTAAAAAAATTAAAAAAAAATACGGGGCTGGAGAGGTGGCTCAGGGGTTGAGCCTCTGCCTTGCAGGCGGAAGGTCCTGCCTTGCAGGAGTTCAGATCCTAGATCCCACATATAGACACAGGGCGGAAGTAGGGGGCGGCCTGCGTTTCTGGTCCTGGTAGGGTGGAGCCTGTGAATCCCGGGGTAGAATAAACAAGGAGGAGTTGGAGGCGAAAAAAAAAAAAAAAAAAAAGAGAGAGACAGAGAGAAATAAAGGAGTATATGTATCAATGCATGTATTTTGCCAACAAAATTGCTTTTTATATTGTAGCTCGTCATTTAAAAAGGTTCGTTTGTATATATGTCACATATACTTGTGTGCATATGTGTGTCTATGTAATTAACCAGAATAATAAGTGCTCTAACTATGCCTGGGCCCAGCTCCCACCATGGATCTGCCACACAGCTCACGTGCTGGTAGCTTCCATTTCCCACCTAACTTCACTCAGCCCCCTCATTATCTAACTAACCCTAACCATCATTCAATTCAGCCCCCCCAATCATTAAAATAGCCCCTGAGAAATTAATAAGGGCCACAAAAACCACAGACCTGGGGCTAGCAGACCAACACCATGCAACTGAAGATCACAAGATTCTCACCATTCAACAGAAGAAAACCTTTGCACCTAACCCTAAGATAAGTATCCCCTTTTATTTTTCCTTTAAGCCTCACATGATAGGCACTACAGCCTAAGAATTCTATACAGTACATACATAGCTCCAGGTACTCACTCCTTCAGGGTCTTAGCCATTTACCCTCTCATACCCCTAACAGTCTGAAATCTGCCATATCCCAGTGAACTCCAGTCTCTGGCTACTATATCCATCCTATTTTATCTTCATAGTCAATCCTAACCTCACTTAACAAACCCTGACACTCATTCTGAAACCTCTCAGCTATAACTAGACTGGTCCCACGAACCCAGACCTAAAGATGCAAGAACCTGAAGTGGGAGTGGCAGGAATGAAAGGTTTCAGGCTTTGGGTCACAGGGGGCCTTAGATGTCCTCTTATCATCCAAGCCAACTTTATTGTAACATACAGGGGTTTTATAATCAAGAAGCAGGGCCAAATTCAGGAAAACATCAAAGAATAGCAGGACCAAATTCTTTACAGAGTTATGTAAAACATATACATTCTATTTAACAAAGAAAAGTCAGGACTGACATCTAATTGCTGTGGGAGCAGACATGTAGCTGGGTATGCTAAACAGGCATGGCACCTGTTGCTAAAAGGGAAAGGAATGTATGCCTCAAAAGAGAGTTACTTGGTCAGTATATAAGCATATCTCAGATAAGCAGGAAAGAACTGTTAGGGGAGGAACAGCCCAGCCAGTTTCTAAGAGAAACAAAAGTGACCCAAACAACCTGGAAGTTCTCTCTACTCCCAAAGAGGGAAGTTAGGCCTGCAGGCAAACTTAACCCCCCAAGGGAAGAGTCACTCAACAGTCTGTTCAGTTGCTAATGTATCATCCAGAGAGCAGGCTTTGGGCCTAACAACTCCCACACTAGACCAAAACCCTGACACTCCCCTTAACCAGAGCTGGGCTTACACACTCCTTGGACACTACAATAATCTTAACAACAGCCAACAACACCATGCAACCTTAAACTGACCCCTTTCACAATCAGACAAGCAGTTTTAACAACTGTTTAAGTGTGGTAATTCTATTGGACTCAAAAGAGTCAGAAATACATAACAGGGGGGCTGGAGAGGTGGCTCAGGGGTTAAGCCTCTGCCTTGCAGGCGGAAGGTCCTGAGTTCAGATCCTAAACCCCAGTATAGACGCCAGGCAGAAGCGGGGACAGCCTGCATTTCTGGTCCTGGTAGGGCGGAGCCTGTGAATCCCCGGACAGAGTAAACAAGGAGGAGGTGGAAGCAGTCCATGGTGGTTCCCGAATTCATCCGTGGTTCTACACACACACACACGCACGCACGCACGCACGCACAATTGAATAAATTAAAAAAATTATAAAAAAAAAAAGAAATACATAACAGGGAAAGAAACTTGAGACCAAACACAAAATGCTTGTTACACCATACATCTGAAAATACAACAAAAACCAGGACAAAAATCTCCTCAATAAATGTTGACCCCATGATAGATTTCATCCAGAATAACTTTGTAGATATTAGCCAAGAAATCAACAATGAAGATAATGATTTTCAAAGCTTGATTATTAATATGATCAAATCAATGCAAGAAGTCTTCACTAGAACCATAAGACAAGAGGAGATAAAAGGGATACAAATAGGGGAAAAAAAGTCAAAGATATCTGTATTCACAGATGATGTGATTCTATACCTCAGAGACTCTGAAAACTCTAACAAGAAACTTCTAAAACTAATACATAAGGTTAGTAGAGTGGTGGGTTACAAAATTAATGTTCTAAAAACTGTGTATTTCTTACACATCAAGGACGAAAAAAGCCAGAAAGCTCTAATTCCATTTACCATAACCCCTAGAGGAAAATGAAATACCTTGGCATAAATCTAATCAGGGATTTAAGAGACTTTGAAAACTTTAAATCTCTAAAGAAAGAATTTCAGAAGGTGGAAAGACTTCCTAATGCTCCTGGATTGATAGAATTAACATCACAAAAATTATCATCCTACCAAAAGCAATATACAGATTCAATGCATTACCATTTAAAATTCTAAAGCAATTCTTCACAGAAATTGACAAAACAATCTCGAAATTCATATGGAAGCACAGAAAGCCTAGGATAGCAAAAACAATCCTTGAGTAATAAAAACAATGCTGGTGGTATCACCATAACAGAACTTAATCTATAATACAAACCCACAGTAATAAAGGCAGCATGGTACTGGCTCCAAAATAGACACATAGATCAATGGATAAGGGTTAAGCCTCTGCCTTGCAGGCAGAAGGTCCTGAGTTCGGATCCTAAACCCCACGTATAGAAGCCAGGCAGAAGCGAGGGTGGCCTGCGTTTCCGGTCCTGGTAGGGCGGAGCCTGTGAATCCCGGGGCAGAGTAAACGAGGAGGTGGAGGCGTCCATGGTGGTTCCCGAATTTGTCCATGGTTCTACACACACATACATGCACACACACACACACATACATACACACACGCGCACACATGCATACACGCACAATTGAATAAATAATAATAAAAAAAAGAATTGAAGACCCCAAAATAAGTTCATATGCCTTCAGTCAACTAATTTTTGACATAGATGCCCAGCAAAACCACTGGGAAAGGGACAGCATTTTCAACAAATAGTGCTGGCAAAACCGTATATATACAAGCATAAGACTCAATCTGGACCTATACTTGTCACCATGCACAAAGTCAACTCCAAATGGATCAAGGACCTTAATATTAGGCCAGAGACTATAAAACCCTAGAAGAAAGAGTTGGGAACTCCCTCAAACTGACTGGCTCATGCCAACATTTTCTAAACAGGACACCAATTGAATAGGAACTAGAACCAACACTCAACAAGTGCGATCTCATGAAATTAAAAAGTTTCTGTTCAGCAAAAGATATTATTAACTGAGCAAGAAGACACAGAATAGGAGAAGATCTTCACTAACCACACATCTGATAGAGGACTAATATTCAGAGTACACAAAAAACTCAAAAAATTAAACACCAAGGAGGCATCAGCCCAATTAGAAAATGGGCCTTGGAACTTAAAAGACACTTTGCCTAGGATGAACTTAAAATGTCTAATAAATACCTTTAAAAAAAGTTTCACCTCCCTAATCATTAGGAAAAAAGCAAAATCAAAACCACCCTGAGATGTGGTCTCACCTTGGTCAAAATGACTAAAATCCAAAACACACACAACAGCAAATGCTGGAGAGGATGTGGGGAGAAGGGAACCCACATACATTGCTGGAATAGAGACTTGTACAACTGCTCTGGAGATGAGTGTGGCGGCTCCTAAAAAAGTTAAAAATTTAAATGCCATATGATCCAGCTATACAATTCCTGGGAATATTCCCAGAGAATACTTCCTCTTACAGTAGAGACATGTACATTCATATTCTTTGTTACTCTATTCACAACAATGAAGCCAACCCATCAAAGTCTTGTCCCACACCGAGGTTCAGGGAACCTCACAGAAGAGGAGGCAGTAAGATTGCAAGACCAACGTCTCAAGCCAAGACAGGGCTGCTGTACCCAGGTCACTACTGTGAGAACTTCTACCACCAGATCTACACAGAGGCTGACTTATCTACATTTCCCTCAAGGACTAACTGGGATTAGAAAAAAACAACTGCACTCAGAGAGTGTCTCAGGTACAGGTTCTGGACAAGGGAAGAGGAACCTCCCCAATGACAACTTTCTCAGTGAAGAGCCCCATAAAGTTCAAAAGAAATCTGACTCCCTTACCAACACAGGTCCCCCCAAGGGATCCTATGATATTCACTAGCAGAGGGATGGGAGGAAGGAGGACAGAGCAGGATGGGTGAAGAGAAGGGTGGGTGGGAAAGAAGGGGATTGAATGGGGATGGAATCAGAGAAAAGACACAAACCCAATTTATTTGTAAATAAACACACAGGAATACACAAAACAAAAACAAATGCAGGACATCTGTAGGACTGTTCTTGGGGGACTGTGGTGATCAGTTTGTTCCTTTAGTGTATTCCCCTAATTCATGGAAAACAAATCATTAGTACTTTCCATTCTTCCCTCTCGCCTCCTTTCTTTCCAACATTTTCCAGTAATTTTAGCAAACTATCCACTCTCCATTTCCTGTATCAATGTGCCTTTGGCCATGCTTTTGCAGATAGAAGTCTGCATGAAGTTCTTTTGTTTTCAAATGTTAGCGTCCTTTGCTGGCCCACAGTATTTTCCAAGGGCCTTCTCTTTTGCAGCCAAGTTGCTAGAGTGGTCATGAATGTTTTTATGGGATATGTGCACTTTCATGTAAAGGCTCTCTGAAATAAGATTGCATCTTGACATCAGTGCCACCGGTGGTTGTTTTCAATCAGAGGAGAGTTACTCACAGTATGGTGTCTTATTCATTCACATTTCTAGAGTCACTAGCAGAGTCAATACTGTGTGTAGTGAGTAGAGTTGAGCTATTCAAAAATGTGTAAAAAGATCACACAGCATTTCAGTAGAGAAACAAAAGCTTCTTGAGGCAAATAGTTTCAGATGTCACTTCCACACTGAAAACCGAGAATTCAGCACACCTAAGAACCTGTAAGAGATTGTCTTAATTGTATGATTGATGTGGGAAGATCCAGGCCTAGTGTGGGTGTGGCTATTCCCTCGGCAGGCAGATAAAAATATAGAGAGAGAACTGGTTGGATTCTAGCAAGCTTTCAAGCTAGAATGTAGCATTGGTCCCTGATCTCTGCTCTTGTCACACATATGTTGCCAGTTCTATCAGCTACTTGTGATAACTCTTCTGCCACTGTGTTAAAGTATAACCTGTAATCATGAGCATGAATAAAAAAATCTATTTCCTCCCCTAAATTATTTGGATCAGGATTATTTACATGGACAGATTGTGAAACTAAGACATATGAAATAAAACATATGAAATATGAAATGCTGAAGTGTCAAAATACAGAGAAAGAAGAAAGAAGAGTAAAATCCATTGCATGAAGAATAACCAGGAGTCTGTCCATATCCTCTTCCATGATAACACTATGCTTTATAGGATCACAGAAAGGAAGCTGCTGGTGAATATATAAAGCTTTGATATATTCTGTTGAATAGAAACATGTGAAGAAAATTGCCCAACACATGCTAGGCAGCTCAATAAAAATAAGAATAAGCTACGGAGACCCTTAGAATCAGTGAGAGTCATTTCAAAACTACAGGAGGTGTGTGGGAACTGTTTTTGTACAATTTTCTTTAATATCTTGTGTCCTAGTTTATATCTAGAGATCTTGCTTTCCTTAAAATTTCACAAAATAATAGTACATTTGCAATTGATGCTGCCTTATATTTTATGAGTCTTAAAAATTTATCTAATATTGGTGTCATAGATTATATGCTAATTAATCTATCTTGGAGTTAATTATTTATATTTTCAAATGCTGATGTTTGAATGATCTTGAGCATATGCCCGTATAAATATCATCATGACTGGCTTAATTAACTGTGTTCCTCTTTTAGCTTAACCATAATTATTTTCCTAACCCAATCTAATCCCACTCATCTCTACTTTCTCAGTTTTTCCCCCCAAGATAAGAAGCAGAGCAGTGACACTCTGTGCTGAGCTTACGTCAAACCCTTGGAATTCTCTCTCTCTCTGTCTTTCTCTCTGTCTTTCTCCCCTCCCCCATGATTTTTTTTTTTTCCCAAGGAAGACATCTCACGATCTGCCCACAATTCATGGGAAGAAAAATGCTGGATTGCTTTTCTACAGTAGTGATTTTCGACCTAGTTTCATTACAGAAAGCAGAGACAAAGAGAAGGAAAGATCATTTACCAGGCAGAAAATACTGCCTTTCATAAATGCTCATGATTATTCCAAAGGGAGGAGAAAGAATGTTTTCCACCCTGGCTGTCCATCTCCTCACTGAGAAGCATCAGCGCCTCATCCTGGTGCATGCTGTGTGTCCCCTGGCCAAGCACAAGCACAACACGACCACTAAACACTGCTTAGATCTCCTGATAAAACCACAGATAACACAAAGGAGAACAAATTCTAATAGTTTATTTATATCCAAACAGTATGTCTTTTTTTTTAAAAAAAAGTCATAGCCTATTAATCTCTGTAGAAAGAACAGCAAGATTGGGCATCTGACATCAAGTCAGAGAGCCTCCAATTTTACTTTCCACTTAACCCTTCAAACTGCTGCAGAGCAGCCTACACACTGAACATAGATCAGTGACCACTTAAGATTCAAATGCTCTCCTGTGTGATAACAATCCAGTGTCATGTGAGTGCTTCTCAGTGAGGAAAGATTCTGTCCTGGGCTTGCACTTGAATTTAGGGAGCATTTGGAGACTGGCACTGGCAAACCAAATATGTCTTGGTTTTAGCTCATTCTCCCTGAATTTCATTTAAGAGAATACTTCTTTGCAATAAAAGTGAACCTGGTGAAATCTTAGCCTGCAGTATAAATTTTTCCAAAGCAGCAGCTGAGCAGGGTTTGTCACATAGCCTGGGCTGAAAAGAACACAGTGTTTCTGTGTCAGTATCTCATCGCTGCAAGATCCATACAGGTGTCAGCCTCACAATTAGGGCTGAGCTTTTAGACAAGCCTGTGAAGAATGATATAATTAAGGCAAACCCTGAGCAAACCTGCGGGAGATTATCTAATCGATGTGGGAAGAAGATCCCGTCCACAATGACTGGGATGATTTCTGTACAGGTGGACAAGATGGAGAGAGCCAGTGCAGGATTTTGGCTTACTTTGGTGTACTTTATAGGCGTGCTGGCAAGTGAGAAAGTATGCCTCACTCAGAAACCACCGTGGCTATGGGAGGTGGGTTCTCTGGGCTCCTGATGTTGGTATGGGACCCTACAGCCGTGCTGACTGTGACTGAGAATTAGCTGAAATAAGCCCCTTGTTCTCCTAGGCTGTCTGAGCTCTGCATTTGTTCAGCAAGGGGAGGATGAAGCTGACACATCTGTATGATGGAAATAACAGAAAATTAACCTGTGGCCGCTGAGTCAGGTGTCCTGTCTTCCTCATAAAGCTGCATGCAGGCAGCCATTTTCTCTGTTCAGTTTCTTTCTTTCCTAAACAACCACTCTACAGCTTGAAGAAAAGGGTGAGTTTTTGAGGATGTATCATTTTCTGAATTATGGGCACAAATCTATTTTACAGTGCAGTAAAGTGTCCTGATATGCTATTTACCTCCCCCCCAACCACACACACTACACAGAAGCAATAAATCAAAGTTTGGCTCATTATTTACAAACATCATTGGAAGGTTACCTTGACCAGTTTGTATTGAGTAAGCTAAGTGGTGGGTTGGTTAGTTGGAATTAAGAGTTTCTTGACAGGATTTTCATCTAGTCTCTCATTGTGTTTGTAAAGGACCAGTTAATAGGGTGCTGACAGGAAGCAGAAGCATGGAAGGAAGAAATGGAAGGAAAGAGAGTAGAGGGGAAACATACAAGCAAGGGAAGAAGCCAGGAGGGAGTGTGGTGGTTACTCTTAACTGTTGCTGTGAGAGAGCACCCAAAGTCAAATAACTTAAGGGAGAAAGGGAGATGTATGCAACTTACAGTTCAGAGGGGAGAACAGACTTTCACAGCGGCGGTGACATGGCTGGTGGCTGAAACTGTAGGCAGGCTAAGTCACGGCAGACAGCCACATGGCTGGCGTATTCCTGGAGCGTCTCTCCATGTCTGTCTGTCTGTCTGTCTGTCTGTCTGTCTGTCTCTCTTTCTCTTTCTCTCTCTCTCTCTCTCTCTCTCTCTCTCTCTCTCTCTCTCTCTCTCTCTCTCTCCTGTGATTAGATAACTCTCCCCAAGTTATCTAATCTCTCTCTCTCTCCCCTTTTATCTGGTCAACTCAGAGAACTTTGCAGAAGAGGGGGCAGAAAGGTTGTAAGAGCTTGAAGTGGGAAGGTGGTAGGCCAATCCTTATCTCCTGGATGTGACCATTTTCATGATATATAAGATTTCATGGCATGTATACTTACGTAAGAAATACATGGAAACTATGGAAGTTCCAGTGGGATTTATGGAGGTTCTGATGGGATCTAGGGCTGACATGTATTATCCAGATAATCTCTTCAGATGCTCTCAGTTGATCTTGCCAGGTGTGGTCTCAGCTGATCTTAGTTAATGCCATGTGTGTCAAGTTGACACCCAGGATTAACTATCATAAGGAACAAGTGTGGGAAGAGGGCTGGGGAAGGGCAGAACAAGGATAGTCCCTTAGCATCAGCGGTAATCCTAACTTCATGGCAAGATGCTAATGTTCTACATCTTAAGGCAATGATTCTCATAAGTAAAAACTTAGAAACTGAAGTGTACAAGGCATCCTTGAAAAATAACATACATTATCACCATTCCTAATAAAAATTCTTCAGAGTAAGTTTCTTTGGCTTCATTTTATGGACCCAAAATCTGCCACTGCACATAGCTTTGGGTGAAGGCTGTGGGCTTTTGTGATCTTAGATCTGAGTTCAAATCCAAAATTATAATGATAGGCAGGTGGTATTGGTCTCTCTCCTTTTCCTCGCTTCATTCCCATAAATGAAATTATTACTGTTTATTTCAGGGACATGTTAGACCCTGGAACTGCATTGGTATATAGGAGAGTGCTGTGTATAATTCAGTTTCTCTTCAAAGTTTCTTGCATACTGCTACGGGATCAGGAAGTGATAATTCTAGGAATCATATCCCAAGTTATCTAATCTCAAAATGAAAATCACATTCTCTTTTACATAGGCACAAGTCACGATAAGGCAAATTTCAAGTACATTTAAGGTGTGCAAGAAGGAGTTTGTAAATTCATTTTAGTTTAAATATAGTCATGGGAGAATAGAATCTTTTCTCTATCTGGTTAGACTTAGTGATCAGATATTTAAAACAATGATATCATATAGTCAAAATGATTTCAGATAATTTACCACGAGGGTCCTCTATTTAAATTCAGGATGTCTTTAAACTGGGTATCTGAAAAAAATGATTTTGTATTTATTTGAAATCAAAATTGGTCACATAAACATATGACATTAGAAACTCTTAGCAATACTTGAATCTAGCTCTGTTTTCTTTAGGCTCTTATTTTTTACGTGGCATTAGACTCTGGTCTTTAAATACTCTCTCTCTAAATTGAGCCTTCAAAGAATGCTCAGGGGGTAATCTGCAAACCCTCCCCAGTATGTGGTTAAGTGGTGGAGTGGCAAAACCTGGATTTGAATTCAATCTGGCCTGATGCCAAAGCCTGTTTTTTAACCTTCAGAGCACAAATGAACTCTTTGGAACATTTGAAATATGTCACCCAGAGGCCATTTCCTGGCGATAATAACTTTGCATAGAGGTAGGCATGAATGTACTTGGACATCATCTATCCCTAGACATCTCAGAGGGGAAATTAACTAGAGCACAGAAGCGAACTACTTTAGTCAAAGGCTTTTTATCAAGTGTGGTTCTGGGCTGGAAACCACCTGGGCAATTCCTCACGTGCTAAATAAAGTTCCTCTTCTACAGCACACACCCAAGCAGTTGAAGTCTCTATCAGTCCCTGTGGAGCCTTCTCTTCAAACACTGGTATGACTTGGCAGCATTGAGAAACTTCCCCAGGCTTCACCTCAAGGTGAAGGCAATCAAATGATCTCTTTAGATGTCTCAAGTTCCCAAAAACCAAGTTCCCAAAGGGAGCTGTGCTCTTGGCCTCCTTGTTGGAAATGCCTGCTAAGTTTCAGTGCACCAAACACTGCCATTGAGGGAACTGGGACCATAAAAGGGCCAAAACTTCCAGGCAATTACAGGCTGTTTACGCATTATTCGATGTCATTACACTTCAACATTTCTAAAAATTTCTCAATGTACTCACCCTCCTCTAACTGACAAAGCTTGTACCATGATATCTAGCATTCAACTTGGTTCACTGAATTAAAGATATGCTTACTCTTACCTGATTTTATCCTTGACTCTACTTCCATTCTTGTATATGTGGTTAAGTACATGAGATGAGAATTACTAACAGATCCTCCAACATTCTACTGCTTTCATAGCTTTAGCTTTCTCCTCCTGATATTTGGTTTTCTTGCTCCTTTTCCTGTCTTACGGATTTCAAAACTTTGATCATGTAATACTTTCCTTTAATATATACATTTCTGACCTATTGCATGAGAATCAATGCGCTCTCTTTTGTAACGTGGCTCAACCCTGTGCATGTTTCTATCATAATTTGCAGAATACTTTATCTCATTTATTTTACCCATCTCCTTTGTGGGTAGACTAGGAATTTATTGAACTTCTCACGGATCAATTACAAACTGTAATTAGTAAAACTAAATATCTCTGTCATCTCTTCTTCTAGCCCTAATTGCTCTTCTGAAAGATAGCCAGTATTAGAGTTGTGTGTATGTATGCTAACAGAAATAATCTATGTGTTTGTTTATATTTATGATTTAATATTTACATGTGGTACTTAAAGCAATATACTAATCACACTGAACTTATTTTTAAAAATATCTTTAGTGTCATCATGGACATTTTTACACATCAATACATGTAAGGCACTTGAATTTGCACGAATATAAAGGGTACACCTTGTTGACTCAGTATCTCTTTTACTTACTGTACTTGGTGTACAGGATACACTTAGCACTGTTAGAGTGATGGTTGTCACTGGCCAACTAGAAAAACATGACTTTTCTTCTCTTTCATTATCAGAAGAAGTGTCTTGGCTTGAGTAGAACTGAAGCAATTCACCATTGGTTCTTTCTATTCTTGACAATTGAGTGTTTCTGAATTTAGTCTTGAAGCATCAGTGACTTTGTTTTCAGAATGTCTGATGATCTCTGGCTGGTTTTCTCTTGCAAGAGCAGCGTCATCTGGACAAGATCAGAATACTTGACTCAGAACATGATCGTCAGAATGTTTGGATCTAGTCCTTGGCCACTTCAGTGGGATCCCTTTGAAATCAGGACATGCAAGCGGCCAGCAAGGCCCAATTCAGGATATTCTACTCTAATTGTGGTTATTGTCTGAGAAGGAAGGAGTTTGATTGGGAGATTGTCTTAGCTCTGGCTGCCATAAGGGATTGTGCATCTCCTTGCAATGCCAGAGCTTAAAACCCACTGTCAAGGCGGCATCAGAGCTTGAGGCAATGGAAACAGCTGCCTCTGTGATCAGTCACAGGCAGAGAGAAAACTGTCTCATCCTCTTCTTGTAAAGATGCCAAACGGGTTGAATTCGAATTTCATCTATGTGAGATCCCAACATGATTTCATCTAATCTTAATTATCAGCTTCCAAAAGTCCTTATCCCCAAATAACGCCTCATGTAGATTATGGCTTCAACATATGGTTTGTAGTAGACATGACTCAGTCTATGGCAGTGATAATAGATCAAGAGCAACTGCAGTGACTGACTCTGTCCCATAATCAATGTTTCACTCATTCACTGTCTTCTTGTATTCTCATAAATTATGTGGTCTCCCTGAGCATTCTTCCACCTTACGTACCTTGCACTCTTTCTCACTGGCTAGGACTAGCCATAAATTGAACTATAGCAGGAGTATTACTGTCAGGCCTGTCTGGCTTCCTCTTTGATATTAAGTACATCATTGAAATCTATAAAAATGGTGTTGTAGAAAAGATCTCAATGCTGTAGACAGCAATGACAACTGCCTGACTTCATTTCATTCAAAATCCCTATATGGGGATTGTGTCCTTAGGTTTTGAAGTCTACTGCATCTTCCCACTGTTTTTTTCCCCCAAGCCTTCCTCATGAAGAACATTTAGGTGTAACAATATATACCTTGTGTCCTTAGGTTTTGAAGTCTACTGCATCTTTTCACTGTTTTTTCCCCCAAGTCATCCTCATGAAGAGCATATAGATGTAACAATATGTACCAGTGGGTATTTGTAGGTCAAAGGACTGGAACCAAGGATGGGATAGGAAGTTGCTCACTTTCTGAATTCTTTTTTAATGTTGGATTTAGTTGTTTGAGAGAAAAAATACATGCATGTCATGAGGGTGCATAGGTGGAGATCAAAGGGCAACTTTGTTTACATCCTGTGGACTTCCAGGGATTAAGCTCAAGTTGCCAGGTTTGCAAGCATGTACTTTACCCACTGACTTATCCTGCTAGCTCTACCTTACAGATTTTTTGAGCATGAGATCCCTTATGTCCAGTCTGAACACCAACCCACCCCGCTGTGTTCTTCTTCAACTTCACGTAAATCTTCCCCATCTCAGAAAATGGAGTCCAAGTGCACTGTGTCACTCAGTTCAAAATTATGGGATTTGCTCTCAATATCCAAAGGTTTGGTAGTTATGCTCACAATGCCTCAAATCAATCCCTCTCAATTCCCTTGCCTCTGCACTAATTCAAAGACACTCCATTAAATGTCTGCCTAATGTTAACCTCTTCCCCTTCCTCTCCATTCCAGATTACCTTGAAATCTGCAAGACCATATGACTCCTGGCTTGGAATACATAATTTGTTTTCCACTGTGCAAGTCTCAGACTGCTAAGCAGGGACCATATCTTCCTTGCTTTATTTCCATATCACAATTATAATACAGTGCTTGCTATATAGCAGATATTTGATAAACACTTGTTGTCATAAATGGATAGTTGCTTAATTAGTGGAATAAGTAAGTCAGTGAATAAAGCTATGTTCATCAACTGATCATTCGTTTTTAAGAACTCTGAATTTAAGAGTCGACATTTCTTTTAGTTTATGATCTGCCAGAAATCTTCTAGTGACAGATGCAGCACCACAGTGCCAGGGCAAACACGTGAGCATGTCACCACCACAACCCAGAAGTGAGACCGCAGGGGTTGACCACAGGTGACACCCTTGGCTGGAGATCAAGGGACTGAAACATCCTGTCATCTGTCTTCTCTTCCTCAGATCATAAGATTTTCAACCAACTTGGTTAACAAAAAAATAGGATAAAAATGAATCTCATCTTACTTCTAAATGATGATAACTGAACTTTGAAAAAGCCTAAAAAAAATCAAAGGTGGAGCTGTAAATACTGAGAATTTGATTAACAAAGTATACATTGACCTCTCGGGTGCTATGTAGGCAAGAAAATACATCATATAGAAACTTGTTTGTTCTTCCTGGAAATGAATCAGATGTGTCCTTTGTAATTGTATAGTGGTAAACATAGGTCAGAAAATAAAAACAAATATCATAAATATTTTACCTTTAAACGATGCAATGAGTATGGGCATAAAGAAACCGTAAATATGCGCGCAAAACTTAAGAAAAACAAGAGAACAAAACTTAAGGTTATCTTTCCCTGCTCTGAAATGTGTTTGAACAGGCTCAGAAGAACTCTACTGTTATCACATCTGTGCAACTGCTGACGAATAATGTAACACAAGCACCATTGCACTTTAGGCTTAGGAGAATGTTCAGCAGAAATATGATAGGAATATATGCCTTTACAAGCAGAATAGAGGAAACCATCACCGGAGACTTTTTGAGGAAAGCAAGCAGTGAACACTAGAAATATAGTTCGTTAACACCATACACACACACACACACACACACACACACACACACACACACACACAGAACCATTGATAGGAAGTAGAGCAATCCCACCTCATCCAAGTGAAAAATATGAAGAAGCAAATATAGTAGAGATCTGTGTTCTTTCGAAACAAAGAATGATCTTGTAACTGATTCTCTGACTTAGTGTCTGTCCCCATGTGGCTTGGCTTTATTTTGCTTCTTATTTTTAAATATCTGTAAAATAAACTCTCCTGGAATAAGATGGTTGCAATGCCTCTTGATCCTGGGCTGATAAGTTATTTTGCAAAATGGTCTGTATTGATGGCAACTAGCCATCTCTCAACCAAGCTCTGGGCAAACACTATGAGTGTGTGAAAATGGGCTGTTAGCTCCTTAGTAAGAAGCATCATTTCTATTGGCTCCTCTATCTCAAAGCTGAAATGCACACAAAAGGGCAGCTTCTAGGATCAGGAAAATTCTTGTTCTGTTAAAGACACAGAATTCAGACAGCATACTTCACCAACAACCCAGAGCTGGGTCATTGCTCTTGAGGGCTCAAATTCCCCATGATGATTTCTTGGAGTGGAATAGGCCTTTCATGACTTTATCCTTTACAATGAAGGGCAAAGTTCTGAGTAATCCACATGAAGAATATTGAGATGAATTTAGAACTTTTTTTCCAAGGAAATCTCTTGCTGACGTCAATGCAAAGACATCAATGCAAGTTTGCCCCGAGGGCCTAAGAATTAAATGAGTATTAATAAATTTTGCTGAGTTATTTCAATTTGTTCTTAAGGTTTCAGCTTTTTACTTTCAAAGAGTGGGTTGGAAAAGAGGTAGATGTGCATATGTGGGATCAACTCTGAGTTTTTACTTCTCTTTATACCTGAACTCTGGCATCTTCTCAACAGCCTTTCTAATCTTACTTATCTCCACACAATTTCAAATTTCACCAATTTACAGAACATCTTTCAAAGTGACACTAGGCGGGGTCGACATGGTGACCTGTGCCTGTGATCCAAGCTCTCAGCAGGCCGAGGTAGAAGGCGTACATACTGAGGTCTTGTCATGAAGAAAAACAATAACAAAAACAGGTGGCTTTGAGTACTGAGTCATTAAATTTGGGAGTCTTGGCATGAGTTTATGGTCATTGCTTCTGTTAAGAAGTGTGCTTGACTTCTTTTACAAGGGCAGAATAGATGTAATTGGAAAAGTAACTAATTTCATTTGGACCATTGTATTAGTCAAAGGATTTTAGGTGGGGGAGAATGGTAAATGTTTATGTTGTCAAAAAATGCAGTGACCGGGGCTGGAGAGGTGGCTCAGGGGTTAAGCTTCCGCCTTGCAGGCGGAAGGTCCTGAGTTCGGATCCCAGATCCCATGTATAGACGCCAGGCGGAAGCGGGGGCGGCCTGCCCTTCTGGTCTTGGTAGGGCGGAGCCTGTGAATCCCGGGGCAGAAGGAGGTGGAGGCGGCCATGGTGGTTCGCGAATTCGTCCGTGGTTCTACACATACACAGACACACACACACACACACACACACACACACACACACACACAGACACACGAGCGCGCGCACATACACACAGTTGAATAAATAATAATAATAAAAAAATTTAAAAAAATGCAGTGACCTTGGAAGATAATGACATTTTTCCCAAGCACTACAATAGGAAATTGTTATAGTATAGATTAAAAATTCCTCATTGGGGAAAAAATGATTTATGATGTTTTAGGTTCAGGATTAGCATTAAAAGAATGCTAAAATAGACAGATTCTTTATTTATTGTCCAAATCAAGACTGGTATAGGATTCTGTTAATCATGATCCTTGGACAAGTATGCAACAATATGCCTTACACATAAGAAAGCCTCGCTCATCACTTGTTTTGCTCTTCAAAAACAAGTTTTCTTTCAACTTTACAAAAAAATGGACATATCCACTATATAGATGCCAGGATTGATTTTAAATATAAAAATCTCCCTTATTACAGGCAGCAGAGACTCATTGTCTCTCAATTTTGAATTCAGTATTACCCTTAGGTAATTTTCTCTGCAAGTCTTCTGAATTCTATATTACATTCTATGTTGTAAAGCATTACAGTAATACAGAAAGGTACATAAGAGAGAAACGTATCTGAATTATACAGAAGACAGCTATGTAACCATTGCTCATGTAAAGACATGGAATATTGCTGTCATCTACAGATGGTCTCAATGAAAATAGTTCTTCTCTCGTGAAAGGAAATACTCACTCCTATTAAGCTAATGGTGGGGCTTCACTTTAGTTCTGACACTTTAGTGTGCATTTCAATTTTTGTTTCCTTCTTTCTTTATGTTGTATAGATGAATACAGTGAATTTATAATATTTTCACCCCTTATTTCCAAATTCCACCCTCCTTCCTTTCTCCCTTACAACCTTTGATCTCTTCTGCCAGAATCCCTCCTGCTTTCAAATCTTTTCTTTAGTGTGAATTTCTCAGTATTACAGTTCAGCCTTACTTAGGTTACTTGAAATTTACATAAGCAAAATCATTTGTGACTTTAGATGCTTGGTATTTTCTGTTTAATATATTTTATGGAATCATCCAGGTTTTGAGAAAAAACTATTATGACTATTATGTTATTTGGAATTGTCTATTCATGCTAAAAATAGCTTTTGTATGTCATTGCTAGAAGTAATTTTGTGTGTGTGTGTGTGTGTGTGTGTGTGTGTGTGTGTGTGCGTGCATGCATCAAAGGGCACTGCATATGTCTATATTGCCCAGGAGTAGTATCTGGAATCATGCTAAAATGCTCTACCTCTTTATTGCTTTGCTCTGGGATTTCCCAGTCTCTGCATTGTAAGGACAGAATTGCAGGCCACTGCTATTTAATGTGGCCTTTTCACGTGGGGAACTGAAATCAGGTTGTTTTGATTGCAAGGCAAAGACTTTGACCCCTCAGCTAGCTATCTCCCTAGCCTGGCATTTGGTTATTTTTCAGTCTCAGATAATTGTGAATAATAAAATAAGAAGCAATCTTATATATGTGCCATGGTGCATACAAGAACAGCTTTCCAGGAAGGAGATTCCAAGAAAAACGTTGTTGGCTGAGCTGTGAGTAACTTTACCTTCGGTATTTAAGATGGATTGCTTTGCAATTTAGTCCTGTGCAGTGGTCCTTTTTAAAATGTTCAGTCACCAGGCTTCACTCCAGACCAGCATCAGAGGGCTGTGGAGATGGCTCAGGGGTCAAAGCCTTTGCCTCACAACAAAAGAACCTGAGGTTGGATCCTCAGACCTCACAGGAAAATGCCAGGCAGAAATGGCAGCTGCTATGCAATTCTGGACCTGGGAAATCCCAGAGCAAAGCAATAAGGAGATAGAACAATCTAAGATGATTTCTGATATCCTTTGGGTATCCACAAGGGCACACATACACACACACACACACACACACACACACACACACGCACACACGCACACGCACACGCACACACACACAAGCACACTCACAAATTAAATTAAAAAAATCTGGAGGAGGAGATCAGCAATCATTGTTTAATAAGTCTTCCAGATAATTTTGATCTTGCATCATTGGCTGCATGCTGAAATTATCTGGGGAATCTTTTTTAAAAAGTCCTAGTTTCCTTGCTGAGGATATTCTAATTTAATTGGTGTGGAGGATGACTTGTCTCTCTAGATGGAGAAAGTGGTTCTCAGTAGTTAATTTAAAATCGCCCCAGGAGCTTGAAAAAGGATTTTTAAAATAAATCTGTGTCCCCTGCAAAGAGTTTGATCTAATTGTCCTTTGAGGATGAGGGGCTCAGACTTTGATCTCTGTTTGCTTTGGTATGTTTTATTTCTTTTCTAAATAGTTCCCTAGGCAGGTCTAATTAGCAGTAGGACACTGACCAACAGATACCATTGTAAACTGCCCAGTTAGCTCTCTCTCCTCCCCTCCCGTCCTATCACCTGCTGTCACTTTCTTCAATATAGTCCAGCTCAGTCAGGAAAATAAAAAAAGCAATATATGATTCAGTCAAGTCACACAAGTATATGAACAACGAATAACCTTAGAGTCCTAGAGTTAGTCCTTTTTTTCTACTCAATTGTTATCTAAAATGAATCTCTAATTGGGAGAATTTAAGTGGAATAAAAAACTGAAAAAAAGATAATTTGAAGGAGAAAAAGCTATTCAGTTCTCTTAAGTCCCATAATGCACTTTCTATTTGAGAATATTCTCATTTTTTTCACTAAAGTGTCCACTTCTAATTTGTGTCTGGTAAAGATCATTTTATCTGTAATTCACTTATTTCCCAACAAAAATGCCCCTATTCCCTGGGAATAGGGTTATAATAATAGGGGGAATAATTTGATGGGATATTTTGACAATGTTAGAGAGTACTTTGAACTACTCTATAGAATATAATTATATAAATTAAATATTTTGGGAAGACAAATAGGCACTAAACTTCTAACTTTTATTCTTACTTCTAAATAATTATTTAAGAATTTAAAATTTAAGAATTTGAAATGAAATCAACCAGACTTTCAGAAAAGCTAAAAAAACTTATTTGACATTTGACCTGCCAAAGTACTTACTAAAGTAGAAATGGTTTATTTCCAATCCATCCAATGATGGTGCTCAACATGTTTGTTTCAGCTACATTCTGTGAGTTTTCAGATACCTCCCAGCAATTTGACAGTGTGGCAGATGGTGAGAAATATATTAAATCACTTTAAAAAGTAAAATTTATTTTTACAAATCCCAAATTAATCAGTATCTATCTAATTCTGAGATAAAAAGCACAGAAGATTCTTTTGCATATTTGTGTATTCTCTCTCTCTCTCTCTCTCGTACATTCATGTATGTGTACGAGTGTGTGTTTGTGTGTGGGGGGGGCACAGGTCAACATCAGGTTGTTTCCTCAATCATTCTCCATCTTATTTTTTGAGACATGGCCTCTCTCTGAACCTGAACTACACAGATTAGGCAGTCTGGCCAATAAACTCCAGGGATTCACTGGTCCTTACTTTCCCAGGTTGGGGTTACCCATTTTTTTATTAACCTGGCTTCTTACAAAGGTTCTAGGATCTGAAAACTCAGGGTCCTCCTTCCTAGGAACTCAAGAAAGATTAAGAATATTCTGTGGAAACCTTGGAGTCTAAAGCTGGATGAGTGAAGGGAAATGCCCCTATTAGTGGATGGCCCGAAGAGAAGCAAGTTGATATGCCACAAAGGCCTGAACTCCCACAAGAGTAGACAAGCCAGAGGGGAACCCTGGGGTCCATAGAAGCATGCAGGCAGGAATGTGGGAGGGAGTGGGAGGGACTGATGAAGGGAAGGAAGGAAATGGGAGGAAGGGGGGATGGAGGGAAGCAAGTAAAAGTAGAAAAACAAAAAATTAATTAAACAAAAAAACCCTCAGGTCCTCATGCTTGTATGGTACGTACGTTACTGTCTAACCATATCTACAGCCCACCATAAAATTTTTAATGATATGAAGTGAAAGAAACAGAGAGGCTCACTGGTCTGAGGTTTTCTTTGTACTTTGGATTTCTATGGAACAAACAGCAATTTAAGTTGTGAGTAGATACTGTTTCTATGATAGAAAACTGGATCTGAGCCAATCACAATCAGTTGAGTTGTAGTCAATCACTTGCAATCAATGGATCGTATCATGTCTTTATTAGTCAGGGTTCTCTGGAAGAATAGAATCATTAGAATGTAATCCATCTATCTACAAATATATTTCTTAATATTTATTAAACTCACAGTAGTGAGTAGTGTCCTTCAAAGTAGCCATCTGTAACTGTCTCAGATAGCTGAAGGATCCCAAGAAGGTCTCGAACCTCTGTCTCATTGGAAGGTTGAAGACACTGGGCTCCGACATCAGCAAAGAACAGTGAAGAGCAACAAGGCCTATAAGACTAAGCTCCAAAGATAGCGAGAACAGCGACAAGGTGGAAAGGATGGAGTTCTGAGTCAGCCAAGGATGGAGGCAGCAGCAACAAAGAAGGCCACTATGCTCTACAAGTCAACAATGCTAGAAGTGTAGATTCAACAGCAAGTCGCTCCTCCTTGCACTTCCTATTATCCTTCACTACCCACTATGGGCTGGGTTTTCCACACCAATGAAGCAAGTACCTGCAGACTTGTTCCAGGGGCATGTTCCAAACACTGAGTCTCCACAGCTATGCCCCAAACAGCCTGTAGCTGTCAAGCAGACACTCGAGTCTAACCATAACAATGTCCAAATAAAGTGCATGGCTAGATGAAACCAATCAAGTTACTTCTGAATTCCACCTCTGATGTGTAGCTTGTAAATCTCATAGTCTACCCACTCTTCAGAGAAAAACCTCCAAGACTTTTTCTGTCTAGAACATTGCCTGCTTCATGAATCATTCTTTGCTCTAGGAATTTTGCTAAATATAACTGGTCTAATCTTTTTATTTTAACAAGCAAAGCCATCATTTTTTCATAGGTCTGAGGTGATCTGTAGTGAGTACTGGTCACATTCTCCTTTCCCTCTCACCCTCCTGCCTATTTGATTGTGTGGGCCCCAGAGTTCCCTTCAGGTTGCCTGTTCTAGTAGGATCTCAGGCTTCTATGGCAGATTAAATAGTCCTTCCTTGGATAAACCCATTGATAGGGATACTCCCTTTCCCCTATCTAGCCCTACTAGTCCTTAAGGTTTCCACTGCAAGCAATCAATTTTCCTAAGTCCCTAATTAGTCTAAGGGGGAATGTTGACATATCAGCCATTGTGCAGATCTCCTGAGGATAAGTCTCATTGCAATAAGTTACTGGATGCAGCAGCCTTGTCTTGAGTGGACTCAAACTTTGTCTAACAGTGGACTTCACCTTCAGGCTCTTAAATCTTACCATCCCATCTGCAAGATTCCCTGAACCTTAGTATAGGAAGAGTGTTTTAGGATCTCCCACACTTTGCACTGTAGTCCTTGTTGTCTGCTCTTCCACTGAACTAGGCTGAGTTTTGTTTGGGTGTCCAGATCTTTTCTTATCTAAAGATAAAATGAAAGGTATTTATATGGAGGCTCACTGTCTGGTGTTGTGGTTAGTGCTGAGGCATCTGATCCTGTCTACCCTCAGCTTTCTGTCTGTCCACTGTTATTCAGACTGGTTTACACTGCTGGGTGTGTGTTCCCTGTCATTGAGGGGGAGGGACTAAGTAAGCAAGCACATGGTTGGCTGCCCGGAGGCTAACCTCACTCTCCACTGTGTAGAACAGGAATAGGTTCCTGTTCTTTCCTCCCTTTTATAATTTTTCTTGCATGAAAGCCTTTTTTAAAAAACTATTTACCCAAGGTCTTTTGTTTTTGCTCTTTTGGGATCTTCTCCCACCTACCCCCACCTCCTCTGACTAGTATTCCTTTGTGTTTGTGGGAGTTATAAGAGTTTCTGTTTAATTATATCAAACTGAATGTTTAATGTTAGGATCCACTTATAAGGGAGAACATACAGAATCTGTCTTTCTGTATCTGGAACATTTTACTCAGTATGGTTTCTTCCAGTTCCATCCATTTACTGGCAAATTTCATCAGTTCATCTTTCCTGACAGATGAATAGTATTCCATTGTATGTATGTACCAGTTTTTTATTAATTATTTGTTAACTTTTGGATATCTAAGTTGGTTCCATTTCTTTGCTATCATGAAAACATTGCTATGAACATGTATGCAATGTTTGCCGGGAATATTTTCAGGAATGGTATAACTAGGTTGTATGGAATTTGGATTTTAACTTTTTTAGGAACCTACAAATAGATCTCCAAAGGGGTAGTATGAGTTTACAGTCTCAACAGCAATGTGTGAGGGATCCTTTCTCCCTGCATCCACATCAGTATTTGCTGTTGTTGGTGTTTAGGCATTTTGATGGAGTGAGATGATATCTTAGGACAGCTTCAATTTGCACTTCCCTAATGACTAGAGAGGTAGAATGGTTAAGATATTTTTATAGACATTTGAGTTTCACCTTGTGAAAAGTTTTTCAGTTCTCTAGCCCATTTTTACATTTTTATTACATATTTTTTTGCCTAATCATACAAGCTCAATAGGTACCCCCTCCTTTCCCTCTCCTTCCCCCCCCACATCATCCCCTATTGCAATCCCTTCCCTTCCCCCTTTCCTCCTCCATCCCCCTCATCCAGCACTTCCCACTTCCTCCCTCCCATCCCCTAGAGTATCCATTTATGTTGGTACTTAATTTCCCTCTAAGTCATCTACATTAGTGAGGGTTCGGGACTCAGTGGCATAGTCCAGGGCCCCTACTTGGGGCTGTGCGTTAGTACAGGAACTCTACTATGACTTTAACCCATTGCCTCTATGGATCCTACTGCCTGAAACCTTCTCCTCTGTGATCCCTGCTAGACTTTGGGGGGGTTGTTGACATGTCAGCCATTGTGCACGTCGGGCAAAATCCAATCACATTGTGGCTGTCTCCTGGTTGCTTCAGCCATGACTTGTGTGGATTATCTTGAATATTGTTGGTCCTCCGTATCTTTATAGCCCTTTTTTAAGGGAGTTGTCTGCCTCCTTAGTATTAATTTTCCAAGCTCTTTGTGTGCTCTTGATATTAGTTTTCTTTTGGATGTGTGGTGAGTGAAAATGCTCTCAATTCAGCAAGTTGCCTTTTTGTTCAATTAACACTCTTGCTGAGCAAAAGCTTTTTTAATTTCATATAGTCCCACTTGCTTAGTGTTGGACTATATTCTCTGTGATTTTGGGGTACTACTGAGGAAATGCTGGCCAAGGTCAATCAATTCAAGGGTATTCCCTATGTTTTTCTTCTATGAGTTTTATAATAAGTCTCTGCTCTAACATTGATGTTTTTTTTGATCCATTTGGAGCTGATTTTTGTGCAGGGAGACAAATAAGAGTCCAGTTTCATTCTTCTGCATGTTGGTATTCAATTTTGCCAGCACCATTGTAATAGAGTGCAACTTGATTAGGTTCTGAGAAATTTCTTAGCTTTTTTTTTTTTTGATTGATGCCTTGTACTATTTTGTCTCAATTTCAGTAATTTCACCTGATCCTACTAATCTCTTCAAGTCTATTTCTTTTGTGGTTAGTTTGTTCTTGTTTTTCTGAAGCTTTAAGCTACATTGTTAGGTTGTTAACTTGTGATGTTTCTATTTTGTTTTGATGTAGGTATTGAGTGCTATGAATTTCTTCTTAGAAGCACCTTCATCATATCCTAGAGGTTTTGATATGATGTGTTTCCATTATCATTGAGTTCTAGGAATTTTTGAATTTTTGTCTTTACTTCTGTCCAGACCCATTCTTCATTCAGTGGCATATTGTTAAGCTTCCAAGAATTTGTGTACTTTCTGTTGTTTACCTTGTTATGGATGTCCATCTTTATTTTCTGGTGGTCAGATAGAGTACAGGTGGTCTATTTTGGAGAAAGTTCCATGAGCTGCTGAAAAAAATGTATATTCCTTGGTGGCAGGATGGAATGTTGGTAGATTTCTGTCAGGTCTATTTGGCTTATGGTTTTGTTTACTTCCAGTATGTCTCTGTTCAGTTTTTGGCCTGTTGACCTGTCTATCCATAGAGTGAAATCCCCTAATCTGTTGGGTTAATTTTTTGTTTTACACATTATAGTGTTTGTTTAATGAATGCGGGTGAGCCTATGTTTGGAGCATACATGTTTATAATTGTGAGTTTTTCTTGATGTATTGTTCCTTTGAGGAGCATGCAGTACTTGTATTGCTTATGATTTGTTTTGGCTGGAAGTCTATCTTGCCAGATATTAGGATGGCTACTCCTGCTTATTTCCTAGTTGCATTTGCTTATCATTAAAAAGATAAGATGAATCTTTAAAAAGACCATCCTTTTATGTGTTTCTTGTAGGCAGCATATTGCTGAATTGTGGCTTTTAGTACATGCTGTTATCCTGTGTCTCTTGATTAAGAAGTTGATCCCATTGATGCTCAAAGTTATAACTGAACAGTTTATTGATTCCTGCCTTTTTTTTTTAATTCATTGGCTTTTTTGTGTTGATAGTTCTCTGCCTAGTAGTTGTATTGGCAGTATTTTTCCCTTTTGTTTTCTTAAGTGTGTTGATCAGTTTTGTCTGTCTTGAGCATTTTTTTTTCTAGTATTTTCTGCAGGTTTCCTGGTTTGGTAGATGAGGATTTTTTGGGGGGAGGGGCTATTTTTCTTTCACCTTCAAGAATGACTATTAGAGGCCGGAGAGATGGCTCAGAATCAAACCTCTACTTCATAAGCACAGAGTCCTGAGTTTGGATCCCAGATTCCACATAAAAATGCCAGGAGGAAATGGCAGCAGCCTGCATTTCTGGCCCTGGAAGGCAGAGCTTGGGAAACTCCAGAGCAAAGCAAAGAGGAGGTAGAGCAACCCAGAATGATTGCTGAAGTCATCCCTGGGCCTCCACAGGCACATATAGTGTCCTCTGATACTTACAGACACACACACAGAGATGCATATACACAAACACATACAAAATAAATAAATAATAAAATAAATAAATAAATAAACAAATAAACAAGTAAACAAATAAATGTGACTTACAGTTTGGCTGGATTTAGCAGCCTGGATTGGCATTTATAATCTTTCATGACTTGAAGAATGCCTTTCAATTCTTCTGGTTTTTACTGTTTCTACTGAAAAGTCAGTTGTTCTTGCAAGTTTGCCTTTAACTGTGACTTGGTTTTTCTCTCTTGCACCTCTCAGAATGATCTTTTGTCCTGTATCTGAGATGTTGTTACTATCAGTTGTACTGCTGTGCTCCTATTTTGGTCATATTAGGACAATGAGAGATATGCATAGTATACTTAGATGTGGTTTCCTTTCCCTAGGTGTGGGAAGTTCTCATTTATGATTGACTGAAAGATTTGAGCTGGAGTGTTTTTTGGAGGTTTCTTGCTATAGGATTCCATGAATGTCTGTTTTCTTCATGGTATCCCATAGTTTTTCAATATTCCTTTCTTTCTTTCTCTTTTTAGTTTTTTCAGCTTCTTTAATTGAGTGATTCTGTTCTGTCAACTTATAATCCTGATCTGATATTGTGTCTTCTGCTTGATCCATTCTGTGTGTGTATTCTCTGTTGGGTTTTCAATTTCATTTAGCTTAAGTTTGAATTCTGGCTGAATTTCAGTTTGGAGTTTTTTCACCTGTTCTAAACTTGTTCTTCCTTCCTCTGTTTCCTTTTTTTATCTTAGATATATTTTTTTTCTGTTCATATAAGGTTATATGCTTACTCATTTCCTCTCTGAGCTCTTCATATATCTTTTGTTGTTCCTTACATGCCTTTCATAGTTCTTCTTGAAGCTTGTTGACTGATAATGAAGACATCTTGTGTGTTGCTTTCCTGACTGGTATTTATGAGGTTATTGTGACTGGCATCTATCATAAATATGTTTTGTAGGAGACAATTTTTCCTAGTACTTAGTAATTTTGTGGTTTTGCAATGTGACTTGGCATCTTCTGTTAAGTCCATGACTATGTTCTTTGGTAGTTGTTTTTGGCTATCCTAAGTCAGGTGAGGTTGTCTGACTTTGGCATCAGGGTCCATCCCAGGTGGTGAGCATGGGCAGTGGGGTGGGTCCTCCCCATTCTCTGGTGGCTCTTAACCTTGCACAGGGCTTGGTCCCAGGAGTTGGGGGATGGGTGGCCTTCCCTAGCTCCACATAGCTCTCAACTAGTGTGGAGTTCAGTACTGGGAGTCTGGGTCAGGTTAAAAAGCTATTTAAAAAAAAATAGAAAAGCTGTGGATTAGAAGAAACTTAAAATTTGCCTTTTACAGCTCTCTACTGAAATTCTAAGTGGCATTGAACTCATATTAATGACACACATTATGAAGGTTTAAGAGGTCATATGCTAATGCACTCAATTTAATTTTAGGTTTTGAAAAATGAGATTGATGGATAGAGGATATGATAAATCATTTTTCATCATACACTCTAAAGTGAAATGTTGACTTTACCTTATAGGTTGGGAGGACTCAACCTGTGACCAATTGGCTCCATTGGTTTTGGACCTATGGTGAGGTAGGAAGTTATGGCAGGAGTATAGTAGAACAAAACTGTTTACTTCATCCCTAGGAGGATAAAAGGGAGCTAGGAGGGGTCCAAAGTCCTCTCAAGACCATGCTGCCAATAACCTAAAGACTTCCTACTAGACTCTACCTTCTAAAGTTTTGATCAACTCCCCAAAGTACTGTTCAGGTGACTAAGAGTTTAACTTATGGGCCTTGAAAAGAAAATCAACATTCAAGCTACAGAAGAGAATGGATTTGTACATTAGTCTAGAGAGATAGCATATTAACTAATATTAGTATTATTAAATGCTCATAAAGACTTTAAGTAGCAACTGTATGGGTGTTTACTATAAGCTTCATTTAGTGTTGCAATATAGTCATGTGCCACTTTATGATAGAAACTATTTGAGAAAAACATTGCTGGGAAATTTCATCCTATATAAAGATCATAGACTATACTTCTAGTAGCTAAAATAATGGTGGTCTGACTGGGAAATAAAATCTTACAGGTTGTGCTGTATCACTGACTAAAACATCATCATGTGGCATATGTCTGTATTTGAAGATTTTGTAATAAAATAGCATGCATGTGTTTGCACAGTGTTAAGGTTTATTCGCTGGAAGTGTGTCCAGGAAGTCAGTGACTGTGGGGTATCTAGAAGGCAGTGCTCACACAGGTGGAATTGGAGATGGCACAGAAGTACTTCCCTTTTGGGGCTTAAGAGATGGCGCAGGGCTTAGGCCTCTGCCTTACAAGCAGAAAGACGTAAGTTTGGATCTCAGATCCCAAGTAAAAATGCTTTGTGAAAATAAAAGCACCCGACACTTCTGCCCTTGGAAGGTGAAGATTGGGAAACCCCAGAGCAAAGCAAAAAGCAGGTAGAAGCAGTCCAGGATGATTCCTGAAGTCACCATTAGTCCCACACACACACAAACACACACACACACATACACACACACACACACACACACACACACACACACACGCTCGCATGCACGCACGCGTGCATGCACATGCCCCCAAGAAAAGACTTCCCCTTCATATTTTCATATTTCCACATTTCATACTAAGCTTCAACAAGCAGGCATGGGCAGGGAAGCCAACAGATACTGCCCACATGGATGGCTTTTGAAATGGAAGAGAAGGCTATGGCTGTGGAGAAACAACGTGAGAAGAAATCTGACAGAGATGGCTTTTCTGCCTCTCAGTTTTTATTTCCCTTTGACACTGATATATGTATGTGAAGGCCACACCATGCATTACCCAGGATAGTGAATATGCACTGAGAGTTCTGTGCATTTCCCACACAAATTCTGGTCAGTTTGGATGCTCAACATCTCACAGTAACTCACCACACTGCTGACAAAGCTGCGCTTGATAACTGAGTGATGGAGCGTACTCCCTTCAGAGGTCTACCTGGGGCTCATTTGAAACAGTCAAATAATCATACTCCTTCTCAATACAGTGCATTTCCAGAGGGTCACTTTGAAGTTAAATAAAGATAAGCTCCTGAGGTCTTTCTCCTTATTTCCAGTTGCTCCCTGCCCTCAATTTCTGGGATTACCTCTAGCAGCTGCACAGCCCATGGGTAGGAAGACTCTTGCTCTCTCGCCGGCTAAGCCTGAGGACAAAGTTTTGATTTCTCTGACAACCTGGGTTTATTTTTAGAGATATTAGGATGACTCACCTCTCCTGACATTTGTTTCTATAAAAACTAACTTGAAAATGTCACACTTGCAACTCTGTTCAAAGAGGGAGAGAAAGGTGGTAAAAACAAGAAGCCTGAAGAGGATTCTGGTGGAAGAACCTTTCATCCTGTCCATTCATCCTCGTCCTCCTTTGCTTCCTGAAACTGATGAGCCTCTGTTGACCACCACCCACGAAGCCACATCCTATCGGTGTTTGTGTGTGTAACCTTACAACAGACAGCTGAGAAAGGAGTCCAGTCACACCAGACAATGAAAAATGAGCAGGATTCTGTGACTTTGTCTCCACCCATGACCTGGTGGCTACCAGATGAATGTCAAATCACACTACGATCATTCAGCACCCAAGGAAGCTTTAAAGTGCTCATCCCAAAGATGGGCCACAGCACAAGAATATTTCCATTCCATTTCTTTCCAATTCATTGCACCTTCCTTTGATTTTCTTTGGTTGTTTCAGGACAACTTGACAGGTTCACATCAAAGAATGCAACATAAAGAAAAGACATTGAAGGTCAGAATACCAGGGGAATGATAAGAATTTTAGAATCGATTTCAACACAAGGTAGGAAAAGAGCCTACCTTAGTAAGCTCGAGGTGAATAAGTAAAGAATGTCAATCATCAAGAGAGTATACATAAATGCAAGAAAATTTCAAGAGTGCTAGGTGTATTAAAGAGTTTGTCTTTGTCAAAAATCTCCAGTTACACACAGAAAGGAAAGAGTAAAAGGGAGAAAGGCAAGGAAGAAGAAGGCTTGAAGTCAGGAAGAGGGGATTAGGATGTGATAATAAGGGCCAAAACTTATATGAATATGTCTGTGAAGCCCTTACAGACTATAATATATGTAAATATAATGTATAGATACAAATAAATCAGTTAAAAACTTGAGCTTGCATGTATTCCTTTTAAAATTAAAGGAAAATACAAAGTCAGAATACTGTTTTATTAATACTTTCTAAATGTAGACATGTCTGTTGGCATTCTTTTAAAATGCATGTACTTTAAAAGTATGAAAACTTCCAGATTGATTATATGAAAATGACAGACAGAAGGTAGTCAGTTGCTCAAACAGTGTAAACAGAAATCCACTAGCTTGGCATAGCAGGCCTGAGAGATGTTAGAGGATGCAGTTGGGAAAGTCCAAAAATGGCCTCTAGCTAGTACACCAGTACCATAGAATGTGAAGCTTCTGAGAAAGGTATCTTCATATATCTAAATTAACAGAAAGAAATAAGAGATCCAACCTGGGAAAAATGATCCAATTCATTAGCCAATATATCTGAATCATTTACCAAGCACTTACGGTCTGCTAAGTGCCCGTGTCTGAGTTAAAATTCCACTGGAGCTTGTATTATTAGGAAAAAATAAAATATGGGAGAAAAAAAATTCCACTGGAGTGACACAGCAGGTATAAGGGAGTGCTGATCCTTAAGGTTTGCATAATCTAGGAATAATACAAGTAGTCAATACAAGTAGTCATTCTTAGAACTTGTTGTGCTTTCCTATTTTCAACAAAATCTTTAGAAGAAAACTCATAATAAAGTCAACAAAAGCAAGACTCTTAGAAGTTTAATAGATGTGAGGCAGTGTTTCTATGCTAAGAGAATTCTAAAAGGGAAAACATGAAGATGTCTGGGCCTGAATGATGAGTTTATAAAAGAGGATATGAAAGGTAGAAAAGTCACTTGCCTCCTCATTAAGGGAGTCAAGAGCTTTGAAAAAACTGCATTTCATTGTATTTTAGTATTTCCAGAGAGTATTCAGAGATTTGTAGTAAATGTTGGTTTATAAAGGAATAGATGAATCAGTGAGGAAATGTTTGCCTTGAAGTGAATTGTGTGTATCAGGTTGATGGTGAGGGTTCAAATTTCATCTTATTCTGAGACTCTCTGCTCACTCCCAGTAGTAGCAGGCAAACAGTGTACCAAAGTCTACGTGTCTTTAGCTACTGTAGAAACAAAGAGAACTTCAAGTTCCTATTCATTAGGGGCTGGAGAGGTGGCTCAGGGGTTAAGCCTCTGCCTTGCAGGCAGAAGATCCTGAGTTCAGATCTTAAACCTCAAGTATAGATGCTGGGCAGAGGCCAGGGCTGCCTGCGTTTCTGGTCCTGGTAGGGCAGAGCCTGTGAATCCCGGGGACAGAGTAAACGAGGAGGAGGAGGAGGCGGTCCATGGTGGTTCCCGAATTCACCCATGGTTCTACACACACACACACACACACACACACACACACACACACAATTGAATTAAAGTTCCTATTCTTTAGAATCAGAATCAGAGAAGCACCTCCCTTCATTCTTCATTTAGCCTGTTTTTCTCACCTTTCTATTATTTGTCTATTCCTGCTTGATTAGCTGGCTTAGGCTCAGGGCACATTCTTGTCTTTGGCCAGGGACTCCTGCAGACATTCATCCAATACCTCCCATGGTGTCCTGGCTGCAGAAGTGTGAAGAGTACCAGTAGCAGGGACCTCCAACACCTGGCCCTTGGGGCTTCTCTGGAGAGGAATTCTCTCATTGACCCTGTGGTTAGAAGCTATGACAGGAAACTGCTTTCCCATTGGGCTAACCTCATTCACTGAACCAGGGTTTAGAAGTCAGTGATGAGCAAAATCCCTTTATGGAATGAGCTGCAATGAAGAAGACAATGTGGGTCATGGTGCTACATTTAGAGGTTAAAGAGAGGAGGAAACTTAGGGTTAGAATTGTTTGGGAAAGATATGAGGGAGACATGGTAAGTACTTAGGGTACGGTGAAGCAGAACAGACATGTGAGGATAGTAGTTGGGGCACACAGTGAGGATAGAGATGTGTGTGGTTTGAAGAGATCTCAGGGGGAAGATTTGGCAGAGGTTGCTATTGCAAGAGATTTAGGTAAAAGACCAGACTGTCATTTAAATATTTAGTTAAGCACGATTCTGAAGCTATCTTTCCCAGATGTCCCACTTCAAGTGCATCCACATTACCTGGACACCTCGTGGAAGTGCAAATTCTGAACCAGGTGGTCTTTGATGAGGCCACAGCTCTAAGCTTGTAACACACTTCTTACTGGTTCAGCTACTGCTGGCAGGAACCACAGGGTGAAAGTATGGTCTACTCCACATCCCTGTCACCTCACGGGTGTGAACCTATGATGTGATTGCATATGCTTCACTGCTGAGTGAACTGGATTGCAAAACTTACATGTATTTTACATTTAAGTGAAAAGTGAATATGGTAATAATTTGCAGCTTTTTACATTTGACAGTTATGTGTTGAGTCTCTTTCCAGTGAACAGACATGATACTGCTTTACTTTTTTTTTCCGTTTAAGGACACATGCTATAACATGTAACAATGTAATTTAATTTATAGTATATGGATGTAAGTTTAAAATGGTAATAAAATATCAAAAAATAACAAAAAAGAGAACCTTCCGTATAAATTATAGAACACTAGTATGTAAAGGCAAGGGAGATGAGCAACTAAGCATTTTTCTGCTTTTCAAACAAATCCTCTCCACTAGTGTTGCATTGTTAAATGGAAATAGATTCAGATTGCCTTCTAAAAACTGACCTTTGTGCCCACAGGTAGTGCAGCTCTCAGCCTTCATCAGAGAAGCCCCTCCTCCTTTTTTCAGGTTAATATCAAAATTCAGGGAGTAAGTGCTGTGGAGTGTTTGGCCCTAAACAGAACACTGATGTCTCCCATGCCTTCAAGGTCCAGGGAACATTGTGGAAGGGAGGCCAGTAAGAGAGTAAAGCCAATAAGTGGTATAGAGTGCCAACAGAGAGTGTCTTCTAGACAAGACAGACCTGCTGCACCTGTGAACTCACTGCAGCTGTGTTTACCTATATGTTTGATGCAGTCTGTCAACATTTCATCATGGAAGGAGGGAGACCTCATGAATCACCACCTCTCCCCGAGGGACTATTGATAGCTAATGCTGGCTGGGGGAGGGGAATTACTTACTTCAGTAATAAACCCAGTATGACAGCCCATGAGCCAAGGCACATGCAATACAGACCACCCTGATGAAACCTAGTGGGTCACACACATGAAACAGGACTTAAAAGTGGAGGAAGATCATTGGAAAGAAGTTTTTTCAGTGAAAGGAGACAGTGGATGAGATAAGGTAGTATGGTGTAAAATTGTATGCATTTATGAAACTGTCAGGGAATGCAAAAAAATTAATTAAGGACAAATAAAACTAAACAATTACACAGAGGCAATTGAGTAAATTGCTAAATGTATCATGGCAAACTAATGCATGTCATTATTCTGATATAAATAAATGCTAATAGACTATTTCAGGGTCTTTGTTTTTGTTCTGGGATCATAACCATTTTATTGAGGTGTGTGATTTCTTTAGAAAATACTCTGGTTTATGGGACTCAGCAAGATGTGGTCATTGTTGAGCAAGCTCGCATGAGCACTAAACAGTTCTAGGGGATTAAAGAGAAAAAACCTAGCTCTTAAAATGAACAAAGCTTCTCAAAATTTACACAGCACCAAGGAAAAGAAAATCATAATTATTTACTAATTGTCTCAGTTGGAGACATGCTTAAAGAAGACGAGAGAAGCAACAGCTTGACGCAGAGTGCTGAGAACTTTCTGGTTGTCTCCCAGCAGGCGAGGAATGATAACAGGGATGGTAGCTGAAAGCCTCTACATTACATTGATAACCACAGATTACCATGGGGAAAAAGGCAGAAATAACGTACAGTTGAAAGCTCATGGCAGAAAAGTGGAGGGAAGTTGGGAGTGTTATACACACCTGTAACCTCAGCAATCAGGAGCCAACTTGGTTAATCACCATGCTGCCCTTCTTGCCCAATCATCAGCAAGCCGAGTTCACTCATCTACCAGGCTTCCGAGGAGCATTATGAGCCGGTCTCAGGGAAAACAATTTCCACCCAGGCAACTTCAACTTCCTTTAAAAAGAAAGGCATCAATTGTATTCTTGTGGTATTTGCAGATCTCACAAGAAGAGAGCTCTCTCTGTACCACAGTCTAGTCAAAGAGTCTCTTTTGACTGAAGTCTCCATTGGTTTTGATGTAATGGTGTTCTCGTCTTCGGGGACCCCTCTCCAAATCCCATCCTCACTGCCTGTTACACAGCTTCGCAGGATACAATTCACAGGACATTGAAGGAAAATGCCATCTCCTGGAACCTTATGAAACATAAGGCATTTACACACAAGCAAAACATGCAAGACATACACATGAGTACACGGGCTGCAGGACTAAGTCTTTGAAGCTCAACACTAACCACTTTATCCAGTTCCTCGATGAGCACATGTTCAGGGAAATGGAGGATTTTCTGCCACCTGCTTTATTTTCCCACTTTCATGTTCACCTGTTTCCTGGATTTATTCCTCAAGTGGAACAGCATACAGAGTTTAACAGTGGAAAGTGATGCAAACCAACAAGATTTTCCTATTTGGTTCTCATGAAGATAAAGGGATGTATTGCAGTTAGTCTTCATGTTGCTGATATAAGTACAGAACCCAAACAGCTTAGGGGAACAAGGAGTTTATTTTTTCTTATGATTCTAGGAAACACTTCAGCAGGGCAGAAGAGTTCAAACCACATAAGGAGCTGGAGGAACTGGCCACAATATATCCATAGGAACTGCCAAGAGAGAGATATACTTTCTTGCTTACTATCATGCTTGCATGTCTGTTGCAGTTCGCCTTCATGGTTGCTGATAATGATCATCAAACAGTTTAAAGGAACAAGGGGTTTATTGTCTCTTACGATTATCTGGTTACAGTTCTCAGTCCAGCTTGACAGGAGAGCATGCACCAACACCAGGGCCAAGGGAACTGGCCGCACCATCTCTACACAATGGCTGAGAGAGGGATGATCCTTACTTGGTAGACCAGCACGTCTGGCCAAGTGTACACAAGGATGCCAACTCTATCAACCAGCTGACTCTATTTTATTCCAGGGCCTAATCCCACTGAACATACGCTGGGCCTTCCCCAGAAGCTAGATAATCTCCTGCAAGTTTGCTCTGGGCTTAACTCAACCATTAATTCTCTACAAATGTGCCCAGAGCTCAAACCCTCAATTGTGAAGTTGACAACTCTGTCTAACTATGACAATGTCTGCATGCCAAAGTGCCAAAATCAGCTCTTTCTATCTTGGGAATGTTTGGGAATGATCCTACTCACTATGGGCTGGATCTTCCCACATCAATTAGATAACTCTGCCTGGAGTTCTCAGAGCTTGCCTTAACTAACTAATTCATCATAGGTGTGCCTAAAGATTCAGCCCTCATTTGTCAAGTTGACACTTAAGAATATAATTGGTATGATGTGGCACTTGGGAGAGAGACTACATAAGTAAACAACGAGAGCCCTCATAATGTCGCATTCTACAGTCCTTCCTAATTTATTGAATGTGTTTTGTCTTCAGATAATGAGCCAACAAGTAATGTAAAAATTAATTAAATTGGATGTAAGTCATCCATCTACTCATACATAAGCAATGTAAACAAATTGGCTCTGGGTAGTACCAGGACTCACTTTAAATTAAATAACACAGAATAAATTGCCACCAAGCTTATCCCTTCTTATCTGAGAACAGGAGGCAGTGTCAACCTCTCAAGAAGAAATATGGAGTTGAATTATACATTTCTGCCCTTGTCTCAGTCTCCAGGACCTACATATTCCTGTCTTAAGCTGGTGTAATTTTTTTTCTAATCTTGTGATCACTGGAAAGTTAAAATTTGTGCTACAGTTTCATCTACAAAAATCACATTGTAATAGTATGTGATATAATTTAGTTCCATTTAGTGATTCTTCAGTGTATTTATCTTTCAAAACTATGAGTACGTGATAATTAAATAATCTATTGAAAATTAAAAAAATAACTTTTAAAATTATTCCATAATAGAAGCTTCTCAAAAAATAGGCAGTCTTTAATAAACATGAAGTTTAGCAATTATTAAACAATGTGAACATTACAAACAATGTGATTTTAAGACTGACTTTATGCCATTTGTTTAATATGATCACTGGCAGCAAAATCCAAATCCTGTTCATTTCCTTGTTTATGATGTGCCTTCCTTCTTACTCTTCCTAGCTTTTTGTGTGTCCTCACATTGTTACCAATCTGCTTGTTTATTTATATATTCATTTTCCCACAAGACTGATGAAATTAATTTACACTGTGGAGGGTGGACATCTCAGTTTAAGAAGGATCATGTATAATTTCTCAAAGAATGAAATGCAGAAGCTAAAAAGTGCAGAAAGAAATATTTCCTTTGGTTGGATTTTGGATTTTGTTTGTTCGTTTTTTTGTTGAGTTGGGGTCTTGCCATAAGGTATGCAATAGCTTCAGACTTGCAATTCTCCTGCCTCAGCATCTTAAATAATGCCTGGCTAATGATATATCCAAAGCATAAACTGTTACTTTGCTGGGACCTAGGATTTGCTGTGCTTTGGGTATTTCTAGGGGAAAAAATGGGTTGTCCACAGAAATTATTCACAGTTCTCCATTTCAGCAAATAAAATTCAAATGTGGAAAAGTTACAGAGACATCAAAAAAGCATGTAGCTGTGCATAAATTTTTGGGGTGTTACAACAAATAAGAAAGAAATCTGGATAATTAATTTAAAAAAGAACATTTCAAAGATATCAGATTCGGATAGGAGAAGTTTAAACTGGGTCACCTGAGATTCTGTGAGGAAAAGAAAATAATTCTCTGCAGAATTGGCATTGCCAGCTGTTAGATTTTTTTTCTATGAGGATTTGAAGAGTCTGCAACTGGCCAAGGAACTAATTTAGCCAAGGGGAGGAAAAACATACTGTAACTTTGAGAAACTAGAAACTCAAGGAAAACATCAAAGAAATCTGGTTTTCCCCTGGGAAACTCACACAGAAGCCTGGGGAATTACACAAAGGTTTCTGAAGGTGGAAATGCATTTCCTATAGAACTGTGGAGATTAGTGGAAATGGTCAGCCTTGCAGCACCCTGCAGAGCTGCCTTAAAGTTAAGACTCTCCTTCCCACTAAGGATTTACCAGCCTTGAACAGCAGGCTAGAAAACTAGGCTGAGTAACTTGGCAGATAGGAAAGGTAAATAGCCAACAAAGCCTCAGTCCAGGTTCTAGTAGCAATTCACCTTAGAATTTGAGGTCCGCAGAGCAGATGAAGACTTAGTAAGACTAATCCAGTCCTAGACAAACAGAACTTCTAAATGGAATGAGATTATTCATGCACCCTGTCGTGTCACAGAGGAAATAGGTATTTTAGAAAAATAGCATCATGCAGCTTTTTGTACAGTGCTTAGCTGTTATAGGGACAATATAAAATTGCTCCATATAACAATGGTTAAAAAATATAGCAAGTAAACATGTAAAAATGCATTCAATAGAAATAAACCCATGGATGGATCAGATACTGAAGTTCTCAGAAAGATAATTTTAAGTAATGATAATTGCCATATTAAAGAAAAGATGGAAAAATAATGGAAGGTAAATTTGGAATTAATTCTTAAAATGTCCAGGATATATTCTCAAATGACAAAACAAGATAACTGAATAAGTTAAGTGCACAATGATCCAGGCAGGGCTGACAAGAGGGCTCAGCGGGAAAAGGTACTTGACAAGTGTCCCTGGCGACCTGAGTCTTACTTCCCATAGTCCACATTGTAGAAGGAGAGAGTCAGCTTTTGAAAGTTGTCCTCTGACCTCCACATGTGTCATCTGGCATGTGCGTATAAATATATTTGAATCAGCAATTTACTTTACCAACTTTTACTGCAATTCATAATCAGCTCATTGTTGAAGAGTGTTTAGATAAAACTTGGGAGAATGTGCCAGAGGTAGGCAGACAGTACATGCAAAATAAAAGGTTTGTTTAACAAAAATCCAAAAAAAAAAAAAAAGATAGGATGGCTTTAAATATACAATGTTGTTAAAAACATTAAGTCTATTGACTCAAGAACTTTAACCAGAAACAGAACTAATGTGAAGAAAATCATATTCATCATATCATGGTAAAATCAAAGGTAAGAATGTATTATACAGAAAGTTAAGTGAGGCCACCTCAACCCCACTGAGAGGCTGGGAACAGAATGACCTCTTTAAAACTATCATGATTAATTTTTCAACTGATGATACTAAAAGACAACATCAAAAAAAAATAACATGCAACCAATCAGTATTTTCTCTGCCCAGCAAAAATAGTTTTTAAAGACAAGTTCAGGTAAGTGAAAACTGAGATAACCAGACAACAGAAAAGGAATCTGCACTACAAGATACATAAGAGAGGGTTCTTTGACTCTGAGATCCTAACTTCATGAGGGAAGTGGTTGCAATAATGGCTGGAAGCTTCGAGATGAATAAAACACATCAGGATGTAGACCCACACTGGCCATGAAATGGATCTCTAAAGAGCTAAAATGCAGCTAAAATAATAGAACTGATGTGGGGTAAAGTAATTCAGAGCATTAGAAAGTTCTAGAAGCAGAAGAGAAGTGTTAAAACTTACCATTTCCATTGGATCCTAAGAATTCTTTTTTTATTTTTATTCTTAAAAAATGGCTACTAGTTTAATATAACCAGAATGCTTATGGGAGGAAAGGTATAAATGCTAAGAAATGATTTTTAAAAATGGAGAAAAGAGAAATCAGAATCCTAACTCTTTCTGTAACTGTTTCAATATATATGGTCTAAGATCATCAGACTGGATTAGAAAGGGCACTAACAGAGACAAAAATAATATATGTATGCTTTTTTCAAGAGATGCACTAGTTTAAATTCAAAGGAAGTGTGGTAATATAAAAACATTTGTTATAAGAAGACTGAGGTGGCTATACTAACATCAAAATACACTGAAAACTTTAATAGAAATAAGTTATGCTCTATAAGGAGACTCACTTATAAAAAAGAGAAAATATGAAAGCCAAGGTTCAAAAGTGTTTTAATTAAGTATGACATTGACCTGGACAAAGAATAGGTCAAACGAATTGAGAGAAAGCAAACGATTTTGACCCTAATGTCTTCAAAACATCCAATACCAAGTTTGACAGAAAGAAAATTAGAAGAGATAAATCTAAAAACAAGAAACCCTAACATGTTTCTCTCTACTGCTGATAAACCAAGTGAGAAAATAATTGATAACCATAGAGCACAGTCATCATAACCTCAGTCTAATTGATATTTAAAGCAACAAAATATTGTCTCTACTGACCAAAATCCCATTGTTTTCATGTGTGTACCTGGAGCATGTGATGTATTTGCACTGAAATACACAGTACAGATAAAGGAACTGGAATGAACCATAGATCACAGAGTACATTTTATGATCATATAAGTCAGATTTCAATAGGAAAAAGACAAATTGGAGATTTCAACTGCTTTGAGGTTAGCAATGGGTTTTAAATAGTCCACTGCTTATAAAAAAGAGAAAATATGAAAGCCAGGGTTCAAAAATGTTTTAATTAAGTACATTGACCTGGACAAAGAATAGGTCAAACAAATTGAGAGAAAGCAAAGATAAAATAAAGGAACCTTCCCCAGTTGTGGAATCTTGACTAACATTTCTCTCTTATTTAATAGCCAGAAAATTCAAAACAGTATATAAAACAAACATCAGGCAACAGACCAGCCTTGTGGAAAATAAGAGAGTACTATGATGGACTATGTGTACTTAAGATGGATTTGCATACTTAAACAGTTTAGCTATATACTTGCAATAACTAAATAGTAAAATATTTCTTTTAGTCAAAAGTACTAGACTATTCCAAGAAATAAAATATGAGTACTGGCAACATTCTATCATGCATAGCAATTCCACTGTTTGATATATGTCCAAAATCATTGCACATGTGCATATTTGTTAAAAAGAGATACACTAGAATGTTATAATCTCTCAAAAAGCCTCAAACTAGAAGTATGACACTTCCTGTAAGAACAGAATGGATAAATGAATTGTTGAACGCATCAATGCCAGAATGCAAACAAACACCTCCTAATGGAGATACATCTGAATATAATGCAGAGTAAAAACAGCTTGACACAAGATAGTAAATGAAATTTAATGTTATTTATATATTTTTAATAAAGCAAAACTAATCAGGAAGCCAAAACGGTTAAAATTATTGAGGATTAATAGTGAGTAGAAGGGAACCAGAGAAATGCCTTAAGCTTACAGCGTTTTATTTTTGGGTCTGGGTAATATATCTGCACTGAAATATTAAGTGATGAATGTTCCTAAAGTATTTCACTTCAATAGCATTATACAGGTCCATAAAGATTACTGATTTAAATTTGCTCTAATGAGTTTAATGGTCTCAACTAGGCTCTGAGCTCTCTGAAATATGTCAGAAGCATGAAACCCCAAATCCTCTGCCTTATATTCCCAAAGCGTGACAAGGCTCAGCTGTCAGTGACAACTGAAAAGCAAGAGAAATTTGGCACATGTCATCAATGCTGAAATGTCAACTTCTAAAAATCCACTTGTGTTTCAGTTGAATGTTTCATCTGGAGATTCTCAGGATAGAATGAACCTCATATCCCAGTCTTCACTGTAAAAGCTCAGCGTGCAATGTCTGATGTCCGAGTCCCATCACACACCCTCTATTTTCTGAAAGCACCTTACACCATCCTCGGGAGCTTTAATCTTACTACACTGGCCAAAAAGAAAAAGACTGAGAAAACCAAGTGTTAGCAGGGGGTGGCAGAGCACAGGAATTCTTACACGCTGTGCTCTAGAAGGGAAACTGAGGTGGATCCAACTATTCCGAGAGGAATCAATAGAAATTTCATAGTGAAAAATATCTAAGACTTCATGAAGCTAATAGTCTAGTGGAAGAGATAGAGAAGAGAAAACAAAACAAGAAAATCCAGAACATAGGGACTGGTGATACAACTCATTGTGACGCCCACTTACTGGAAAAAGAGGAAAAACTCCCAAGAGTCTCTCTCTCTCTCTCTCTCTCTCTCTCTCTCTCTCTCTCTCTCTCTCTCTCTCTCTCTCATTTTAAATCTTTACCACTCTTAAGATCAGTGAAACAAGGCCAGCCATAATGCAGAGTACCAGCGACTCAGTAAGGCTCACCCAGAATCAAGCCAACCTAATCTCTCCCTAACCAAAGGCTTTGGGAACCTTCAGGAAGAGGGGTAGTTGAGATTGTAAGAACCTAAAGATGGGAAGGTTCACTGTCGGATAAGACATTCTATTCAAAGCAGGACTGCTGCATTTAGGAATTTACAGTGAGACTTGTCCTTTCCAAACCTGCATAATGACTGACATATCAACATGCCTCTATAGACTATGAAGGACCTGAAGAATGATAAGAACATACAGTGGAAACCTTGGAGACTAAAGCTGGATGAATGAAGGGAAATGCCACTATCAGTGGGGTGGCCAGAAGAGACGCAACTTGGTATGCCACAGAGGCATGAACCCCCACAAGAGTAGACAAGCCAGAGGGAACCTTGGGGTCCATAGAAGCAGACAAACAGGAAAGTGGGAGGGAATGTGATAGATTGATGAAGAGAAGGGAAGAGATGGGAGGGAGATTGAAGAAAGCAGGGAGTACTCAATATGCTTGTAAAAGTAGGAAAATAAAATTGAAAAAGAAATACTAAAAAAAGAAGAAAATACACAGCATGTCAGATGATAATAAAAACATTAGGGTTAATAATGTGAGATTCTAAAATATATACAAGAAGTGCTTTCTAGATGTAACACTGAACTTTAGAGTAGTAGCTATGTAGGGATCTTGGAAATGAGTATTCTGGGAGATTAATAAGGATAAAAGCTGAGTTACGATAATATCTGGTTTATTATAGTTTGGCTCACACATTCCCCTGAAGGCCTACATACTAAAACTTCATTGCGGGGCTGGAGAGGTGGCTCAGGGGTTAAGCCTCCGCCTTGCAGGCGGAAGGTCCTGAGTTCGGATCCCAGATCCCACGTATAGACGCCAGGCAGAAGCGGGGGCGGCCTGCGCTTCTGGTCCTGGTAGGGCGGAGCCTGTGAATCCCGGGGCAGAAGGAGGTGGAGGAGTCCATGGTGGTTCGCGAATTCGTCCGTGGTTCTACAGACACACACACATGTGCGCGCACATACACACGCACATGCACACAGTTGAATAAATAATTAAAAAAAAATTAAAATTTCATTGCCAACTTGTGGAGCTATTGAGAGGTGGTAGAGCCTTTAAGCATTGGGACTTACCAAAAGGAAGATAGGTCTCTGGGTTTGTGGCCTCAACGGAGATTGTGAGAAACCAGTCCCCCTTTCTCTTTCCTTTCCCAACCCCCTCTAAGATAAATAGTATTGTGTCACCTCTTGTTCTCTATTGAGATACTTTGTCTCACTGTGGCCCAAATCAATAGCAAAGTAACTTTGGACTAAAGCCGTGAACCAAAATAAGTCTCCCTGTTCAAGTTACTGAGCTTACATATTTTATCACAGAGGCAGAAAGCTTACTAGCATGCCTGGTGCCTCCAGGGAATAGAACTTGATTTTCGATAGAGATTGAAGGGAACATTACTCCAGGAGAATGTTGTAGAGGTAAAGGAGGGAACAAAGGCAGAGTCCACGCCAGAGGATTTGTAAAGGTCATGAAGATTTTGTCTTGGACTGAAAATGAACTGAGATACCACTGGAGGATCCCAAATATAGAAGTGATGCAGTATGTGACAGATATATTTAAAAAACAAGTTAATATGTTGAGAACGGATCATTTTGAAACAGGGGCAGAGCAGGGATTCTGTTAAGAGGCCAACATAAAAATCTAGATGACAAATTTAGGGCTGGAGAGGTGGCTCAGGGGTTAAGCCTCCGCCTTGCAGGCGGAAGGTCCTGAGTTCGGATCCCAGATCCCACGTATAGACGCCAGGCGGAAGCGGGGCGGCCTGCGTTTCCGGTCCTGGTAGGGCGGAGCCTGTGAATCCCTGGGCAGAAGGAGGTAGAGGCGTCCATGGTGGTTCGCGAATTCGTCCGTGGTTCTACACATACACAGACACACACACAGACACACACACACGCGCGCACGCACATACACACGCACATGCGCACAGTTGAATAAATAATAAAAAAAATTAAAAAAAAATTCTAAAAATCTAGATGACAAATTTAAAGATGATAGTGTTTCTATCTAAGGGGCTAGCTTAGTATTTGCTGTAGGAATAATGTTAGATGTATAAATTGGTATTTGAAGAGAACATGGGTTTATATCTGTGTATGCATTTACCATAAATCTTTTGCATGGATCCAAACTTCTATCTGGCATAATTTTTCATCTGCCTGAATAAATTTTAATCTTTCTTGCCATGCCAGGCTAGGAAAAATGAATGTTTTCCACTTATTTTCAAAAACTCTCTTCCTCACAAGTAGTTGTAAACAAGTATTCTTTGCATAGTAGAGAATTCTAATTTAGGTAGATCTTATTTTTCTCTTTGGATACTGTTAACACAGTCTCCTTTGGTTTCTGGTTTGTGTGGGTTCCGGCATCAAACTTCTAGTGGCTTCATTGCACTGTCCCTTTTCTTCTTTTAAGATTTTCTTTTTTTTTTTTTAACATTTTTTATTATCTCCGCTCATACAAACTTAAAAGGTACACCGGTTCACTCCCTCCCTCCTCCTCCCCCCCAACCCCTCTGCTCACCCTCCCCTCACCCCTTCTTCCCCACCCCCCAGTACCTCCCCTCCCCCAATCCCCGGAGAATCCTTTAATGTGCATACCAACTCTCCTCTGGGTCCTCCTCTCCGATGACATACAAGGACCCAGTGGCATTTCCCTGAACCCTTTCCTTTCTTCCCCTTAAGCATAGGAACACTATTTTGGCTGTCAATCCCTTGTCTCCAAGGATCTTGGTGCTTTTAGCAAATGCTAGACTTGTGAGGTCAATAGTGTGTTGGACATTGTGCAGGACATGCAAAGTCCAGTTATGATTGCTTCGGCCCTAACTTGTGTGGAGTATCTTGCATATCATTACTCCTCCCATCCTTGTGCTCTTACACTCTTAATGCCCCCTCTTCCACAAATTTCCCTGAGCTTCAGGATGGGAAGAGATTAGGCTGGCCTAGTTCTAGGTGGTTGAGTCTCTGAAGTTCTGGATCATGGTTTGTTGATTTTCTTTTGCAGTTTTGTTGCTCCTGCAATGCCCTTCCTTGCTAAGAAAAATGTGTATTCTTTGGTGCATGGATGAAAAGTTCGATAGAGATCTGTAAGGTCCATTTCTTTCAGGGTTTGATTAAGTTCCAAAGTGTCTCTGTTAAGCTTTTGACCTGTTGATCTATCCCATGTTGAGAGGGCGGTGTTGAAGTCCCCAAGAATTATCGTTTGGGGGTTAATTTCTTGCTTTAGACGCTGTAGGGTTTTCTTAATGAATGTGGAGGGGCCCGTATTGGGTGCATATATGTTCAGTATTGTGAAGTCTTCCTGATGAATTGTACCTGTGACTAAAATGTAGTATCCATCTGTGTTTCTTATGATTTTTTTTGGTTTGAAGTCCACTTTGTCCAACAGCATAATGGTTACCTCTGCCTGTTTCCTGGTTCCATTAGCTTGCAGTATTTTGGACCAGCCTTTCATTTTTAGGGCATGCCTATCTTTTGTGGTGAGATGAGTTTCCTGAAGGCAACAGATTGATGGGTTGTGATTTTTAATCCAAGTTTGTAATCTGTGTCTCTTAATTGGTGAGTTAATAGCATTGACATTTAATGTTATAATGGAGAAATTATTTTTAATTCTGGACATTTTTCATGTTTAGTGGATTTTGTAAGCGTATTGTTTGATATTTATGTTTTGTTGGTATTATACTTTCCTTCTGCCTCCTGGATCTGTTTGTTCTGTTCTTCAAGCTTGATTATCATTTCTAGCATTTTTTGAAGGCCTGCTTTGGTAGACATGTATCCCTTCAAGTTGTCTTTGTGCTGGAAATTTTTTCTTTCTCCCTCGATCATGACTGATAGTTTTGCAGGGTAAATCAGCCTAGGTTGACATTTTTGCTCATTCAATACTTGAAGTATGTCTCTCTTGCTTTTAGTGTTTCCATTGAGAAGTCATTTGTTATTTTAATAGGTTTACCTTTAAAAGTGACTTGCTTTTTTTCTCTTGAAGCTCTCAGCACCTTTTCTTTGTCTTGAATGTGGAGTGTTTTGACTATTATTTGCCGTGGCGATTTTCTATTTTGGTCATATCTGTTTGGAGTGCGAAATGCCTCTTGTATTCCCTCATTCTTCAATTGAGGGAAGTTTTCATTTATGATAATTTGAAAAATTTCCTCAGGTGTGGTATTTCGAGATTCTTGCTCTGGTATTCCACGAATGCGCATGTTAGGCTTCTTCAGGGTGTCCCATATCTCTTGAATGTTCCTCTCAAGTACCTTTTTGGCTTTAACTACCTCTTCCATTGAGCTGGTTAATTCTGCCACTTTGTCTTCAAGATCTGAAATTCTATTTTCTGCTTCGTTAGTTCTGCTGCTAAGACTCTCTGTTGAGCTTTGGGTTGAACATAACTTGTCTTTTAGTTCAATTTTAAACTCTGCCTGAGACTGCTCTATGCTTATTTTTGTTTCTTGAACTGTTTTTCTCAACTCCTCCAAATGCCTATTGTGTTCCTGTTCAAAGTGGTTGATGCGGTTGTTTAATTCCTCTTGGATTTCCTGTTTCATAGTATAATCATGGTAATGATCATACTTTGAAAGTTGTTGTCTTGGGTTTGGCTTTCTTGGCTATTTTCTGTGAATTTGTTCTGGTTGAAATCCATCCTTAAGGGGTTGATTCTTTCAGTGGGAGATTGGTCTCCTTGGGTTTTGTTTCTCATGTATCTGCACTTTGACTAGGGCATTGTTGTTTTGTCTTCTAGGGCTTTTCAGTTTCTGTGTGTTTTTGACTGAACTGATTTAGTTGGTATTACTACACTTGGGCAGTTGTTACTAGTGCTTGCCTTGGGGTTGGGTATGTTTGTCTTTTGTTATTGTTATTTCCTAGTTGAGGCTATTAGGCTGTTAGTACATCAGTTAAATCAGGTTAAGTAAGACAGGGGGTGAATATTAGTATGGTAGTGCACTTTTACGATGTAGTATTTTGGTGATATGTGAGAGTGAGTGGTGTATTCCCTGGAGTTGTGTATGTTTTTGGGGTGGCTGTATGGAAAGGTTAATCTACAGTGATTAATATTAGAAAGGAACAGTAAGGTGAAAAAAAAAGGGAGGTTTACTTATCTTTGGGCTGGATGTGAAGAATCTCTCCCATGTGATAGGATGATTGTAGAGGTTTTCAGATGTATGGTCTTTGACCCTTAGAACTTTGCTTGAGTTTTCTTTGGACTCTATTGAATTCTGAGTAGCAGTGTGTCTTCTGTAGACCACTTGTGTGGGTCCCCGGTTGGCCAGAGAGGCAGAGGAGCTGATGTTGTTGGCAGAATTCTTCACCTGGGGCCTGGGACTTGGCTTAGTGGCCCTCCCAAGCTCCAGGGATGGAGGAATGTGAGCAAGTCCTGTCCAGTTGGTTGGACAGGCGGGCAGGAGGAAGAAAGGGGCTGGGGCCCGGGGTGCGGCCCAGGCCTAAGCCCGAGGCAGGCCGGGGCACGGTGCAGGGACCCGGGCGACCTGGGGGGCTGGGGGCGCTGGGTGGGCGGACAGACTCACTCACCTGAGGATGGTGGCCCGGACAGAGGCGGCGCGGGAGGGAGAAAGGGGGCTCTTTTAAGATTTTCTTTAACCAAAGTTTTAGTAATTTAATTTTGATGCCACTAATCTATTTTTTTTTACTAAATACATTATTATTAATGAGGTTTTACCAAGATTCTTTAGTCTTCAACTTACAGTATTTATTAAATTTAGAAAAAAAAAGCTACATCACATTTTCTTTTATAATTTTCTTTTCCCCCCCATCTTTCTGGATCCAAATTAAATCCAGATTAAGGAGTTAATTGCTTCTAGTTTAATTTATTTTTGTATTTTTCTTTTTCTATGATTTTTATTTTCATGGACAACATATTGAACATATCCACATTTGCTAGTCTTTTTTCCTACAATATAGAATCTGTTCTAAATTTCAAAATTTCATGAACTTTAATATGATCTAGCGGATTTTCTTATTGTAGTTTTTATTATTTAAGACTAAAACCAAACAAAGTTACTCCACCCCTCTAAAACATACTTTCTGTGTAGCTGCAGAATAGTTACTCTACATACACTGAGCATGAATCCCTCTATGACTAGCCTCCCATAAAACAATAAATCATTCTAGATACATATCTCAGGTAGTTACACAATTCCTTTCTGGAATGTTCTTCTACTTGATTTCTGTTAGCTTTGCTCCATGTTATGTACTTTTCCTGGAAAAACATAAACCTTTATGCACTCCAGATAGGATATTATGTCAGGCCAAAGACAGGCTTCCAACCAAGTCTAGCTAAGTGAGCTAGTGGTGTACCCTTTGCTTACAGAGCATGAATAACTTATAGGCAGCTGGGTAATCAAGAAACTGGCCACAACATAGATGACAGCTCACCAGATCTCCATTCTTGAAAGCTCACTGCACAATTTACAGGCAGCTCAGCTTATGGGAGAGTTTTCTCTACCCAGCTATTGTTGATGCAACTTTGGGACAGGGATCTTGTAAATTTCAAGAGCTTCCTGTGTCTTGTAAGTTTTGTTTACTTCTTCTTGGTTCTTGTAAATTTCATTTACTTTCTAACCCTTAGGAATCTCCCTTTTGCTTCCAGGAGGGTATGTGTAAATTTGAGGGAAATAGCTCTATAGTACCGCTTTATGTCCTTCAAGTCTTTGCTTGAACATCGCTTTCTCAGTGAGACCTACATCGATAATCTGTTGAATTTACAGAATGTTCCCATTAATATTGTTACTCCTGATTAATTCCTTCTCCAAAGAACATATCACATCAAATGAATTGTATACTTCTGTCATGTTTACAGTCAGTCTGCATTCAATAAAATGGTCTATAAGGAGTACCTTTCATTATTTTCTCACCGACATATTCATTGAACCAAGAGTAATATATAGAATGTGCTTGCTTCCAAAAGAATATATGTTGTGCAAAGTAGATGAAATAATTCCTTTAACAAAAACCCTTCAGTGGTTATCTGTGATTATAGTGCAGTAATATAAAACTGATTAAGACAAAGTCTTCCTTAAATAGAAAGAAATTGATGTTTCCCACTTCACACCCTCCAACAACACTTTTCTGTTCTTTAAACTCACTTCTGTGCATGCCAAGTCACCTCTTCCTTCCATGCCAATGATAGTGGGGTCACCTATGTTTCATGGTTGGTTTATGCCAAGGTGACTGTGAATATTTGACCTAACCTCAAAATTCTTTAGAGTTGGTTTCTTTTTTCAGTCATGATGTGACCTACCATAACTGTGGTGCTTACTTTAAGAGACTTTTTGCTCATTTATTTTTTCCATTTGTGTAACAAATATTACTAAACATAAACTTTGAGCAAGTAACTTTTGAACAGGTGAGGAAAGTCAGATCCAAATAAATCAAATGTAGTACTAAGAAGCTGTTTCAAAACATTTAAAGTTCCCCAAAGCTCTTAGAATAAATTCTTGGCCCACATGTAAGGTACTTTATGTTTTCATCCCTCCTCTCTTATCAATATACACATGCTGCCCATTCTGCTCCAGAGATTCCAAAGTACTGGTCCCTTACTGTCCCCTAGTATATTGTCTTTAATGGGGTCATTCCAGTTCCAATCTATTTTCATTAAAAGTAATCTAATTAAATTTTAGTCACAGCTGAAAGTTTGTGTGTTGTGTAAAGAAAATATTACTCGATATGAGGATAGCCAGGTTCAATGTTAAGTTACTACTAGTTTGGTGCCTTTCATTCTTGTTATCAACTTGTCAGTAGAAAACTGAACTGTTAGGCACACCTGTGAATAATTGTTTAGTTAAGTCAAGCCTCAAAGTAAGCTGGCAGGAGATCGCCTAATTGATGTTTGAAGATCCATTCCATGGTGGGTATGACTATTCCCTGGGTAGGTTCATGAGATAAAGGGTTAATTGGAATTTGATGGAATGGGAAGATAAAAGGTATGCTTTAATCCTTGCTCCCTCTCAGCAATCCCTATGGATACAGTCAATTTTTCTCCAGCCTGGTAACTGTCCTGACATAATGAACTATAATCAGAAGTCACAGTTAGGATAAAAATCCCCTGTTCTCTAAATTGTTTGAATCACATATTCATTACAACAATGGAACACAAAACCAAGACATTTTTGTGTGAGAGAAGTGGTGTTGTTATTGCTGATACACTTGACTATATAACTTTTGTGTCTTTGGTTCTTCTTTTGTTGGAGGAATATGGAAGAGTTTGAAATGGTTGAAGCAAAGCTTAATGGGATAGTTGGAATACAGTAATACTCAGAGAGATACGACTGTGGAGGCTTGGCTTCTGAAGGTTAATGGGGGGACAAGGGCTTTGATGAGGTTGAATTTAAAGACTATGGACTGATTTGTTTGGTGGAGGAGAGTTATGTTGGTAGGCTTGAAGTTTTGAATGAGGAGAGTACAGAGAGCTGAGCTGCTATAGCCACTGAAGAGAATATTATCACTGGAGCAAAACCTAGCACTTTGCACTGGGACAATGGAACAGATGTCCTGAGTCAGAACCGAGCTTTTGAAGGCTCCATTATGGGAAAATAAAGACTCATTTAGTGGAAGAAAGCCTAAGCCAAACCATTTTCCTCTTCTTTCAAACTCTCTGCCAAGAAAAGTACTTCTCCAGGGTCAGGACATGGAAGCTGATACAGCTATAGTCTGGGTAGGCTAGGCTACAAATTAAGCTGGAATCAGAGCTTGCCAGCACTGTCTGTATAGTATTGGTTTTGATGCAAGACTGAAGGATTCATGAATAGTAACTGAGACATGGGATCAGGTGCCAGAGCTGGAGTCCTGCGAAGAAGCCTGGAGAAGACATTGAGAACGAAGCCTGGAGTTGTTGGAATGGAAATCACTGCAGGTTGGAGCTAGTCAAGATACAGGACATGTGTCAAGAAAGGTTGCAGGCACAGATTAGACCCAGTTCAGAAAGAAACTGCGTGCTGTGAGCAGCAGAGTTGGAGTGATGAAATTGTTCAGTGTTTTGGAAAAAATAAAACTTGACTACACGACAAGTGGCAATGATGGGCATTGAGCCAAAGGACGCAGCATTTACTTTTGCTGATTTTTGATCTTACTTTGACTTGATTTTGATCTTAATTTTGATGTGATATTTTCCTGCTGTGACCTCTTACTTCTGATGTAAAATAGAGATGTTTAATCTGTGCTATTCTATTTAACTTGTTTTTGATTTTACAGAAGCTTATAATTAAGAGATTTGGGGCTTGTTTTTAAAAGCTGGGGCTGAGAATTTGGAAATGGCTCAGAAGTCAATACATTTGCCTTGCAAACAAAAGGACCTGAGTTTAGATCCCCAGATAAAGAACCTAGCAGAAATGGCAGCAGTCTGTACTTCCAGCGCTGGAAGATGGAGTCTGAGTGTTCCCAGAGCAAAGCAATAAGAAAGCAGAGCAATCCAGGATGATTACCAGTGTTACCCTTGGCATCCACAGGCATACATCTTGTACATATGTCCATGCACATACATGTACACATGCAAAAAATTAAATATAAAGGTTGGAGCTGAACTATTTATGATTATGGACATTTGAATCTGGACTAGGAACTTTTAATGTTGAATTATTGTATTTTTAAAAAATTAAACCAAGTATATTTTATAATATGACTACAATTACTATAGAAACAAGAGTGGAAGGCTATATTTTAAAAGTAATGCTTGATGAAAGTTCACTGCATAGGATGGGGGAAAGAAGAAGGGAGAGGACTGGCTGAAGGCCAGATATACTACAGTGGGAACCAATGTTCTCAGTAATGCTTGTAGAAAGGGTCTTCAAGAAGAGAATTAATAAAAGTCATTGAATTATATGCATAAAGACAAAGTAACAGCAGTAGGTAGGGTCTGATTGGGATAAGAAGAGGATTAATGGGAGTGTCAGGGTGCAACAAAGGTGTGTGTGTGTGTGTGTGTGTGTGTGTGTGTGTGCGTGCGTGCGCGCAATAGTTTGAATGTGGACTGTCTTCCAGAGGCTGATGCTTTTGAATCTGAGATGATGTTAATGTTTGGAAAAGTCTTGACATCTTTAGGGTGTTGCTGGAGGAAGGCACATCTCAGGGGGCATATCTTGAAATTGGTTTGCCCCTCCTTGCTTCTGCTAGCACTTTGCTCTTACAGTATGTTGCTTGCTCTCTCTGCTGCATGATGTTGGAGAAGATCTAAGATGCCTCCAGGCTCTGCTGCATGCTGTGCCTTTTCTGCCATAAAGGACTAGGTCTCCTCTCAGGAACTGTAAGCTAAATAAATCTCCATTTATTCTTCTTAAGTCTGAGCATTGTCTCAGCAAAAAGAGTAGCTGCAACCATGAGACTGTGTACATGTATGTATATGTATATAATCAGAATGTAATAAGTATACATGTGAAAACATAACCAAGAGCCCCATCGTCACATATAATTAATACATGCTAATAAACAGCATAAGGAATTAAAAAAATGTAATGTGTTTATAGCTTGTGTGTCAAATGGACAAGTGGTGAAATGTGGGAGTTAATTTTAGGTGTCAACTTGACAATTCAGAACTATTCTTTTAGAGACACCTATGAAGAATTATTTAGCTAGCAAAAATATAAAACCAAGATACTCTCTAGAAATTTTTCTGTTATTCCATCTCTGCTTCCCCTAACAGTTTCACCTGCTTAGTTGTGGCTTCTAAGCCTGAAACATATTAGTTACAAAATGATCCCAAATCACTTCCTCCTTTCTAGTCACCACAGCTTAGCAAAGAGGGATTCACAAAAGCCTTTGGTAGATGCATCCAAAATGACATTTCTCTTTCCTTTTATTTCAAAGTTTCAGTTCAAATATTGCTTGATATTGTAAATATCCTAAAAGGACTTTCTAATACCACCCAGTTTAAATTCACTCCTTTCTGTGTGCTCTCAAAACACACTTTATTGTTCATCATGCTAATTTATTAAATTCAATAGTAAATGATTATTTATTCAGTTTTGATTTCTGTGGTTCTTTTTCTCTACCACTGTTAAAGCAAACTGAATTCTGGAAATTTTTTTCCACTTATCTTTCATTCCTCAATGTTAACACATTGATTAGTAAATATATGAAATGCATATGCTGTCTCTCTATCCTCTATCTATCTATCTATCTATCTATCTATCTATCTATCTACTAGGAATTCATTCAACATGCTTTAAATAAATGGGTAAAATGGTGCTGATGGAGTGAGAATAAACAAATGAAAGAGCGACAGAGGAATCAGGCAGCCACACAATAGAATAATGCTGTTGATGACAGACAATCCCTTAGCAGCACCTTTCACTCACTAAGGTAAAACAACTCACAAAACCAGACCAAAGTCTCCAGTCATAAACACAGACAAGCTTCTTCTATACCAGTGATATCACATGACAATTGAAGCTTCTTTTTTTTAATATCTAAATGGAAGCCCAGGGGAAAGAGTCTAAGTACAAACCTCTTTAGGCTATGAAGAAAAATGGAAACTCAAAACTCACAAACTCAGCTATGTTTAAGCTTAAGATAAAGCACTCAGTTAAACTTCCTTTATTCAAGGGGAGGAGTGACTTAAAAACCCAGAGGCTCTCCCACCATCCAGCCGGAGCCGCTCGCAGGGCCTGGGAGGAGGAGAGGGCACCCCCGCTGTGCCCAGGCTCGGCCCTCAGGTCCCACCAGGTTTAAATAGCGCCCCGTTGACGCCCCTTCCCCCCCTTCCCCTCCACTCCACCACCCAGGACGCACGCGCACAGTCCAGCCGGGCCTCACCTCCCTGCAACCCAGGTAAGCTCGGTCCCCACCCACCCCCAGAGTCCCAGGCCAAATAATTCAGTTTAGTGAAAAACGCACAGAAATTAAAAGAACATCTTAAGAGTTAAAACGACAATGCCAAAGTCAAAGTGCAAATCCATGAAAAACAACACTCAAGCAAACAAATCTCCCACTGAAGGAATTAATCCCATAATGTTAGACTCCAACCAGAACAAACCCATGGAAAATGGCCAAGAAAGCCTGACCCAGGATAACGACCTTCAAAATATGATCATTACCATGATCAATACTATGAAAGAGGAAATCTGGGAGGAATTAAATAATCGAATCAATCTCTTTGAGGAGGAACACAACAGACACATGGAGGAGTTGAGAAAAACAGTGCAAGAATCAAAAACTGGCATAGAGTAGTTAAAGCAGACTCAAGCAGAGTTTAAAACTGAGCTAAAAGACAAGTTATCTTCAACCCAGAACTCCACAGAGAGTCTTATCAGCAGAACTAATGAAGCAGAAAACAGAATTTCAGATCTTGAAGATAAAGTGGGAGTATTAACCAGCTCAATGGAAGAGATTGTTAAAGCCAAAAAGATACTTGAGAGAAATATACAGGAGATATGGGAAACCCTGAAGAAGCTCAACATGCGTATTCATGGAATACCAGAGCAAGAATGTCAAAATACCACCGCTGAGGAAATTTTTCAAACGATCATCAAGGAAAATTTTCCTCATCTAAAAAAAGAGAGGCCCATCCATATACAAGAGGCATTCTGCACCCCAAACAGATATGAGTAAAACAGAAGCTCGCCACGGCAAATAATAGTCAAAACACTCCACATTCAAGATAAAGAACTGGTGCTGAGAGCTTCAAGGGAGAAAAAACAAGTCACTTTTAAAGGTAAACCTATTAAAATAAAAAATGACTTCTCAGTCGAAACAGTAAAAGCAAGAAGAGCTTGGAGAGACATACTTCAAGTATTGAATGAGCAAAACTGTCAACCCAGGCTGATTTACCCTGCAAAACTATCAGTCATGATCGAGGGAGAAAGAAAAACTTTCCAGCACAAAGACAACTTGAAGGGATACATGTCCACCAAACCAGGCCTTCAAAAAATGCTAGAAATGATACTCAAGCATGAAGAAAAAAACAGGCATATCCAGGAGAAGAGAAGGCAAATATAACACCATTAAAAGCGAAGCAATATACTTATAAAAACTACTAAACATAATAAATGTCTAGAATTAAAAATAGTTTCTCCATTATAACACTAAATGTTAATGGAATTAATTCACCGATCAAGAGACACAGATTACAAACTTGGATTAAAAATCACAATCCATCAATCTGCTGCCTGCAGGAAACCCATCTCACCACAAAAGATAGGCATGCTCTAAAAATAAAAGGCTGGTCAATAATTCTACAAGCTAATGGAAGCAGAAAACAGGCAGGGGTAGCCATTATGTTATCAGACAAAGTGGACTTCACACCAAAGAAAATTATAAGAGACACGGATGGATACTACATTTTAGTCACAGGTACAATTCACCAGGAAGACTTCACAATACTGAACATATATGCACCCAATACGGGCCCCTCCACATTCATTAAGGAAACCCTACAGCGTCTAAAGCAAGAAATTAACCCCCAAACGATAATTCTTGGGGGACTTCAACACCGCCCTCTCAACATGGGATAGATCAACAGGTCAAAAGCTTAACAGAGACACTTTGGAACTTAATCAAACCCTGAAAGAAATGGACCTTACAGATCTTTATCGAACTTTTCACCCAAGTACCAAAGAATACACATTTTTCTCAGTAGCACACGGAACTTTCTCCAAAATAGATCACATACTGGGCCACAAAACGAATCTACACATATACAAAAAAGTTAAATTTCTAATCTGTGCCCTATCAGGCCACCACGGCCTAAAGCTGGACATCCACAACACAACAAACAAGAGAAAATACACTAACTCCTGGAAACTTAACACTATGATGCTGAATGAGAACTGGATTCAGGAAGAAATTAAAAAGGAAATTCAAGATTTCCTGAAAGTGAATGATAACAAAAATACAACTTACCAAAATCTCTGGGACACAATGAAAGCTGTTCTAAGAGGTAAGTTTATAGCTCTTAATTCCTACATCAAAAAAATGGAAACATCAGAAATAAACAACTTAACAATGCAGCTTAAAGCGTTAGAGAAACTAGAGCAATCTGATCCCAAAAGTAGTAGAAGAGAGGAGATTAGCAAAATAAGGGGAGAAATATCTGAAATCGAGATTAAGAAAATGATAGAAAAAATCAACCAGTCAAAAAGCTGGTGTATCAATCCATATACAAGAGGCATTCCGCACCCCAAACAGATACGACCAAAACAGAAGCACCCCACGGCAAATAATAGTTAAAACATTCCACATTCAAGATAAAGAACTGGTGCTGAGAGCGCCAATAAGATTGATACACCCCTAGCTAAATTAACCAAAAGCAAGAGAGAGAAAACCCAAATTAAGAAAATTAGAAATGAACATGGAGTTATCACTACTGATACCCAAGAAATCCAGAGAATTATAACGTCATATTTCAAAAACTTGTACTCTGTGAAGTTTGACAACAGAAAAGAGATGGATGAATTTCTAAGTAAACACAACCTACCTAAATTGAATCAGGAAGTTGTGAATTATTTAAATAGTCCTATAACATACAAGGAAATTGAAGAAGTAATCTCGAATCTTCCCACCAAAAAATGTCCTGGACCAGATGGATTCAGCACAAAGTTCTACCACACATTTAAGGAGTTAATAATACCAATACTCCTTAAACTGTTCCATCAAATAGCAAAGGAAGGAACACTACCAAATTCCTTCTATGAAGCTAATATTGTCTTAATCCCAAAACCTAATAAAGATTCACTTAAAAAAGAAAACTATAGGCCGATCTCTCTGATGAACACAGATGCAAAGATTCTCAACAAAGTCTTAGCAAATCAGATTCAAAAACATATCCAAAAAATCATTCACGGGGACCAAGTAGGCTTCATCCCTGGCACACAAGGTTGGTTCAACATACGCAAATCAATAAATGTAATTCATCATGTAAACCAGTCCAAAGACCAAGACCACATGATACTCTCGATAGATGCAGAAAAAGCCTTTGACAAAATCCAACAACCTTTTATGATCAAAACGCTAGAGACTGTAGGAATGAAAGGAACCTTTATCAATATGAAAAAAGCTGTATACAACAAGCCCACAGCAAGGATTATGCTCAATGGGGAAAAACTGGAAGCATTCCCACTTCGATCAGGAACTAGACAAGGCTGTCCACTCTCACCACTTCTATTCAATATTGTACTTGAAGTCTTAGCTGAAGCCATAAGACAAGAAAGGGACATAAGAGGGATTCAAATCGGCAAGGAAGAAGTCAAGCTATCCCTATTTGCAGATGACATAATCTTATACCTGAGTGATCCCTAAAACTCCACCAGGAAGCTCCTGGAACTAATTGAGAAGTTCAGCAGGGTGGCAGGATTCAAAATAAATGTGCAAAAATCAGAGGCCTTCCTATATGCCCAGAATGAAAGAAGTGAAAAAGCCTTGAGAGAAACAATCCCATTTACTGTAGCCCCTAAAAAAATGAAATACCTTGGTATAAACCTAACCAAGGAGGTAAAAGACCTTTACAATGAAAATTTTAAAACCCTAAAGAAAGAAATAGCAGAAGACACCAGAAGGTGGAAAGACCTCCCATGTTCCTGGATTGGTAGAATCAACATTGTAAAAATGACCATCCTACCAAAGGCAATATACAAATTCAATGCTATACCAATTAAAATCCCAAAGCAATTCTTTAAAGAAGGTGACCAAATAATCTCAAAATTCATATGGAGGCACAAAAGACCTAGGATAGCAAAGACAATCCTGAGTAACAAAATCACTGCTGGAGGTATTACCATACCAAACCTTAGTCTATACTACAAATCCATAGTTATAAAAACTGCCTGGTACTGGCTCCAAAATAGACACACAGATCAATGGATAAGGGTTGAAGACCCAGATATAAGCCCACAAAAATACAGCCATTTGGTCTTTGACAAAGGGGCCCAAAGAATCCAATGGAAAAAGAACAGCATCTTCAACAAATGGTGCTGGCAAAACTGGATCTCCACATGCAGAAGATTAAAGCTGGACCCATACTTGTCACCACGCACAAGACTTAATTCCAAATGGATCAAGGACCTTGATTTAACGCCAGAGACTTTAAAAACCATAGTTGAAAGGGTAGGGAACTCCCTCGAGCTGATTGGGCTAGGCCATCATTTACTAAACAGACATCCAATGGCACAGTCACTGCTACCAACTCTCAACAGTTGGGATCTTGTGAAATTAAAGAGCTTCTGTTCAGATAAAGAGATTGTAACACGAGCTCAAAGGCAACCCACAGAATGGGAGAAAATCTTCACTAACCACATATCTGATAGAACTCTGCTGTCCAGAGTGCACAAAGAATTTAGAAAACTAAACTCCAAGGAAAACAATGGCCCAATTAAAAAATGGGCCCTGGAACTTCAAAGAAACTTTACCAGGGATGAAATTAAAATGTCTAACAAATATCTTAAAAAATGCTCCACTTCCTTAGCCATCAGGGAAATGCAAATCAAAACCTCCCTGAGATATCATCTCACCCCGGTCAGGATGGCAAAAATCCACAATACAAACAACAACAAATGCTGGAGAGGATGTCGAGAGAGGGGAACTCTCCTACATTGCTGGTGGGAATGCAGGCTCATACAGCCACTCTGGCGAGCCGTCTGGAGGTTCTTTAAGAAATTAAAGATTGAAATGCCATATGACCCTGCTATCCCACTTTTGGGAACAACCCCCCATGCAGCAGAGGTTCGCCTCGATAGCACAAGCTCGACCATGTTCATAGCAGCACTGTTTACAATAGCAAAGTCATGGAATCAACCTAAATGTCCAACAGTTGACGAGTGGATAAGGAAACAGTGGTACATCTATACAATGGAGTACTACTCAGCCATCAAAAATGATGAATTACTGGAATTTGCTGGGAAATGGATGTCATTAGAAAGAATTATATTAAGTGAAGTATCCCAATCCCAGAAAGTTAAGCGCCGTATGTACTCCCTAATAGGTGGCTCCTAGTACCAAACTCACCCAGCTCACATTGAGACACTCAAAAGTAAACCTATGTAACACAGTAATTGCAAGGATTATGAACAAGAGAGATGGGGTAGGAAGGCCACACCAGAAACAAGGAGAGAGAGGACCATGTTACAGCAGAGAAAATAGGCCTCCATCAAGGTCTGCAAGTAAGTAATGAGAAACTTGGTTAAGTTCACAGATGTTCCTTCCTGATCTCACCAGAAAGGGAGGGCATATAGTCTAGCAGATAAAAAGTAATCATTTTGCAAATGGGTGATGGATCCCTACCTCACTGAGGTTTCCTACTTTTATTATATCTACCCTTGAATGTGCTATTATAACAAGACTCCAGTTTAACAGCTTTTTGTCTCTGGCCAGGGGGTGACATATAGTGCCCATCAGGATGGAGTGAAGGGCATTGCAGGAGCAGCAAAACTGCAAAAGAAAATCAACAAACCACAATCCAGAACTTCAGAGACTCTATATCAATCATATAGAACTAGGCCAGCCTAATCTCTCTCCATCCTGGAGCTCAGGGACATTTGCGAAAGAGGGGGCAGTAAGATTGTAAGAGCAAAAGGATGGGAGGAACAACGATTTGCAAGATTCTCAACAATAGTTGGGGCCAAAGCAATCATAATGGGATTTTGCATGCCCTGCGCAATGTCCAGAGCACTGTTGCCCTCATAAAGTCTAGCATCTGTTAAGGGCACCGAGATCCCTGGAGGCAAGGGATTGACAGCCATAGTAGTGCTCCTATGCTTAAGGGGAACAAGAGAAAGGGCTTATGGAAATGCCACTGGGTCCTTATATGTCATCGGAGAGGAGGACCCAGTGGAGAGTCAGGCGTACACAATAAAGGACTCTCTGGGAATTGGGGGGGAGGCACTGGGGGATGGGGAGGAAGAGGAGGGGGAGGAGGATGTTCGGGGGAGGAGGGGAGAGGGAGGGAACTGGTAAAAAAATTTTAAATGTATAATTACATTTTTAATAAAAAAAAAGTGTGTAAGAGCAAAAGGATGGGAGGAGCAATGATATGTAAGATACTCCATACAAGTTAGGGCTGAAGCAATCATAATTGGACTTTGCATGCCCTGCGCATTGTCCAACACACTATTCTCCTCACAAAGGCCAGCATCTGCTAAAGGCACCAAGATCCTTGGAGGCAAGGGATTGGCAGCCACAGCAGTGTTCCTATACCTAAGGGGAACACGAGAAAGGGTTCAGGGAAAGACCACTGGGTCCTTGTATGTCATTGGAGAGGAGGGTCCAGAGGAAAATCAGTCATGCACAAGAATGGACTTTCTGGGAATTGGGGCTGGAGGCACTGGGCGATGGGGAGGGAGGGGGGTGTGGAGGGGGAGCAGTGGGTACGGGGGGAGGAGGAGGGAGGAAGGGAACTGGTGTACCTATTAAGTTTGTATGAGCTGAAATAATAATAAAAAATGTATTAATAAAAAAGAAACCCAGAGGCTGTAAGGTGGACGATATCTTTTAACACTTCAAAAATTCTTTAATCCTCTGAAGGTTTTAGTGGTTTTTTTTCTCCTAAAGTTTTGCTGCATTCCTTTGCTATATAAAACTAAGATGAAACTCTGAAGAGATATAACTAACTGAATATCTGAAAGCAAAATGCATCATCCCTGCAAACCAGGATTTTTCAACTACTACTAGGGACATTTTAGGCTGAATCGTTTAATGACCTTTTTGAGGTCATTAAAAGGTCATCCTCATATAGTCATCCTTGACTGTTTTTTTTCTTATTTTTTATCTCAAGCGCTATAGTATATTTTTCAACAGCATCACCTCAAACATCCCACTGAAATATCTCAGTGGCACTCCTACTTGTCCCCTTTGCTTTATACTTTGTCTATCAATGCATAACATTCACTGAGCTTGCTCAAGCCTCTTTCAGATAATATCATTCCCTTCTCTGTTTATTATTTAACCCTTGAACAGATTTACAACTGACTATGAGAATAAAACTGCACTGTCACACCCAATAGTTTCATACGTCTTCTTTTTCCATGACCCGTTTTCTTTCAGTATTTTTTCTGATTAAACCCTTTTCTTTTTTATTATATTTATTTTTTTCCAATCATACAAGCTTAATAGGTACCCCGTCCCCTCCCTCCACCCCTCCCAGTTCCCCTTACACTTTCCCTCCCCTTTTCCCCTTCCTTTCACACCCCTCTCTCCTTTCTCTCAGCTCCCCCTTTCCCTCCTCCCATTCCCTGGAGCATCTTTTTGTGTGAATGTCAAACTTCCCTCTGAGTCCTCCACTCTAGTGAGATGTAAGGACTCAGTGGCATTGCCAAGAGCCTTTTCTTGGGTTCCCCTTTAGTATGGGAACACCATTATGACTGTTAATCTCTTGCCTCTAATGATCCTAGTGCCTGTGATCCATGCTAGACTTTGTGATGGGGGGGGGTCGTTGCCATGTCCATGACCCATTTCCTTCTTCTCTTCTCTCCAATTCTTCACTAAGTTTCATATCTCCAAACAAGCAATCTCCCTGATGTTTAACAAACAGACCTGGTAAGCAACTCTGGGCATCTTACCATCCTCTAAATTGTTCATTGGCCACAGTTACCTATGTGGTTGACTTTCTTGCCTTCTTTCAGTTCTATGTATAACCTGAGGTCATACCTGTCTTCACTAAATCAAAGAACCACCCCTTCAACACAGTCTCTATTCACTGTTTTTTTTGGATGTAATTATTCCTTATCCCATATCAGAATGCAACATTTTATAAATTTTTGAGTCTGACTAGTTTGTACTAGTTTCTCCTCTAGAGTAATGCTGTCTCCTGAGGTTTAGCTTGAGTTAATATCATATCTTTAGTAGGAATAGAAACTGACCTGTAAAGGAAAAGCCATTATCAATGGAAAAAAAACTCAAGAAAAAGAACCAGCTTATGCTGTCAAGGTTTCAGATTTGCTGTTAGTGATCAGACCTAGAAGCTTTACTGAAAAGTCCCACCATGTATGTCGTAATGTGGGGAAGGCGCACTCTGTAAGTGACTGACACTGTCCTCACTTTCCTAATCATATGGTGGATTTAAATTCAGGAAGAAATCATGAAGGAAGGGAGCCTTCTGTATGTAGGTAAAAATATAAAATGTGAACTCATAATCCTGTATCACAGATTTTCTCTAACAGAAGGGAAAGATTAAAAAATAATGTTTTATTCCATTTGCTAATGTTATGATATATTATGGGTGCAAAAATAGCAGATCATGCAAGAGATAAGATAGATATTCCAGATTTATTGTACATTTGAAGTTACAGCAAATTGTTTAATATCAAGACAACAAATGAAATCACTTTGCTGAAGACTGCAGGAAACTTAGTGATCCTAGATAAAGCTATGAAGTTAAAACATAAGAATGTAGAGGTCCTAGGAATGCAGTCTAAAGAAGCTACCCACCCACTACCATGAGAAAATCTCTTGACAAAGATGGCTGCTTCCTTTGCTTTTGCTCTCTTAAGGCTAGCAATCTTTTGTGCTAAATACTAGTCCATGGGAGAAATGTACTGAGATTTAAAAAGCACAGATGTTTTTTGATAACAGCACCTTTGTGTTGATGGAATCATTTTAGGACAGACATACAGACAAAAGGAAGCTGGGGCTGGAGAGGTGGCTCAGGGGTTAAGCCTCCGCCTTGCAGGCGGAAGGTCCCGAGTTCGGATCCCAGATCCCACGTATAGACGCCAGGCGGAAGCGGGGGCGGCCTGCGCTTCTGGTCCTGGTAGGGCGGAGCCTGTGAATCCCTGGGCAGAAGGAGGTGGAGGCGTCCATGGTGGTTCGCGAATTCGTCCGTGGTTCTACACATACACAGACACACACGCGCGCGAGAGCACATACACACACACATGTACACAGTTGAATAAATAATAAAAAAAAAATTAAAAAAAAAAAAGGAAGCTAAAATATAAAGATGGTAGAAATGGAAAGAAGTGCCAGAAAGGGTCTGGACATCTGTGATGTATTGTAAGGGAAATGGACATCTGTGATGTATTGTAAGCCAAGGGCTACATACAATTCCTTCAGTCAAAAGAGTGGACTCAATGGCTCAGGAAATACTTCAGTGACACTAATATAGAGCTTGATACACTCTCTTTACTCATCAAACAAAGGAATATGAATGAAGAAAATTGAAGAAAAAGTTTAAATATTATCAATGACCAATTTTACATTCAAAGGAGAACATTTTCACTGAATTAGCAAATGCTTTTGTACAAACTGAAAAATAAAAAATGTTAAAAATGGTCATAACACAGTTATCTGAAGTGTATAATCTCTATGGCAAATAATTTGAAAATGTAGTTTAATATGGTTATATTTTCTGAAGAGAATAATGACCTTCAAATCATTTATACATATATGTGTGTGTGTATTCATAGGACCAATTCAAAATTCCTACTTTAATGAATGATTAAGTAAATAATCCAAGTTCACATTCAAATAGTAAGTTTTTACTTTCCATTAACAAATTTTTTCTTTTTACTTTTTATTATTCCAGTGTTACATACATAAATACAGTAAATTTATGATCTTTTCACCCCTTAATACATAGTCCCATCCCCCTCCTATTCCCCTTTATAATCCTTCATCTCTTCTGTCAAACTCCCTTCTATTTTTGAGTCCTTTCACTTGTGTGGCCCCAATATTATCTGGTTTGCCTTTGATGATATATGCCTGACATGATTATAGATCAGTGTGTATACCATTAAAGAAAGCATCTTTCTTTTCTTTCCTATTAGCATTAGTTCTTATCAGTCTCTCAGGAAGGCATGGAGCTCTTGAGATCTTTTCCCTTTCATAGTGAGATGTTGATACCAAGGTTCCCATGTAGTTCTTATGTAAGTATACATATCTGCCATGAAATCGGGGATACCACATCCCTGTTATGTTCAGGAGACACTGTCTGGTCTGTTACTAACCCATTTCAGGATCTTACAATCTTACCAATCCCTCTTCCATGAATATTGGGATGGATTAATAAAATTTTTAGTAAACTCACCAAATGTCACTCAAAACATTAGTAAGGAACTGGAATACAGGAATATTTATAAAAATACCTAGAATAATTTTGAAGTATTCAAGGGTTTTAATAATATAAGTACAAAATTTTATATAAAGTTAAATGAAAATTTGAAGGACTTCATGCTTTCAAATATCTCAAAAAGTGGAGAAATTTGGTGTGGCTGTTTTGAATAATTAATTGGCTTATCAGACTTTTTTAGCAAAATATAAAAAGTAAATTACTTTGACTCACCATGGTAAATAGAGTTTCCTCTTTAATATATGCATAAACTAATTTACCTACTTAAGATAAAGGAGTTTGCAAATGTGATCAAATGGCATTGAAGGATAAGGAGCTTATGCAAATTTTACTATATTAACTGACATTCCACATCCCACAATATCAAAAAGTAGCTAGAGCCTGGTAAAAAAAGAAATATTAAATCTATTTCTCTGCCTTTTTGAAAAATTTTTATATTAAATACAATTCAAAGAAGCAAAGAGCCAAAAGATAAAAAGGAATATGTTTTCAAAAAATGCCCAGAGTATTTCTAAAATAAGCCAAGTTAATGAACATTAATTATATACAAGGTTAAAATACGATGCATCAAAGGGCTGAGTTAAAATTGGGCATTTAATAGATAGAGAATATTCTCCTACCCAACTGTAAAGGTCAAATTATTCCTTCTGATCATCATGACATACGGTGAAAAACATGTTTTAGCATCATGTCAGGGCCACCAGAAAAGTGTGCATTTGTAGTCCCAGCAAGGGGCAGAATTCTGCATGCTGCTATGAATTGAATAAAGGAATTGCCATTCTAAACTCTATTCCTAAAGTAAACTTATTTTTATTTCATGTTCAGAAGACTTTTATTTTACATGTGCCATCATCAAGGGCTGTTCTAGGTCCTGGAGGGTGTAATGGAAGAAAACCAAAGAGCTCAGAGACAGAGAGACAGATAGAGAGGCAAACATCTTAATTATGGGATCTATCACAGAGGCACATCCAGGGACTTGTGGTATCATAGAAGAGGGGCATTTAATCAAAGCTGAAGGGAAAAGGAGGAGAGATGAGGAAAATCAATACTAGAAGTTAATGTGTCTGAACTGAGCTCCTGTGGAGCAGGTCAACTGAGCCAGATAATGATGGAGGTGGGGCAGCAGGCAGAGCAAACAGGCCAAGCAAGGAAGCTAAAGACACCCTAATAAAAAACAGAATAACATGAAATATTTGAGGCTTCTTTAGTAACTAGGGGAGAAAGAAGGTCACTGGTGCAATACTATTTTTCTTGTTTTGGTTTTTAAAAGAATGTCTTCATGATCACACAACATGTGGTCATGTTAATCCCAATATCAGAAGGATGCTACAGTTGAATTCGTATACCACGACCTTCATCTTGGCTTTTTGAATGCTTGGGAAACAAAAGGTGCAAAGGGTTATTTTAATATTATAAATTACTTATTAAATAAATAATATGAATTAATATGTAACATAAGCAAAGACTTCAATGTCTTTAGCAGTTTAATATGAAGGGGTGCCAGTTAAGAAATCTTTATTGATGACACAATTGAACTATGAATATTGAGATGAATATTTAGAGAATTACAGCGACATCTGTTTACAGAAGGCTTATTCTCAATGTTTATACTTGTGCATACACACACACACACACACACACACACACACACACACACATGCACACACACACATCACATCACAGATTCTTTTCTTTGAAAAAAACTAGAATGGCAACCACAAAGACAAGATCAAAAGTAGGAAATAAATAATGGCAAGAAAATATTAGATCGATCCTACAGGCTTCAAAACTGAGCATAGAAGCTTCAGATAGATGCTGGAGAGGTATCCAGAGGGAGCAAATTATCAAAAGAACAAGCGAAGAGAAAATGTTGCAAGCAAGGACCAAAGTTTCCAGGCTGAAAGAGCCTGTCATGATCCCATCAGGTGTGTGGCAAAGAAGATAAGAAGAGCACACAGAAAACAACTGACATCACCATGGAATCAGAGAACGCTGTGAAAGAAGATCCTGAAACCCGAAACTGACATACAGATGAGAGAGTGCTAGAGAGGAACAAGGGAGATATAAACTCAAGGGTGTAGAATTTGAATGGTATCACACTTACCATGGCAATAAATGGAAAATTAAAGAGGTATCAGTGTTTCAAATGTCTTTTTCATCTTTTGTTGTTGTTTTGTTCTGTTTCCTCTTTTTCCTTTGACAGTCTCATACATCTCTGCAGTGTATCTTAGCCATTTTCACCCCACATTACTCTGTTTTATCTTGCTCCTTCTCCCACCAAGACCTTCTTCTTCTTCACACCCAGTCTCCCTCTTACTTTCACAACTTTGTGCATGCATGTGTTCATTCCAGTGAGTTTAAATAAAGTTGTTTGTATTGTCCTGTACCTGAGCACTTGCTGGAGAATGGGCAGTGGGCCCATGGGGGCCCACTACAGAAAGTGACTCCCCTCTTGACAGGCACCTCACTGCAGCTGTGCTGACTTGCACAGTTGAGCTTGTGGAGACCTCATCCCGAAGGGGAGAGTTCCTGGGTCCCCTTCCTAAACACCCATCCTTTCCTGAGGCTCTACTGATGCTTCAAGTGTCTGAGGACATACACTATTTTCAGGATTGTCCTAGGAAGAAGGCTCCAGAAGGACTGAGAAAAAATATGAATTAGATACTTTACTTGATATGTTTAAAGATTATTGGAGAATACAGAATTTGTGAATGTTAGTAATGAGTAAATAGCAAACAAAGTGATGAATAATACATGCTATTAACTCTAAAGAAAATAAAGGATTGCACAAAAGTAAATGCAGATCATGGGTAAACCTATGACTAATGTTTGTACTGTTTGAATTTGGGTAATCTGAATAATTAGCAAAGTAATACCTAACAACCTATAAGCTATCTTGGAAGTGTGGAGAAGGTGGGGGTATGTAGACAGGTTGAAATTCTCAGTTATCATGTTACCATGAAACTATGGGGGGGATAAAGAAATATGAAGATATTAATTTTTTGATGCTATGGATATAACGATGTAAAGAAAGCCTGAAGCTGAATGTCCTTGTTGGTAGGGAAGTTAAGATGTCTGCTAGAAAGCAAAGTTTTTAACTGAGGTGTTTATGAGATAATTATGGATATGCTGTCCATGCAGAGACAAAAAAAAAAAGTAAGCCAGATGATTAGTTACTGTCAAGTAGTGCATTGTCATCCAAATAAGGATCCAGAGAGAGAGAGAGAGAGTAAAAAGCAGGGAAACAGAAACATGTTAGTAGAGGTAAGACCAGACCAATGACACATTTGAATTTTCTATGAATGGATTCCGACTGGCAGACATGCCTCTTTGTTCTCTCAGAACTCCTCACATCCCATGATAGGCACATAATAAATCTTGTGTTGCTGAGCATTACGGTTGCTAAAGGTGACAATTGAATAATACAAAGCCAACCCCATTTTCTTCGACTGACTCTTTCTCACAAATTCAAATCTAAGAGTTAAAAATATTTCATTTTCAAAGTTATCAATGATTTAGTAACACTATTTGTAGTATGAAAAGGAAAGATCTAGAAACTACCACTCATACTCCCAGGAAAACTCCAATGCCTGTGTTCCTTAATTCCCACTTGCTATATCATGCTCTGGGGTTTGCAAAATGCAGACATTTATTCAGTATATTGAATATATATAGCTCCCAGATACTCTTTTTGCATCTTTTATATCTTATCTAATGCACAGGCAATTGAGAGTTTTCTTGAACTATTTGTTGCCCTTCACAGTAAAATGTCCTCAATGAAACTGAAGGTGATAGACCATCCAGGTTGGAGCTCATTAACAGGCTATCATCTCCTTGAAATAAGCTTCCAGTCTCTGGAAGCATCTGAGCTAAAACAGAAAGATAGTTGAGAGATGGGATATTGGAAATCTGTTAAATAGAGGGAAATGCTTTCCAAGCCCTTCACATGTCATTCATTGTCTGAAGACCAAGGGTATGACATTGAGACTCAGATCTTACCAGCACCCCTAATCCATTCAATACGGTGATTATCTGCTCCAGTTTCCCAAGGTTGTAAGTTGTAACATCTTCTTTCCTTGGTGCATGCCAGCCTTTGATGACACTTTTCTCCACGGTCCACTTCTTAGTGAACATGGAGACTTGAAAGGTTGGCTCTTCTTAGGAAATTTCCCATTGAAACAAATAGCTTTACCTAGGCATTACTTTCTTGCTAGTGACCGAACTTTGTAGCAAAATACCTTGACTCCTTTATCAGGAAAAGGTTGCACACTTGACCCAAGAACAAGCCCTTGATTGGCAAGTCAACACATTTCTGCATGTTCCAAAACTGAAAACTCATGACTTGATAAGAGAGGTAATAGGGGCCAGTCAATTTCTTGTTCAAGATGCATTTGAAAGTACATATTAAAAGAGAAGATAAAATTAATGATGCATTAGAAAAATCTGAGTTACTCTAGCCAGGTATAATTGAAATTGTGTAGAAACAGTGTGCCTATAGGCACTTATAGCCTATGGGGTTCATAGGGCAACATCAAACATCTCCATTTCCCCCCACATCAGTACAGTAGTTATTGACCCAGACCTCTCACTGAACCCATCAGTTGGCTGCTGGCTGTTGGCTAGTGCGCTCCAGGATCAGCATGTCTCCAGACCAGCAGTGCAAATGTTACAGACATGCGCCACTACACCTGGCGCCTCTAATGTGGGCACTGGGAATCCAAACCCCGGTCCATTCTTAAGCAGCAGGCACTGTACTTACTGAACGTTCTCCCGAGTCCCTGAAATAGAATTTTTGAAAGTGCAAAAACCACTGATTGATACAGAGAGGTGCCTGAAGCAAGGCACAGTTGCCAACAGAGAGGAATGGACTAAGTGTCCCACCCCAAGGCATGTCTAAGTCTCTATTCATGTTTAGTTTCCAGATCACGGGTATGTGTAGAATAAATTGCCTTCTGTTTGACCAAGGGTGAGAAGATGTTTGTTCCCGGCAAATAAATGAGCCATCAAATGCAAGGAGACAAAAGACTCTATTAGATTTTATGGTAACCTGTGTTCATTTGCTCATATCTCCAGAGCGGGTAAGGTCTGCAGTGCAGTTGTCAATATGATGAGCATAGCTCTCCTTATTCGGAGATCACAGCATATTTCATGGAAAACTTAACATGGTTTTGTGTGAAAGTAGATTGTTAAAAGCTATTACTAGCTTTTATTAAATTAGCTAAAACATTCAGTGCCCATATTCTTAAATCAGCCCATCTCAGGGCTCAGGAGAGAGGGGGCAATGGTTAAAGAAGCTCATTTATTAACTTATCAACCAATTAAACAAAGCAAACATGAAAATTTAATTCTACTATATAGAGTAAAATTGATCAATCAATCAATTAATAGGAATGTGGAATATTAGACATTGCTTTTTAAAAGAGCAGTAAATTGGGGGAAATTAATGTATTACTTTTTGGAATAGAAGTTGCACTAAAAGTGCGAAACTCAAAAGTTATTTACTTGAACACTATTCGAGTCTGTATTTTTTTAACCCTTCCATTTTAGATATTAGACATGGGACAATTTGGAACCAATATTTGTCTTTATCTAAAGTACATGCTCGGGGAAAGACTAGCTCAAGAATTAAGCTAATGGAGGGGCGAACAAGGCCAAAAAAAAAATTGAAATCCCACAGAAGTGTTCAGCAATGAGAATGATTTTCAATCTTAATGGGGAGCAACTGAGCCATGTGGTTTGGCCTGCGACATACAGGTCAGGTGTGGGGCTTTGGAGTCTAGGGACTCTGAAAAGGTCTCTAGAAGGTGCCAACCTGCCTGTCCACTCATTTCTCACTTATTCTCTACCCCAGTGTTTGCAGCTTATGAACTTACAAATATCCTTGGCTGAGCACTGCTTTTAGTGCTTGTTCTTGTCACTCTCAGGAATTGTATCTACATCCTCTCTCTATAAATTCTGCTTTTTTACATCCAAGTTCAAATCCCATCACTTCTATCATGCCTTCCTATTCCACTGGCATTGAACAGAATTCACCCCGTTCCAGGACATAGCATCCGTTACCCCTGCTTTTATCTTGAACATTGCACATGTTCTCAGAGTGTATCTTAGTCTGTTGCTTTTCAAAGCAATTTGCCAGTTGGATAATTATTTGCCTTTTGTATAATCAGGGTTACTTTATCTATGACATAATTTAAGTCCCTTCATGTACTGCTAGATTTCAAACAAAGGACTTTGCTCAATGTGCAATTACTAGTGTGATTGCTAGTCCTGATTTAGAAATTACTGCCACTAATGAACTACATAGTGTGTATGCAGTTCCACCTGACCACATTGCTTCATCTCTGTATTTCCTAAAACACTGGGAAGGATCTATGTCACACACAATACCCTTTCACCTGGGGTCTCATCCGTGTATGCCTGCTGTCCCATCCTAATTATTAATGGGACACACATTCTTTTGTAAAATGCTTTGGTTTAGATAAGTTGCCCAGCAGTCTCCTCCACAATAATTATCTTAGTTATTTTACCAGATGCCAGAGGACACTTATCTAGTTCTACAATGTTTATTTGTTAACTGAAATACTTATGTGATATTCTTTTTATCTATCCATAGAACTCCTGAGATACCCTTGAAAAATACAATTTTCTTCAGAATGGCAAGGCAAAATGCTTTGCCTTTAGATTTCCTCTTTTAAAAAATACCGAATTAGCTGGTGTCTGGGTAACTTGAGTGTTGTCCATCACCTATTTGGATTTTTGTTGCTCCTGTCTTTAATGAGACGATTATGAATGTGTAGCTTTTCATAAGTTAAATGTATCATACTTCAGTTAAACATAGTCCTTTCATTTTCCAAATGTTCCATATATGGACATGGATGTCTAATTCAAGTTGACTTACAGGCCATATTGAAACTTGACTGATAAGAGGAGCCAACATCAAAATAATCCCTATCAAGATTTCCCATCCTCTGAGACAACTTCAATATTTTTCTATGGATAGAGAGACCTTTGTCTCCGAGCTGAATCTAAGGTTAAAAAACACTCAAAGGCATGGAATTGATGCTTAACAGAAAAACATCCTGAGAAATGCATCGTCAAGTGATTTCACTGACATGTAGAAGATAACAGTGCTCTAATACACTAAACAGCTTCAGGGAACTCAATCTTTTGTATCACTGTCCATTCTGTTGACTAAAACATTACTTGATACTTGCCTGTATTTCTTAAGAAGAGGTGAGAGCTCCATTTTCTTCCTTGCTTTTCCTAAAGCTTAGCAGAAATAGCTCTCAAGGATAAGCAAAATATAACTATTAGGCTATGTCAGCACTTGACAGTGATTATGCGGATGGTCTATATGAACAGAGTTTTCATAAGAAAGTAGAAATTCTACCAGTAATTGTGTATAAATATATCATCTCTCCAGCCAGGGAAGATGAGTACATTTCTGCTTAACTCATCATACCACCATATACAGCTTATACCAATGTTTTGATAATCTACTAATTAATGTAATCATTTTCTTCTAACCATATGGTTGATGGGTTTTTTGTTTTTTTGGTTTTTTTTTGGCTGAATTACAGTCTGGGGACTGATAGCCCTCTCTTCAATCAGAGGAAAAGATATATCTTCCTTTTCCTTCTTTGAAACTTTTATACTCCTATAAATAAATATTTATGAAGATACTACTAGTTCATACAGATGTCAGAGGTCTCATTTTATTTGGTAACCTAAATAAGTGCTTTTCATTATCATCAAAAGCATTTCTGAAACAGGAATTTCACCTGCCACATTCCTCTAAAATATCAGATGAAAAATTTCAGAGATTATTATTCTTTTTTTAACATTTTTATTATTATTTCCGCTCATACAAACTTAATAGACCAGTTCCCTCCCCCTCCTCCTCCCCCCGAACCACCTGCTCCCCCTCCCTCCCTCCCCATCTACCCAGTGCCTCCCCCCCAATTCCTAGAGAGTCCTTTATTGTGTATGCCTAACTCTCCTCTTGGTCCTCCTTTCCGGTGACATAAAAGGACCCAGTGGCATTTCCCTGAACCCTTTCTCGTGTTCCCCTTAAGCATAGGAACACTTCTGTGGCCATCAATTCCTTGCCTCCAAGGATCTTGGTGCCTTTAGCCGATGTTAGACTTTGTGAGGTCAATAGTGTGACGGACATGGCGCAGGGCATGCAAAGTCCTATTATGATTGCTTCAGCCCTATCTAGTGTGGAGACTCTTCAAATCATTGCTCCCCCCATCCTTTTGCTCTTACAATCTTACCACCCCCTCTTCCACAGATGTCCCTGAGTTTCAGGATAGGGGAAGATTAGGCTGCTTAGTTCTATGTGGATGATATAGAGTCTCTAAAGTTCTGGATTGTGGTTTGTTGATTTTCTTTTGCAGTTTTGCTGCTCCTGCAATGCCCTTCACTCCATCCTGCTGGGCACTGTATGTCACCCCCTGGTCAGAGACAAAAAACTGTTAAACTGGAGTCTTGTTATAATAGCACATTGAAGGGTAGATGTAATAAAAGCAGGAAACCTCAGTGAGGGAGGGATCAGTCACCCATTTGCAAAATGATCTCTTTTCATCTGCTAGACTATATGCCCTCCCCTTCTGGTGAGATCATACCCCCTCAGTTGTAATGATCAGGAACGAACGTCTGTGAACTTAACCAGGTGTCACATTACTTGCATTCCTTGGAGGTCGATTTTCTCTGCTGTAACATGGTCCCCTCTCTCCTTGTGTCTGGTGTGGCCCTCCAACCCCATCCCTCCTGTTCACAATCCTTGCAATTACCATATTACATAGGTTTACTTTTGAGTGTCTCAATGTGGGCTGGGTGAGTTTGGTACTAGAAGCCACCTATTAGGGAGTACATACGGCGCTTAATTTTCTGGGTTTGGGATACTTCACTTAATATAATTGTTTCTAATGACATCCATTTCCCAGCAAATTCCAGTAATTCATCATTTTTGATGGCTGAGTAGTACTCCATTGTATAGATGTACCACTGTTTCCTTATCCACTCGTCAACTGTTGGACATTTAGGTTGATTCCATGACTTTGCTATTGTAAACAGTGCTGCTATGAACATGGTCGTGCTTGTGCTATTGAGGTGAACCTCTGCTGCATGGGGGGTTATTCCCAAAAGTGGGATAGCAGGGTCATATGGCATTTCAATCTTTAATTTCTTTAAGAATCTCCAGACGGCTCGCCAGAGTGGCTGTATGAGCCTGCATTCCCACCAGCAATGTAGGAGAGTTCCCCTCTCTCCACATCCTCTCCAGCATTTGTTGTTGTTTGTATTGTGGATTTTTGCCATCCTGACCGTGGTGAAATGATATCTCAGGGAGGTTTTGATTTGCATTTCCCTGATGGCTAAGGAAGTGGAGCATTTTTTTCAGATATTTGTTAGACATTTTAATTTCATCTCTGGTAAAATTTCTTTTAAGTTCCAGGGCCCATTTTTTAATTGGGCTATTGGTTTCCTTGGTGTTTAATTTTCTAAGTTCTTTGTGCACTCTGGACAGTAGAGCTCTATCAGATATGTGGTTAGTGAAGATTTTCTCCCATTCTGTGGATTGCCTTTGAGCGCGTGTGACAATTTCTTTATCTGAACAGAAGCTCTTTAATTTCACAAGATCCCAACTGTTGAGAGTTGGTAGCAGTGACTGTGCCATTGAATGTCTGTTTAGGAAATGTTGGCCTAGCCCAATCAGCTCAAGGGAGTTCCCTATCCGTTCAGTTATGATTTTTATAGTCTCTGGCCTGATATCAAGGTCCTTGATCCATTTGGAATTAAGTCTTGTGCATGGTGACAAGTATGGGTCCAGCTTTAATCTTCTGCATGTGGAGATCCAGTTTTGCCAGCACCATTTGTTGAAGATGCTGTTCTTTTTCCATTGGATTCTTTGGGCCCCTTTGTCGAAGATCAAATGGCTGTATTTTTGTGGGCTTATATCTGGGTCCTCAAGCCTTCAGAGATTATTATTCTTAACATTCAGAAAAATCAAGAAAATGGTTCCTTTTTGCAAGAATCTCTAGTTCCATTGATGTCTAGATTGGCAGATATCAATAGTTTTATACTTTGCTGACAGAAATTGCTTTGTGGCTAGCAATGGCTTCTGCTTATTGAGGGTCAATTTCCAGTAATGTCTTTGACTGTTTTTGAACCCTTGACTCCCTAGCTCAGAGCCAAAACCCTCCTTATCCTTAGAAGAGTACTGAACTGGTCTAGAAGGATTTGAAGACTTCATAGAGATTAGTTTAGGGCTAGCAACTCTTCTCAATCAAGTTTCAAGTTGTTTTATCTTCATTTCTCGCTTCTTGCCTACAGTTTTCTAGCACTATAAAGATAAAATAACCAATAAAAGTCATTCTGAAAATAATATTTTGACTTAATAATGGAAAAATGTGAATTTACTTCATCAATTGGAATATTTTGAACAACTGTCCAGCTCAAATCAGAAAGAATTGGCTCATACCATTTTTCCTCTCATCCATTAATTCACAAATCTCACGTGCTTCTCTTAATAATTTCATGAACTGAAGTGTTACAAATCATTGTACTTGGAATTCAGACTAGACATATCCTTGAGGCACACATAGACCAGGATGAAGTAGACATATAAATAATCAGCATAATTCAGCATAAATATTTGAAGTGTGATACTATTCTGTTTAGGAATGCTAAATAAGGCTTTCTTGGCGGCCATGTGTGGTATAAAGACTGAGGAGCCATCAGAAAAAAATTCAAGTTATTTATATAATAGGTCATTCAGTAAATGTTTAATGAACTCCAAGATAATCCCAAGCTTGATATTTGTAGCTATCTTCTGAGAACATAGGTTCTTAGTTTGAAGCATTAGTGATTTATAATTCAGCTGAAAAATGGGGAAGATTAAGTTTTCCTTTCATATATTGTTTAAAAGGCCATCAACAAGAGGAATCATCATTAAAGCAAGTAAAGTTAGAATTATTATGAAATATTTTGTTTGTAAAGACTGAATCTACGAAACTTAATGCTTCTTCCACTAAGTAGTTTTGTGGAAATTATAATTCTTGATTAACTTTCCTAATAAACAGCAACAGGGTTCTTTGCTGAAGAAGCTTAGCTCTTTCCCTAACACTTTTCCTATGATATTTTCTCCATTCTGTATCAAATGGAGAGAACAAAGAAAGAAACTTTGAGTTTTCACCTCACTCTATTTCATGAACTATCACAACTTCTATCTTTTCCCCCAATGGGAACCAAAATGCATCTCCACTTTTTCTTGTCTTCTTTTAAGTTTAAAGCTCATGTGAATTATGTGTTAGCTTAGTATTAAAATTCTGTTTTCCAGCTTTATGTTCTTAGGGCATATAAATTCTATTTTTTAAGTTAAAATATATATTTCCTATTCTTACAAAACTGACAAGTCATGACTATTTCTATAAATATTATCTTTCTTTCCCCTCTAACTTTTGGTAGGGTTTGAAACCTGCATTTAATGGTTTCTGTAGCAACCAGCACTCTTTGACCAGTTGTTAGCAGATTAAAGTTTATGCCAAAAATTTTTCTTGAAAGTATCATTAGTTTCTCCCAGAATGACATTTAAAATCAAAATGTCAATAGATTTAGTAATATGATTTAAACATGTATTATTATTCTTTAGGACACAAAAGAATTTCTGAAATTGCTTTGCACAATGACAGCATTATGGAAAAAAAAGATTAGAATTTCAGAATAAGATTTGTAAGAGTTTTGCTTAGTATTTATTTCAGTGATGAAGTCTGAATGTTTCTATACTCCATGTGAAGGAGACCTAATTCTCTTTTTTAAAATTTTTATTATTTTTTATTATTTATTCAATTGTGTGGGTATGCTTGTGTGCACATGTGTGTGCATGTATGTGTGTGTGTGTGGAACCACGGACGAATTTGGGAACCACCACGGACCACCTCCACCTCCTCCTTGTTTACTCTGCCCAGGGATTCACAGGCTCCGCCCTACCAGGACCAGAAACGCAGGCCGCCCCTGCTTCCACCCAGTGTCTATACGTGGGGTTTAGGATCCGAACTCAGGACCTTCTACCTGCAAGGCAGAGGCTTAACCCCTGAGCCACCTCTCCAGCCCCAAGACCTAATTCTCTGGCCAAGTAGTTCTTGAGATTTTTATATTTATTCTGCACATGTCAAAAACTCAAGGAACAAGTTTAAATGAAAATTTAAAAAATATTTTATTACTTCACTTTCTGTATAAATTAGGAGCACTTTTTAATAGAAGAAGGCAGCTTCTGAGGTTGAAAGAATATAAGCTATGGGGTTAGGTAGATGTGACATTTGATCTTATTATTCAAATATCCTAAACTGAGCTATTCATTTTTATAAGTTGAGGTGTGTTATTGTTCACAGTGGTATTTTCTTCATCTTTTCCCTCATATACCCAACCCCCTTTTTCCATAGTAAAATCTCTGGGTCTTTTAGAACCAGCATCTTACATGACAACCAACTGTCCTCATACAGGACATTGTAACTTGATTAAAGAACTCGAAAGTAAGGCCTTGGTTCAAATTTATTCATAAAATTGTTATCCTGGTGCAGAATCAGCAACTGCCTGTCCCCAGGACACCCATACCTTTGATGTTCAGTGTTCACCAAAGGAAACCTTTAGGTCTACAACCAACTGAGAGTCTTCAAACTGTTCAGCAACAAGTTTCTAATTTTCTAGAACCATCAGCCAAAAAGACTTGCACACCTGCTGCAGTAGCATAAAGAAGGACTTCTGAAAGATACCAAATCCTACCCTCTGGAACTTACCAATTTTACCTAATTTGGAAGAAAAATCTTTTAGATAATAATTGTTAAGTACTTTAAGAAGAGGCTGTTATTATAAGTATTAATACAATCTAGTGTTGCAGCTACTCTTTGTGCTATTGAATGCATGCAGGACCCAAAGAAATTAGGGGAACAAGGAAGGAGTTTTACTCTTACTTATGGCATCAGAAGCAGTGGTGGAAGCCAGAGCACCATCATTTCACTGAAAAATGACTTTACAGAATCCCTGTGACTGTGGTATGCAAGAATTTATGAAGGTAAGTTTTTAATTTCTGAATAAAATGCTAAATCTTAATTAAAACTCAACCAAGAATGACCATAGATCTCGTTTTAAGTAGCATTAGTCAGTTTTCACAGGAGCAGCAGTATCTAGTCTCATCAGAGTAAAGCATCGCCAGAAATAGCAGTGAAGTCAGCTGTTTTCCTCCATATGTGATGCTTAAGCAGGGACATATGTTGGTGTTTGATATTCAATCAGCCTTCTGCAATATGGCAATAAATTCAAGCTCTAGTGGTCCAGAGAAAATAAGAATTTGGGGGATAATTGTTTATTGAAGTTAGAGTTGAAGTAGTTCTAACATTCTGCTCTGGAGTTTGAAAAAGTATTAGAATTGCAGAGAACAGATTCGATTTCTGTCACCTTTTGCAATCATTATTTTATCTACTTTCTGGTATTTGCTTAATCACTTTTTAATGGCGCCTCAATTCTAAAGCACTTTATACTTCTCATAGACTTAATGTGAGGTAGAAAGAATGGATATTATAATTGCAATTTTCTTGATATGAAATCAGATGCTGACTGGACCCAAATTACTGTCTTAATGTGTATGCAGCCAACAGGAAGCAAAGGCAGACTTTGAATTCAGTTTATTTTGTTCTCTTATCTTTCTTGTAGGTAGAACCTCTTATTACTACTGATACAGAAATATACACCTTCTTAACTATTCATTTGCTGAACTTTTATTAATGCTTCTTTAATAGATAATTTTTTTAATATAAGACATATGCAGACACATGACTCTTAACATTGAATCAATGTCATTGATCGATATACTTTGGAAATATAGACCAAATTTTGTTGGAAGCAACCTTTATGTTTAGCTTTGTACATTTCAAACAAATAAATGACGTTTAAGTGAGTTATTAATAGTTGAATATATTTGTTATTTATCAAATATATTTAAACCTTAGATATTTGAGGCAGAATAGTTTCATTGGAGAGAGTCTTGAGTTTAGGATTGAAGTTTATGCTTAAATTCTACAATCAATTTATTCAGCTAGAAAATAAAATCTTTGGGTATATCTTAATTCAGTACATACCTAATATACAGGAAGCTTTGGATTCCAGCCTCAGCTCACCATGACCTGGGTGTGATAGTACATGTTTATAAAGCCAACACTGGAGAGGTTGGGTTAGGAAAAAGATCCTGAGGGTAAGGCCATTCTTATCTCCATAAAGGCTAGCCTTTTTTTAAGGAAATCTTTGACAAAGGAGCCCAAAAAATCCAATGGAAAAAGAACAGTATCTTCAACAAATGGTGCTGGTAAAACTGGAAGTCCACATGCAGAAGATTAAAACTGGATCCGTACTTGTGACCATGTAAAAAAATTAATTCCAAATGGATCAAGGACCTCATTGTTAGGCCAGAGACTATAAAAACCCTAGTTGAAAGGGTAGGGAACTCCCTCGAACTGATTGGGCTGGCCAACAATTCCTAAACAGAAATCCAATGGTACAGTCACTAGAACCAACACTTAACAAATGGGATCTTATGAAATTAAAGAACTTCTGTTCAGAGAATGAGATTGTAACCCCACCAAAAAGGCAACTCACAGAATAGGAGAAAATCTTCTAACCACATGTCTGATAGAGCTCTATTATCCAGAGTGCACAAAAAACTTAGAAAACTAAACACCAGGGAGATAAATGGCCCAATTAAAAAATGGGCCTGGGAATTCAAAAGAAACTTCTCCAGGGACGAAATTGAAATGTCTAACACTATCTTAAAAAATGCTCCATATCTTTAGCCATCAGGGAAATGCAAATCCAGACTTCCCTGAGATATCATCTCACCCCAGTCAGAATGGCAAAAATCCACAATACAAATAATACCAAATACTGAATAGGATGTGAAGAGAAGGAAACTCTTCTACATTGCTGGTGGGAATGCAGGCTTATACAACCACTCTGGTGATCAGTCTGGCAGTTTTTTAAAAAGTTAAAGACTGAAATGCCATATAACCCCTGCTATTCCCCCCATAAAGCAAAAATTCACTACAATGACACAAGCACAACCATGTTCATAGCAGCACTCTTTACAATAGCAAAGTCATGTAATCAACCCAAATGCCCAACAATTAATGAGTGGATAAGGAAAATGTGGTACATTTATACAATGGAATACTACTTAGCCATCAAAAAAGATGAATTAATGAAATTTTCTGGGAAATGGATGGAATTAAAAAATTATATTGAGTGAAGTATCCCAGACACAGAAAATTAAGCACCAAATGTGATCCCTAATAGGTGGATCCTTGTACAAACTCACTTAGTGACATATTCAAAGTTAAATCTCTGTAATACCTACAGTAGTTGCAAAGTTTATAAACAGGAGGGAAGGGGAAGGAGGGCCCCCTAGAATTAAGGAGAGAAGAGATCATACTACAGCAGAGAAAATAGGTCATCATCAAGTATTGCAAGTAAGTAGTGAGACATCTGGTAGGTCATTCATTTTCCTTCCTGGTCACTTGCAACTTAGGGGGTTTGATCTCACCAGTCAGGGCGGGCATAAAGTCTGGCAGATAGATGGTAACCATCATGCAAATGGGAGACTGACCCCCACAAACACACCACGGTCTTCTTCTCTTATTCCATCTACCTATGAATCTACTCTTATAGTAAGACTCCATTTTAACAGTCTTTTATCTCTGGCTAGAAGGTAACATCCAATACCAATCAGGATGGAGCCAAGGGTGGTGCAAGAACAGCAAAACTGAAAACAACAACCAACCATAATTCAGAACATCAGAGACCCTATATTAATCACCTGGAACCAGACCAGCCTAATCTCTCCCCATCCTAAAGTCCAGGGAAATTTGCAGGAGAGGGGGTAGTAATATTGTAAGAGCCTAAAGATGGGGAGGAGCAACGATAAGCAAGTTAGGGCTGAGCAATGACTGACATATCAATGACTCCCCCAAAGTCTAGCATGGATCACAGGCACTAGGATCCTTAGAGGCAAGGGATTAACAGTCACAATAGTGTTCATACTAAAGGGGAGCACAAGAAAGGGCTCTAGACAATGTTACTGAGTCCTTACACCTTATTAGAGTGGAGGATGCAGAGGGAAGTTTGACATTCACACTAAAGGATACTCCAGGGATTGGCGGGAGGGGGGGGATGGACAGAGAGAAAAGGAAGTGGGGAGTGAAAAGAAGGGGAAAAGGGAGGAGGGAGCAAGGGGGGCAGGAAGGAGTAGAGGGAAGGAGGGGAATGTGGTACCTACTAAGTTTGTATGAGTGGGTAAAAAATAAATAAATAAATTTAAAAAATTAAAAAGAAACTCTTTGACATATTTGATATCAAAGTACAAAATTTTACTATGATTTCATTGCTTTGGTGAAATAAACTTTTGGTCTTAATTATACCTTTGTTAAAGTTGGCAATGACAAAAAACTTTTCCTCTCAGATCAGATGCTGTGATAACTCTGTCCAAAGATGTGGCTAATGAAATGTAAGCAGATATGAAACAAAGGCGAGGACACTGAGGGACCTGGACTTAAGAAAATGACCTTGTTCCATTGTGCTCTCCTGTCCATAATTCTCATAAGAAACTATGACACATTACTGATCCCAGAAGAATTGTTTACAAGTAATGGAGAAATATATATTTCCCGCTGTTTACTGCTGAAATTTTGAGAATATTTATTAGGCAGAAATATTAGACTAACAGCCTATTACATCTTGTTCAGCTAAGAAAAAAATTTCCCTGTATTAGGACAGAGGATAAAAGCAGGAGGTAGGGAGGTTATTTACCTGTTAGGATATTTAACATTGCTACACCTTCCCACACACCGAATCATTGATTCACATAGACTTACCATCATTGAATTTTGTTACTATGCCTTTCTGAAGATATATGCCCTAGCATTGTTATCTTTACACTTTCCTACACACACACACACACACGAAGAAAAAGACTAAAGAACTATTCACTTATTTTACTCCAAGTATCTCCCAGTATTTTTCGTGTTTCTACTATTCCAACTGGGTCTTTCTTGTTTATCAGAAATGAGGCCAGAATAAGCATACTGCAATAGTTGTCCAACAATGTCTGAGTGCTAAATTGGTAAAAAGAAAATTAAACAAAAAAATTTGAATCTGTAACTTCTGACAAATTAATACTTCAGTGACTGTAGAGATGATTGCTATTTTCCATTACTTGGCCAATATTGTATGTAGTGCCTTTATAAAATTGCTATTATTTAACACAGAAAAACATTACTCATTGTCTCTCTAATCAGATGCTGACATGTCTTCATTTCTATTATTTCTTTTTTTTAGTTAAAAATGTAATTATACATTTAAAAATTTTTTACCAGTTCCCTCCCTCCCCCCTCCTCCTCCCGAACCTCCTCCTCCCCCTCCTCTCCCTCCCCATCCCCCAGTGCCTCCCCCCCCAATTCCCAGAGAGTCCTCTATTGTGTACGCCTGACTTTCCACTGGGTCCTCCTCTCCGATGACATATAAGGACCCAGTGACATTTCCATAAGCCCTTTCTCTTGTTCCCCTTAAGCATAGGAGCACTACTATGGCTGTCAATCCCTTGCCTCCAGGGATCTCGGTGCCCTTAACAGATGCTAGACTTTATGAGGGCAACAGTGCACTGGACATTGCGCAGGGCAAGCAAAGTCCCATTATGATTGCTTTGGCCCCAACTATTGTTGAGAATCTTGCAAATCGTTGTTCCTCCCATCCTTTTGCTCTTACAATCTTACTGCCCCCTCTTCCGCAAATGTCCCTGAGCTCCAGGATGGGGAGAGATTAGGCTGGCCTAGTTCTATGTGATTGATATAGAGTCTCTGAAGTTCTGGATTGTGGTTTGTTGATTTTCTTTTGCAGTTTTGCTGCTCCTGCAATGCCCTTCACTCCATCCTGCTGGGCACTGTATGTCACCCCCTGGCCAGAGACAAAAAACTGTTAAACTGGAGTCTTGTTATAATAGCACATTCAAGGGTAGATGTAATAAAAGTAGGAAACCTCAGTGAGGGAGGGGTCCATCACCCATTTGCAAAATGATTACTTTTTATCTGCTAGACTATATGCCCTCCCTTTCTGGTGAGATCAGGAAGGAACGTCTGTGAACTTAACCAGGTTTCTCATTACTTACTTGCAGACCTTGATGGAGGCCTATTTTCTCTGCTGTAACATGGTCCCCTCTCTCCTTGTTTCTGGTGTGGCCCTCCTACCCCATCTCTCTTGTTCATAATCCTTGCAATTACTGTGTTACATAAGTTTACTTTTGAGTGTCTCAATGTGGGCTGGGTGAGTTTGGTACTAGGAGCCACCTATTAGGGAGTACATACGGCGCTTAATTTTCTGGGTTTGGGATACTTCACTTAATATAATTGTTTCTAATGACATCCATTTCCCAGCAAATTCCAGTAATTCATCATTTTTGATGGCTGAGTAGTACTCCATTGTATAGATGTACCACTGTTTCCTTACCCACTCGTCAACTGTTGGACATTTGGGTTGATTCCATGACTTTGCTATTGTAAACAGTGCTGCTATGAACATGGTCGTGCTTGTGCTATTGAGGCGAACCTCTGCTGCATGGGGGGTTATTCCCAAAAGTGGGATAGCAGGGTCATATGGCATTTCAATCTTTAATTTCTTTAAGAATCTCCAGACGGCTCGCCAGAGTGGCTGTATGAGCCTGCATTCCCACCAGCAATGTAGGAGAGTTCCCCTCTCTCCACATCCTCTCCAGCATTTGTCGTTGTTTGTATTGTGGATTTTTGCCATCCTGACCGGGGTGAGATGATATCTCAGGGAGGTTTTGATTTGCATTTCCCTTATGGCTAAGGAAGTGGAGCATTTTTTAAGATATTTGTTAGACATTTTAATTTCATCTCTGGTAAAATTTCTTTTAAGTTCCAGGGCCCATTTTTTAATTGGGCCATTGTTTTCCTTGGAGTTTAGTTTTCTAAGTTCTTTGTGCACTCTGGACAGCAGAGTTCTATCAGATGTGTGGTTAGTGAAGAGTTTCTCCCATTCTGTGGGTTGCCTTTGAGCTTGTGTTACAATCTCTTTTTCTGAACAGCTCTTTAATTTCACAAGATCCCAACTGTTGAGAGTTGGTAGCAGTGACTGTGCCATTGGATGTCTGTTTAGGAACTGTTGGCCTAGCCCAATCAGCTCGAGGTAATTCCCTACCCTTTCAACTATGGTTTTTATAGTCTCTGGCCTTAAATCAAGGTCCTTGCTCCATTTGGAATTAAGTCTTGTGCACGCTGAAAAGTACGGGTCCAGTTTTAATCTTCTACATGTGGAGATACAGTTTTGCCAGCACCATTTGTTGAAGATGCTGTTCTTTTTCCATTGGATTCTTTGGGCCCCTTTGTAAAAGACCAAATGGCTGTATTTTTGTGGGCTTATATCTGGGTCTTCAACCCTTATCCATTGATTTGTGTGTCTATTTTGGAGCCAGTACCAGGCAGTTTTTATAACTATGGATTTGTAGTATAGACTAAAGTTTGGTATGGTAATACCTCCAGCAGTGTTTTTGTTACTCAGGATTGTCTTTGCTATCCTAGGTCTTTTGTGCCTCCATATGAATTTTGAGATTATGTGGTCAACTTCTTTAAGGAATGGCTTTGGGATTTTAATTGGTATAGCATTGAATTTGTATATTGCCTTTGGTAGGATGGTCATTTTTACAATGTTGATTCTACCTATCCAGGAACATGGGATGTCTTTCCACCTTCTGGTGTCTTCTGCTATTTCTTTCTTCAGGGTTTTAAAGTTTTCATTGTAAAGGTCTTTTACCTCCTTGGTTAGGTTTATACCAAGGTATTTCATTTTTTTAGGGGCTATAGTAAATGGGATTGTTTCTCTCAAGGCTTTTTCACTTCTTTCATTCTGGGCATATCGGAAGGCCTCTGATTTTTGCACATTTATTTTGAATCCTGCCACCCTGCTGAACTTCTCAATTAGTTCCAGGAGCTTCCTTCCTGGTGGAGTTTTTGGGATCACTCAAGTATAAGATCATGTCATTTGCAAATAGGGATAGCTTGACTTCTTCCTTGCCGATTTGAATCCCTCTTATGTCCCTTTCTTGTCTTATGGCTTCAGTTAAGACTTCAAGTACAATATTGAATAGAAGTGGTGAGAGTGGACAGCATTGTCTAGTTCCTGATCGAAGTAGGAATGCTTCCAGTTTTTCCCCATTGAGCATAATCCTTGCTGTGGGCTTGTTGTATACAGCTTTTATTATATTGATAAAGGTTCCTTTCATTCCGTCTCTAGCGTTTTGATCATAAAAGGCTGTTGGATCTTGTCAAAGGCTTTTTATGCATCTATCGAGAGTATCCTGTGGTCTTGGACTTTGGACTCGTTTACATGATGAATTACATTTATTGATTTGCGTATGTTGAACCAACCTTGTGTGCCAGGGATGAAGCGTACTTGGTCCCCGTGAATGATCTTTTTGATATGTTTTTGAATCCGATTTGCTAAGACTTTGTTTAGAATCTTTGCATCTGTGCTCATCAGAGAGATCGCCCTATAGTTTTCTTTTTTAAGTGAATCTTTATTAGGTTTTGGGATTAAGATGATATTAGCTTCATAGAAGGAATTTGGTAGTGTTCCTTCCTTTGCTATTTGATGGAACAGTTTAAGGAGTATTGGTGTTATTAACTCCTTAAATGTCTGGTAGAATTCTGTGCTGAATCCATCTGGCCCAGGACATTTTTTGGTGGGAAGATTCGAGATTACTTCTTCAATTTCCTTGTATGTTATAGGACTATTTAAATAATTCACAACTTCCTGATTCAATTTAGGTAGGTTGTGTTTACTTAGAAATTCATTCATTTCTTTTGTGTTGTCAAACTTCACAGAGTACAAGTTTTTGAAATATGATGTTATAATTCTCTGGATTTCTTGGGTATCAGTAGTGATAACTCCATGTTCATTTCTAATTTTGTTAATTTGGGTTTTCTCTCTCTTGCTTTTGGTTAATTTAGCTAGGGGTGCATCAATCTTATTGATTTTTTCAAAGAACCAGCTTTTTGACTGGTTGATTTTTTCTATCATTTTCTTAATCTCGATTTCAGATATTTCTCCCCTTATTTTGCTAATCTCCTCTCTTCTACTACTTTTGGGATCAGATTACTCTAGTTTTTCTAAAGCTTTAAGCTGCATTGTTAAGTTGTTTATTTCTGATGTTTCCATTTTTTTGATGTAGGCATTAAGAGCTATGAACTTACCTCTTAGAACAGCTTTCATTGTGTCCCAGAGATTTTGGTAAGTTGTATTTTCGTTATCATTCACTTTCAGGAAATCTTGAATTTCCTTTTTAATTTCTTCCTGAATCCAGTACTCATTCAGCATCATATTGTTAAGTTTCCAGGAGTTAGTGTATTTTCTCTTGTTTGATGTGTTGTGGATGTCCAGCTTTAGGCCGTGGTGGTCTGATAGGGCACAGGTTAGAAATTCAACTTTTTGTATATGTGTAGATTCGTTTTGTTGCCCAGTATGTGATCTATTTTGGAGAAAGTTCCGTGTGCTGCTGAGAAAAATGTGTATTCTTTGGTACGTGGGTGAAAAGTTCGATAGAGATCTGTAAGGTCCATTTCTTTAAGGGTTTGATTAAGTTCCAAAGTGTCTCTGTTAAACTTTTGACCTGTTTATCTATCACATGTTGAGAGGGCATGTTGAAGTCCCCAAGAATTATCGTTTGGGGGTTGATTTCTTCCTTTAGACGCTGTAGGGTTTTCTTAATGAATGTGGAGGGGCCCGTATTGGGTGCATATATGTTCAGTATTGTGAAGTCTTCCTGGTGAATTGTACCTGTGACTAAAATGTAGTATCCATCCGTGTCTCTTATAATTTTCTTTGGTTTGAAGTCCACTTTATCTGATAACATAATGGCTACCCCTGCCTGTTTTCTGCTTCCATTAGCTTGTAGAATTGTTGACCAGCCTTTTATTTTTAGAGCATGCCTATCTTTTGTGGTGAGATGGGTTTCCTGCAGGCAGCAGATTAATGGATTGTGATTTTTAATCCAAATTTGTAATCTGTGTCTCTTGATCGGTGTATTAATTCCATTAACATTTAGTGTTATAATGGAGAAACTATTTTTAATTCTAGACATTTATTATGTTTAGTAGTTTTTATAAGTATATTGCTTCACTTTTAATGGTGTTATATTTGCCTTCTCTTCTCCTGGATATGCCTGTTTTTTTCTTCATGCTTGAGTATCATTTCTAGCATTTTTTGAAGGCCTGGTTTGGTGGACATGTATCCCTTCAAGTTGTCTTTGTGCTGGAAAGTTTTTCTTTCTCCCTCGATCATGACTGATAGTTTTGCAGGGTAAATCAGCCTGGGTTGACATTTTTGCTCATTTAATATTTGAAGTATGTCTCTCCAAGCTCTTCTCGCTTTTACTGTTTTGATTGAGAAGTCATTTGTTATTTTAATAGGTTTACCTTTAAAAGTGACTTGTTTTTTCTCCCTTGAAGCTCTCAGCACCAGTTCTTTATCTTGAATTTGGAGTGTTTTAACTATTATTTGCCCTGGCATGCTTCTGTTTTGGTCTTATCTGTTTGGGGTGCAGAATGCCTCTTGTATGTGGATGGGCCTCTCTTTTTTTAGATGAGGATAGTTTTTCCTTGATGATCGTTTGAAAAATTTCCTCAGGGGTGGTATTTTGAGATTCTTGCTCTGGTATTCCATGAATACGCATGTTAGGCTTCTTCAGGGTGTCCCATATGTCTTGGATATTTCTCTCAAGTATCTTTTTGGCTTTAACAACCTCTTCCATTGAGCTGGTTAGTACTCCCACTTCATCTTCAAGGTCTGAAATTCTGTTTTCTGCTTCGTTAGTTCTGTTGATAAGACTCTCTGTAGAGCTCTGGGTTGAAGATAACTTGTCTTGTAGCTCAGTTTTAAACTCTGCTTGAGTCTGTTTTAACTGCTCTATGCCAGTTTTTGTTTCTTGCACTGTTTTTCTCAACTCCTCCAGATGTCTGTTGTGTTCCTCCTCAAAGCGATTGAGTCGATTATGTAACTCCTCCCTGATTTCCTCTTTCATAGTATTGAACATGGTAATGATCATATTTTGAAAGACCTTATCCTGGGTGAGGCTTTCTTGGCCTTTTTCTGCGGGTTTGTTCTGGTTGGAGTCTAACATTATGGGATTAATTTCTTCAGTGGGAAATTTGTTTACTTGAGTGTTGCTTCTCATGGATTTGCACTTTGACTTTGGCATTGTCGTTTTAACTCTTAAGATCTTTCAATTTCACTAAACTGAATTATTTGGCCTGGGGTTCTGGGGGTGGGCAGGGATGGAGCTTACCTAGGTCACTGGTGAGGCCCGGCTGGACCGCGCGCGCGTCCTGACCAGCGGAGCGGGGTGGGGAATGGGAGGATGGGAGCTTGGGCGTGCAGCTATTTAACCTGAGGGCAGCTGGGGCGGGCCCGGGCGCAGGGGGAGGTCCTCCTCCTCCCTTGGCCCTTGCGTGGGGCTCCGGCTGGATGGCGGGAGTCGGAGCCGGGTCCCTTTGGGCTGACCTGGGGTTCTGGTGGGCGGGCACGGCCGGGGCTTACCTAGAGTCGCGGGGTGAGGCCCGGCTGGACCGCGCGCGCGCGTCCCGACCGGCGGAGCGGGGTGAGGTGAAAGGGGCATTTCTATTATTTCTGCCTTCTAATTTTTGAGCTTTCAAAGAAAAAAGAATTCTAATTTCGTGGATTACATAAATTTTATCTTTGAAATTAACCTAATTTTTGAAGGTGTATATTGACATAAAGGGGGAGTTAGTATCCATCTGTATACAGATGAATAGTGTCAGAGAAGTGTTAGCTACTTGCTGGAGGTTATAAGTGGAACAATTCATTTTAAATCAAGGCCAGATTTCAAAAACCCATGATCTTCTTACAGAGCCACTTTGGCTATATGCTAAATCACATTGAAATTCCATTTACCTCTCTTTTGTTCTCCAGATGAAATATCGGATTTTAGATACCTTTAGAGATCTTTATGTATTAACTAAAGCATTCCATGATTCCTAGAAAAAAATCAGAATCTTCCCAGAATGCTCCCCCCCCCAAAAAAAAAACCCGAAAGGGAACAGTTTGAAAAGAGCAGTATACTTTTAGTAGGTTTTTAATAACAAGATCCTAGAAATAGGTTGATTCTCTGTTTCTCCCTCCATCTCTTTAGGCTCCCCCACACTTTGCTATTACCACCCTGCCAAGTTGACACAGTGGTTATTTGAGCTAACATTCCAGATGAGTGGCGGGTGGATCTAAATGTAGAAAAAAAAATACTTAAAAATACCCAATTTTTGCTTTCTATCATCATTGCTGAGATTCTAACATTTGCAAAGTTATTGCTTCAATGCACTGAAGAAAAATTAGTTATTGACATGGAAGACTTAAAGATCAGCTTTCTAAAATTCAAGCTTATTTTTCAGGATTTGTTCTTTTCAAAGTATAGCAATGACCCACCCTCACCCCCATTGAAACACAGAATCTGTACATATATCCCTAGCACTCACTGAATTAGTCCAGGCATTACCATTCTGGTAGAGTCCATGTACTCTGAACCATTCATGCATCTAGACTCTCCTTCCTGATTCTCTCTACCTTTTCATTACCCACCTCATTAAAACTTCCATCCAGGAGAGCACACCTAATTCAGTCTCAGCACTTACTCACTATTCCTGCATAGGCTGCCTGTGGGAGTAAATAAGAAGCAATGCATGAGGTGTGGGTTGGGCCTTGTTTCTGTGTTCATGTTTTCATTATCAGGAAAGGGGCAGCAAATTCTATTTTAGTGGACATTGTATTCAAAGGGATCCACTGAGAAAAGAAAGAACTGGATTTCCAGATTGCTCTGTCCATGCAGAGCTTGTGATAAGGCCAAAAGGAAGCAGGGTTTTGTGTGCAAGGTAATCTAAAGGAGACAGGCATAATACATGTGTTAAGGGATAGGCACTTGAATATGTGCTTGATATGTAAATAAATGCCATCAGCATTAATGTACAGGTATGCAGGATGGATGTACTGAAAAGGATTACTTTGGCACTAGGAATATAAAGGGAGTGAGATGTTAATTAGACTCAGAAGATGTAATAGGAAAGGAAAAAGAGATGATAGACAGATTCTAAAGTATAGAAAGATGTTTGCTAGAAGGCTGACTACTGAAGTTAACAGAAAGAACCCAGCAAAAGTTCTCAGACTCAGGAAATATATCTTCCTGGCTGGTTTCTCTCAGCATGCTCATCTTGTCCTTAGGAGTTTTAAACATGCCATTATTGATGCTTGGAATCAAAAGTAAGTAAATGTAACCAATAGAAAGATGAGTATTCATTTTAAATTTTAAATTAGAGAGGTCTTAAGTTATTATTTAATCCAACCCTTACAAATTACTAAATTATTTTACAGATGTTGAGGAAAGTAGCTAATCTTTCTTCTCAGGTTCTCTCCATTTCTTTATGTCACTCCTCCAAGGCATTGAAATATTTTACAGCTATGCCTTGTTGAACCATTTTGGAAATATATTTGAAAAAACATCAAAAGTAATACAGAGTTAGAGTGAAAATGAAATAATTTTTCAAAGGTGAATTTAATAATGGCCTATATGTAATCACCTCTAAAGTATTAAGTTAAGACTTTAGGAGCTGCAAAAGGAATTTACTAGATACAGTAGATAAAATGAAACATTTTTCTCTCTCAACTTTCATCATGACAGCCAAGAGCTCAAGATGAAAAAGACTATCTGCTTTTTGGTCACTTGTTTCATGAAGTTTTTCATGAAGATACGGGGAAAGTCAAAACCCTTGTTTTCTGTGCCCACAAGCCAGATGAAATTCAGTGAGACACACGTGTGTGTGTGTGTGTGTGTGTGTGCGCGCACACACACACACACACACACACACACAACATGTGAAATTAGGAGGGAGACAGGTAAAGAAGAAGATAGTTTTAAGTGAGATAAGGAAAGGGGATGAGATTTGAGTAATAAGGTGTCAAAATGACATGAATCAATTGTATTCATGTATGAAACGCCAAAATTAATAAAAAAAATTAAAGAGGAGGAGGAAAAAGCCAACACATGTTATCGATAAGACTATGAATTCCCACGAATATTTTAGGAAAAAGAATGTTAATTTTGCCATGTTCTCCCCATGTCTTGAGCCTTTCGATCTGCATCACCTCTTATGGTCTATTCTAGGAACTATATTCCCTGAGAACTTTCTAGCTTGGCTGAGTCATTAGAAGTTCAAGGAGAAGACTGGAGAGATGGAACAGTTTGGTCCCTTGTCTGTAGAATGGACATCACCTGACTATGTGCCATGGATAGCAAAAGATCTCCTCACTCCTCCCTGAGTAATTTTTCTGACAAGTATTCTGACAAGCCCTCCAGTATCCTGTACCTTTATGACAAGGGGTTGAATAATTTCAATGATATTAAACCCAGGGGTTGTTATTGTTTCTCTTTGTTTCTTCACCTTCCAATGTACCTATGTAACCCTGTCTGGTCTTGAATTTACCATTCTTTTCCATCTTTTTCAGCCTTTCAAGTACTTATAACTATGAACATGGGCTACAATGCCTAGCTTGTCTTTCACTTTTTTTGGAACTTTGTGACAAAGCTACATTGAGACCAACAGCTGGAATCTCAGATCAGTTGAAAATTACCATTAATTTCACATGAGCACTTTAATTCTCCATTGTTATATACATAACTTATGCACACAAATTATAATACACACACTTTCAGAGAGCTATTATTCTATCTACCATATTACTTTTCTTTAGTAGTAATGTGTCCTCAAGCTAACTTTTGACTTGAAAATATTCTGCATTTTCTCTTCTTTTGCATTTTTCCTATCCATATTTTAATATGTATGATAATTTTTAAAATAGCAATCATGAAATTAGTTCTTGTATTGAATAAAAACTTCTCTAAGTTTTTGGTGGGTTATTTGAACCATTTATATGTAATATGGTAATTAATGAGCTAAATGTAGTATCAACTGCCAGTACTATAACAAGAAGATATAAAAAGATGGAAGGTGAGAGTTGATAACATAATCCATGCTTCAATAACACATTCATGCTGTTTGTTTTCTATTTGTATTTTCCAGGTGATTAGTATGTTGATCAGCTTTTCAAATACCTCTCAGTCAGTCATTTGTGTGTCTTCTTTTGAAAGTTGTCCATTCAGTTCCTTAGCCCATTTTTCAATCAGAATCAAATTTTCCTTGGAACTCTTTGAGTTCCTTATATTTTTGGTATTAAGCCTATTCTGACCTGTCCTGTAGGCTCTGTGTGTTCTATTCTGTTCCATTGGCCTATGTGTCTTTTATCATGCAAAAATGCTATGTTGAATATTTAAAACTTTGTAGCATATTTCCAAATCATGTCATGTGATGTCAAGTTCTATTTTTTAAAAAATATTTTGAATATTCTTTACTTACATTTTACTGTGCCTCACTTTCACATAGTTCTGTTGGTATATGAGTTTTTTGCAATATCTAATCTGTTAATGTTTTTCACTTCAAGTACTTAAATTTCTGTCTAGATAGTTGATTTGGTAATATTATGTCTTCCTTTGTTTTATTTATTAAGTTCATCATTCATCTGACTGCTGGAACATATGGAAGATAATTGTTAAAATGCTGAATGTTCTTGCTCTCTAATTTTATCACCTGAATCATCCCTGACTCAGTTTCAACTGATTAACTTTTGTCATCTACGCATCTTTGCTTTCCTGTAATTTTCTGATTGCACACCAGATATTGTTAATTTAACCTTACTGGATACCAGATATTTTTATTTCCACAAAAATTCTTGAGGTTCTACCTGGGACTCAGTAAATTACTTGAAATAAGGTGATTCTTTTAGGCCTTGAATTTAGTGTTTGCTAGCTCAGATAAAACCTCTGATAATTCAGCAGTTACCTTCCTAAGTAGTAAAGCACAAGCCTTCTTGGACTTATACAGATGCTCTATGAATGTTGAGCGGAACTATTCTAAGCCTTTGTAACATGTATTGCTTCCAGTGTGCACTCCAGATCCTGTTCCGTGAAAAACATTTCAACTGGTTTATTTTCTCCTGTTCTTGAGTTTTCTCACGTGCATGCTTGACACACTGAATAACCAAGTGGAACTTTCTAAGTATGCCCACAGTTATCTTTGTGTGAGGTTCACTCCTTCTGGGACTTTGTATCCTAAATGATAACTACCTTGGTAGGACACACAGATCCTTGATCCAAGGAAATCACTGTGTTATATCTCTGCTCCCAGAAATTGTCATCAATAAGTGAATATAACACATACTCTTTTTTTGTTTGTTTGTTTGCTTTCATCTCTCAGGGTTCATTATCTTCTGTTACCTTATACCTGAGGGTCATTATTTCATAGATTAGTTTTGTCTATTTTTAATAATAAATAATAAATAAAATAATAAATGTGTTCTACCTTTCTGAGAATCAAAAAATCATTATCATTTTAATTAAATGAGTCACATGATAATACAGAAAATATAATTTCCTCTGTGCTGGAGATAAACTAATAGTTTAGTTAGTATCAAACCCATAAATGAACCAAAATTAGTAATGTAAGAATGTAAATTTAAGATTTATAAATGGGAATTTTATTGTAACAGTGATTTTGAACATTTTCTCAATGTTATTCTTCCAAAGTCATATTTTTCAGAAGAAGCAACTCAACCTTGAATATCATTTACAGAGTCAGATCACTCCCACCAAGAAAAGCAAAGGTCAAGTATATTTGATCCTGGCTAGATCATATCTGGAGCTTTATGTGCTACACTAGAAAACTTTCAGAAAAATAAAGAACCACAGAAGCAGTTTTGTGGAAAGACAACTAGAACAGGGAGTAAGATTTGACATGGTTAAAAAACTTAATGAACTTTCACTCAGATGAGCAGATTATGGCAAACTTTTGAAAGCATCAATATCCATGACGATAAAAGGATGATAACGATACATATACTGCTCAGTGTAAGCAAATGATTGAAGATGAAGATGACAGCTCTGGAAGTATTTGAGCCCAAACTCAGTGGTTTTAGGAAGCTAAAGAGAGCCTGGCATCTGTGAGCTAGTCATGGAATGGCCTGTGCTCCATTCAATCTTAAATTCAAAGGTCTAAAGTTTTATAATGTGGTTTTCAATTCTTTCGGAGACCATCATAGAGCTAGAAAATAACTAGAGGGGAAGAAAATGTACATTGTCTCTCCATGTAACCTTCCCCCAGGACAGAGAAGCACAGCTCTTACAGCCTTATATATGACTTGCCCATGAAGAACTGCAGTTTCAAAACAGAGTTGCATGGATTAGAAAACCTGAAAATCTAGAAAGTTCTATGAATTTACCTTCTAAGTCCTCCATTAGTAATAATTTTGAAACTTTTAAATGGAAAAGATAAAATTCTGCAAAACCAGGGAGCTCATTTATTTTGTAGTCACTTCTGGATCGCTCGTAGGTAAATAAAACTGTCAGTTCATTTAAAAAGCTTAAAAGGTGCAATTCACAAAACACAAATGAGTTCAATGCTTTAAAAGGTGCAATTCACAAAACACAAATGAGTTCAATGCTATGTGGCATTTCCTAGAATCTTTCTTTGTTCATGACTGTGGACAGGAAGTGAAGAATAATTTTTCCATTTCAGTTCCATTGTACAATTGTGCTTTAAAAAATATACCCCAAAATGTCGATGGAAACCCTTGGAGCATCATAAAATTGCTTATCAATAAGTGTTGGCTGGATAGTAACACTCCACTTATTCCAGTTCTCAGTGTTAACGTGATGATAGTGGGAATGAATGCATTTTGCAGATATATACAACTGAGGTATGGAAAAGACAATGCTTATAATGTGCCTATTATATTCCTATCGAACTAGTTTGTTGTAGTATTTTATGACATTATCTTTTCAGAATTATTAAGAAATTTTCAGAGAATTTCCAAGAATCAATACATAGCATTTTGGAAGATTTCTTGCATTATGGTAATATATACAATGCAACAACTTTTCATTTAAAATGAGATGATATATACTGACAAGAAAAGTTTGTGCATTGTCAATTTTCCAAAAATTAAGGTCCTTGAAAGTTCTGAAAACTTGAATTATTGAAGTAAAAAATACATGGAAAGACACAGGTGAGGTCAAAGGGATTAGCATCGAGCAACCAATGAAAAGACAGAACACTATAAGAAATCATTCAAGATTTTCCAGGACAGGAATCGTTGGAAGTAGTAGAAAACTAAAGCTAGTGACTGCAGAAGTTAATATATTATATCCATTTATAGAAATAATAAGGATAGGCCTAAAGATTAAAGCAGAAATTTAAAAAAAAATGAATCTAAGCATCATTTACAGAGTAACATTTAGAGAAGAGCAGGATGGAGATGATAGAAAATAAAAAAAAATAGCCTTGATAAACTGTATCGTAATTCATTTAATTGGAAAATATAGGACAACAAAGAGATTTTATGTAGCATAAGAAATGAGTTTAAGGTTTGAGCAAACTGAGTTTGATATTCTGCTAAAAATTTTAGTCTAGAAATATCAACAAAATGGATATATGGCTCTAGAGTTGATACAAAAATATTAGAATCATCAGCCTACTTAGGTAGAACAGAGCAGGAGCATGGCAGAAAGATTGGAAAAATAAAATTTCGTTTAGAGAGAGCAAAAGGTCCAGGAAGTGAATCTAAGAATTGCTAAAGAGAGAGTTCTCTGGGAAGAGATTGTGTTCCCTGCAATATCATGTAAGATATGGGAAACAGTGTCTCAGAGTTCCCAGCAGTAGATGGTCTCCTCTACATCTTCCTGTGAGGAAAGAGTGCCTCTTGTATTAGTCAGGGGACTGGTCTTTGTATTGTGTTGAGTTATACTATATAGGAAGAGTCCCGGGATCTATGACCTGAAATGTGGGCATGACTCAAGCCTAAGCCAGGGAAGACTGTGTTATTATTCCCTCAGGATAGCTGGAATATAGTGAATGAGATACAGAGGATCAGCATATAGCTTCCATCTTGAGAGAGCCACAGAAGACAAATATTTTCTATCCCTGAAAAAAATAATATGAGACTGGAGAGATGGTTCCAGGGTTAAGCCTCTGTATCCCAAGCAGGAGGATTTGAGTTCAGATCTCAGATTCCAAGTAAAAATGCCAGGTGGAAGTGCCAGGCCAGCACTCATTACCCCGAGAGGTGTAACCTGGAAAACTCCAGAGCAAAGCAAAAAGGAGATGGAGCAATTCAGGGTGATTCACAAAGTCACCCTTGGTCTGCCACAGGTATACATAGGGCTCTGTGATACACACAGACACAACACACACATAGGAAGGAAGGAAGGAAGGAAGGAAGGAAGGAAGGAAGGAAGGAAGGAAGGAAGTGGGGGAGGGAGGGAGGGAAGGAGGGAGGGAAGGAGGGAGGGAGGACAGGTTTCTGGAAGAGGAGGTCCTGTCATTTGAAGGCCACCACCAATGGTGACTTCATATTTTCCACATTTCTCCCTTTGCCTACTTTAAAGTTGTCTTTGCGTGGCCCTACAGGGCAGCCGCTAGTACCTCTTCACACAGCACCCAGTGCTTATTGAGGCAACAGAGTTCAGGGCTTTACTGCTATCAGGATTATCACTTCGGATTCTTTTAGACCCAAAGGCATTCTTTTTCAAAAGGCAAAAACAAAAAGATTCATTTCTGATACCTTGTTGTGTGGGGCTGCTGAGGGGTCACTTGCTGCGCCCAATGCCAACTTCCTGACCCAGAAACACTAGACAGAGCACTGAACAAGTCCTTCTCATACCTGCCAAGTCATTGGCCTGTCTGTCATAGAGAAAAATGCACAGATCCTCCAAAGTGATTCCTTCTTGAGACAAGGGAGTGTTGAGGTTACATATGACACTCATGGAAGTCATCACAGCTCTGGTAAATGACACATTCATTTTTCCTTCTCCTTCTTAACTTTTCTTTATTGATGAACTTTGTTCTTTGATAATTTCATACATGCATGTAATATGTTAGTATTTTTTCCCCTCCACGTTTTTAAATCTCCCTCCTTCCTCCTCTACCTCATCCCTACAAGTATTCATGTCCTTAACATATTTATCTTTTAAAGATCTTCTGTCATTGTTCTTCAATTGGTCAAATAAAATGAAAATAGTTATGGCCAAAAAAAACCATGATGGGATACCTGTAATTACTTTTCAGAAAGACACATTAGGGGTCAATACTCCTGTTTCAATGAAAAATTATCCAACCCAGACTTACTTTGTCAACCCTCATTGGCTTACATAGTGAGCCATGGATGGCAGAAAGAAGACAAAGTTTGCTCTTAGAGATACCTAGATACAGAGACTAGACAGTGTACCACTCATTTATGTCTCTTCTCACTCACTGACTATGTGATTTTTCACCTCTGGATTTTCTTCATCATTTGACAGAATGACTTTACTACTAAGATGTTGGTCTTCTCTCTATCACATCTTATTGTATCGTACTATAATCATATTGCATGCCACATTATAAGACAGTTTAATATTGCTCCCTGTAGATCGTGTATCCACACATCTCTTGAACCAATCATTATGTTCAAGAAGCTGAGACCTACAATTTGTAGGTGATCTTCCATCTTTGCATCCATAATTATAGTGTCTATTATCACAGAAAGGGCAATAATACATGAAAGAACCCTGTAGAACAAACTCTGTCCAATCCAATAACAGAGAAAACATAAAAAGAAGCCTAGACCCTATCGACCCTATCGAGATAAAGAAAACATTTACCAGGCTTCAATCATTTGCCATAAAGCATGGTGGGAACATAGACAAAGGCAAAATAGCTAGCTAGGTAGGAGAAAAAGAATCTCTCCTATTTATCAGAGAAATCTGGGTGTCCTATTACCTGCTATGTAATCACATAGATGATACTTAACTCATGCTGAGTCTCAATTCTATTGCATAATAACAATTTTGTATTAAAATACTTGGTGCCTGGCGATTTTCAGAGAGCTCAGTAAATTAACAAATGTGAACTCACTTGACAGATGCCAGCTCTTACAGGAGTTCTATTTGGCTCTTTACATCTTTGACATGTCCCGCTGGAGACTCATCGGGCTGCCCAGATTTTCCCATCATGCAGCTCTGATGGCCTCACCAACATAGTGATTATTTTCCTGCTCAGAGCACTTAGAGGTGAGTGCTTCATAAATTCACATTGCCTTCTCTAAACCGATGTGAATATGATACTGCTCAGCTTTGACCCGATTTCAGTCTCATCATGTGACCAGCCTTCTCATTAGAAAGAGCTGCCACTCTTTCTGTGGGCATTAAAGCAGTAAAAAGCCAACGAGAAGAGACTTTTTTTCCCACAGGCAACACACAAGACGTGTGTGGAAGGATTGTGTTAACCACTAACATTCCAGTATCCGTGCTCACATAAGAAATATTTACTAACTATGCCTGGAAACAGTGTGTGATCAAGTGGAATAATGAGTCTCTTGAATTGCTTGCTCTGGATTTAATCCTTGGTTCCATTACTTTCAAGTTGATCTTCAAAAAGCCGCTTAGCCATTAAGTTCTCTAGCAATCCTTATCTACCAAAATGGGTATATAAGTGCTCCCTTGGGAAGAAAGGGTGTGAAGGGTGATGGGACAGAGCTAGGCAGGACTTTTGGACCTGAATCAAGCAGACATTGTCAAGAATTTTGTTTTTTCAGATAAGCAAAGAGTCATGATCTAAAGAACCTGAAAGTAACAGGCAGAGCCAGGCTGACAGGCATGTGTCTCTTGCCCTTGTTTGGAGACTGAAGTTTTTTTTCTTTGCCAGTGCTCTGGGTTCCTTCAAGCTTCTCAATTACTTATGAGAAAGGAGCAGAGAGAGCCATCACCCAAACAAGGTCTGTATCAAGTAACTGCTGAGAATGAATTCAGAATCATGGGGGGCCATATAGCTCAGTAGGAAAGACACTTGCTCACAAACCTGAGGTCCTGAGTTCAATTCCCAGAAGTCCACAGGGTGGAAGGAGAGAACTGACTTCTGAGGTTATGATCTCCACCCATGCACCCATGTACCATGGTATATATGTTCGCTTTCTCTCTCTTTCTTTCTCAGATAGAAAGGAAGGAAGGAAGGAAGGAAGGAAGGAAGGAAGGAAGGAAGGAAGGAAGGAAGGAAGGAAGGAAGGAAGGAAGGAAGGAAGGAAGGAAGGAAGGAAGGAAGGAAGAAAATATTTAAGAAAGAATTTGGGTTTGTGATGAAAGAAAAGAATTCCCCTAAATTCCAGTAAATATCTGATTTTGAACTGAGGTCTAAAGATCTAAAAAATCTAAAAAAATCATGAATATAAAAGGAGTGTAGGTGAAAGATAGGAGAAAAGAGAAAATTAGGAAGAAAGAAAAAAAGAAAGCAAAGTTGAAAGAGAGAGAAAGAGAGAGAGAGACAGAGAGAGAGAGAAAACAAAAGAAAAACTGTAACAAACACCTACCACTCACGACCTCCACTGAAAAGCCACATCAGGAACAACAACCTAAAGTCTGTGAAAAGGAGGTTTTCATGAAGTTATGCTAAAGACCTGAACTCTCACTCCAGAACATTTGGTTTTACATGTCAAACTCACTGTATATCTGAAACCCACTAAATCTTCTCATGAAGACAATAGAATCAATTTAGTGAAGTTGAATTTAGTGACTTTATATGTGTAAATTGAATTAAATCAGTATTCTGTTCATAGGAGATGAAATAGCTTGGATGGGTGCATGTAATATACAATACATTGGTAAGCTGTTATATGCTGTTTACACTTGCCGAGAGTTGACTCTGAGAACAAGCAAGCATGTATATTTCAACTGAGACTTCCTGTCTTGGAGCATGCTGGTATTCTGTCCTGTGAGGGCTGAGGGTGTTAGAAATGCTGCACCCTTGAGAATGGCTAAGCCATTTCCAACACAAGTTACTATTGCTTGTCCCATGGTATAAATAAGCCTGAAGTGAGATCGAGAAGTGGGAAGCTCATCCATGGGGGTAATGGGAAGGACTCTGCCCAGAAATCTCTCAGTCAGGAATGCCAGTATATTGGCTTCAGCAGCGCCCCTCAGTCAGGGTCTGCTGGGTGGTGTAAGCACCAATTACATGACATTTGGTTTGCTTCTTCAATTGAGCTACTCTCCAGCATTCTCTACTAAGGTTGTGAGTACCCAACTTAATGTGCTTCACTATCTACTGCCGCTCTAGCACCTGCTTGCCGGTTGGTCTTTCACTCATGCTTGCCAGCTGCTTAGTAAACTCATTCATTCAAAACCAAAAGTATGACTGTTACAGATTATTCACATATTAAACAGCGTATCAATATTATTCTACTGAAAAAAATCCACCTCTGATTATTTACTGCTAATGTTTACACAGTCATCAGAAACTTATGTAAAATTAGTCTAATAAGAGTTTTCATGGAAAGAAACAAAAATAGAACAAAATTAAAGAATAACAATGAATAATGGCTAATTCATAATCAAAAATGAGGAAAGAGAAAGAACAAATGATAAAAATACTGACCAAATAATAGGTTTGATAGATTTGATAGATTTAAATAAAATATTCAATAATCATATAAAATATAAATGACTTGGGTTGGGGCGATGGTTCTGGGGTTAAAGCCTTTGTCTCACAAGTGAAAGGACCTGTTTGGATCTCCAGTTTCCACACAAAAATGCCAAATGGATATGACTGTAGCCTGGAAATCCAGCTCTGGAAGGCAGAGCCTGGGAAACCCCAGAGCAAAGCAATAAGGAGGCAGAGCCATCCTGGACGATTCTCAATGTCACTTTTGTGCCTCCATAGGCACACACACACTCACGTGCCCTCTGGCACACACACACATGAACCCACACACGTATTTGTGTGTGTGCAAAAAATACATAAATGACTTGAAATATTGAAATTTCAGCATTGTCTACCAAGGCTAAAATAAAAGATAAAATTACAAAAATGTGCTAGTCATGGTTCTCCAGAGAAACAGAACCAATAGAATATAACTATTTCCACACATGCATGAATTCACAAACATACACACACGTGTACAAATTACAAGAGGAGATTATTACCTGACATACACTACAAAAGAATAAACAGTTCCACAAATGCCATCTGCAGAATGAATAGCCAGAGAAACTAATAGCTGTTCAACCTGAGAAGCCAGAAGGAGGCTAATGATATAGCTTCAGCTTCAATCTGAGTCCAAGCCCTGAAAGGCCCAGGGAGAGCCAGTAGAGCACGTCCAAGTTCAGAAGCTGAAGGGTATGTGGTATGATGTCTCTGAAGGAAAGGAATGAAAACCCACACCTACTCAAGAAAGACTGAGTGCAATATATATATATATGCCGCCTTCCCCCTTCTGCCTCACACTCTCTTAAGAACCCCAGTCTGTCAGATGGTACCATCCACACTCAGGGCTGATTTTTCCATGCTCATTTTTCTGGTCCACATATTACTTGCAGACAGACAGAAGTATGTCTTATAATTGAAGCTAATGAAAAGAGCAGCCAAGAATTTTGCATAAATTTCTGAACACTGACTTCACACTCCTCCAAGTTTCCAAGGGCTTAATGAAGGAACAATTGATAGCAATCTGGAATCAGGAAGCCCACGCCTGTTGCCAAAACAAACACACAACTTCCACAAAAATCTTTCCCTCCATGGGTCCATCAGAGTAAACATATCAGCTTATTGACATCTTTGTACAATATTTCAATAGTTTCCTCTTTCATTATGATCAAAGTTTAAAAAGTAATCAAACAAAAGATGGGATCAATCAACTCAGAATTTTAGGAGAGAGAATGCGGAGATGCCCTTCCAAGTTCTGTGCTCTTTGGCCACATGTATTTGTCATTTTGGAGATTTGAAATTTCATGGTCTGTTTAGCTCAGTGCTGCTGTTTGTGATTCCACAGGGGCTCAGTGACATCACTGTGTATTCCAGACACATCCACATGACCTAGTTAATGAAGGGCCCCAGTGCTCAGAGCAGGTTTATGCTGATGATATGCCACATTCAGGCCAGAGCGCAGGAAGCCCAAGAGGAGCTCATTTTCTCTCCTGGCTACTGATTTGCTATGTATGTAAACTTGAATATTATATTTACCCTTCTTAACCTTAACTTCTCCTCTGCAAAATAAGGCTAATAATAGTGTATTTTATTGTGAGGTACTTCACTAACCTTGTCACAAAAACATTGTACGTGTACATGTTATAATTTTAAGTCAAGTCCTGTGAAATGTTTAGTGGAAATAATATTGTTTTTCTATAAAAACTTTCTACATACATAAATAGATATATGAATGCTGAGCTTCTTCAAGTGACTTAAAGTTTCACACAAGTATCACACAAATTAGTCATACTTTAATTATTGCCATCAGCATTACTGAAATGTTATTGATAGGTATTCTGCATTTCATGTCACCATGATTTATCAAGCATTCTTACAGATGATTTTTCAACAGCCATTAAAATTGAACATGAGATGAAAAATACACCACCACATGCTAATTGTATTAAACTGTTTTCATAATCAATGGAAAACTTGAATTGCTGTAAATCAAGTTGCTAATATGAATTCAGTTGATCATTGTCAAATCAAGCTTTTGGTAGTCATCATCTGGCCATTCTATACATGTGATCAAAGTCAAGGTTGCATCTTCCTATGTTAGCAGATTTATTTAATTTTTAAAAATGCACAGCAAGTTAATAAATGAATGGAAAATTACCACAACAACGAAATCCAAATATTCTCAAGACATAATCCTCTCTTGGTTGGGTAAACTGATAATGACTAGGTAACACAAGGCAACATGAATTTTATTCAATAAAACTTGATTCTAACTTTGGCTCAATTGCCTTTTTCTCTAGGGAACTGAAGTGGGAAACTGACAGAGCTTATAATAGAAATGCTCATCACTGTGACCTAAATTGAAGAGAGATGTCCTCTATTTTTACCTATAGAATAGTAAGTAAGCTTGATGATACTAAATTCTGGAATCTGAGAATTATAATTTATAATCCTCGGAAGAAATTAAGTTCTCAGGCCTCAGATTTACCAAATGAGAAATATAGACTTGAGGTTCTAATGGCCACCTGAAATCCATAGTATCAAGCTTCAAGTCTCACTTCAAAGAAGATCTAAGACCACCAGCACAGGAAACTAGGAAGTGCGATTTCATTCTTGATCAACGGCATTGAAATCCCAGCTCTCCCGTCCATGGCAAAGGTACAAGGTACCAGGTGATGGTAGTTTATACAGAATTCAACTTTGAACTATACATCTAATTTAAATATTGGAAATGCTAGAATCTAAAGTGAATAACTCAATTATTAACATAACCTTTTACAAAAATCCTAAAAATATTCCTCTCCATCCTACATGGATATTTCCCTCATGGATGTGTCACAAAGAACCCCTGAAGAGAGAGATTTCAGTAACAGTGAGCCCACAGGTAAAGTTACAAAGTATGCAGAGAAATCTTTTGTCTTGAGATGTAAACAGTTGTAAGAATGAGACCCCATGAATTAGAGGTAAAGGAGCAACTGGAAAAAGATTTTGGGATAAGGTTTTCAAAAGTTTCACCAAGTTAAAAGGATACAATAAGTGAGAAAAATCATGGAGGAGTAAATCTAATGTTCTAAAATTCTAATATTCACATGGAACCACAAAAGACCTCATCTATCCAAAACCATTTTTAAAAAGGTGAACAGACTTGAAAGCAGTATGCTAGTTTCAAAATATTGAAAACATATAAAAATCAAAACAGGATGGTAATTTCCTAATAACAGACACAGAACAATGCAAGAGGTTGAAGAGCTGAACACATCCATTTAGTGAACTAATTCTCTCCAAAGTTGCCAAGAAGAAATTGCAACAAAGGAAGAATATTGGGAAAATAAACCTTAAGTTGGACTTTCACATGATCCAAAAATCAATTGAAATCATTTAAAAACTTACATATAACACCTGACACTACCTAGGAAACAATGTAAAAGGGAAGCTCCTTGATATTGGGTTTGGCAATCACACTAAAAAGCACATGGCACAAAAGCAAAAGACAGGTGGCGCCACATCAAACTGAAAAGCTTCTGAAATCAAAGGAAATAAATAACAAGTGATAAAGCAGGAAAAATGTTTATAAGTCATGTATCTAAATATATATATGTGTATATGTAGGTGTATATTTGTATATATGTGTTTATATGTTTATAAAAATATATATCTAAATACATATATACAAATGTACACATACATGTATACATATATATATACATATATATTTTGTTACATGGCTTATAAACATTTTTCCTGATATATATACATACATACATATGTGTGTGTGTATATCACACACCTCAATAGCAAAAGTACAAAGTCATAGAAAAAAGGAATAAAAATCTGAATTCTCAAAAGAATGTGCATGAATGCCATCAAGCTCATGTGAATTTATTGCATATCTTTAATGACTAGGAAAAAGCAAAACAAAACCACAACAAGAATCATTTTGTACCTTCTAGGATTGCCATTGTGAAAAAAAGGGCGAAATTAATGTCAACAAGGGTTTTGAAAAAAGGGAGGCTGATGGTGGTGAATGCAGACTGATAGAATCATTATAGAAAATAAAACGAAGTCCTTAGAAAATTAACCATAGAACCAACAGTATTCCCTATGCTGGACATACCCTAAATAAATAAATACGTATCTTATAGAGACATTTGCAGAATCTATAAGAAAATATTTACTTGAAGAAAGGAAAGTGTATCTGAATGCATTATCCAGAAGGTATCAGAGAAACAGTTTTATATCTTTTGCAAATATGGAAAGTAATTATGCAATATATATTTTTTAATTTTTTAATTTATTCAGTTGTGCGTGTGTGTGTGTATGTATTTATGTGTGTGTGTGTGTGTGTGTGTGTGTGTGTGTGTGTGTGTAGAACCATGGACAAATTTGGGAACCACCATGGACCGCCTCCACCTCTTCCTTATTTACTCTGCCCCAGGATTCATAGGCTCCACTCTACCAGGGCCAGAAACGCAGGCCACCCCTGCTTTCGCCTGGCGTCTATACGTGGGGTCTGGGATCCGAACTCAGGACCTTCTGCCTGCAAGGCAGAGGCTTAACCCTTGAGCCACCTCTCCAGCCCCTGCAATATATTTTTGAATAAAAAATATTGGAATGATTAACTATGCACACATTTTCCATTTTAAAGAAAGATTGAATCTTTTTGACAGAAGGTATCAAGATGTGAACAGAAGGAAAACACTCATGATTTATAATAATTCTTTTAATGAACAAAGATTAGAAAAATTGTCATAATAAAGAAAACAAAGGAAAAATATCAAATGGACAGCATATTTCTCACGTAAAATAGTGAACAACAGAACACAACTATTGGAAAATGTTGAAAATATATTGATTTAAAATTAAATTATTATTAATGGGTAGGCAGTCATAGATGGGCAAAACAATGTTTAAAACACAAGAAGACTAAAGTATTTAGTATCAGTGGACCATTGATGGAGGACTCTTTAAAATGAACTGCAGCAAGAAAAACATTTGAACCTAGAGAAAAAGTATTTTTCCAGAAGCAATTAAGAAAATTTCATGGGCATACTATTTAGTTCTTTTTAATGTCATGGTTTGAATGTCAGTTGCCCTTCACGGTTCACATATTTGAATCTCTAACTGGCACTAATGTTTGAGAAGGTTGTGGCAATTTTAATAGATAGAGTCTTGCTTGAGAAAAAGGAACAAACATTAAAGTTTGGTAATCTGGGCGTGTTTATTCTTGCTCTTGCTCTCTCTGCTTCCTGATGACTGTAGTGATCAGAACCAATCGTCTGCTTCCGACTCCTGTCATGTCATCTGCTATGAAATTCCTTGTCATTAAGGACTATATGCTCTCTGGAACCATAAGCCAAAATATATTTCCCTTTCTTTATTAAGTTATATATGACTATTGTCTGACAGCAGCAAAACAGAAAAGTAACTGCAGCAAAATACTATTAATTTATCATTTAACTGTAGTGAGGTTGAACTATTTTCTCTTTAAGTTGTGGGGTACATCTTTTATTTACTCCCAGGTCCAAGACAGAAATTCTACTGGTCCTCTGAAAAGGTGTAGAACAGTAATATCAGTTGGATTACAGAATCAGACTGATAAATGGATGAATTTCAAAATATTTACAAGGAAATAATAAAATTTCTGGTATGGTCCACATGTTCTTGTTCTCTGAAATATATATAGAAACCCATCACCTCATGAAAATGGCCTTGAGATGAAGCCTTTGAGAAGATGTCACATCTGGAGGCTGCAACCTCATAAAAGGGATTAATGCCCTTAGAAGAATAACTTGTGTAAGTCACTTGTTCCCTTCCAACATGTAAGGACACAAAGGAGGTACCAGCTACAGGAAACAATCCCTCCTGAAAGTATGTGCCTGTTGCTATATTGATCTTGAACATCCCAGTATCAGTAAAATGAGAAATACTTTGTGTTGTTTATAAATTGCTCATTCTGTGGTATTTTGTTATATTAGCAAACACAAAGTAAGCACTCATGATCACAGAGAATTTATCTAAATGTAAAAAGGGAAAACCACCTTATAATAAAAGAAATGCATTAGTAAAACATACTCTTGAGAGACTTCCCAACAGATGGAATAAATGCATTATGCACTGCTGTGTTCTGAGATGGTACCATGCTAAGATGTTATGATTAATGAGGAAATAGCCACAGAATTGTGGGGATCCTGAGGAATCCTACTTCACATACTGATCATTTCTAAGGCTTTAGAAGGACCACAAATTTCTCTACCATGAGGTATCACCTAAAAAAAAAATGTAAGTGAACAGGACAACTGGTCTACCTGCTTTCATTGCTACCAAAGTTGAGTTTTCTTGGCTTTCATTACGCACAGCTGTCCACAGGAGTGACCTTTCCCCAATGGGGAATATGAGAATGGACATTATGCTTCTGTGCTGCTCTTTTTAAGCTTCTGGCAGATAATAATAGAAACCATAGTGTGTTTTAAGAAAAAAGAGGAAATGTATTGTAAAGGTTGTCCTAAAAATAGAGCAAATTCAATGGTAAGAATAAAAACCTGGCTTGGTGCTACAGTTCTTACCAGGGGCGAGCACTGTGCACAGTAGCCAGAGCCATTCCCTGGCTATCCAGAACATTCTAGGTTAGTGCAGACATACAAAACAAATGCAAAGATAGCCGGCAGGGAAGGCTTTCAATCCATCCCTGTGTACCCTTCCTGTCAGCTCAATATTTACACAGTGCTGAGCGATGGCCTCTTCTCTGCCTTGTCTGTGAACTACAGCCTTTTGGTGCATACAGTATGGCAACCCAGCAGCTGGATTTTTATACTAGTGATGATGACTGGAAGGCCCCATCTGTCTCCTGATGTGATCACAACTGGTTCCAAGTCTTACTTTTAACCAGGGTTAATTGATTTAATCACTAGGCCTTCAGGTTTCCATGAAGTCAACTCCTTTCCTAAACCTAGCTTCCCAGCTTCCAATGACTCAGTATTGGGTAAGTTCACTAGTATTTTACAAAGGAAGTGTAGTCTCTCTCTCTCTCTCTCTCTCTCTCTCTCTCTCTCTCTCTGTCTCTCTTTATATATTTGTCTTTTTTCATTCATAGAAGCTTTCTCTATTTCTCTTCACACGTGGTTGCTGATGGCCCTTTCCCCCTTCCTGCCTTTACATTTATATATATATTCAATTTTTATCAACAAATATAACTAAATTCCAAGTTTTCTTAAAGAAAGAACATGTTTGGTTCTATTAGAGCTGTTCCATACCTTTTCCAATATGCAGTGGAGAGATGGGCAACATGCTCCAAGCAAGACTTGCAGGAATAGGAAAGGGAATCACATCCAGAGACAGAGATGACTTTAACTGAAGACACGGTATTCCAGATGAGCCTTGCTCCACCTGGGTCCTCTCCCAGTGAATTCTGATGTCTCAACCCAAGCCAGAGGGTTAAGTTTAATTTCTTCTCCTCTTCCATTTAACCAATCACTGGATCATGGCTGTTCTATATCTTTAATATACTTACTTGCAGTGTTAAGAAAAAAAACCAAGGACAATTACAAAACACTGTTGCTCAATTGAGGCAGATCTTCAGCTCTGGCCTTTCAAGGATAGTATTTCTTACAATATTCCTTACAATGTATGAGTCGACTATGAAGGAAGACTTTGATTTTATTTTCTAAAAAATAATTTAGTACAGTCACATAACATATGTTTTGGATTTTTTAGTTTTTCCATCACTATTAGTCACTAAAGTGGTCTTCAGTTGAAGAACTTTCTTTATGGATTGACCTGTTTCCTCTGTTCTCTGGAACCTTCTCCCATCCAATGTCTACTCACTTATTTGAAAGACAAGCTTTGAAATATAATTTCCCTGTGAAATACTTCATTTATGCTCCATTACTTAGGGGAAACTTTTAATTTTGATTGGATAGAATTACAACCAAATTAGTTCATTGAATTTGAAATTGTTGGGCTCGAGAGGTGGCTCAGGGGTTAAGCCTCTGCCTTGCAGGCGGAAGGTCCTGAGTTCGGATCCCAGATCGCATGTATAGGTGCCAGGCGGGAGCCGGGGCGGCCTGCGCTTCTGGTCCTGGTAGGGCGGAGCCTGTGAATCCCAGGGCAGAGTAAATAAGAAGGAGGTGGAGGCGGTCCATGGTGGTTCCCGATATTCGTCCATGGTTCTGCACACACACAGACACACACATGTGCGCACATACATACACACACACGCACAAATGAATAAATAATAATAATAAATTTTAAAAAAAAGAATTTGAAATTGTTAAGCAACAGAAACTATTTCTACATTGCACATCATACAGCTTCTACCACATGTAGAGAGAGGGACAAGCTCCATTCAAAGTCATAAGGCTTTAGGGCCTTGTACGCCAGCAGAACACAGTGGGGCTGGTGAAGTTCTGTAAGAATTGAGCAGTACAGAAATAGGTACATGAAGCATGGAATCACGCTATAGGAAGGGGAGTGTGACTTTGTACTGCTGATTCAGACAGTGCCTGTGGGCTCTCTCTGTCCTTCAATGTAATTCTTGCCATTATTCTACATCACAGATCATAAGGTACACAAAGACAGAAGCTACCTTGACATAACTTGTATTTCAGATCTGAAGAACGGGAAGAAATATCCTCATGTCATTGTTCATGCTCTTCATGGTCATGCTTCAAAAGAGCATTTATTTAATACTCATAATATCACAAAGAAGACACAGTTCTCACTCCCTCTGTGTCCTCTCACTTTCTCTTTCCCTTCCATGTCTCCCCCATTTCTCCTTCCTTCCCTGTTCTTTCTCTCTTCTCTTTCCCTTTAAGAAAAGTGAAAATTAAAGAAGCAAAATGTAATCACATAGCTGAGAATCTGGTTCCATGTTGATATTCTTTCAAACCTGCTTCCTTCCTACATTATATTTCCCTTTAGCAAGTTACATGATGTCCTGGACATTCATTCAATGCTTTTAATGTTGGTGAAGATAAAATTGACATTTTCCTCCTTTTTCTTGAATGTAAAATGTGAAAAAATTATTACAAACAGTAGCAATTGAATCACCAGATAGTCACATTTGGTAATGCATAAGCCTAGCAACTGCATGAACAGACACTGACACTTGTGGTAAGGTCTGCAGAGGTCCATAGAGCAGAGAAGGAACTCAGGAAATGAATGCTGTATTGCTACTGAATAACCTAACAACAGCTAGTATTCTCTATTCCACAGTTAGAATTAAGCAATAACGAATCTCACTGTCTAAATGAAATGTATCCAAGGTTCACAGAGACGATCCTACTGAAATATTCTATCTTATCAATGTGACTATTTTCATACTAAAGCGCTCTGAAAAAAGAAAATAAGTCCAATAACAAATGAAAGTTACAGCAAAGCTGAAACATATAATGTTGCTTTCAAAGTTATCCATTGAAAGATGCTCTTTTGCTTGTTAAAGGACTAATGAATGCACTTCAGGGTTTGTAAATTCCTTGTGACACGTGCAATTTGAAAGAATCAGTCAATACAAAGGCCCTAGTCAATACATGTATAGTCAGTAAGTAGAAATTTACAATCACAATGACCATGCCACCTTGGAGTATTTCACAATGAAGATGACTCACATTGTATACATCTTATTTTTCCAGAAGGTATATGAACACTCAGTTTAGCCATCATAGTCACTTACTTGCAAGATGCTGCTGTTATAAGATGAAACATCTATAGATTTACCTTCTATTTAGTAACTCCATTTGATAGTTGTTCATGACATACAAGATATTTAACCCTGAAGATAACAAATGCCTTCTTGGGACACTGATTTCATTATATTTTTATGATTCTGCAATGTTTCCACTTTTCTTGTAATTCTGAGATTCATTTGACTATTTATGAAATTTCATCAAGTTTCAAATTTCCTTATCTCAGTGCAATATTATATAACTTTTGAAAATCACATATAGTCACATAAAAGAATAGTACTACAACTGAATACATTTTTCATCAATCAAACATCCCCTGTGTCCTTGTAAAGATTTCACCTATGATTTTTCTTCTTGCCATACAAATTTCTATTCCACAATGTCATATACATAGAACCATACAGTATGTAGGCTTTTGAAGTAGGACTAATTTGAAATGGCAAAAACATTTAAGATTTACATACATGGTTACCTTGTTCAGTAATTTATTCCAACTTTGTAATCCAGGGCTGCCTTAAACTGGTTATCCTCCTGTCTCTGCCTCTTGATACTGATATTTTAGGTATGTGACACCACATCCCACATTAATTCATTCTTTTTATTGCTGAGATCTATTCCATTAGATGAATCTTTCTATATCCTTATATATTCACTACCTGATAAATATTTGTTGCTTTAAGCTTTTGATAATTATAATAATGCAACTGTAAGGATTTTCACTTAAGTCCATGTGAACATATGGTTTGATTGGACTTCCACAAATATTCAGCAATTGCTGGGTATTGCAGTAATTATGTATTCAAACTGTCATAAGAATTTTAAAAGCTGATGTAGCATTCTTCACCCTCAGAATCGAGTATTAACAATCAAATTGTTCTGAATCCTCAGTTGGCTTTGCTTTAAGCCATTTAAAGTTATCTAAGCCATCCTCATTGGGCTTTGCTTTAAGCCATTTAAAGTTATCTAAGCTTAAGTGATGTATCATTAGGGTTGTAATTTGAGTCTCCTTGCCCTCTGATGAGATGCAGGTTTTTTTTCCTGTGAATCTTTTCCATCTCTATTCATTCTTCAGTGGATTGGCTTCCAACCTGTCCACTGCCCAGCAGGGTTTATTACACCCACTAATCTGTGTTCTTAGGGGAGGGTGAGTGGAGAAGACAGACTTTCACTACTGTTGGCTAAAAAGTTGTGCCTTTGGACAAATTTCAAAATAATTCCAAAATTATTCATAATAATTTCAAAAACCCACCAGGAATAATTACATGAGATCCAAGGTCTCCAAATACCAAATACCAAGGTTGCAAAAATGTAATTCTTAACCTTGCAAGACTAGGAGGGTCTCAAACTGAATGCAAAGAGTAAAATCATAAGGTGACAGCAAAGATGTCAAAGAGGATTTACATAAAGGTTTTAAGCCAGTCTTCAAGAAAACACTCCTCCCTGGAGAAGGAAGATAGGAAGGAAGGAAACAAAGAACAACATCAAAGAATTAAAAACATATCTGAAGAAGAAGAAACATCCAAATATCAGAAATAAATGAAATTTTAGAATTGAAATACTGGGGCTGGAGAGGTGGCTCAGAGGTTAAGCCTCTGCCTTGCAGGCAGAAGGTCTTGAGTCAGATCCTAGACCCCACGTATAGACGGCAGGCAGAAGTGGGGGTGGCCTGTGTTTCTGGTCCTATTAGGGCAGAGCCTGTGACTCCCGGGGCAGAGTAAAACAAGAAGGAGGTGGAGGCGGTCCATGGTGGTTCCTGAATTCGCCTGTGGTTCTACACACAGACACAAACACACACACATACACACACACACGCACACATGCACAACTGAATAAATAAAAAAAATCTATAGAATTGAAATACTGCAATAGCTGAAATTGAAAAAAAATCAGTATCAGACCAACACACAGACAGAAGGGGCCACAGAGAGAACAAGTAAGCGAAGTAGAAGTCAGGCCAAAAGAATCAAGTGATCCAATATGAAAAAAATCAATTAAAAATGAAAATAAAGAGTCTCAGCAAAGTGAAGAAATGTTTTTTTTTTTTAAATGAAAAATTAGGGTTTGGAGAGATGTATCCACTTATAAAGTGCTTGCTGCTCTGGCATGAAGACTTTAGGTCATTTTCCTAGTGCCAAAATAAATGCCAAAAGCAGTAGCTTGTGTCTGTGACCCCAGGCCTAGAGGGCCAAGACAGATCACTGGAGCTTACTGAGCAGCCAGTGCAGTGTACTGATGAGATCAGTGAGAGATGCTGTCTCACAAAACAAGGTGCAGAACAACGGAAAGACATAATGAGGTTTAACATCTGGCTTCTACACACACACACACACACACACACACACACACACACACACACACACGTCAAAACTAAAACAGTGTCGCTGAACTTCCAAAAGGACATGAGGAACAGGGCAATACTAAAAGGATCACTTGACAAACGTAATGGGTTAGAAACGTAAATTTGTTAGAGGATAAAATTTAGAGATTCAAAGTGCTGAATAAAGTGTAAAAGGATAAATCCAGAAGAGATTGCATTTTTGTGCACTGCAGCACAAATTATACCACAGCAGCCCATAAACAAAGCAGCAAGAGTGAAATAAATCTTGATGCACAGAAGAAAAATGAAGCTTTTTTTTTTATCAGAAGCCAGAGGGAACTAGAAGTGGCAAGAGGGTAAAGTAGGAGAGCCGCTGAATGTGCTACCTTTCAACTCAGGCCTCTACAGAGACACACGTGTTCTCATGAGCCTGTGACACGCATATGTGCACACACACACAAAAGTCTAAAACAATAAAAAGAAAAATAACATTTTGAATTTCTAAGTGTATATGTGCCATGACAAATATCTTGAAATTGTTTGGTTATGGAGGGATTATGGGGATTATTTTTTTCCCTGTTTCTCAACATGGGTTTTTTTTTTTTTTTATTTCCAACTACGGAATGTACTATTAGCATGCAGTAGTGCTAGCCAGCCATTTCTTTCTGGCTGTGTTGTCTTGCTTTTTTCAGTCTTTTATCTTAAAAACCTCAGCATCTTATGGGTTACTTTATCACAGCAGTATGAAACAATAGAAAAATTAGATCAGTTCAGGAAACAGTAACCAGCTACCTAGGAGCATTTAATACAACAAGCATGTTCTGAATTTCAGTCACTTGAATATATCCTGAGGAAAACAAAGATAGGTAACAGAAAAATTGCTTCTGAGGAGCTCATGCTATATTAGAGAAATAAATTCTCTTGTGCAAGCTAGATTATGGTTTAGTTTTCTAGTGATAAAGTCTGAAACAAAGTGCAAAGGAAATAGGATAGGAGAGAGAAAAAATTCTGACTGTGAAATTGAGGATTGCAGAAAGAGGTGAAGAGCAGTACAGTGAAGAGCAGTACACTTGTCAGCATACACACTGTACTTCAATGAAGACCCAGAGTAACCAGGAAGGATAGACAGTGGGGGAGAGGAGGAGAGCAGTTACCTACATTAAGTGACTAACTTGTTTCTTACAAACATATGGTAGCAGTTACTCCTCTCCGTAGCTGTGAGACACCACTCAGGCTCAAACAACTTGAGGGAAGAAAGTGAGATTTATTCAGATTATGGTTCCAGAGGGAAGAATCCATTGTGGCAGAAAAGACATGACTGGCTGGCAGAAACTGGAAGCGGCCAAGGTCATGTCCATCATGGAGCCTGAGAGCTGGAAAACTGTACACTGTAAGAGCAGACTAACTAAATGAAACAGGGCGGAGCTAGCCAACCTCATGTGACTGCCTTCCTCCAGCAATGCTCCACCTCCTAAAAGGCCATGACCTTCCCAAACAGCTAAAGATTCAAACACATGAGCCTGTCGGGGGGACAACTCACATTTTAAACCATGACACATATTTTTTTTTGTCTAATCTGTAATTTAGCTTTAGGGAGTAGTTTTTTTATTATTTCATTTTAATACAAATGGCAACTGAAATGTAGAATCACCCAGAAAGCTGCCCAGGGGCCTCCAGCTTGTGTCTCTTTAGCAAATGTGGATGAAGTCTGATTTCAAGGTTGACAGGTGAAACTGGTTTGCTGCAGGTCTCCATGCACCTGTGAAGAACACCTAGTGGAATTGCTGCATTCAAACAGATTCATTAGATCCAGAATTCACAGAAATGCAGCACAGCACTGTGGAAGGTCCTGCGAGAAATCAGACTCCACAATTCTACATGCTGAATCTTGTTCCTAGAATGGAACTGTGAAGTCCAGTTGCTATGAGAACTAGGTTACTGGGATTTGAGCTTCCAAGTTCAGTGACATTAGAAAGTGGTTCTAGGATATGCCTAGTTTTTGCCTAGTTTTCCCCCACTACAGTAAGACTCTCTCTGAAGGACACCAGTTCAGTGACTGCAAAGATATTGACAGGTGAACACATCTCTTCTGATGCTCTATGCCTGTGTTCTCCCAATTAGATCATCGGTCGATATTGAGACGCCAAGTACTCCAAAGTGTTTGAAAAGCTGCTCAAAACTGAACCTGTAATCAGACATGAAGTTCAAGGGCTTTAACCTCTTGGTGGTAGATATCTGAACAAGCAAATGTTCATTAAAAAATGCTTTCCTGGGGCTGGAGAGGTGACTCTGGGTTTAAAGCCCTGGCCTCACAAGCCAAAGGACTTGAATTCAGATTCCCCAGATTCTACATAAAAAAATGTTGGGCAGATATGATGGTGTCTGTACTTCTGGTCCTGAAGGCAGAATCTTGTGACCCAAAACAAAGCAATAAAAAGGTAGAGAAGTCCAGGGTGATTCCCAAAGTTACCCTTGAACCTCCACAAGCACATACACTCACTCGTGTTCTCTTGTATATATGCCCCCCCACACATACACACACATACAATTTATTATTAAGCCACATATCTTCAGATCTTCATTCTATGTCCAGTCAGTCACATAGAGGTGACTCATTGAGAAATTCCACACCAGAGGACGCAGAAGCAACCCTGATTCCCTTTGCTGCCACTGTGCCTCCTGAACTGATGCTCTTGAAGGAAACCCGGAGCCTTGATATCCCCTGAGCACTTGCTGCCTCTAGGAAAACTTGGGCTGATCACTTCATTTCTAATTTCCTAAATGTTCTTGCTCTTGCTTTCCCTAGCTGCCCACAGTCAGAGCCCTGGGAGATTGTTCTAGCACACTTTCATATGGCCTTCTGGTGGGGAGGGGGACGACCCAATAACTATCTGAGCAGGAAATGGCTTACCTACCCATCTCCTTCATTGCATGAACTGTGTTCTCCCTGCCAGAAGACGATGACTCACCAGATCAGACAGACGCAACTACTCCCATTTGAGGCTGGCTATAAATAAGCTAGTAGCTGTGCTAAACTGGAAAGGTTTTAAAAAAAATATATTTGCCCAAAGAGAGTAAACAGAAGCAAGCACAGCTTAGAAAAATGGAAAATAAAAGGAAAATACAAAATGCCTTTTCTTTCTGCTTCAATGGGCAGCTTTGTTCTGCTCCTGGGGTGGGTTTTATGCCAGCCAGCCACGCTTCCTCGGGTCTATGTGAGTCACTGGAGTGTTTATTCCACACTCAGAGCAGAAGCCAGGCTCTGGAACTGCTGGAGGTATGTTTAACCCAGTGATTCTCAACCTGGGTCGCTCTTAAGATTACTGGGAGCTTTAAAACCCACTCAGATTTCCATGTGGGGCTTCTCTGAGCTTCCATTCTGAAGTTACAACAAACAAAATAAGAACGCTGGACATATATCAAGATTCATTGGGTCAAGAAGTTCATAAAAATAAGCAGAATTTTTCAAAGCATCCAAAAAGTTTATTTTCTACCATTTTTCCTTAATTTCAATCCCTTTAGACTATTTCTTTAGTTTTGAACAGTAGAGAAACATGAATACATAGGAAAAAATGATGCTTCATTTGAACTGTTTTTTTTTTTCAAACACAAAATTCTAGAGCCAGTATTCATTACCAATGGTAACCAGTACATGGTTTCAGTGATAAAAATGTGAGAGACTGTAATGGATAACATTCTACTGTGCTGAAGGTAGGCTCCAATAGACTTTCTTTTTAAACAATAAAATGAAGAATCGGTGACATAACTTGGCAGGTTCTGGCACCTGTTCACAAACTTGGTGACCTGAAATCCACATGTTGGAAGGAGAGAAATTAATTCCTATGTCCTCTGACCTCTCCCCATGTAGCATGGTATGAATGTTTTATCTATCTATCTATCTATCTATCTATCTATCTATCTATCTATATCTATCTCTATTAGAAATGAACAAGTAAAATATTTTTTAAAATAGAAAATAAGGTCAGATCTCACACCTTTCTAAAAGGAACCAGAAATCCAGGCATATAACTACAAAGCTTGGCGATTGATTGGTAAATACATTTATGTCAGAAAGGAGGCCTTTATTATGTTGACAAAATACCAACTTAAGCTTCTTGGGTGCCAGTTGGAAGCATCTGGAAACCTCCTTAACACACATGTTAAAGTTAGACCTGGGTTAGACTGACATGTAGCAAGTCCTCAATTCATGTAATTAGTTCTGTTATTCTAATGGTTTTTCCTTTAACAATCTAAGTCCTTATTGATTTTCTAAATTATAGGTCCACAAATAAATGCATTTACTGAAATCTAAACAACCAGAAAATACAAAGCATTAAGCATTTCTTTGTAGTTTCTACTTCAAAAATATGACATCTTTTTGAAAAGAAATAAATATTAGCAAAAAATATATTCTAATGAGCCTTCGGAATGTAGGTATTAGTAGCAATAAAGATCTCTCATTCCGACCCCTCAAATTCTTGGATGCCTACAACGCCACATAAAAACGATAATTTTTGATGACCTTTGCATTTTTTTCTTCCTAAGTCCTAACAAATTTTTTAAATATCAAATAAGACAGTAGATGATTGTAAGAATTTTAGCATGTGGTGTTTTCCGTGTTCTCAATGTGCGTGTGTTGGAAAGTCGGTACCCAATGCAGCTGTGTTGAGAGATGGACTTAATGGAAGGCATCCCAGGCTCAAGGATTCCACCTTCAGGCATGGATTCAAGCATTCACACTAAAATTTAAATGTTTCCAGTCCATGATTATGCTCCTTGAAATTCATTTTTCATTCCCATCATGAAAAGTGAATCCAGGGCATCAACTATGCTTGCACCTTTGATGGTACTGAACAAACTGCTTGAATGGCCTTCTTCTGATATAGGTTTCAGCTCATTTACACTCCAGGCATAGCATCTGTAACTATTCCAAACATGTTTCATCATTTCTTTAACCTTTGCCCTCTTCTCTCGGATGGAGGGGTCAGCAGTCTCCCAGATCTCCCCTGCAATGGGCACAGGAGATCTACGCCGAGCAGTCCCCTGAACAGTGCCTTGTTACGAGGCTAGTTCTGGGCCATCATCTCCTGATGGTGCTCAAAGGGGAGAAGCTGGAAGGAGTAGGTTCTCTCTCTTCAGCTCTTATGGCCTGTGAAGGCAGAACTCTCTCTTTCTTGTCTGGCTATCATCTGTCAAGAAGAAACAGCAAAAAGTCTGACTCTAAGTACTCGTGCACTCAGCTCCAGCTTCCCATCCTCTGGAGCTTTGAGAAATGCATTTGGGGCTTTTTTCTTCCTTATTTTGGGTAGTTGCTATTGCTGCTGTCTTCAGTGGCTCTGCTGGGCATGGTGGTGTTTTTCCATAAAGTCTCAGCACAAGATGGAGTTCCAAGCCTCAGGCATAGGTACTCCATGCTTTAATAGCTCAGTGGCAATGGTCATTTCTCTGTTAGTGAATCCTTGATTGCATAAACAAAGAGCTTCAAATACAATGGATAAATAGAAGCACATGCATTTCATTTCTAATAAAAAGCAAGTCTTCCCTACCAGTTTTTTGAATAAGAAGCCAAAGCAAAAGATTTCACCTGGTTTTAGCAGAGGGCTATATTCAAGGACAAATTCCTAGTCAAGCCCTACCACGGCCATAGATAAATAAGTCATAAGTAAAAGACTTGGAAACTTTATCTGCTTCCTGGTTGAGACTTTACAATGGCCTGAAGTTTGAAGACAGATTAGCTATCAGTTTGTAAGGACTGGGTCTTGTAGTGAAAGGAACAGATTGTATAAGAGGAGGAAGACATTCCCATGGTGTGGTCTTCATTCCCCTCACTAAGTCAAGCACTTGAGTTCCTTTCCATCTCCTTTTCCATCTCCTCCCCAGACTCTTAAGTCAGTATACTTGGTTCCCTTTTTGCCTGATAGGCTGCACTGTAGAGAGACCCTTCGAAAACAAAACATTTCACAACCATGCTTTGATATCCTTCAAGACTCCTACCCCACCTGGTAATAAAGTCTGGGATCCATCACTTCCTGGAGCCAATAGAGCCTTCCAACCTCACCTCCTCCTCCTCTCTCCATCTCACAAGTTGATCTCACCCATAAGAGAATTTTCTATTTTACTCAAAATCTCTAGGTTATTTGACCTGAACGTCAAGAAGCTAAAAGTCCCAGAATTAGTCCATCATTTCTATATGTTCTCATTATTCCTATTTATAGTTCAGGTTTCTAGTTATAAACCTTTTCTTTTTAAAAAGCCTTTCCATATCTTTACTTGGTTCCTGTTACTTTTTTGAGCATAACACTGACATAGAGCTACTCTCAGCCCACGTTCCAATGACTGCACATTACATAAACAGTCTTAGTCCTTCATGGACTAAGGAGTGTAAGACATAGAAGTAATGAATGTATGTATGCTGGATAAATATACTACTGACTTTCTTAGTGACCAGACCATGGGAGAATGGCTTTGTCCTCCCCCACTTCACAGACTTCTTTACATATCATGGTGCTTAATATGTAAATTGTATTCCGAAAGCAATTCCTTTTGTGAATGAAGACTATAACAGTCTTCTGAGTGCTTTCTAAACTATGCATTTCTCACAGAAACTCTAAGAGCAAGTTAGAGCAATTGCTATTATCACCAGGTAATAGTTGGGAAATTGAAGCCCAAAGAGGTCACTGGGCTTAATTAGGAGTTGTGGAGCAAGGCGTGAAACTCATTCATGAACTTCTGTTCTGAGACCAATTGCTGTTTCAATTGCACTATATGATTTTTTTTCCTGCTCATTATTTTGGGTTTGTTTGTTTTAAGGATGCATGCATCTGCATGCTTAACAATTCATCTACCTTCTCAATTATGCATACCTTAACTGTTATTAAAATGGATGCTTAGAGACCAAATCAGAATCAGAACAGAGAGAAGTAATCCATGCATGTTTTAAGGCACCAACAATCTATAGCTAGCTAAAGAAAACTCAGAAAAAAGCTAAGCTCCATGCAGATAACTAAAAAAATGAATCTCCTTCCCTAAAGAGTCCATGTAAATAAAGACTAACTTAACCTTACAATTTTGTAGAGTGTACTTTCCTATATATATATATATAATTATCCATATGGCTTAGTCACTCATTAACTCAACACACATTAATATAAATATTTTTGTGTTTGAATTAGGAATAGATAGATAAATAGATAGATTGGATGATTGATCTAATCTAGAGAGAGAGAGAGAGAGATAACTTACTTCTTGCTTTGAGGGTATCATATTCTGGTGAAGTGATGGAAAATAGATATTAATATAAATAATCCTATATGGAACATGGTCAGAGGGCACCAGAAGAGGGGGTCCCTTGTGCATCAGTAGAACTCCCATTGCATTACAACTGATGCTGCAGTGGGTACCCAGTCACACGTAAAAACATGTGGCCAATACTGGATTCAGTGAGAAACAAACAGAGACATTAAAGTAGGTGAAAAACTAAGTGGGAAGAAGAGGTGGGGCAACGTGAAGAAAAAAAATCTATCATCATCTTAAATAAAATTATAGATATATATGCAATAACTGCTCTGAAGCAAATATAGAAGGTGTGATACACAGCACGGTGGGATTGTTCTGATAAAGCAATGATGAAGGGTGCCTTAAAGGGGTGATATCAACATGTATGCTACAACTTGACAAGAAAATAATAAAATAAGCCCACTCTCGGCATCACCATGGTAAAATATGATCTATCTATGAAATGCAAGAATGATTCAACATATGTAAGATAAGCAGTAAGATAAGAACATGAACATTCCTAAGCTTAAAAGTCAAATGATTTTCTCAACAAGTATGGAAAAGCATTTTTAAAAACTCATACTTTCATGATAAAACTCGCAGCAAACTTAGAACTCCACATAAAGAAGGCTATATGCAACAAATGCACAGTGGTGTTAACACTCAATGGTAAGAACATAAAACATTTTTCTTTAAGATTCAGATAAAAGTAGGATATTCCTCTTGCCATTTCTCTTCAACTAGAAATCTTAACCAGTGAATTATGGAAAAAAAAGAAATAATGGGAATAAAAATCAAATATTAGGTAAAATTCTCTTGCAAACAATATAATCTCATATATAGAAACCCTTAAAGACCCCATCCAAATGGCTAAAGCTAATTAACAGAATAAGTAAAGCTGCAGAATTCAAAACTGACATACCAAAAAGAAAATCAATTGTGGGTGGTGAGATAGATCAGTGTCTGCTCACAAACCTGGTGACCTGGCTTTGAAAATACGAGGAAGTCTGGTAAGGAAGAAGAAGGGTCATAACAGGAAGAAGGGGGGTGCTGGGATTGAGGATTAAGGGGTGAAGAGATCATAAATTCATGATATTCATGTATGAAACACTAAACAAATGAGTGCGCATGGAGGTACAAGGTTTTACATGCTTATTATTCTGTTGATGATTTTATGAGTCTGTTGTAGGTTGCAACTCACCAAATTATGTTTTGCATAAAATTTCCTCCAGCAAAGCTGTTGAGATCCAAACTGAGGCAGATGTGCAAAACATCTCCACATTTTTTAACTACTCATGCATTAGGCTTGTTCTTTTAAGAATAACAAATTCTTTTTTTTCTCTCACATTTTATTTTTTCCTAATTATACAAGCTCAATAGGTACCCCATCCTCTCGCTCACCCTCCCTTCCCCAATCATCCCCCCCTTGCACTCTCCCCTCTTCCCCATTCCTTTTATTCCCCTCAAAGAGCAACAAAATTCTTTACAATTACTGACCCTTTATTTTTGATGACAGGAGAGCACAGAGAACAGATGTAACAATTTTCTTACAAACATGGATCTTCTGGGACAGAGGTTATTAAATGAACTACCACAAATATTTCCACATAGGTAAACTTGGACACAAAGAGCTCAGATTATCTGCATCTTCTAGTAGCCAGCAGAAGCATTCGAATGGCCCAACATTCGTTTTTGAAGGTGCTAATGGTAACATGATGTGACAGGGGACCATTATCTGATTACTTAACTAAATTTCCTTTCTAAGCGTGAGAACATACGAGACAACCCAAAACTCCAATGTCCATGTAGTAGCTTATTATAAACTGGTATCACTTCAAATTCCTACTCCCTGCAGAGACTTGTGATGGCTTTTGCCTCTTACCTGCATCATTTGTCAAATGTCAGCCTTGCTTTGCCAGGAAGTCCTCTTTTGTTGCCGTACACCCAAGCTTCCAGGAGAGCCAGTGATCCGTCACCTCCTACTGAGTTTAATCATATTCACTTCAGGAAACTATTTGCCCTGAGACTGTTTTGTTTGTCTTTGTGCTATAATTCATCATATGAGGTAAAGTGTCCATTTAGATACTGTCAGAAAATCCTCCAGGAAAGACAACGAGATAAATATCACATTGTTTCCGAACCTAAATCAATGCTTTCGTCATTTAAGCATGTCAAGTCTCCATAATATATGAGGCAAGGACAAAAAGAAAGAGAAGGAAAAAGTATATCAAAGTCCGGAATATCGAACAAAGTTTGAAAGTGCATTTAAGGTATTATAAAAGAGAAAATATACTTGATCCTTACAATAATCTTGAAAAGAAAGAATTATTAAATCATCTTAGAGAGATATGGCAGTTGGAGAGCTAAGTCCGGTATTAAAGCTATACTACTGGGAAGATGCCTAAGTCTTTCCCCATTATTTCAACTAGCTTATAATATAATATAGGAGAAAATAGGGAGCTATAGAACACATGCAGAGATCAACTGTACAAGAATAGCACTGGCAACAGTAAGAAGACCAATGTTTTCTGACTCCTCATGTGGCCTCTTCCTGCCCTAGAGTGACTGATGAATAGAGCTGTGATTCTTGAGAAAACTATTGGTAAGTTCACAGGTAAGAAGCACTTGGTGAATTGGTTTCTCAGGCTGGTAGCAGTTGCTTGTTTCCACAGATGACTCCAATCCATTGGACATTCTGCCTCATGGTAGTCTCAGGGTCCTTACCAGGCATTTTATTTTAATATTTCAATATTAAGCTCAGTAGGTTAAAAAAATACTGCCATTATCTCCACTGGTTCTTTAGACTAACTCGAATCAGCTTTTGCTAGATGGATCGTCTACTTTGGGCAGTATGGGAACTTACTGATCTGAACATCCATGTGGGATTGATTCACACAATTGGTACATTCTAGTTCTCAGAGTGACATCAGCAGACGTCAACTAGAGTAACATGTCTTGTCTACTGTGGGTTTCTCAGACACAGACAATTTTTCTGGGTGAAACTTCATAAGGAAGTTTTCAACCTTCTAAGGGCCACTTTAGAAAGATGTAGTATACTCCTTTGGTTGTTTCTTGTTCCCTGGTCTAGACTTAAAAAGAAAAATGAGATTTAACTCTTGTTGTGGGGTGAGCCGAGCATGAACATACAGAGAAAAGGAGAATTGTGAGGTCATGTGTAAGTGGAGCTTCTCAAAATGGTCACAATGTCAGCAGGTAGAAAAGCTACAAATTCTCTCACCTGAGAGGGCTCTTAAAGTATTCTCCTTAGAAGTCACTTGGCAAATACCAAGTGACTTGGTATTCAGGTATTCATGAAGGTGCTTTGGTGACAGAGAGCCAAAGGTTATTTTTATTATTTAGAAACAGACTAAATATGGGAGATTTTTTAGAGAGCGATGTGAGCTTGATAGTATATATGAATTGAATCAGTAAGCTGATACATACACAGATATGACACAACCTGAGTGGATTGGTTCTGCAATAGTAGGCTCTATCTTCATAATGACATTTGGAGCATTAAAAAAGCAACATATCAGTTGTCTGAATTTTACTATAAAAGTAATCTGTAGAAGATCACACAAACTATAATTAAAGGCTCTAAAGCTGATTCTTATAAAGCCTGATGAATCAATCTGGACCAAAGCGTTAATGGTAACCAAATAACATATTTGTGACAGATGGTAGACCAGATGACTGAATATGCATTAGAATGGGGTCTTTGCCAAATGGCTTTTTAAATATACAGTCTGCCAAGTGATTGGAAACAACTCCTGGATTTACAGAATGCATTATGTTTACTGTAAAGTAAATGTAAGAAATTATGATGGATGCCAAAAATGAGCATCTTCTGTGGGGAGAAGCTTGGAAGATTCGACATCATTTACATCCTCCTGGCAATTTCCTATGGTTATTTAAAAGTCAACCTGGTGCTGCAGTGAACACAGCTTTAGCATTTTGATAAGATGAGCACAGCTGGAATACTAAGCAGCTGTGAGGCAAGCATGGTCTCTGAGACAGAGTTGAGGATAGAGGAAAGCGACGGAGGAAACACAAGGACATGAATAAAATTCCCTACATTGTGTGCCAGTGAGCAAATTTCATTTTAAATCTGCTCTAAAAGCCAGGAAATGCTCAGACAGGAAATACAAGAAATCTCTTACCTTAAGCTCCTTAAAACACATACTGTCGATAATTCATTTTCTTTAGAAAAAAGTGATGAAAATTTGGAAAGTTAGTCATACTTCTCATACTCAGCCTTGAGTTTGTGAGATTTCTCCTTCCTGTGCGGCAGGTGTAACATAGGTACGTGTGTGCGTGTGTGTGTGAATGCATGATGTGTTCAGCTGTGTGAGGGCGCAATTGTGCCATTTCACATCTATGCAAGTCAGAGGACAGTCTTCTTGTGTCAATTTTCTCCTCTGCACCTTGTGTGAGGCAGTCTTCACTGCATATGTCACACTAGCCAGCCCCCAATTTCTACAGATTCTCCTATGTCTACCATTCATTTCCCTGAGGAACATGGGGTTTACACAGGCTTATATCCCTGTTTCTACTTTTATGTGGATTCTGAGGATTTGAACCCCGATTGGCAGGCTTTCACAGCAAGTACACTACCCTGTGAGTCATTTCCCCAATCAGGATTGTCATTTTTTATCGTAGTATAATTAGATTTATAAATCCGACAGAAAAGAATACTGCTTATTGTTATTATGCTTTGTTAAAGAGCAGGTAGGATTAGAGAAAGAAATGAATTTGGTGGGAAGAGTGTTTGGCTAGTTTTCAGGCTTTTGATGCATGCAGTCAATTATAGCTTTATTCAGGCCTGACTGACTAGGCGAAAGCAAAACATCAGTAATTTACCCATAGGGAATTCCTACACAAAACAAACCAGAGACCTGTCCGCAGAGGTCCAGGTGCCTCCACCCACTCTCTGGCCATCAGGATGACATCACCATTGTCCAAAGTCATTTCTGTCCATACACCCTCTTCCAGGAAGCCCTCCTGTGAGCCAAGATCCAAACACCAGTTGGCAACAAAGATTCCATGTGAAGCTGGGAAGATTTCTGGAGACGCCCTTGTTTCAATATTTGAAGTTTTTCTAGTCAAATTGTCTGTCTCAAACAGAATTTAGAGGACTTTGAATGTAAACTTCAGTCTCAATGCAAATCTGTCCAGACATTGAACAATACTTGATGGTCATATTATATTTAAGTAACATGCAATTCATACCCTTAATTTATAACCTCATTCATACCCGTACCTTCGATTCATACTCACAAGTCACATTCTTAACACTTTCAATCCAAAAAGCCCATAATCCCCCATCCTTAATTCAAACCCATACTTCATATACTTAATTCATACCTATAATTCACACCTTCAATTTATGTCTTCAATTAACACTCTCAATTCAAAAACCCCATAGTTCATGCACTCAATTCACACCCACAATTCATACTCAAAATTCAAGCTTATAATTCCAACCCACAGTCTTAACCTGCTCAACTCATAGCTTGGTGATAACTCCAGGACAGGAAGCAGATAGGAAGACTATAAAGGTTCCCTCAGCTCTCTCTGCAGAACTTTAGACCTCAATGCAGTCATAAAGGCAGTGATACATAGTTGTGAACTTGACAAGAGAGAATTGTCTGAGTGCTGTAACACATACACTGAAGATAGGACCCCTATTAAGGCCATTTCACCACTGGGCTTAAGTAGTGGAAATGGCTTCAGAGTAATAAAACCCTTGAGCTTGTGTGTCTGGAGCATTAGAAGGATCCAGGATGAAACGTGAGACAATCTATTTTTTTAAAGTAACTGTGAAAAGTGCCTTTGTTTCTAGCCTTCCTGAAGATGGCTCCGCAGGGCAAACAACATCACATCTGATGAATCCACCCCAAGACCTGCTCAGAGTCTGCAAGTAACAGAAACTGACCTCTGAGGCTTCCAGAAGCAATTTCCTAAGCCAAAGAGAGAAGCGTTCAGAGACAACAGTGGGTACTGGGAGGAAAGAGAAAGAGGACTCCACTTGCGGAGTGGTTGACTGTTTATTACACTGGGTTGGCATTTTATCCTCATTTTGAAACTGCAGGCTGGAAAAACTGGAAACTCAAGAATTCGCACTCTAGATCAGCATCTTCACCAGCTGACTGATCAGGTTACTGATCCCAAGTATCACCAGATAGACCTCCTCGTGGAGGTAAACCAAATAGTGGCTCCCATCATATATGCGGGAGGTGAAGTGGGAGGCACCTACAGGACCTGCCTGGAGTCACATGCAGAACCCAGAACAGACCCGACTCTGAGTTCCTGGTTGCATCCATCTCCTCAGCATTCTTCCTCAGGTCTTGAATGTAGAGTTCTTTGTAAAATTATTTAAAGGTTTGATATCTATGGCATCCTGCATGCTAAGCAGTGCTTTACCACTGAGTTGCATGTTTAGTCCTCTTAATTTTGTGTGAGGATCTCCCTAAATTTCCCCATTTGGTTCTCAGCTCACTTTGTAGTCAGGATAGACTTCAAATTGGCAGTTGTCTGCCCTTACCTCCCACATAGCTGGGGCTACAGCTGGCTCAGCCTGATACACTGCTTATTTATTTGTTTGTTATGTCCTTCCTCTAAATATAAATGTCCAAAGAACAGTATCCTTGTCTCTCTTTCTCTCTCTCTCTCTCCTTTTCACTTTTCCTCAGCATGCATATTTACATGTTTGCAATTATCCTGCACATTTAAAGAACAACTTTCTACTGAATATCACAAGAATGTATGTAGCCACAAGACCTTTGTAATGATAAACTTGAATGATTACCCATAGTCATTTAACTTGAGTATCATAAATATATTATAGTTTGTGAACCTCTAATTTGTTGACAGCTTGTGTATTATGCCAGCACTTACAACAAATAGGAACTTTGCTACCTTTCTGTATATTTCTTCTTGAAATATTTTTTAGAATATATCATTGGCTACATTAATGGGTATAAATCTTCTTATGACTCTTGATTCATAGCAACCAGTTGTTTTCCAGGGAATTGCACCAATGAAACTGACTGAAGAAGGAATCCAGGGTTCCTTTCCCTTTGGTATTTATAATTTCGTTTTCTCTTTTCCACTGTGCGTGTTCTCTCTCAATTATCTCCACCAGGAAGGATGCGATAACATCTATTTTCATTCCTCCACATGTTCATTGACAATTGAGACTCTGTATTGCCCAGAAATTCACACCCAAAACATGCATAACTATTCTCTGCATAATTACTTTCTGGCCTTCAGGAAATTCAAGAAGACTCTGAGCTCGTAAATGGCACTAGAGGCAAATAACAGGTATCCAGGTCTGTAGACACAGAATGGCTAAGATAAGAGGAACTGATCCCAAGACACCACAGCCAGGATAACTCCCTACCAGAGCTATAAACTTGAAGACCATCCCCAAGCCTTTGCAGGAGCCTTGAGAAGAAATTTATGGACTTGGGAAGATGTTTTCACTTTTTTTTATCCTGCTGTCCACGATGATTTTTTTTCCTGAATAGCCTTATGGGAGGATCTTGGGAAAGTATTAACAAAAAAATTTATGCTTGCATTTTCCTAGGGCTTGGCATTGGAAATCATGATACATTTATATTATCCTTTCCCTGAGGATCAGAAGCACTCTTTTAACATTGTTTAGTTTGTCCTTGGTATATAACAGGAGGATAAAAATTAAATTATCTCCATTTATCATTGCTTGTTTATTGAGAATGACCTTAGCTAAAGACATGCTGGAATTTAAATTCTTTTTCTTTTGCATTAATGATATACCTTATATTGTTTCATTTATTAATTTTACCATAAAATTGTAGGTTCTCAAAATTTCATGTTCCTAAACTTAATCATTTTTGCTTTAATTACAGTCTTTGTGACTCAAACAGTGATTACCATAGTCATTTCTAATGCTTGGCATTTTGATCAATGTCTCACATGGATAAAACTGCAAATTCTGCTATTTCAGTTCATGTTATTAAATTCCAATGCAAGTAATTTTTCAACATGACAATTAGAGCATTCCACATATTTATGTTTTTAGTATTATCTCTTGGCTTTTTTTGTATTATTTGTCCAACTTAATGTTAACTGGAGGTTAATCAATGTAAAAATATACCTCTACTTTGCTAAGAAGTTGAAGTCTAGATATTTCCTAATTTGCCCCATGTATTAGTTAGTTTTTTTTATCATATCATTATTACCAAATGTCTAACCAGAAAAAAACCTTATGAGGAAAATTTTATTTTGTCTTAGAGTTTCAAAAAGTGCTATCCACTGTTACTTGGTCTCAGGTACTTAAGCAGAACATCATGGCAGTAGGGAAGAATGTTGGTACTGTTGGCACTGTTCTTTAGCTCATTGTTGGCAAGGAGGAGGGCAGGGGGAAAGGAAGGGAAAGAAAGAGAGAGAGACAGAGACAGCAAGAGATTAAGAACAAGGTGTCACTCAGGACTTATCCCCAGTGGACATCTTCCAACGTGGTCCCACCTACTAAAGTGTCCTGAACCCCCCAAACAGTGTCACAAGTTAGGATTTAATCTTTAACACATGAGTCTGTGGGAGGACCTTCCATATTCGGAATACATATTCAGAATGCCATTGATCTTCGAAGGCCCCTGACCACGTAGTCTCAAATGTCTTAGTAGTTCTCACACTGTTCAAAAGTTGAAGTCCAAAGTCTCTTCAGAGACTCAAGGGAGACTCTATTAGATATAAAACCAGTGGATAGTTAAAAAGCAAGCTACATATGTCTAAGTTATAATGGTATAGAGTACACATTCTCAAAAGGGAGGAATGGGAAAAAAACAAGAATTAGACCAAGGCAAATCCAAAACTCTGGAGGAAAGGTATTAAACCATGTAAGTCTGTATCCAGCATTTGGAGCTGTGATCCTGTGACATGAGCTACAATGATAGCTCCACACCTGTGACTTTGCTGTTTGAAGCTCCTGTGACTTCTCTCGTGTCTTTCCTTAGCAGACAGTCCACACTCCTAGCATCTGCAACATCCCAGAGGATCCACTGAAGGTTAACTTACAGTTTCTCACCTTCATGTGTCACGTGGTCAGGGGCTGCAAACAGGAATTCTGACCTTGTCACATGTTGCCGGGTCACTCCCACTTTGTTGTGAAATCTTGGTGGAAACCTTCATGTGACAAGCAATTCTTGCATTCTATAGGCATGTGAAACCCCACCTCATGGACAATATCAATAACACCCTTCTCTTCCCTCATAACTTTCAACTTATACCTTTTCTGGACAGACTGTGCTTTTTTTTTTTTTCAAATTGTTTTGCTTTGCTGTTTTCTCTTGATATTCATTGTAGCTTAAATCAGTCAGCTATGCACTCCATGTGTTCTCTAGTTTTTTATTCTTCAGTGTGTTTGGGGAATAAAATAGCCCCATGCTACACTGTCCTGAAATGTCCCTGCCAATTAATTTGAAATTTACCTTCACTCTTTAAAGATTGGTAGGTAAGAACCCCTTGAAGTTATTTGTAATTGTATCTGAAAGCAAAGATGAGAGTGTAAAAAGTATGGAAGATTAAAATAATCTCCATTGTGCATCAGAATAGGTATATCATTATAAGAGTGAAGGGACTCCCCCTCCTCTTGTGGTAAGTAGGTAAGTACAGTACAGAATTTGGGTCCTAATTGTTTCTACCTTAATGTTGGGATTCTCTTCCACCTGGGCCTGAGAATGGGTTATGTTCCTGACATCCATCTGTTTGTTGTCCCATTTACAGGGATATGTCTTGGTGTGGCACACAAATAGTTATTTCCTGTACCTAAGCTAGTTTATTTGCTTTTGGTTAGCAACACTGGCTGCTAAAGCAAACAGACATGGGCTTTCCTGCTGTGGCAATCTATGGTTTGGGGATTGGCCTCATACTGGTTACTCCTGGGAAAAAAGTTCCAAGATCCATAACATTAATTCTGATTTCATTAGCTCATATTTGTTTAACAGTGAATGATTGTGGAAATGTCTTTAGGAGAATCTAATGTAAATCCAGTGATTAGAACCACAAGTACCAGTGTTTGAGATGCATTGGATTTTCATGACATCTGTGGCTAAAGAGATTTGTTTGTTGAAGCATCTCAGTTTCACTTGTTAAAGGAGCTATTTCTGGAAAAAAATGAAAACACAAAATCATTACCTTATCCTTCTTTGTTTACACTGGTACAAGAGAAAAAATGCTTTCTTTATGGTCAAATAGTCTTCATGTATGTAACTTGATTTCATATAGAGATGATTTGAGTACAGTTATTAGATAATGTGTATGTTAGAAATCAAAGTCTAAATGCTAAAAAGAATTAAAATATTTTATGTATGGTGGGGTAGGTTAAACATGCTATCAAATTTCTACTACTGAAAGAAATGAACATCATCATTGGTCATAGATACATATTCTTGATGTTTTGATGTGCTGTGTCAGTATAAGAAAATAAACTTCTACTTATATCTAGCCTGAACATAATATTTATGTTACACACACACTTAAGGGAAAGATCCAACAATGGAATGTAGGAAGCATATTGGAAGGAAAGGAAATGGATCAAAGTATAGTGAAACACATATGAAACATGTATTACATGTATTAAATAGCCATAATAATAAAATCCATTACTTTACAAATTAAAAAAATTACCTTCATTCAAAATATCAGGACATGGACAAAATAAAGTCAATTCTTTACCAGAAAGTTCAATTTGCAGTAGAGTCTTCATGTTCTTCAACAATCTCATGAACCTGGACTTCCAGTTCATATCCCTGTTAGCCTTCTAAGCTTCTGAAATCCCATCTCAACTGCCCTTAAGCACTGTTGATAGCACTACTAGACTTCCTCTAATCTTCAGAGATCCAAATTCCTCTAGAAAACCAATTCCCAAAACTTTAGAACCACATGTTCACAGGACAGTCACAGCAATGATCCACTTCTGCAGCTGTAATTTTCAGTATCAGTTACTTGGACCTCACAGTGACCAGAACACTTGACAGAAACTTAAGGGAGGAAGGATTAATTTGGGCTCCTGGTTTTAGAGGGTGCAGTCCCTCGGTCGCTTGATTTCATGTAATTGGAGGAAACATGGCAGAGACCACAGGTGGTAGAAGATCTTCTTTACTTCAGTGTGAAGAGGAAACAGAAGAAGATGAGAGAAAAAACTAGTCTGTGTCAACTCAAGCCATGGAGACTGTGGGTCTATAATAACCTTCTAAGTCATTACTCCTTTCTCACACCTCTCCTAAAATTTCAAAAACCTTTTAAAATAGCGTTTTTGATTGGGGACTTAGACTGCAATTAACATTTAATTAATGAGCCTTTGGTAGGGACATTCGTGTAGGAACTATGTCTTAGCTGCTTTTCATACTGGGACAAGATACCTAACAAAAGCAACTTAAAGCAGAAAGAGTTTATTTTGGCTCAGATTGGAAATGTGGTAAGGAAGTTTTAGAGCGGTAACTTAAGGCAGCTGAGAGAGGTAAATACTTGTGTTCAGCTCACTTTTTCCTTTTTAATTCAATCCAAGACCCCAGTCCATGAATTTGTGAAACATGCATTTAAAACTTCCCAACTCATTTAACCTAATTTTAAAAAGCTCTCACAGACATGCTCGGAGTTTCATTTCCGTGAAAATTCTATATCCTGTCTAGTTGACAATCAAAATTAACCACCAAAATCCCTAAAACCTGATTAGAATGAATAATTTATCAGTCCTTGTCATGGATTATGTAGTAATGATTTAGATAGGATTCATGGTAAAGAATTTACATTTAGAAAGCTCTAGAATTCTTGTCTTCCATACTTAATTCCTTCTAACTTTATAATCTATCAAGTGCAACTATTATCTCTAACTTCTATTTACTTCTGCTTGCTTAATTCACAAGGTCCACACTTTCACATTTATAAATGATATTAATGTTTTAAAAATACTAAAAAAGGTATTAAAACCTTGGATATCTAAAGAAGCTTCTTTTGCTTTATAACTTCTGCATCAATCATGAGAATGGAATGATTTTATTCTCATGCCAGAAGACAATAATTTTTCCCATTATTATGCAGTAGCTCCAATTTTCAGGCTAGCACTGAGCTAGACAGAACCAAGTGAAGTACCTAAGAAGAAATGGTTTTGCTCATAAGAGGTTTTAACAATATGCAACGTCATGACTTCTCTGCCTGATAGTGTCAAAACCTGGGAATTGGCAGCCCTTACAAGCTGCCTCAGTTACCCATTCTTAATAGGTCCAAAAAGGAGCCTAGTAATAGTGAAAAGCAGAAAAAGGAGATTTAGTCAATGTGGCCACTTTGGGAGGGGGAACAAGAAGTACAGTGTCCTCCCCCAAGTCAAGTCCATCTTGGGTCCCAGCATTGGAATTTAGTCTTGCCAAAAGGGCAAGAGCTAAGCAACTTAATTCAAGATGTGACCCCAACCCATTACCTACACATCATCTTTGTCTTGACTATTGTATTCATATTTTCCTATGTATTGTCAGAGCTGTGTACAATCTCCTAGGCAGTAAGCTGGCATGAGGGCTCAAACTTTCTCCTTACTACTATGAGACTCCTGGGTAAATCACAATTCCTTGGAATCCATTCTCCCAATAGTCTGACAGCCTAAGATAGGGGATCAAATGCCTGTTTTTAGGGTACCTTTACTCCTATCAGAAAAGTTCATTGTTGGGCTGAGAGGTGGCTCAGGGGTTAAGCCTCTGCCTTGCAGGCAGAAGGTCCTGAGTTCGGATCCCAGATCCCACGTATAGACGCCAGGCGGAAGCGGGGGCGGCCTGCGCTTCTGGTCCTGGTAGGGCGGAGCCTGTGAATCCCGGGGCAGAAGGAAGTGGAGGCGTCCATGGTGGTTCGCGATTCGTCCGTGGTTCTACACACACACATACACACATGCGCGCGCACATACATACGCACACACACACAATTGAATAAATAATAATAAAAAAAATTAAAAAAAAAGAAAAGTTCATTGTTGCTTTTGTTTCCTCCCATCCATGCTGTCTTATACCTGTGTCACGTTTCATACATCTACCTGTTAGATGATTTTCTGTATACAAGCTATGTAAGAAAGAACTTGACCTTACACGCAAAAGCACATACTTGGTTTGAAAAGATGTTAAATAAAGTCAGGTCTCGGTGGCTAGACTTGTTAATACAGCTACTCTGGAGACTGAGGTGGAAAGACTTCTAGTTCAAGGGGTTGTGGGCTACAGAATAAGTTTGAGACTCACCTGGGCAACTTAATGACTTCTTGTCTCAAAATCATAAAAAAGAACTATAGATATAATAGGTCAGTGGTAGATATAATAGGTCATGCTTGCCTAGCATGCATGAAGTCCTGAGTTCAATCCAAACCACTGCAATTCATTGTCTGAGATATGATGCTAAATTTACTCACCACTTGAAAGAAGTGGCAGATTCTTCTGGAATCATACCTTGAGTCAGGATGAAGACCATGAATCTCCTTGACACGGACGGCTCAATAGGTAGAAGTGGCAGAGAACACTTGGCCTTCCTGTACTTTGCCCATTCCTATTTGTCTGATGGTGCTCTGGCGGATCCTATTGTGTTTCCAGAAGGAGAGAAACTTCAGATTGTCTTTGCCATTCACTTAATGTGAACTTAATGGTATTATGAGTCATAGTGATTGAGCAGTTTGTTAGACCATTGAGCGAGAATATTGCATTTCCTTCAGTCAGCTATGAAATAAAGCTCTACAAAATCATGAATTCAATGCTAAATGGAATGAGAGCAAAGATCTTTTTAGCACAGTCCTACTCTTTATCACTTCAGAGCAATACTGTAAACACATCTAGAAAGTCCTTGCATTTTGGGAGTGAGTGAGACACAGCTGGCTGATACTTGTGACATCTGCATCTCCTTGGTGGCCTTACATTCTCCAGCTTAGTACCAGGTGACTGACTGAGAGCTCGAGCAGTAGAAAAATGTTTTGTCTTGTCTCCAGCCCTGAGCACAGGGAGGCTAGCCACAAACGTTTTTGAATGGATGACTAGAAAACTGAAAAATATGTTGAAATGATTAAATGTTTAAATTTAATGATTAAAATGTTATCCCGAGTCTCAAAGATTTCTATTGCATCTTGGAATGCACAACAATTGTTCTGTTAGACAAATATGGATGTAGATACATACAAATCTGAGAACTTTACAATCATTAATCACATGTTTGGCAAGCACGTTAGCACCATAGAGTGTGTTTCTTTTAATCAAAGTAAATACTTTCAAAAGCTTCGTGTGTGTGTGTGTGTGTGTGTGTGTGTGTGTGTGTGTGTGTGTGTTTTAACCAGGTGCATCTGACGATCCTTTTCAAACACGCTCTCACAACTCCTCACTCATTTATTCAGACATTTCAGCATACAAGTATATGGCTCATGAATTTTTAGATAAGGACCTCTCATTTTTTTCCTCACCCTTTCCTCCTAAGGTGTCATAGAACTCATGCTCTGTGAGTTGTAAAACAGTTTTTGATCTACATTGATTCTGAACTAAGTTTCCTCAGTGTGGAAATTTTTTTTCTAAAAAAAAAAACAAGTGTTTCCATGCAGAAGATTGCAATATAAATTCAGCACCAAGCTGGAGCTGCGAGTCGGTGGATAAAGATTCCTGCAAAGCTCTGCCAGGGTATCATCCAGTTGTGACATCAATTATGTAATGGAAATGCTAAGAAGGAACTCAAATTCTTCCTAAGGAGGGTCAGAAATGAGGATAAGTTTTGCACAGAAACGCCAATGAAGAGAGGCCACGTTTGCATGATCAACAAACAGCAAGAGCTTAACTTTTCCAGTCAGGAAAGCTGCCACTCGAGCTGAAGAGTGGCAAAGATGCATTGGGTATATAATAGTACCATTTGTCTGCCAGCTTCATTGCGCTCTGAGAGGAACAGAAATGAAAATGCTGAAACAGAGCAGCTGATTGGTGCATCCTGTTACCTCCATGCCTGGGTTACGACACTGAAGAGCTACCCGATGTCTTTGAGTCTTCTTAAGCCCATGTACCTGTCATAGTCCTGGTCCTACTGCTCACTGGTTGACTTTGAGTGACTTGCCCTCTACCACAAAATGCACACACTCAGACCTCCTACTCAGAGTGTGAGGATTTAGTAAAATAATATCTGCCCAGCACTTGAAACAGTCCCCCAAAGAGCCATCTCTGCTATTTCTATCAATTGTCTCTTAGGAACGACTATGCGTTCTGTTTGTGCAAGGGTCAAAGACTATCAAACCTGATGGTTAGACAGATAGGTGTGAGGTATGGAAAGAATGAACCATGAGAACTGGTTCAGTGTAGACACGTGCTAACACTATTTCAGGTGGTCAGGGCCATTCAAAACCCTGGCCACCTGAAGTGAATGGGAGAAGTTGAGCTAGGATACCCCACAGCAAGTCACAGAACAAAGGAAAGTTCTGACTTTTATAGATTTTAGAGGGAAATGGGTTGGAGCTTAAAAATGAGGGGATTCTCTGACTTTGGTGTTAGGGATTTCTGAACTTATCAGAGTCATTACTGAAGGTTCCAGATAGAATATATAAGCCTACCCTGCCTTGGGATTGTTACAGGATCAGAGTTTTGCAGTTTAGGGAAAGTATTAGAAAGGATGTAAAGTGCATCTAACCTCCTCTCTGGGGGCTGCTTATGTGAGCCAATCATCAGTAGAGCTGGGAGCTGGAAGGCATCCATCTTCCTCTTCACCATGGCATGAGACAAGACAAATCTTAGCTGGTGTAAGGTCAGCAGTTGTTATGAGGATGAAATGTGTCTGGGAGATGTGTTCCAAACACCATTTGATAAGCACCAAGTTCTTTACCTGCTATTTCTGTCCTGCCAGAAGAATGGTATAGGAAAGAAAACTCACCTACAAGGATGAATCTTCCTCTTGTGCACCATTCAGTGTCTGGAACCAAGCATGGAAAAGTTAAAACAGAGAAACTTAACTCACTCTTCCTTGTTCAGCAAGAGCTTTCTGCTCCAGCCACCCGCCACTCAAGATCAGCTTTCTCCAATTTCTCCAAATATGTGTCTAGAGTCCAGGAACTAGAGGCAGAATCGTAGGGTTCAGAAGCCTGCCCCGGACTCATGTCTCCTGGCACCCTCTGGAAACAAGGCCACCAAAGATGACACCCTCAATGGATTCATTCAAGGACTGGCCCCTTCGCCCTGGGCAGCTGCCCCCACCAGTCTAGGTGCAGCTATTCTCTCTCCTTCTCAAATGCTATCCAGCATCTATCGTGTTGAACACCATTACTTCTTTGCTGGTTCTCTCTGGTTTGGGTCCTGCTCACTGAGCTAATGGGCTGCTGTTCCTCACTCCCATAAGGGAGGCACCAAAATCCCCAGTAGGATTTCTCATGGTCATTTTGCATTTGGGAAAAAAAAAAACAAGCTAGGATTTATATTGAGGGACATCACCTCAGAGCACCCTCAGCCCATTTTCCTGAGTGCCCCTTTTCCTGCCATGCAGATACCTGAGCACTACCTTGGAAGCACCTGTGCTGTCCTTGCAGAATCCTAGGTAGCAAGGTCACTATAGGCATCATAAAATGCGATTCACCTGTTTCCTTTCTGGAAAGGACTGAAATCAACACGGGCCTCAGGCAAAGCTGAGTTAAGTTTCCACTTCCTGGTTGGTCCTTTGTGGTTGTTGCTGTACTTTTTTGCTTATGTGTTTGTCTAAGACGGGTTCTCATGCTGTAGCCCAGGCTGGCATTGAACCCCCTATGTCTACCAAGCTGATGTCAAACTCACAACAGTTCTTTGATCACAGTTTCCCAAACACTGGGATTTCTCCTTAAATTCATGTGTGTATCTGTCTCTGTGTGTGTGTGTGTGTGTGTGTGTGTGTGTGTGTGTGTGTGTGTGTGCACGCACTTGCGTGCGCACAAGAAGATACTTCAGTTTGTGTGTCTGTGGAGGCCCAAGGTTGACATCAGGAATCATCCTGTGTCATTCTCTCATTATTGCTTTGTTCTGGGATTTTTTCAGGCTCCATCTTCCAGGACTGGAATTGCAGGCCTCTGCCATGTCCACTCAGCAGCTTTAAATGGGATATGGGAATCCAAATTCAGGCTCTCTCTTTTTTAAAATTTTTTTATTATCTATTTATTCAATTGTGCATGTGTGCACGCATGTATATGTATGTATGTGTATGTATGTGTGTGTGTATAGAACCATGGAAGAATTCGGGAACCACTATGCACCGCCTCCACCTCCTCATTTACTCTACCTGGGGATTCATAGGCTCTGCCCTACCAGGACAAGACACCTCCCCCCCACCCCCATGTGTCTATACGTGGGGTCTAGGATCAGAACTCAGGACCTTCCACCTGTAAGGCAGAGGCTTAACCCCTGAGCCACTTCTCCAGCCGCAGACTTTCTTGTTTATGAGGCAAAGGTTTTACCCCCTGAACCATGTCCCCAGCAACTTACATTCATTTTTAGAAAAAAATTAAGACTTCACAATGTATTCTACAAATGTGATCTTTTCATATAAACTTGTAGTAACTTACATACTCTGCATTTGTTTTCCTTTTACCAACAATATTAGAATAGAATTGCTGTCCTGCAGAGTCCTTATAAAACTAATGTAAGGACTGCACAGACCATAAACTACACAGGAAATTAGAACTCAACATTGTCTTCATATTAATAAAGTATCAACAAGAAGATCCATAATACTTGGCATGGACAAGACAGCTATTAACACAGTTTTTATATCTAATTTCATGAGGCATTGGTTTGCCAGGTTCTGCAGAACACTCCCCAATTTACCTACTCATCGTATAGATTTTATGTGTCAATTCTGGCCTGGGCGCAGAACCAAGTCCATGAGATACAGACATGAAAACAAAATTTGCAATCCCCAAAGCAGGAATCTCACAATGACATGGGAAAGGCATTGAACATACAGATGTGGCATGACTGGGCAGAAGTATGAGGTGCTAGGAGATTGTGTGACCCAAGTGTGAAGAACCCAGGAAATACTCTGAAGCAGCACCTAATCCCCAAGGCCTCCTGATCATGCACTGATCCCAGTATGTGGAAGCATTGCTGCGCTATCAGCTTCTCAGCCACAGGCTTGGCTTCTGGGTATTCCCACGGCTTGTGAACATTCTGTGCAAAGTGCCACTGATAGGAAAGGCATGTCCCACACTCCTGGGAATTTGCTGCTATTTCATGAGATTTGCCTTCTACAGAAGCAACAAGAAAGGCCTGATGTGGCCTTTTGTTATGAGAACATTCTTTCTGGGTCCATTCCGGGCAATATAATTTCTTTTCTGTGAATGCTTCTTAGTGCTTCCCACTTTAACCCAGCTAGTTGGAGGCAGAAAATTGGAAAAACCAGTTCAGTTCTAAGGATTAGCAATCAAAACAAATAAGGATGAACCCAGAGTCTTCTTGCATTTCCCATGACTTTTACTTCTGATTCATATTGGATTCTTTTCCCACTGTGCATTCTCCTTTCCCTTCTCCCTTCCCTTTCTCTTTCCAGTTTCTTCCTCTTGTTTACACTTTTCTTTCATTTCCATTCTTTTCACCCTTCTTTTCTTCTTCTCTTCCTTTCCCCTTCCTTCCTTCCTTCCTTCCTTCCTTCCTTCCTTCCTTCCTTCCTTCCTTCCTTCCTTCCTTCCTTCCTTCCTTCCTTCCTTCCTTCCTTCCTTCCTTCCTTCCTTCCTTCCTTCCTTTGTTTTCTTTCTTGCTGGCTTGCTTTCTTGCTTTATCCCTATCCTTTCTCCTTTTTTCTTTCCTCCATCCCTGCTTCCCTCTTCTCCTTCTATCTCCTCCCCTTCCTCTGTTTTTTCTTCCTCCTCCGCCTTGTCATCTTCTTCCAGATTAACTTTTCTCTCTTTTGATCCTTCTGCTGTTGCTCACAGATGTGCTTCAGAGACAGAGGCAATGGGTTTGCAGCGTGCTGCCTTCATACTCTCTGCAATATCTGCTTTGACTTTCACTGATGAGAATGGAATAACATGGCCATACATTCATAGGACCTTTCATCCACTCATGTAGAGACCTAGATCTCTAAACAGAATCTCTAAACCCAGATCTCAAAACAAGGAAAAGTTAGGAGGCAGCTAATCAGCCGGGAGCATTTGTAAGACAATACTTATGACAGCTCTATATTGATCAAAGAAGATGTGAAGACAAATATCTGTTCTTGGGTTTCTGCTGGCTTGCCTGTCTCCACTTCATGCACTGCAGGAAGCTGGAATTCCGAGGGCCACATTTCAGTCCTTGTCCCCAGGGAGGCTAGGTCCAATGAGATAATCAGAGGCTTCTTCAGCATTCTAAGGCTTAGGTAAGTTGTCCATCCTCTTGATCATGGAGACACAGAGGTTGGACTCCTATGGGTAAACATTCTGCAAGAAGAGCTCAACTTCCAAAGGAAACCACATGGTCAGTAAGACCCCAAGCCATCCCGGCAGGTGGCATACATTCCTCAGGAAAGACTCAAGGGGCTATGTCCTTAAAAGACTCCCCTAAGGACTGCAGCTTCCAGGGACCTTAGCCCTAAGGATACTGAAAAGGATCATTTTTGTCCATGACGGTCCCATCTCTTTATAGCTGCTGTGGAATCTTTTCTGTTCAAGATAGGAATTTGAAGAATAGCAAAATAGGTAGCTAGAGATGTTCACTAGTTTAACACCAATGCATAGAACCTGAATAAGAAATTAAAAAATCACAAGAATTTTGAAAAAAAACTTAAAAACATTTGAAAACATTTTATAAGGACATTGAAAGAAAATTAGAAATGTACTGAATATTTTACAGATACTAATATGCATGAAATGAACTATGAAAAGCTCGGGTTAATAGTCATCTCCTAATATTTTTTGAGATTGCATAATGTGCTTTTATATGGAGGTAGCATAATTTAATTAACTAACCTTCCATTGATAGATATCTAATTATAATTTTACCCATTATAATTAATGTTGCAATAATTGCTGCTTCCGTGGACTGTCTTTGGCTGTTTCATTGCACGAGTTATGATTACTTCTTATGCTATCTTTCCCAAAATTGAACTACAAGATCAACACACATATCTGAATAGCTCCTGGGTAATTACTAACAAATTTCTTTTCAGAAGGGGTACTTATTTTCACTCCTACCAGTATAGACTAATGAGAATTTACATTTTCCAACAGCAAATTCTAAATAAAAACACAAAACAGAAACACAATAGTCTAGTTTGTGTTTCTTGCTTCCTCTGTATAAGCAAACTGACTCTTACTCTTTGCTCCCTCCCGGTCTTCCTGTCTGCCTCCCAGAGGGCTGCTTGCAATGTTCCCAGTCTTCTCCATGTGTGGTCTACAGGAGCTGGCTTTTGCTCTGAGAATAGTTTATCCTTTATCAGAGAGGAATGCAATGCTTCATCTGACCCTGACTTGACAGACCCAGAGTTTAGCAATAAACTCCCCTTATCGTCCTCATCAGATCAGAAGGTCAGAGATAAGGTGATAAATCTAAGTGCTATTTTTGACAATGGAAGACAAGCCTTTCCTTTTCCTCTGGACACATCAGAAGCCTTCTCTGTTTTCTCTTGCTTAATTCACTCTGGATTTATTATCTCCATGTCTGAGTCCTGTATAATGACTTGTCACTTTGTGATAAGAGAAAGACTGATTTTGCTTTGTCCCCATGAAAGAAAAACAAGTCCCCCTTTTGAAAGGGTGGACCCCGCACCCCCCTACACACACAGCACCACCTCTCCTTGGCTCTGCAGAGTCAAGACAGAGAGGAACGCCACTTCTTAAGCTGCTGGTCTCCAGTTCGGCAATAAACACAGGTAGCATAGAGTTAGATCTATACTACTCAATATGATAGTCGCATATGGTTAGTGAAGTTCCAATAAATTAATATCAAGTAATTTTAAATTTCAACCTCTCATTTGCATTAAGTGCATTTGAAATGAGTAGGAGATACATGTCACTAGAGGTTCCTATCTTGATCAGGGCAGATAGATGGTTGAACAATTTTGTTATCAAAGAAAATGCGATTGGATAACATTCACCTATAGATTCATTTCTGGTAATTCTAGAAGATGGGTGAGGTAAATTTAGAGACACAATTTTTGATGTGCTTCTTTTCTCAGGCTTGGATCTTTTCTTATCTAAGTTCTGTTTTGTTCATGCTTCACTCCGGTAATGCTGCTTTTTCTTTCAAAACTCCCTATCCTCTTATTCTAACATGTAAATCTCTTGTTTGTACAATGAACTATGAACGAGTATTTACAAATCACTTGCTGTGCAGAAATTCTATTGTAGCAGCACATAGAGTAAAATGTAAGAGAAAAATTCTACTCTATCAGCAGCATTATCCATCCTATATCAAATCAGTTTAGCCAAACCAATCCTTTCTCTCTCTCTCTCTCTCTCTCTCTCTCTCTCTCATATACACACACATACACACACACACACACACACACACACACACACACACACACACACACTTTATCCACCCTTACAGGGAGGTGCTAGCTCTACTAGAAAGTTCTGGCAAGACCCCTGGCCTCAGCTCTGCACAGGTCACTAGACACCTGACCTGTGCTCTGCACTATACCCAGCCCCAAGGATGCAGTGGTTCTAACAAACACAGCGCCAATCTGTAGGAACCGGGCACTCTATTTCAGAAGAAAATACAAATATTTTCCTCCTCCTGTTTCAAGTCCCTGTCTGAGGCATATGTATCAAGAAAGAGAGATTAATAAGAGAAAAAGCATGTAAATCAATTTCATATCGATTTTACAAGGACATCTTATGTTTTTATGTAGAAGTGTGATTAGAGGATAAGAATTCAATCTAGCAGTAATACACTTCTTGTGGAAAGGATTTGGCATGGGTGGGATTGTTCAGATTCTTTGATGTCCTTGTGTCTTCAGAGGTCTTCCCCTGATGTGTCCTGCTGGTCCACATGTGAGGATGCCAGGTGGGTAAGGGGAATCTTATGACCTGCTTCAGGGTGGAACGCAGTGAGGTCAGGGATTGACTTTTCTGTGTCTCCAAGTTTCCTCAGTTTCATTCTTAAACTCAAAACGCTCCATGTGCCCAGGGACTGGATTTAAAGGTAGCCTGTGGTGAGCTCTGCCTCTAGCAAACTGGGGACCCTTGTGTAGTCAGACTTGTCATGACTATGGAAAACCCCTAAACGGGTACGGGTGGAGCATACGGCATTAGCTTCCTGGGTTACAGCCTTTTTATGTCTGACCTGTGTGAAAGTGCTAAACTCAGAGACCTCTTCCACTCTCAAGTCAGAGGTTCCTCCCCTCTAAGATCAGAGACATTACTCCTTACATCTGCGTTACAGGGGGTTCAGTCCCTGCTGGTTCCACGGTTCCTGAGCCCATGTGGAGGCAAATCACCTGGGTCAGAGCACATGTCCCCATGGAGAGAACCAGCCCTGCCTTAGAAACTCTCTAGTTCTTTCCCCCACTCCTGCTAAACTCCTGGCATATAGCAGTCCTGTGGAAGAGTGGCGCATAGGGCATTAGCTTCCTGGGTTACAGCCTTTTTATGTCTGACCTGTGTGAAAGTGCTAAACTCAGAGACCTCCTCCACTCTCAAGTCAGAGGTTCCTCCCCTCTAAGATCAGAGACTCCTTCCCTCTGAAGTCTATTACCTTTGTTCTGTGGGTTGTTTATTAGATCTCTATCATATTCCAGTATCCCTTCCTACAAATGGCAACATTTATTTTTATCTATTATCAGTGTTTGTGTGTGTGTGTGTGTGTGTGTGTGTGTGTGTGTGTGTGTGTGTGTATAGTAGAGAGCATTTGAGTATATGTGCCTGTGGAGACCCAAGGGTGACATCAGGAATAACCCAGGATTGCTCTATCATCTCCTTGGGCTTTGCTCTGGGGTTTCCAAGGCTCTGCCTTACAGGGCCAGAAGTACAGGCCACAGCCATTCCCACCTGGCATTTTTACATGGGATCTGAGTAACCAAACTCAGGTCCTTCTGGTTGTGAGGCAGAGGATTTAACCCTGAGTCATCTCTCCAGCCCTATAACATTATTTAAAGTCCTAATTACTTATAATACATTCTGGTGCCTGTCTATAATGAGCCAATACTCCATCCAGGTTTTTTGGTCCTTATGTAACAGGTAGAAAGGCATAGCAGAGCAGAGTTTTAAAAATCATGGGTATCAAGGAAGCAGAAGGTAACAGGACTGTACCAGAAGATATACCCTTCAAAGACCCCTCCCCCAAGGGTCCCTCCTTCCACAGTTCTACCACCACTCAAGATCATCCACTCAAACTTTGAATCCATGAATGGGCAATTTCACTGAGGAAGGCAAAGCCCTCATGATCCAATCAGTTCCTAAAGCCTCACCTCTGAATACTTTTTTTTTTTAATCTTTTTTTTTTTGGTGCTGGGGACCGAACCTAGTGCCTCGCCCTTGCTAGGCAAGCACTCTACCACTGAGCTAAATCCCCAACCCCTCACCTCTGAATACTAACAACATTGGGATGCAGCCTTCAAACAAGCATTTGGAGGAACATTCTAGGGCCAAGCCATACACACACCACTGAAGGAGAGTAGGGTGGAGAAAGCCTGTTGGAAAGTCTTACATAAATAGCAATGGAAAGAAATGAGCCGGCAGTGTTGGAGAGGGGCATGGAGGTGATCTCTGGGGCTCACAGAAAGTCTCATAGCAAAACCTCCTGTGGACTCCTCCTGAGGACTAGGAGAGACCCTCTATCTCAAAAGCCAAAGCAGATGGCGCCTGAAGAACTAGCCTGAGGCTGTGCTCTGCTGTGTGTGGACACACAGACACACACACACAAACATACAAACTCACACAGACACGCACACAAATATACAAACTCACATAGACATACACACAAATATACAAACTCACACAGACATACACACAAATATACAAACTCACACAGACACGCACACAAATATACAAACACACACAGACATACACACAAATATACAAACTCACACAAAGAGACACACAGGCACATACACTATCACACATACACAGAGACATACTCACATACACAGAGACGCATACACACTCACAGAGACACATACACAAACACACATGTGTGCATTCACATATACACAAATACGTTCATTCACCTACACAAACACACATACATGTGCACATTCATACACTCAATGCACACACACACACAGACACACTCACACATTCAAATACACACAGATACATTCACCCACACAAAGATATGTACACACACATTACATATATTCATATGCTTAACACAAACATACACATACACACACAGAGCAAAGAAGAATGCTGAACATACCCTGCTGAAACTGTAGCTAGTTGGCGCCCTTGACTGTTACTCCAGACTGTCCCAATGCTCCTAATAATACTAAAATGCATGACCTTGGGTAGACATTTAAAATGCAAATGAAAAATGTGCCACATAAAGCTATACATAGAATTATAAGTCACAGAACATGTGCAGAAAAGACTGTGTGGCTCAGATGGAGTAACAAGCCCATGTGTAACTCCCATGCTGGGCACCCTAAAAGTCAATGTTAAGGTGACATTGGAGCCTCAGCTCTCACAGCAGAACTACTGAGATGCTAAACTTTCTCCTAAGTGGCTTCCCTTCTCTAAAGTGTGCCCTTTCTTAATAAACTCTCTTATTTTATCTACGTGTTGTACAGCTCACAAGAATCTTGGAATCCCTTTGGATGTCCCCTCACTGAAAACCTACCTGTGATCACTATGATTTATGACGGCCACGATTTATGATCACGTGTTGTTTTTTGAAACAACAATAGCAGGATTCTTTTAAATGTTTCATGTGCAATTTTATTCTACTTAAAACTCCAAATTTGGCTCAGTGTGATGGCTCAGCAGAAAGCTACCTGTGCACAAATTTAGTGACCTGAGTTGTTTGTCAGAGTCACTGGGTGGAAGGAGAGAACTGACTTCCAAACCTTGTCCTCTGACTCTATGCACATGCTATGTCACCTGTTTCCTGTTTGCTCTATCTCAAATAAATAAAATACTTTTTGAAAAGAGAAAAAATACAAACAAAAATCTCCAAGCCTTTCTTCATTTCACACTCAGTTTGGATAACTTCACATCTTCTATATATCAGAAGTCCTCTGTTGTCATTTCACACTTGCCTCACTACAGTACTTTCACAACTATTCTTAGTGAAAAATCAGAAGTATGTTTCCTACACAAAGAAGAAATTATCCTTGCTATAAGGTTCACACTATGAGCTGGAGAGATGGCTCAGGGGTTTGCTTTGCAAGCAAAAGGACCTGAGTTTGCATCCCCAGATCCCATATAAATATTTCAGCTTGAAATGGCAGTGGCCTGTCTGTCTGGCCCTGGATAGCAGAGTCTGGGAAACCCCAGAACAAAGCAATAAGGAGATAGAACGATCCAGGGTGATTCCCAAAGTCACCCTAAGCCTCCACAGGCACACTCAAGTGCTTTCTTCTACACCCACACATGCAAAAAAAAAATCTATGTGGTAAATGAAATACGAATTATTTTAAGCTAAATTCATAGTCATCAGAATATTTTTGTTCATTACATCTTTGCTGGAGATATGATATATCAAATGTCACAAAGGTATGCTTCTGCGAAAACCTGAAATACTTAATGTTCTACCTACATGGTATGCAAAACATCTCTTACCAAGAAGACATGTTAATTAACCAGAGAAGATAAAATACAAGGAAATGGATTCCATGTGGTATTCTTATACAAAGAAAATCCTTTGGATAGGCTGAAGTCAACTAATTTCAAACACTACTGTGGTTCTGGTCTCTGGCTGCTTGGTGGGATCAGAAGGAAATGGCTCATATTAGTTCCTTTACCTGTCAAGGGACATTCCCTTTGAAGGAAGTCCGTGTATGAATCAAAGCTACTAATGCTGGGGCATTCAAGGGAAAGGCCCAAGTGGCTACTGAAATATTTAAAAATGCAAAAGCAGTCAGATACCATGGATGAACTGATACCAACAACAACCTGCCAGCTAGCTGACCACAAAAATCATTTCTTTGTTGGACAGGAGGGAAAGAAAATGCTAAGCCTAAAACATAGCACAAATCACAGGCACTGAATGAGGACATATGTGTTTCCACACACATTCATTTATACTTTTTGATTACCTTGTGTTATGAAGTTAGTATTGTATACTCTAAACACGCCTTCAAACTCCTTCACACATCTAAGGATACAGGAAAACATTCCGCGAAAACCCGTCCTTGTGGATCGAAGATGTATTTTGCTACTGACACACCTGGGTAACTGCAAATTGCTGATAAAAACATGCCACATCTGTGCTGTTGTTTATTTGAGCAGTGATCCAATAATTTTACTCAGCTAATGCCTTTTAATTTTAACATTGATTTTTTTCTACTTTTACGAGGATATTGAGCATTTTCTCCCTCATCTTACCTCCCATCCCCCCCTTCCCTTCACCATTCCTTCTCGTGCATTCCCACCCTCCCACCTGTATGCTTCTATGGATCCCTGGGTTCACTCTAGCTTATCTACTCCTGTGGGGGGCTTAGGCCTCTGTGGTATATCAAGTTACCTCTCTTCAGCCCACCCCATTATGTGCATTTCCCATCACTCATTCAGCTTAGACCTAAAGGTTTCCACTGTGAGTTCCTATTCTATGTGCATAATAACAGCTACTTACAGAGCGTTTTGATGTACTGTCTTCCTACTTATAGGTTTATTGACTGTCTTCCCTGTTGATCTATTTCCTTCCCTTTTTTTAGGTTTCTGTTCTAGTTTACAGTAACAGAGATGGGTACCATTCTGACAAGCGGGGCTCAAGTCCAAGCAAAAAGCTGTTGGTTGTCTCCTTGGTACTCATGCTACTATTACATTGGTCACCTGTTGCCATGGTGATTTATATTGCAACTTACAAATCTCATGGTATTGATGGGGCTTGTGATTATTTCTCTCCCCCACCAGCTTCTACAATATTCCATAGTACTATGTAAGCTATCCAACAAGAAGAAAGTCTTCACACCAGTTCCAGTTGATAATTTTGCCCACATAACCTTTTTTAAAATTTTTGCATGTGTGTCTGGTGTATCAGAGGGCACTGTGTGTGTCTATGGAGGCCCAAGAGTGACTTCAGGAATCACCCTGGATTGTGCTGCCTCCTCTTTGCTTTGCTCTGGAGTTTCCCAGGCTTTGCCTTCCAGGGCTAGAAGTGCAGTCTGCTGCCATTTCAAGCCTGGCATTTTACATGGGGTCTAGGATCTGAGATCAGGATCTTCTGCTTATGAGACAGAGACTTAACCACTGAGCCATCTCTCCAATCAACATTACCTTTTTTATTCATCAACTATTTATTATTTACATTTCAGGCCAAGTTTAAAAACATTGTATTAAGAGATAAAAGTAGTATTGTTGCTTTTAAAAATAATTTATAAAAAAGTTTGCTCATCTGTACCTGGTGTTGCAATAGACAGTGATTTGGAAGAATTCACAAGGGACTCTGCCTCTTTAGGGGATTTTCAGTAGAGCACTGGGATCAGAGGGGATCACATGGGGGATCGTTATTTTTATATCTTTGGCACTATAAACTTTTTAAAATTTTTGAATTATATAAATTCCAGTGTCACCAAAGAAAAAATAATCTTAGTCTAAAAGGGACTGAGACTTTGCTTGCAGCATAATGTAGCAAAAAAATCATTCAATATATTTCATTAAGCCCCTTACCTGACTCCTCTGAGTTCAAATAAAGGCATTTTTGCTCAGCTAGGCTGAGGAGTTCAAAAGGAGTTTAAAAGCTTGCTTTGGAACACAGAAGCCTTTATTCCATTTTTACTTCAATCACAATGTGTAATATGCTGATGGTAAACACAGCTGTGTGTACATTTGTCCAAGATTATTCATAAACTGTGGCTCATCCCTAATCCAACTGAATAAAATATTAATGTACATCATAATGATGATGTTTTACACACACACACACACACACACACACACACACACAACTTCTAAAAAAGGAAAAACAAGTCTATCACCAAATAATAAAACAAAGGACGGACACAGCTTCCAAGATGATCTGAGGACAACAGGAATACAATGTCTACTGCTATGGCACTCCAGTGAGTTCTGCTAAGCCATGATCTAATCAAAAGTGACCACATATGAATTCCTTGGGGAATTCATATTCATGCCTTAGCAGCCATTCAGTAAGAAGTAGAATTATGCTTCTCGTGTCACCTCTGACCTTCAGCTGCTCCACAACCTGTCTCCTTCTTCACTGGCTACTTCTTTTTTAAAATAATTTTTTAATAATTTTTTATTATTTATTTAATTGTGCGTGTGTGTGTGTGTGGGTGTGGGTGTAGAACCACTGGTGAATTCGGGAACCACCATGGACGCCTCCACCTCCTCTTCGTTTACTCTGCCCGGGGATTCACAGGGTCCGCCCTACCAGGACCAGAAACCCCAGGCCACCCCCCCTCCCCCGCTTTTGCCTGGCATCTGTACATGGGGTCTAAGATCTGAACTCAGGACCTTCTGCCTGCAAGGCAGAGGCTAACCCTTGAGCCATCTCTTCACCTCCACTGGCTACTTCTTTACATGAACATAAGATAATATAAAAATGAAGAAAAGGGTCTAAAACAATTAAAACTGCCATTTTCAAAACTCTATTCATTAGTTACTGATTTTCTGTATTAATTCCTTTTGTTTTTTGAGAATAAATCAATTAATCCATTTCCTTCAGGAGAAAAGAAAACTTAAGGTCCAGGAGAATGAACTGAATAGTTTTCAAGAGTATGTATTCAATTGCTGGCAAAATTAGGATTCAGACATGGACTCTTGATTCCTAGCAGGTACTTGGCTAAGCACATTGTTTGATCAAGAGAATTTTATGTAAAAAAAAAAAGCATCAAATGATCCTAAAGAATCCCACCAAGACAACTCAAGCATAGTTTCCCTTATATCTGTAGACAGTAAGACACAGGTGGGCGTGTGGAGTTTCTGTGGGTGCTGACCTACAGCTATCTCAGACACAGAAGAGGGGAGTCCAGGCATTGTTGCCTTAGCAACGGGATGTGAGGAGGCCTGCTGGGGAACTTCCACACCACCCCCTGTGTTCTGTTGACAAGACAAACAAGCTGTGGGTGAGTGTACAGGACTCAAAGCCAGCCTCCTCTGAGAGCTTATTGTTGAAGGGAGAAGAAAGCCTGGAACAAGTGTTGCTCTTTCGCACAAGGCCAGCAGCCTCTATCCCATAAGCAGACTTCTTCTTAGACAAGGGCACTGCATAGGGAAGAGGTCAAGTTAACCCCGTACTCAGAATTGATTATTCAATTAAATGGAGTCCTGAGGCTTCATCTGAATATGTAATACTTATGTTCAAAAGCTACCAAACAATTACCCAACATATAAGACAAGTAGCAACAAGATCTAAGGTGTGTCATTATTTAGAAATGTAAAAGTGAAATATGGTTGCCTCCTGGTTTATAAAATATCCATCTAAGACTGGCCTTGGAGTCAGAGATGCCAGGATTTAAAATCAATCTTTGCCATTATTGTAGCTGTGACACATATGTAGCTCTCTGAGCCACTGTGTAATGGAGATAATGCTTTCTCAGACGAATCATGGCAAAGGTTAAAATGAAATAACATCAGTGCTTTTCTATCAGCCATGATTTTGTTTCAGTAAGGAATTAGGAAATACATAGTTTAGTCACATACAATTATCTGTTGAATATTTAACATGAACACTACCATATGAGAAAAATGCAAAGGGTTATAAGTCATTCATACAACTTCCACCTTGGGAAATCACTAATCAGTGCAAGAAAAGTACAGCAGTAGCTTGTGGAAAAATAGGTAATGACTAAGAAGCAAGAATTGATGGTCAATATGCAGAATGGTGATGTGACCTGTGTGGACCTACCCTCTTTCTAAAACAATTGAAAGAATGCACAAAAAAAAAGCCACAGAAATAAATGATTACAGAATACAATTCAACAAACTGCCAGATAACTGAACCGTAGAAAGCTTAGGGACAGATGGGATGGTCGGTAACTCTGTAACTTAGGGCTCAGACACCAAAACCCAGCAAAGAGCAGGCAATAGGAAGAGCTGACTGTCTTTGGAGTTCTCTGAAAAGCACCAAATTGGACACAACTTTCATTGCAGTCACAGGGCTTTGGAAGCACTAAGTCAGCGTATGCTGGCTATTTGATTGACTTAGAGAGCTCCACTCCACAGCAAAGAAGAGGGGAACTCAGGCAAGTTGGAAAGCCACTAGATATTTCTGAGAACTGTTAAATACTGAGCATGAGTTAGGAAGGCTGTGTGCGTGTCTAAGAAGGACACAAGAAATGAAGTCTTACGTCATTCTCTCTTCCTGACCTGCGTCCATGATCACTCAGGAAGTGAAAGCTAGGGGCTGCTTATATAAACTGATACACTGGACGAGGCGTAAACAATGTGCATAAAGAGATATAAGGAATTCGGCCCACCTGTGAACTATGAAACTAGACTCATCACAAGCTCAACCCCTTACGGGATCCCTGCTTCAAAGCGAAGACAAAAACGTTTAATTAAAAAGCTGCAGAGAGCTAAGTAGCTGCTGCACCCAGCGGGAAAAGCAGGATTTGTAGAATTCATCATATTTTCCTGATTAAAAATAAACAGTCAACAAACATAGCCTTTCCTCACCCCGCTGCTGGGCACGTGACAGTCCTGCATTTCCTAATCACGAAAGAACAAGCGTCTGCCATTGTGAGGGGAAAGGTGACAAACACAGCTGTTCTCATCATTTCTTTCTTTTCCTTTTTTATTAAAGTATTTTTTACTTATTCCTTTTTTTGCCTTGTTATACATGCTCAATAGATGTACCCCCAGTCTTCTCCTTCCCCCTTCTGTTACCCCTGTTGTCCCCCATCCCACTCTTCTCCCCCCTCACTCTCCCCCCTTCACCCCTTTTCTTTCCCTCCTCCTCTCTTGGTGCTTCCGCTCTTGTCATTTCTATCTGAAAACTTACTGGGAATTGTAGTTTACAGGGAGATTAGGCAAGGAAAAGACATAAAGGTATCCAGACTGAATAAAAAATGTTAAACCTGGGCCAGCGATATAGCTCAGTGAGTAATGAGCCTATTTACAAACCAGGAGAACTGAGTTCACTCCCCAGCAATACACATGATAGAAGGAGAGAAATGACTTCTGAAAGCTGTCTTTGACTTCCACTTGTGGGCCATGATATGCATGTTCTCTCTCTTTCTCTCTCTCTCTCTCTCCATCTTTTCCCCTTTCCCTCTCTTTTTCTCTAGGCCAACTCAGACTTCCAGATGATTATCTCAAAGAAAATACCTAGTAAAAATACTAATTTTTTTCAAAAAGAGAAAGCAAAATTGCATTTGAAGATGACATGAACTTTGAACAGAAATTCATAAGGAATTCACTGTGGGAATAAAGAACCACTGCAGCAAATGAACAAGCTATACAATCTGGAAGGAGACAAAACAAAGATGTTAAGACAACAGTAACTTTATACTGAAATGAAATGAATAAAAATACTACATTCACAATAGCATCAAAAGAATAAAATAACCAAGATTGAATTGACCAAGAGAAATCCAAATCTTAAGACATGGAAACTTCAATCACTAGTGGAAATAAGATGTAACCAAAGGGACATTGTCCCATGCTCCAGGATGAGAAGACTGTTAAGGTTACCATAATTTTCCAGTTGGCCTACAGATTCAGTGCCATCCATATCGAATCTTAGTGGATTCACCTATTTGAATTTCATTTTAATGTCCTTATGGAAACACAAGAGTGACCCAAGACCATCTTGAAAGAGTGACTTGGAGGAGTCATTCTTTCCAATGTTACCACGGACTATAAGTTTATAGTAAGTATTAAAGCTGTCCAGGCAGAAAGATAGACATACAGACCATTTGACTAGATTGAAAGCTGAAAGAATAGATACTTTTATTTAAGGTATCTTCATTTTGTTAATGGGCCCATGCAAATTTAGTTGAAGTCATAATCTTTTCACCAAATTTGTATGGGAATATTGAATAGTCACATCAAAAGAAATGAACTTTGACCCCCACATTGCACCATATACAAGCAGTAAGTTGAAATGAATTGTTATCTGAAACATAAGAAGCTCCTGCAGAAAAAATATAAAAGAATGTCTTTATGATCTTGTTTTAGGACAAGATTTGTTAAAAATGGACCAAAAGCACAAGAATCGATGCTATGTAAAACTGACTCTGTTATTATTGCAAACTTGTATCTCAAATAATGAGAAAGTGAAAAGACAACCCACAGGAAAGGAGAAAATAATTGAAAACCTTACATCTGCCAAGGGACCTAATCTGGAATATGTAAAGAACTATTTAATTTCAACCAAAAATGCCAGACAGTCCAAAGAATAAATGGGTAAGAGATTTACAGAGATATTTACTCAAAATGATATGTAAATATCCTATAAGCAAATCAGAAGATGCTCAACATAATTAGTCATCAGGGAAATGTAAAGCAGTCAAAATGAGTCACCCATTAGAATGGAAAAATACAGAAAATGAACAGTAATAATTACAGTAAAGATGTATAAAGCCATGTGTCCCCAATAACAATGCAAAATTGTGCTATGACTTGGAAAGTAGTTGAGTACTTCCTTAGAAAGTGAAAAACAAAATTATCATATGACCTAGAAATGCCATTCTTTAGTATGAACTCAAGATAAATAAGAATGCATAGCTATACAAAAACGTGTACACGAGTGCTCATGGAAACAATTCAGAGCAGCCAAATGTGAAAGCAACGTAAATGTCCATGGACTGATTAATGGGTGAATAAAAGGTGGTAGATTCTCCTAATGGAGTTTTATTAGACAATAGAAAAGAAGGAAGCAATGACGGCAGGCTAAGATGCACATGAATGTTCAGTGAATGAAGTCAGTCACAGAGACCATGTGTGAAGAGTCCACTAGAGGCAAAGCCGTAGAGACAGAAAGTAGGGTAGCTGCTCCCAGGTACTGAGGGTATTGAGGCATAGTAGATTAATCTTCATATATGCAGCATTTCCTTAAAGGCAATTCTAAAATTAGTAGTGATAGTAAGAAGGTCATTGAATTTATACAGATTAAGTGATGAATTTTATGGTGTATGAAATAAACTTGTGAACTTATAATAAAAATCGAGGAGGGGAAAATGTTATGAAGATTTGAAAAAAACCAAAGAAATGAGGAAAAATGAAAATATTGATAAAATCTGTGATTCTTTGTACATAGCACGTGTAAATGGGCACCAGACACTCTGACCTCCATCCACTTGGTTTACAGTTTTATAGCTGGTTTTTGAACACAGTCAGCTGAACAGATTATTGTTCATATTCAACAGGTAAAATACGACCAAACCAGAAGAGAAAATAGTCCATTTAGCAGTGCCACTTCTTGGTAAATAAATACTGAGCTAGGGAATCAGTACAAGCTGGTTTGGCTCAATTTTCCCAGAGCATCACCAACTGGGAGGATTAAAGGCAATGTTCTGATACAATTTACAACTTCTTTGTTCTTTACTTCCTTCCTTCTTTTCTTCCTTCCTTTTAATCTTCTCTCTTTTTTTTTCTCTCTCTCTCTCCCTCTATTTCTTTTCCTTCATTTCTTCCATTCTTCCTAAGCTGCTTCTATCAAATCCTAGGTGAAAGAGAAAGAGAGATCTATCGTACCTGAATGCTAACCCTATACTGTTATACATCTGTAAGAGCTTAGTTATTTTAAGCAAAGAAATACAGCACTCTGTAGAAAATGCAGGCACCTGACTCCAGGCAGCCTAATTGCAAGTCCTGGAAGTGGTCAGACCCAGCCTCCTGTCTCACTCTGCAGCCTCCCACAGTGCACTTTGCAGTGGCTAACAAGATGGTGACAAACAGCTCCATGCCGAGATAGCGGGCTATCAGCCATGTTATAAAGGGTCACCCCTTGAATTGCTAATAAATCAATCCTGATGGAGTTTCCAGTTCCTTCATTGGTCCACCAACACTGGGAAGTATGGGGGTGGGAAGAGTGGGCAGTGTCAGAACTACAAGACTGGCCTCAGCATACCAGACAAGAAAAAATGATTGCAACTAATTCCTACTTTGAAGTCAGTCTGTTGCTCCACTCTTTATGGAAGGCATAGGAGGCAGAGATTGGCAAATGCTGCACAAATGTCATGAATGAAATACTGGTGAGGTTCAGAAGAGAAGAAAGCTTTTATTTTTCTGAATGGACATGATTAGCTAAGCTTTATGACAAGATAACATTGCTATTGGAAACTAAGATGATTTCTAAAATAAATTTTCGCCAGGTGGAAAAAGGGAAAGGGGGGTTCTACACAGAGAAAACAAAGGCAACACTTGCTAGGAAAGGGGTGTTTCTTCAAATGGTGCTGGACTTTGCTAAGGTAAAGAGGGTCAGAGAAAAACCCTTCCCACTCACTGTCTCTGAAGGCTTCATCTCTTCCTCCATTGTTATAACCTGTAGAAATCTCCAGCTTTTATTTTACTTTCTCCAGAGCTGGCTTTGTTTCCATGTTCTCATCTGCTAAACGTAAGGAAGATGAATAATGAATACTAGAGGAGACAAGCCAATGATACTGCATGCAGGCGTTCAAGGGGCTGTGTTTAGGAGCAGCTACCTCTCTCTGTATGCGAGACCCTTACCTTCCTCCAGCATGCAACCTTTGTTCCACAGCAACAAACAAAACAGTTCTGGACTGCTGGACATCAAGAAACTGCCACAGGGCAGTGATCCAGTCATTATAAGAAGCTTACCTGCCTGTGAGTAAAGATAACCTTCCTTCTTCCTTTGGAGAACAAGGTCAAAGCTGAGATTCTTGCCTATAGAAACTTCTCTGACCATCACTCTTCTTCCTAACATACTTGTTTCTCTGTTAAAATAATTGTCTCGTCAAGTTAACAAGGAAACAGGCAATTACTAGTTTTAGAACTTTAGGACTTTATCATTTAATAGCCTTGGCTTTGGGCAAATTACTTAGGATTCTCATTTTCCTGTTTCCTTTTTATTAAAGTCAGGCAAATAATAGTGCCTGTCTCATAGGGTTGTTATAAATACTGAATGAGTTAATACATGAAAAGTCTTTGGAAGCAGGCTTGAAATATTAAATAAATTACATCATTGCTTGAGCGTAAATTTCTTCCTTCTGATTGTCTAGTGGGACAGGAGAGTAGGGCAGAGAGCAAGTGAGATCTAGAAGGCCTTGTGAAAAAGTTTACACTACAAGCACATGAAAATAATCATGTCGACAGAGAGGAAGAAGGGGACTTCTGACCCCACCAGATCTACCAAAACTGGTTCTGGTGTAAGCACAGTGTCTGAGAATCAGTTGCAACCCATTGTAATACTAAAACACACCTGTACAGGGAGATTTAAGGTGCTGATGAGGGTTGGAGAGATGAGTCAGGTGTTAAGACTATGCCTCACAAGCAGAGGTTCCTGAGTTCAAATCCCAGATCTCATATAAAAAAAATGCCAGATGGAAATGGCAGTTGCCTAAACTGGAAGACAGAGTCTGGGAGATCCCAGAACAAAGCAAAAGGACATAGAAGCAATCCTCGGGCCTCCACAGGCACACACAGTGCCTCTGATACACACACACACACACACACACACACACACACACACACACACACACACACAAAAGAGACATGTGACACAAGCATGTAGAACTATTTGTAACAGCACGTACAGAAAAGTCCATGCTATGAAAATAAGCTAACGAGTCCAGTATATACAAATGAGCAGAACACCTGAACTCTTTCTACAATGAGGCTGTTGAGCTGTAAATTCTTTGTCTCTGCTCTGATTTGTTCACCTCCCCTTCTCTTAGAAATGTTGTCTGTTAGTAAAATGTTCCTATTTCTGCTGCAGCTCTGTACTCTGCTTACTTCTCTGTCCTGGGACACAGGATCTGAAACCCAGCCCTACTCCCTACACACACACACACACACACAGAGAGAGAGAGAGAGAGAGAGAGAGAGAGAGAGAGAGAGAGAGAGATTGAGAGAGAACCTTTGAAACTCCAACATCTACTGATATCACCAGAACTTTCAGAACTGTAGCCTGAATCACGCAAAGATGTTCCCATCATATGAGACCCACAAGTAGCTCTCCTGCCTCAATGACTCTCTCCCATGATGGCAGATGGGGAAGAACTGCCAACAGCAGCTGGAGACAAGTCACAGAACCCGAGTACTCGAGTACTGGAATCATGAAAAGATTTAGCTATGAATGCTATCAGGCATTCTGTGCCAACTTCTGAGATCGTGGATTCTCTAACTGGCTCTCTCCCCAGAAAGATGGGCCACATCTCCCTCTCCCTGCCCCTCTTTCTGAACAGAGAATTGATAAGCACCCATTGTGACTCTGAAGCTGCTCTCTCTCTGGAAACTGCCAGCCCCTGTTTCCTAGACTCAAGACAACCTTGAATTGCAGCTATTTTATCCATTTGCTTTGTGCATGACAGGTGGCATGTGAGTTAGGCCACATAGTATAAAACCCTCCCTCCCCATCCTTTGTTTCTGGGAGCTTAAAGGCAGTGTCATGAACCCTGCCACACCGTCCATGACAGCTCTCCCTCACAACGAAGCTGTTCTTTGCATCTCAGGGCTGCTCTCTCATCTCAGGCCCCATCATGCCTGTGGCTGTGTTGTTGTAACGTTGCTAATAACACTCTCCTAAGGCACACGCCACACATCCCTCTTCCTTCTTTTCCATTCCTGGTGCAGCTGTTTGGGGCCTCCAGTGGCCTCTCACATCCTTCACTGCTGAGTGAATGAAGACACGGTGAGCACACGCTTTGTCCGGCAGAGAAGCAAGGGCCCGGTGAAGACGACCAGAAGCCAGAAGTACCCAGTGCTCCAGCTTAACCTCGGCGCACACTGCAAGTCCTCCAAGATAAACGATGTTTTATAAAATTGAGGGGCTTTCCCTTCGGTTAGACATGATGGGGTAGCCTGTCATTTTTTTACACATGGTTTCTTTAGAGGCTTTAATCCACCCACCCTCAGTGGGCAACTGCTCAGCTCACTGCAGAGAAACAATGGAAAATGTCAGATACCAACTTCTCTCTCAAGGAGATGCATCTCTGAGGGAATCTGTGTTCACCACCTGCACTCTCTCTTCTGCCAAGACCCGATCATCACCGATCTTTGTCCTTTCTGCTTATCTTCCTCTTCCTCTTCTTCACCAACCATTTCCTGACTTCTAAAACAAGCCCCTCTCTCTTGCCTTTGACAGCATGTCACTTTTCTTCTGAGGCCGGATTCTAAGTCTTTCCTGTTTTATAACACCTTGAAGTAATTATCCACTGCTGCCTCCTCACTCGTCTTCCTTTGCCCATCAGCTAGGAAATGGCTGGCTGCGGCTGGGAGCATTGCACACCCTCACGCTGCTGTCGGAGAGTTCACAGCGATCGCCGCACTTGTGTCTCTAGAGCTGATCAGGTCCTCATGTACTGACCCACGTGAGATGCATTATGTCCTCCACTGCTGCTTTATCTCCCTGACTGCTCTGTGATGTGTCTGTTTTGTGAGAGAAAGAGAAGGGGAGAGAGGGAATGCGTGAGCAAGAGCAAGTGTGTGCATGCCACAGTGTGTGTGCACGTGAACTTCATAGATCAACTTGAGGAAGTGTGTTCTCTCCTTTCACTATGTCAGATCGCAGTTTGCAGGCAAGTGTTCTTACCTTTAGATCACCTCCCCAGTCCTGTGGCTTTGTCTGACACCCCACTGCCCACTGGCTTTCATAGTAGCATTCCTATGCATGACTGTATGCTTTTTCTTTACTTTTCTTGTAAATTCTATTTTTCTATATTTTTCCTTATCTTTGACTCCCACCCCTCCACAGAGTTTTCGGTCTTCTCATTTCCCTTGGCAGTGTTGCCTCTTCTTCTGGCTTTAGCTGGCAACAATAACATGCTTATGGTTTCTGGTTTTCATTCCCCGCCTGATTCTCTGAACTGCAAACCTGCATCCCTGTTGCTAACTGGAAACTTTTTGGACCATTCAAAAGAATTAGAACTCTAGAGTCAACATCACTGGAAAAATCAACCACCTGCAAATCTTATTTTATATTGTCTTTGTACTTGACTTTGTCCTTCTCTTTCAGTTGTCTCCTTGGAGGTTAATCTGTGTTCCTGACATTTTGTTGTGGAATTGAAATAAAAATCAAGATTAAAGATGCAGGACTGGGCAGATGGCTCAGGGGTTAAAGACTGAGTTCACAACCCCAGAACCCATGTAAAAACATCAGTTGGAAATGGAGGTGGCCTGTAATTACAGCCCTGGATGACAGAGTCTGGGAACCCCAGAGCAAACCAAAAGGAGGTAAAGCAATCCAAGGTGATTCCCAATGTTACATTTGGACCTCACAAGCTCACACCTTCAAGTGCCCTTTCACATACACACACACACACACACACACACACACACACACACACACACCCCTAAAAAATAAAATAAAAGATGCATTTTGAATAATTTTCTAAACTAATAAAATGTAGAAGAAATGTAATAATTAAACCATCAAGGCAATAAATGTGGTTTGTACACTTGCAGAATTTATTAAACCATAAGTTTTCACTAAGAATTATTATTACTCTGTGTGTGTGTGTGTGTGTGTGTGTGTGTGTGTGTGTGTGCGTGCGTGTGTTACAGTATTAGCTCCGGTAGCTTAAACAACATGTATTTCTCACAGCTCTGGTGGATGGGCAATCTAAGGTCCAGGTGCCAACCTGACTGGGTTCTGGTGAGGATCCTCCTGCTGGATTACAGGTAGCATCTCCTCACATCCCAGCTTCTCTCCTTGTTAAGACAATAATCAAGTTATTGTGTCCCACAGGCCCATAACTTAATCACCCCCCAGAAATGCTTAATTCTAACCCCACTGAGAGTTAAGGTTCCAGCATGCGCTCTTTAGAGGGGGACACAAACATGCAGTGCACAGCAGCACACATGAGTAATTTTGCTCTTCATTCCCACAAGGCAACTTCATCAGCCTTTCCTTTTCTGAACAGGATAATCCTGGATCTCAGTGTGCATATTGCTAGGCTGGTGGGGGAAGGAATGGAGACCGACTCCAACTATATGTAAGGTCCAATTGCAGGCCCATTAATAAAGAAAAGCTAACACAAGGGAGAGACTTAAGAAATGCAGTTTCATCAGTGCTGAGGGTCTGGTGGTCAAGGGAATCAGAGTTTCGCTTTAGGCTGGGAGAGCATTAGAAGAAAAGACACAGATGTGCAAAAAGATCATTCATGGGGATCAAGTAGGCTTTATCCCAGGCACACAAGGTTGGTTCAACATACGCAAATCAATAAACATAATCCACCATATAAACCAGTCTAAAATCAAAGACCACATGATACTCTTGATAGATGCAGAAAAAGCTTTTGACAAGATCCAACAGCCTTTTATGATCAAAACCCTAGAGACAGCTGGAATGGAAGGAACTTTTGTCAATATAATAAAAGCTGTCTACAAGCCCACAGTAAGGATTATACTCAATGGGGAAAAACTCGAAGCATTCCCGCTTCGATCAGGAACTGGACAAGGCTGTCCATTCTCAACACTTCTATTCAATATTGTACTTGAAGTCTTAGCTGAAGCCATAAGACAAGAAAGGGACATGAAAAGGATTCAAATCGGCAAGGAAGAAGTCAAGTTATATCTATTTGCAGATGACATGATCTTATACCTGAGTGATCCCAAAAACTCCACCAGGAAACTTCTGGAGCTAATATAGGAGTTCAGCAGGGTGGCAGGATACAAAATAAATGTACAAAAATCAGTGACCTTCCTATACGCCCAGAATGAAAAAAGGGAGAAAGCCCTGAAAGAAACAATCCCATTTACTATAGCCTCTAAAAAAATGAAATACCTTGGTATAAACCTAACCAAGGAAGTAAGAGACCTTTACAATGAAAACTTTAAAACCCTAAAGAAAAAAATTACAGAAGACACTAGAAGGTGGAAAGACTTTCCATGTTCCTGGATTGGCAGAATCAACATCATAAAAATGACCATCCTACCAAAGGCAATATACAAATTCAACGCTATATCAATCAAAATCCTGAAGCAATTCTTTAAAGAAGTTGACCAAACAATCTCAAAATTCATATGGAGGCAAAGACAATCCTGAGTAACAAAAACACTGCTGGAGGTATTACTATACCAAACCTTAGTCTATACTACAAATCCATAGTTATATAAACAGCTTGGTACTGGCTCTAAAATAGACACACAGAACAATGGATAAGTGTTGAAGACCCAGATATAAGCCCATGCAATTATAGCCATTTGATCTTTGACAAAGGAGCCCAAAAAATCCAATGGAAAAAGAACAGCATCTTCGACAAATAGTGCTGGCAAAACTGGATATCCACATGCAAAAGATTAAAACTGGACCCATACTTGTCATTATGTACAAGACTTAATTCCAAATGGATCAAGGATCTCAATATAAGGCCAGAGACTATAATAGCCTTAGTTGAAAGGTAGGCAACTCCCTCAAGCTGATTGGACTAGGCCAACAATTCCTAAACGGAAATTCAATAGCACAGTCAATACAACTCACACTTAACAGATGGTATCCTATGAAATTAAAGAGCTTCTGTTCAGATAAAGAGATGTAAGTAACCAAAGCACAAAGGCAACCCACAGATTGGGAGAAAATCTTCATTCACCACATATCTGATAGAGCTCTATTATCCAGAGTGCACAAAGAACTTAGAGAACTAAACACCAAGGAAACAAAAAATGGGCCTTGGAACTCGAAACTTTACCAGGGAAGAAATTGAAATGTCTAACAAATATCTTAAAAAATGCTCTGCATCCTTAGTCATCAGGAAAATGAAATCAAAACCTCCCTGAGATATCATCACACCCCGGTCAGGATGGCAAAAATCCACAATACAAACAATACCAAATGCTGGAGAGGATGTGGGGAGAAGGGAACTCTTCTACATTGCTGGTGGGAATGCAGGCTTATATAACCACTCTGGAGAACCGTCTGGCGATTCTAAAAATTGTTAAAGATTGAAATGCCATATGACCCTGCTATTCCACTTTTGGGAATAATCCCCCATACAGCAAAAATTCACCTTGATAGCACAAGCACAACCATGTTCATAGCAGCACTGTTTACAATAGCAAAGTCATGGAATCAATCCAAATGCCCAACAGTTGATGAGTGGATAAGGAAAATATAGTACATTTATACAATGGAATACTACTCAGCCATCAAAAATGATGAATTAATGAAATTTGCCAGGAAATGGATGGAATTAGAAAAAATTATATTGAGTGAAGTATCCCAGTCACAGAAAATTAAGTGCCACATGTACTCCCTGACAGGTGGATCATAGTACCAAACCCACTTAGTGACACACTCAAAGATAAATATCTGTAATACCTACAATAATTGCAAAGATTATAAGCAGGGAGGAAAGGGGAAGGAGGGCACCATCAGAAACAAGGAGAAAGGGGATCATACTACAGCAGAGAAAATAGGCCACCATCAAGGACTGAAGTTAGTACTGAGACATCTGGTTAAGCTCACAGACTTTCCTTCCTGATCATTTCCAACTGATGGGGTGTTCTGGCAGATAGAAGGTAATCATCCTGCAAATGGGAGACTGACCCCCCCTCACAGTGGTCTCCTACTCTTATTCCATCTACCTTTGAATCTACTCTTATAATAAGACTATTTTAACAGCTTTTGTCTCTGGCCAGGGAGTGACATCCAATACCCATCAGGATGGAGCCAAGGGCATTGCAGGAGTAGCAAAACTGAAAAAAAAAATCAACAAACCATAATTCAGAAAATCAGAGACTCTACATCAACCACCTGGAACCAGACCAGCCTAATCTCTCCCCATCCTAAAGCTCAGGGAAATTTGTGGAAGAGGGGGTGGTAAGATTGTAATAGCCTAAAGATGGGGAAGAGCAATGATATGCAAGATACTCCATACAAATAGGGCTGAAGTAATCATAATAGGATTTTGCATGACCTGCGCAATGACCAACATGTCATCGAACCCCCAAAGTCTAGCATGGATCACAGGCACTATGATCCTTAGAGGCAAGGGATTAACAGCCCCGATAGTGTTCCTATACTAAAGGGGAACACAAAGAGTTCTAGGCAATTCTACTGAGTCCTTACACCTCATCAGAGAGGAGGACCCAGAGGGAAGTTTGTCATGCATACTAAAGGATGCTCCAGGAATAGGGGGAAGGGCACTGGGAGAAAAGGAGGGAAAGGGGGAAAGGAAGGGGAAAAGGGGGGAGGGAGCAAAGAGAATCCAGGGAGGGGTGGAGGGAGGGAGGGAAATGGGGTACTTATCAACATTGTATGAGTGGAAGAAATTTAAAAAAAAAAACAAAAAGAAGACACAGATCTGGAGAAGAAGGCTGAGAAGAGCTCCTCCCACTCCCGGAAGTAAGCGGTAGAGAGCCACAGTCTCCTCCCTTTTGTCCATCTTTTATGGCCTTCAGACTTTGTGAAGATGTTTCAGGATTACCTAAGGTAGTAGGACAGTGCAGGGTGGGACCTGAAAGGGTGTGTTATCCAGGGACAGAGCCCTCTCAAGGCCATTACAGTAAGGAAGGCAGGTCTTTGAGACAGTGAGTCTGTTCTAAGAATTACCACATTTGTGGTTTCTCAGTACTTCATGGATGTATAAGTAAATGAGTGAATGAGAAGAATAAGAACAGGGAATGCTGAACATTTACATGCTAGATATGTCTGATCTGATTGAATCACGCCTCAAAACAACTACACAAAGTGAGCAAGGTACAAGTTAGAAAACTGAGGTGTAAGAAGCAAGATCAGTCTCTCAAGTCCCTAAGTCACTGCTGAGACTGAGATGATTAGCTTTGGAGATAACAATTGTGCACTCAAAATTCTGTGTTTTGTTGAGGTAATTAAAGGAAATATTGAGAATCATGATGTTGAATTCAATTTTGAAGCAAAATAGTTTCCATGTAAGAAACAGAAGAAGCAATCAAAGAATATCTCGACACAAGACAATTAAAAAAAAGGAATTAAAATTTCTGTCAAAACTTCAAAGGAGTAACCTCAGCACTAATCACATTTGCCCAGAGCAACCAAAACCTGAACTCCTGAGGTCTTCCTTTACTATTTGACTTTCTATTTATTTCTTGCTATGTTTTTATTTATGAATATTGCTTTAGTCTCATCATATGCTGCTGCTACTGCAACAGCAACAACAAAAACCTGAACCAAACAACTTAGGATAAAAGGGTTCAATTGGCTCACAGTGGCAGGCTATATAGTCTCTTATGGCAGGAAAGTCATGGCAAACAGAAGCCAAAGAAAGTGATCATAATCACATCCACAGCAGGCGCAAAGGACAAATATCAAGGCATGCATGGCTGTTTGCTTGCCTGCCTGTGCTTTTTTATACAGTCCCCTGGCATCTGCTTAGGGAATGGTCCCGCCCATAATGGACTGGTTCTTCCCACCTCAACTAATTCAATAGAGATAAGACTTCACTGGCACACCTAGACACCAACCTTAATCTAGAGAATATCTTTGAATCCTGAGACCCCCTTCCTAGGTTGATAATACTAACCATCAAAAATAACAATGCGAAATTCCTAAGCAAAGTATTAGCAAATATAATGCAGTACATAAGAAAATTAGTTCAACATATCCAAAGGGATTTATTCCAGACATGTTGGGATCAATTAATAATTATAATTTACCATCTCAGTATACTACAGGAAAAATATACGTGTGTTAGTTAGATGCAGGTAGTAACTTGACAGTCGAAGGTAGAGCTCTGCTTGGGCATAACTGTGAGGAATTAGTAGTTGAAGCCAGCCCTGAGCAAACCTGTATATATATATATATATATATATATATATATATATATATATATATATATATATATATAGAGAGAGAGAGAGAGAGAGAGAGAGAGAGAGAGTCATTTTGAAATGCCATAGGCATTTTATTCTGACAATGGTCAGAAGACAAGAACAAAGTGAATCCTGTCTTGATTCTTCACCAAGAAGAATAATCAGAAAAGGAGAAAGGAAAAAGCAGAAACAAGCAATGTGGGAAGACACAGCCCAGGCGGTTGGGAGCATTCACTGGGCAGATGGATAAGATGGAGGGAGCGGGTTCAGTGCCTTGTCATACTGCAGCACACTTGGATAGACCTGCAGTCTGGTGAGTGAAGATCACCCCTCTCTCAGCAACCCCTGCAGACATAGTGTAGCCAATTCCCTTAGCTCCTGGTGTTGGTATAAACCCTTCTGCCAAGATGGATTATAAACTGTTATGAAAAATCAAATCATGAGCGAGAATAAATGCTTTATTCCTCTAAGCTTTTTGATGATGAATTTATAGGTCACACACAGACAAGCTCCCACAATATGATTAAATGTTTTATATATATATATATATATATATATATATATATATATAGAGAGAGAGAGAGAGAGAGAGAGAGTCATTTTGAAATGCCACAGGCATTTTATTCTGACAATGGTCAGAAGACAAGAACAGAGTCCTGTTTTGATTCTTCACCAAGAAGAATAATCAGAAAAGGAGACAGGAAAAATCAGAAACAAGAATTACTATATAAGAAGGGTGCCCATATCCATACCTTACTAAAAAATTAAATAGAATGGGCTATCTATCTGAGAATGTAACTTGGGAGTAGAACACGTTTCCTAGTATGGGCAAGACTATCCGTCCCATCCCCACCATGGTAAAAAACAAACCAAACAACAACAACAAAAAAAAAACAGTGTTTTTTTTGATTGTTCTCAACTTTATTTATTAAAGCAAGGTCTCTCTATTGAACACAGAGCTCATAGATGGGATAGATGAACTATAAAGTGTGTCTTGGTGATCTTTTGGTCCCACCTCCCATGTTCTGAGATTACAGGAGGCCATATAACTTATATGTGTACTAGGGTTCAAACTCTGGGGTCCTCATGCTAGCACTTCACCCACCAAACTATATCTCCAGTTCCAATTTATATTTTCTAATAGATTACCCTCAACCTCAGCAAATTATGGTAGAGCCATATGTATTATCTTTTTATTTCATAAAATATGAATTCTTTGCTGCTGAAATGCCTAGAAGCTTTAATAACTCATAGCAGGAAGAACCCCAAGAGTCCAGGTTGGGTTTCTATATATTATTTTCTACTAAAATAAATCAAAGCCTTTTGGAAAAAATGACAGATCTAGGTCATGGTAAGTACAAGGAGAACTTAAGAAATAGCACTGCTGTGTCAAAATAGCAAGGACATGCTTAAAAGTTAATGAAGCCCAGTGAAAACGACAAGCAAACATTTCTGAAGGGGTAGGGAAGGATCTTCTTAGACATAGCAAAATTATGGAATAAAAATAATTTATAAATCCAAACGAACATAAATACATGAATACAATACTGGGAGAGAAAAACTGTTGGAGACACTAATACAAACTGAAAATATTATCAAATAGATTAATACTTATGAAAGAACCGAACAATGAAGAAATCTAGTTCTCGGCATGTTCGACAAATTATAAGCCTTCACATTGCTAATGAGGAAACACTGTGATATTTGGTGTCCTCTATAAGTCACAGTAGGAAGAAGTACTGCTCACAATAGACATAAAAAGTATTTTTCCTGGAGCTGAGGAAATGACTCAGTAGATAAAATGCCTGCTACACAAGCATGAGGAACTGAGTTTGGATCCTTGGCACTCACATAAAAGTTGGGCATGGTTGGTCACATCTTACATCATGGTAATCTTAGTGCTGGGGAAAATGGAGACAGACTATTCCTAATAATTCACTGCCCAGTCAGTCCGGCAATTGGTGAGTCCTGGATTTAATATGGAACCCTATCTCAAAGATAACAGAATCATATGATTCTGACCACTAGCCTCCACATGCCTGCATGCACACATGCAAAGTCGCCTACATACACACATGTATGAACACACACCCATATCCTACATTGCATACTCCCCACACGTGTGTATATATGTATATATACATACATGTATATACATAAATGCTAATGTGAAAGAAGATCATACTGTCCACATTATTTTTACTCCATACAAAAATAAACCAAATTTAAAGAGAGTGAAAGCAAATCTGGCAAAATGCTAATGGAGAATGTGCATGAAGAACTATATTGAGCTATTTTTTTAAATTTTTCCTTAGATTAATACATTTTCAAAATAAAAATGAATACAAAAATACTAAATAGTCTGAACATGGTTGTGATGCTTATTATCTCAGCACTTGGTAGGCAGAGATGGGAGGATTTTGAAATCGAGGCCAGTCTGGGAAATGTAGAGAGAGAACCTGTCTCTAATACCTACTACAACACCAACAATAAAAAAGAATGAATAGTACAATGAAAGTTATGAAATATGTGACAGGAATAACACAGATAAAAAGCATTTCAATACTGATAATTGATATTTCTGGTTCCATTATCTTCTTTAGATTGGTTTTATGCTAACGGAATGTAACAGATATGTTATCAGCAAGTTTCATAGCCTCACTTAAAATATACTGTTCTATGTTCTACATTGAGTTTCATTCAACATTCAGTTTCATCTTCATATGTAATATATCAGAAGGTGATTATACATCTCTATTTTTCCTGTAAATAAACACCACGTAAAATAGAATTCAGTGAACTCTTAGAATAGGAAATCACTCCTCATTTCATGATTATATCTGAAGCTTTCTGAAGCTTTTTCCAACTAATGCGTTAGAAAGAGAAGATTTAACACAGCAGTGAATAAAGTAAGGCACTATCAACCATTATTAAGTCTGTGTCTGTTAGGAAAGGCGCTGCATTAGTTTTCATCATACATTACTGTGGTAAAACACCTGAACCAAGCAACTTAGAGGAGAAAGAGATTAACTGACTCACGGTTTCCAGGCCCAACTGTCTTTGTGGAGTCGTTACAGTGGCAGGAGCTGGTGAATGTCACCCACAGCAAGAGCAGAGAGCAACCCGTCCATGCAGCCTGCTAGTTCTCATCATCTTTAGGACATTCTAGACCACCTGTCTCAGGAATCACCCCGCCCACTTTTGTGAGTCTTCCCACCTCAATTATCTTAATCTTTCACAGGCAAGCTGATAGGCTCTTCTCCCAGGTGATTCTAGATTATGTTAAGTTGACTTTTAGCACTAACATCACAGATGCCTTGGGGGAGGCACAAACACCTAAATACAATAGTTGTGATACTATACAATATGCTAAGGACTTTTAAAAACATCATAAATTCATTCCTGTAAAATTTTTGTTCTTACACAGGTAACTTCGGTGAAACAAATCTCTTTTTTAAAGGTTCTCTGTGCTTTGGCTTTCTTTTATTTCTCTAGTTTTTACAAACACAATGAGGGGTTGCCATTGTGCCCCACCTTCCTCTTTCAACCCTCCCTCCCTTCACCAATCCATCCCTCTCCTTCCAACCCTCCTGGCTGTCAATTTGTTTGGGGCCCAGGTTCCCTTCAGATTGTCTGCATTAGTATGGGCTCAGGCCGCTATGGCAGATTAAATGGCCCTTCCTTGGGTAGACCCACTGATGGAGACTCTCCTTCACCTGTCTAGCCCCAGCCCCTAGAGTTCGCACTGCATGTAGTTATTTCTCCTGAGTTCCTCACTACTCTGTTGACATGTTGGCCATTGTGAAGGTCTGGTAAGGATAAGTCTCATTGCAGTGAGTTCCTGGATGCAGCAGTCCTGTCTTGAGTGGAATGACCTGATCAGACAGTGGGCCTCCCTTCCTTTAGGCTCTTATCAATCTTACCACCCCCCTTTTCACAAGATTCCGAGCCTTAGGATGGTAAGAGATTTGGTTGGACTAGCTCCAACTGAGTGTTTCAGGACCTTAGATACTCTGCCCTCTGGTTGGCTGTTGTTTATAATCTCTTTTTAACTACTTCATCACCACAGTTTTTCTCTTTATGACTAGCCCACAAAGGAACCAAAAGACTGTAGACATAGAGAGATCAGGAAAAATACTTCCCAACAGAAAATGTTAAGGGGATTCTCAGTAGTCTTGATGCCATCCAGTGGTGCATTTATCCAGTAAAGGGTTGATGTTTTCTGTAATACTGGGACAGATGTTTGGCTAAACTCAATATTACTGAAGGAGCATTTCCACCTTTCCTGTTGTGTGAGATACTTATAGTTTTTGGTTTTCAGTTCTGACTTACGACTGCTTTCTCCCTGGAAGCTCTTAGAGTTTGTCTGTCTCCTTTCTGGTGACACCTACAGACGTCCTTCAACACCCCAGGGATATTTATGGTTTTGAAATGTGCTCACAGATCCAATCAAGGATATATCTTTCAGAGTACCTCCTCCCTGAACTTCCCTGCTGAAGGGCAACATTTTGGCTATGACCGCTCACCTAACCTTCAAAAAGTCTTTATGCATTTTGGGTAAACATTAGTGAAAAGCTAGATAGAGATAGTAGGCCACACCTGATCATTTACTTCTTGATTTACTTAGTTGTGACTAATACCAAGGTCTTAGAAAAGAATGGACGATTAGTAGAAAGAAAGATGTGTTGGATTATCTAACAATATAAATTGTTGATCCTTAAACTTGGGAAACTAAAATTTGTTTAACTTGAAAACCATATCTGAGAGCTGAGGAGATGGCTGAATGGGTGAAGTGGCAAGCATGGGGACTTGAATTCAGAACCCAGCACATATAAAAGTCGAATGGGATGGTATAGGCCTATACCTATTATCTACCTCTACACATGTATGCACAGGTGTGCATATCCACATATACCTGTGTACACATGTATAACACTCACATAGACACAAACCATATATGAGATTTCTTCATCATGAATATCAAAATGATATCCTTTTCACCAGCCTTGACTTGGAAGCTTCTAGTATGTGTATGTTCCTAAATGTGGACAAAAGAAATCTGCACAGCCACCCTGTAAAAAAAAGACATATATTCTTTGGGAACTGAGAGTTGTGGGATGTTTCCCAGAATGAGTTCCATATCTTGTCTAAATCCCATATGACCTTCTGCCTGGCTCCTATTTTGTCTTCATTGTCTACAAATCAGTTCCTCAGCAATGACCCACAAAACCATTTCACTGCAGTTGCTTGCAGCTTGCTCATGTACTTTGGAAATACTTTACTCACAGTCTCCGAACAAGATGTTTTCTTAAGTAACCAAAACTGAGAGCTTGATTCCTAAATTTCACTACTGATTAATCCTACCCTTTCTGGCAAAAGAGCTGCTGTTCTGATTTCATGTAATTTCAGCCAAATGTTATTCAACACCTAAAAGTTATATTCTCTAATCTGATTTTTATATTCTTTAATGTGATTTTTCTTTAAAACATTTGAAAATGCATTTCTTTAACTTGCTTTAGTTGAATCTAAACACAACTCTGAAGCACTTTTGCACAGAATTCTTTCATTTCTCCTGGTTGGGCACTAAACAATCTCTTTGTATTTATAATAACAACTGAAGACTTTTGGTTGATTAGTTCCATTGAAGGAGACAGGACTTGCCTTGGAAGATTTAATTCTGTCTAGAATGAACAATATTCTTGTATTCATAGTGTCACTAAGTATCTAACTTCCTGAAATATGAACAAGTCTGTAAGAGGGATGCTGTTGGATTCCAGGAATATATGCATCCATAAATGACTTGACAAATGACTAATAATTCAGTATACCAAACCTATGCTGAATTTGCTATTAAAATATTAAATCTTATTAAAATGAGACTAATGACATGAACTCGGCTGAGGTATGTGTTCATTCTCAGGGATTACATTTATACCAGCCTCATATTTCTCAAGTGATATCACACAGAAAAATGCACAACTCTTGGGAGCCTCTGGAGGGCATGTTTGTAAAATGCTATCATAACCACACAGGAGAAATAAAGCAGGCTCATAAAAGGATAAACCAAGTTAGAATAGTCTCAAACACAGAAGTGACTAAATGTGCTAGAATGCACATGAATTTCAGATTGGAATTTTAGATAGCATGGTGTCATAATATGTGGGAGAACAAGTGGTTGATTTTTTTTTTCTGTGTTCTTACGCATGAAGATAGAATACCATCTGTTGGCTCAATATACACATTTTTTAAAATCAAAAGACATCCAGAATCAGGGCTGGGGATGTATTCAGTTGTTAAGTGTCTAAGGTACACAAAGCCCTGAGTCTGCTCCTTAGCACAGTAGAAGCAGGAAGGCTAGAAGATCAAGGCCATCCTTGGCAACAAAGCAATTGTGAGTGCACGCTGCGTCCTCATCCAACCATGTTTTCTGACAAGGTCATGATATGGAGAATATTGTTTCAAGGAAACAATTTCTGGAAAAAGGACATGGCATTATTTGAAATAAATAAAAGAAATAAGTAAAATATGGGAATTGTCAGGTCCTGGTATTTCTGCTCAGTTCCAGCCTAAAGCCTGCTGCCTGGGGAATGTCATAGTAATGCCCAAGGGCAGGTGTTAGGTATTGCTCCCTGTGTAATTTGAGTTTTGCCTCTGGCAGGAGGAATTCTTCTGGGAATTGGGTGTGCCTCCTATCTGTTCTTAGGTTTTTTGGAGGTCTAACTTCTTGCTCCCTGATCTAGAGAAAAAAGCCTGCTTTTAACTTTAAATCAAATTCTAATTAGAGATTTCATGTCTAGTCACACACAATAAGTAGACTTGTTAGCCAGAATGTATACGCCGATTTTAAAGAAATTAGAGAACAACTTCAAGAGTCTTAAAACATGACTCTTAAAAATATGACTCTTGGGGCTGGAGAGGTGGCTCAGGGGTTAAGCCTCTGCCTTGCAGGCAGAAGGTCCTGAGTTCGGATCCCAGATCCCACAGTATAGACGCCAGGCAGAAGCGGGGGCGGCCTGCGTTTCTGGACCTGGTAGGGCGGAGCCTGTGAATCCCGGGGCGGAGGAAGTGGAGGCGTCCATGGTGGTTCCCGAATTCGTCCGTGGTTCTACACACACAGACGCGCGCGCATACATACATTCGCACACACGCACAACTGAATAAATAAAAAAAAATTCTTTAAAAATTCTTTAAAAATATGACTCTTGCTGAACTAATTCAGAAATTCTGTAAATAAGAGACTATGCCATCTGTTCACTAGAATCAGTACACAACTATTTCTTATAGAGCACATAAGTTAATAAAAAATAGTAGTAAAATAAATCTTAATATAGTTTCTACCATAGTGACCTAATATGGGCCAGCTTATATGACAGCAGCCAGAAACTGGTATGCTCCAAAAGGAAAATATTAATGTATGGCACGTACCCCCTCCAACAGATTCATCTATACCATTTACGAAAATGTATAATACATATGGCACATGTATGGTTAATTGCAATGAAAAACATGGTCCTTATTGAAATCAAAATAAGCTCAAATTCCTTGGTGTATCTTAACTAAATCCCAAAAAAAACAGTGACAATAGGGTGGACCTAGACTCTGTGGCTATTTGGTGGCGCATTATAGATTAGATAGAATTGGAGATCCTGGAAGAATGGTTTCCATAAGTGCCTTTATCCTCAAGCAATGGGTTAGGTGCTTGAAAAATGTTTATCCTGAGGGTGGTTCCTGTGCAGCATTCTTTGCCCTGAAATTTTCTGGTATAAAAGCTGTCACAAAGTTTCAATAAAATGGGTTCAGATCATTCAGCCAAGAGAGCTGCTGTGTGTGTTTGTTCTCCACCAACTCCTTCGCCTCACTTAGTGGGGGAGGGGGGAGCCCTGATTTGGAGGTCTTAGCCTAGGACTGCGGCAAGGGCAGCCTAAGATATAAGTGATGATACCTCCCCTTCTCAACAATAAATAAATAAATTTAAGTGTAAGTAAATGAAAGACATCAGGTTATTTGTCCATGGGCCATCTATATTACTCACCTTGGCCAGAAAATTTGGAACGAGCAATACAGAATACAAAATGGTGGAGACAGGAAAAAGCATGAAATCTTCAAAAGAAACATAAAATAACATGGTTTAAATGGAAATGAGACATTGCTCTTTACCTTAGAAAGAAACTCAACTCAAGATAACGTAAAGGGAAAAAAAGAAAAGTATTGCTGCCCCCTTGAATATTTAAGAAATGTCACATGTTCCATGTACAGCTAGCTTTTGGGGCAGACCATATCATGGGATCTATGCTTTTGGCTTAATTCTAGCTTCCTTGTTCATTTTGATAAAACCAAACCTTCTCCTTGAGCAGAAGCAATGAGAGGCAACTCCAGATTTAGGTTGCAGTATTCACTCAGGGGCTCTGAAAGGGGGGAACCCTTTTACCTTCTGGTTCCAGATAAGCCACATCAAAAAATTGTAACTGGCCCTTTTGGATCATAGCTCATTCCTTGTCCAATCACTGGGTTCAGATAAAGAAGGCCTGTGGTGGTCAAGGCTACCTAATATATCCAAGCAGTAATTTTATATATTAAGATAGAGACACTGGGCATAGATTGATGATAGATAGTGAGTTATAGATAGAATACAGATGGATGATAGATGCATAGACAGATAATGATAAATACCTAGTTAACAGATGATAGAGTATAAACAACTATACATGGATGGATAAGTGATAAATAGCTAGATGATAGATAGATAGATAGATATATAGATAGATAGATAGATAGGTTCATAGATAAAAATGGATGTATAAATGATAGGTAGATAGATGGGACTGTAAATGGATAGATAAATGTAGATAATATCAGATAGAGGATAGATAATAGTAGATAGATATAGATAGGTAATATAGATGATAGGTATGTAAATAAATAGATAATACAAAAATAAGATAGAGGGAATTGTAAAAATAAAAGGCTACTACTAACTAAATATGAATAAATTTGAAAACTTACATGAAACAAACCAATAATCTTAGAAATATAATATAAAAAAGGTCAAAATGCAAGATTTATTTTGTATTTCTTAATGTAGAATGATTTCACTTATTTAACTCTTTTCTAAGGTCATTCAAAACAGCTTTAAAGTTTCATGAATACTCTGTACATATATTCTTAGATTTATATTTAATAGACTCATAATGTCACAGCAATCTAAATATATTTAAAATGCAACTTTTCCTTTTTCTTCTGATATATAGAAGTATATAAAAGGTATAGTGATCTTAGAAACAGATTATGCATCTCTCATAATGTAACAATTGGTTTATAAGATTTAGAGTTTTCTATGTGGACAATAATAGCCATGATTTATAAGAGACCTTTTCCTCTTCTTTCCAGTTTCTGCATTCCCTTCCTCTTCCTTGTCTTACTAGTGGCTAGTGACAAGAATATTTGCACCAGGGGGCTGAAAGGAAGCCATGGCAGTGAAATGCTGCTGGAGTTTGCATTTTAAAAACAAATGCTTTTGCTCAGAAAATGTGCAACATCATGAATAGAACTTAATTTGTAGAACAGTTTCAATGCATTCCTGGAGACGATTATGGAATTTTGTTCACACAAAAGTCTAGCACTGTGTTTGTTATTCTCAGAGCATGCCCAACCAAATCCATATTTAGATGGGTGGATTTGCTAACACATCATAGGAGGTCAGTCCACATTAATAATGTGGTTTATATTTTTCCTGTCTGTGGTTTTGTGGCAAAAGTTAAATGGTCTATTAAAAAGCTGTTAGGAAGCATTTACTAGGCAAAGCTTTATGGAGAATTAGACTCTTCCATTTCATGAGAGAGTGCTAGATCATGTGTGCTGGTTGAATTCTTTGTGGAAGAGTCCCATATATTTATTCAATTTCTTTAGTAGTATTTTTATTTAGCACTTGAGTAACTTAGGGTCCATTTTTCTTAAAATTTTTTCTAAGTGGATATTTTTGATGTTAAGTTTGTACAATTTTCTCATTTTTACATCCCACTGATTCTGTGTTTACATCCACTTTTCATTTGTGATATGGATTCCCTGAGACTTCTTTTTACTCTCAATCTCAACAAAAGTTGAATTTTAAGTATTTGCAGTGAACTCTCTCTTCACATTTTATTTCCTTTTGGTGATTACCCTAGAAGTTAGCCTTATTTTCCAACTTAATATCTAAAATTAACATCATAATCCATATCTCTAACAATATTGATCAAGTTGTAGTACATTTATTTGAGTGAATCCTTTCATATTTTGTATGCCTTTTCCCTAGGAATTTAGTAATTTTACATCCATTCTTGTGACTCTTATTTCATATGCATTTCATATGGCATTATCTCTGTTGATTCTCATTCTTCCTTATTTCTGGTATATTTGATATATTTATTGAGAGACCAAAATATTAACCTAAGACAACTTGGGATGTAAAATTGCAAAGCTTTCCTCCACAACAAGTTTAATTTTTTCTTTTCTTTTCAAATCCTGATTTGGCTGTGGCCTGGGACCATTTCATCACTCTGTCAATCCAATAAACAAGCTAAGGTTCAGCTTCCCCCATTTTGTATGTACAGATAAAAGCTGAACTTCCAGGGCTATGCATGTTTTAGGGCAAGGTTCTACTTCTGAGCTTCATCCCTACCTAGTGCCCCCATTTTGTAGATAATCTAACACTTATTTTCTCAGTTGCAATTTTTTTTTTACTTTTATTCTTTGACAGCTTCATGCAGGAATGCCACGAATTTATGTCATTTTAGCCCATGTGACCCATCTTCACATCACAATTCTCATTGTATACATTTGCCTTCAAAGAAAACCTAACATGAGACCATCTCGCTCAAGAATTAATCTCTGTTTTGATAGCTCCCTTACATCTGGGTCCAAGAGGATACTAAAATGTACCCAGACTTTGGTGCCTTTCAGTTGCTATAGCAGATCAGTCTGCCATTCCACCCCGCCTCCTCTTTTCATGTATTCCCATTGCCCTTCTTACTGGCAAAGTAACAATAGATTTAAAAAAGGCTTGAGCTACATTGTGATAAATCTTTTTTTTTTTTTTACAAAAGGTTATGAGAGAAATTTATGGAAAGTCCCATGTTTTCATACAAAATATGTAAGCTCCAAAGTTAGACACATATCTTAAATCTTTGATCTGGGACTCTTGGGAAATTCCTTATAGTCCCCAAGCTATAAGCCATAATTTTCTCATTCGCAAGTAGAGTCAAAAAAAATTGTCTTGAAGGAGTGTTGAGATATGTGAGAACATATATTGCACCAACGTCTTAGTTGCTTTTCTTGTTGCTGTGATAAAATACCCTGGCAATAGCAGCTTAAAAGAGAAATATATTTTTTCTGCAGTCCATTATTATAGGGGATTCAAGGTGGCAGGAGCCTGACGCATCTGGTCACATGGTGTCCACAGTCAAAAAGCAGAGATGTTCAGCTTGCTTTCTCCTTTTTATATAGTGTAGCACATTGTGAATAGGCAATGATCCTACTCACAATTAAGATGTATTCCCACATGAATTACATAATCAAGATACTCCTCCTGCACATTTTCAAAGGCTAAGATTAATCTAGATTATCTCTCACAGGTGTTCCCAAAGACTCATCTCCTAGCTGTCCAATGGATAACTGACATTATTTATTACAACTCATATTAGACAGTGGATAGTAGATGCTTTTACTCACAGTATATGATTTATCTTCATTCAACCTGTTAATTTGCTACAATTATAGCTCAATAATAACTTTAGTATGACAAAGCTCCAAATGCTTTTCTTTATCTACATGGAATGAGCAAAAGGGAGAATATTTTCCACTTTGAATCTGGGCATTGATGTACCCAAAAATGTGAAGCCTAATATTAGTTTAAATTAACAGTATTAATATATAATTTAATATGGAAATATTAAGACTCTGAAATGATTTCATAGATGCTACATGTATTAAACTTCCTTATAGATTTTTTCTTTTATTTCTACAATAAACTGGCTAACAGATAAATGACTAGGTTTTCGCATTTGTATTCAAGTAGCAAAGTAATTTCCTTCTCTGATAAATGAAGGAAGGAATGTCATCTGGTTGTGAACTGAAAGTGTCTGTCATTCAGATTGCATTCATGTTTGCTATTGCATGCTGCATCCAAATTTGACATTATGATACTTATAGCAATAGTTCATGGAAGAGACTAATATTGCAAACTCAGACATTGATCTCATGAGACTGTATCCAAGGCTATTTGATGACCAAGTCAGGTTTGTTAGGAAGAGACTGTAAATTCAGGGAGCTGACAAGGTTTGCAAATGGCTAGCAGATAATTTCTTTTTAGTGTTTCTTGACTTTACATCTTCAGCAAGTTAGGGAGATATTAATTTCTTTTGTCTGTGCTGTTGATATAAGATCACATTATAATAAAATCAAACTGAACTCATGAGCAAGCTGTTGGATATAAATCTCTCTGAATATCATTAGAATTCTCATGTGTACCAAATTATCAGTGGTTCTTCAATGATAGGATATACAATAATGTTAATGATAGTCAACCTGTTAGTTAATCTTATTTTAATTACACTTTCACATATAAATACAATGAATTTATGTCTTTTCACCCTTTATGCATTTTGAACCCATCCCATTCCACTCTTTTTTCCAAAACATATTTCTTTCTTCCAGTCAGTCTCCCTTCTATTTTCACATCTTTTTGTATTTGTGGTGCACTGGGTTTCATCTGGGATGCCAGTTCTGGCAAGCGCCCGAGTACTTGCTGGGACATGGATGATATATCAGCAGCAAATCATTAAGTAAGAAGCTCTGCTTCTCCAGTCTAGACTACCAATCTGATGGAGTCTGGAATCAACTCTGAATGTGCTGTGAGGATGTCCCCAGAGAGCTTTAGCCGAGGAGGGAAAAGCTGACGTCAGAGCCCGTGGCGTCTTCCCATTGGATAGCGAGGTTTAAGGAATGGCAGCATTGGTTGCCAGTGCACCTTTCTTGGCCTCTTCCTGAGTCAGTGCGTCTTTGCTGCTGCTGTCTCGGTCATCCCCATCCTCTGTTGGCTCCAGCTTCTCTGGCCTTGCAACATCGACTGGACATCAGCAACTCTCCAAGAACTTTGCAGGTCTTTAATGCCATCTTGAAACTGCTGAGGCATCCAGCTTTGTAGACTGAGAAGCAACTGAATTCTCTGTTTCTCCAGGGTGTACGTGGCTATTGTTGGACTACCTAACTCACACTAGGTAAACCAATCCAACCAATCTCCCTCTGTAATAAGTGCATTCTATCTGCCTTCTTCCTCCAGAGAACTCTGGCTAATGCAGTCAACATGTATCTTCTCATTTAATTTCCAGAGTGCTGACAAAATAGCTACTGCTACAATCTCCATCTATTGAGGAAAAACAGCAGGACAGAAACATTTTTTATGGTAGAAATGACAAGTGATAAGGGAGCAAAGAAATGGCCAGTATGAGCATACTTCTACTCAGACTCACCTGTGTGCTTCATATACATTGATTATATCCCCAATTCTTGGTTCATTTATCCAAAATCATCTGAATGGGTAAATGAAAATAATTATCAAACTACACATAAATAACTTAGGGAGCAAGGAGTTTGTTTCACAACAGAATCAAGGTTGAGGAAGCTGTCATGGTTTGAATGTGATTTGTCCCTGACTGGCTCATGTGTTTGAATTCTTAGTTGATGGTGTTGTGAAGGTCATGGTACTTTGGGATGTGGAGCCATGATGGAGGAAGGAGCATCATGGGAAGAGACCACCCTGCTTTCCCTAGCAGTTTGCCCCTGTAGTTTGCAGTTAGTTCTCTCAGCTTCCACAGTAGACATGATTTAAGCCACCTCCAGCTTCTACCAGCCCACATGACTTCCCGCCATAATGGACTGTATCTCCCCTCTGGAACCATAAGCCAAATAAGTCTCCCTTTTCTCCCCAAAAGTTGGGATTTTAAGTTGTCTCACAGCAATATAAAAGAATAATTGCAACAGAAGTTAAATCCAATATGATAAAATTTAAAAGGTAAGCTAGGGAGAAGGCTCAGGGCTCAGGCAAAAGAATCTGTGTTTAGATCCCCAGATCTCACAAAAAAATTCCAGGAAGATACGGCAGCAACCTGTAATTTCTATGATCTGGCCCTAGAAGGAGGAGCTTGGGAAGCTCCATAAAAAAGGCAGTAGAGAGGTAGAGTAATTCAGGATGATTCCCACATCACCCTTGGGCCTCTACAGGTGTACACAGTCACACTCAAATGCCCTCTGGTACCCATACACACACACACACACACACACACACACACACACACACACACACACACATTTCATGCCAAAATAAAAAGTTTTAAAGGAGGATAAAGGACATAGAGATTTGGTTAATAAAACATGGAAATATGGAAATGAGGAAAAATAGATAGGTGGTTTTGCAAGAAAACTGAAATTTTCAGTTGGCTTTAAAGATACATGGTAATGACTGATGATAAAGAGATAAGTATACAAATTACCTAGAAAGAGTTCTTACACCTATAAAAAAGAAAAAAGACAAGTCCAGCAAGAAGACTCAGTGTGTAAAGATAGTTGCTACCAAGTCTAACTGAGTCTGATCCGTGGTACCTACAAGGTAGAAGGAGAGAGCAAACTTTTGCAAGTTGCCCTCTAATCTTCATATAGACTATGACATGCACATACTCCATATATACATACTCACATGATAAATAAATACATGTAAATAAATTTTAACTAATTTCATTCTAAAAGCATGAAAATAGGATTGAAGATTTTAAAAGATTTTTTAAAATAGTAAAGAGAAGGACACATGAATGGAAGCTTACATGCAACCTGAGTGAGAGATGCTGATGTGTGACATGTCCAGGATGCGGGCAAGGATGGCAATGGATCATGCAGAGTGCCATTAGTCACCACAGTTCATTGACTTCTCAGTTGTGGGCACGGAACTAGACAGAAGAAGCCAGCTCTGGAAGCTAGGATGAAGAATGGATTGGCTCCCTGACTGACTGAAGAGAAGGGCACAATATATCAAACCCAAAATGAAGACTTATGAGCCAAGTGATCTGGTCAGCCAAGTCATCTGATATCATCCTTTATTTAACAAAGAAAAGCTCTTTTGCTCTAAATGTGCCTAAGTGCAGAAAGTCCAGTATTCTCAACCTTGTGGTGACTCTGTTGTCTCAACATGTAGTTAGAGCTGGCTTGTGATGTGGTTAAGAAAATAGTCTGAGGAGTCAGATCAGCAAAGTTTTTTTAATTTATATTTATCTTAAGTATTGGAATTGTCACTTTCTCAATGAACATGCTAGGGAAAACTATTAACCCCATTATGCCTCAACTTCCTCACCATAAGATGGTGATTAATAGTGCACCCCTATCAGATGCCCATTCATTAAAAAAAATTATTCATCCTTTATAGTGCATTCACTGTTTCAAATTCCCAAGGGTTATTTCCTGGAAAAAATATTGAATTCACAATAATATATCCACCTAAGATGGGTAACTTCTTCATTTGTTGCTCAGAGCAATTTATTTTTCTCTTTTATTTTTCAATCTAAAATTTGCATTGAAAGAAAACAAAAACTATCTTCCAATATTTTCTCAATATAAAATAGCAAATAAGCTATAACACACACACACACACACACACACACACACACACACACACACACACAAAGAGCCTTCCAATTTTTAAACTAAATAAGTGCTCACTAATAGATTTTTCTTATCACTCTTTATTTCACTATTAATTTTGATGAGAACTAGCATGATGAGAGGTTGGGGGATGTGTGTGCCTGAATGGTTGTGCCTCTGTTTGCCAGTGGCACGAAAAATAAGAGTAGCTGGGGGACACTGACCTTCATGGGTTTGTAGTTTTATTTTGTAGCATCATGAAAGGGTCATTTAACTTGGACATGCAAGTGCTCCTTTTGTTCTGTAAATAGCCCTTGAAGTGCACTAGAAATTGATTTTTGTGACACAGAACCCATAATGAATGAGCAGCAAATGTTAGGTGAAGAGTTTGAAAGTAGGTTATGTGCTTCAGAAACCAGATGTGAGGGGAAGAGAGAGACAGAGAGAGAGAGACACACAGAGACACACAAAGATACACAGAGAATAAACACTACTTAAAATCAGTCCAAGAATTCTAGTGCCTGTTTACATTAGCAGCTTCCAGCGGTCCACCTAAAGTCCTTAATTCTGCATCCAAGACCTCAAGGATCTGGTCTCTTTCATGTCCAGTACTTAGTTTTCAAATATTACAACCTCCATTAATCTGAATGTCCTGTAACTCTACCTTTGTGCTTCATCCAAATTCTTTCCAAAATCTAGACACTGGCAGTGTCTGGATTCCAGAATCTAGATTCCAAACAGATTCCAACAGATTCCAAATCCATATCACTATTTTTCCTCATCCAACAAATAACAGATTTTCACAAATATTTTCTTGTTGATTAAAAGTAAAATGGTATCTACATTCCTCTTCTCAACTGCCATAGTGATTATTTCTAAATCCATTATGATCCTATCTTCTTGTAACTGATTGATCCCTATATCCAAGTTGGTTTCCCTCAATCTCATACCTTCTTGCAGTTTCAACTTTTTTTCAATATGTTCATATTACTTATAAAAACAAATGGGTTTTGTTGTGATATTCTCATACCTGCCTGCAAGAACATTGAGCATGACTGCTTTAATCCATTTAATCCCTCTCCCTGATCCATTGATCCCCTTTCTTTTCCCAGATAATGGTCCTTCTGCTTTCCTGTCTGTGTTCCCTAGATTTGAGAAGAAAACATTCCATACTTATCTTTCTGAACTTGAGTTATTTAGCTTAGCTTCTTGATTTCCTGTTCTGTCTATCTGCCTTCTGTGAATGATGATTTCATTTCTTCTTCAAGACCAAACAAAACTCCATCTCAAATATATATATATATACATATATATATATATGTGTGTGTGTATGTGTGTGTGTGTATGTGTGTGTGTGTGTATTATATTATATATATATATATACACTAATTTCTTTATCCTTTCACCCAAAGATGGGTACCTGTAATAATTTTGCTATTTGCTATTGTGAATGCTGTCATGATATACATGGCTATCACTTGGCTGTTGGGAAGCAGGCATTATAGACGTAAATATATGGGTATACACAGTAGGACTTATTCCTTGGGTTATACACTCACAAGTGATATAGTTGGTTCATATATGATTATGGAAATATACTGATTTCCATAGTGAGTGGATTTTTTCACGTACTCTGCATCAGTATAAGATGGCTTCCTTTCCCTCACATCCTCAACCAACACTGTTGTTTTGTGTTTTCTCACTGGTTAGCCATCCTCACTAGGGTAAGATAAATTCTCAATGTAGTTTTGATTTACCTTTCCCTGGAGGGTAAAGATGTTGAATATTTTTAATGTTTCCATGTGCTACTTGCAGTCTTCTGAAAATGCCTGTTTGGTTCATCTTCCCATTATTTTGTGAGATTGCTTGCTCTGCTGGGGCCTTTTCTGAATATTCTCAATGTTATTCCCTCTCAGGTAAGTAGGTAGAGATTTTTCTTCCATTCTATAAGGTGTCTCTTCATTGTTTTATTTTCTTTGCTCTATGGAAATATTTTAATCTGATGCAATCCCGCTTTCCAGTTTTTGATAATTTTTCCTGTGCTATTTTCCTCCTATTCAGAAATTTGTTGCTTATTCAATATGTGAAGTGTTTGTCTATGTTTTCTTCTCCTAGGTTCTTGCTTTCAATCAAGGGTTCTTACAATGGCTGATATGTCAACGACCTCCCCCCCAAAGTCTAGCATGGATCACAGGGGAGAAGACTTCAGGCAGTAGGATCCTTAGAGGCAAGAGGTTAAACAGTCATAATAGAGTTCCCATGCTAGTAGGCAGCCCAAGAAGGGGCCCCAGCTATGCCACTGAGTCCTGAACCTTCACTAATGCAGATGACTCAGAGGGAGGGTCTGTGCCCGCATAAATGGATGCTCTGGGGGATGTCAGAGAGGAAGTATGAGGCATGGGGTAAGGGGAGAGGGAGAAGAGGAAGAAATGGGGAATGATGAGGGAGGGGAGGGAAGGGGAAAGGGAAAGGGGGATTACCTATTGAGTTTGTGTGATTAGGCAAAAAAAAGTGTAAAAAAAAGAAAAAAAACTAGGGTTCTTAATTTATTTTGAGGTGATTTTTTTGTAAAAAGTAAGAGATAGGGTTTCAATCATACATTCTTTGATATCCAGTTTTCCCAGAAAAAAAAATTCTTAAGGAACCTACGTTCTTCATAGTACTTTAGTGTCATGGTGAGAGTCAGATGTCAAATCCTTGGGTCTGTTTCTGGATACTCAAAGACCCTGATCTATATATCTGTGTTTGGACCAATACCATGCTATCTTTCTTATACTAAGCTTCTGTGGCATAATTTTAACTCTGGCATCCTGACAACTTTTGTGCTCATGGATACTGTGTTTATTTTAATCTGGATCTTTGTTTTGGAGAGTTCTTTGTTTCTTGAGTTCTTTGAAGAATGTCAGTGGTATTTTGATGCTAAATGAGTTGAATTCGAATATTGCTTTTGGTAATGTGGCCTTTCTAACAATATTAATTCTGCTGTTCCTTGAACTTGGCAAAGCCATTCCACTGTCTGGTATTTATATTTATTCCTTCAGTATCTTACAATTTTAATCTTTGAAATCTTTCATCTCCTATTTTGGACTTATTCCTGGATATTTTATTCTTTTCAAAGATTTTCTCAATGGGACTGTTTTATTGACTATTTTTTATATCAGTTTTATTACTCAGCTATGTAAAAACCTGCTGATTTGGGTATGCTGATTTTATATCCTGGCAAATTTCTGAGCTTGATTGTGAAGTCCACCAATCTTTGGGTGGAGTTTTTAGAGCTCTGTAATATAGAATCACATCTTCTGCAACTGGGCATAATTTGATTTCATCCATTTCTATTTGTGTGTTTTTTATTTATTTCTCTTACCTTATTGCTCTGCCTGCATTTTATCAACAATGAAAGTGATGAGACTGGACACTTTTTTCATTCCTGATGTGAGAGAAGATGCTTTCAGTTTTCCCCCATTCAATATGATACTGAGGGTGTGTTCACCATATATCTCTTTTGGTATCTTAAGACATGGTCCTTCTTTATCTAGTTTTCTTAGAGCTTTTATCAAAAAGGGCTATTGGGTTTGGTCAGATGCTTTTACCTGTATCTATTGAGATGATCATGTGATTTTTATCCCTGATTCTTCTTATGTGTTACGTTGTATTGAACCGTTCTTTTTCTTTTATTTTTATTAATATTTAATCTTATAAATTACAAATGTAATGGATGATTATCCCTGACCTTTCCCTCTCCCATCCACCCTTCCCTTCAGCAATCCATCCCTCTCTCACCCACTCTTCTGCTTGTCTGCACCCCAAGGCTTGTTTGCACCCCAGGGTTCAAATTCCTAGAATGAAACTAATTTAATGGCAGTGTGTGGTGTTTTAATATACTATTGCATTTGGTTTACAAATATTTTCCTGGAGATTTTTAATGTCTGTGCTATCTATACTTTAATATTTTTTCCTATATCTCTCTCCAGCTTTAGCATGAGAAGTGGTGTAAACAAGAGCGGATTCACACTTCCCTTTCTATCTCACAGAATGACTTGAGGGATGTTGGTGTTACTTCTTTAGAGATATAGTAAAATTCAGCTGTAAATCCATCCAGTCATAGGCTTCAGTGTGTTGGGAGACTTGTTTCTGTCTTTGATGTAATTACTTGCTATCGATCTGTTTATGTTTTGCATCCTCTTGCCTAAATTGTAATAGATCATCTGTGTCTAGAAATTCATCAATTTCTTCTATGTATTTTCACTTCAACTTCTGGATTTCAGCGGTATCAGCTGCAATATATCTTTTCCTCTCTGAGTCTATTAACTTGGGTCTTCTCGTTTTTGTTGATCATACTTTGTGTTGCTGTGACAGAACAGCAGATAAAATAACAATCTACAGGGAACAAAAGATTAAGTATAGGTTCAGAGATTTCAGTTCTGAGCTCCATTGATTCTGGGCTATCAGTGAGGTGGAACAGCATGTGAATAGAGGAGTGTGGTGTAGAAGCCACCACCTGGTAGTGCAGAGAGACAGAGAGAACCAGGAAGGAAGGGGAGACCAGATATAAACCTCAAACACCCACACACATCACCCACTAGCAAAAATTATATTTAAAATAATCAAGAAAATAAAAAAGAAAAACATTATTTTACCAGAAGTCAAGCTTCTCTGAGAATGGGGACAGATAATAGAGAATTTTTTGTTTTCTTTGTGTCCATTTTCCCATTTTCTCCGGCTGTTTTCTGCTCATTAACAGTCACTCTTTTTCTTCCCATTGCTGAATTCTATATACCATTATGATATTATTGTCCTAGACTTTTTAAAACTTTTTATTAGAAGCGATAAGCACCAGACTATTAATAACTTCTATGTGCTGAAAAACAGTAGGCAAGTTTTTTTTTAACTGTATGGATGCTCTTTTTGAGATATTTGAAATTACCACTGTGCTTTCAAAAAGCAATTTTTTTCCGTGACTCTATGGCACCTAGAAGTACTTAAAGAATAATTGTAATACTAGATGTTAAATAGTAAGATTGTCAGTGCAGGTGTGAGTGCAACATGCTAGAAAAGTAAATTTGGAATCCCTCTGCAATGTTGCTGCAAACTGTCCTCACTGGAGGACAGAATTGCACTGCAGTAGGAGGAAAAAGCTTAGGGACTCTGACAGGTCAGAGAACAGCAAGGTCTCCATAACTCCATCTTCTACACTGTGCAAATGCACTCTAATGTGGCTGTATGGAGTTTGTCCTTCAAGACAGTTCATGCCAAGCTCAGACATGCCACGATCCAAAGCTGCACAACTTTTAAATTCAGAATGCCATCCTGTACTGTCCACCTGCGCCCACTTCTCTGCCTTTTACTTGTGACTGACCTGAAGCCTATGGGATGGGGTGGCTTCACTTTCTCTTCTCCCCACCCTGACATCGTGTTCACTTCATGAGTTTTACAGTCCAGATCACTTTGCACAAGAATTGATTGTTGGGGCTGGAGAGATGGCTCAGGAGTGAAATCCTTTGCCTTGAAAACAAAAGGACCTGAGTTTACATGCCCAAGATCCCAAGTAAAAATGTCAGATGGAAATGGCAGCAACCTGCACTTCAGACCCAGAAGGCATAGTCTGGGAAACCCCAAAGCAAAGCCATAAAGAGGTAGAGTAATTCAGGGTGATTCCTGTAGCTACCTGTGGAGAGCATGAGGAAAGTTTCAGTGAGGAGGAAATGGATGTGGACTTGGAAAGATTAGTAGAAGACATAATAAATGAGGAAGCCTGTGTGTAATATTAAAATGAGGCAAAAACAATTATATGTAACTGTGTGATAAGTGGTCAGATGCGACGGCCTAGCTGTGGTGTGATAAACAGACATGTATCCTAATGATGTAATGTGGTTGTGTGATAAGTGGTCAGATGCGACGGCCTAGCTGTGGTGTGATAAACAGACATGTATCCTAATGATGTAATGTGGTTGTGCATTGGCATGATAATAAACAGTATTTAAGACAGGTCGAGAACCGGGACCTCAATTGGGTAGGGACAGAGCATCCCGAGACTCTGTCCAGTTGGCAGCTGAACTCCCTGACGCAGCTTCAGCCAAAGTACGTCCTGCTACCCTGAGGACGTGACCGTTGATCATCCGGCACCCCTCAGCTCTGGCAGTGCTCAAAACGACTCTTTGTCTAGCTCCAGTCAGGCTGGAGACCTGCCCCCTGGAATAGGCCCATCAGTAAGCCCCTGTGTGGTGTGATTATTCCTGGGCGGCGTAGACCTCCGGGGAGGTAGAAGTCAGCGGTACAGGCCCCCCAGGTGTGCTCGCAACACTGCCCTTGGGCTTCCACAGGCACACACAATTAAGTGCCCTCTTCTATACACAACTACACTCACATACTCATACCCCCACACATGCTAAAAAAAAAAACCCAAAAACTGTTTTCTCAGTTATTTCTTTTCCTGGGTACCTGAGATTTCATTATATACTACGACAATAAAATTCTTGATGCAAGCAACTTATGGGAGAAAGTTTGATTCCAATTTATGATTCCAGGTTCTTGACTAGAGGGATGTTACAGTAGCGAGAGCCAAGACAACAGATCACAGGACATCCACAGCAAGAGCAGAAAGCAAGACCCAATGCATGCCTGCCTGCTTGCTTGTCGACTTGCCCGTGCTCATTAACCATCTTCATACAATTCTCCACTCCCTAACTAGGGAATAGACCTGCCCACAGTGGGCTGGATCTTCCCACGTCAATTACACAATCGATACAACCCCTCGTGGACATGCCCAGAGGCTAGCCTTAATCTAAGAATACCTCTCAGGTGTGTTTAGAAATTTGTCTCCTGGTTGTCAGATGAACAACTCATATTAACTCTCACACTGGGAAACAAACTTGTTGACAGAAAGAACCATATATGATTTACTTTTTCATTCCTGTATCATGTTGCCCAAGGTCCAGAGAACATTAGAGTAGTTTGGAACATGCTAGAAAGGTAGAAATGGGAAGACAGAGTAAGAGGCTAAACTAGCCATTCCACCACAAGCTTCCACTGATTTGGGATAAAATTTCCTAAATCCTGCATCTCACACCTTGGAGTCTAGCATAGAGCAAGCATGAGAAATTATGTTAAATTAATGAATGAGCAGGGAAAGTTTTCACTAATAGAAACGGACTGACTAGCAGAGCCATAATATCTATTTCCTGCAAAACTTGGACAGTCATATGCCTATTCCCATAGAACATGAAAGTTATGTTGCTGCCTTTGCCTGGAGCCTGCTTCATGTTAGACCCATGGGACTCTGTGTCTTCACATGACCCTCGTATACAGATGGTATTGCAACTCTTTGCACCTTCCAAGCACACATAGAGGCAGAGCCACTATGTCTACCATTTCCCTTTTCGGTAACTAATATATTTGGTGATTGGATGCCAAGCATGAGCGAATGATGATAGACAGCTCCCCAATTTTTCCTTCAGCAGAGGTTGAATGTCCATGCTAATGACATAGTCACGGCCTACTTGCTTTCCAGTCTTGTCTTTGCTACAATCCCACCCATCCTGCACTGAATGAAATTCCCAAAGCCTGCCTTATCTCATTTCTCAGTTGAGAACATCTTTCCGTGCTTCATTCCTGCATCTCAGGTCAGTCGATCCTCCTGTTGGGATGGTCCACGTGTTTGACTGAAGGGCAGGCTGAGGGGCACTCTTTCTGTTTCAGCATGTCTGCGGTTGTTTGTCCAGTGTGGATCTTTTCACACATCGCTGATCCTCTCCAGTCATGTCCACCCTAGAAAAATGCACGATACTTAATGCTGCATACATATAGCGCTCATCATTTTGCTAGTTTCAGAAATTAACCTTTTTCAGAACATTCTCATGAGACATCTGTTGAATAAATTATTGAACATGTGACCCACAATAGTAATGAATGTGGACAGTTTCAGCGATGTTGGGAGGAACCTTATTAATTGTCTTTGCTTACTTATTCCACCCACCTGCATCTGAAGGTTGACCTCACTTCAGGATGTCAGGAGAACTCATCCTCACACCCATTACCTACAGACTCCATGGGCCCCTGATTTAGTGTGAAATTAGTATGGAGCTGACATGTTTGCTCTCCTGTTTCTGCCAGGAACTTCTCATCAACAGTAAAAGATTCTCTCTAAAGGGCTGGAGAGATGGCTCAGGGGTGAAAGTTTTTCCCTTGAAAGCAAAAAACTAAGTTCAAATCCCCAGATCTCTCTCTCTCTCTCTAACACACACACACACACACACACACACACACACACACACACACACACACCAAAACAAAAACAAAAAACAAAAACAAATAAAAAAACAAATAAAAAAAAAAAACATCCTGTAATTTCAGTCCCAGAAGACTGAGCCTGGGAAATCCCAAAGCAAAACAGTAAGGTAGAAGAAGAGTCCAGGATGATTCTTGAAGTCCCACAGCTTAGGCGTCCTCTTGTACACAGGCCTACATATATCCACCCACATGCAAAACACACACACACACACACACACCACACACACACACACACACACACACACACACAGATTCTCTCTAAGGAACTTAATGACTACACAGAAGTTCAAAACTTTTTCCCTGTTTTTAACCTAATGATTCAAGATAGACAAGACTTGTCTCTTCTCCATAATAAAACACATATTACAGACTTTGGTCCAGATGTCATTCTTTGGTTCCCATTTGTGTTTAGCCCACAAGGGAGTCACAAGGTATTCCTGAAACAGAAATAGTTTGACTAATTCATCCTCATGCCCCTGAGCCATTGCATGCGTGGCACCTGTCACATTGAGACCTGACCTCTCCTGGGACGTTGGCGGCGTGAACTAATGATTTTCAGGGCTCCCCTGAAGGTACCATGGACAACGCGGTCATCTAGAAAATGACTTTTTAATTTCTCTGTGCAGTCAGGGTGAAACGAAAGTTCAACCACAAATTTAAAAGTCTTTAATAGGATAGAGGCTATTAAATATTTAAGTAAGAGTCAAATGGATATTGGTGCTGTGATAAGTTGGCTGCAAAAACCAAGGAAATGAGCCGCAGGTCCAATCTCAGCTAAATCTTATCCTTGGCTTCCTTACGTGGGAGCTAAGAGATAAACCAAATAACTTAAATTATGTCCCAGTTCTCCAAATGAACATTTCCATTTACAAATTAGATAAAAGTATTTGGAGATTTCAATATATGGCTCACTTTGTATGTATATAGTTACAATAAAGAATTGGAAGGTTTAAAGGCCGAGTAGTGAAATAGCAGAGACATACATAATGATGCCTTTCAGGACTGAAAAAATTTGTAGGGAAAAATTCTTACTTCTCCATCCCACATTCAAAGTCTTGGTGCCCTTTGCCCTGATGCTTACTAACATGCTAACCAGCAAGTGCAGGGACAAAAGGCTGCCAATATACATTGTGCTTCTCATGGATTCATACTTCATGCTACCTGCTTCTTAAGCCTCACTTTGAATCTAGAACACTCTGAAATTAATGACTATGACTTCATTTCCTAATGCCATGCCTGCAACATGGGAAGAGCTTGTTTATAAGACCAGGAAATATTTACAGAACTGTTTGCAAAATTCCCTATTAGTGTTAATGTCTTTCATTCTTCCTTCCTTTCCTTCTCAGGATACAGCCATCAAGTGTGCTGTCTAGCTGCCTAGATAGTCCCACAAGTCACCAGCAGACCTCATGGCTACATCCCTGTCTCCATTTCCCAGGCACGTGCTCTTCACACCACTGGTGGGAAGCTTAATGTTCATAGCACAATCCTGAGAAATGTGAGCAGGTCATACAGCTCCACCTAATGCTTCCTGGGCTTCAACATGTCAAGCCTCATGTGGTTTGAATGTGAACCGTCCCTCCCAGAGGGTTCTAGAAAGTTTAAGAGATGGAGCCTTGTTGGAGCAAGGCACATCACAGATTGGAAAGCCCAACCCTGCTTCTTTTAGCAGTCTGCTGTTGCAGATAGGCTTGCACTCTCTGCCTCCATGATAGACATGACCGGAGCCACCTCTTTTCTGCCTTTTCTGACTATATCTCCCGTCTGGAACTGAAAACCAAATAAACCTTCCCTTTAGCTCTTTAAGCTGGTGGCACAAGTCTTGTCTCACAGCAGCACATAGACAAGCAACTCCAGAAACTCTATTATTGATATATAATGAATCCAATCCAAACAAAAGGTTGGACTACTACAACAGAAATCTCCCTCTCATGGTAACTGTCACCACCAAAAATATGCATAATAATGCTAATAGATGATAATCAAACCAAGCATGCTGATTCCTACTTTATCATTTGCATTTATCATTAGCCTGAGACCTTGGTTATGAGATTATGCCAAAAGTATTCTGTTCTTTATTGTAAAGGTTGGTATCAGGATCAAAAATTTTATTTTCCTAAGTTTTGATTCTTTGACAGTTTCATAGATGAATACAGTGAATTCAAGTTATTTCACTCCAATGGCCTGATTCCATACCTTCTTATTTTCCCATGAGAGCCTGCTTCTGACCAACCAGTCTCCTGCCTACTTTCTTGTCTTCTAGCATGTGTGGCCCACTGAGTCTCTTCAGGGTTGACTATACTAACGTGTGCCTGAGCACTGGCTGGAGTGCAGGTGGTAGATCAGTGATATACCACTGTAGAAAATAGCAGCCCTTCTCAATAGCCAGCAGTACCAGCCTGTCCACGAGTTGTGCTTGGTACCTCATGAAATCTTTTCCCTTCTACAATGAAATGTTGACAGGCCAAATGGTGTGCCTGAACTGATGGGTGCATCAGGGAATGATACATTTTAAAATGGAGAAGTCATTGTTAAAAATATCTTAAGGGCTTCATTCAACAGGACTCGAGAGTTTCTGAAGATGGTGGTGTGTAAGCCTCAACAGCTTGAAGGTGCAAAGATGCCAGAACTACTGGCCAAGCCCAGAAATAATGAAGAATGATCTGAACAAGTTTGAAGGCTGGTTCTTTTGTTCTTTGGGAACCAAGGAAATCAGGATGTAATGCCTGAAATGGGGCATTCTGGTAATGCTTCTTCTTTTTTTTTTTTTTTTTTTTTTTTTTTTTTTTTTTTTTGTTTCTCAGCCAGGAGTTTTTCTTTGATGAGGTTTACTTATGAAAAACATTAGTCTTTTTTTTTTTACTGATGCGTTTGTTTGGTTTTTAAGAAAGTATTCCATCTCTGGATCCATTTTCTCACTGTTAGAATAATATGCATCTGAAGAAGGTCACTGGAGCAATAGAGTACATGTCAAAGCAAAACGCTCCTCTATTTTAGCCTCCAAGTCTGATGATAAGAGGTAAAACTGAGCAACACAAGACTTGTGGTGGGTGTGCCTCTGTTATTTGCAGATAGAACTAACCCATGAGCAAAAATACTTTAAGTTAAATAACTGGCATGTAAACTCTGTCAAAAGAGAATGATTTCCCCTGGTCAAGAGCATCTAGGTTGAGATCAAAAATTATGATTACCGCCATGGATTCCTAAGGCCATGTTCTACATGGCCTGCTCTATCATTAAAAAGGCTTAGGAAATTAGTGAAGCATACTTGTGAGTGCTTCTGTATGGGACACACCCTGGATGTAGGCAGCTCTGCCCAATGGGCCGTTTGCCCCATGCATTGAAAGCAGGAGAAGGGAGCCCAGCAGCATGTGTGAGTTCTTCTCCTTCATTGGGCGTGTCTTTGCTGATTACCATTGTCCATGGACCCTGGGCTCCAGTTTCGTCAACCTTTCGGTGCTGACTCACACCAGAGACTCTGCAGGGAACCTCAACCTTGGACTGGGCCCACGACTTCGGTGGTTCTGATTCTGTAGCTTCCAGATGGTTGGAATGAGCACTTTTCTGACTCTTCAGTATGCAGGTCATTGTAGGACTATGCAGCTCCTCATCCCACAATTTGAAACACATACACACACACACACACACACACACACACACACACACACACACACACACTTCTTTTTTTAGCAATTTTTTTGTGTGTGCATGTGTGTGCATATGCACAAGAGAGTACTCAAGCATGTTTGCCTGATTGCTCCACCTTTTTAATGCTTTGATCTGAGGTTTCCCAGGCTCTGCCTTCCAGAGTCAGAATTTCAGATCACTGCTGCATCCTTAGGGCATTTTTACATGGGATGTAGGGACCTGAACTTAAAAGCCTTTTGCTTTCAAGAAAAAGGCTGCAAACCTGAGACACCTCCCTGGCTCTTTAGCAAGATTATTTATTTATTTATTTGTGTGTGTGTGTGTGTGTGTGTGTGTGTGTGTGTGTGTGCATGTGTAAGAGGTCACTGTGTGTGCCTGTGGAATCATCTTGCCTGGATTATTCTAACCTCCTTTTGCTTTGCTCTGTGATTTCCCAGGCTCTTTCTTCCAGGCTCAAAAGTACAGGTCACCAACATAGCTGCCTGGTATTTTTACATGGGATCTGGGGATCTCAACTCAGGTTCTTTTGCTTGCAAAGAAAAGGCTTTAGCCCCTGAGATACCTTCTTAACCCTTTAGCAGAATTTTAGCACACCTTACATTATATTATTATTATTATTATTATTATTATTATTATTATTATTATTATTGTTTGTTTTTGGAAACTTCCAAGAGGTAGAACAGAGAGGAGCTCGGTCAATGCAGGCATAGAAATAGTCCCAGTTTCATTAGGTCCCCTGGCATGCAGTGTAAGGGAGATCTAGTGAGCAGCTAAAATCCTCCTTACCATTAAATAAGTTTCTTCCCAGACAGCCAGGATACCAGCTTCTAAATTCATATGAAGTTTCAGGCAAACAAGCTGTTTGATGAACATATACCCATAGGAATATCTATCCCGGTAAGAGGCTGAATTCATTTTAAATGCCAATTTGATCCTAGTTCAAAGCAAGACAATCCCCTAGAGGTCACATTCCTCCTGAGCTAATCTTCTACAAAAAATGATGAAATATAGATGCATACAAACTTCAGTTTCAATCCAAAGATCTTTATTTTAAGAAAATGCTCCAGGAATTATGTCAGATTACTGTCCACCACTAGAAAGTTCTTGCTGATGCTATTTGGGGCCAGATGGAACAGAGCAACTTACATAACCACCCACAGCGATGACCCAGTGGTCTTCCAGGACTGATGAGTGGGGTATTTGTGATCTATAAACACCATTACGGACTTAGTGGCCTATGCAGGAATAATTTAAACAAAAACAAGTGAACAGCTTGGCACATTGCTGGAGGCAATTAGGGGAAACTCTAAATTCTATTATTTCATCTTCTGAGTGATTTGAAACTCAGTGGCAAGCATATGGAGAGACTTAATCAAAATTTACTAAGTTACACTTGTGTATACTTTTTTGTCCAGCATCTGAATTAACTCGCTGCTTTTTTTTATGCTATTGAGACCATTTGTGAAACTAAGGGAGATGTGCCCTCAATGTGGGATAGTATCACCTGACCCAATGGGAAAGCTAATGAGGATTCTGTCTACATTCTCCTTCTGTAAATCACGGGTTTTGGATGTTTTTAGTATTTTTTATCCTTTTGATTAATTGTTTGATGAACAATTATAGATGAACTATAATCTCAAAACTTCTGATTTCTCTTAGATCATACCTCTTTTTTCATTCATTCATGAAAACATTTTTTATTTAAATTATTTTATTTTTCTAGTTTTACAAATTGAGTACTCATCCCCACTTCACTCCCTCCCTTCTCCCATCCATTCCCCTTCCCCTTCCTTCTTCAATTCATTCCACTCCCTCCCATCCTCCTGGCTATTCACTTCATGGATCCTAGGGCTCCCTCTGGCCTGTCTACTCTTTTTATGAGTACATAACTGAGATGTGACAGAATTGTGGAAGTCTTGAGAAGAGTACATAATTTTTTTTAAATTTTTTATTATTATTATTATTATTTATTCAACTGTGTGCATATGTGTGTGTATGTGTGCGCGCGTCTGTGTGTGTGTGTGTGTGTGTAGAACCACGGACGAATTCGTGAACCACCATGGACGCCTCCACCTCCTTCAGCCCCGGGATTCACAGGCTCCGCCCTACCAGGACCAGAAGCGCAGGCCGCCCCCGCTTCCGCCCGGCGTCTATAAGTGGGATCTGGGATCCGAACTCAGGAGCTTCCGCCTGCAAGGCGGAGGCCTAACCCCTGAGCCACCTCTCCAGCCCCAGAGTACATAATTTATAGAGCTCTTTTGTCTCCTTAAGGAGGAGGGAGGTCACCCCAGGAGGCATTTCTCCATCTAAGTTCTCTGAGAATATAAATGAGAATAACATCTGGGCAAGAATGATTTGAGGGACTGCTTGTTGTCAGACTGTTCTAGATTTCAGCATACCCCAGCTCACTAAACTATCAACACATCTGCATGAAGCAGATACCGTATCTGATCACATAGAGAAGTAATTCTAGACTGACAGCAGAAGATCATTTTCCCAACTCCTAACATTCTACAGAACAGAATCGGCACATGCTGTCTCTACTTCAAAATGCCACTTGTTAAGACAACCATTATTCTCCAGTGAATCACTATGATGGATATCTAGCTCCTATCCAGTTCCAGGTCATGTGCATAAATCCATTTTCTGCATAGTAACTAAGATGATCAACTCAAAGCACAAATCATGCCATATTAAGCCGTAGTCAAAATCCTTCAGTGATTTTCTACCCTTATTAGAGTAAAACTGAGTCATTCCCAGGATCTACAGTTCATGTCCCAAACCAGCTCATGTTTTGAAACCTTGTTCCTCAATGGTGGTGATATTTTTGGAGGTTCTGGAAGATTAAGGAGGTCAAGCATACTCAGAGGGAGTGGGTCACTAGAATGTTCTTTGGAGTCATATTACCTCCATCTGCTTCCTGTTGCTCTCCTCCTCTCCCTGGCATTTACGGATGGAAACCACTCTGCTCTACAACTGTTATAATTTTGTCCACTGAAACCATGAGTCAAAGTAAAATTTTCCTCTTTTTAAATTGTATCTGTCAGGTGTTCTGTCAGAAATAAGGAAATAACTAATACAAGGATCTTTATATACCATCTATACTCCTCCCAGAATCTTCCAGCTACTGTTAAAATTCTCACAAGTCTCATAATTATTCTTTCTCATTCTCTCCCCTTGATACTGCAACAATTTCCAATTTCTCTCTATTTCCATTTGACCATGCATGTTGCTTTATACATAGCCCTTGTTAGCTCTACACTGCCTTTTATTATTTTTACAACAATTTTATATATGAAATGATTAATTTGTTTAGTAGGTATGCATCTATAATATCCTATTAAAATGTAAACTACATTTATATCTTTGTACTTTGAACAATATTTGAGTCTTTCTAAAAGGTATAAAATATAGTTTTTACATAAATGAATTAACTTATTTATCATGTGAGTTAAAGGTAATCTTTAAACCCAGAGTATCTCCTATTTATTTTTTCATTTCACTTAAAGGCTAAAGAAAAAAACTGAAGAAGTAGATATTGTAAAAGCATTTCTCCTCACAAGAAGAGAGATATGTTCTCTGAAACACATAAAATAATTGCCTTTTAACAAAATACCTTTCCCATGAAAAACTGTCTAAAATCCCAGAAACATCCAGTTCAATGATTAGTCTGTTAGCCAACATGTGGGTGCCTCTATTTGCCACCTTACAGGTCTGATTCATGAAGCAGTAGTAAGTGGTAATCCTACCAAACCCTCCCCTGGCATCTTGCCTTATCCCCAGTCCTGGTGTAGCCATCCAACCAGGAAAGGTGACATTTCAAGAGACATTTGGACTTGGGAGTGTGGGAAGGGGTCACTGGATCTCTTATTTCTTCTTCTCACATGGCCATGTTGAATACACCTCTTTTCACCACCTTTCACTATGACTTATCTTTACCTGGCACATGAGATTAGCTGACTGAGATTAGTGATTGAGAATGCAGAACATTTCTGACAACCTCCAGTAATGGTTGGTGTTGGGGTGCCTGACTGTGTTTTCATTTCCCAAGAACTAACCTCATCTTGATTTTTTTTTCTTTCTGAATCTTTGAGACTGATCTGTATTAAGGAGCCTGTTTCATACTTAAGTGTGTTTGCTACTTTTGTGAGTCAGACTAGCTCATGGACGCACGTACTGAACCAAATTTCAAGATGAAGGCTAGTCACCCAGCATAGACCTTCCTACTTACCTTTAAGATGCAAAAAACCATGGCACTTGCAGGGAATTGGAGAGGAGACTTAAACCTCACTCTGACCACACCCTTGTACTGGCTGTAGGTTCCGTGGCTACCTGCCATGGTTTCTGTCTCTTTTGATTTCATTAGTACTCTTTCCACTTCTCTTGCACTGCCTTAACTCATGACATGTCTTAAATGCTATTGTCTATGGGAAGACTTCTCTTCTTTCCTATAGAATCACATTAAGAATTGTACCTTGCTGGCACCTCTGCTTTTTGCCTGTTGTACTGTGATGTAACACTTCATTTTTTTGCCTACACAGACAGGACAGTCTTCCTCCACGTATTTGCTTTTCACCCGGGGCTTACAGGCAGTGCTTAGCACTCGCAATGCTAGGAGTCACTTTCTTGGTTTGCTGTATCACCTTAATTCCTGGTTTGGAAACATCTGTGGATCAACTTGCTTAAGTAGGCTGACTATGCATTGAACAGCGATTGGTTGCTTTTAGCTTGTTTGCCCACTACCCTCCTCCACTCACAAGCATCATTATGAGCCTCAGAGAACCACAGTTCCCATCAGCTCCTGACACCCAGAGCCCATACTATGGCCAGCATGAACTCCTCATGCAGGCAACACTGGGTTTGTTATCCCTGACACGCAGTAATCAACCTAGGACATGATTTGCATGTGGGAAAGAGGACAACATCACTAAAAATTACTTTCCAGTGACCACTTCTAATAGGGCCTCAGTCAAAGCTAAAGAAACTGACCAGTTGTAAAATCTGAAAACAACTTGTTTCTCTTATTCACTGTGAAACGGTGTAACTTCCAAACGCTATCTAAGGTAGCATGTTTACCGGAGATGGGTCTGAATTTCAAAGCAATTTAGGGAAGAATCATACTGTCAATCTTTTTTATCTGAAATTTAAGAGTGCACAAATCAAATACCTGGCAATCTGCTGACTAACAGTGGGTAGGTTTTTCCTGATTAGAAATGAAAGTCTTGCTTATTTATTTGAAAAGTGAAGGAACTCATTTCCTATCTCTTTTATCACCTAGGACTATGATTGATGTTTTCAGTTCAGAAAACTTTATCTGTCTAAACCTTTTCTACTGAAATGAGTCTCTGAGGTTTCTACCACCCTGGAACACTTAGTCTGTGCTGCAGGAACACTGCTAAAATTCCAAGACAGTGCGAAGGAAAGCTGAATTTCAGGAGCACAGCTGTTCCTTTTCAGCCCCTGCAACTCTTTCCAAATACCCAGTTCTCATCTCTGCAGTTCCTATAGCTTCTACCTTCCTCGGATTATGCTTCTCTAGGACTCCTCGTCCTCCCAGACTGCCTCAGGATTTCTCCTTCCAAACTTACCCAACAGTATCCTAGAATCATATCTTCATGAAAATTTTCTTGCTCCAGATTCCTCAAATTATACTTTTTTTGCCTGTTTCTGAATCACATTAGTTGGTTTATCACCAAACAGAAATGTTTCACCCCTTTTAAAGCCAGGGCTGTTTCTGTCTTGAACTCTTCTAGATAAGCAAAGACAAGATGCACATTGTCTTCTGTGGTTTGCTTGCACATCCATCTCACAATGCACACGGAGGGGCAGGCATAGTAAAATATTTTTGTCTAGTCTCTTATGTGTCACATAAATATTAGATGGACATCATGGAAATACCTTATTCTATGGCATGAGGGCAATGATCTGACCAAATGCTGACAGCCGAGGTTCCTTGTGTGCTATAAGATCATGTGTCGTCTGGGTCCTTTCACCTCATCAGAGAGGAGGACCCAGAGGAGAGTCTGGCATGCACATTAAAGGATGCTCCAGGGATGAGAGGGGGAGGCACTGGGGGATGGGGAAGGAGGGGGGAGGGGAGGGGGACACAGGGCGATGGGAGGTTGGAGGGAGGAAGGGGACTGGTGTACCTGTTAAGTTTGTATGAGTGGAAATAAAGAAAAAGAAAAAGAAAAAAAAGATCATGTGTTGTATAGTATTCTATACAACACTCAGATTGAGTACTCAGTCCTACAGTAAGTGAAAGAGAAAATTTGGCAACCTGTGATTTTTTTATGAAATTAAAATCAATCTACTTTAAACTAAAAGGAAATTTTCAGTTTTGATTTATAAGATCTATCCCAATATATTTTTTAAGTCTATATGACTTCACCAAACTAAGTCTATTCTGTGAATTTCATCTCAGCAAGAAAACTTGATTCATGCTGATAAAATATGAGTGAGACAATATGTGTATTATTCAATATGTGTTCATTCACTCTGTGTGCCTGCTGTATAATAAAGGGAACAGAAACAATCTAGTACCACTGTGTGCTTTATGTTCAGAGTTTAGTAATATAAGCAGACAAGCAGAAATTTCAGAACAATTGATATCCAAATGAAACATATTCCAATTGTCTTGTAGTATAGACTAATTTTTTTCCCAAAATTTCTGCTTTAAACCCTGAGTACCCAGATGATTGTATTCAGAGACGGGGTTTTAAAATGTAGCTAAGATTAAATGAAACCATAAAGACAGGATGTTGGTCTGATAAGAGAAAGCTGTAGCAAAACCTTGACTGACCTTGAACTTCTGACCAGAAAAGGTACAAGACAAACACATAATGTGTAATATTTCTTATGACAGCCTGAGTACTATAGCGTCATGAAAAGGAAAGAAAGTGCTCATGCTCGTGCTCACAAGGATGGGAGGAGTAATGATATGCAAGATACTCCACACAAGTTAGGGCCGAAGCAATCATAATAGGACTTTGCATGACCTGCGCAATGTCCAACACATTACTGACCCCTCAAAGTCTAGCATGAACTAAAGGCACAAGGATCCTTGGAGGCTAGGGACTGACAGTCACAGTAGTGTTCCTAAGCTTAAGGAGAACACAGGAAAGGGTTCTGGGATATGCCACTGGGTCCTCCTCTCCGATAAGGTGCAAGGACCCAGAGGAGAGTTTGGCATGCACAATAAAGGATGCTTCGGGGATTGGGGGGGAAACACTGGGGGAAGGGAAGGGAGAGGAGAGCAGGGAGGTCGGGGGGGGTGGAAGGAGAGAGGGGACCGGTGCACCTGTTAAGTTTGTATGAGCGGAAATAATAATAATAATAATAATAATAATAATAATAATAATAATAGGAAACAAAGTAATGTCAGTATGGCTATCAGAGAGAACTTGAGTAAAAGTTCTTTAGGGATAAGAAGAAAGTGAAGGTACTCCAGAGCAGCAAAAGTGAAGTAGTTTCCTGCATAAAGAGAAGTAAGACATAACCCCAACAGAAGCGTGGTATGTATTTACTGTGGATGACAGGCAAAATGACAGAGGCAGGCAAACTAATGAGGCCAAGATGGAGGGTGTGGGACCCTAATGATAGGCGTTGGCTGATGGTTCTGCCACTGAAGACTTAGTATGGGAGAAAGGAGTGAAGCACAAATGAAGAAGAAATCTGAGTACTAGTCAGATAAGAACAAACAAACACACACAGGAAGGGAGGGGATATATGAAGAAAATGGAGGGGAGAGGGGAGTTTCAAAAGAGATTTGGAGGTAGACAAAAATCCCCCGTCCTGTTGGTAGAAATTCTTGCTACTGAAAGGGCAAGAGCTTAGAAAAATAGGTAGGCAATTAATGGAGCGATTTAGCATGTGATTAAAAAAGTATATTTCAGGCAGTTTCCAAGTAGGGAGTGAACTAGAGATGAACTAAATAAGGCCCTTTCCCTCAAGGAACATACTGTCTACAATAGAGAAAGGGCTTTCATGAATAATGATAGCATGAGGCATTATTTTGCATATTCCACAATAAATGAACACATAATTTATAAAAAAAACTTCAGAAGAAGGAGTAGTGATATTTTTTGGCAAATATAAAGCCCACTGAGATAAATCTGAGCAGCATTGAACTCCAGCTCTTTCACTATCTGCCTAGATAAATGTTATTGGTGCTTTATAAGTGTTGATTAATAATGAATAAGTGATAAATTTGGATAACCTTTCTGAATGTGGATTTTTATGTGTGTGAATAAAAGGAATAGTTAGCATAGCAGGGATCCAACAATACAGGTTCACCTAAGGCTTCCTGCAAGTCTACAAGGTTGTCCTACCTGAAGTCCTGGGAATGTATCTAGTTTCACCCAAGTGATCAGAAATCTGTAAGTCAGAAAAGTGGACTGACCTTCTTTCTCTCCTAATTTAAAAGCTCCACAATAGCACATTATTAGTCAGTTATAGACACCCTGTTCACCAAAATCTGTAAACATCTCAAGAGAACATCTGAGATTAAATAAAGGTGTGGGTTGAGATTGGGGGGTACACAGATAGGGTTACTATAGGTATAAGATGGACAATGATTATATAAGAGGAAGAAGAAAACAGGAAAGTATCATGAGCTTGAAAATAACAAAGTCCCATCTCTTCTGTGATTGCTAAATAGGCCATTGCAATCATTCTTTCCTCTACAGAATTAATCCTATGCTGTGCTTCAGGCTTTAATTGAAAGAGATTGACTGCAAGTACAATAGTAAATCAAGCAGCAGGGAATGCCTAAATGCTTCTACAGCCAATTGCATGTATTACATGATTTATATTATGAATATGCACTTTTTAAAATGCTCATGGTGTTCACTAAATTAATCATTTCTCAGATATTAAGTCAATTAGAAAAAACGACATGCATGATTCACATATAAAAATTCCATTTTCTCCAGGATTGATAATTATGCTGCCACTATATGTCAAGGACAAGAATGATCAACTGGTATATATGTGACATATCACTTGCTAAAATTTGATATGGTTGCATTTTAAGAGATTCAGAATACTTACATAATATGAGCCTTTATATCTTATATCATCACTAATAGGCTTTACTGCTGTGTCTTATGACTGTGATTCACTGCAGCACGGTAAAAAGTAGATTTGAGTATTAGAAACTGCAAATGTCATGTCTGACATCTAAACAACTTAAGTGGACCATGAATTGCTGCAGGAAATGGAACATTATCACAGAAACGCAAACCAAAATCCTGGAACATTCACACCTGAACTCCAAACACAAGTGATGCTTTTGAGAGCACATGACAAGATGTGGATGGCAGTTACTTAGATTTATCTTATATATATATATATTTATGTGGAGATGGGACCAAGCAAAGGTATAAGATGCCAGTCTTGTCAGTTATCTTTATCAATTGGAGAATCTAAGAGGAAATTGAAAATTCACAGCTTTATGTTATTTTCTGCAGAAGTGCTTCTATAATATATTCATGATCCCAAAACTATTTGCCAATTGCCCCTGTGCTTTATGGAAATGAGGCATAATTATAGTCATGGAGGAAACATCAATAGCAATGCCTCCTTAAGGAGAAATGGCTTGGATTCTCAACAACAGTGGTCACCTGCTGGCCATGAGCTAATCTCGTACAAGAAGATACTCCTTTCTTTTCTTTCACTGACCTCTGCTATTTTGCTATTAAAAAGCGCCCTCAGGAATGAAACGGCCACTTGCTTGTACCAAAATGCTAATCACTTAACAGCAGCTCCAAATAGTTTTATATAAATTACACGTTTTATACAAACTATTAGGTTTAAAAGGAATTAAAATAGCAACAATGAGGAACCTGTATTATCAGTCAGAATTTTACTGCTTGTAAATTTCCTAACAGAAACACATTAAAGGACTGCAAGATTTATTTGGGCTCATGATTTCAGAAGCTTCAGGCCCTTGGTGAGACGGTTCCATTCAGCTGGGTTGAGGTAAGGTTGAGCGTCAGAGTGGGAAGCCCACAGCAGAGCCAAGCAGCTCACCTGAGGATGGGCAGGAAGCAGAGAAAGACAAGCAAAGGCCAGGATGGATCCCACCAAGTGCAGACCCCTGGGACATTGTGTCTCCAAGCATACCCTGCTTCCTAACTTCTCTGTCACTTACCAACAAGGTCAGCAAATTGTGAATGCATCCATAGTATATATGTAATTACATGATGTAATCACTACCCACATTTGGAACCAAGTCTTCAATATATGATCTTCTGGGAGATACTTCCTCTTTCAATAAGGCTGAGCTTTGAAGGATTTATTTCAGCCATCCCTTAATATGATGAAAATTCCTTTGGTAGTCAAATGTGTCAGGTGTGGTTCATACCCACAGTGTGTGTGATAGACAATGACACAGAAATGGAAGTATTGACTTGATAATACTCCATTTCCCCCATTTGAGGTGATTTTCTTCTCATCTGTGCCATGTTACAACACATTTCTGTTTCCCAAAAAGTAGAGAACAAAATGTAACAAAGATTGTGATTCCCTGGTGGCCTAATGTGCTGTGGCTAAGAAACATGTTCAGATTTTTCCTTCTTTTTTTCCGCACAGACATTATCTCAGAAGTTCATTGAAATATATCCACTCTGTCCCCATTTCTAGATAAGGAAAGCAACAGCAGGCATGAAATTTCCTCATCAAAGTTCAAAGCCATCAGTTCAAATAGGATTGAAAAGTATCCTTTAATGATTTCAAAGCTCGGCTCTTTCTATGTCACTAAGGAATATAGAAATCTTGCAATTACATGGCCAAATATTTTCAAGGTGTGACACGAATCTGGTGACTCATCTAAGAGAGAGAGTGCTTGGGTCTTCATGAATCCTATACCTATATGTCTGTGAATCTAAAAATCACTATAAAGTTTCATTCAACTGAGATGATTTCTCATTAACAAAAGGGACCATTGCTCATACACAGTGCTGCCACAATGAACCTTGGACGATTCTTACTGCAGTAGTCTCTGCTACCTGATGGGCAATTTACTCTTATTTTTCCATTTATTCCATTCATTTCTCTGCACCTTTTTAAGATGGCTGCCACACATGCCTGCTTCCAATTTATGTCTCATCTATTCTTTATGAGTTCAGAGCCTTCAATCTTTCTTCTACTGCTGTTGCGGTTACAATATCATCCCTCATATGCTGACAAGGTCGTTTTGACAAGAAAGATTCAAGTTCATTATGTGGGTGGCCAGAGAAACTATTATTGTTCTTTCTTTGTGCTGTACAACATAATGGAAGCACTGAAAATGTTGTCTGGTTCTGTTAAAATGCTTTTGAATTTATAATTTCTCTAGATGGGAGACTTTGGCATAGCTGAGTTGGCAGAAGCCTAAAAACTTCAAGGAATTGGATAATATTGGTTATAGAGTCTTGTGAAAACAAATATAGGATGAATTTATTTATTCATTAAATCATACAATCACTTTTAAAAAACTTTATTTTACTCGTTCTTTGTGTGTGTGTGTGTGTGTGTGTGTGTATTAGAGGGCACTTGTGTCTCTGTGGAGGATCAAGGGTGACATCGGGAATCATCCTGGATTGCTTCTACCTCCTTCTTGTTTTGCTCTGGGACTTCCCAGGCTCCTCCCACCAGGGTCAGAAGTGCAGGCCACCACCATTTCGGCTTGCCATTTTGTATGTGGGACCTGGGATCCGAACTCAGAACTTCTGCTTGTGAGGCGGAGTCTTAACCCTGAGCCATCTCTCCAGCCCCACAATCACTCACTTTTAACTCAAAGAATATTTATCTTTCTAGTACTGTGGTTGCTCCTGATGCTATATGAGAGAATGACATGTACCTCTGCCCACAGGGAACATATGGCACAGAAAGAAATAGAGAAAAAAATAAAGCAGAAAATCACAGTTCAGAAATATGTCCAGTACAGAGTGGAGCGAGCCTTTAAGAATAGCTTTCTACAATCCTGTCAGAGAAATTAGAGAAAAGTTCATGTCACCAGGCCAAAGCACATCTTTGATGACAGATAAAGTTGGGCAAGGCACAAGGGGACTCTTACAGGAAGTCCGGCATATGACACCGAGGTATTTCTTTGCCTAAGGGCAGTAAGGGAACACGGCATCTTAAAAACATCATCACTTTTTTTTTTATTTCAGCTCATACAAACTTATTAGGTACACCAGTTCCCTCCCTCCCTCCTCCTCCCCCCGTACCCCCTGCTCCCCCTCCCCACCCCTCTCCCTCCCCATCCCCCAGTGCCTCCCACCCCAAGTCCCAGAGAGTCCTTTCTTGTGCACGTCTGATTTTCCTCTGGGCCCTCCTCTCCGATGACGTACAAGGACCCAGTGGCCTTTCCCTGAACCCTTTCCCGTGTTCCCCGGGTATAGGAACACTGCTGTGGCTGCCAATCCTTTGCCTCCAAGGATCTTGGTGCCTTTAGCAGAAAAAACATCATCACTTTAAGATTGAATCTTTTGAATCTTTGAATCTTTTCTTTCTAAAAAGATGAGGAACACTTGTATAAGCTTGCATTCCTACCAGCAATGTGGGAAGTTCCCTTCTCTCCACATCTTCTCCAGCATCCAGTGTTGTTTGTATTGTGGATTTTTTTTTCCATCCTGACTGGGGTGAGATGATATCTCAGGGTAGTTTTGATTTGCATTTCCCTGATGGATGACATGTCAAGAACCCCCCAAAGTTTAGCATGCTTCACGGGAGACGGTTCCAGGAGTAGGATCCTTAGAGGCAAGGGATTAAACAGTCATAATAGAGTTCTCATGAGGAGCCCAAGAAGGGGTTCCCAGCTATTCCACTGAGTCCTGAACCCTCACTAGGGTGGAGGACTTAGAGGGAGATTTGGTGTTCACATAAATGGATGCTCCAGGGGATGAAAGGGAAGAAGGGGGAGGGAGGGAAGGAGGGAGAATGAAAAGAAGCAAGAAAGGGGGAGAGTGCAATGGGGGATGACAGGGGATGAAGGGAGAGTATGGGGTACCTATTGAACTTGTATGAGTAGGAAAAAAATAAAATGTGGGTAAAAAAATTTTAAAAAAACTTGAGGAGGTAAGATTTATTTTAGCTTGAGGACAGAGGGGCGAGGTGCCCAAGAAGAGACCAATGTGTGCTCAGGTAAAGGAAGGGCCTTCTTTCTGGTCTCCCATGAACTAGAGACAAGGAAGATTGTTGTTTTAGTTTCATATTTCATTGCCGTGATAAATATTTGTCCAGAATGATTGAGGGGATTCTGGAAATTTTTATTCCAACTGACAATTTCCAGTTTAGAATTCATCATGAGAAGGAAAGATCACACATACCAGCATCAGGAGCCCGGGGACCTGACCATATCACACCCGCATTGGAACGTAAGGACCATTGCCACATTTAAGCTTTATAGCCGAACCAGCTCTCTCCATCTTATCACCTGAGCAGAGAATGGTCTCATCCAGTGTGGTCTGGATCTTCCCACATTAATCAGACCACTAAGACAATCTCCTATGGCCTTTTTCATCTCTATAAACTCAGTGCTTTGGAAGCTAACAGAAGAGGATTCTGACTTTGAGATCAGACTAAGCTGCATAGCTAGACATGGTAACGAACAGAAAAATACAAAATGGAAAAACCACTTTGGAAGACTGATTCACAGCTGATGTCAATTACCATATAACCAACCAATCTTGCTCATTATATTCACCCAAGTAAACTGAGAACTCATATTAATTCACATGCAAGCAATCTTGCAGCATATACAAGTCCAACCTCACATTCAAACATTCATAACACCTTTACTTATAAAGACCATGGAGTGGAAACAACTGAAAGTTCTTTTATAAGCAAATGCATAGAAAACTAAAAAATATTACTCAGAAATATAAGTGATTAGCTATTGATTCCCATGACAATATGAATCTTGAATAAATTAAACGGGTGAAGATTCCTAGACTCAAAATCTACATATTATATGAATCTTTTTATTTGGACATTGTTGAAAATACAAAACTCTAAGCACACAAATCAGTCAGTGCTTGACAAGGGTTGTAAAATATAGCAGTAATGGGCTAGAGGAAATATTTATAGCAGTGGAACTTTTTGATAGAGTGCTGGTTGATCACTGTGTAAATTTCTCACAACCCACTTTTTATTAAGATAGTAAATGTTACTTTATGCACATTCTTGAAATCAACCAATGAGGGGATGGGATGTAAAGAGAGAAAACAAATGCTACAATCTCAAGGGAGGGGATAGGAAAAGACCTGACATATATAATTGTGGAAATGTATTTTGACTGGAGATTGTATAGCTAAAGACAAAAGAATTATAATAAGCACACTTCTATTTGATATAATAAATAAGTTTTTTTCATGAAGATCTAGATTCTCAATTCCAAAACACTTTAGAGGTATATTTGGACTACAGAAATAATAAATTGCAGGCAGTGATAGCCAGATTTCTCTATGCCAAACAAAGAAATTACAATAAACAAGCAAACAAACTCTATGATACTGAATTCAAATTGGAGGTATAAGAGTAAGTCTATTTATTAATTTAACATATGTGTAGATAAGTAGACTCATAAAATTATAATAATGTAGTAAGCTTATAATTTCTACAAGATTGGAATTCTAACAAGCACACCCAGCATCCAGGTCTTAATTTCTAAATATCATTTTTCAGTGAAAGTAATCAGGATTAGGAAAAATGACAGATTCTAAACCTATCACAGAAAATGTTTAAGATAAACCTAGAATTTTGTGTCATGACAAAAAATAAGGATTTGCTTCAAAAAAGAGATATGATCAAAGGGCCCAGAAACTGACCTGAAAAAGAGAAAATGGGACCAATTTGAGCAGAAATAATACAGTATTGGCTATAATCCTAATGTCCCATAAATTTTCATACTCTATTGCTGAAGTCATTAATGTGTTCCATTACACAGCGAGTAAGAATTAGACTGGAGTAAATTAAGGCATGCTAGTTGGCTGACCTTCAGAATAAGATTATTGGTGATTGTCTGGGTAAAGTCAATGCCATCACAAGGGTGTGTTTAAAGAGGTAAAAAGAGGCAGGAGAGTTCATTCCAGACTGAAGCAACATGACGAACTTCATTGCCACCTAAAAAGTGCATGGCCTATAAACCAGGAAAAACAGATGACCCCTAGATACTGTAAAACGTAAGAAGATGGCATCTCCATTTTTCTTGAATTTTCCAAGTAGGAACAGAAGCCTTTTAAAGGAATGAGATTTGTGAGAAAGAAAGAAGGAAAAATAAAGAGTCATTGTTCAGGAGGAAGCTCTCAGGCACTGAATGAGCAAGATTAATTTCACCACTGGTAAGACATAGGGATGCCGTGTTCCCTAAAATCACATGACAAGAAAGGTCATTCTTTGACATTCTTCCAAGAATCTCATAACTCATTTTAATCATGAGGCAACATCAGATGATGTCCCCTAATTTTTAATAACTTAGAGAAATTTGTGTGTGTGTGTGTATTAGAGGACAGTGTGTATGCCTGTGGAGACCCAAGAGTGACCTTGGGAATCATCCTGAATTAAGCTACCTCCATTTTGCTTTGCTCTGGAGTTTCCCAGGCTCTGCCTTTCAGGACTGGAGGTGCTGGCTGCCTCCATTTCTGCCTGGCATTTTTTGTGTGTGTGTGGAAACTCAGGACCTTCTGCTTGTGAGGCAAGAGGCTTAAGCCCTGAGCCATCTCTCTAGTCCCTATGTTTCCTAATTGACAGACTTTCTGTTATATGCCAATAATTGTCCTTCAAAACTATCAAGGTCATGAAAACCAGAAAAGACTGAGCTACTGTTATAGATCAAGAGAAACAGAAAATCTGATCACTAAATGCAATGTTTCTCTAATGTCCAGAATGTAGTCTGAGATTGTATCCTATATAAGACTGTAAACATCATCAAAAAACTAATGAAATCTGAATAAAGACCAAACCATAGTATTTTACAATGTTAATTTCAAAGTTTTTAACAAATGTGCAATAGGGCACAGAGCAATATTATGCTAGCATTGACATTTTTCCATAAACCTAAAATTATTACAAGTTACTTGTTTAAAATAAGTTAAATGTGTCCACATAAATACTTGCAGTGACAGAGTGATGCATGTTGACCAAAACCTGGTAAGAGCAAAACCAAATGTGCCTCAATGAATACCCTGACTCACCAATGTGGTTCACTCAATGCTTGAGACAATCAGCAATTAAAATGAACCAACTACTGGTAAACACAGTAATACAGACGCATTGTAAAACATACTGAGTAAAGGAAGTGAACTAACAGCCTCCATTCTATAGACCCTAGCCTATGAGGACACAGAAGCAAAGCACTGGGATTTATTCGATTGCCTACACAATATGGGCTGGGTTGACCAACCATGGATGTCTCCACACTGCAGACTTTGAGAACACAGTAGCTACTCAGTCTATGAGATTAGATCACTTGGTAAGTCCCAATCTGTCATTCAAGACCTAGAAGATTCCAGGATAGACATGTATGGAGTCTGTCCTGGAAGGTTGAAGAAGCTGAGTCTGATGTCACTGGAAAACAGAAGCAGTGGCATGGGAAACACGTCACTCAGCAGAAGGGGCCAAGGAGGGTAGATGACCCTGCTTTCTCCTGGGACTCCTCCATGTCTGGGCCTCAGTGGAAGGCGCCGCCCATTTTGAAGGTAAATCTCCCCTTCTGTTGATCCTCTTTGCTAGGTGGTAGCAAATCCTATCAAGTTGACAATATTAACCACTATCTTGCCACTTTTTAGTTTCCAGATCTCCTGTAGATTCCTTAACATGGCATCAAGTTCTAAGCAAGTTCTAAGCCACATGAACTCCCCTCTTCCTTCCTGAGTTTTGCCTGGAAGGAAATCTCATCCAGAAACATCAAAGTCTATGAGATATCAAGTCAAATTGGTATAATTTTAGCTTTCAACTTGATGCTTGAGATCTGAGCCTCTGAGCACACTCATAAGGAATTGGTTGGGAAAGGTGAGTCTCAGGAAAGTTTGATTGGCATGTTGGAAAGTGAGTATGTAGCATGGTCCTCACCCCAGACTTCTGTTGTGGATGTAATATGACGCCTTTCTCTTGACTCTTGAGACTGGCCACTTCTCCTACAGTGATAATGAATACAGCATTTGTCTACTCAAGAATTTAGGTCATAGGTTTATTGCTTCAATAGGAATGTAAAACTAAGACACAAATAATGAAGTAAAATGCTGAGGGGGGTAATCTGGAAAATGAGGAGCAAAGAAAATGAGAGACAAGAATAATAATGTTGGTCTTTGACTTTTGCAAGGAATTTTGTGAGGAGGCCTGTGAAACTCAGAGTTCGGAATAGGAATAGAAAAAAGAATTCCATTTAATGATTAAAATATTGATACAAGTTTCAAAACCAATAAAACTATGACAATATGGTAATCTCTGACACATTATTATAAGAGTCAAATCATAATTTTAAGAGAGATGAAGTAATACTAAAACCAGACAAAATGGCATGGCAGGAATCCCAAAGCTTATGCTATTATTCTTCTTGATAGCTTAAATTTTAGGTAAATAAATATGTTGTCAACAAAGGAAAGAGTAACTTCTGTATCCAAAGGTGAAGTATGACTAATTTTGGGCGGGGAGGGAGAGACATAACCACTTATCAGGCTTCTCCTCAAGTGGACTGAAATATCATTTCAGTGAATTTTAAACAGGTTATTTTTGGCAATTTTTCAATCTTAAAATATTTATGACTCATACACTGATGCAAAAGAGAACCACAGCTTGTACTCCCTAATTTGCATGATGAACTTTATGTAATTTGGAGATGTGTGTATGTGTGTGTGTGTGTGTGTGTGTGTGTGTGTGTGTGTGTTACAGGTGAGTGCAGGTGTGTGCATGCCATTGTGCACATATGGAGGTCAGAAAATACCAGTCGTCACCTTCCCCCTTGTGTGGTGCAGGATCTCGTTATATGCTATAGATCCAGGCTGAGTAGATTATAAAACTTCAGGGATTCAACCAGCTCTATCTCCCATCTTTTGACAAAGCACTGACATTATAGACACCACCACCACATACAGTTTTACCAGGTTCTGGGGTTCTAAACTCAGTCCTTACACCTGCATGGCAAGTGCTTTACCCACTAAACTCCCCCCCCCATTCCTTCTCTTTTGTTTTTGAGATGTTTATTCTTTTTCACTTTGGTGGAATTGGGGGAATATGTGACTGCCGTCCACAGTGTAGTCCCCATACTATGACTGCATACTGCACTGGTCAGCGGCACATCCCAGCTCCCTATGCTCCGGACCCTACCGTGACGCCCAGCCTGACTGCCTCCATGCTTTGTTTTAGGAGAGTCTATTTTATTTCGCTCAAGTCAAGCAGGATGATGTGTTGCTCTGCCTTTGAGCTCTTGCTCGGCATCATAAGTCACTTTGTCAAGTGAGACCTGAAGGGATAATGAAGCTGAACACATGCCAGAGACTGTCCGTCTATAAAGAAATTCCCTGGGAGCCCTCAGATAAATTTCAAAGAACACAGAAAGGACCATAGTGTTGTGGAAAATTCAGGAGCTTTTGGTAGTTCTAGATATTCTCCTTGTCACAGGTCACATTTTCTTCAGAGAAAGATTTCTAAAAGATTTTATAAGCTCCCAAACTACTAAGACATACTTCATTCAACTCACTGTCCCCATTAGAACAGGTGAGAAGAGGATTCCCACACTCATTTCCACATTCTGGCAAGGCTTTCTTTTGTCCCCTCCTTCCTTCTCTCCCTCCTTTATTTCTCCTTTTCTCCTTTGTATCTCACTCCTTCCCTCTTTTCCTTTTCCCCCTTTTCTCTCTTCCTTCCTTCCCTCTTTCCTTCCTTCCTTCCTTCCTTCCTTCCTTCCTCCTCCCTCCTTCCCTCCCTCCCTCCCTCCCTCCTCCTCCTCCCTCCTTCCTTCCTTCCTTCCTTCCTTCCTCCCTTCCTTCCTTCCTTCTCTCCTTCCCTTCTTCCCTCCCTCCCTCCCCCCCTCTCTCTCTATCTCTCTTTCTGAGTGATTAGTGATAAGGGAGGTACAGTCTTTAAAGGAAGAAAGTGACTATCTTGTACATGGCTAGGTTCTATCAATGGAAAAAAAAACTCACAATGTTTGGAATTGTTGCATTCCAAAAGCAAACTAAGGGACAGTGGAACATTATGAATTACCTTGCTTTCGGACATCACATTTTCTAGGAGTGAATTAGAAAGTTAATGTATTAACGTGAAGCTCAGAGGCACAACTTGAGAATAAAAGTACTTTTAACCAAGTCTGACAACCAGAGTTTGATCCTCAGGACCGGTGTCGAGATGGAAGGAGGGAATTCACTCCACAAAGTTATCCTCTGATTTCTACATGCATGCTTAGTATATGCATGCTCATGTGTACATACCACACACATGCTCACACATGCACATGTACACACACACACACACACACACACACACACACACACACAATAATCAATGTGCTGCAAAACATACACAACGTAAAGGAGAAAGGGATTTTATTTGACTTGTGGTTCCAGGGGAGATATGGTCCATCAGGCGGGGACCTCATAGCAGAATGCACTTGTTGCCAAATTCCCTGACGGGCCAGCTGTGGGGAGGGGGAAACGGTGGGGCCTGGGGCTCCAGGCAAATGGGCAAGCCAGCGACGGGGTGATGCCGGGAATCAGGTGAGAAGCAGCAGGCAGAGGACCAGTTAGCTGAAGACTCAGCTTTATTCAGGAAGTGTTTGGGCTTATAGAGATCGGGGTCCAATCAGGTGTTGCCATCCCTCCTTCAGGGGACAGCCACTAATCATCTGGCTGTTTACTAGGTGTCCATCTCAGGGGCAGGTTAGATGGCCTCTTCCCATTGGTTGTTCATCCATCCTTCCCATTGGTTGGTCATCCTTCTGACTGTATGGTTCCTCTATTAGGACATGTCCGAGGCATGTCTGTACTTGTCCAGGCTTGTTCGTAGCAGGGAGCCCGGGCTAGAGCCTCCCTGAATTGTAGTGCCACATGCATGGCTCAGAGGCAGAAGCTTGAGGCTGTTCAAGTCACCTCAAACATCATGTGGTGAGAGAGAGAACAAGAGCAAACTGCAGAAGCAGGGGCAGCCAACCAAACCTCAAGGTCTGCCCCCTCTGGCCTGCTTTCCTCCAGCAAGATACCACCTCCCAAAGATGCCACAGCCTTCCCAAACATTGACATCAGCTAAGGATTCAAGACACATGAGCTTAGGGGGGACAACTCACATTCAAACCATGACAGGCACTACATAACCGTATTCCTAAGCTGGTATGGAGGGTGATTTTATGCATCAACCTGCCCAGGTTCCAGAGGTCCGTATATTTGGTTAAATAATTACTTCTAGCCCTATCTATAAGGCCATTTTAGATGGAACTATTTGAATTGGGAGATTGAGTAGAGAAATTCATCTCCCCAAAATGATAGGACCTTCCAGTCAGTCAAAGACCTGAAGAGAATAAAAGATTAAGAAAGAATTCGTTTGTGTCACTGTTTCTCTGGGGGACACAAACTTGCTAGATAACCCTCATTGGTCTTGAACTCACTATGTAGCTTAGACTGTGCCTCCAACTCATGGCAATCCTCCTGCCTCAGCCTCCTAGGTACTGGGATTACAGGTGAGTAACACCTTATCCAACCCCTCAAAAAAATCCTTTCTCACTGCCTGGCAGCTTCAAGCTGGAACATCCATTTTCTCCCTCTTGGAGTCGGGCTGACATGACCACTGTCAGAACTCCTGGGACCTAGTCCATTGACTGTAGGCCTTGAACTTCTCAACCTTCAGAACTGGGTGAGCCAACTCCTGACAGCAAATACATCCAAATGTATGGTTTACATTATTATAATGGAAAAATTATATATACTATTGGTTCTGATTCTCTAAAAAATCAAGACTCACCAGTTCCATCCTTTCTAGAACATTTCTATAGCTCAGCATGGCCAAACAACGGAGCCAAATAACCATCAACAACCTCTGAAACCCCAAGCCAAAGTAAATCTTTCCCTTTTTCAGGTTATGTTTCCATGTATTTCATCACAATGAAGGAGAGCTAATTCACACAGAACCCCAGTGAGCCGTCACTATTTTCCTCAATTTGTTTTCAAAGACGTTGGTTCAGAGAGGCCAAGTGACATGGTCAAGTGACCAAGGAGACAAGCTGAGGGTTTGACATAAGCATCAGCCGACTCGCCAGTCTCTTGCATAACCAGCAGTCTGTCTGTACTCGAAGAGATTCTATTTGTAAAATTCAATTAAGGCCTTGGCCAGCTGGCTGCGTTTGACCTACACTCACTCGCTACCACAGCCGTTCATGTTCCTGCAGACTTTCTTAAAAGCTCCTGCCATTTCACATTACGCCAGTGTTACTGGCTCCGCTGTGAAGTTAGAACATTTTTCCACATGCAGGCAAGCTCCTGTCCAGAGCACAGTGAACTGACCGCAGGGGAGAGTTGTATTCTATCCACCTCCACATAGTCCTGTGAGGTGAAAAGTGTGCTACATGCTCTGGCTAAATTGGTTTAGTCAAGTCTTTTCAGAGACTAGAGGATGCCTGGATGCAGGCAATTGGCCAGCATTCAGCCACACACAAGTATTTCCACAAGCTATCACACTGCTAATATTACACCTAGAGGCCTTTTGGAGACTCAGTTCTGTGATTTTAAACTTGGAGGTAGTTTTCCCAGTGCATTTCAGGTGAAGGGGTTAGGTGGGGGATTTCCACTTGATTCTCCTAGCCACTGTGGCCCTCACCCCACATGCACAGCTCTTTGATGGGAAGTCCTTAGACTTGGTCCTGATGGAAGATCACCCCCACATCCGCACCGCATTCACACACAAGTTTGCTCACATGCCTGCCTTACCTGCTATGCTTGATACCCAAATTATACAAATGGATCTTGCATCCATTTCTTCCAAAGGAGAGAGGAAAAGAAAGGGAGATGAAATGAAACAGGGTAAAAGTAGTTTATCATCAGTCCTCACTGACACGCTGCTGCAGTTGCCCTTTCTGCTGTTGCGAGACAGCATGCAGGCTCAAGCAATGAAGTGGGAGAAGAGGGAGAATGATTTGGCCTACACTTCCGGAGGTGATAGAGCCTGTTGTGGTGGGAAAGGCCTGGTGAGCAGCAGAAGCTGGAGGTGGTTCAGGTCACTTCTATCATAACGGAGGCAGGGAGAGCAAGCAGCAGACAGCAAGGACAGATGGCTAGCAGAAGCAGGGCAGAGTTAACCAATCCCAAGGCTCTCTGCTTGTGATCTACCTTCCTCCAGCAAAGTACCATTTCCCAAAGGTGCCACAACCTTCCCAAGCATTAACTCAGGTAAGGATGCAAATGCATGAACCCTTAGGGGACAACTCACATTCAAACCATGACACATGATACTTATGATTCTGTTACAGATTAAGAATGATGGTGTTTTCATCTCAGGTGAATGAATTGGAAAAAGAGAAAGAGAGAGACAGAGGGAAGGAGGAAGTGGTTCTCTTTGTTCTGTCCCAGGAAATGGAATTTGCCTGCAGGAATTCTGAATGTATCAATGCCTGTTAGGATCGGTCCCCTAGTAAAGCGGGCAGGTAGATAGCGACATGCACCTGCCACTCCCACAATGCAGCAACATTTCAGCTTCTGCTCTGGTGCCTAGCAGCAGGCAGCCTGCAACATTCAAAGTCAGTATAGCAACCTGCCTATGGGGGATTTCACTGCAGGGTCCCTGCAGGAAACAGAGCAACACATGTCCTCGGCTCTTCATTAGCAGGGAGCAGAAGGCATCTGCTTCCTAGGAGACATGCTCACTTGAAAGAATTATAACTGCAGGAAAATTCTGGAAATCTGGAACTTACATGAGACAAGAACACCTCAGAAGTTGAGTACTGGAGGCCGAAGACAAGAAAAGAAACGATTCTTCGCATTTACATTCAAAATTTTGTGTCAAAACAAGAAATCTCTTTCAATGTATTTTGCCATATTGCAGTCAACACCCACTAAAGAGAAAAAAATCAATCTGAAGGTGAGAAAATACATCTTGCTTATTCAATATTAGCAAGTATATTTGAGAGGGAGGAAACACAACTGTTTGATGAGGTCATCAAAACTTTCCTGAACAAACACAGAAATATTCATGGAGGCAGAATATTAGAATTAGTGAATTTTATTGTTAAATTCCTTCCAAAATAGATATTGTGATAGACAATTTTATTATGAAAATTGTCTGGAAAAACCGAGGTTGACACACAGAAAAATGACAACTATTAGTAAACTCAATTAATTTTTAACATTCGAAGCATCTTTTCGCTCTACATTTCATTCTTTGTGCATTTTTGTAAGGAAATAGTTTGTATGTGGAGAAATGGATTCAGAAATTAAGATGAGGCTTATAAATATTTAAAATACTATTCCATGACAAAATCCAGCCTGAGTCATGTTCAGCATAAGAAGTGTATTGGAACACGCTCTTTCCTTAGCTGCTGGAAGAGAGTATCATAAAGGGCCAGGAAGAGACTCAGTGTGTACACACTTCCTAGGCACAACAAACTCAGCATCAACACCTGCTTCATCAGTCCTTGTCTTCTGGCCCCGTATGCAAGTTATGAGGCTCCCTGCCAGCTAGACACAGGGGTCAACTTGACAAGTGAAGGCTGAGCTTTTGGACACATCTATAAAGAATTAGGCATTGGGGAGGCCCTGAGCAAGCCTGTAGAAGATTATCTAATTGATACAGGAAGTCTCAGCCCATAGTGGGTGGTACCCTGGGCAGGCAGAGAAGAGGAAGCAAGCGGGTTGAGTACTTTGGCCCATGTTTGCATATGTACATGCCAGGAAATGAGAAAGCATGTTCCTCTCTCAGCTCATCCTGTGGATGTGGTGTGACTGGTTCCCTCTCAACTTCTGACATTGGTGTGAACTCTCCTGCTGTGCTGATGACTTATAGCCATGAATCGAACAATAAAAAACCCTTTGTTCCCTTAAGTGGTGTGAGTCTCACAGTCACATCAGCAACATGAAGACTAACTGCAAGAGAGCCCTATGAGATAGTGGAATGGTCACTCAGATAGCTGCAAGACTCTATTATTATACATTCAGGGTATGTTTCCATCCTGTTTCTAGAAAATTCTATCGTGGTTTTTCCTCTTATCAGGAGGAAAGAAACAGCTGTTTTATGTTTTCCCTTAGAGCTCACTGATGATTCAGGTTACTGGTACTTCAGAGTGATGTAAATGTGTCTCTTCAACAAATTTAATTTTTCTACATTTACTGACTCGTTTGGAGAAGAAATTTACATACTGCTGCAAAGAGAAAACACACAGAAGAATCCAGGAAATAGATATCCGTTTTTGTTCTAGTTGCTCTAGACATAAGTGCCAGGGGTCTTCATTAGAAAAATATCAATAATAAAATCATCAGTATTCAACAATCGTCTGACACTAGATAGGAAAATATTTGCTCTATAGAAAGCTGGAGCCCAGTGTTTACATGCAACCTGCTTTATCTTTTGCCCCTTGAGCTCACTTTTTCTGTTTACATGAGTTGGGTGACAAAGTCCAGAACACAGTGACCTGTGAGGAAGTTGACATCATCTTGCTTTCCTCTGTTCCTCTGTTCCTCTGTTCCCCACTCATTTTGCATACCCCAAAAGATAAGCATCCTGTTTTCTTATCCCAAAGTGTTTGGTTTATTTGAGCATTTCTTTTTTGCAGACTGTATGCTTACCCAAGAAGACAGGAGCACTGAGAAGCCGAGTTCTCTGCAGAGGTAACTTTCACTCACCCATCACATGGTTTCCAACTCCCCTCATGAAGAAAACCATCTAAAGTGTCACTGCACGTCGGCTCAGGTGTCCAAACATTTATATATCATGCTACCACTTCCCTGTGCTGTCAGAAGGCTTCGTCCACTCTAACTGGAATATTCTACCTTCAAATCTACTGCTCCAGTTATTATTTGTCTGCCAACTCTCAGACAGGTAAATCCTAATCCTTTAATAAACTCCTCCTTAATGTCCCAGGCATATTTTGGATACTGTATCTTGTCTGTTTTACTTAACACATGTCACCATGGTGTCAACGCTTAACATATATTATTATAATTATTGGCTTATTCATTGCCTGTTTATTCACTTTTGTACTTTTGCTTTAGCCCCTAACAGTGACAGTATGATAGTGCTTTTTTGTTTTGTTTTGTTTTGTTTTGTTTTGTTTTGTTTTGTTTTGTTTTGTGTGTGTGTCTATGTGTATCAGAGGGCAGTGTGTGTGCCTGTGGAGGCCTAAGGGTGACTTCAGGTATCAACCAGAATTGGTTCTATTTCCTATTTATTTTGCTCTGGAGTTTGACAGTCTCTGCCTTCCATAACTGGAAGTACAGACTACCACCATTTCCACCTAGCATTTTTACGTGGGATCTGGGATCCAAACTCAGGACCTTCTGCTTGTAAGGCAGACTCTTAACCCTTAAGCCATCTCTCTAGATCACAATAGTAGTTTCATGAGCTTTTTCTATGTCCTTTGGAGTTCTTAGCTGAGATACCTTCCTACAACAGAGAGATTAGCAAGAGAAAAGCAGGTGTGTTCCTTAAAATATATCCCTCATATGTCCATGGGTGTGTTACTCAAAGGAAGGAAATCCCAAGTAGATGGCTGTTGTGGTTGGAATATGTCCCTCCAAAAGCATGTATTGAGGGTCAGCAAGATATGTCAGTAGGTAGAGGCACCTGCGTGCAAACCTGGCGATCTGAGTTTGATCTCCAGAAGCCCACATGGTGGAAGGAGAGAATTGGCTTCTGAAAGTTGTCCTCTGACCTTCACATGTGCTCCCTCCTTCCCTCTCTCCTCTCTCTCTCTCTCTCTCTCTCTCTCTCTCTCTGTGTCTCCCTCCCTCCAAATTAAATGTTAAAAAACAAAATCATGTGCCAGAAACAATTCCCAGTACAATAGTGTGGAGAGGTGATAGCCCTATAGGAAGTGTGGGTTTCTGTCACCCACCCTCATGAATGGGTTGATGCCCATTGTATGAGACTGCTGTCTGGCTCCCTGCACTGCCTTGTCTTGTGATGCTTTACATAGTGTTATGACACAATGAGGTGCTCGCCCAATGCAGAACCTATGATCTTGGACCCCTGGACTCCAGAGAGAAAGAACAGAAATCAATTTGTGCTCATTACAAATTACAGAGTTGTAAATATTCTGTTATGGCAGATGGATGAAACACGCTAAGACAGTGTCTTAGAATCTAGATACAAATTCTTGCATCCACTGTCATGAAGGAAGAAGGATACATACCAAAGAGACCTGTGAGGATAGAGCGACCATGAAAAATAAGGAGAGGAAGAACAGGGATTTTTAGACCTACTACAATGACTACATACCACCACGCCCCCAGAGACTAGCAAGGATCTCAGAAGACATAATTGAATGAGGTGGGAACCTTAGGGGCTAGAGCTCAACGTATGAAGAGGGGTGCCCTTATCAGTTTGGTCTGCCACAGAGATCTGAAATCCCACTGAAGCTGACAATCCAGAGGGAACCCTTGGACTCAGAAGCATATGGACAGGAGGATGGGAGGGAGCGGGGGAGGAATGGAGGCAGGGATAATTACTCAGTATGCCTGTAAAGCTAGGAAAAAATACATACAGAGGGTAGGGTTTTTGATACAGCAGTTAAATATTCTTCTTGATAAGTGTTTTATATTAATGAATTCTTCATTTTTATCTTCTTGGTACAGAAAGGGAAATACTTTTGAAAATGAGATTGACAAACGTGAATTTCCCTTGTGAAAGGACAACATCTACCCTTCTTCCAAGATTTCTTCCCGTCTGCTAATTCTCAAAACAACAAAATGTCAGCTCAAAGCAATCCTTGTGTTAAGAATACACATTTCATTGTGTTATGGTCTCGGGAATATTCAATAGTGACTAGAAGAGATATATTGGAATGTATAAGATCACTATGTCTTGAAGTCACACAATCAATGCAGAGATATGACCCATATAAAAGTAGAAGTCACAGGCATTTGAATTTAGAACATCATGCCACAAAGTGAGTTCTCTTTTGCCCTTCTGTTTCCCCCAAGGCCAATTAAATGGCCCTACATGTTAAGGCTGTTTTCCACCATCTCTTGCATTCTTTGTTGATACAGTTATCAGTTAATAATTTCGGTCAGCATGGCCACCACACCTGCTACTGGTAACATTTCCCCAATGTGCCAGTTTTGCACTGGTTCTCAGTGGATCACGTTTGTCCCTATGGAAGACACTTTTCAATGTCTTCAGACATTTTTGGTTGTTGCAGATGAGGGAAGGGATGCTACTGGCATCTAGTGGGTATGCCAATGATGCAGCTAGTGATCCTACTATGCACAGGTCTGCCACATAGCAATTATCCAGTCAAAAGTATCAATACCATTGGAAATGAGTTTAAGTCCGGCTTTGGCTACATGGAAAAATCTGGACCAATCTGGAACATACTGGACCCTGCCCCCCCCCCAAAAAAAAGAAAAACTGAAAAAGAAAGCAGAGCTTGAAATTTTCCTCGAGAGCCTTGCAGAGCCCTTGGGAAGCTTTAAGTAGTGGGGAGAAGTAATTATTTGGTATACTTTGTGGAGAATGGATTTGATTCTCAGAAATCTCTAGAAACAAGATGTATTGGAAGTAAATTACAGGTGAGCTACTTGTGACTTGCTAGAAGGACATGGATTTTAGCTCAGTCTCCAGGAACAGGTCTGAAGATTGATCCGGGAGTATAATTTGGTCATTTGTGGATAGACGCATGGCTCTAGCCACAGCTAGCACCATGTCCCACACCTCTGCAGGGATTTGTGAGAACGGAAGCTTTGTTACAGTGAGTTGAAAAGAGACTAGGAGGTAACAGAAGGGTGGCAGTCAGCGCCAAAACCTCTTTCAAGAATGGAGTAATACCCATCAGGATGGAGTGAAGGGCATTGCGGGAGCAGCAAAACTGAAAAAAAATAAATCAACAAACCACAATCCAGAACATCAGAGACTCTATGTCAACCACCTGGAACTAGGCCAGCCTAATCTCTCCCCATCCTGAAGCTCAGGGAAATTTGTGGAAGAGGAGGCAGTAAGATTGTAAAACCACAAGGATGGGAGGAGCAATGATATGCAAGATACTCCACACAAGTTAGGGCTGAAGCAATCATATTTGGACTTTGCATGCCCACACAATGCCCAACACACTATTGACCCCACAAAGTCTAGCGTTTGCTAAAGACACTAGGATCCTTGGCGCAGTGTTCCTATGTTTAAAGGGAACACAGGAAACAGTTCTGGGAAATGCCACTGGGTCCTTGCACCTCATCGGAGAGGAGGACCCAGAGGAGAGTTTGGCATGCTCATTAAAGATGCTCCAGGGATGGGAGGGGGAGGCACTGGGGGATGGGAAGAGAAAGGGGAGGGGAAGGGGGCACAGGGCGGTGAGGGGATGGGTATACCTGTTAAGTCTGTATGAGTGGAAATAAAAAAAAAGAAAAAAAAAAAAAAGAATGGAGCGATCAACCAAATCATTCTAAAGTAAAGTCATCTAGTGCCAGAAGCAGGTTCTCCTAATTTCCAGGGAGTGAGAAGGATTTAGAAAAGAACTCTAGGGTTGAGAAGGCTGCTCAATGATTAGAGCACGTGCCATGCAAAGCAAGACAACCAGGGGATCAGATCCAAGGCAGGAATGGGGGAAGAGGGAGGATGCAATTCCAGTCTCAGAAAGCAAAGACTGGAAATCCCCAGAGTAGCCTGGCTACCCAGACTAGCCTTATCAGTGAGCTCCGGGCTCCATTTAGAGAACCTGTCCAAAAGAGTAAGCTGGATAAGATATGGAAAATGATTCTTGATGTCAACCTTGATCCTCTACATGCACACGTATATATACTATCACATATGTGAATATGCATACTAATATGCATGTTCCCCATATACACATGAAAATGGAATTATTTTTCATTTTAAAAAAAGAGGACTGTGAACACTGTCTCAAGTCAAGGGAAAAATAGAATTCTGAAGGGCATCACTGTGGAAGTTGAAAGAAGAAACAAAGAATAGTTTCAGGCAAAGGATGAGGAGGATAGAAAAAAAGGGGGGTACTGCAAGGATTTTTAATGTTAGTGGTGACCCCCAAGTGGGAATTACTGCCCTGAGAAATGCTATGGAGATCAGTTGCTTAGAAGAGTTCAAGGTCAGCACACTGTCAGAGCGGCATGGAGATAGCACTGGTCAGGGCTCAGGTCAGAGACAAGCCAAGGCAGCTGTGTGAAGAAAAACATGCATGGGTACAGGGGACTGTACTTTGTGTAGCCCAGGCACTGCACAACTGCTTCTTGGGAGTTTGAACAGATGCTTCTCATTTCCTAAGATAAACGTCTCTATAAAATCATCAAATGAAGGTTGTGAGGGATGGCTCAGAGGATAACAAGTATGATAACTTACGGGTATGATAATCCCAGCAATAGAAACATACATATACATTTTGCAAAAGAAATAAACAAATGATAAGAAATTTTGTTCAAAAAGATCTAAAAGTTTTTAAAGCTCTGCTATCATGCATCTCATAATATTTGTACATAATATTTATACATGCTACAGTACAGATATTTCATATGTAAATATAATATTACATGTATACATGTACACATGTGTGTGGAGGCTCAAATTCAGCAACAGGTATCTCCTTTCAGAGCTTTATAGTTCATGTACTGAAGCAGGGTCTTTCTCTGATTGGATCTTATTGATTTGGCTAGTCTAGGAAGCCATTTTTCCCTTGAATGTCTTGTCTCTACCTCTCCTGTGTAGGGATTATCATGCCTGTAGGTTTTTCGTGGCTTCTGTAAATCCAGACTCTGGTATCATCCACTGAGCCAACCCTCCAATCCTTTTTTTGATGATTTTTTATCTTAGTTCAAATAAGATTGGCTTTAACAATATGAAAAAAGTATAAAATCTTCAAAGATTTGGAGTTTTCAGAAAGCAAAACCAAATGGCTTCGAGGCCAAAAACACATCATGAATGAAATCACAAAAATGCTTAGAACTGAAAAATAATGGGAAACTTTATATTAAAACTTTAAGCTGTAGCCAAATCAATATTTATTTAAGGAAACCTGTAACTTTATGTGCTTCTATTAGAAAATAAGTAAACAAGTCAGAAGCTGAGCATACAACTTAAGAAGTTAAAAAAATGTAAACCAAAACAGACAGAAAGAGTGGAATAAGTAAAAAGAAAGGCAATAGAAAGGCCAAAATAAACTAAGCAAAAATAGAAAGGATAGAAAACATTAATACTATTAAAAACCTGAAAAACCTTGATCACAGTTGATAGGGAGAAGGAAAGTGAAAAAAAATTGAGAGAGAGATGCAACTATAAATACATATTCCATGTTATAAATTTAAGAAGTCAGATTTTAAAACAGAAATGAATGGCATAAATCTGTATCCCATGAATTATGAGACAGACAAAATGTACATATTCTTAGAAAAATACAAATTTCTAAGCTGGCTCAGTATTAAATAACAAAACACAAATAATTTCACAACATAAAGAAAATTCATGGGGCTGAAGAGGTGGCTCAGGGGTTAAGCCTCTGCCTTGCAGGCGGAAGGTCCTGAGTTCGGATCCCAGATCCCACATATAGACGCCAGGCGGAAGCGGGGGCGGCCTGCGCTTCTGGTCCTGGTAGGGCGGAGCCTGTGAATCCCCGGGCAGAGTAAACAAGGAGGAGGTGGAGGCGTCCATGGTGGGTCCCGAATTCGTCCGTGGTTCTACACACACACAGACACACACACACGCGTGCGCACATATACATATGCACACACGCACAATTGAATAAATAATAATAATAATAAAGAAAATTCATTAAATATCCGAAAAAGGAATTGCCACTGAGTTATTCTGCATTTTCAAGAAAAGAATCTCTCTGATGTATGTAAATGCCTTGTGAGACAAGAAAATGGTATCACATATTCTATGAGTTTGCTGTAACTTGGTGCTGAATTAGCTACAGACAATATGAGGAGGAAAGTACAGACTATTTTCACTCACAGATATAAATATGAGCCCTAAAAAATCTTAATTGTGTATAATACATCATGGTTAACTTATTTATTACCAGAGACCACAGAGTTTTTAAAATATTTCAGTCATTTATTTATGAGAGAGAGAGAAAGAAAGAGAGAGAGAAACATGCATGTCATGGCACATGAATGGAGGTCAGAGAACAACTTTTAGAAGTCAGTTCTTTCCTTCCACCCTTCCTCCTTGTGAGTTTAGAGGATCACACTCAGGGTGCCAGGTTTGTGTGCAGGTAACTCTGCTTCTGAGCTATCTCTCAGATCCTTTTACCAAAAATTTTCATGAAAGACCTGGACTCTAGCTGTTGCCACGAGCAAGGTTCAGCCAATTATCCTCCAATTAAAGTACCAAGACAAGTAATACTGAAAAGCAGAGAGAAGAGATTTATTCAGTACAGCCATATTGGAAGAAAGAGAAGAAGAAATTAAAGTCCAAGATATTCTTCAGGGTAGCTGACATGTTTAGATTTAAATAGAAGTATGTATAATTGCACAGTCCAGGTCACTATATGGTCCTGTGCATCCTTGAGCCATCATTACAGAGGCTATGATCTATCCTGCAAGATGTTCCATATGGTCTAATACGTTCTCAAAATATTGTGAAGTTTCTTTCTAGGAGACAAGGGTCAGCTTCTAGCTGCCAACAGGATTTCAGCCTTTCCTTTTCCCATCATGAGATTCTTGAAGAAAATTTAATTCTTTGGGAGTTCATTGTTTTTGTAGTCAAATAGCCAAGGGATGAATAAGATTGGCTCTCTTTTTAAAAAATCTTCTCTCTTGCCAGAACAGGTAAAATTCCAGGAGTCCAAAAGACTAGTTTCACAGTAGATAATATGAGAATAACTTAATTACATTGATGCATTCAAGAACATGATCCCATCTACCTTTAAATAGAAACTGAGATGCCTGTATCGTTGTTTAAAATGAAGTCTCACCATGGGTTTTAGAATGGTCTCCTGCAAACTCAGCTATTGGACCAGCCTGTGCTGTCCAACCATCCCTGCAGTATTTTCATATTTTTGAGCAGCTTAAGACAAACCCAGTTATCACAATGGAGCTGGTTAACTCACTCCTATGCATCTCTGGCCCCCCAAAAGATAGCATAAGATAAACCCAGTTATCACAATAAAGCAAGGGATTTTTTAGGGCTCATATTTATATCTGTGAGTGAAAATAGTCTGTACTTTCTCCCTCATATTGTCTGTAGCTAATTCAGCACCAAGTTACAGAAAACTCATAAAATATGTGATACCATTTTCCTTTTCTTGTCTCACAAGGGGTTTACATATATCAGATAGATTCTTTTCTTGAAAATGCAGAATAACTCAGTTATCACAATGAAGAACAGCTAGGATCTGACTGGCATGAGGTCTTTTCACTTTTTCCTTCATTGCATCTTAAGACATGTGAGGGGACGTAGAGGGGAAGTACTCAAAAGCCAATGAGTTTGCAGGGGCTGGAGAGATGATTCAGGGGCTAAGATTCTGCTTCACGAGCAAAAGGTCTTGAGTTTGAATCCCAGGCCACATTCAAATGGCAAGCAGAAAGGCTGTGGCCTGAACTTAGGACCCTGATGGATAGAACTTGGGAAATCACGTACCAAAGCAAAAAATGAGGTAGAAGCAATCCAGGATGATTCCCGATGACACCTTGGTCCTCCACAGGGACGCTGTGCCCTTTGATACACACACACACACACACACACACACACACACACACACACACGCAAATAAATAAATAAATAAATAAATAAATAAATAAATAAATAAATAAATGAATAAATAAATAAATGAAGTTTTTAAAAAGCAATAAGTTGGGAAGAAGGTGTAGTTCACTTTCAATTCAAAGTCTACCACCTGCTGAATACCTTGGAGCTGGTTAACTCACTCCTATGCATCTCTGGCCCCCCAAAAGATAGCTTTCAAAAGTGTCTTTCAAAAAACAGGAGTTATAGCCACTCTTGGTATTGGACAGCACTGACTGTTTTCCTGATGTTAGATAGCATATGGGGCTAAAGCAAATCATTTAACTATATAAATATTCTAAATACTGAAGGAGACACAGCTAGACTAAGAAAGGGTGCAAACTGCTTATCTAAAGTTGAATTTTAACTGGCGTCCTTACTTCTTTCATTGCCTTTTGCAAAATTTACTAATGCTGTCTGAAAGAGAGAGCATAGGTGCCTAGGACTGGCTAGAACTCAAACTGAGGGGTTGACATCTCTAGTAAGATATGGGCACCTCTAAGTGCAGGTCCAGGGGTGGCCTCTCCCACACTCACTGCAGCAGTGAGAAGGATAGCTCCCACCAAGAACAAATACACATTCAAGTGTCAAGAGCCCACATTCCTGGCAACTGTGATTTCCACATTTACAACCAAACTCATTGAATCAGAGAAGGGAAGGGGAGAGGAGGGGAGGGATGAAGGGAGAGAGAAAGACAAGAAAGAACATAAGGGGAGGGGAGAGAAGGAGAGAAGAGGAGGAGAGGGAAGGAAAAGGGAAGAGGAAATGAAGGTAGAAGGGAGAAAGGAAGGAAATGGAAAAGGGGAAAGGGAGGGGAGGGGAAAAGGAAGGGAAAAGAAGGGGAGGGAGTTTATTATCAAGGATAAGCTTGGCTGTGAATATCCACCAGCTTCCATGACTCTTGGTATCCTCAAGACATGAAAAATGAGGCAGGGCATCCCAATGTGTGGAATAAGCCTCCATCCCAAGGTGGAACAAGCCTTCCGTTTTGTATTCCATTCTTAAATTTGTCTTGAGCCTTGGCTCAAAGTGGAGAGAAGTCCATTTTCCCGGCATACTTAGATTCTGCCACTTCTAGAAGAATGGCCAAATAACCCTCATGTTTGTGAATTTTCTCATTGTTTTAATACAAAAGCAACTCACAGAAGGAAGCATCCATTTCAGCTCCCAGTGGGATTGTGGGTACAGACCATCCCAGCAGGAGGAGCGGCTCACAGCTGTGGCAGCAGGAGCGTGGGGCTGTTTTCTCACACCTCAGCAGACCAGGAAACAGAGAGGGAAATGCTGGTTCTCAGCTAGCTTTCTTCTTTGCGCTTTTTCTTCAGTCTGGGTTTCTACCCTATGAGAAGGAGTTAATACACTTAAGAGTTCATCTGCTCTCCTTGATGAAGGCGGTTAAGCAATCCCTGCAAAGACGCATGATGAGCTGTGTCTCCTAGGTGATTCCAAATCTATTAAAGTTATCAATGAAGAGTAATAACCATTCTTCACCTTTACAGTGGAGTCAGCCTTTGCCCACCATCCAAACCCACCTGCTTGGTCCCACCATCTCCAAATACACACCCACTCTTGTTTTATCAGTCCGTTTACAGTTTCCCAAACCTCTTCAGATCAATGCTTTGGTCTAATTAGTTTGCTCAAGCTTTTAGTTCTAATTTAGATGCCCAGTTTTGACCTCTGCTCAGTATTACTTCTAAATAGGAACTGCAATCCCAACCCCTGATCAATTCCAAGCCCAGAGTTCCACAGCCTGGTTCAAGTCAGAACCCAGCTCACTCTTCCTCATCCTAACTTGCAGAGTGGAAATAGCATTAGCATAATGAGAGATTCTGGACTTCAAAAATGGAGCCAAGGGCGGTGCATGAGCAGCAAAACTGAAAGAAAAATCAACAATCCATAATTCAGAAAATCAGAAACTCTACATCAACCACCTGGAACCATGTGAGCCTAATTTCTCCCTATCCTAAAGCTCAGAGAAATTTGCGGAAGAGGGGGCAGTAAGAATGCAAGAGCCTACACTGGGTCCTTGTACGTCATTGGAGAGGAGGGCCCAGAGGAAAATCAGTAATGCACAAGAAAGGACTCTCTGGGAATTGGGGTGGGAGGCACTGGGGGATGGGGAGGGAGAGGAGTGGGGAGGGGGAGCAGGGGGTACAGGGGGAGGAGGAGGGAGGGAGGGAACTGGTGTACCTAATAAGTTTGTATGAGCTGAAATAAAAAAAAGAAAAAAAATGCTAAAAAAAAAGAAGATAAAAATAAAATATTCATGAGACTGTTAAAAAAAAAAAAAGAATGCAAGAGCCTAAAGATGGGGAGAAGCAACAATATGCAAGATACTCCATACAAGTTAGGGCTAAAATAATCAAAATAGGACTTTGCATGACCTGTACAATGACCAACATAGACCCCCAAAGTCTAGTATGGATCACAGGCACTAGGATCCTTAGAAGCAAGGGATTAACAGCCACACTAGTGTTCCTATACTAAAGGGGAACACAAAGAAGAGCTCTAGGCAATGCTACTGAGTCCTTACACCTCATTAGAGAGGAGGACCCAGAGGGAAGTTTGACAGACACATTAAAGGATGCTCCAGGAATGGGGGGCCCCCACTGGGAGAAGGGGAGGGAGGGGGAAAGGAAGGGGAAAAGGGGAAAAGGAGCAGGGAGCAGGGGGGTCCAGGGAGGGGAGGAGGGAGGAAGGGGAATGGGCTACTTATCAACTTTGTATGGAGTGGAAAAAAAAAAATAAAAAAAATGGCCAGTAATGTATGTCACCCTGAAATCAACAAGGTTATTCAGCCTTCTTTGTAAATATCCTAATGGCATTCACAAAACAATATTGCTATCCGAAAAGTAATCTTTCACACGCTTTTTATTTTTCTAAGCAAAAGATAGCTTGTGATGGATTCAACAGCCTTTTTTAATTATCTAAAAACCCTCATTGTTAAAACTGCATGGGAACCTGGGATTGATGTCTATCAGTGTCCTGCAAACTGAGTATCAATGGCTCACAATCTGAGTATCAGGAACCAGTAATCTGAGTATCAGTGTCCTGCAATCTGAGAATGAGAGTCCAGCAATCTGAGTATCAGTGTCCTGCAGTCTGAGTCCAACATCTGGCTTTGGCCTTGGATATGTCAGAGGCTCTGGAGGAATGGCCTGACAGCAGTGAGACATGGAGAAAACTGTTTCAGTAAGGGCTGATTTTAATTAGAAAAGTTAGGGAAGAAGATGTTCTGATTAGTCGGAAGTATCTCTGCACTAGAGCGTCACTGTCATATTTCGAACCAGCCATGACAGGTAGTTATTATATTTAAGTTTCAAATTCCCTCAGTTCTATTCCTACTAAATCAGATCAGAATGAAATTTCTGGGGATAGGTTAGACAAGTGTGATCCAAAGAAATATTCCAACAAAATGAAAATCTTTGCCTCTACACAAACAAAAATAAAAGCCACAGCATAGCTTCTTATCTCCTGCTCTTTTGACCTTCCATTGTACCTGAGAAACTTGCAGCCCAGGAATGGAGACAATAGACAACTTGGAGAAATCTAGAATAGTTTTCTTACTGGATGGTAGAATAAAGGTTCCAGTTAGGAGCTATCATCCCACCATGGAGAATCATCTGAGCTATTAAGTATCAGCTGTAGTGTGACCGCTTTAGGGGCCTCCTTTCAGGTACAGCTAGATTCTCATCTTTGCTGCGGAATGGAATTTTGGGATGAGCCAGTAAGCAGCAGAGTTGAAATTCATTAAACGGAGATTCTTAGCATAGATTTAAATGTGGAAGATAACAGAAAAAGACATGCTTGGGAAATTGCAAAATTGCATGGGTGTAGGCTTCTCAAAGGAGAGATGCACTTAGGTCTCTTTGCAATAACCACACAGAAGATTTTGGTGGCTTCTGAAGTTACAGCAAATCCCAAGAGTTGCTGGGAAAGTTAAATGAAATCTCACAGAGGAGTTTCTGTTGTGATCTGCCCAGGATCACAGATATAATTTAAACCCTGCATCACAAGGGATGTACAGAGAACAGGTAATTTTACTATCAACAAAGGTTTAGCTTTACTTGTGAGAATCCCTGAAAATATCTGGGAAAAAAAATAATAAGGCCATAACTTGTAGGTCATATAAACTTAGGCCTTAAGCATGGTCTATTGCTATTTTAATGTACCTATTTAAAACTATCACTATAGAAAAGGAATGCTGTTTCATTGTCAGCAATCTTCACAACAAATGTTAACTGCTATAGAACTGCGATCTGAAGAGGTTTCAAACCTTTGCCCATCCCATGTCTCCTTAAATTCTACTTCTATTCTATCTGAATAAATGGATTAATTCCTTGAAGGACCGCAATATGAAGATATTATTGGAGGTGGTGAAAAGCAAGAAATTGGACTTAGTCGAAGGAACTAGATCACTGGGCTCTTTCTGGATTCCCCTGGCTCTGCCCCCTGCCCCTCATAATGTGAGCTGCTATCTTCCGATTCTTGGTCGCATGGAGTTGAATAGTAACTTCACCATACCCTCCCTACCACGATGGACTAAAATCTCTGAAGTCCTAAACACATAAATACAACTCTTGCATTGCTTATGCCAGGAGGTTTGGTCAGGTCGACACCCAGTCTGACTGGAATAGGAGCCTTTCTCATTCACCCCACTGCACTGGGCAAAGGTGAATAATGAGCTTGTTCACTTCAATAGCCAGTGGTCACTGAGAACCTGACATTTAATTTCAAGTAGACTTTTATGGTGTTTGTAAGATGAAGAACCTTGGAAGTAGGTTATCATTCTTCCTACAACTCCTCAGCCATATTTAAACCTGCTAGAAATTTTTACTAAGTAAACTGTGGTATCTGTATATGAGACAAATTAGCAAAGTCGATAATTTAGGATGGGAGAAAAGAATGGAATTCTCACCCACATCAGTGACTTAGGAATCAGTCTAACTTTGTGCAGCATTTTCCTTTTGTGATTTTATGTCCAGAAATCAGCAAGCAAGGCCCTCTCTGAACAAATAGCATACACCATGATGAAATTAAAAAGTGAGTTCTCTCCTTTTTTTCTTTATACCTCTTCCAGTACCTCTAATAAAGACAAGCCTGTAAAAGGCTCTTTTTCAAAGATCATTATCCAGAGGTGACAAGTTCTCATTGTCTGGAATTTTCTGGGACAGTGAATAACAGCATGAGTGAGCTAAAAACAGGAGAGGGGCAGAAGAATAGAGAGAGAGGGGAGAGATGGGGAGACAGAAGAATAAATAATAACAATAGAAAGAAGAACCAACTTCAGATGAAGGCAATTACAGGTAAAGAGAGCTGACTGGAGGGAGAAAGTCAAGAGGTCACAGGTTGGACGATCTGAAAAAAATGGACATGAGAACAAAGGAAGAAATAAAGATGTAGAGACAAGTTCCTGAGTAGGATAAATGCAGAAAATGTAACAGAATTGCCAGCAGTCACTTGTTTTATCACATGCATTCTATTTCCACCTGGTAAAGAATCATCTAAAACATAAAATGACCTAATTATAAATATGCGCACACACATGCGTGCACACACACACACACACACACACACGTATATATATGTATGTATATAAAACTTTGCTTGTTGCTTTGACAAGACAGGAATTGTTTGGGCTCAGATTTGGGTAAATCCATCATGGAGGAAAGACCTGGTGGCAGGATTTTGAGGCAAATGGTCACACTGTATCCATAATCAGGAAGCAGAGAGGCATGAAGGCGGGTGCTTGAGTCACTTTCTCCTTTTTCATTCAAAGATCTTTGTTTCCTCAGGTTCAGCAAACAAAGGCTGATACAACTGTGGTCCCAGGAGTATAGGCTGCATCTTACACTTGAAATAGAGCTTAAGATTATTTAAAAAAAAAACATATAAGGTGGAAGGTGCCATGGTGAATGGTACTGCTCACATTTTAGGATGAGCCTTTTTCCTTCAGCCAACCTATTCTAAAAACCCCATCACAAACATGCCCAGATTGTTTTCCCCTAAGTGATGCTAAATCCTATCAAGTTATTAAATATCCTTTTAATTTTCATTTTTCACTGTTGCTATCCAATGATCTTATCGATAAATTCAGTAAGAGAGTGGGGAGAAAGCAGGCACATATGTGCATGGTACATATGTGGAGTTCATAGGACAACTTTCAGAAGTTGGTTCTCTCTTTCTAACATGTAGGCTCCAGGGATTGAACTGAGGTCCCCCGGTTTGCATGTGGTTGCTTTCACCTGTTGAGCCATTTGGACAGCCCTAACAATCAATATTAGCCATTGCAAGTTCACACTTTATCAAACTGACACTCAACCATATCTTTTTAGTATATAGCCTTCTATCCTTGTATCCATGGGCTCATGGCCGTCTCATAAGGCAACATGCATTCAGTTTATATTCAAAGTCCCCATAGACTTTAACATTCCCAACACTGTTTAAAAATCTGAAATACAAAAATCTCTTTTGAGACTGAAGACAAATCTCTTATCTGTTCATTTGCAAATACCCCATGATACAGAATGAACATCATTTCATCAGGAAAAAATGTAGTATGGTAAGCAAAGAATAGACCAAAGAGGGAGCAAAACAAAACAGAAAAAACAGTAAATTCTGCAGATTTATTTCTGACAGTTGGGGCTCATGATAGCTGGGTTCTAAAGGACTTGGGAAGTTCTACCTCATCAACAAAATTGGAGAAGTGGAACTGTAATACACATAGACTCTCTCTTGGCCAGCTCTATTCCATACCTGCAGCTTTCCTCATCAAAAGTCCAATTTTCCTGGCATATTCTCAAATGCAATATAGGCTTCACACTCATGGCTTCGCACAGTGGCCTTTCTGGACCACTTGCAGGTACTCTGATCCTGCCATGTGTGTCCTGGCCTCAGTGGCTGTCTAAGACCTATGCACAAGTCTCCACAGCATTCCACATCTTGCATTTTTTCACACCCGGAGAATCAGTACCACATGAAGGACACTCCCAAATTTTGTTGCAAGTTTGAGATGTAGTCTGGACTCCTTGTACGACAGGTGGACCAGCCTTTGTGTACTGACACTGAGGACATACTTTCTTAGGAAGTTGAGACAGTTATTTTGAACAGAGAACTTCCTCAGTGGTATTCTCAGCTTAGATCCTCTTTTCAAATGAATTTCATTTTCACAAATGGTGCTTATGACAGATCAGGTTTTTCCTTCAGGGCAACTTTCATATTGTCCCAGTGCAAAGTACAAGGTTTCTCCTTAATGGAGCTAATCTCTTCAACAATGACAATTGCTTTCTTAGCACTCAACTTTTTTCAAGTTCAAACTCCCTCTACCTCTCTTTTTCTCTTTCTTTTACTTTCCAAGTATTTCTGAATAAAACATTAAGAAGAAACAATGACACATACTGAATCCTTTCCGGCCTTAGATTTCTCCTTCCAAGTAAATTTGTCCATTATTTTTAAATTCAGCCTCACTAAAGTTCTCACGGCATGAGCAGAAGGCAGACAAATTCTTTACCAAACTGTAACACAGATGTCCTTTAGCCCTGTTCCTGATAGAATCCTTGCTCCTCTGTGAAGCCTAATAAGTAAGAGTTTCACTATCTGCATTTCTCTCAGCATTGTGGTTATCCAAACTCCCATTAGAACTGTTGATTAAGCTCTAATGGTAGGTAGTATTCTAGGATTTCTCTACTCCAGTGTCCATATTCTCTAGTCCACTCTTTCACATTCCTCAACAAATCAACTCCAAAAGCTTACTAAGAACCATAGGGTCTGTTCTATCATAGCAATGACCCAGCTCTTTGGTACCAATTTTCTGCAGTGGCTATTTTTCACATTGCTATGACCAAATGCCTGATGAAAGCTGGTGCTCAGCTAGCTTATTTATTATTTTATTAAATCCTGGATCTCTATTATTGCATAGTGTCACCCATAGATAGGTAGAGTGTTCCCACTTCAGATAAGAACAAATTCCTTCACAGACATACCCAGAAGTCTGACTCCTAGGTAATTCTTAATCCTATCTATTAGGCAATCAATATCAAGCATTCATTATGAAACAATAAGAGTGACTAGAAAAGAGAAAAAGATGATTCTCCCAATGAAAGCAGAAGACTAAAGAGATAATCCTGATTTTTTTCCTATTGCAATGTTAAATACCCTGCTACAGATGGAGTGATGGAGGAACCAAAGGAACTTCACAGAACAGATGGATGGCCTTAAGAAAATTTTATAGAAGAGAGTTTCCTAAATAAGACTTCCAGATTTGAGTTCTTTCTCTTTTCACTATTCTGTTCTGATTAGTTGGTTAGCTCTCTTAATGTTTGTGCACTGCTCTTTAGCATTAGATTCTGCTACAATCTGCTACCATTTTCTATAAAGGCCTAAGAACACTTCTAGTGTGAGGAAGAGAGAAATTGGTCTCATTACTTTCTTCTTGGCCATATTGAAAACCACCAAAGTAGGTAATTGCAATAATTTCCACCTTAGCATGCACCTTCTTCTCCATGTAATAGGATTAAAATTCAATCTTATGCTTCCTCATTATAGTTTATAGATTGAATTTACTACTTTGCTTTCTGCGTTTGACTAAACACTATTTTCATGTCAGCTCTGACTAGTTTGTTTCCTTTTGCTATCTCATAAAGGGTTTTCAATTGGTCTTTTTCATCATATGGGAAATACAAGGCTATTTGTAGAATATAGAATACTTTAGAACTCACCATGTCTTCTTGCATCATATATTTATAGCATTTTAAAAACTAGATATTTCCTTTGCTTTTTCCTGATGAAACAAAAAAGACTTTTTTCATAGAAAAAAAAAACAGAGATTTATTTGGAATTCTTAAGTGACTTGAAAAGGTTTTACCTTGTGGCAACAAATCCTCTTTTCCTGCTGCTGAATGTCAATCATCCTGAAAAACAGTATGAGTCATGAACAGGAATATTTCAGATGGATCCCTGGATGAAAGTGAGGTGAATTTACTATAAATAACCTATATCTTCTCCTCAAAACTTTCAAAACAAAGCAAAAATAACAACTTGTATTAAGTATTCCAGAGTCACATCAACCCAAATCAATGTGAAGAAAATCCATAAACTGGACTCTCTTTTAAAGGTCAGGAAAATGCCTCAGTTAGCAGTGCTGCTAGTGACCTGTGTCACATGCAGTCTCCAAAAATAAATTAATGGTTGAGCTGGGAAGGATTATTTCCTCAGTATTAGACGCTGGGCAGTGGGATTGAACTGAATCCTATTTCCCTCTGTTAACGTGGCCCTTGACATTTTGGATTTCTATAAAAATGTGTTGGGATTATACTAGGAGGTCAAAAAGTATATGTTTTAGTTAATCTTCACTGTCAGTGTGATTGAATTTAGAATGATCCAGGAGAATGATTAGGATATGTCTGTGTTGCAGTTTGCCTGCATGGTTACTGATAAATCACCATATTTTTTCACAACAGTCCAGCTACAGTTCATAGTCCCACTAGGGCCAAGGGAACTGGCCACACCATCTCTACATAGTGGATGAGAGAGGAATGATCCTTACTTTCCAGACTAGCATGTCTGGCCAAGTATATACAAAGATGCTCACTTTCTCAACTAGCTTTCTGTATTTTATTTCAAGGCCTAGTCCCACCCACCATGGGCTGGGCTTTCCCTATCAGCTAGACAATCTCCTACAGGTTTTCTCTGGGGCCAACTCTACCACTAATTCTCTATAAATGTGCCCAGAGCTCAAACCCTCAACTGTAAAGTTGACACCTATGACACTCCATCCCTTGTCAACTTAACACAAAAACATAGCACTTTTAAACTGTAACCTTCAATCCTTGTCCCCGTAGGTGTTAGTTATCTTAAAAATATAAATACATTTCACAGACAAATTTAAAATGTTCTCTCATTAAAACATCAGTTCTAACACTTTAAAAGTTCCAAGATTCTTAACCTTAAGAGTGTATTAAGTCAGAATAAGTTAAATACTTCAAAATAGATAAAACATTAAAACAGAAGTATCTTGATGTCTTTTCGGCCCAAAACCAGATCAGGGAAGACTCTGTGTTTCTGGGATAAGGCCCCTAGCCCATGCCCCAGACCCCAGGTTATCTACACGCCCCACTATTAGCTAGTCTACTCTTCTGGCTGTAGGGAAGGTGCTTAGGCCAAACCCCAGGCCCCAGGTCATCTGTGTGTCCCACTAGCCACTCTGTCTTTCTGGCCCAGACCTGGACTAGGGCAGACTTCCTGCTCCTCAGGTAAGGCCCCTAGACCACTCCAAGACCAAGGTTATCTTGACCCCACTACCCTCTCTGCCTTTCTGCCCTGGATCCAAACCTAGACCTGGACCTGAACCAGGGCAAACTTCCTGTTTGGGCCTCTGGGCAGACATCCTGCTCCTCAGAATTTAACAGAGTCCAGAGAAAATCCAAACAAAGGGCTAGTGGACCAACACCATTCATCTGAGGCCTTCCAAAATCATCCCATCATATGGGAGAGGATCTGCACATCCAGATCTAGGATAAGTAAACCCTTTTTACCATCTTGTTCCTCTCAATTATTAGTCACTGTGGTTTAACATTTCCATATAGCCACCCAAAAGCCCTTAGAACTGCAAGAACTATATCATTCACCCTCACATGTTGTCACCAAGGAGGTAAACCTAAAAAGTGCACTACCATACTAATCTTCAGTCCCTGTCTACTAAACCCATGTACTAACATTAACAGTCAAATAGCCTCATCTAGGAAATAACACCAACATCAGTCAGGCATACCCAACTCCAAGGCAGACACTAGCAATAACTACTCAAGTGTAGTAATACTATCTAATTCAGTTCAACCAAAAACACACAAAACAAAAAGAAGGACATAAGAGATAAAACCAAAATGCCCAGGTCACAGTTCAAATCCATGAGAAACAAAAGCCAAGACAACAAATCTCCTACAAAAAGAATCAACCCCATAATGACAGAATCAAAACAAAACAAACTCACAGAAACTAGCCAAAACAGCCATACCCAAGATAATGATTTTCAAGTCCTGATCTTTACTATGATCAAAGCAATAAAAGAGGAAATCTGGGAGGAATTAAATAACCGCATCAACCACTTTGAACAGGAACACAACAGGCACTTGGAGGAGATGAGAAAAGCAGTTGAAGAAACAAAAATAGGCATACAGCAGTAAAACAACCTCAAGCAGAGTTTAAACTCAAACTAAAAGACAAGCTATCTTCAAAACAGAACTCAGCAGAAGAGTCTTATTTGCAGAACTAATGAAACAGAAAAATAGAATATCAGATCTTGAAGACAAAGGTGAAGAACTAACCATTTCAATCAATAAAGTCATTAAAGCTAAAAAGATACTTGAGAGGAATATTCAAAAGTAATGGGATACCTTGAAGAAGCCTAACATGAGCATTCATGGAATACCAGAACAAGAATCCCAAAATACCACACCTGAGGACATTTTTCAAATTATCATGAAGGAAAATGTTCCACAAAGAAAGAGAGACCCACCCAAATATAACAGGTATTCCATATCCCAAACAGATATAACCAAAATAAAAACTTGCCACAGCAAATAATAGTCAAAACACTACACATATGAGGCAAAGTAAATGCACTGAGAGCTTCAAGAGAAAAGAAAAGTCACTTTTAAAGGTAAACCTATTAAAATAACAATTTTTTTTCCAATGGAAACAGTAAAAGCCAGAAGAGCTTGGAGAGAAGTACTTCAAATATTGAATGTCAACCAGGCTGATATACCCAGCAAAACAATCAGTCATGATCAAGGGTGAAATAAAAGTTTTCCACCATAAAGACAACTTGAAGGCTTACATGCTCACCAAACCAGGCCTTCAAAAAATGCTAGAAAAGATACTCACACTTGAAGAAAAGAACAAGCATATCCAGGAAGACAGAAGGGAAGTACAATGCCATCACAACCTACAAGCTAAATAATACACTTATGAAAGCCACTAAACACAAACTACATTAGGAATTAAAAGTAATTTCTACCATTATAGGCCTAAATGTCAATGGAATCAAAAGACAGAGGTTACAAACATGGATTAGAAATCACAACCCATCTATCTTCTGCTTTCAGGAAACACATCTCACCACAAAAGGTAGGCACATTCTAAAAATAAAAGGCTGGTCAAAAATTCTTCAAGCTAATGGAACCAGGAAACAAGCAGGGGTGGCAATTATGCTATCTGGAAAAGTGAACTTCAAACCAAAGAAAATCATAAGAGCTACAGAAGGATGCTACATTTTTGTCACAGGAAAATTCACCATGAAAACTTCAAAATACTGAACATATATGCACCCAATATGGGCTCTCCACATTCATTAAGCAAATGCTACAATGTCTAAAACAAGAAATTGATCCCAAAATGATAATACTTGGGGATTTCAATACTGCACTCTCAATATGGGATAGATCAACAGGCCAAAAACTCAACAGAGATATATTGGACTTAATCAAACCTTTACTGAAATGTGCCTTACAGATCTCTATCGAATCTTCTATCCACACATCAAAAATACACATTTTTCTCAGCAGCCCACAGAACTTTCTGCAAAATAGACCACATATTAGGCCATAAAACTAATCTCCACATATACAGGAAAGTTGAAATTATAACCTGTACCCTGTCAGACAACTATGGTCTAAAGCTTGACATACATAACACAACAAACAGGAGAAAATACCCTAACATTTGGGACTTAAACACTATGATGCTGAATCAGAAATGGGTTCAGAAAGGAATGAAGAAGGAAATTCAAGATTTCCTGGAAGTGAACAATAATGAAAATACAACATATCAAAATCACTGGGACACAATGAAAGCTGTCTTAAGAGGTAAGTTTACAGCTCTTAATACCTATATCAAAAAAATGGAAACATCACACGTAAATAACTTAACAATGCAGCTTAAAGCTTTAGAGACACAACATCAATTCAATCTCAAAAATAGTAGAAGAGAGGACATTAGCAAATGAAGGGAGAAATATCCAAAACTGAGATAAGGAAAATGATACAAGAATCAACCAGTCAAAAAGCTGGTTCTTTGAAAAATCAGTAAGATTGATACACCCCTAGCTAAACTGACCAAAATCAAGAGAGAAAAAACCCAAATTAACAAAATTAGAAATTAAATTGGAGTTACCACAACTGACACCCAAGAAATTCAGAGAATTATAAGGTTATATTTCAAAAACTTATACTCCATGAAATTTGATAACACAAAAGAAATGGATGAATTCCTGAGTAAGCACTTAAATTGAATCAGGAAGTTTTGAATTATTTAAATGTTCCTATAACAAATGAGGAAATTGATGAAGTAATCTCTAATCTTCCACCAAAAATGTCCTAGATAAGATTGATTCAGCACAGAAATCTACCAGAATTCTGACAGACTTCTACAGAATTCAGAACAACTAACAACAATACTCCTTAAACTGTTCCATAAAATAGCGAAGGAAGGAACACTTCCAAATTCTTTCTACAAAGCTAATGTCATACTAATCCCAAAACCTAATAAAGATACACTTAAAAAAGAAAACTATAGGCTCTTTGATGAACACAGATAAAAAGATTCTCAACAAAATCTTAGCAAATCACATTCAAAAACATGTTAAAAACATCATTCACTGTGATCTAGTAGGCTTTATACCAGGCACATAAGGTTGGTTCCACATACGCAGATCAATAAATGTAATCCATCATATAAACCAATCCAAAGTCCAAGACCACATGATACTCTGGATAGAGACAGAAAAAGCTTTTGACAAGATCCAACAGCCTTTTATGATCAAAACGCTAGAGACAGTAGGAATGGAAGGAACCTTTATCAATATAATAAAAGCTGTATACAACAAGCCCATTGAGCAAGGATTATGCTCAATGGGGAAAAACTGGAAGCATTCCCACTTCCATCAGGAACTAGACAAGGCTGTCCATTCTCAACACTTCTATTCAATATTGTACTTGAAGTCTTAGCTGAAGCCATAAGACAAGAAAGGGACATGAAAAGGATTCAAATCGGCAAGGAAGAAGTCAAGTTATATCTATTTGCAGATGACATGATTATATACCTGAGGGATCCCAAAAACTCCACCAAGAAACTCCTGAAACTAATACATAAGTTCAGCAGAGTGGCAGGTTACAAAATAAATGTGAAAAAAAATCAGTAGCTTTCCTACACACCAACGATGAAAAAATGAAATAGTCCTAAGAGAAACAATCCTATTTACTATAGCCCTTAGAAAATGAAATACCAAAAAAAATAAAATAAAATGAAATACCTTGGTATAAATCTAACCAAAGAAGTGAGAGAGAGAAAACTTTAACACCCTAAAGAAAGAAATTACAGAAGACAGCAGAAGATGGAAAGACCTCCCATGCTCCTGGATCGGCAGAATCGACATCATGAAAATGACCATCCTACCAAAAGCAATATACAGATTCAACTCTATACCAATCAAAATCCCAAAGCAATTCTTCACAGAAATTGACAAAACAATCTCAAAATTCATATGGAAGCAGAAAAGGCCCAGGATAGCAAAAACATTGCTGGAGGTACCACCATATCAAACCTTAATCTATACTACAAGTCCATGGTAATAAAAATGGCCTGGTATTGGCTCCAAAACAGACATGCAGATCAATGCATAAGAGTTGAAAACCCAGAAGTAAACACACATGATTACAGCCATTTGATCTTTGACAAAGGGACCCAAAAATACTCAATGGAAAAAGAATAGCATCTTCAACAAATGGTGCTGGCAAAACTGGATATCCACATGCAGAAGATTAAACTGGACCCATACTTGTCACCATGCACAAAAATTAATTTCAAATGGATAAAGAACCTTAATATTAGGCCAAAGACTATAAAAATCCAAGTTGAAAGTGTTGGGAACTCCCTCGAGCTGATTGGGCTAGGCCAACAGTTCCTAAACAGAAATCCAATAGCACAGTCACTAGAAACAACATTCAGCAAATGAGATCTTATGAAATTAAAGAGCTTCTGTTCGGATAAAGAGATTGTAAACCAAGCAAAAAGGCAACCCACAGAATGGGAGAAAATCTTCGCTAACCACATTTCTGATAGAGCTCTATTATCCAGAGTTCACAAAGAACTTAAAAAACTAAACACCAAGAAGATAAATGACCCAATTAAAAAATGGGCCTGGGAACTCAAAAGAAACTTTTCCAGGGACGAAATTGAAATATCCAATGAATATATTAAAAAATGCTCTACATTTATAGCCATCAGGGAAATAATAATCAAAACTTCCCTGAGCTACCACATCTCACCCTGGTCAGGATGGCAAAAATCCACAATACAAACAATACCAAATGCTGGAGAGGATGTGGTGAAAAGGGAACTCTCCTACATTGCTGGTGGGAATGCAGGCTTATACAACCACTCTGGCAATCAGCGTGGTGATATCTAAAAATGCTAAAGATTGAAATGCCATATGACCCTGCTATAACACTTCTGGGAATAATCCCCCATAATGCAGAAATTCACTACAGTGACATGAGAACAGCCATTTTCATTACAGTACTATTTACAATAGCAAAGTCATGGAATCAACCCAAATGCCCAACAGTTGATGAATGAATAATGAAAATGTGGTGCATTTACACAATGGAATACTACTTAGCCATCAAAAAAATGAATTAATGAATTTTGCCAAGATATGGATGGAATTAGAAAAAAGTATATTGAGTGAAGTATCCCAGACCATATGTACTCCCTAATAGGTGGATCCTAGTTCCAAACCCACTTGATGAATAACATATTCAAAGGTAAAAATCCCTGTAATACCTTCTGTAATTGCAAAGATTATAAACAGGAGGGAAGGGGAAGTAGGACCCCCTTAAAAAATGAGATAGATGATCACGCATCAGTAGAGAAAATAGGTCACCTCAAGTATTGCAAGTAAGTAGCCAGATACCTGGTGCAGCTCACTCCCACTTCCCTTCCTGGTCACTTGTTACTGAACAGGTTTTATCTCACCAATCAGGGAAGGTATAGGGACTGGCAGATAGACAGTAACCATCTGACAAATAGAACACTGACACCCCCCACTGCTGTGTCCTACTTCTATTCTTCTATCTACCTTTGAGTTTCCTCTTATATTAAGATCTTCATTTAAACAGTCTTTTATCTTTGGGAGGTGACCTTCAATACCAATCAGGATGCAGCCAAAGGCAGTGAAGGAAAACCAAAACTGAAAACAACAACAAACCATAATTCAGAACACCAAACACCCTTCATTACTCACCTGGAATCAGACCAGCCAAATCTCTCCCCATCCTAAAGCTCAGGGAACTTTGCGGAAGAAGGGGTGGCAAGATTATAAGAGCCTAAAGATGGAGAGGACCAATGATGTGCAAGATATTCCACACAAGTTAGGGCTGCAATAACCAGAATTGGACTTTGCCTGACCTGCACAATGGCTGACATGCCAACAACCCCCCCCCCCAAATTCTAGTATGGATCACAGAGGAGAAGGCTCTAGGCAGTAGGATCCTTAGAGGCAAAGGATTAACAGTCATAATAGAACTCCCATACTGACAGGGAGCCCAAGAATGGGCTCAGGGTTATGGCACTGAGTCCTTACCCCTCACTAGAGTGAAGGACTCAGAGGGAGGTTTGGTGTTCACACAAAAGGATGCTCCAGGGGATGGGAGGGAAGAAGGGGGAGGCACTGGGAGAGAGGGAGGGAGGGAGGGAGATGAAAGAAAGGCAGGAATGAGGGGATTCAAGGGGGGGAGTGACTGGGGAGGGGAGGAGGAAGGGAGAGGACAGAGTATAGGGGTACCTATTGCACTTGTATAATTAGGAAAAAAATAAAATGTGGGAGAAAAAAAGAAGTATTTTGATATAATAAGAAAAAATTAAATTAAGATCAGAGTCCAGCAAATCAAATACCGCATCCTTTACTTCAATGTCCATCTCCTATTGCCTCATCACATAGTCACAGTCACTCAAAGATTCTAGATATTTCCAGTCCCCGTTTGCTGCTCAAAGTTGTAGAAGCTGAGTTCCTCTGAACCAGGCTGAATCTCTACTCACAGATATCCTCAGCATTCATCCCACGGTTGAATGTTGGCATCTCCAGCAACACTCTGGGTTCACCTCTGCAGCTATAAGCTTCACCTTCTCTTGCAGGAACTCTATGTCTGCCATTTAATGCCAAGCTTTTGTTGCTTTCCATGAACCCTGTAATCATACAACAAAACCTGTACCACATGGGGGATACTTCCAGATTCCACAGTGATGTTGAAACAGCTTTGTCCACTCAAGCCACAGCTGTACCAACTTTAGTGTGCTGACTGTGGAAAAGCCCTTACTAGGCATCCAAAACATCCAAAGGGCAAGAAACAGCTTCATTTTGGGCCTTCTGCCCCTGAAGGAATCTGGGTTTTCAAACCACGAAATGGCCATGCAGTGGTATCATCTCCTCCATCGTCTCAGTGCAAAGCACTAGATTTCCCTTCATTGATGAGCATTTCTTCAACAACAACAGCTGTTCTGTCGCCTGTCCTTTCCACAGCCAGAGTTTCGAGGCCATCAACACAGCTCTCCTCTATCAAGCATACCAGTCCATCATTTTTAAACTCAACATTACCAAAGCCCTTGTTCCTTTCATCACAATCCAGGCCCAAACAATCCGCAGCTCTCTCAGCACTGCATTATCTAATTGGCCAACTAAACTCTATTCAAACATTTTTGCATCCACACAAGTCTTTGAACATTTCAAATTTCTCCAACAAAAGCATTCAAAATCCACAAAAGCCACCTAGCCAGATTTATCAACAACACCCCACTTACCGGGTACCAAATTCTGTTGCAGTCAGCCTGCATGGTTGCTGATAAATCACCATTAAACAACTTGGGAGGTTTATTTTCTCACGATAGTCTGGTTACATTTTGTAGTTCAGCTTGACGGGAGAGCATGCACCAACACCAGGGCCAAAGGAACTGGCCATACCATCTCTACATAGTGGATGAGAGATGGACAATCTTTACTTACCAGACTAGCATGTCTGGCCAATTGTATATACAAGGATGCCCACTTTCTCAACCAGCTCTTGGTATTTTATTTCAGGGCCTAGTCCCATCCACCATGAGCTGGGCCTTCCCCATCAGCTAGACAATCTCATGCAGGTTTGCTCTGGACCCAACTCAACCACTAATTTTCTACAAATGTGCCCAGAGTTCAAACCCTCAACTGTCAAGTTGACACCTGTGCCTAACTATGACATTCTGTTAGGGAATTCTCACAGACCATTTTGTAAAGAATGTTCATCTTGACTGTGGGTGACACCCTTTTATGGGTGAAGGGCTCCATCAAATAAAGAGGAAAAAGAAAAAAAAAAAAAAACAGCTGAATGCCAGTATTCTTCCTTCTCTACTGCCTGACACATTATATGGTGTGAATTTTTCTGCTTATCTTGTCTTCTGATTGCGATAGGCTGAATGCCACAAAACAACGAGCCAAAGGAAATTCTTCTCTCCCAGATCATTTCTGTCAAATATGCCAAAGGCTCACAGTGATGAAATAAGGTGCCAGAACACATCATTGATATAGATGATTTTCTATCGCAGGGTCCAAGCCCCCGACTTCAACCATCTTGCTTCAGCTACCACCTTACTCCTAACAGGAGCTACCTGCCAGGATACAGGTGTTCTGCTGTCCTAGGCTCCTGTGCTTATATCCTAAAAGTCCTAAATATAAGGCTCCAGATATGCACATAGTGTGAAAAATAATAACTATCTACAAACCTTTTACATCTCTATATCATAGAGGAGTATATGAGTTTTTCAATAGTTCCTATTTTCGATTATCCATAAAACTCACTGCCATGGTTTCAATGACTTGTACTCCATGGGCTCATGTGCTTGAATCTTTAGCTGTTTGGGAAAGTCATGGCACTTTTAAGAAGTGGATCCTTGCTGGAAGAAGGTAGTCACAGGAGTTGGACCTTAAAATTAGTTAATTCTATTCTGCTTGAATTAGAAAATCTGCTCTTGAGCTTGTAGCAATAGCTCAGCCTCTCTGATGTTGCAGTGATTTATGCCTTCTCCAGCTTCTGCCAGATAGTCATGCCTTTTTTTTTTTGTTTTGCCGTGAAGGACTGTATCTCCCTTCTGGAGCCATAAGCTGAATAAATCTTCCTTTCTCTCCTTAAGTTGGTTGACTTTAAGTCTTGTCTCCCAGCAAGAAAAGAAGGCAGGCAAGTGTGTCATATCTTTGCTCACCAAAGACTATCAGAAGCCTTCATGATAAGTCCTTTAAAGGACCCTGCTCAGTCTCCAAGTAATACAAATGATGCCAAAAGAATGGCTTTTGATTCTTCTCATGATTTTCTGAGCCTTAATAAACTGTCTTAGACCCTGTCCCAGAAAAAGTGGAATGACAGTGCTATTCACAGAGCTACAACTGAGGCTTTGGTTCTTGTTTCCTTGGGTAAAGGGCTGATGAGACTCTTACTCTTTTCCTGGGAGGCAAATACATTCATTTTTCTCTACACATCTCCATATCAAGTACATGCTGAGCATGCTGTGCCAGGCAATGTTTCTAATCCTCTCCACACTTCACTCCAATACATTGGATAAATCGATCATCTCTTCCCAGTCTCTCCAGGATGCTTCAGTTTTAATACTGAGAATCCTGTGCCCTGAGAAGATGAGACCAATAGTCATTGTCCTAGAGCAAATCTGTTTAGCAACAGAACTTTAATAGAAGCCAGGACCGAACAATCTGATAGAAAACAAAGGAAGACTTTATCAGTGACAGTTCAACTTGCAACAGGAAAACCTTTCTCGATAGCAATATTAGAAGAGAAAAGATGACAGAATTTCTCCAACTGTTGAAAGAAAACAATTATCAAGCTAATTTTAAAGGAGAACGCTTTGAAATGTCAAGAAAAATAAGTGGAGATGAACACATTTTAAAATCAACAAAACTGAGACAGTATGTCAGTATTTGTTATTTCTGAGTATATCGCCAAAATGATGCAATTAGAAAAAACAAGAAATTGAAACAGGCAAATACTGTTTTGAAAAATGCATACTAGGGAAGTATATCAATTGGAGAGTGCTTGTTTAGCATGCACAAAACCATGTATTCTGCACTTAAGGCTTAAGACTCTGCCCTGCAAGCAGAAGGACCTGAGATCAGATCCCAGTTCCCACATAAAAAAATGCCAGGCAGAAAGAGCTGCAGCCTGCACTTCTGGCCTATGTGGGTGGAGCCTGGGAAATTTCAGAGTGAAACAAAAAGGAGGTAGAAGCAATCCAGGACGATTCCCAAAGTCGCCCTTGGTCCTCCACAGGGATACAAACTGATCTCTGAGTGAGAGACACACACACACACACATAACACACACACACACACACACACACACACACACACATACACACACACACAAGTGCACAAGAGGAATAAATAAAATTTAAAAACCATGGATTCAATCCCATAACCTAGTTTATGGTATCTAAGAACACTTCAAAGCTAAATCTTTCCATACGGAAAGACAGCCATCTTTGTTCCTGGCCACATTCCCCTTTAAGTGTAACTAAAACACTTCAGAAAGGATAGACAACCAGTGTCCTTAGTTTTATCACTGAATGAACATCTCAGCTCCCTCTCTACATTTACAAGTAGACACACAAACCTCTCCAGAACACAAAATCAAGTAAGTCACAAATTGATTTCTAAGATTTGTCCTTAGGAATTCAGAAAACCTTAACTGTGCAGAAACATAAAAATAGTCTCTCCACAACCCTGTAAGGTCATCTGTTAAAATAAACTTTGAATCAGTGGTACATTCAACAATAAAAGTTATAAATATTATATGCAAGGTCATGAAAAAGAAAAATCTGATTATTCTTGCCACTTATACTGACTGAACAGTGTATTAGTGCAAGAAGAACCTTAAAATGAAATAAAACATAGTAAAATGAGAAAGAGAGAAAATGAATTGCTATTCAAAAGTACCAACTTTGTTTACACAGAAAATGCACAAGAGATTATATCAAGATTTAACATAATTTTAAGAGTTCACCAAGGATACTGAGGAATAATGAATGTAAATGCATGGCTAATTTCTTATGAATCACATAAAAACAATTATAAAATGAAATCATATAATGATATCATGGTATAAGTACAAACAAGTGTTAGATAAAATGGAGATGTTTAAGACTTTCACCAAGGAATACAGAGTCCCTTTTTGAAAGAGTTTTTTAAAGTATCTAAGTAAACAGAGAAAATAGTCATTTGAAGACAATAGCAAAAACATTAATTTTCTGAAAATTCTTCAGGGGTTCAAGTAATTCTAAACACAATATCAACAGAAGTTTTATTGCCCATCACAAATGGCTTCCAAAATTCAAATGGAAAAGGAAATGGGCAAGAATTACCATGACAATTTTGAAGAATGAGATGTTTAGATTATCACTCTAATATCTAGGCTATGGAGGAAATTCAAGGCCATTCCAGACAATCTAGTGAGGCCCTGTTTTAGAATAAAAATAAGCAAGAAGACTGTGAATATAGATGAGTAATAGAAGAGAGCATGTATGAGGCTTTGGGTTAAGTATGTCCAGGACCAGAAAGAAAGAAAAAAGGAGAAAAGGAGGAGAGGAGGAAGAAGGAAACAAAGGAAGCAGAGGGGAAGAAGAGATAGAAGGGGAGAAGAAAGGGTAGGAGAAAGGAGAGGAGCAGATATCCTTTGGAAAAGTTTTTCTTTTAAATAATGTATTTTTCCCCCGCTCATACAAACTTAATGGGTACCCCGTCCCCTCCCTCCTTCCTCTCCTCCCTGAACCTCCCTCCCCCCTTTTCCCTTTTCTTTCCCCCCTCCCTCCCAGTGCCCTTTCCCCCCATCCCTGGAGCATTCTTTAATGTGTATGTCAAACTTTCCTCTGGGTCCTCCTCTCTGATGAGATGTAAGGACTCAGTGACATTTCCTAGAACTCTTTCTTGTGTTCCAGTTAAGTATAGGAACACTATTGTGGCTGTTAATCCCTTGCTTCTAAGGATCCTAGTGCCTTTAGCCCATGCTAGACTTTGAGGGGTCAATGATATGTTGGTCATTGTGCAGATCATGCAAAGTCCTATTATGATTGCTTTGGCCCAAATTTGTGTGGAGTGTCTTGCATATCATGACTCCTCCCATCCTTGTGCTCTTACAATCTAATCGCCCCCTCTTCCACAAATTTCCCTAAACTTCAGGATGGGGAGAGATTAGACAGGCCTGATTCCAGGTGGTTGATATAGAATCTCTGATGTTCTGAATTATGGTTTGTTGCTTTTTTTTCAGTTTTGCTGTTCCTACAATGCCCTTGGCTCCATCCTGATGGGTATTGGATATCACCCCCTGGTCAGAGATAAAAAGCTGTTAAAATAGAGTTATTATAAGAGTAGATTCAAAGGTAGATGGAATAAGAGTAGGAGACCATGGTGTGTGTGTGGGGGGGGGGTCAGTCTCCCATTTACAGTCTGCCAGACTGTATGCCCTCCCTTTCTGATAAGATCATACCCCCATCAGTTGCAAGTGACCAGGAAGGAAAGTCTGTGAGCTTAACCAGATGTCTCATTACTTACTTGCAGTCTTGATGGTGGCCTATTATCTCTGCTGTAGCATGATCCCCTCTCTCCTTGTTTCTGGCGGGGCCCTCCTTCCCCTTTCCTCCTGTTTATAATCTTTGCAATTACTGTAAGTATTACAGAGATTTATCTTTGAGTGTGTCTCTAAGTGGGTTTGGTACTAGGATCCACCTATTAGGGAGTACATACGATGCTTAATTTTCTGTCTGGGATACTTCACTCAATATAATTACTTTTAATTCCATCCATTTCCTGGCAAATTTCATTAATTCTTCATTTTTGATGGCTGAGTATTATTCCATTGTATAAATGTACCACACTCATCAACTGTTGGACATTTGGGTTGATTCCATGACTTTGCTATGGTAAACAGTGCTGCTATGAACATGGTCACACTTGTGCTATCGAGGTGAATTTTTGCTGGGTCATATGGCATTTCAATCTTTAACTTCTTTAAGAATCACCAGACGGCTCACCAGAGTGGTTGTATGAGCCTGCATTCCCACCAGCAATGTAGGAGAGTTCCCCTCTTTCCACATCCTCTCCAGCATTTGGTGTTGTTTGTATTGTGTATTTTTGCCATCCTGACCAGGGTGAGATGATATCTCAGAGGGAGGTTTTGATTTGCATTTCCCTGATGGCTAAGGATGTGGAGCATTTTTAAAGATATTTGTTAGACATTTTAATTTCATCCCTGGTAAAGTTTCTTTTAAGTTCCAAGGCCCATTTTTTAATTGGCCCATTTGTTTCCTTGGTGTTTAGTTTTCTAAGTTCTTTGTGCACTCTGGATAATAGAGCTCTCTCTTTGGAAAAGTTCTATGATCCCATTTAAAAATGTTTCTTGGCCAAGGAAATTCAATGGATTTCTTTCCAGTTGGGAAAATCTGTCTCTTAAGAAACATTTCTTGTTTCCTTTAATTTTTTGATTTATGGGTTGTAGAAAAAGATAATAGCTCATCTCATAAGACTTAACATATTTATTTGACTTGCAAGTGGAACTAATTATTATCTAAAAATGTTTTCTAAAAACCAAAGACTTTTCCTTTTCTTGTATTATGTATTTTCCTGTATTCCTAATAAAATGAAGTCGAAAAGGCAAGAAGGGAAAATGATAGAATAAATCGCTTTGGAAGAAATGACTGTCTTTCATCTCAAAGCAATTTTGGCTTCTGAGAAGTCAGAGATTATCAATGGCATTCTATGCGCCTACTCAGATAGAATTAGGAAATATGAATTGCTGGACATTTTTGCGTCCAAAAATTCCTCCCTGTCGATGTTGTATGTACTTGTAAAGAATTTTTCTTCATTAATTATTGATCTGTGTTAACATATTCCTCTTCTCACAAATTTAACTTATCCTTAGGCTAGAATATAGTCAAAATAGATCTTCTCTAATAAGCATCATAGGAAAACATTTTGAAACAGTATTTTGTGCTTCAAACTACATCAGCCTTTCAAAATAGAAACAATTATTCATAATTATAAAATTCACTTTTTCCCCTTCTGAAAATCATTTATTTCAGAGGAACTACACAAAGCTTGTCTTTCCTATATGACAGAATCAAGAGCAAATAGTAAAATGCCATTTGCCACTCATACAATGTAACTCGAGAAAGTGAAAATTGAAACAATGACAACACTGATTCTCAAGATTATGAAGAGAAGGAAATTGACATAATACTTTTAGAGAAATAGCTGTTCTGTGCTACATTACTTTTGTTTGTTATTGTTGAATTAATTGATTCTAAAGAAAACAGCTTTGACTGAATTCACATATAACTAATAAAATACCATGTTGTAAGTATACTGATATATTTACAAACACTGCAAGCCCCTATATTGCACACATTATATTTTAAAATATTATTTATAACCATAGTTAAAACATTACTTTAGGGCTGGGAAGATGGTTTGGTTAATAAGGTGCTTGCCTGCAAGCGTGAACTAAATTGGAAACCCCAGAACATAAGGCAAAGGATGGGGTTACCTGCAACCCCTTACTTGGGAGGTAGGAATAGGGAACCCAGAACAAGCTGGTGAGTTACACTCGTCAATCAATGAGCTCTAGATTCAACTTAAAGTTCCTGCCTCAATAAATAAGGAAGATAAGCAATCAAAGAAGATACACTATGCCAATTTCAAACTTCTGCATGAATGCGTACATATGTCTACATGTGCCTTCAAACACATGTGCATCCATACCCATGCAAACACATATACACACAAAAAGAACATTTCTTTAGAATTTTAAAGAATTCCAACACACGTACACAGGGACTGGTCTAAGGAAGTGAAATCTATGTCTTGCTAAGGGATCTAAAAAGATAGTCACACTCATTTGAGTGCTTACATTGCTGATCTGTTTTAAGTAGTCTATGTGATCCATTTCAAGGGACAGTCTCAAGAACTGCATATTGTCATTATCACTACTGTAGATGAAAGAAATAGCACATACATACATACATATATATATATATATATATATATATAGTTTATTAACAGTGACGTTGGCAATAGCCAGGATATATCCAACGTCACTGTTAATAAACAGCATCCCGGGTCTTTGGATCTCCCTATCTCACAGACCCAGGCTCCCAAGCTCTACAATCTTTTTTGATTGCTAAGTAGTATTCCATTGTATAAATGTATCACATTTTCATTATCCATTCATCAACTGTTGGGCATTTAGGTTGATTCCATGACTTTGCTATTGTATGTTATGCTCGTGTCACTGTAGTGAATTGCTGCATTTGGGGGATTATTCCCAGAAGTGGAATAGTAGAATCATATGGCATTTCAATCCTTAACTTTCTTAGAAATCGCCAAACTGACTGCCAGAGTGGTTGTATAAGCTGCATTCCCACCAGCAATGTATGAGAGCTCCCCTCTCTTCATATCCTCTTCAGCATTTGCTATTGTTTGTATTGTGGATTTTTCCCATCCTGACTGGAGTGAGATGACATCTCAGAATAGTTTTTATTTGCATTTCCCTGATAGCTAGGAATGTGGAGCATTTTTTCAGATATTTGTTAGATATATACAATGGAATACTACTCAGCCATCAAAAAAGATGTATTAATGAAATTTGCCAGGAAATGGATGGGAATAGAAGAAATTATGTTGAGTAAAGTATCCCAGACACAGAAAGTTAGATGCTGTATGTGCTCCTTGATAAGTGGATCCTAGTTCCAAACCCTCTTGATGAATGACATATTCAAAGGTAAATTTCTATAATACCCACTGTAATCACAAAGGATTATAAACAGGAAGGAAGCAGAAGGAGGATTTCAAAAGAAAGGAGATAGGTGATCATGCTTCAGTAAAGAAAATAGACCATACTCATTGCATGTAAGTAGCAAGACATCTGGTGTGGCTTACTCTCACTTTCCTTCCTGGTCACTTGGGACTGAACAAGTTTGTTCTCACCAATCAGGAAGGATATAGGGACTGGCAGATAGGTGGTAACCATCCCGCAAATGGGACACTGACCCCCTCACACACACACACACACACACACACACACACACACACACACACACTGCTGTGTCCTACTGTTCTTCCATCTACCTTTGAGTCTCCTCTTATATTAAGATCTTCATTTAAAAGATCTTTTATCTTTGGTTACGAGGTGACCTTCGATACCAATTAGGATACAGTCATGCATGGTGCAGGAAAAGCAAAACTGAAAACAACAACAAACCATAATTCAGAACACCAAAGACCCTACAATATTACTTGGAACCAGGCCAGCCAAATCTCTCTCCATCCTAAAGGTCAGGGAACCTTGCAGAAGAAGGGGTGGCAAGATTGTAAGAGCCTAAAGATGGGGAGGACCAATGATATACAAGATACTCCAAACAAATCAGGGCTGCAATAGCCAGGATATAGCTACAATGTAATTGGCTTTGCCTGACCTGCACAATGGCTGACATGTCAACAACCTCCCCTCCCAAGTCTAGCATGGATCTCAGGGGGAAGGCTCCAGGCAGTAAAAACCTTAGAGGCAAAGGGTAAAACAGTCATAATAGAGTTCCCATACTAACAGGCAGCCCAGAAGGGACCCCAAGTTATGTCACTGAGTCCAGAACCCTTACTAGTGTAGAGGACTCACAGGGAGGTTCAGCACCCACACAGATGGATGCTCTGGGGGATGGGAGGAGGAAGCGGTAGGTACGGGAAAGGAGAAGGGAGGGACAGAGTTGAGAAGGAGGGGAAAGGGAGTAGAGTACAATGGGGGACAACGAAGGAGGGGAGGGGAAAGAGAGAGGCAAAAATAAAATCTGTAATAAAAAAGCTTTATAATCATCCAATAATGCTCTATAAATTGTTGTATATTACCCAAACAGGAAGACCCTAATGTTGCTGTTGCATTGTGGAAAGATGTGAGCGAATCTAAAAAAGAAATCTGAGTGGCTGTCTAACCAGAGATCAATTTACTCAGAAATCCCTGAATCTTTTTCCATGTGTTTGTCTCAGTTCACTCCCCTGTCGTCTCTATGACACACCCACAAAAAGATCTGTTATGGAGTGACCTATCTTCCCAGAGTAGACATGTTGATGTATCTTACATCCCAACACCTACAAACACTGTGAATAAAACTTTATTTGAAAATCAGATCTTTGCCTATATAACCAGTTAGACAGACATGATTCTTGGGAAAGGATTGATTCAATATAACTAGTGTCTTTATAAAAAGAGAAATTTGAACTGAAACAGAAAATTCTAGGTGAGAACAACCATAGGAAGATGGGGCAGCAATTGAAGTCATATGACAAGCCAAGGAACTCACCAGGAACAAAGGACGTAAGGACCTATCCTTGAAGAATCCAGAGAATTTCCTTCCCCACAATGTATGTGTGTGTGGGGGGGACTTTTGTAGGACTTATAATACATATGCCTGTAGGATTTGTTTGGTTTTGATGTCTGTGGGTAGTTTACCCTGTGTGTGCATGTGCAGGTGTGAAGTTATTCAGAGGTCAGAGACATGTTCTATGCCATATGCTTTGATTCTCTTGAGACAGACTCTCCCACTGAACCTATAGTTCACCATGTTTTAGCTGGGTTGACTGGCCAGCTAACTTCCATCATCCCCCTGTCCCACCCTGCCTGAGCTGGGATGACAACCAGTCACAGCCATAATCATCTTTTGCATGTGTGCATGCTACGACTCCAAACTCACATCTTCTATCTTGCAGAGCATGTGCTCTTTCTTACGTATTGTGAATCATCTGCTCAAGCTGTGAATTTCTGTCTGATTAAACCAGTGAGTATGTGGTGATTTGGAATAACCTAGCAAGGCAATGCAAACTCTTAGGAAGATCATGATTGGAATAGGAGTATCTATGACATCCTTTTCTTGCCTACTAACGTTTGCCTTTTTACTTATTACTTCAGAGCAAAACTGGCCTGAGGACAACTCCATCTCCAGCTCTCACAGACTAAAAAATGTATTTATATTAAGGCATTTCCTCATCCCATTTTGATGAATCTAGCCAAGGTGTAACTGATATTTAAATGAATCTTCCTGATACTCAACTATATCACTAATGCAAATACTCCATTCTCCTGGAAGTTCTCAGGGAACTTATACAGTTTTTATATGCACAAAGTTCTACTAAATTCAATCACACATCATCATTTCAGTTTTTCAAGTCAGGAAACTGAGGCATAAGTGAATAACAGGACTTGCCCAAGGTACCAACATTGATTAGTGTCAGATTTAGGAACAGCTGTAAGATGTTTGGAATTTCTGTGTCATCTAGTTTCCTGCTATTGAGTCTCATCCACATTCTCATTCTCTTTAATTCATCGAGATTTGTCTAAAATACCTTCTAAATCACTGTTTTAATGAGAGGGTACCATTTTCTTTCTCTCTTCATATACTTCCATTCCACTCTTCTCTCCTTATCCCTGAATCGCAGTTTTCAGATCTCTGTTCTACACTCTATGTAGCCTCAGAGCCATAAGTGACATTTCTAACCAAGACTACACTAACCTGAGAACCTGTTAGGACACTAACCATAGACCTCTTTAAAACAATACAAGGAGTTTGCATAATGGCTTTTTTCCAAGGCTTTTGTGAAAGGTATCCTCTTCTCTGTCTTCTGTAACCTGCGCTTTCTCTATATACATTATTCACTTTAAAATAATTTTATTCTTTTAGATTTTGGCCTTTCTAATGTCATTCCATGCTTGAAGCATCATCTCTGAATAGGGATAATAATGTCATTTTATTCAATTTAGTATTTCCATTCATGAATATGCATTAGCTTTATGAGAAGTGTCTCTTTTCCTGGGAAAGAAGGTCAGATGAGCAAAAAAGTGTGACATAAAATAATTTACAACATCACTATGTTCCTGTAAAAGTCTGCCAGTTCCTTGCATTTAAGCAATGCACGTACGACAAGGCCTTTTTGAAAGTCTGAATCATGTACACACAGTATTCAACAGTTTTGAGGCTACCAACATTAGGAAAAATTTAAGATTCTACATTTAAGATTTCTGACTAGTTCACAGAGTCCTTTGGGTAACTTACACCCCATTTCTGGTATGCTCAGCTACTACCAACTGATGTGTTTTCAGTATAGAGTGGTAAGAGTCTGACCCAGTGCAGAATGGGTCTTCTAAATCTGAACTGTACTAGGTATTAGTTCTGCCTCTAGTAGCTATGAAAGGCCTCATTGCTCAAGCCTCATTCTGAAAAAAGTGATAAGTGAGTATCCAGAAGTTTTTGCACAGCACTAAACACATTAATGTGCACCCAAAACCAAGCTCTTTCAAGCCCTGTGTATTATACAACAGTCAACCACAATCAAAAGCTTCCTAAATGTCTCACAGATATGATACATGCATACTGTTTCAGGAAAAATAGTAGTAATTTTTGCTCAAAACTTTATTGCTTCAAAAGATTTAAAATAGGAGAACATTTTACAAAAAGTTGTTTTGGGAAATAAAAATTCCTAAACTACAAATAGAAATCCAACATTACAGAGTATTTTAAAATGTACAAAGACAGAATGCAAAGAGACGGAATACCATCCAAAACTTAACCAACCTTATGGTTGCTGGTTTTGAGGTCCATATGAGCAATTATTTAACTAGAAGAGTACCATCCTTCATACTTTATGTTGGCAATTGAGAAAAGGAAGGCAAACAGTATTCAGGAGTTGGGGAGTACATATATACATAAAGTATATATATTATTGTATTTTATTTAGTTTTAATAAAATTATGAACTTTGTGGAGAAATGGCTAGAACTGAGAAGCATTCTAATTAAGTGAGGTAACATAGATAAATACTATACTTTTCTCTTGCAGGTGGACCTCAGATTCTGTTAAGTATGTGTATCCAGTATATATGGGTAAAGGCTAGAAAAAAGCCTATGAGACTGAAAAAAAAAGGATTTAGGGAAGAGACAATAAAATAAAGTAGAAAGGAATGAAAGGGGGAATATTTGAGTTAAAGGATACAGAGGGGAAAGGGAAGGTGGGAATATGAAGGGCCAATGTGGGTAATCAACCAAAATTAAATATGTATGAGAATCCAATATGGAAACCTGTTGCTTTGTAATCTGACTTGGAAAAAAAGATGTCCTAAGAGTCATTAGAGAATGAAGGGATAATCCAAGTTAAAGAATCAGAGCTATTATCATTTTAACTAATAAAGATTCCACTTGAAATAGATTCTGATTCATTCCAATTCCCTATTAATTAAAAGTTTGATATGTATACATCACTGAGTTATATACTGTTATATATTAGAGAAACTGTGTCTTTCCCTTCAGAAAGGTTGCAATCTGAAGTACACATGGTTTGTATACACACATTTAAAATACTCTTGAAAAATCCAGAAGAAAAGATCTTTGAACTAAAATGAGAAGTCAGATTTGTAACCTGCTATAAAATGAAAGAAAATGCATTTCATGAACAGAGTTGTAAGATAAAAAAAATTACCAGTGCAGAGATAGGAACCTGAAAAAATGAGGAAAACAGTGTCAGTTTAGCTAAATGCTTGAAGAGGGTTAGAATAAAATAGATTGACACGAAATGGGAGCAGATCAAGGCAAACTTTAATGTGTATTTGGTTTTATTTGAAAGACAATGATAAAGTACTAGAGTTATTTATCAAGGGAATAATATAATCAGAGATGTATGCTATATAATATTCCAAAGATATATAAGGTAAATAATAAGCATAAGAAACTAACCAAGTAAAGTCCCATTGGTCTAGTCTGATCAAAGTAATAATAAAATCAGAGAACATGCCAAAGTGTTTTATGGTTTATAGGACATTCAATTCAACAGCATCTGTTGGGATGGGCAGGCCTAAAGGATCAATAATCAGTCTTCCTCTTTGTGTCTGAATAACTGGAGGATTGTGGGACCACCAGCAAAAAGGGGTAACCCAGGTGTAAGTTTGCATGTGATTCTCTAATAATAAGTCCAGGCAAAGGCACTGAGAACAGAAAGAAATATGTAGCTTGACCTTATACAAATCATGACTCAGATGTCAGCCATGTAATGGAAACAAAATATTATTGAACATGGATTAAATTGATGAGGAAGAGACTTGACGAGAGATTTTTGGACTGCTAAAGACAGATCATTAGAGTATTAGTTTCCTAGGCTGACGTAATAATTTACCACAAAATGCACGGCTTTTAATATAAGGATATTTATTGTCTCTTGGTTCTGAAGACTAGAATTCTGAAAGTAAGGTGTCAATAGGGAAAGTTCCTCCAGAAACTCTACAAAAGATCTATTTTTCCTGAAGCTGATAATCTATCTAAGGAAATAAGCCAAGGAGACAAAAGAATGTGTTTATATGTAGTTTCTAATATAGTTACACTCTTAGAAGCAGACAGTAGACATGTAACTGACAGGAGGTAGGATGTAGCAGAGGATAATATTTGACAGTGCTGAGGGTTTAGGCTGATGGGATGCTTTCCTCAGTGGTACAGCCATTGATACGCTCAGGTACATGTCACAAAGGCAACCCTGATGAAACTCAGTGGGCCACACACGCAGAAAAACAAGAAAATAGAAAGGCAACTCACAGGAAAGGAGAAGAGTTGTGATGGGATAAGGAAGGAGGATGTGAATGGGAATTACAGTGTGAAAATATCATAGATTCACCATATTCATGTACAAAACACTAAAAGAGTAAAACAGGAAGGTTGACTGAACAAAGCTTAATAGATTTTCTAATGCAAATAATGCAAATTTTAAACCTGCTTCAAAGAATTGGTCTTTTCTAGTTTTGTTTTGTTTTGTTTTGTTTTGTTGTTTTGTTTTGAGGCAGATCTTACCACACGTTCCTGGCAGACCCAATATTCACTGTCAGTTCAACTTGAAACAATCCTCTGCTCTCATGCTGGAGTTATAGCCTACGCATCACCACAAGGAGACTCAAAGAATCTCATACCAAAGAATTAAGAATACAAGCTAATCATAATAATTTGAAGGCAAATACTACTGAATATTAAAAGTTGTGGACTGTGCTGAAAATAGTAAAATAAAATAGCACAGTAATGTAAGTACTTAAGTAATAGCATAAAAAGGAATGGAAAAATTCTAAATCAGAATCGAATGGCAAAATAAAAAAAGTAGAAGACGGGGGACAAAGACATTCTAAATTTCCCCATTTATCCATTCCCTTCTGGGAATATTGAAACAGCAAGGATAATAACAGTTCAGTAACCAATAAAAGAAGCTGTCATTGCTGGGACACAGTGTTTTAAAGATATCAGTCTCTGTGGAATTCAGAGGAAATCTTAGACATTTAAAATAAACGATTTAATTAAATGGTTTCCTATAAGGATAAGTGGTCCATCATGCTTTTTTATATTAGATTTTAACTCTATTTTCAAGATGTAAAATATCTGCAGAAATATTAAATATCCTTTCAAGTTCTATCTAAAATGCAAAACACATGGAAGGAAATCCAATTTATATTAGACTTCTCGTACTTTCTGGGATTGGTGAGACATTACCAGGATTCTGTTACTCTCTACCTCTCTCTCCTAAATATATTCCATGACTTTCTGTCTTTAAAATACATCATCCAGGCTGGAGAGATGGCTCAGGGATTATGTATTTGCCTCACAAGCAAAAAGATCTAAGTTTGGATCCCAGATGCTGTGCAAAAATGGCAGGCAGAAATGGCCATGGCCTATACTTTTGGCCCTGGAGGACAGAACCTGGGAAACCCCAGAGCAAAACAATAAAAATCCAGGATATTCCAGAAGTCATCCTTGGACCTATATAAGCACACACACACACACACACACACACACACACACACACACACACACACACACAACTGAATTAAAAAAAAGATTCTATACAGATTTGCATTTTATCTAAAAATGTTCTCTTCTGTAAGCGTCATGACTGCTTGGTAAGAAGCTCTAAAGTCAATTAATTTAGTTTTTGAAGAATTTATTCTGATTCTGCCCTTCCCTGCTGGATTGACTGGAAAATCAGCCACCATCTCATATGCATCCTTGTATCATCAGCCCTGTGCATAGCCCATGGCTATTTAAAAACACCTGGTGTTTGTTTAAAATAAAAATAGTGGAGGAAAGAAAGAAAGAAAAAGGAGGAAAGACAGAGATAAAGGAAATGAAAGTAGTAGTGTAAGAAGAAGAAAGCATTTAGAACCAGAGGCAATCAGCTTGCTCAAAGCACGAAGAGGGCATATCCATCCTAGCATTAAGATAGCAGTCAGGGACAAAAAGAGATAGGAAAACAATAATTCTATTACCAGAACATTTGGAATGTGGAATGTTTGGGGTTTCTGCTCAGTTGTTTAAGTAAGGGGGAAACAACTGCACACATCATGGATGTGGGCAGAGCATTTCCCACGGCAATGACTAGAACAGTAGATTCAGGAGCCAAGTCATCCTCCTTCCCATTGCAGATAAGAAGGAAGGAATGTTTATGAGACAACCTATCTGCGATGTCTCCAGGCAGCCATAAGAATGAAATGTTAATAAAAAGACTGTCCTATAAGATTAAATACTACCCTCCTAACAATTAAGAAATCCACAGGACAGTGGAAAACAACAGAAATGGGTGTCGTTCCATCCATAAAGTTGTGGCAGGCATTGCAGTCTCTTCAAGAAGTAGATAGAGCTCGTGGGACGGCAGACTCTTTATCCCTGTCTCAAAATTGACTTAAATGGCAAGTGGGCTCAGGTGAACGACACTCTACTCCAGGACACTCTGTGATGACTGTTGGATATTTATGACCACGGGGATGTGCCGAAGTACATGGCCGGCTCTATCCTGATGCCAGGTGCTAAATCACAAGCCCCAGCTCTGTAAACACTTGCATTCTGAAGATGACTGGCAGCCCCTTGCTCCACATGAGCTTCATGAAGAATTACGGACTAACCCTGCGCGGCTAGTATATGTCACCCAATCACCCATGGTTTGCATACACAAGTCATTATCATAAGAGTCTCTTGAAATGTCTCACTTTCTTCTTAGGTGGGTGGCAGTATTTATAGCGTAAAAAACATTAGCTCCCTGTCACTTGACAGAGATAGTGTGGAATATGGATTGCTAGAACTTGCTAAGAAACATTTATCAGATTAGAAGGTGCCAGATGACAAAAAAAAAAAAAAAACAAGGGAGAAAAACTCCATCAGTCAGTGAGGAGCTCTTACTGAGAGTTCAGCATGGGCTGGGACCCACCCAGAAGTCCCTTGCTCAAAATGGCACAGACTGCAAAAGCCCCAAGCAGGATTTCAAAGTCTGACTGATAATAAGTACAGGTACTCAGTTCGTACCTAAATCTCTTGTAGCCTGAACAGAATTTAATTTCTGAAATTTTAGTCCTTTGGTTTATCTTCATAGCAAGCCTAGAACCAAACAAAGCAATCATTGCTATGCTCTATCACGTATTCACCCACCTATACATTCATTTATTTATTCATTTACCAACTTTCTATCTTGTGTCATTCATTACAATTTAGTGGATACAGAGATTAGGTTTCCCAGAAGTCCTGAGAATGAGATTTGTTTTCCTTCTTTCTGTCGTTTGCATTTTCCATAATGCCATGTTGATCTTTTACATTCGACCAAGAAAGAGCTCAGCAGTTACTCAGGTCATCTATGATATTTATATATTTATAGATAGATAGATAGATAGATAGATAGATAGATAGATAGATAGATAGATAGATAGATAGATAGATAGATAGATAGATAGATAGATAGAAGGATAGATAGGTAGGTAGGTAGATAGATAGGTAGGTAGATAGATAGATAGATAGATAGATAGATAGATAGATAGATAGATAGATAGATAGATAGATAGATCAATGATCTAAGAAGAATAAAGGAAAGAAATGACATAAGTGCCTAACATCTACATGGTCATAGACTTGTCTTCACAGCCAACAGAACCATCCAATTCATCAGTACTCAGAAAACTAGGATTCAGTAATGAAGACTGTTAGGTTGAGTCTGAATTAATGCTCTTTCTCTGACTACCTATATGTAATATGAGACTGAGTACAGAGTCTACAGACATTCATGCCATGTATAATGAAAGATGAAATCTGGTTTGCAAAGGCAGAACAAAAGGATTGGATAGCTTGCTACCAGATTTTCTTTGATCATCTCTCTGCTTAAGAAGTTGATGAGTGGAATACATCCAGTGAACATCTGGGTAGAATGGTATATCTGTGCATTCCAAGCACTTGAAAAGCAGAGACAGGAGGACTATGAATTCAAGGTCAGCTAAGCAAGACTCTTACGAGAAAAAAGGAAGGAAGGAAGGAAGGAAGGAAGGAAGGAAGGAAGGAAGGAAGGAAGGAAGGAAGGAAGGAAGGAAGGAAGGAAGGAAGGAAGGAAGGAAGGAAGGAAGGAAGGAAGGAAGGAAGGATTGTAAAAGAATGAGAAGCACTTTTTAAAGTTTTCAACCTATGCAAAGTGTTCAAGGGTACAAAACAAATACTAAGCCAGTTCAAGTAATAAGATCTAATGTACTGTGAGAACCTTAAATTTTATGTATAAGCAACATCAATAATCTAAGAAGAATGAAGGAGAAAGGACACAAGTGGCTGATAGGATGTTATTAACAGCAGTCAGCAAGTGTGGCAGCCAAAGCCTACAGAGATTAGAATGTGTGAGGCTGAGGCAAGACGATTGTGAGTTCCGGCCCAGCCTCGGCCACACAGCAAGACCAAGACCTTGCCAAAGCAAAACAAAACAAAACAAAACAAAACAAAAATCTATGAAACAACAAAGGCAATTTAAAAAATTACATTGGGGAGCTAGAGAGATGATTCAGTAAAGTAATCGCTTAGCGTAGCAGACAGTTACTGGTGTCAATGTGGCAACTGAAAGTTGGAGCTTTAGGCACATCTATAAAGAATTAATAGTTGGGTTAAGCCCCAAGCAAGCCTATGGGTGATTGTCTAACTGATGGGAAGAGACGCTGAGCAGATGGATAAAATGGAGATTCTGGTTAAGCAAGCTGGCACTCTGCAGGACTTGCACAGACATGCTGCCTGGCAAGGGAAGTTTGCCTCTCTCGGCACTTCCTGTGAATATGGTTTGGCCAGTTCCCTTGACCCCTGGTGTTTGTGTGGACTCTCCTGCCAAGTTGGAGTAAGAATTGTAACTGGACAACTATATGCTAGAATGAAACCCCTTGTTGCCCCTTTAGCTGTCTGGTCATGAATTATCATCAACAATGCCAAGAAACTACTATATTGAGCAAGCATAAGTGTTTAGTCTGACATCCAGTTCTCATATAACAAGACAGGCATAGAACCCCATGCTTATAATCCCAGTGTTAAGTAAGAAGAGAAACCAGGGGTTTGATGGCCAGTCATCCCAGCCTAACTGCTGAGCCCTAGGTTACAATGAGAGATCCTGTCTCGAAAAACAAGATGGGGGGTGTACTGATTACTCTTTTCTGTTGTTGTGAGAGAGCACCCAAAGTCAAGCAACTTAAGGGAGATCGGGAGATTTATTCAGCTTACGGTTCCACAGGGGAGATAGTCTTTCAAGGCAGAAAAGGCATGACTGGCCGGCAGGAGCTGAACGTAGCTAAGTCACATCCATCCAGGAGGCTGAGCGCTGTTAGACTGCCTGCTGCAAGATCATATCATGCCCAGAAGCAGGGTAGAACTAATCTACCTCAAAGCCCACCCCCCACGACTGCTTTCTTTCTGCAAGGCTCCACCTCCTAAAGGTGCCAGGGCTTTCCCAAACAACTAAAGCTTCAAATACATGAACCTGGGGGGACAACACACAGTTCAAACATGGCAAGGGGTTTCTGAACAAGGACGTTTGAAGTTGACTTCAGGTTTCAAACAAGGAAGAAAGATGAGTCACAATACTGAGGGCTATCCCCTGACCCTAAAGGCATGCTGGAGCAAATGCATGCCTCCCCATACACACATACTCACCCATCTCTTACATGTGCATGCTCGTACACACACACACACACACGCACGCACGCATGCACGCACGCACACATGCATTTGTGACCCTAGTACTGGAGAGAAAACTCAGATGTAGACTTATGAGATCCTGGGTTTAATCTCAGCCTCACCAAAAAAAATCAATTCTGTTTGATTCCTATTAATATATAAAGGGTCTGACCAGTCAAGCCCAGATCCTTGCTGGAGAGAGGGCAGTAACTGGGCAGTAATTCTGGTAGGGCACACAGTCCTCATTGCTCTCTAGGATATACCCGGCTCTCTGTTCATTTGTGTTGCTTGGTGGCTTACTACTACACTCATTAGAGTTCACAGTTCTCAGCCTGCACCTTAGCCTTAATATGCTACCCAGCAAGAGCCTTGCTGAGTGTCACTGTGGCATTTAGATCTGAATCGAGAACAAATTGAATGCTTGCCCTATTCTGAATGTTTACGTGTCTCCAAAATTTGCACACAGAAACCAGTACCCAATGACATGGTATTAGGAGGTGGACCCGGGCATGCTCTACCTTTATGAATGGGATACATGTCTTTGCAAAAGAGATTCCAGAAGCAAACTTGCTTCTGCCTCGTGAGAACAGAGCAAGAGCTTCCCTTTATAACAGAACAGACCCATCAAAACTGTGGAGCTTTCAGTGACCAATGCAGGCTTCCCAGCTTCCAGACTGCTATGGTTTGAATGTGGATTGTCCTCACAGGTCCCCGTGCTTGAGGTCCCCAGCTGATTGCACTGTTTGGGAAGGTAGTGAGGCCTTTAGAAAGTCAAACCTTGTTGGAAGAGGCATATCACATAGGTACTGGCCTTGAGATTTTGATAACCTAGTTCCTTTCCTTCTCCCCCTCCCCTCTTCCTCTCCCTCCTTCTTTCTCTCTCCTAATGTCACCTGTAATGTAAACCATCTTCCTGTTTCAGCAACTGAACCTGTGACCATGTGTTCCCTGCCACAATGAACTCTACATCCTTTGGAACTGTAAGCCAAACAATAAATTCTTTTCCCTTAAGTTGTTTGGTCAGAGTCTATTTTGTAAAGCCACAAAAGAGAAACTGCAACACAAACTGTAAGAGACATTTTTCTGCTTTTATAAGATTGTTTTTATAGTAGCCTAAACGGACTAAGACAATGGCCTACTGGAATAGGGCATTCATATGTCTGAATCGCCTCATCCTTTAGATGAGAAGGTCCAAAGAGAGCCTGTGTTCCTATCATATATATTATTGTGACCTCCCTGTATGTATGTACCCCCTCCTCTAACATGCTTCTCTCCCTTCACACAGATTATCTGAGCTCCGTGTCACCCTGGCACCCCCTCCCACTGTCAACCTGCTCCTGTATCAGCCTGGTCCCAGTGGCTGCCAATCAGGCTGGGGCCCACCGCTCAGAGATGCTGTGAGCATTCAATGAAATCATATGTTTGGGTTCTGCCTCTGCCATTGCTTCATCTCCCCCTTGCCTAGCCCCGTGTCTACTGTGATAGCCCATCTGTTCAGATTGTTCAGAGCATAAAAACTGTCTGAGAAACCAGATGGATAATTAAGGCTGAAGAACATAATAGGAGCTATTAAAGCATCCGCTGGACACAGCCCCAAACTTTGTCCTTGGGAAACTGGAGGAGGAAAGGGCTTGCATTTGCTGGCTATGAGTCATTCCTTCAGAAACCTGAAGAGAATAAATTCACCTCAAAATACTGAGAACATAATGGAGCTCACAGAGATTGGCAACAAGCTTTAATCTCTGCTGGCAGTCAACAACAAATACAGCCCACCTCATCGGATGGTACAACTGGAAGAAGAGCTGTTGTTCTAGCAACAAAATCAAAGCTTTGACTCTGAAGAAGACCCAGGATGAGAGAAGGCAGCTAAAACAATCTGAAATGTACAAAAACATAAAGCCCTGTGAGTACCTGTACGACGCTGCAAGGAAAACATCACTAGGAGCTCACGTGCCGGTGCAGTCACATGCTGGTGTGCAGCCATGTGCTGGCTTGCATTCAAAGCTCAGACACAGTGAAGATTCTTGTGCAAAATGACCTTCAGGTAGAAGGATGTATGAAACATGAGTGAATTTCTTTCTGAGGCTTGGTTGCTATCTCAGAACTCTTTCACTGTGTATTAGGTGAATGCTCCAAAGTCTAGAATATTTTGGAGTCCAAGTCCATATTCCAGATGTGAGCTACTGATGCCTTGTCAGATCAAGCTGGTGTTCAAATAGAAACTGGTGACATGCCCATCACTAAACTTTTTCTAAACTCGACTTTTAGTGTGCATCACTTCTGTTTACATTTATCAAAATGAAATGTCTTTGTCAATTGAAAATGAAGAAAAAAACATGACAGGCGACATTCAGCTCCACCACCCATTGCAATACCCAACATTACTTTGCTTTCCTCGGGAGAACTTTCCAGAACCTCAGGTGCAGATTCACCTTTTCAGTTCCCTTTTCCTCAGACCTGGACAACTGACTATTTTTTCTTTTTTTTTTTTTAATTTTTTTATTATTATTATTTATTCAACTGTGTGCATATGCATGTGTATGTGTGCGTGCGCGTCTGTGTGTGTGTGTGTGTGCGCGTGTGTGTGTGTGTGTGTGTGTGTGCGTGTGTGTGTGTGTGTCTGTGTATGTGTAGAACCACGGACGAATTCGTGAACCACCATGGACGCCTCCACCTCCTTCTGCCCCAGGATTCGCAGGCTCCGCCCTACCAGGACCAGAAGCGCAGGCCACCCCCGCCTCTGCCTGGCGTCTATACAAGGGATCTGGGATTCGAACTCAGGACCTTCTGCCTGCAAGGCAGAGGCTTAACCCCTGAGCCACCTCTCTAGCCCCAAACTGATTATTTTTTCTACAGAGGCAAATCAAGCACTTTTTCTTTGACAACGCCCACCTATTTTCTCCATGTACTTGCCAACACATAACATCTTTTTCTTTCTCTACTCTGAAGAATGTTGGTGTATATCTTTAAAGAAACATCCTTTCCAGAGTGGGGATGCAGGTTGGTTGATAGAGCATTCGCCCAGCATCTGTGAAGCATCATATAAGAAAGGCCTGCTGGTGCAGACCTGTCATCCTAGCACTTGGGAGATAGAACTAGAGCATCGAGGTCTTCCTTGGACACAAAGCACCCTCTAGGTCACCCTCGGATACGTGAGACACTGTTTCACTTCATTTCAGCCAAAAGGCCAAGAAATAATAAGACCTTGTATCTAAACAACAACAAACACCTTTCTTACTCCCTGATAGTGATGAGTTTTGGTGGATGACTGCTTATACCAGTCATCAGATTCTAACTGCCCTACCCAGTGTGATTTGTTCAGGTTAGTCCTGCTCAATATGAAGCCTTTATTTCATGATTTCTGAAGTCAATGTTCTCTTAATCCCCTAAATATGACAAAGAAAAAATGTCAACATATTCCTTTAGCCACCTCCTTGCTACCTTCATGAGAGAACATTCAAGGAGGAAGGTACTTGGAAGAAATACAGCAAAAAACAGGTCAATTCCAATCTAATCTCTAGACTTTACAGAGTATAAGGAAATCCCTGTACTAGTCAATGTGTATAAATTCTCTCTAATGAAAACGATTCTAAGGAGAGTGTTGCAGTTCGCCTGCATGGTTGCTGATAAATGACCATCAAAGAGCTTAAGAGAACAAGGGGTTTATTTCCTTATAACAGTCTGGTTACAGTTCTCAGTCCAGCTTGATGGGAGAGCATGCACCAACACCAGGGCTGAGGGAACTGGCCACACCATCACCACATAATGGCTGAGAGATGGAGAATCCTTACTTGCCAGACCAGCATGTCTGGCCAAGTGAACAGAAGGATGCCAACTCTCTCAACCAGCTCTCCATGATTTATTCCAGGGCCTAGTCCCACCCACCATGGGTTGGTCCTTCCCCAGCAGCTAGACAATCTCCTCCAGGTTTGCTCTGGGCTTAACTCAACCACTAATTCTCTACAAATGTGCCCAGAGCTCAAACCCTCAAATGTCAAGTTGACACCTGTGCCTAAGTATGACAGAGAGCAAATATAATCAAGACCCAGATCACAGTTTGGGGAGACAGCTTAGCAGTTAATGCACTTACCCCACAAGCAAAGAGACTAGAGCTCAGCTCCTTGGATACTATGTAAAAATTCCTGGAGTGTGTGGAGAGTCACACACAGGGGATTTTCATAACAAACTAGCTAGCCAAACTAGAATAGCGGAAGAACTCTGGGTTTGCCTAGAGACCCAACCTTAAAAGAATACAGTGGAAAAATAATTAAGGATGATTCCCAGTATCACTCTCGGGCCTCCAAATGCACACATATATACACATGCACATGTACCTACATGCTATATGTGTCCACATACACAGACATGTATATATGAATACAAACCCGCATGCATCTGAAAACAAAAGAGTAAAACAAAGCAACCAAAACCATTATGACCTAATCTTTAAACACATTGTACCTAGTGAGCTTAAATTTACAGGTACTAGAATGCCAAGGGCCTTCACAGAATGAGACAGGGATGTTGACTTTACTAAGCTATCACCTTCATCACAAAGAGTATGATGAAGATTAGGAATATTGCTGTTTGGCTTAGTATATGCCATAGGGACTCTTAAAAAGAGCTCTGTCAGAGAATTTGTTAAATGTTAATCTATGTATTCATAGCAAGCTTTGCTTACGACTGTTACCAAACAGTATTTATGTGCAATAGCAAACTTCATTTCCAAGTCTTTCATTTTATACATCGATATCAAGTCAAGAGCCCTGTGTGGACTAAGAACACCATTGATTGTATTTCCCAGGTGATTTGATGACAAAAGATTCTATTGATATCATCCCTGATACATGTCTTTTCCCACATCCTTACAGTCTCAACTATACCCCCAAAAGGCATTTAATCCACATGCTTAACTTTGTCTCCTTCATTACCTTCTTAAGGAAAATTGTCGGGGCTGGAGAGGTGGCTCAGGGGTTAAGCCTCTGCCTTGCAGGCGGAAGGTCCTGAGTTCGGATCCTAGATCTCATGTATAGACGCAGGGCAGAAGCGGGGGTGGCCTGCATTTCTGGTCCTGGTAAGGCAGAGTCTGTGAATCCCAGGGCACAGTAAACAAGGAGGAGGTGGAGGCATCCATGGTGGTTCCCGAATTTGCCCATGGCTCTACACACACATACATACACACGCGCGCACACACACAATTAAATAAAAAAAAAAAAAAACTTTAAAAAAAAAAAGGAAACTGTCATCGCAGTCACAGGGACTATTGAAAACACATGCTAACTGGTCTATCACTCCTATTCCTAACCACAAAAGTAATGAGAAAGAGCACTCTAGAACTGTCATTCTGGGCCCAGTTTTCTCCTATTTATACTGCTCCAATGATTTCTCAATGAGCTCAAGAGCAAACCAGAGCATTTAACCTGACCCAAAGGATGAAACAGGATCTGTCCGTGCTGGATTTCTGCGCATGTCAGCCAGACATCTCCATCTAGCACCATCATGTATATTGTCAGAATTTCCACCTGCCAAAGTCATACCTTCAGTCTTCTTTCTCCAAAGATTCTGCATTAGCATCCTCTCACAGATGTTTTTAGTGAATAATTTTCCTGGATTCAAGTTCATTTAATTCTCCCAAAGACACTTTCTCTAATCCCTTGGGCTCAATTAAATTCAAGTCAGCTGCCTTTAGAGATACTATCCATCTACTTCCTTGCCACAGTAGCTAATTACATATTTATTTGTATAATAATAATTTGATAACCATCTCCTCCTCTCTTTACTGGAAACTCAGAGAAGTCAGAGACAAACCATGGTAGTTTGGTTCTTTATTTAACCCTAAAACCTAGTTTAGAATTACAGGAATGAGTTGGTATGCAATGAAATCTCCAGGACTTTTCATGACACAGATGTAGTTATGCTTCCAGAAGGTTCTTTCTTTGCTACCTACAAGGTCATATGCGGAGAGAAAAGCTCCTGACAACAGATTTAGCAAATCTTAAAGCTACTCACGTCTCACTCTTAATTTACTCCTCCTTACTCAGTTTCTTCTCTATTATCTCACAATCTAGACCTTTTTTTTAGCTCTTGTAAATTTACAAGTGCTTTTAAAGTAGATACATTTTTTGCCCTTCTTTAATTATGCAATTAACTTGCTCACATTTATCAAGTACTGAGTTAACGACCAAGTTTCAGAAAACCTGTTTGACAGAAGCTGCTTGCTTCTGTTCCTTCCTTCCTATTCTCCTTAGCATTTTCTTTTCAAGTAAGAGATTAGTTCAAGATGTATATATGCTGGAATGAGTCTGTGTTTCCATGGCAATAACCAAAATAAAATCAATTTTATTGAAAAAAGTAGTAGCAACTTTCATTTAGAGTAAGGGATGAGCTGTTGTTCAACATGATACATTTTCCCAAGTGGAATCGAAATTTCTAGTACCCATATTTTTATCAGTAGTTTATATTTTTCATTCACAGTATTAACAATTCAGCATTCCTTTAAATAACCAGAAATCACTCAAACTTATCTTTCTTACTTTATTATTACAAAGAAAAATTTAAAATAGGAGTAGACTTCACAATACTATATAGGAAAAAATTTCCCAAATCATAAATGGAAATGCAACATCACACTGCATTCCACAACACATAAAGACAGGAATTCAAAGAGATCCCACTACATCTAAAAATCCCCACAAGTCTACACTTCCTGGCTATGAAGTTCACACACTACACAGACCTTCCAATATAGCAGGCAAAAACTCATCACCCAATTATACACAATTATATACATCCTCTACCAAATCTTGTTCATTCCTGCTGTAATCAGACCAACATACTCAACGCTGCCAACTTACCAACTTATCAAGCTTGTTTTTCTGTGTGATATGCAAACAGTCCTTTATGCAAAGTCTTCCTGCTCAATTTGAGATGGAACTCTGCAACCCAGAAAAGGTCTTTCCCTTCATGCTTTGTGTGATGGTTAACGTTTACAGTCATCTCGATGGGACCTAGAGTTATCTCAGAAACAAACCTCTAACTATGTTTCTGGAGTGTCTATACTGGGGTAACTGGGATAACTGAGGTGGGGACACCCACTCTAACTGTGTTGGACACCTACATTAAGTGAATTGTCTTGATATGACTACATGGTCAAGCAGGCATCCTTATAATCTGCCAACTGGTCTATAAAGATGGAGGCTATCATTTTATTTTATATCATTTCCTTCTCTCTCTCTCTTTCTCTCTCTCCTTCTCTCTCTGTCTCTACATACGGTATGGTGTGCGTGAATGTGTTTGTAAACTGTGTTTGTAGACACGTGTATGCCACAGCACACATGTAGAGTTCAGAGGACAACTTGAGGGAGTTTCTCTCACCACGTGCACCCTAGGGATTGATCTCATGTTACTAGGTGTGGTGAGCAAGAGAAAATGTGGAGCCAAACACCATGCAAGAATGCGAATGCCCAGAATGTGAATAAAATTGTTGTGATTGTGGAGAGTGTAGGGAAAGCATAGGACAAGGATAGAGAAGTTGAAGTAAAGCAACTTTGCATGTGCTGTGAAACTTGCAGTGATAAACACATTAGTGTGTGAAATGCCTTTACATTGATTGTAACCATGACAACATGAGCTTGTGACCCCAGATCCCTTATCAATGTGAACATATGTGTGCTCTGAGTTCTCTAAGTGATGTATTCTCTGAGTGATGTGATTGGTTGAAATAAAGTGGCACATGCCTAAGCCAAAGGGGGATAAAAATTGGGACCTGAGAGGACTCATCAGATCCAGCTTCCCACCGCTATCTGGGATGTGCTGTGCATCTGGCCTGCAAGCCTATTCAATGCAGTTCCTTGTGTTCCAGACAGTGGACTCCCCATGACCAATGACCAACCCAGGCCTGGAGGAGTAGAATGACTGCCACTCCTGGACTCTCCCACTCCCATGTGATCCACTCTCTCAGTGACCCGGGACTGCCCATCCCCTACCAAAAGGCGCTGTCTTGAAATTCCAATAGGCTTCTCATACTCATTTCTGAACGTATGTGTACATGCGTGCATACATGCTTGGGACACTAGGGTTAGTGGAAACCACCTTGACCATGAGCCATCTCACTGGACCAGGCTACCATTTTTTAATTGAATGGATCAGCTTAGTTGAATTTCTAGTACAGCACCTCCACTGTTCTATGTGTGGTTGGTATCTCCCAAAGTCTAGTTCTTCAGATATGAAGATCCAGGTGAATCTTTGCTTAGTTGGTGCTTCACATGTTCGGCTTTCTTACTTTTGCTTCCATTTTCTCTGAGCCTTTACATTTATATATTTTTTGAACGGAGCACTCTACTCATTTTCAAATCCATATGATATCTTTCTATTTTAATTCGTGAGCTACAGCCTCCTTTTATTTACTGTAATTGGTGACATGTTTGGACATGTTTCTGCCATCTTTGACAGCACTTTCTACTCACTATATTGTTTGTGTTGCTTCCTTTGCTTGCTTTGTTGGATTAATTGAAATGTGTTTTGGTTTGCTTGTGAATGAAACCAAAACATTGCTGGGTGAAATACAGAATACCGAGCTACAGCCCATCAACAGCAGCTCTCCGCTCGCCTCCACTTGACCAAAGCAGGGTAGATGTTCACAGAGATGCTTTTCCACCCTCTGACAAGGCAGCCAATGCTCCTGTATGGGACTTGTTAGATATTAGGCATGTTAAACACAAAATGACTCAAGCTGTTGACCTCCTCACCTGCTCTGATGTACATATTCAAAGAACCCTTCACAGCTCCCGATCCACTTAGATAACAAAGCTCCACTCTACCAAGACAAAACCACAGCCCCCAGCTTTTCTGCGGGTCCCAAGGATTTTCGCCCACCCTGGGGTGAGCCCCCCTTTCCATCCCAGTACATGCCTTGGCTTGTAGTCATGCTCCTGCCCCCAAGATCACATGACCATGCCCAATAAGAGACTTCAAAAACTGGATTCTCAACTTTACCAAGGATGAAATTAAAATGTCTAACAAATATCTGAAAAAATGCTCCACTTCCTTAGCCATCAGGGAAATGCAAATCAAAACTTCCCTGAGATATCATCTCACCCCGGTCAGGATGGCAAAAATCCACAATACAAACAACAATAAATGTTGGAGAGGATGTGGAGAGAGGGGAACTCTCCTACATTGCTGGTGGGAATGCAGGCTCATACAGCCACTCTGGCGAGCCGTCTGGAGACTCTTAAACAAATTAAAGATTGAAATGCCATATGACCCTGCTATTACACTTTTGGGAATAACCCCCCATACAGCAGAGGTTCACCTCGATAGCACAAGCACGACCATGTTCATGCAGCACTGTTTACAATAGCAAAGTCATGGAATCAGCCCAAATGTCCAACAGTTGACGAGTGGATAAGGAAACAGTGGTACATATATACAATGGAGTACTACTCAGCCATCAAAAATGATGAATTACTGGGATTTGCCGGGAAATGGATGTCATTAGAAACAATTATATTAAGTGAAGTATCCCAGACCCAGAAAATTAAGCACCGTATGTACTCCCTAATAGGTGGCTCCTAGTACCAAACCCACCCAGCCCACCTAGAGACAGTAATTCCAAGGATTATGAACAGGAGGGATGGGGTAGGAGGGCCACACCAGAAACAAGGAGAGAAGGGACCATGTTACAGCAGGGAAAATAGGCCTCCACCAAGGACCCAAATAAGTAATGAGACATCTGATTAAGTTCACAGACTTTTGTTCCTGATCATTTACTACTGAGGGGGTGTGATCTCACCAGAAGAGGAGGGCATATAGTCTGGCAGATAAAAAGTAACCATTTTGCAAATGGGTGATAGACCCCTCCATTAGTATGGTTTCCCACTTTTATTACATCTACCTTTGAATGTGCTTTTATCACAAGACTCTAATTTAACAGCTTTTTGTCTCTGGCCAGGGGGTGACATACAGTGCCCACCAGGATGGAGTGAAGGGCATTGCAGGAGCAGCAAAACTGCAAAAGAAAATCAACAAACCACAATCCAGAACTTCAGAGACTCTATATCAACCACCTAGAACTAGGCCAGCTTAGTCTCTCCCCATCTTGAAGCTCAGGGAAATTTGCGGAAGAGGGGGCGGTAAGAGTGTAAGAGCAAAAGGATGGGAGGAGCAATGATATGTAAGATACTCTATACTAGTTAGGGCTGAAGCAATCATATTTGGACTTTGCATGCCCTGCGCATTGTCCAACACACTGTTGACCTCACAAAGTCTAGCATCTGCTAAAGGCACCAAGAGCCTTGGAGGCAAAGGATTGGCAGCCACAGCAGTGTTCCTATACCCGGGGAACATGGGAAAGGGTTCAGGGAAAGGCCACTGGGTCCTTGTACATCATCGGAGAGGAGGGCCCAGAGGAAAATCAGACATGCACAAGAAAGGACTCTCTGGGAATTGGGGCGGGAGGCACTGGGGGATGGGGAGGGAGAGGGGTAGGGAGGGGAGCAGGAGGTATGGGGGGAGGAGGAGGGAGGGAGGGAACTGGTGTACCTAATAAGTTTGTATGAGCTGAAATAAAAAAAATTTATTTATTAATTGACTTGTTTGTTTTTGAAAAAAAAACTGGATTCTCTCTCTCTCTCTTTCTCTCTCTCTCTCTCTCTTTCCCTGCCTCTCTGCTCGTTCCTGAGACATCTATGCTGTATGCTGCTTTGCCTCCTTCTTGTTTAACAATAAATCTCCTTTATATACTATGTGCTGGTTTTGTGTGACTTTGTATCCCCAATCGTTCTGAGGTAGCAGATCCTTTCCAAGAGCCCCCACAGGACTTACTTATCTGCTCAGCTCTAGTTCCTAAGGAACCTGCAGCAGATGTTCCTTCTTTCCGCAGATTTGCTACATTTAGGATTGTTTTCCTGTGTGTCCCTTTATTTCTCAGAAATGTACCACTCTTGATAGAGGAGCTTATTAAGCCACTGACTGGAGCGTCACCTTTGGATTGAACTTCCTTCCCCATGATATCCATTGGCAGCACTAATAAATACTTGTTCTTCTCTTGTGGTTCGTCTCTGTTACTGAGGTCTGGTCCAACTCTGAGCTTACAAGAGCTGAGAAAAGCAACACTTCTTCTCTTAAATTCATATTTCATTTCTCCCTTTACTGATTTAGAAGTTACATAGCTTATTTGCATGGTTGAGTGGCTAAAGCTTCAAATGTATTGATGGGGAACATGTTTGATCTTTGTTAAACTTTCCAGCACAGAGTTAATAAACCCTTAGGGTTTCCTGAATGCTAAAATAAGCTTTTGTTGTTTACGATGAGCCCCTTTCAGCCACAAGTGAGTTTACATTTAGGTGAATCTTGAGTTGCTTCAACATGGGGCTGGCCAATGAAAAGACCAGGTCACTAAAGATTTGGAATTTTCAACTGTACCTGACTCAGGAACTCTGAGATCAAACCAAAAAAATGGAATAAAAGATTCAATGAGCTTCTGAGGACACCCCATCTACTTTGCCTTGTGCATAAGTTCCATTGGGCTCTCATCAAATTGCATCCTTGATAATAAAATGACAAATGGAGAGATAGTTTTCCCTGAGCTCTCTAAGCCATCCAGTAAATTAAAGCATTTGAAAAGGGGTCTTGTTGATTGCTGATGGATAGCTGATTGGTCACAAGAATGGGAGGCCCAGTCTTACAACTGTGCACCTGAGATAGGCAACCTTACAGATTGAACCCCCAAAACTGTGACAGGAACTCCAAGTAATGTCGGAACTGAAGTCTGTTTGAATGGAACTGAATAACGATAGTCAATGGGTGTCCAGAGAATTGAAAAGCTGGCTGTGAAATTAAAAACAATTAAGGGCTGACAAAACAGCTCGGTAGGTTAGGGTACTTGCTATATAAGCCTGAGGATTTGAGTTCGATCCCTGGAATCTATGAAATGAAATTAACCAACTCTGCACTTTTGTTCTCAGACCTCCAAAATGCACTGTGGCATGCATATGCACACATACTACATGCAGCATATACACATAAGCATGCACATAGTAATGATAAGTAAAAATTTTAAAGCAATTGCTATCTTAGCTCCTTTAAAGGGCAAGAACACTCGACCCTAACATTCTGATTGCTCCTCTGATGTGATAGCCCTGGTCCAGTGTTTTGTTCCTCACTCTCAATCATTATCAGTGTTAATTCTCACACATTTTTCTAAATTTGCAAAAAGAAAAACCTACTCTTTTTGTCCCTTATTCATCTCTTTAATAGTCTTCTTAATTTCAAAATGTATTTGATTTCAGAATTTTCTCAGTTGAGGCTGGAGTTAATAAGGGTTCTGTTTTGTTTGGTTACTTTGCTTAATGGGGACTGAAGGCAGTGACAATCTGGTTATGAAGCATTTACAGGATGCCAGCAGTCTAAGACCTGAAGTGATAAAATATCTTCCTACATGTGTCTCCTGTGCTCTTAAGATTGTCAGAACAATACATAAATGAATAAATGAAGTCAGATGTGGTAGCTATTTTATATCATAATGATAACTAAGAAAGCAAGAAATGTAAACTTCATAGTTATCACTTCAAAACATGATCAGAATTACAGTGATGTTTTATGAGTATGCTCAGAAATTCTCTTATTTCTAACAACCTCTAACATACATTTTGATATACTTTCAAAATTAGATAGTCAACTACTTTTATCTAGACTTGCTTATCTATGATACAAATAGAACTCATGGCCTTTCCAGGTCTTGTCTGTGAAAAACAGGACATGTATTATGAAAGAGTGGTAGCCTATGATATGGGACACTCTTGATAAATAGATAATACCCAGAACTCCCCAAACCAATAAGGTTCTTCACTAGCAGACAGAGCTTCTCCTCTCCTATGAGGAGATCCCCTCTCTTGTCTTGCATGGAGACTCACAAAGACCTCACCTGATATAATGGTCGTGCCCAAGGATGTCAGTTATTCTTATGCCTGAAACCTATTCTCCTTCATTTTCTCCAGACTCCATCCAAAAGTAGACTGAAGCTCACCACTGAGGAGCAAGCACTCCTTCCTGCAAGGAGAATAAATACACAACAAAAGAAGCATATGATTTGTGTGTGTGTGTGTGTGTGTGTGTGTGTGTGTGTGTGTGTATTTAAATGAATTTGTCAATGTACATGCATACTCATATATGCAGGTGGGTGCACATATATCCATAAGTGCACATCTGTATAAAGGATCCATGCATACATATGCATGCAGATGAAAGCCAGAGGACAACTTTGAGTGGCATTCTTCCTGAGACATCCATCTTGTTTTCTGAGACAGGGCATCTTACTGACCTGGAGGTTGCCTAATGGACCAAGCTGGCAGCCCAGTGAGTACCAGGAATCTGCCTATCTCTGCAGCCCCCAAGCAGGGGTTGCCATACCTGGCTAATTCCATGCATTCTGGGATCAAATTCATGTTTTTATGCTGGCACAAAAAATACTTTACTGCAAGCTGTCTCCTCAGCCCACTTAGTTAATCAATAGCTGTATAAATTTCAGAAGAATGAGGGGATGGTCTTTGAGGACAAAGTCAAAGCACATGGATACCTGGTCCACTTTCTCTCTCTGTCTCTTCCTCTTTCTCTTTACTCCACGTTTTCTCTCTCATAAAGTAACTTTGCATCCTGAGACTCCTGAGATAGAGACTTGGGATGGCAATCTATCCTGTCTTCTTTAAGGATGGCTGATAATGAACCTGCCTCCTTCTACCATGCTATGTCTCCAGGGTTTTCAGTAGAGTGGTGATCAGTGCAGAACCCAGATCCCAATAGCAAAACTGCTTTCAACCATTTGCAAATTCTCCACAAGATCTCTGTCGTGTGTGAAAGGAAAATTGCACTGGACAAAGCTAGACAGATTAAAAAAAATTTCCACTTAAGATTATTGCAATAGAATTAATCTCAGCTCTACCGAAACAAAAGATCAGATTTTGAGAAGTATGGTGAGTGGCTGGAAACTTACTTGAAAGCAAAGATGAGCCAGTGTGAATGGACCATCTGTATTAGTGAACGCTTGTTTTAGCCTCACATTTCAGCCTCCATTCTTCCACAGGGGATGCAAGAAGGAATGTTATCTCTTTTGATAATTTCATTTCTTGCAAGATGTTTTCCTCAGTGGTGTGTCCACTGATAGAAGATTCATGCACCACCGATTCTTCAGGCACATGACATCAAAGGCAATCCAGATGAAACCCAGTGGGCCACATAGGTGAAAAGACTTGAAAACAGAAGGATGACTGGCAGGAGAGAAGAGTTGTAATGGGAAGAGGAACAGGTATGAGACTGGCAGTTAAAGTTTGAAAATACTGTAAGCTTACTATACTTTCATGAAACACTAAAATAATAATAATAATAATAATAATAATTCCACTTTCAAGGTATGAGTTCCAGATCCTTGTGAAAGACTTTCTGTGTTGTAAAGTTAGAAGTAGACAGGAAAAGCTCTTAACTTCCAAGATGCAGAGAAAGAACTTATAATTACCACTTTCTGATAAATTCTCCAGTTCAGAAGACCCATATGGAAGCTTTCAGCAAGCTAAGTCTGTAGACTCTAAGCAAGAGAGCCCTCTTGCTATGTCTGTGGGAACACAACCTCAGGAGAAGGTCCCAGGTGCTGGCAGACCTGACTGAGCATAAAACTCTCTGCAACAAACTCCAAGCTACAGGAAGTGAGCAAGACCTCATGATTTTGTAGCAGTTTATGCCCACACAGGACCCATCATTCTTCTTTCCAGAAACACCTGCCTCCATAGAATCACTTTTCTAGAGTTGCAGTGAGGAACATCCTGAGCTCTTGAGTTGCTCAATTCACCCTGAAGTCATAAAGTCAAGCTTGCAAGGAACATAGCCACCAGGGGACCAAGACTGGATATGACCGCTGGCTTTGTTTAATTAGGAGTTGGGACAATGTTAACTTTGGTGGCACATAATTTATTAGTGTTTGACTGTAATGAAATCTAGCCACAGTAATGTTATTAATAAATTAAATTATTATGGCCAGTGAATTGTGAAGAACAAAGTAATTACAATAATATTGAGCACAATCAATTAGCCAGACTCTCAAAGTTTGGTGACTTTTAAGAAAACAATCCTAGCCTCTGAAAAAATTAAAGTCACTTCCTAATTTCTGCTGCTCACAATCAGATCATAGATGCAAGACGTCCTTAAGTTTTATGAACAGCTTTTTTTCAAAGCTCTCTGCCCATTTCTATTTAATAAGCAGAAAGTGGCTGATCGTCAAAGCTTTGCTTCGTGTAGCTCAGGAAGTGCTTGCAAATGCTTACACTTGCCAGGAGGTGATAGCATTTTCAGAATACTTTATACTTCATGCCGCAGGATGGCTGTGAACTCAAATGTGGGGTAAGGGAGGAAAACTGTCTAAAATCTTATCTGTACCCATGTTCCTTCTAATAAATGCCCCTAGATATCTATGCCCCATAGATGTTCTGTATCTATTATGAATTGAATATGTGGATACATTCATTATTCATGATTCATCAAGCATGCTTGCCAATCGTCTTTAAAAGCCTCGAATAACCAGGGCTTCTAGTGCCTTGAAGAGACAGAAGCCATCAAGTTGTCCTCTGCAGTGAGGAATCGGCTACTGAGGAAGACAGGTGGGTAAACAAATCCATCTGCATTTGCTTCCAGGATGGCTAAGAGGATTGGCTGCAAAATACGCGCATCATGGACAGTTTTAGCTACACTTTTCTCCTTCTGTAAAAACAAGGTGATGGAGCCCTGGATCTCAGCTCAGAATTATTAATGAGGAAAAATATTCATGATGCACTAGCAAGCCATTTGACGTAGCATATGTGTGTATGTGTGTATGTGGTTATACATAGTTGCGTGTCAGAGTATGTGTACATACATGCCCCAGCACATGTAAGGCAGTCCAAGGACAACCTCAGGTGACAGCCCTTGCCTGGCACCTGTTTGAGACAAGGTCTCTCTTTCATTGCTTATCACGGTATATACCAGGTGAGCTGGCTCACAAGCTTCCCAGAATTCTCCTATCCCAGCCGCCCCTCACCATGGCAGCATGGACATTTCAGATGTGTACTTCTAGCCTTGGATTTACCCGGGTTCTAACGCAGGATCTCATGCTCGCCCAGCAAGCACCTTACCCCGGAGCCATGTCCACAGCCCACAGGCTCTCTTTGCAAAGATAAGCATTTATTTCCTGGCCTGTTGGCTGCATCATACTTGAATGTAAACAAATCCAGAGTACATTTTAAAAGACCCCCATTCTCATGCTTTAAAACAGAACTGTAAGACATTTTGCAAGTTTGAAACGTGCATCTTTCTTAAAAAGTGAAATTCCTTTCTTCCAATATTGCTCTACAGTAGTCATTACAAACCATGACAAAATTCATCCTACCGTGCTTCAGACTGATACAACTTAAAAGCTTGATGATGCTCCTTTGAACTTTCTCACCCTACACTAGACCCATAAATCTGCTCCACAGGGTGCCAGTGTGTCTCCACCCAGTGACTTCTTTCTCTTCACTTGACCCTGCTCTGTAACTAGCAGATCCTGCTGTATTGGCTCCACTCCTCCATCTCGCCCATGCACCTATCCTCACCCCTAACTCTGCACCAGGGCGCCCTCTAGAGTTCTTCATGAGCCTGCTCTCTGGTGACAGGAGAGAATCCGGTACTCTCTCCTAGTGGCACATGGGTTGCTAGATAAATGAGATGTTCCAGAAATGACACGACATGATTTCACACGCACAGTAACCTCAGTCCTACATCCGCCTCTTCGTTTTTCTCAGGAGGCTGTCACGTCGCAAAGACATCCCGCATCCTACATTGCTTCTTGGGCCTGTATATGCAGCACTAGCGAGTGTTCCTTCCGCTCCCTGTTGTGCAGGAGTGCTGGATAAATGCTAATTCATTTTGTGGGATATGGTAATGTCAAAATAATTCTCAGTAATTATTTCCTCTTAGTAATATAATGAAATGCCCAAATCTTTTGAAATCAACTATGTAAGATGACAATGACCCTTTCCATGTAGGGCTGTGGATTCAGGGTCTCCAGAGGACATATAGGTCACACGGGTTTACACATATTCTACTTTGGATCTGAAGTGTCTTCTGAAAGCCTATGGATTACAGTGTGGTCCCAGTCATTGATGTTATTGGACCCAGCAGGACATGTGGCTTAATGAAGGGTAGTTACATTATTTGCCCAAATCTTTGGATTTGGAGCATACTGTGGTTCTGAAGCCCTTTCTCTCTTTTGCTTCCTGGATGTCTTGAGGTGAACAGCTTTGATCCACTATAGGCTCCCACCATGATGTTCTGCCTTTCAATATATAGATTTTTTTTTAAGTTGACCTTTGGCCATCTACTTAGAAAGATGAAAAGCTTCTGGACAGAAAGATAGTGGTGAATCAGCCTGTCAGGGTGGGTATATTCATCGCATCAGTATTATATGCAACATTTACAACTATGATCTTAGAAAACTCACGGAATACACTATGTGAAGGCATTCTCTGAGCTCTGAGATGAAGACGTAAGGTTCTACTTCTCACTTTGGTTGCATGGTTTTGACTTGAATGAAGTTTAATAAGAGTGAGCAGTGCTTTGGCTAAATTACATATGATTAAAGAAACTCTGTGTTTTATTGTACTGATAGAGACAACAATGACTTTTTACCTAAATATTTCTTAATAAAAATGAAAGAGACTCATTTAGAGTATCTAAAATATAGACTAGATTTAACAAGTGTTCAGTATTAGCTATTAACATGCAAATGGTCTGTTAAGTGCTTACAGCTAGACATATACAGATCATTTCAAACAGATGACTAGATTATTTAGAACAGGTTAGACTCTGAGTCATCTAAAGTGACTTAAATATATGCCATCTGTTAGACATTCTTCCCATGTGGCCTCCATATACAAAGAAGGTCTGATTTACATGAAAGATGTTTCAGAAATACAAACACAGCATTATCTTTAATTCATATTAATTGTGAAATTAGATTTCCTAGTGTTAGAATATTTTTTCTCTTTATACTGATAAATTTTGTTCTTTGAAAATTTCATAAATAACACATTCTAATCACTCTTGCCCATCATTTTCTTCTCAGATGAGAATATTGATTAAACACTCATAAGGAGCCAAGTTTTATGAGTGTAATCTCTCTAGTTAAATGAAGACAAATGAAATTTGACATGCCATCCGACATTCTGGCTTAGAGAAAATTTGTCTCTCTGTTCCTAAGATTTGCTATCTTTTCTCATTGACAAATGTATTTTCCTCATAAGGCTTTAAAAAATCATAGCCTTTTGAAATTATACACATTTAAACTCAGATTCCATTTCTGCTCTTTCCTTGTATAGGGCTCCCCTAGATGAGTTCCATGGTGTTCATGACGTGGCTCTGTCACATGCTGCTCTCTGTGGTAGCTCTGGAGCTACACACATGGCTGGATTTGAAAGGTTGAATATGCCTTTGGCTAGAGATTTACTGCATCCATCATTGGGGAAAAAAAATTGTTAGCTCAAAGCCTGGTTTTATTTTGTAGATGAGAAACATCTACCATGCTACATTATTACCAAAGTTTACATCCACGCTCAACCAGGGCGCCCCGTGGTTCTTCCTCAGCCAAGGTGCCTTGTGGTCAACTGTTCTGTGGAAATGTGCGAGTTCACAGGAGGAAAGGATGGACTGGGGGGGGGGTTGTCATTTACTGGGAAGAAAGTTATACAACTTCCAGAAGCTTGATCATAAAAAACTTGGTAATGCTTGTTAATGTACCAAAATAATGTAATCATGCTTGATTTAGTAAGGTCTACAATAGTTACTTTTGTTCTGATGTCAATTTTATACCATTTTGCTTGGTTTGATCTTAGAAATGGAAGTCTCACAGTATTGCTCAGGATTACCCAAGGTGACTTGGGACTCCTGGGATCAAGCAGTTTTGTAGATTCCTGAATGGCTGGGGGTACAGGTTGTGCCACTGTGTGTATCTTTTTAAATTTCTTTTTTTAAAATATTTTTATTGTCCAATACCTTTAGTCGGAATTAATTCAAGGTTGCACCATAGTGTCTAAATTAGTTTTGTAATGGACTGTATTTTTTCCATCATAAAGATTTTACTTTTCATCTTTTTTTTCCATTTTCAAGTATATGTGGTGCTTGTGCGTAAGTGTATGCATGTTCACATACATGGAGGTACACACATGCATGCATGTATGTCCCAAGATCTATAACAGGAATTATCTTTGGCCACTCTTCCATCGTCATTTTTTAGAACAGGATCTCTAATCAAACAGACTTCACGGCTAAGACTCATCTGAGTAACCAACTTGCTCTGGGAATTCTCAGTTTCCATTGTCTTTGTCTGGAATTACAGGCAGACTGCTCCACCCAGGGGGCATTTTACATAGTATTTCAGGACCCAAACTCCAGTATTCTTGCTTACATCATAACCTCTGAAACCATCTCTCCAGTCCCATAAAGGTTTCTTACTGCAATTACATGAATGATCTTTCACGTTTACTTCTCACATATTTTTATTTTTGTGGGATATGTATTTATATGCTTTACTCTGGACACAGGATTCATAACCAACATCATCAAATATTAATGTACAAAAAATGTTTGAAAATAAAATATTTAAAATGCTGCTGATCTCCCATTTCTAGTATTTATTTCCTGTCACCACTACAGGATTTAGGCAAAGCATGCATTAAGAATGGAGGGACTTGGTAATACATGCTCTCATCACTCTTGTTCCCTCTTCTCCTCTCTAACACAAACACCAGATCAACATGAAAAACACCCAGCCAGCTCTCCATGACCTCTGTTGTTGGCATGGAACTCACGGCTCTCTATTATGTGGATGTCGCTAGAGCTAACAGTATTTATGCTTTTTCCAAAGCCATAAAACTGAAAACATAAATAGAATGAGTTCATCTGGCTATCTGTTATCCCAGTGTCTAGCCCAGAAACACATATTTATTGGAATGAAATTGTTTTACAATCAAAATCACAACCCACATATCAAGTAAAATAAGCGCATTGCAGAACAACAGTGGCAGGTGAATTATTACTCAATAATTTTCTTTGTGGAAAAAATTTTCATTTTGTCGTAGGTAAATCTGTTCAATAACTATTGGAAAAGAAGATATTATGAAATTAGAATCAGCTATGCTTTAGAAAGCAGGAGTTCTTCCCATCCCCTTATTGAAGAGAAATTGATAGATAAAATTAAACACATTTAAGGTATTCATTACGGTTTGGCATACATTTACATTGAGAAACTCTGTGACTGTGATTGCTAAAATCATGTTAACATATGTACTACCTAAGAGGATTATTTTTGAGAATACAAGATGTATTCTTATATCTTATTAACCATGTTCATGTATAACGACACAGTATTGTGGACCACAGCCTCGCTACACTGCACATACATTCTCCAAACCACATTTTCTTGTAAGCGAATGTCAACCTCATCTCTCCCCATTTCCCTCACTCCTGATCCTTGGTGACCACAATACAATTGTGTCTCTATAAGCTATTATTTCTACAGACTACATATAAATGATATGATATAAGTGACATGACACTGTATATCATCATCTGCCTTATAAAGAATTTAAGAAAATCAGTATTTATATGATGCTAATCATAGCCAGACACAGTTGTAAGCATTGGACGGACAACAGAGAAAAAAGCAAAATATTTTCCTCACAGAGTGTTTAGTGCAGTCAAGGTACTGAAGAGTAAAGAAATGATTAAGGAAGTGCTAGCCATGCCCAGTGCAGACAAATGCATACTGAAGAAGGGAAAGTAGGAGTGTGCTCAGAATTGTGACTGAGGCAGACCCAGAACTGGGCTTGAAGTTGGATGGTCATGGGCTATGTCTCTCACTCTCTGAGAAAGTAATAGGTTGAGACTACATTGAAAAAAAAAAGGAAGTCAATAATTAGACCATTGCACAAAGAAGAAAGTTCTAGATGTGGGGAAGAGTTAGCACAAAGATGTTGAGCAAAAAAGATGGTAGATTCCTAGAAGAGTGGAGGATTGATGTGGTCGGACCTGAAAATTAAATGAAGAAAAAGGAAACGTAATAGAAGAGGCATGCCAGGTGGGCATGAGGTTCATCTGCCATGTGAAAAGTGCTAAATGACACGGTAAGTCCTGAGCCCATGAGCACAGGGTCGATGTGATCTGTCTTATTTTTCCAAGGAAATGAAGGGATGCCTGAAAGGTTGTATACAGGAACTTTTATACTCTATTAATTCTTATGAAGCATTTTAGATAATTTGAAATGAGTGACAGGAGCATTCCTTGCTCCTCTTGGGAATTCACTGTATAACCCAGTGAAGGAGAGTTAGCATATCAAAGGCAGGAGTTCTTGAGCCCTGTAATTGGCCCTTCAGTGGAGGAGGATGAGCCAGTTACACTGCTCAAGAACTCCTGCCTTTGATATGCTAAAGTTATACCTAGAAAATAACCAGTAGGGACTGGGAGATGACTCAGGGGTTAAAGTCTTTGCTTCCCAAGCAAAAGGACTTGAGTTTGGATCCTCAGATCCCACATGAAAAAGTGCCAGTTAACAGTCTATACCTCTGGATCTGGGAAGTAGAGGCTAGGGAGCAAGGCAATAAGGAAGGGGAGCAATCCAAGATGCTTCCCAAAATCACTCTTGGACCTCCACGGGCACACACACTCAAGTGCCCTCTGGTACATACACACACACACACACACACACACACACACACACACACACACTAAAAAAAAAAGAATCAGTAGCACCAAATACTCGACACAGGCTAAGTTGTTAAAAGCATGGATTTTCAAAAACATTAGCTGACTTTCTTATTTAATAATTTTTTCCTCAGTTATTTTATGCTAGGGAACTTCTTCAGTCGATGAATTTTAGGAAACAATGCCATTTTCCCCCAAACTGAGCCGTACATGCTACTGCAACAGAACCAAAGCTTTCCAATAAACCACAAGTTAAGTTCATAACACTATGGAGAAATGAAGTGAACTTCTTATGCTGCCTTAAATTTAATTAACTTAAGGGTTGATAGAACACAAATGACTTTGTTTAAAAAGAGTCCAGAATAGATTCTAAATAGTATTAGAATCTAAAATTTCAGCAGTCTCACCAGCAAGACCCAGACCTTGGTTTCCTTTGAGTCACAAATCCATTCAATCCAAGAATTCCTCCCAGGAACCACTGAGGGAAGAGTTCTTGGTCTGCTGGAGATGAAAAAATAGTGCTTGTAAGGACAGAAGAAATCTGTCTTTACAACTCCCCAAAAGTTGTCAGGAGTCACATGTGAGCTTGTTCAAACCTAAGGCACTAGATCAAGTGGTCCAGTGATTCCTTGTCAGTGGGATGGTTCCTGACCGATGAAGCAGTGTGCTAAAAGGATGCACATGTGCTGTTGCTGTTGCTTTCAGGCTGCTGTGTAGAAGGGAAGCCAGGAAAAGATGATAAAGACTCCTGAAAAAATCCTAGTAGCAAAGTGCATTAGCTCATGTGGACATGTTTGTTTGGTTTTTTTTTTTTCCTGAGATTTACATCGACAAACTTTTGAATCTCTCTTAGAGGAATGCTAGCAAATGAAATCTCTTTTAATACTCAATAGGAATCTTACCAAATATAGTCTCACTAGCAACAGATCTTTCCCTAGTTGGAAAAGATCAAACCATATCAAGAGTGACTAGAATCACTTGGACTACTGATGGACATGCAGTGGTATACCTTCTTGCCGAACAGGTGATTCCACAAACAGAGAACATTTGTCAAGTGTGTAACATTCTGGGGAAGAAATTTCCCTGAGCACCTTAAGATTCTTTTCTCTCCTATTTTTTTTATATGCTCATGGATTTAAAAAAAAAAAAAAAAAGAGGGCTGGAGAGGTGGCTCAGGGGTTAAGCCTCCGCCTTGCAGGCGGAAGGTCCTGAGTTCGGATCCCAGATCCCACGTATAGACGCCAGGCGAAAGCGGGGGCGGCCTGCGTTTCTAGTCCTGGTAGGGCGGAGACTGTGAATCCCGGGGCAGAAGGAGGTGGAGGCGGCCATGGTGGTTCCCGAATTCGTCCGTGGTTCTACACACACATACACACACATACACACACACACACACACACACACACACGCGCGCGCGCGCACGCGCACATACATACATACACACACGCGCACAGTTGAATAAATAATAATAATAATAAAAAATTAAAAAAAAAAAAGAAAAACAGTGAACATTTAGCTTTTTAACTGTTACTGCCTGACTGTTTCTCAGCAATGGGTTACTCTGGAGTGTAAGAACCAATCACAGAACACACCATGCCAGTTCCCTCTGCTTCTGCTGGCAACTTCTTGTATAATGAACTAGAACCTTAAAATATAAGCTGGAAAAAAAGTCTCTTTGTTCCCTTAAATTATTTGAGTCATGAGATTTATTACAACAGCCAAAAATGTAAAATTAAGACATATGTACCTATCCCATATTCTTTATCCACTTATATATTCATGGATATCAATGCTGCTTCAATACTTTCACTCTCATGAATTCAGTCTTTAAAAGGGCAGAATTTGCCCTTTCAAGGTATCTAGGTAACTGGGAATAAGTTCAAGGTTCCATTCAGGCAAAATGAATATTATGTTCTTGGGATCTGCCATATAATACTGCCACCTATGAGGCAAAATAACTCTGCCTTTAAGTCTCTGTTTATAGGTATTTTTATAAAAGCAGCTAAAAGCTGTTTTTGCACATATGTGTATCTATTAACTTGACTACAGAAATGAAATAACAATTATATATGCATATATTCAAACTTATCACAGTGTACACATAAAATCTGTGTAATTATTTGGTCATCAATTATACCTCAACAAAGCTGCTAACAGAAAAAAACAATTACTTCACAGACCAGGTACCCCCAAGCTTTCCAACAGCAGGCACCATCTTCACAACTGTGCCTTCTGTGAAGTCCCTTTCTGAAGCTTATAATGAGCAAAACAAAACAGGAAATGGGTTTTCCCAAAACTCAAGGGCAGCAGCTGAAAATATGGGTAAATTCTCAATTCGAAATTCAACAGTTTAAGAAATGAACACAAAAGCTAAAAGTCCATGGAACGGGCTGTGTATTTGAGGTGAGCTGGCTTTTTTTCTTCACATACCTGTAAAGGCATCAAGGAACATCTTTAGCCTACAGGCCCAAGGACTAAGGGTACAAGCTCTGCTAAAGATTCAGGCATGCATGGCTTATTCACATTTATATGTATGTCATACATACAAAACAATTGACAGAAATCAAAGTAGAAAAAGAATAACCAGCATCACATTTTACAAAATGAAACAACGGCACACAAGAGGGAAGGTGCTACTGCCAACAGATAACTTCATTGAAGACAGAAAAACACAGAAACAGGCCAAGCTATGAAAGTACATGTCCTAGAGAGGGAGCATTTCAAACCGTGGTAAGTATCCCATCCGCGAGGCTGGCAGAATCAGTAAGAAAGACAACAGCTAAGTTTTTATATCTCGCATATGCCACACTAAATCACACACACACACACACACACACACACACACACACACACACCACAGAAAGGGAAAAGGGACCAAAAAAAGACTGAGGAAAAGGAGAAGGAGGAATTCCTAGGCAAAACAACAAACACAAAACCATAAATATGATGCATATGAATACAAGACATTAAGCCCTACTTACCCAACAATAAAAATTAATAACACAAAAATGATTTTATAAAGTTAGGTGACAAACTGGACAGAAACATTTTCATCTGATTAAAGGTTATCTCTCTGACTTAGAGTCAGGTGTTTCGTCACATGCCTTTGATCCTGGCATGCAGCAGGCTCAGGCAGGAGGTTCAAGGCCACCTGGGCTACACAGAGAGTGATGTGCCAGCCTGGGTTCCATGGCAACACGGTGTCTCAAAAACAACAAAATGACAAGAGTTTATACCTCTGATGTAGAAAGGTCTTACAGATTAATAATTTACCACTCACAAACATAAGTATGGACATTGTGTTACTCTCATTTATTTAGCAGCTAGTTATTAATAATATATGGTATCTTTTATCCAGACGGAGAACACCATAAGGAGAAAACACACATTAAAAAGTAGATGCATAATATAAACTAGAGAAGTAAAATGGAAAATAAAACCTAAATTAGGAATTGACATGAAATGAGATGTAATTATAATGCACAAAGTCTTTTGCTGCTTGGCAATGAACAAAACAAGAAACCAAATGGCCAATTTATAAACACTTCATGAGAATTGAAGGGAACAAAAATAAAAACAGAGAAGCTACTGGGGAGAGAAATAATCACAAGCCCCATCAACAGCATGAGATCTGTAAGTTGCAATATAAATCACCATGGCAACAGGTGACCACCGGTGTAATAGTGGCATGGGTATCAAAGAAAAAACCAACAGCTTTTTGATTGGATTCAAGACCAAAAAGAACCTATTTAAAATGGGGGAAAGAAAATAAATCAATAGGGAAGACAGCCAATAAACCTATAGGTAGGAAAACACTACATCAAAGTGTTCTGTAGGCAGCTGTAATTATACCCATAGAATGGGAACTCACAATGGAAACCTTTGGGTCTAAAGCTGGATGATTGAAGGGAAATGCACATATCAGTAGGATGCCTGAAAAGAGGTAACCTAATATACCATGGAGGCCTGAGCACCCACAGGAGTATACAGGTCAGAGTGAACCCTGGGGCCCATAGAAGCACACAGATGGAAGGATGGGAGGTAATGGTGAAAAGAAGGGAGGGAGGGAAGCTGCGATGAATACTTAATATCCTGTAAAAGTAGAAAAAATAAAAATTACATGTAGCTTTATTTCTATCAAATTAGTAATAGCAGTAATCATAAAATCCAATATCAGAAGAAGGCTTGAACTTATGTATGGAAAATGAATTAACTTGCAAAAAATTAAAATTTTCTATGAAAATAAAAGAGGCAAATATGATACAAAAATATTTTCCACCAAGTCTAAACCAAAAAGAAAATTATGGAAAATTCAGTAACTGTAGAAAAGACTAAAATTTCCCTAACCCTTATATAGATCTTTTATTCCAGTCTGTTTTTAGATTATTTCTATTATGGTATTTATAAATTTTTTGTGGATTTTTTTAACCCAATCACTTTGCACTACACAGTTTTATATGTAGCAACATTTTATTGACTCAGTAAAATGCCAGCAAATTGGTCCATGTACTTCTAGATTCATGGTCAACTACTAATGGCAGGATTGACAACTCTAATTCTAACACAAGTTCATTGCTGTCCATGATAACTCACAATGGCCTAATATGAGCTTAAATATTCCATGGTAACTTACAATGGGCTAATATGAGCTTATCAGTTTTGACCAAAAATGTCAAACTGTCCACAAATTCTATTTCTAAAGGGAATTATCTTTATTAACACAAAAAGTTTCTGTATTTATCCTATGTACATTGTGCTAAAAAATACTTATAGAAGTGAAGCCATCACTGTTAGTCTATATTTAAAACCAATGATAATATAAAGGAAAAAGACATACCTGTACATTTTCCTATCACTTCTGGCAGTAATGCAAAAATCAATTCAGATGTTAAAAATATTACACTAATCTTAAAAAATCACTTAGAACTTTCTTTTGGGTCTTTACTTAATAACAAAGACAAAATTTGAATAGCATTGGCAAACACATCTTTAGCTGTCATGTTATGTTTTTTAAGATGACTGAACTAAGCAGAAAATAATATGGTGGGACATTTCCTTTGTCGTTAATTAGTGATGGGAGATTCATAGAAAACATTGCTAAAGATTGGAACAAATGACTCTTAGAACATTTACACAGTGTGGGAGGTTTGCTATAAAGTTGGCTGGAAATTAAAAATAATGTGTCAGTTTATGGTATTTGCTGTGTTCAACTTCAAGTATTCAACAGCTTTTTCTGATCTATTAAAGGAAAGCTGTTTTAGAGAAGAAATATTATCAAAGTTAAAAATCACACTTGGAAAAACCTTTAAAGGTAATTACTGTTGATATAACTGATTTAAGTCACATTTTCTTTAGAAGTTGCTGCTGATAAAACAACAGGTGTTGAAACACATTTGAAATTGATTTATAATGTCATTAGTAAGCATTTCTGGCCTACAAGCTGAACCTAGACATTTGAAAAGTGTTACAGGATACATTGCTTCCAAGAAATGCGATAGTTAATCTTGTCAGCCTTATTGGCTTAGGAGACACAGGAGATCAGTGAATCTCACCTCTGAGCATGTCTCTGTTGGCATTTCTAGAGACAATTAGATACTGAGGTCTTTGACCTCATTGTTAATTAATCCCTTGTTGGATTTATAGTGCTAATGGAAAGGTGTCAAAAGTTAGGAGGTGAGATGCAGTTAGAGGAAGTATATCCCTGGGGGTATAATCTCTAACATATCTTCATCTCCTTGCTTACAATAGTCCCCTTTTCTCTGCTTCTTGGTTTCCATGATGTTAATTGGTCTGCTCAGCCACACACCTCATGCCATGACAGATTTACAAAACAAATGTTTTCTTCCATAAGTCACTTTTTGTCTTTCTATCACAGTGGTAAAAACATAACGTTAAAAAAATCCAGCAACCTAGCAAGATTCAGCCAGAATCAGGCCTATCCCACGGCTTTGGGAACCTCACAGAAGAGGATATGGTAAGATTGTAACAACCTAAAGATGAGGAGTCCACCATTGGATAAGACATTCCATTCAAAACAGGACTGCTGCATCCAGGAACTCACTGCAGTGAGACTTGTCCTTACCAGACCTGCATAATGACTGACATACCAACATGCCCTCATAGAGGAATTGAAGAGACATAAGAACATACAGTGGAAATCTTGGGGACTAGAATTAGATGAATGAAGGGAAATGCCTTATCAGGGGTGTGGCCCAAAGAGAGGCAACTTCGTATGCCACAAGAGACCTGATTTCCCACAAGAGTAGACAAGACAGAGGGAACCCTGGGATCCATAGAAGTGCCCAGGAAGGGAGGTGAATGGGAGGAAGGGAGGATGGAAGGAAGCAGGAGGGTGGGAGGGATTGGGATGGATTGATGAAAGGAAGAGAGGAGGATGAAGGGGGATGGATGGAGGGAAGCAGCGATGAGTACTCAATAAACTTGTAAAAGTCAAAAAATAAAATAGTAAAAGAGAAAGAAAATCACCTTTATGAGAAAAAAATCAGTACCTATAAAGTAGAATCATAGCTGTGACAAAAATCTTAATATGTGGCTCACAAAACTTCGGAATTCTTTACAGAAAGAATTTGAAAATGTTTGAAAAATAAAGCAGATAAATTTTAGAATGCAGTAAGAAACTTAACAGATGACGGATGAAATCTCAGAAAGGCAAAATGCCAATAGAAATGTGGACAGTAAAATCATGCTCATGAGACTTCATGTGGGAAAAGGACTCTACTGGGAACTGGAGAGAGGCCATCCACATTACATGTGCTAATGAATTTGTCTGTGTTTTGTTCCTGTACTTAAACATTGCAGGTAGGTGAGTTTAAAAGTGATAGGCTAATTAATTTTGAATTAAAAACAGCAGCACAACAGTTAGTTGTGATATGATTATTGCTGGCTGTACTTAGCCAGATTTGTAGTGAGACTGAAGACCAACAGGAAGAGCAGATTCTTTATTAGCAGAGGAAGCTGAACTCACTGAAGACTGGTTAATGGTATACAGTCAGAGAATAGAACTTCATGTGTAACTATTACTGCTTTAGTTATTTCCTTCAAACAAAAGATGGGCAAATATTCTAGATTGTTTTCAGTTTCAAACCCATCCCGTGAAGTACATGTTCCAGACTTCAAAGGTAGCTGATCTATTAGATTCTGCCACTAAGAACACTATGGGAGGGCCAAGTGGAGAAGTGAAGAGGCTATCTTTGTGGTTTGTCCTGTTTCCTGTCAGGTTGGTTTCACCTACCGCTTCCCTCTCCACTTCCAGATCCATCCCTAAGGGTGCAATAACAGTCAGGTATGCCTCTTCCTCAGAGAACCAGAGCCTGGTTTTTCATGACTGTAGCCCCTGGACTCTAGGAATGGGTGACATCCTGAAGTTCTCATCTTGACATTACTTCAGTGTTCCTCCTCTGTGTACATTGTGATATATTTTTCATTTTCATTTTTTTCCTGATTTCTGTTATTCCTTTATTTTTTACATGAATACAGTGAAGTTATGATATTTTAATATCTTATTCCCCATTCCCCCTCCTTTTCCCATTACATTCATTCATCTTCCCTACCATACTCCTTCCTCTTTTCATGTTTTTCATATGTGGGGGCCACTGAATTTCATCTGGGTTGCCTTTGATGGCATGTGCCGGAGTACTTGGTATGAATCATATCAGTGGGTATACTATTTTTTAACATTTTTTATTATTATTTCCATTCATACAAACTTAATAGGTACACCGATTCCCTCCCTCCCTCCTCCTCCTCCCGACCCCCCTGCTTCCCCTCCCCTCACCCCTCTCTCCCCATCCCCCAGTTCCTCCTCCCCAATCCCCTGAGAATGCTTTAATGTGCATGCCAGACTCTCCTCTGGGCCCTCCTCTCCGATGACAAACAAGGACCCAGTGGCATTTCCCTGAACCCTTTCCTGTGTTCCCCTTAAACATAGGAACACTACTTTGGCTGTCAATCCCTTGCCTCCAAAGATCTTGATGCATTTAGCAAATGCTAGACTTTATGGGGTCAATAGTGTGTTAAACATTGCGCAGGGCATGCAAAGTCCAATTATGATTGCTTCGGCCCTAACTTGTGTGGAGTATCTTGCATATCATTGCTCCTTCCATCCTTGTGCTCTTACAATCTTACTGCCCCCTCTTCCACAAATTTCCCTGAGCTTCAGGGTGGGGAGAAATTAGGCTGGCCTAGTTCTAAGTGGTCTAAGTTCTCTCCTTGTTTCTGGTGTGGCCCTCCTGCCCCATCCCTCCTGTTCATAATCCTTGCAATTACTGTACGTATTACAGAGATTTATCTTTGAGTGTTTCTAGGTGGGCTGGGTGGGTTTGGTCCTAGGAGCCACCTATTAGGGAGTATATACGGCGCTTAATTTTCTGGGTCTGGGATACTTCACTTAATATAATTGTTTCTAATAACATCCATTTCCCGGCAAAGTCCAGTACTTCATCATTTTTGATGGCTGAGTAGTACTCCATTGTATAGATGTACCACCATTTCCTTATCCACTCGTCAACTGTTGGACATTTGGGCTGATTCCATGACTTTGCTATTGTAAACAGTGCTGCTATGAACATGGTCGTGCTTGTGCTATCGAGGTGAACCTCTGCTGTATGGGGGGTTATTCCCAAAAGTGGGATAGCAGGGTCATATGGCATTTCAATCTTTAATTTCTTTAAGAATCTCCAGACAGCTCGCCAGAGTGGTTCTATGAGCCTGCATTCCCACCAGCAGTGTAGGAGAGTTCCCCTCTCTCCACATCCTCTCCAGCATTTATTGTTGTTTGGAAGTTTTGATTTGCATTTCCCCGATGGCTAAGGAAGTGGAGCATTTTTTAAGATATTTGTTAGACATTTTAATTTCTTCCCTGGTAAAGTTTCTTTTAAGTTCCAGGGCCCATTTTTTAATTGGGCCATTAGTTTCCTTGGTGTTTAGTTTTCTAAGTTCTTTGTGCACTCTTGACAGCAGAGCTCTATCAGATGTGTGGTTAGTGAAGATTTTCTCCCATTCTGTGGTTGCCTTTGAGCTCATGTTACAATCTCTTTATCTGAACAGAAGCTCTTTAATTTCACAAGATCCCAATGGTTGAGAGTTGGTAGCAGTGACTGTGCCATTGGATGTCTGTTTAGGAAATGTTGGCCTAGCCCAATCAGCTCAAGGGAGTTTCCTACCCTTTCAACTATGGTTTTTATAGTCTCTGGCCTGATATCAAGGTCTTTGATCCATTTGGAATTAAGTCTTTTACATGGTGACAAGTACGGGTCCAGCTTTAATCTTCTGCATGTGGAGATCCAGTTTTGCCAGCACCATTTGGTTGTAGTTTTGTGGGCTTATATCTGGGTCTTCAACCCTTATCCATTGATCTGTGTGTCTATTTTGGAGCCAGTACCAGGCTGTTTTTATAACTATGGATTTGTAGTATAGACTAAGGTTTGTTATGGTGATACCTCCAGCAGTGTTTTTGTTACTCAGGATTGTCTTTGCTATCCTGGGTCTTTTGTGCCTCCATATGAATTTTGAGATTGTTTGGTCAACTTCTTTAAAGAGTTGCTTTGGGATTTTAACTGGTACAGCATTGAATTTGTATGTTGCCTTTGGTAGGATGGTCATTTTTACGATGTTGATTCTGTCAATACAGGAACATGGGAGGTCTTTCCACCTTCTGGTGTCTTCTGCAATTTCTTTCTTGAGGGTTTTAAAGTTTTCATTGCAAAGGTCCTTCACCTCCTTGGTTAGGTTTATACCAAGGTATTTCATTTTTTTAGGGGCTATAGTAAATGAGTTTGTTTCTCTCAGGGTTTTTCACTTCTTTCATTCTGGGCATATAGGAAGGCCACTAATTTTTGTACATTTATTTTGTATCCTGCCACCCTGCTGAACTTCTCAATTAGTTTCAGGAGCTTCCTGGTGGAGTTTTTGGGATCCCTCAGGTATAGGATCATGTCATCTGCAAATAGGGATAGCTTGACTTCTTCCTTGCCGATTTGAATTCCTTTTTATGCCCCTTTCTTGTCTTATGGCTTCAGCTAAGACTTCAAGTACAATATTGAATAGAAGTGGTGAGAGTGGACAGCCTTGTCTAGTTCCTGATCGAAGTGGGAATGCTTCCAGTTATTCCCCATTGAGCATAATCCTTGCTGTGGGCTTGTTGTATACAGCTTTTATTATATTTTAATATATATTTATATTTTAATATATATTTTATTATATAAAGGTTCCTTCCATTCTTACTGTCTCTAGTGTTTGGATCATAAAAGGCTGTTGGATCTTGTCAAAAGCTTTTTCTGCATTTATCGAGAGTATCATGTGGTCATGGATTTTGGACTGGTTTATATGATGAATTACATTTATTGATTTGCATATATTGAACCAACCTTGTGTGACAGGGATATGTTTTTGAATCCGATTTGCTAAGACTTTGTTGAGAATCTTTGCATCTGTGTTCATCAGAAAGATCGGACTATAGTTTTCTTTTTTAAGTGAATCTTTATTAGGTTTTGGGATATTAGCTTCATAGAAGGAATTTGGTAGTGTTCCTTCCTTTACTATTTGATGGAACAGTTTAAGGAGTATTGGTATTATTAACTCCTTAAATGTCTGGTAGAACTCTGTGCTGAATCCATCTGGTCCAGGATATTTTTTTAGTGGGAAGATTTGAGATTACTCCTCAATTTCCTCATATGTTATAGGACTATTTAAATAATTCACAACTTCCTGATTCAATTTAGGTAAGTTGTGTTTACTTAGGAACTCATCCATCTCTTTTATGCTGTCAAACTTCACAGAGTATAAGTTTTTGAAATATGATGTTATAATTCTCTGGATTTCTTGGGTATCAGTAGTGATAACTCCATGTTCATTTCTAATTTTGTTAATTTGGGTTTTCTCTCTCTTGCTTTTGATTAATTTAGTTAGGGGTATATCAATGTTATTGATTTTTTCAAAGAACTAGCTTTTTGACTGGTTGATTTTCTCTACCGTTTTCATAATCTCGATTTGAGATATTTCTCCCCTTATTTTGCTAATTCTATTCTCTTCTACTATTTTTGGGATCAGATTGCTCTAGTTTCTCTAAAGCTTTAAGCTGTATTGTTAAGTTATTTATTTCTGATATTTCCATTTTTTTGATGTAGGCATTAAGAGCTATGAACTTACCTCTTAGGACAGCTTTTATTGTGTCCCAGAGATTTTGGTAAGTTGTATTTTCGTTATCATTCACTTTCAGGAAATCTTGAATTTCCTTTTTAATTTCTTCCTGAATCCAGTTCTCATTCAGCATTAAGTTTCCAGGAGTTTGTGTATTTTCTCTTGTTTGTTGTGTTGTGGATGTCCAGCTTTAGGCCGTGGTGGTCTGATAGGGTACAGGTTAGAATTTCAACTTTTTTGTATATGTGTAGATTCATTTTGTGGCCCAATATGTGATCTATTTTGGAGAACGTTCCGTGTGCTGCTGAGAAAAATGTGTATTCTTTGGTGCATGGATGAAAAGTTCCATAGAGATCTGTAAGGTCCATTTCTTTCAGGGTTTGATTAAGTTCCAAAGTGTCTCTGTTAAGCTTTTGACCTGTTGATCTATCCCATGTTGACAGGGCGGTGTTGAAGTCCCCAAGAATTATCATTTGGGGTTGATTTCTTGCTTTAAATGCTGTAGGCTTTTCTTAATAAATGTGGAGGGCCCGTATTGGGTGCATAGATGTTCAGTATTGTGAAGTCTTCCTGGTGAATTGTACCTGTGACTAAAATGTAGTATCCATCTGTGTCTCTTATGATTTTCTTTGGTTTGAAGTCCACTTTGTCCAAAAGCATAATTGCTACCCCTGCCTGTTTCCTGGTTCCATTAGCTTGCAAGATTTTGGACCAGTCTTTTATTTTTAGGATGTGCCTATCTTTTGTGGTGAGATGAGTTTCCTGAAGGCAGCAGATTGTTGCATTGTGGTTTTTAATCCAAGTTTGTAATCTGTGTCTCTTAATTGGTGAGTTAATACCATTGACATTTAATGTTATAATGGAGAAATTATTTTTAATTCTGGACATTTTTCATGTTTAGTGGATTTTGTAAGCGTATTGTTTGATATTTATGTTTTTGTGGTATTATACTTTCCTTCTGCCTCTTGGATATGGTTGTTTTTTTCTTCAAGCTTGAGTATCATTTCTAGCATTTTTTGAAGGCCTGGTTTGGTAGACATGTATCCCTTCAAGTTGTCTTTGTGCTGGAAAACTTTTCTTTCTCCCTCAATCATGACAGATAGTTTTGTTGGGTATATCAGTCTGGGTTGGCATTTTTGCTCATTTAATACTTGTAGTACATCTCTCCAAGCTCTTCTTGCTTTTACTGTTTCCAGTGAGTAGTCATTTGTTATTCTAATAGGTTTACCTTTAAAAGTGACTTGCTTTTTTTCTCTTGAAGCTCTCAGCACCTTTTCTTTGTCTTGAATGTGGAGTGTTTTGACTATTATTTGCCGTGGTGATCTTCTATTTTGGTCATATCTGTTTGGAGTGCGAAATGCCTCCTGAATTTGGATGGGCCTCTCATTCTTTAGTTGTGGGAAGTTTTCATTTATGATGATTTGAAATATTTCCTCAGGTGTGGTATTTTGGGATCTTGTTCTGGTATTCCATCAATGCACATGTTAGGCTTCTTCAGGGTGTCCCATCTCTTGAATGTTCCTCTCAAGTATCTTTTTGGTTTTAACAATCTCTTCATTGAGCTGGTTAATTCTCCCACTTTGTCTTCAAGATCTGAAATTCTATTTTCTGCTTCATTTGTTCTGCTGATAAGACTCTCTGTTGAATTTTGCGTTGAAGATAACTTGTCTTTTAGTTCAATTTTAAACTCTGCCTGAGACTGTTTTAACTGCTCCAAGCCTATTTTTGTTTCTTGAACTGTTTTTCTCAACTTCTCCAAGTGTCTGTTGTGTTCCTGTTCAAAGTGGTTGATTCGGTTGTTTAACTCTTCTCGGATTTCCTGTTTCATAGTATTAATCATGGTAATGAGCATACTCTGAAAGTCGTTACGTTGGGTCTGGCTTTTGCTATTTTCTTTGAATTTGTTCTGATTGGAATCCATCATTATAGGGTTAATTCTTTCGGTGGGAAATTGGTTTTCTTGGGTTTTGTTTCTCGTGGATCTGCACTTTGACTTGGCATTGTTGTTTTGTTTCTTAGGACCTTTCAGTTTCTGTGTGTTTTTCACTGAACTGATTTAGTTGGTATTATTATACTTGCCAGTTATTAATAGTGCTTGCCTTGGATTGGGTTCGTTTGTCTATTGTTATTGTAATTTCCTAGAGGAGGCTATTAGGCTGTTAGTACATCAGTTAAGTCAGGTTAATAGACAAGGGGTGAATATTAGTATGGTAGTGCATTTTTACAATTTAGTATCTTGGTGATATGTGAAGGTGAGTGGTGTACACCCTGGAGTTGTATATGTTTTGGGGGTGGCTGTATGGAGAAGTTGATCTACAGCAATTGATACTAGAAAGATCAGTAAAGTGAAAAAAAGGAGGTTTACTTATCTTTGGGCTGGATGTGAAGAATCTCTCCCATGTGATATGATGATTGTAGAGGACTCCAGATGTATGGCCTTTGTCCCTTAGAGTTTTGCTTGAGTTTCCTTTGGACTCTATTGAATTCTGAGTAGCAGTGTGTCTTCCGTGGACCACGTGTGTAGGTCCCCGGTGGGCCAGAGAAGCAGAGGGTCTGATGTTGATGGCAGATTTCTTCACCTAGGATCTGGGACTTGGCTTAGGGCCCACCCAAGCTCCAGGGATGAAGGAATGTGAGTAAGTCCTGTATGGGACCTGGCGGGCAGGGGGACGGTGCGCGGGCGGGAGGAGGCAAAGGGCTAGGGCTGGGGTCCCAGTGGATATACTATTAAGGAAAGCAATCCTGCACACACATTCTAACAATCTCTCTGGGAGTCATGGGTCTCTTGAGATCTTTTCCCTTCTATTAGTGAAGTTGTCAATAGATCCAATCCTATGCAGATCTTGTGGAAGCACACAAGGCTGCAGTGAGCTCATGAATGCAACAGCCCTATCATCTCCAGAAGATAATGTATGATCCTACCTTTGATTCCCTGGATCAAATCTGTCAAAGTGCTTAGTGTGTATTTTCCTCCTGAGTAGATCAGCCCAATACAGAAGATAACTATTGATCTTCCCAATGCATTCAAAAGGGAAAAAATGAATGTATTGATGTCTTTTTAAAAAATATTTAATCTTTTAAACAACAAGCATTTACTGACTATTGTCTGTCCAGAGTTACTTGAATCTGGCTTTAAAACCATGATTTATGCAATTCATAAGTGATTTCCACTAATACATTAACATTAATAAAGTACAAATGTTAATATATTAACATTTTTATTGAAAAATACAGAGTAAAGTACTGCAATTTCTTGTCATTTATCTGTCATACCTTTCTGCTAAATGTCAAAAATTTCAACTGATACATGGTCACTCAGCATGATACAGGTCACTTTTCTATACATATCAAGTCCACAGCCTCCTAGTCCTACATGCTTCAGAGGGATGTGTAAGTAATAATTGTTCTGGGTTGCTGTGTACTAAGAAATCCTGGATTGGTTTGACATATTTTTACATAAATTTTCATCCTTCAACTCCAGAAATTTTAACAGGGTCCACATAGTGAATGATATGTTATTTTCCTCAAGTTCCTCAATGTGCCTAGTCTCGAAGATATTGCAGTTGCCTGTATGTTGTTTATAAATTAAAAACCAAAAAAGATTAAAGAAGCAAGAAGGTTTTATTTTTTCTTATGATTCTTACAGTTCTTACCCCAGCTTGGCAGAGAGCTCCTACTAACACCAGAGCTTAGAGAACTACCACACCGTAGCCACAGGACTGCTGAGAGAGGGGCAAACCTTACTTACCATGCAGCATGTCTGTCCAAAGTATGCTGAAGTATGCCAAACATAGAACCAGTTCCCTCTGCTTCATCCGCCTGCCCAGGGAACAATCCCACCCACCAGATTGGTTCCTCCCACATCAACCAATTTCCTGCAAGCTTGCTCAAAGGCTTGCCTTAATTACTAATTTTTCGTCTATCCATAGCTCAGCCTTCAATAGTCAGGTTGACATCTACATATCTAACTAGCACAAAAGACATCCCATAATTTTGAGCTCATGGTAAGTAATATAACTCTGCTTTGTTCCCAGATAAAACACAGACTAAGGAGAAGTAACTTACACTCTTCTCACAGAGTTTTATTCTAACAGTGGGATTCCCTTTCCTTTATGTTTTTGGAGTAACTGCTATCCCATTGTGACTGTTCTCAAGATTTTAGACCTTCAGTCAATTGGGTGTTATTTTATTCAGTCCTGTATAAGGAGAACTCAACATGTTTTAAAAATCTGTGCATACTTTGAACCAAAAAGATCTTTCAATAATGAGAAGGGCTTCTCATTCTAACTGCATCTGAAGAAAATTTCATTGTCATTTCTGATCAATTTCTTGATGTATCATTGAGGCCATATTAAAGTCCACATAGTAGCTGTACATTTCGAACAATGATTTTTGAATTTTCTCAAGAAAGTTCAAATATAATATTTCAGTATCACCCCAAATATAAGTGTATCATGATGGGAAATAATCTAGGTAATTAGATAAGAAAGAAATGGCCAACCTTTTTCTTTGGAATCCTATGCAAAAGATAAGTTATCAGAATACTTTTTAGCAATGAAATGTGTTTCAGAAATAAAGGCTCTACTTAATAAATCATCAAATGCTAAAGAAAGGAAACTTTCTTTTATATACAACCAAAGATTGCCCTTGTCCTAATTCAAACTCTTTTTTTCCCTTGCCAATTTACTAAAATCTTTCCAATCCTCACTCTATTTCTCTCATAAAAACTTCCCTACGCTCCCATATTACAAAAGTCTATACCATGACTTAAAGTTTCTTTGGTTCCTATCAATGTAAAGATTTAAAAATCAAACTGTTCACTATCACTCATTCTAAGATATATTATAGTCTAGATAAAAAAGGTCTTCATTTTTATTTCTGTACCATAAATCTTCACATTGAAAAGCCTAGAGATGAGAATATCTCACTCAATATGCATAAACTAATTGCATTCTGATAGCCCAGAACAAAAAGGAAATGTCTCAGAAATGAAAGTCAGCCTTTGAATTCTGCCTTTGATTTGACACTCCCAATACAAATAGAGAAGTTGGCTATATAAGGTTTTTGTCTTTGATTGGATGTGTGGACTGAAGAGTGACAAACCAATGAAAGTGACCAGGTTTGTAATTAGAACTATTTAAGTTACGGGGTCAGTCTTTGACATAGTAAATATAGAAGAAAGTTCAAGATGCAGGAAAGATGACTTATCTTATACACATTAAATTGAAGTATTCATATAAGACTGAAATAGAGATGACAAGGTTAGAAATGAATGTGTGTCCACATCTGCTTATAGAATTGGTGCTTGTGTCCCCAAAGGCTCACAGATTAAATACTGCCCTGTGATGGAATGGGTGGGTGGATGTATGGGAAGTAATCAGGTCATGAGAGTGGAGCCCTTCTGAATGGACTTAGTGCCTTCATGAAACTGATCTCAGAGATGATTTTCACCTCCTTTAGCATGTGGGAAGTCACCATTTGTCAACAAGGAAGTGGACCCTTACCAGACAACAGAACTAGAGACATCTTCCTGTTGAGCTTCCCAGCTTCCAAAAGTGTGAGGAAGAAATTATTTGCTGGAAGCCAAAAGTCTATGATACTCTGTTAGAGTAGAATGAACAGGTCAGGAAAATACCTTAGGGAAAAAAATCTTGACTTGGAGACTGCTTAGATTTAAGTCTTCCACTGATAGATAGTCCAGGGTGCCCCAGGGAGAACATGGGAACTAAGAGAAAACAGTTTGAAGAGCACTAGATTTAAAGAGGAGAAAGAAACCCTCAAAGATGGGTGAATAAGAGAACCACTAAGGTAGGGTTGTAAGGAGCAAAGAGGATAGTATTTCTGAGGGGGAAAGATAACATTGCTGAGATAATACATAAAGAAAAAATCATATTTCATTAGATTATCAATTAATTTCGGTGCTATGAGAGGTTCTGAAATCACATATGATAATGGACTGACTAGGTGAATACAATTTTAAGAAGATCAAGACAGCTGTAAAAACTAGTGTTTGAGAAAAATGTCCTTTTAGCAGAAAAAGAAAGATTAGAATAACAGTAGTTCTGAAGGAGAGGTGCTGGAAGATGCAAAGAGCTTGACAACAAGGGACAGGGACAGAAGCCCTGAAGCAGAAGATCTCTGCATTGCTTTGCATCTCTTCACCTCATGGTATGCAAAGTGGTCTACCATCTCTTTTGCCCTCCCCATGTCTCTCCTATTTTGCTTGCTTCCTAGCACCCCAACATTTCTCAGAGGAGAAATTTACAACCACGGCTCTCAGGTCTTACAATTTTTCTCTTCTGAGACAGGGTTTAGTTATGTAGCCCAGACTGGACTCTGACTCACTATGAAGGTCAAACTAAACTTGAACCCCTGTCATCCTGTTCTTGTTCCCACCAGGGCTAAGGCTCCAGACATGCACCTCCAGACTCAGCTTATTCACTCCTAACTTTAATTCTACTCTTCTAAATTTCATAATGACACAAGGACCTCCTGAGCAAGTCAAGGTAAAAAGTCACACCTCTGCTATTGTCTTCAATATTTTAATATGCTCCCACATACTCTTTTTCTTAAATTTTGAAATTCACACTCTTGGTGATCCCTTTACTTCACTGATCAATCCTTCTTAGTCCAACATATACCTTTCTCTACAAAGCTCTCAGTCACAGAATGATCCAAATACAATCATAGAATACTGTGCATGTTCCATCCTCAATAATCCAATTTACCACTCAAATACCACATAAATAAATTATGCCTGGGCAGTGTAATAGTGGCATGAGTATCACTGGAGACAACCAACTGGCTTTCTGATTGAATTCAAGACCTGCTTGTTAGAATGAAACACATTCCTATTACTATTAACTAAAACAAGAACCTAAAAGAGGGAAGGAAATAGATGAATAGGAAAAACAGCCAATGAAACTATAGGTAGGAAGACAGTACATCAAACTGCTTTGTAAATAGCTTGTATTACACCCATAGATTTGAAGAACATTTAACATTCAGCCTAGATGTCTTCTACAACAGAGATAGAGGATCTCAACACCTTGATAGGATATAGCCTAGGGCAGTAGAAGAGCAGTGAGGTGGACAGCAATAGCCAATCATAATGCAGAGTACTGGCAACCCTGCCATGCTCACCTACAATCAGACTAATCTAATATCTTCCCATCCTAAGGTTTAGGGAACCTCGAAGAAGAGGGGGTGGTAAGATCACAAGAAACTAAAGATGGGAAGGTCCACCACTGGACCAAACACTCCATTCAAGGTAGAATTGCTACATCCAGGAACTCACTGCAGTGACACTTGTCTTTACCAGACCTATATAATGACTGATATACCAACACGCCCCCATAGACTATTGAGGAACTCAGAAGAAATAAGAACATACAGTGGAAAGCTTGAGTGAAAGGTGAGTGAAGAGAAATCTCCTATTAGTGAGGCAACTCAAGGACAGGCAACTTGGTATACCACAAGAGTAAACAAACCAGAGAGAATCCTGGGGTACATAGAAGTGGACAGGCAGAGGGTGGGAAGGAGTGGAATGGATTGATGAGGGGAAAGGGGGAAAATGGGAGGGAGGGGGAGAGATGGAAGCTGGGATAAGTGTTCAATATGCTTGTAAAACTAGAAAAATAAGATAAAAAATGAATAAAAATGCCTGGGAGTCATTTGTCATATAGTTGTTTCAGTTAACATTGGGGAAAAGAATTAGAGAGTGTGTAAATATGAGGAACAGGTATAGGCAAGTAATAACATAATTTTACTCTTGAAAGGAGGTTCAGATACCTATGCTACTCTTCTTGAGCTAGGCAGACCTACATTGGCCTTTGAGGGTGTTAGAACTGAACAAATAGGGAAAAATATCAAAACCATTCCCAAGTCAAAGCATCCACTTCCTCCCTTCTGCATGCAGGTTGCTTCTGAACTACTGTCAGATTTTTTTCATGTACTACTTTCTGTTAATGCTACTTTATAAATAATTACATATTTTGTAGAACTTTTCTGTGAAACCCTGAGAGTGGAGGCTTCAAAACCAAAACATCCAAACCTTCTCCAGACATATCTGTCCATTCTGATCTTCCATAGCTCCCTGGCAGTTGCCTCTACTCACAAGACTTGTTTGCTGCACCTACAACGTACCTTTCACTTCTCTACCTCTATGTACTTCTGCATTCTTTACGTTAATTGACAAAACAATTGAGCAAGTATCAAGCAGTATGTTGGGACCATAAATGAGTAAGACATTTACTCTGTAGGAGAGAACTATGCTTAGATAAATTTACTAACCACAATAGTCCATCAAGTTAATTACATTATTGTGCACACAAATGAGGTGTCAGAAATGGAGAGCTTGAACATCACAAAGTAGTAAGGGATACATGTAAAACATAAACATTAATTCGAGTGCACAGTGAATGATTTACCAAGTGCCTACTAGGTAAGCTTATCTTTCTATGTGCCCCAAGGCTGAGTCCATTGTTAAATTCAGTCCAACTTGTCCAGTGTCATCTGTTGTACATCATTATCATTTCTGATCCTCCAGTCTCCAGCCAGGAAAGCCATTCTCTTTCAAAATCCATCTCTTTTCTACAAGTTTCTATTGAAGACATCTCCACAAAACCTTCCTCCTATGCTCCAGAGTGTACCCATTTTCCAAATCTGGCTGATAGTATAAACAGTCTCCATGAAATCTAATCAATTTTACTACATGCTACTTTTTCCTTAAGTCAGAACAGAGGTCAAAAGACTATAAACTGCATGATGACAGGAAGAATTTCATATATTCTTTTTTTATTATTCAGGAAGCTAACAATACCAGGTTACTAGATGTATTTACTTAATTTGAGACTAAAACTCACTTTTATAAAGTTGATTTTGATAAAGATTTTCTATAAATACCTTCCTCAACAATTTCAGAGATGGTTTCACACTTCATGCTTTTTAATATTTATTAGAGGCTAGGGTATAAAAGAGAAATTATGTTCAAAATTGAATCATTAATGACACAGAAATGTCACTCAGAAGATCTAGTCATTTGGCTGAGCATCACTAAAATACTATGTGTTAAAAAGAAGTGGTCAAGTTAGCATTATTTATAGGTGCTACGGGCTTTTAAGAGGTAGGTCTAGAGAAAGGTCCATAGGTCACTACCAGAATGTTCTTTAAAAGGATGAAGACTCTCTCTCTACCTCTCCCTTTCCTCTCCCCCTCTCCTCCTCTCCTTTTCCCCTCCCCTTCCTCCTCCCCCCTCCTTTCTCTCCCTCTCTCTCCCCCTCCCCCTCTCCCTCTCCCTCTTCCTCTCTCTCTCTCTCCTCTCTATGATTCTATAACTTAGGACTTAGTTGTCACACAATCACTGCCACACATGCCACCCTCTTGAAAAACACAAACAAATCAGGACACCCAGCCTCAGACTTGAACCTCCAAAACTCAGAGCCAGAACGAACATCTCTACTTTGTAGACAGCTTGTGCCCATCATTTCATCTACAGCACCAGAAATCTGACTTAGTATAGATAGGAACCAAATGATGGAGAGCCCTTTTTATTCTTTTCATGCTACATGAAATTATCTCAACTAAAAGAAGATTAAAAGGAAGAAAGCATTATTTTAGCTTTGCACCTGAATGAATTTAAAGGTATCTTAAAAGCACGACCTTCAAATGACTTTATAGAAAAGACATTGTACTGTTGCCACTATCAAACTCCAGAATCAGCTATTCCTTCAAAATTGTCCCAGTTCTCACTGGAAAATCACTTCCAAGTATCTTCGTTCCTTTTAATTAAACTCTCCAACTCTTTTCCTTGGACTTAGAACATCTCAGCACTGTGACAAGTCTCTAATGTCTTCTAAGCCCCTCAGAGAAAGTTAATGATACTGTCACAGCATATCACGAGCCCCCTACCTAGATGCTCTGCTGAGTTTGCACAAAACTGCTAATTGTCTGGTTCACCTCAGACTTTAGCACCTGTGTGATTTTTGGGGACACTGTCAATCAACTCTACTGAATACTTTGTCCCTGAGTTTATTTCTCTAGAAGTTTGGATCATTCGAAGTGTACTGGCTTGCGGGATTTTTCCCTTCCTTTTTTTTAATGTCCGAGGTCATATCCTGGTGAAATGACACCTTAGGCAAAGAGCAGACAGAATAAAAGTCTCACTTTGGATGATCTGGGTGGATGATCAATGTTTGCAGCAAGTTAGGTGGGCAGTGACGGTGGTTCAGAAAGTGCCCTGGACTCAAAGCCACAAGGTCATTATGTGCTTCTCATTCCTGCTCTTTAGCATGGTAGAACCCGCTGCCTCGAAGGGGGTTTGCTGCAATAAGGAAGCAAGAAATTGAGAGCAGTCACACGAAAATGGAATGATAGTGCTACAAAATATTAAAAAAATGAAAGTTTTCCAGTTCTTCCTTTCAATTAACCTTTAACATGAAATGCGGCTGCTGTATTTCTGTGGCAAAGTGTCAGCTAGGATTCATTAAAAGCATTCAGTGTCACTAAAGTTTTGTGAACATTTATATCTCAAAGAAATGAGCTGAAGTAAAATATCATGCCAGGGAAATGGTTTGATTTCTTCACCTGACAGGTTTCCTATGTTTTATTTCTGTGTGTCCATCACTATAACCTTGCCCTGGGCAGGAGAGAACACAGGTAGACATTGAATCCTGCTATCACCTCAAGGTGGAACTATCAGTAGTCCAGAGTCACTGTCAAGTGAACTTCAACTTCAAGGTCTACTGTAATTGCAATACTACACATTATGGCTTCTGCAGCATTAATTCATTATTCCTGTAGCTATAAATCATTTATATAATTCTCTGTGACAGCATGTACCCCATCTAAGCCTCAGCATCATTAAGTGCTGTTGTTTCTGGGATGTTGACTGGAAACTAAAGTACAAACTATCCTCCATGGACCCAACACTTCATGTTGTCTTGGGTTCCTCCATGATTTTTGGATACAATCCAAAATCTGGTCACTACACAGGGAATGGCTTCTATATACTAAACTCAACATATACATCGAGTCTGTTCCAGTTTGTCTTCCTGTTGCTGATAATTACATGACCAAACAACTTGAGACAACAAGAAGTTCTAGTGTCACTTGAAATTATCATTAGAATTGATATTTCAGCCTGGCCAGAGCTCATACCAGCATCAAAAACTGAAGGAATCAGCCATACATCAATCATAGAAATTGCTGAGAAGAGGGCAAAACTTCTCATTTGCCAGTATCCATGTCTATGCCTATGTATGCCAAAGCACTGAATCAGTTCTCTTCATCTGCCTGCACAAGGAAAATAGTCCCACACAGCAGTGGGCTGAATTTTCCTACATCAAAATTATGCAATATCCCATGGACTTGCTCAGTTTCTCTCAAATTGCAATTCTTCACAACTGTGTCTAAAGGCTTAGCCCTAAGCTATGAAGTTGACACTTGCTTCTGTCCAGTCCAAGGTCTAAGACAGGTGTTTGGCAAAGCCTCCTGCAAACACTGGCCATTGGTGCAAAGGCAGCACAGATCCCTAAAAAGTCAATCATCAAGGGTTGGTTGCTTGATATATCAGTATTTGGAATTCTAGATTCTTGGTACCAAAGGGATCTTAGAGCTCATCTAGTCTTCCAGGTACACGTTGGTATATACAATATTATAAATATTAACATTATGTATAGTATATGTAATAAACCATTCTTCTTATATGTACATATATATTCAGAGATGTCCAGAGAAATTTCCAAGCTAAAAAAAGATCATAAGTTATAACAAATTAAACACAGATTTTGCAGAATAGACAAACAGTATATGATGGTTCTTATAATAGCTATCAGAGAGTTAGAGAGCAGTTGTAATCATTTCTTGTATACTTTCAAAATGCAATCCCTTTTTGCATTTTCTAAAATAGCTCTGAAGACTCTATATCAACCACCTGGAACTAGGCCAGCCTAATCTCTCCCCATCCTGAAGCTCAGGGAAATTTGCAGAAGAGGGGGCAGTAAGATTGTAAGAGCACAAGGATGGGAGAAGTAATGACATGCAAGATTCTCCACACAAGTTAGGGCCGAAGCAATCATAATTGGACTTTGCATGCCCTGTTCAATGTTTAACACACTATTGACCCCACAAGGTCTAGTGTTTGCTAAAGGCACTAGGATCCTTGGAGGCAAGGGATTGACAGCCACAGTAATGTTCCTATGCTTAAAGGGAACACAGGAAAGGGTTCTGGGAAATGCCACTGGATCCTTGCACCTCATTGGAGAGGAGGACCCAGAGGAGAGTTTGGCATGCTCATTAAAGGATGCTCCGGAGATGGGAGGGGGAGGCACTGGGGGATGGGAAGGGAAGGGGGGAGTGGGGGACACAGGAGTATGAGAGGTTGAAGGGAGGGGGGGACCGGTATACCTGTTAAGTTTGTATGAGTGTAAATAAAATAAAATAAAATAAAATAGCTCTGAAAATAACTAAACCAGAAAAGTCATTCTAGATATATATCAATTTATTTCTAAAATGTATATTCTGAAAAATTACTGCTTGAAAATGTTCACTTTTTGTAAAATGCATTCACTTTTTGTAAAATGCTTACAATATATTAATTAACCCTGCCTAATGACTTTAAATTGTTTTAATAAGCCTAACATAGGTTTTGAACTAGTCACTGGGAGAAAACATGAAGTTAAACAAGACAATATCTTGATTTTGAATGACTGAACCCAATAACAAATATAACTAAAGTTTAGATAAAAACAGAATACAATACGAGGTGTTTAATAATTCTCAGTAAATCACACAAAGATTAGAAAATTATAGTACTTGTAGACTGGTTTGTAAAGGTGGCTATTGAAGAGTGAGTAGTAGGATTACGGCCACTGAGATAGGAAAAAAAATCCATGTATTCATTTAGTACTTAATGAATAGTAACATGTTCTTGAGAATTATGAATACAGCATAAGCAAATCATATAAAACTCTCTGCTCTAGCACAAGTAGACTAGTTCAAAAGACTGTTAATGTGCGATTATGGAAACATCATGATAGTGTAGGACATTGTGTCCTGGTAATATGTGGCAAGAGGAGCAATATTCTAGATCACCAGGTGAAGACCAGTTGAGTTCCTAAAGAAGCAAGTCAAAATGTGAAGATGAGGGAGAAATTATCTGAGTGGAGACAGGCAGGCCAAGTGTTGCTGCCAAAAGGCACAGTGTGTGGATTGACAGGAGCAGATTAAGTGAGAGGTTCCTCAAGAACATAAAGAAAAGCTGATCCACTTAGAATCCAGGGACGAAATTATACTAGAAGCAACAGAAATGTGGCACTTCCTGATAAAATGTTGGTCAGAGAGGTCTTTTGCCATAGTTCTTGATTGATCTCCAAAAACTCAGTTTTGAGTCTCAGTACGACCCCATTACCGAAGATGCAACATAAATGGATCATAGAACATGGGCAAAATATATCAACTGGAACTTGTCTGAAGACTTTCTCCTTGCTGTATAGCTTACACAGTACCAAGGATACTGTAGAAGTTACTTGGGGAGAAAAATAATCACAAGGCCCATCAAGGATATGAGAGCTGTAAGATGCAACGGGTGATCACCAGTGTAATAGTGGCATGAATACCAAGGAGACAGCTAGCAGCTTTCTGATTGGATTCAACATCCCCGTTACTGTAAACTAGAACAAGAACCTAAAAAAGGGGAAGAAAATAGATCAATAGGGAAAACAGCCAGTAAACCTACAGGTAAGAAGACAGTACATCAAAGTGCTCTGTAGGTCACTGTTATTATACCCATAGAATGGGAACTCACAGTGGAAACTTTTGGGTTTAAAGCTGGATGAGTAAAGGGATATGCACGTATTAGCGGGTAGCCTGAAGAGAGGTAACTTGATATACCTTGGAGGCCTGAGCACCCACAGGAGTAGACAAGCTAGAGTGAAAATGGGGGTGCATAGAAGCACACAGGAGGAAGGGTAAGTGGGAGTGGGAGGGAATGGTGAAGGGAAGACAGGGGATGGGAAGAGGGAGGAGGGAGGGATGCTGGGAAGAGTATTCAATATCCTTGTAAAAGTAGAAAATTATTTTTAAAAAGCTGATGACACTATCAAAAAATAAAGTTTAAAATATTTCCTGAATAATTTATATTGGAAAATTAATTTTCCATTTGTTGCTGCTCTGTAGGAATATAACTGATCTTTCTAAAGTTAAAAGAGAAAAAGAACATAAAGAACATCAAGCAAAGTAGCTGGAGCATGGCGTCACGGGAACTTGGGCACTATGTCTAGAGAGCTGTAGGACTGGGCACTTAGCTCTGGGAATCACAACCAGCAGGCAGAGAAAACAGAGAGTAACCCGAAGGTCTAGATGATCAGTAATGGTGACCAGCGTGCCAGTAGGGGTGTGCAAATAAAGTTAATTACAGAATTCAGGGTTGGAGGAAAGTCATGGGGGTGATACAGCAACTGCAGTTTCTCGAGCATGCTGTGAGTGGAGGACTCAGAGAAACACAGAATGGCAGGGGCTATGATGTGAGTGTAGTTTGTCCTCACCAGGACTCTGTTGAAAAGAGATTTACAACATGGCAGGGAGAATACTGAGGGCTTATGGGACCTTTGAAAGGTAATTTGATCTGGGAGCAACACTCTGAGAAGGGATTAATGTCTCTCTCCTGTGGAAAGAGTGACTCAGATCTCATGGGGCTGATGGATCACTGTGGACCACATTGTTGTGATCCAGTCGGGCTCTTTGCATTTTGGCTTCTTTGCACCTGCTCACTTGACCCTTTCACGTCTCTACCACACTGTGACTCAACATCCAACCCTTACAAGAGGCCAAGTAGACTCATAACCATACTCCTACACCTTCATAACTGTTATGAGACTCTGGGAGGCCTTGGTTCTTCACTTATGAATGATCTTCACAGTTGATCTGAATCTGATGTTCGATAATTTTACAACATCCATGCATGGAACAGGAAGAGTGGCCCAAAGCAAGAGTGATATTTTTCGTGGCACATGGTCCTGTGCCACACTTTCTCTGAACCCCTTCCCTGCTAATCATCAGTTATTTCAAAGTTCAAGTTGGCACTCAGAGTGCTAAAGCATATCAATTGCTTCTTTGAAATGTGACAAATGATGTTCTCTAGCATTTCTTTTGGGTTCTTATTGGACTTGGATTATGCAGATTGTGTATGGATCATGAGGCAGAGTGACTTAATATTAAAAAAAAATTGACTTCCGTGTCAGAGAGAACTGAGTTCCCATTCTGATTCCATCCTTGATTTGGAAAGAGTCAATTAAGGTAACATTCTTAAAACCTGGATCTTTTACTTAGATGTAATCTGCCTCATTAACCAAGTGCTATATGCATTGGAAATAATGTGTGCAAACACATTCGCAGAGCCTGGCATGTGGATGAGAATTAATGTTGAATATTATCATGCAGGGATACCTACAATTAATTCAAGACATCATGTATATGCTTATTTATCCACATACTTTGCAAGATGTAAATGTTGCCTGCTTGGTGGTTCTAGAAGCACCACTGGGTGACTTGTAAGTACTGAAAATGAGCAGATCTTAAACTTATTCCTATGGTCTTTAGGACAGAAAACTCTGTGGTGTGTAAAACCATGAATATAACCTTTGGTATCAATGCTAAATCGAAGCACATGACCTACCATAGTTGCAAATAAAAGGGTTTGGTTAATAGGCTAAGACCAGCATCCAGATTTAAACCCAGCTCAAATGATTTCCAGGATGTAATAATACCTGATATTCTGTTTTCTAGAACTGCCAGACGAGTGTTATTAGTGGATCCCATAGACTCATGCTGAAAGCAAGTTTTGTTAGAGACTAAAGTTTTGGGAGTTGTGACTGGACACAGTGTTTATCCACTAAAGTGTCTTCAGTGTACACCTGAAAAGCAGTCATCATTCATGAGGGCTCAGCACCTTTAGATGCATTGAAGTGGGCTGTGCCTCTGTAACACAGAGTAATGATAAGGGCTGGTTTTTGACCCAAGTGTAAAGAACAGCTGGGAAGTTCTGGGAGCTGAGAAGTGGGGAGGGTGGCAGCAAGCTGAAGGTGGCAATGCTTTCTGTGTATCTGGCTTCTCAGGAGTCAGGCAAAAGCAACTCTGCTATGTCTTTGATTTCTGTAACTGCAAAATGCCAGCAACTATTGAAAGTTTCCAGACAAAGCAAGTCAGCTAACGAGTCCTGAAGTTCAGTGAGTGTGGGGTGTGAAAAACCACATTGATAAGCTTATAAGAAAGCCCCCCCCACTGTTACAGCTGATAGGTTTCCTGCCAGACCCTCTTGTGCCTCAGGAGGGCCAACCTCCCTGGGCATTACAAATTCTAAGCTTTGGGGATTTTTCTTTTCAAATCAAAATATTGCATCTGTAAGAATCCCAGGCCTTATAAAACCAAAAAGTGAAGCCCACAAGAAGGTTAGATATGAAACTCTGCTGTTTAAAAAGCTTGTGGGACTAGAGAGATGGCTCAGAAGTTAAAATTCTGCCTCTTAAGAGAAGGTCCTGAGTTCTGATCCCAGGTCCCATGTAAAATGTCCAGGAGGAAATGGCAGGGGCCTGCACTTCAGGCCCTAGTGAGCAGAGTCTGGGAAATACCAGAGTAAAACAAAAAGGAGGTAGAAGCAATGCAGGATGAATGCCCAAAATCATTCAGGGGCCTCCACCGAGATGCACAGTGCCTTCTAATACACACACACACACACATACCACCACCACCACCACCACCACCACCACCACCACCACCACCACATGCAAAATAAATAAGCAAATAAATTGAGAAGATTTATTTAAAAGTTTGAATATGACACAAGTGAAACATCTAAGATCAATCCATTTTGGCAAGGACAGACAGAGATAGAAGGATCAGTCTGATGATCAAGGAAGAATACATGAAGGTAGGGACAGGTAGAAGTGGGAGAGAAAAAATTCTAAGGCTAGTAATAAGAAAGGGCAGCAGAAAAGTTTCAGGGAGCTGGAATGTATAAGAAAAGCAGAGTAGCTAACCCCTCTCCGTGGACTACTCCTCCTACATCAGCTAACCCTCTCCATGGACACTGATTCCTCTACATCAGCTAATCCCTCTCCATGGATACTCCTCCTCCTACATCAGCTAGCCCCTCTCCATGGATACTCCTCCTCTACATCAGCTAGCCCCTCTCCATGGATACTCCTCCTCCACATCAGCTAATCCCTCTCCATGGATACTCCTCCTCCACATCAGCTAACCCCTCTCCATGGATACTCCTCCTCCACGTCAGCTAACCCCTCTCCATGGATACTCCTCTTCCACATCAGCTAATCCCTCTCCATGGATACTCCTCCTTTATATCAGCTAGCCCCTCTCCATGGATACTCCTCCTCCATGTCAGCTAACCTCTCTCCATGGATACTCCTCCTCTACATTAGCTAATCCCTCTCCATGGATACTCCTCCTCTACATTAGCTAATCCCTCTCCATGGATACTCTTCCTCTACATCAGCTAATCCCTCTCCATGGATACTCCTCCTCTACATTAGCTAATCCCTCTCCATGGATACTCCTCCTCTGCATCAGCTAGCCCCTCTCCATGGATACTCCTCCTCCTACATCAGCTAACCCCTCTCCATGGATACTCCTCCTCCACGTCAGCTAACCCTCTCCATGGATACTCCTCCTCTACATCAGCTAACCCTCTCCATGGATACTCCTCCTCCACATCAGCTAACCCCTCTCCATGGATACTCCTCCTCCACGTCAGCTAATCCCTCTCCATGGATACTCCTCCTCCTACATCAGCTAACCCCTCTCCATGGATACTCCTCCTCCACGTCAGCTAACCCTCTCCATGGATACTCCTCCTCTATATCAGCTAGCCCCTCTCCATGGATACTCCTCCTCTACATCAGCTAACCCCTCTCCATGGATACTCCTCTTCCACATCAGCTAGCCCCTCTCCATGGATACTCCTCCTCTATATCAGCTAATCCCTCTCCATGGATACTCCTCCTCTACATCAGCTAACCCCTCTCCATGGATACTCCTCCTCTATATCAGCTAACCCCTCTCCATGGATACTCCTCCTCCTACATCAGCTAGCCCCTCTCCATGGATACTCCTCCTCTACATCAGCTAGCCCCTCTCCATGGATACTCCTCTTCCACATCAGCTAATCCCTCTCCATGGATACTCCTCCTCTATATCAGCTAGCCCCTCTCCATGGATACTCCTCCTCTACATCAGCTAACCCCTCTCCATGGATACTCCTCTTCCACATCAGCTAGCCCCTCTCCATGGATACTCCTCCTCTATATCAGCTAGCCTCTCTCCATGGATACTCCTCTTCCACATCAGCTAGCCCCTCTCCATGGATACTCCTCCTCCTACATCAGCTAGCCCTTCTCCATGGATACTCCTCCTCTACATCACCTACCCCTCTCCATGGACACTGATTCCTCTACATCAGCTAATCCCTCTGCATGGATACTCCTCCTCCACATCAGCTAATCCCTCTCCATGGATACTCCTCCTCTATATCAGCTAATCCCCTCTCCATGGATACTCCTCCTCCTACATCAGCTAGCCCTTCTCCATGGATACTCCTCCTCTATATCAGCTAACCCCTCTCCATGGATACATCTCCTCCTACATCAGCTAGCCCCTCTCCATGGATACTCCTCCTCTACATCAGCTAACCCCTCTCCATGGATACTCCTCTTCCACATCAGCTAGCCCCTCTCCATGGATACTCCTCCTCTACATCAGCTAACCCCTCTCCATGGATACTCCTCCTCTATATCAGCTAACCCCTCTCCTTGGATACATCTCCTCCTACATCAGCTAGCCCCTCTCCATGGATACTCCTCTTCCACATCAGCTAACCCCTCTCCATGGATACTTCTCCTCCTACATCAGCTAGCCCCTCTCCATGGATACTCCTCCTCTACATCAGCTAGCCCCTCTCCATGGATACTCCTCTTCCACATCAGCTAATCCCTCTCCATGGATACTCCTCCTCCACATCAGCTAACCCCTCTCCATGGATACTCCTCCTCCACGTCAGCTAACCCCTCTCCATGGATACTCCTCCTCTATATCAGCTAGCCTCTCTCCATGGATACTCCTCTTCCACATCAGCTAGCCCCTCTCCATGGATACTCCTCCTCCTACATCAGCTAGCCCTTCTCCATGGATACTCCTCCTCTACATCACATCCCTACCACCCTCTCCATGGACACTCCTCCTCTACATCAGCTCCCTCTCATGGATACTCCCTCCCTCCACATCAGCTACCCTCTCCATGGATACTCCTCCTCTATATCAGCTAATCCCCTCTCCATGGATACTCCTCCTCTACATCAGCTAGCCCTCTCCATGGATACTCTCCTCTATATCAGCTACCCCTCTCCATGGATACTCCTCCTACATCAGCTAGCCCCTCTCCATGGATACTCCTCCTCCTACATCAGCTAACCCCTCCATGGATACTCCTCCTCTACATCAGCTAACCCTCTCCATGGATACTCCTCTTCCAATCAGCTAGCCCCTCCATGGATACTCCTCCTCTACATCAGCTAACCCTCTCCATGGATACTCCTCTCTAATCAGCTAACCCCTCTCCATGGATACTCTCCTCCTACATCAGCTAACCCCTCTCCATGGATACTCCTCCTTACATCAGCTAACCCTCTCCATGGATACTCTCCTCTACATCAGCTAACCCCTCTCCATGGATACTCCTCTCCACATCAGCTAATCCCTCTCCATGGATACTCCTCCCTATATCAGCTACACCCTCTCCATGGATACTCCTCCTCCTACATCAGCTAACCCTCTCCATGGATACTCCTCCTCCACGTCAGCTAGCCCCTCTCCATGGATACTCCTCCTCTATATCAGCTAGCCTCTCTCCATGGATACTCCTCTTCCCACAGCTAGCCCCTCTCCATGGATACTCCTCCTCACTATATCAGCTAGCCTCTCTCCATGGATACTCCTCTTCCACATCACTCAATCCCTCTCCATGACTCCCTCTCTCAGCTAACCTCTCCATGGATACTCCTCCTCTACATCAGCTAGTCCCTCTCTATGGACACTGACTCCTGTACATCAGCTAAAGATACTGACTCCTCCTACAGCAGCTTGCACTTCTTCTATGCAGTCACAAAATCAGACCAGAACAACTAATCCAAATCATCCTTTTTCCCTACTGAAGGATGTGATTTAGAAAAGATCTTTTCTTCTCTGAATTTTGTCTAATTGGCAAAAAAAGAGCTTTGAGTTAGATGGTTTCTAACCCTCAGTAACACTGACATGGTAGGCTTTTGTATGTCAGAAATAGCAAAAACACTGCAGGTATGAGATTACTTTCTCTAAACGGAGGCCTGGCAGACATCATTCATAATCTGTCTCAGTTAGCCAGGAGCTGAAATTCAATTGTCATTACTGATACATGTACGTGTATTCCTAAGTAATCTCAAAGCCTCCCAAAAGGATGACTGAGACTCCAAAATGTTTAATTCTGACCCCAAGACTGAATGAATTCCTGAAGAAACTGTACTGACCGAGTCAGTCACTGTTCCTGCAAAAAAAGCAATCGACCAACACTTGCAGAGGCTGAAATCTCACCCAGCATTGTCCTCCCTTATTCTTTCTGTAATTATGGCCTCATTCTAAGGTTTAATGCTTTCTCTGAAATGAAAACTACCATTTGGGCTGGAGAGATGGCTCAGGAGTTAAGCCTCTGCCTGGCAAGCAGAGGGACCTGAGTTCTGATCCCAGATCCCACATAAAAGCATCAGGCAGAAATGACAGCAGCCTGCACTTCAGGCCCTGTAAGGTGGAGCCTGGTAAACCCCAGAGCAGTATAAACAGGAGGCAGAGGCAACCCAAGATGATTTCTGAAGTCATCCCTGGGTCCTCCACAGGCATACATAGTATCCTTTGATATGCATGCACACAGGCATGCAGGCACACTAAACAAACAAACAAACAAACAAACAAACAAACAAATAAATAAATGAAAACTACTGTGAAAGTGGTCTAAAAAGAGGCAAAAACTCATAGGTAAGGGTTGAGAGACATGAGCCACAACTAACAGCAACGTCTTCAGAGTTAGCTTCTCAGCATTAGTCTCCATGTGTAGATTAAAATATTCCATAGGGATGTTGTAAAAGGAAATGAAGATAGAGTAAATGCTTTGAGTGAAATGTAAATAGTGTTGTAAAATGTGATGCTACAAATATTCCTGCATAGCTGACATCTTTATAGAAACTATTTCAGCTGATTAGGATAAAGGAGCCATAAGATAGTGGTGCCCACAAAAGACAAGGAGGCCTCAGGAGAGTCAGAAGGGCCACGCACATTCCATCACCATGGCTCCCCACTTCCATCCTTGGTGTATTATTTCATTGGCAATGTGACATTGGGGTTCATACTGGAAAAGCTGCCAAGAGTTTGAGGTACACTTCTTAAAATTTAGACATTTCATATTCATTCTGCAAAGCATGGTTCCTGCTCATCTCTTCCTAAGGGTATACAAAGCATGGATACAAAGCATGCAAACTCCGAGCAGCCTTCTCTCTCTGCAGACTCTGTGGCAGCGATAGCAAAAGGTGTTTGGAATTCTAGGACATCAATAAATACTCTGATGGGAAGCTTCAGGTAGGAGAGGTTGGAAGTTCTGTACCTTTTGCTCTTCGCACAATACCTAAGAAGCAGGGCTTTCATTCCTCCATCAAGGCATCCTGGAAGCTGCCTCAGCCTGTGACAAGGAACAGAACCTGTGAATTCATTTTCTCACATGCAGGAGTCAACAACAAAGAAGGGTTTATCAGTGCCTCTTCTATTGAGTGCTGTACATGACTAGTGTGACAAGGTGCTTTGAGGACCTACAGGGAGAAAAAAGACCTTTTGATACAGGGGGAAGGAAAATCAGAGATAAAGCAGAGATAAAGACAAGCCTCTGCTCAATCATCTGACATAAACATATAGCAAAACTCAGACACAGCTGACTGAAGGAATCTTCCTAAAGGCTTCATGATTTCAAGACCATAAAGGGGAAACCCATCAGTGGTCACAAGGTCTTACAAGAGACACTCACTATCTCACAATTTCCAGAGCTTTTGAATGGGAAAAAAAAAATAATAAGACTTGATTCTGGGTCTGGTTTTCGCTAAATATGGTATTATACTTTTTAAAATTGAGACTAGCAGACCTTAAGAGCAGGAAAGTGCTAGGATGGTCGGTGAATATTTCTTACATATTCTGCCATTATGTACAAAGAAAGAAACTTTTATTCAGCAAGGCAAACCAGAGAAAGACAGATACCTTAGTTTGAAGATGAGTTGTCTCCCCCTCCCCCGAACACACAAACCCTCCCTCCACAGACTCATGTATTTTCATACTTAGCTGAGGCTAATGTTAGGGAAGGTTGACCAGCCCTGCTGGAGGAAGGCAGGGCACAGGGGGTGGGTTTGCTCAGGCTTGCTTTCTCTGAATTCATTCTTACTGTCTCTGCTTTCCTGATGGCTTTGTTGACTCAATCTGTCTCCTGTATGTCTACCTACAGCCATCCCTCCTGCAATTTACACCATAAGGGACTATATCCCTCCCAGAAGCATCCACTAAAAAAAAATCTCCCTTTCTCCCCTAGCTTGCTTGGTTCTGAGTTTTGTCTCACAGCATAAAAAGAGAAGTGACTGCAACATGAGGGAGAGAGAATTCTAAATGCCCATTGGGCATTACATCACTAATATGGAGTTATTGTTATTGTAGGCAGCCCTATTGACTCAATTCCCTTTAGGAAACTGTGCAGTACTTGAGAGAGAGATCTGGTTAGTTACTAATTTCTATCATTTGTTTCTATTCTCAACAGTCTTCATAGTAGAGATGTCAGTATAATTATCAAGCAATTCTGTGGCATCCAACAATGTGACAGCATGGTGATTGTCATATTTGTTATTCTGTCATCATGAGGATGGACCACAGGGATCTTGACAGACATGTTCAAGTTCATGATGAGGTAGTGGCAGGTCAAAAATGGACAACAGACTATATAAAGTAGAAGCGATCACCCAAAACATAGCATGTTATGATTTAGATTTTAACAATCTGGACAGGAGCAAAGGGATCAGGATAGAGTGAACAGAGAAGGAGAAAGATGACACTTCTCTGTTACCTTACCATGTCCAGCACAAGGGCTAACCCAGAGGAGATACAGAAAAATGGAATTTTTCATCTGTTTGAATCCATATAACTGAACTCAGAGATGGTTTTCCAAATGGTTCTGCTGTAAATGTAAAGAAATCAAAGCAGGGGTTGCTAAAAGGAATTAGGTGGAGTCTGCTTGAGAATCTAAAAAATGATGACTTTTAGAAAGATAGAATCTCAGCAAATTTTCCAGAAGAAGCGAGGGTAAATGACAAAGATCATGTGAAAAGACATATTGTGATATTAACACAAACACTTGACTTTTGGGGAACATAAAGCTTTGAGTTTGGGGAAACAAGTCTTTCCCAGACTGAATACTACGATTCCAATTGTGTGTGTGTGTGTGTGTGTGTGTGTGTGTGTGTGTGTGTGTGTGTACACACATGTGGGTATGCACATATTCATAAATGAACATTTTTAAACTGACAACAGAATTTCCCCAGGCTTCTACAATTTGGGCCCTGGAAAACAGCCTGGGTATGTTTCAAGAAAATACCATGCTGATAACCCTAAACTTTTCTGAAGGCAGGATTTGGGAAATGTCAAATATGAGATAACTTCAACTCTGTGGGAAAAGGTAGCCTATAGCTTATATATGAATTAGTTATCACTTCTAAGATTATTAGTAAGAAAAATAACCTCAGCCATCAATTTAATTTCCCTAGCAGGTCACATTTGTTTTAGAAATAGAAACAAGTAAGTTTACTCACAGTTGACTTACTAGTGGGCCATTCATGCCCCAGTGAGTGCACAGCACTCACCAATATAGACATCCTGGATAGGGTCCAATAAGTCACACAAGCAGAGGGACATGGATTGGGAGGAAGAGTGTCTACAAAGAAAAATCTGAAGGGAGGGATGGGGGGGTGAAATGGAAGTATATATGGGGATGAAAACATTCAAATTCATTATGTACATGAAAGCTAAAATGAGCAAAAAAAGAAATTTCCTGATCAATAAAATGGGATAAATCTTCTACAGCCTAGCGCAGTGGAAGAGCAGTGAAGTGGACGGCAACGGCCATCATAACGCAGAGTACCAGCCTCGGCAATGCTCACCCACAATCAGGCCAACTTCATCTCTCCCCATTCTAAGGCTTAGGGAACCTCGAGGAAGAGGGGGCAGTAAGACTTTAAAAACCTAAAGATGGGAAGGTCCACAGCTGGACAAGACATTCCATTCAAGGCAGAACTGCTGCATCCAGGAACTCACTGCAGTGAGACTTGTCCTTACCAGGCCTGCATAATGACTGACATGCTCCCACAGACTATTGAGAAATTCAAAAGAAGTAAGAACATACAGTGAAAAGCTTGGGGATTCAAGCTGGATGAGTGAGGGGAAATGTTCTTTTCAGTGGAGTGGCCCGGAGAGAGGCAACTTGAACCCCAACAACAGTAGACAAGCCAGAGGGAATCCTGAGGTCCATAGAAGTGCCCAGAAGGGAGGTAAATGGGAGGGAGCTGCGATGGAGGGAAGCAAGGATAAGTACTAAATATGCTTGTAAATCCAGAAGAAAAATAAATTAACAAAAAATGGGATAGATCCCACAGACAAATAGCAGATACAAGACCAACTCCACCAGTCTGTAATCATTCACAACAACTCTAATGTTGAGGGAGTTAAGCACTGATTGTCACCAAGCTGTTTCTGTATAAAGGATGTCATGAAAGGACTACAACATAAGGATGTATAATAATAGGTACTGGCTTGATCATTAAAACTTAAGGAGCAACAGCTATCAATAAAAATTCAATTTGTAGTAATAGGTCCAAGAGGTAAGTAGTGCTACTATATGGAAAAAGTTTAAAAATAGGAACAAATTATAATTTAGAATAGGACACTACATAAACAGCGAGAGAGAGCTTACAGATATCTTGAGATGCACATAGAGCATATATTCAAGGAAAATAGTCTTTGCTGTTGCATCAAACTACTGCCCAATAAATCTAGGGTGACCCTGACCCATAAAATCTATTTTTCTAAAAGAAATCTAAGCCTTAATGAAGGCTTAAAGACTTGCACTAGGAGTTAGGGGCTCAACTTTGCTCTTGCTCTAGATTTTACAATTCCAATGTCTAAAACTAATGAAGGCAGCTGAATTCTGAGTCTAGGATGAAAGTCAAACCTCAGACCTGAGAGAATCTGTATTTGGTTCTTTTGAAGTAAAAATGTGATGTCTATAAACCTCATATGCTATCTCTTAATCTCTTTCAAGGATACATTTCAGCACATCATTTGATATAAGATATTACATGACCTAGAACAGTAACCTTTTTGTGGATTAGGACTAATTGGGCTTTCAGTTGAATTTCTCTATAAAGCGGATGGCCTCTATCAGTAGGGGATTGGCTATTTTCACCCACAAATACAGAAAAAAATATGTGGGCAAATAGGAAAGAGAATCTTCACATCAACAGACCCACGTTTAATTTCTATAGGAATTTTCTCCATGAGATGCCATCTGTTGACTTTAGGTGACTTTGTCCAGGAACAAGAAAGACAGTGTTGCATGATTAAATGGCATCTGTCTGCAGAAGCAGAGGCTGGAATAAGCAAGTTGGCTTTGAGCAGGTGTTGTTCATTTTCTCTTCAATTTCTTCAGATTGCTAATTGACACATCAAAATCGTGTCAAGTCTAGAGCAACATATTGTGCTTTGATTGATCCATGTATTCAGAGTATAATGTTCACAACAAGATAAGCATACATACCTGTCTCCTCTAACATTCATCATTCTTTTGGGATAAAAATATTCAAGGTCCATTATTCTAGTTTTTTGCTGAATACACTACATTATCATGATTTTTTGTTATCCTGCTATGCAAGTACACACTAGAACTTATTTCTCCTATATAAATAATTTATCCTTTAAATGCTCAACCTTTCACTGTGTCTACTTCCTTCCTGCTACTCCCAGCCTCTAATAACAATTTCTCTGCTCTTAGAATCGCTCTTAATGAGATCAACAATGCAAAGAATTTCTACACGTTTTTCTCTTGCTGTGAATGACTTATTCACTTGATATAATGATGTAATCAGTAAGATCCAGGTCCAGTGAGAGAAAATATCTCAAAAAAAATAATAAGTAATTGGAGAGTAATAGAGAAGACATCAACTTCTGGTCTACATGAATGCACATACATATGTCTACATACTGGCACATATATTTAAACATGTACATATGTAAAACAAATATGTATACACATGAAATCACCAACTGATCAATTGCCATTTGATTGAGAAGAAGAAAGCTATTGAGAATCTGAAGTGTCATGTCACAACGCCTCACTCCAAGTTACACCAGCTTTTAGTGTCCTTCTGTAGTAGCTGTGACCTTCGTTAGCAAGAATTCAGTAATAGTCCTGCCAAGTGCCAGGGTCTGAACAGGATTCACTGTGCTAACCTTCACAGTACCAATGAGGGAAATATTTATAATATTTAAATTATATATAATATTTATAGTATTTCCATATTAGAACTACATGAATGCTTTCTGTGGGTGAATAAATTGTTTGAGAAATGTCAATTTGAGATCTGGGTGACTACAGAATTGGACACAAATTCTATAGTCCATCTGGTTCCCATCAATGTCTTCCCATATATGTGTCCCTGAAGACAGTCACTGCAGGGGTGGGGAAGGAATCTCAATCTCACTCAGTTCTCTTGCTCTTTCACTGAAAGAAAGGGCAAATGCAGAGATGAAAAGGCATGTTTACATGAAACCAGGACATAATTTTACTCTGCAATTAATTATTGAGTGAACACTGATAAATGTGCATTTCAAGACGCATTTAAAATGCTAAGTACCTGCCTACACAATTACTCAGAAGCCTGAGCATCCAGTATTTAATTAAAGTGGAAACTATAAGTGAGCCTCAGAGCTATACATTTGCAAAGGAAGGCTACCAAAGCCTAACTGTGCTGCTTGTTTTAATCAGTTTCTCCTTAACTTTTTAATAAGATAAAAAAGCTAGATCAATCATTGAAGACTTATGATGGAATCCTTACAATGTACCATGTGTTGATCTAGATGCATATTCTGATCCTCTCTGTGTGGCTTCAGTGGAAAGACATAATCTCTCAGATTTCAGCTTTTCCTTCTACATCATGATGTTAGAAGGATCTCAGCAAACTCAGAGGTACACTCACCAGCACAAAGTGGGCACTCAGAGAAGTCACATGTATACTAGATCTCTACATGAGCTGAATGCCTGACACAGAGGAGACAAGAGCTCAGGTAAGCATTCCCTTTATGATATTAAGATGATAACAGTACCCTACAGAAAGGGTAGGTGAGTATAGATCTGAAAATGAATTGATACCACAGAAGTTAGAAACATATAGATAAAAGATAGTACCATAGTACTATTAGTAAATTCACAGTGTCTCTCATGGAAATGAATGTCTAGAATTACAAAGACAGCAAGGTAAACAGCAAAACATAATCTAAAATGAGGAGGAAGCCAAGCCACATGAGAGTCAACACAGTAAGTTGAAGCCCTAAGTGTAAGGCTATATACCCTGGTACATTCCTCTCTGTGCTGCCATGAGGCCATACTCATCCATACTCATTAAGCAATAAAGGAAGATTTGCTTTATGGCTGCAGAGGGGATATATCCCATTATGGTGGAAATCGCACAGCAGAGGGCATGGCTCTGAGGCAGAAGCAGGAGCTGCTATCAGGAAGGCAGCGAAAGCAAGAGCTAACTGAGAGGAAACAGGATCCAGCTACTAAACTTCAAGGCCTGACCCCTGTGATGTTCCTTCCTCCAGCAAGGCTCTACCTCCTAAAGGTACCACAACCTTCCTAAAACATTTGCACCAGCTAAAGATGCAAACTCATGAGCGGGGGGTGGGAAGGGGAGGGCAACTCACATTGATACCATGATATATCCCAAGCTGCAGAGACCGCTTAAGCCACCTTTCAGTTCCTGTGTTACTTGAAATTATCCTGCTCTTTCTGAAGCTCCACAATGTATCTTCATTGATAGGGGGAAAAAAAACTCAATTTGTCTCAATTCCTTGAAACCAATTTATTCTAAATAGAGCAATCTATCATGCATCCCTTCAGAAAGGTCGCCTGTAAGACATCCTCAAATGCACTTCCTTGACAGGGCTTTTATTTCAAAAACCATTCCTGGAGAGAGCTCTGTTGTCCTCAAGAGCATGCGGGGACATAAGATTGAATGGCTGTGACTAGATGCTCTGTATTTCCAGGGAGACATTTACAGTAAGAAAAAAGACTTCAATAATCCCTGGAGAAATTCAGATCAGAATTTCCTTGAATGTGATGGATATTTTGTACCAGGAAGATGACATAAGGAGCCTCCTCCAACAAAATGGTCATTTTAGAGAAGCTGTGTGTCTTTACAACTGGAGTTCTGGTCACATGCCCCTCTTCAGGGTGCCTTGAGCTATAATGGTTACATTATGCTGACCAAGGGGCACCAACATGGCTGGTGGCCACAAATTCTCACAGTCTTTAAGAAGGGCTGCACCTCACAGGCCTTTATTTCACAGTGTGAAAAGGGAATGCAATAGAAAAATCACAAAAATCAGCATTTACAGTCAGACTTCTCCATTGAAGGCTTGCATCTGAATTCTAGCTTTGGGTGACTTCAAAGAAGAAGTGGGCATGTTTACTATAGCCACATATATACATAGCTACATATCACTACACACATAAATCTGTCACTAGGGAAGTTTACTTACAGGATAAAGAAAACTGGTGAAAGTCACATTAGCCTGTAAAAATGCTGACCTCTGATCAGACAGGCCAAGCTCTCAAAGACAGCTTATTAGATCAGATCACTAACCCCGTTTTGAACAAGTGTGATTTAAACATTTCAAGGCTTAGTTTCTTCATCTATGCAATAAACAAAAACCGCTATTTAAAGGGAAAAATTAAAAGATCTCAGCAACAAGTGACACTCCAGATTTGCAATAAGGTGCCTGTCCATTAAGTAAATTCATCAACGTGAAGCACTAACCATGATTGTTATTCATTCTAAATGTTATTGAACAGTATAGATCAAGTACAAAGTGCTATTTCAAATGCTATTTATTAAGATAGTGCTGAGAAGTCTAGTAACATCTTGAGGTATCTATGCCTGTCCCAAGTAATGAGTAACTTGGACTATGATCTGTATTCCAATGAGTAGTATGCCCTATTCATTTGTGTGAGATAGTATCCTCCTGTTTTCTAATGTCTCACATAATGAGAAAGTTAAAATTAGCTTTAACAGCTTTTCCTGAAGACATGTAGTTTTGACATTGGAAACATGTTTAGCTGGTAGGGTATAATGAAGAAATAAATTCCCATAATGTAAGTGTAGTTATTGGAGTTATTTATTAATTTACTTTAGAGAACAAAATTTGGCTGGAGCAAATAATCTACTCTGTATTAAATTAAAACATACAGCCTCAGAGCTTATGATTTCAAGCCTTATTTGGAACATTGTTCTCATTTATCCAGAGAGCCAATAAATATTTATTAACACTGGATAGAACATTGCCTCTTCCCTGTTTTCAGCAGCCAGTAATGGCCCACTGAGTAAACAGGTGAAATGACTAACAATTATAATGCTGTATGTTTAAAAGATCTATGATATGAAAATTATGATTTCTGAGTAAGTAGAAACTTGACCCAGACTCACAAGAAACCAGTGCTATCATATTAAGACACTGAAGTTGCTCTTTCTTACTAGATTGTACCAGGTGCCCTTAATAGAACCCAGCTTTCTTGTCTTTTTATTCTCTGCACTACCAGAGATAGTACCTTCCACAGGATATTGCCCGTGTATGCCAGCTGACTGGCTTATGCTCACTCAACTTCTATCCCAGTCACTCTATTATTATTCAGAAAGACTAGAAAACTAAATATACCATTTCCCAGACTCTCCTGCCTATCTGCTTATGCCTGTGACTTAGATTATGCCAGTTAGACATAATCATACATGATTTGTTTTGGAAATGGGTTATACAGAAACAGATGCAGTACATGAGCCCATCTATTATTCATGTCGATTATAGCAGGCACACGGGACTGCAGTCAACATCTTAAGAGTGACTTTGGGGATCACAGTCAAAGTGGCGCGAACCTGCAGCCAGTGGTATGAACAGTGCTTTTCTCATTCCTGAGCTTTTAAAGTGTGGAGAGAAGGCAACTCTGCTGGAGGTCCAGACAATAATAAGTGTGGCTTTCATTCTGCAGTGAATCCCAGAGGCCTGTCTGAACAATTGCTCCTCGACCCTTTGAGCAATGTCATAGCAAATTGTTCCCTACATTAAAGTCCCTTTTGCTTCAGACTATCTGAAACCATCTCTGCTATGTACACCTAGGCATCATCGTTTGAGGTAAAAATGAATTTTTCATGAATTCATAATAAGTTTCTATAAAGCACTATGATATAAGACCACTTTTGATATGAAAACACCATGAATAAGTACACATGGCCACCTTGACCAACTGCATATATTTTTTTGAGATGACTGTTGAATGAGCCTTTCGCTCGGTGGTTTTGAATTCTACAGAGCAAATCAATTTGGGTCTTTTGCATGCTTGATGCTGCATGTCACCAAGTCATCAATTGAATCCAGCCCTTTTGAGAAGGTGCTGTGGTTTTCAGTGGTCTAGCAAGAAGGCCCCTATTGAGCACCAACAGATTGGTGTCTTTGGCATCTTCGAGAAGATGGAGACCTGACCAACAATCAAGACTATCAGCTTCCCTTGGAAGCTGTGAGATTCGAGGCACGATGGAAAGACAGGAAACATGACTGGAAGTAAAGCAAGGAAAGGAACTGCTTCAGAGTCTGATGAAGGCCTCTTGAGAAGCAAGATTAGCACAATTAGCAAAACTTGCTATAAAAGTTGAAGATATAATTATAATAATCCTTTAAAATAAAACAGCCATGATGTAGACATAAGGCCTAGGTGTATATGACCATGAGCAGGGTTTCCTTCCTTTCCACAGACATATTTTGAGATTCTCAAAGAAGACAATTTTTTTTGCTACTTTTCCAAATCCTAAAATCTAGACTTTTACTTATCAGCTGTAATCCTGCCTGGTATCTTTCTGGGGCCATCCTGTGATCACCTTTAGACGCACAAGAAATCCTTTGGAGATGAACACTCTAACCCACCAAAATCCTACATGAGGCTATGTAAGAGGATGACCCTCTTAGAGAAGACCATATCCATGATTTGGGGTGTGCCTTACTTTCCTCTGAGCACCTGTGGTGCTGAAACCCATATTAAAGTATCTTTATTAACCTTCAACTCTGTGCTTCATACTGTTTCGAGATTGTTTCTACATTGAAGCTATGAATCTTACTTTGGCCTAAGGATGATGAGGAACTCCTTGGGCTGCTGTGAGCACCCTGTGCCTCCCTCCCTGTACCCCTGACAGGACAGAGCAATGAAACGACCCTGGAAGACATTCCAGGTTTCTGGGGGCTGCTTCCAGGTTCATCGTAAATTTGCTGTAATATTCGGCTAGCTGCCAACCATTTGGTGAGTATTTTACCTACATAAAGCCACTCTCTCCATTCATTCCACCCCTTAAGTCCATTTTACAGATGGAATTTCTAAGACTGTGAAAGTGAGTGACATGCCATCGATCATATAGCCTGGTCCACAGAACCAAGATTAGTTGACTCTAGTGTGGTGAGATTCTTGAATGACATTTTACATTCTGCTGCCTCCCACAACACATTTCCTTCCAAGGAAAGAATACATTGGCCAAAAGACATTTGATTTCTAGGTCATTCCACCACAGTTGTCTGAATATGTGCAATCATAATTGCATCTGGTTGTGAAACAGTCTCCTCTGAGTTGGAAGAGGAGGGTGGATTTTATCCAAGCCTTCAGACCCATTCTATAAACATTAAGGACAACAGAGAACAGACTCAGAAACATGCATAAAACCCACTACTCCTAGGGACAAGCCTCAATAGCAATAGACCTATTTATTCACCCCTCATGGTATAAATCCACAACCTTCTCAGGAGGTTACTGAATATGCATGAAGCTTTGGGGTATCACCATAAGAGCACAAGACAAATTTCTGAACTATTCGAGGGAGACGCTTGCTCCGTGTTGTTCTCACATGAAACATGTCTCCAGGTCAGCCTCCTTTTGACTTGTCTCACCAGTGTGGGCTTCGTTGCAGCAGACAGTCCGAGTGGCTACTTTTATGACATCATTTCTGAGTCAACAATCATCTCTGAGCCTCTTGAAATCTTGCCTTCCTCTCCTCAGAAGTGTCTAAGAATCTGAAATGTATTTTTTTAAATTGAGACTCTCTGTCATATATATGGTCTGGCATTTTTAAAAAGAAGTAATGAAGCACAGCAAAAGGCTGCATTGTGTAAGGTACAGGGAAACAATGGTGGAACAATGGAGGAAGGGGTTGCAAACATTAAGCAGGGGGAAAGGGGTTGGCAGGACAGCTCAGTGTGTAAAGGAGCTTACTGCAAAACCTAATGACCTGAGTTCAATTCCTGCAGCCCACCTGGTGGAAGGGAAGGGCCAATTCTTGCAGGTCACCTCTGACTGCCCCCTGCAGTGTCTCTCTAGCTCCCAGGGCTTTTCCTGCTGCCCACTTACAGTTGTAAGTAAACCCAGCCTTCCAACCCACTGTCCAGAGCCCAAACAATTTCAGTTGTAGCTAGTCTTCATCAGTAGCTTCCTGACTCCTGGCACATACACCAGGCCAAATGTTGTTTGTGTGAAGTGAAACTTCCCACAACACTCTAGGAAAGCTGAGCACGTTAGAAGACTGAGGATTCTGAGATTTTGGAGAAACTTTTCTAAAGGCTTTAGATACACACACACACACACACACACACACACACACACACACACACACACACACAATCTATGGAGATGATCTCTCCTATTTTTTGCTAAGTTAAACTATCACTCCCATGCTGTAGGTGTCAAGTTGATAGTTGAAAGCTGAGCTCTGGACACATTTATGAAGAATTAATAGTTAAGGCAAATCCTTGAGCTAACCTGCAGGAGCTCAGCTGACTAATGTGGGAAGGACCAGTCCACAACGGTGTGACCATTCCCTGGGCGAGATCAGATGGTGGAAGTTGGTTCATTTTAAGTTGGCATTCTTCAGTATACTTTGGCAGGCTAGTTGTCTGGTGAATGAGACTTGCCCCTCTCTCTGAAGACCTATGGGTATAGTGTGATCAGCTGCAGACTAGTGCTGCTCTAGCTCCCCCAAGCCACATACCAGGCTAAGCCAGAAGAATCTCCTCCACCCAACAGCAGTACATGAAAAGAAACAAGTAAGATGTTACAGAAAACGAGACGGTACATCAACTTCTTACGCTCAGATAATTGAACTGTAGACACCTCCCAAAGACAGACTGAAAATGCTTACATAACCATGTCAAAATGCACTCATTACTGAGAAGTTGGTGCACATCACATGCTTACTAACCGATAATGTTACCCAAGTTTTAGTGTAAACATCTGGGTCATGGCAGTGCCAACAAACTGGGCTAGGCCACCCATGCCTCAATTAAAGAGACTAGTCATGGGGAAGAGCAGAGAGAGGAGATGAAGTCAATGTGGTCATTCTGGGAAGAAAATATAAAGGGGTCCAGTAGACTCAAGTCCATGTCTAGGCTACCAAAGAGGACATAAGATATAAATAGAAGAAAACTGTAGCAAGGGGCGAGAATCGGGACTGGTAAAAATGTGGTCTCACCCATCATGGCCTCAGCTGAAGTTCTACAAGTCCATTTTGCTTAAGGGGACAAGGTGAGTCTCAAGAGATGATTATTTCTGCTCTGGGGTGCAGCCTCACTTTCACAGATAATTGCCCTTTATTGACATCAGGCTGTTCCGTGCGCTAAGATATTCATTTGGTTTTTCAGGCTGTGCCTTGCCCTGAGAGAGAAGCAGCATTTGAGTACAAATGCAGAGGCTCGGGTGATTCTGCACCTGACTGGACATGTAAGCATCTGTCCAGGACCACCCATAAAGGCACATGCTAATGAATAGCAGTCACAAAGCTGAAAAGAGCCACCTTATGAACTTAGCAAAGTCAACTAAGACTGTAAGAGCAATCAGTATGTTAGACTCACATCAGAAAAAGCAAACCCAAGAACTAAGCCCACCACCGTAAGGAACGCTGCAGCTTCCTCACCTGGACCCTATGGAGAGGAGGACACCTCACACAGCAGAGGTGGCAGCCCCCAGAGAACTGTCATCTGACCACCCAATGTGGGCTGGTGGTCATGGGGTTTCAGGTGGCCTTGGGTGCTACAGGTGGTCAGCCTACTTGAATTGCAAGTCAGTCCTGCGCATCCATGTGGGTCTGCTTCACTGCTTTGCTTCTCCATGATCCTGCACCTCAACTCAAATCTGGGACCCTGCAGCCTCACTCAGCAGCCGCTGAAGGGTAGGAGACAGCTGAGGCCCACAGTTAGAATGGACCCCTAAGGTGAAGGGAGAGGGCACTTCGTGAGTTCCCAAGAGGTGTGGAAGCCTGCACGGACCTCATACATCCTCAAAATAGAGATTTTGGCTGCTGGCTTCCAAGTTCTTCCCTGGAGACTGCAGATCCAAGGATGGGTTCCCAAGCCGGATTGTCTGATTTGTCCAATCTCTGCAGCACACACAGTGGGGCAAGCACTAATAGCACGTGCCTCTGCTCTAACTGGCCAGTCTAGGAAAGGAGCCACAGCGTTCCTCTGAGAATAGGTTCAGATTCACTTTCTATGAAGGATGCTCTGTCTGAATTTCTCCAGCAATTTGATATAAGCTAATAAGCACTCATTATTAAAGCTTCCAGTGCTGGCCAGAATGGTATATTCAACATAACACTTCCCCAGGTTTCTATATTGGTTTTAATTATTATTTTATTTTTCTAGTTTTACAAGCATACTAAGTACTCATCCCTGCTTCCCTCCATCCCATTCTCTCCTCTCCCCCTCTCTTCCCTTCATCAGTCCATTCCACTCCCTCCCACCCTCCTATCTGTCTGCTTCTATGGACCCCAGGGTTCCCCTCTGGCTTGTCTACTCTTGTGGGTTTCTGGATTTTTGTTCTTCTGAACAAGAAACAGTGACTGTCATGCATACAATAAAAACTGAATTGATCCCTTTGCTAGATGTACCTAGATGTTGTAATTTTGATTCTGATACTATGATAAAATACCATGACCAAAGCAACTTAAGGAAGAAAGGGTTCATTTTGGCTGAGAGTTGCAGAGGAGATAAAATCCATCATGGCAGGGAAGCCTGTCAACTGATTCATGTTGTATCCACACTCAGGAAGGGCAGGGGAAGAGGAAAGAGAGAGACAGAGAGAGAGAGAGAGAAAGAGAAAGTGACACACTTCTGCCAGCAAAGCTGCACTTTCTAAGGTTCTACAACCTTCCCAAACACCTACGCAGCCGAGGACCTAGCCTGTGGGAGACATTGCACCATGCCAGGTTCCAACCACAGCACTAGGAATCACCTTTCACGCCCCTCAACTCAGGAGAGGACACACAATGAGTTCCGAAAGGCCTTAAACACATGCTGTAAAACTGCAATATGAAAGAAACCATTGGCAGAGAGGAACATGGAAAGACTCAACCAAGACTGACTTGTAATAGACCAAATCTGTCAGACAAAGCCTGTGCTAGAAACAGCCCACAAATCCCCAATCCTTTGTGGACATCAGCACTGAACTTCTAATCATCTCCTAGCTCTGGCCAGTGTCCCCTCTTGGAAGAGTATTTTTGTCTTTAACAATCTACTTTGCTTCTACTATCCACAAATCTAATTCTTTGCTCCAAGACCTAAATCTGGAAGTCCTGGGTATTGTCCACTGTACCCCAATGTCCAACAACTTCACTCTTATATAATCTATGGGTCCAGTGGGAATTGCAGTTTAGGAGATTTCTGATTTCAGAACTTTTGAATGCAAGTTTTTAGTTTTTTTGAAACCATCATTTTTGAGATTTCAGACTTTAGGGGTTTTGAACTTTCAGGGTTTGGGACATATAGGATTTTGGTTTCAGGGTGTGATCAGGACTGACCATAGCCAGTGATGTTACATGACCATGGAGAAGCTGTCTACTTACCAGAAACACTTACATTGTTTTTTGTGTGCGCAGGAAGTAAACTTGGGTTGAGATCGTGAGATTTTCAAAGATGTTCGTGCTTTTTTTTTTTAAATTTATTCAATTGTGCATGTGTGCGTGTGTGCGTGCGTGTGCGTGCGTGTAACCACGGACGAATTCCGGAACCACCATGGACGCCTCCACCTCCTCCTTGTTTACTCTGCTCCGCCTACCAGGACCAGAAGCGCAGGCCGCCCCCGCTTCCGCCCAGCATCTATACGTGGGGTCTAGGATCCGAACTCAGGACCTTCCGCCTGCAAGGCAGAGGCTTAACCCCTGAGCCACCTCTCCAGCCCGTTTGTGTTTCTTATACATGGATGTTTGTGCATCTTTATTCAGAATTGAGTACCTTCCACTCAGCTGTGCACGAGTTTGAGATAGAGGAGCTAAGAGAACCTTTTGTTTTAATGTTTGGTCTTTGCCCAAATTTCTAGACACAAAGTTTCCAATTGATGACTTCCTTGACAATTTTCTGAGTGACAGGAGCATCTGACACAGAGCTTCTAAATCCCTTGGCATTGCCTAGGTGGCTTTAGTATTTTTTTTTTCTAATGAGGCCACTCTAAAGGGCTTCTTACCGAGGATTGGTTGCTAGGGAAACCACCACATAATTAGAAGGTTGGACTCTTTAGACTCAATCTTCAGTCTCCTGGGAGGACAGAAGAGATGCTTCTTGAGTTGGTCACTAATTACCAATGATTTAATCAGTCACACCTATGGAAAAAACCTCCATCTTTGCTGAACAAATAGGTGTCTGTCTAGACAATGGTGTATCCGGAAGAAGGCATAGGAGACGTCTCTCCACCCTTCTTGTCTAATTGGCTCTTCCATCTGCCTGTCACTTTGAAATAGTCTAACCTCAACCACTGTAACAGGGTTTATAAGAAACCAGTCAATACAAGTTAAGTGTCTTCCTCTGTTCCAAGACCCACCTTGCAAATTAACTTGACTTTGGAAGGGAGTCATTTAAAACATATTTCACCTGACATTTGCAACTGACATTCAAAGAGCGGAAGGATTTTTTGGACTTTAGAAAGATGGTATCAGAACTGAATGGAAGGAGCATATCCTGTCCCATGATGCATCTGATTTTCATCTTATGCATGCATAAGATAGAGGTAAAAGTTCCTCAGAGAAGGCAAATTGAATTATTGAGCATGTGCTCAAAATCAGTCTAGGTTGTGTGGGTCCATTGCCCCTAATTTCTAGATATATACTGGTTTCTGCATGCATACACATACCAACCTAATTCCGGGCAAAAAGCTTCTAAAACCAGTGAGCGCTCTTGGAGAGCTGTTAAGCATGTAAGTAACCCATCAAGAGCCAAAAGCATTATGTTGGATTATGTGGAGATGTACAAAAAACACATTTTTCCCTTGCATACTGTTTAATGATTCTCTCTCTCTCTTTTTTTTTTTTTTTGCCAAACTACTGGTTTATCAAGACTGTCCTTTGATATCTGTACTTTTTTCCCTCACAGTCCTTGATGTCACCCTCAGCTGTCTTTAGTAGGACCATGCTGTAGCAGCTTGGTCAGCAGGTCCTTGTCCCTTAATCATTTTTGGTCCACCCACCCCCAAGCCTGTTCCTCAGCCATGGATTCTCACTTTTCCTGACAGCTTTCCAAGTTGAGAGCCTGGCTTTGCTCCCTGACTACAGAGTGGCCCACATGCCTGTCTCAGTGATCCAAACTAGTCTCCCTTCAGTAAGTACCAGTATATTAAGTTTTTCTTTGGCATTGCACGATGACAAGTGTATCACCTAGAGCCAACAACATTTCACCTACTCGTATGATTTTACAACAATCCTGGGTTAGTTTCAATAGCAACAGACTAGTTTAGAAGTCTGATTTATGAAGGCAGAAGAAAGATTTATTAGTTTACATTGAGAACTGTAACTGCCAAGTACTGTAGCTACTTGAATCAGCTGGACAAGCACTTTATGTTTAATTGAAGCTTAACAAGAATTGAACGACAAGGGGCATCTGGAATTAAAACAAGCAGCAGTAATTACTGACTATGAGGATTTTGGTGCTGGTAAACTCCATTGCTTGACCTGTGCGATGTATCACCATTACATGAAACGTGTGTTTCCTCCTCTGTTTGACCAGTGCCTTACTATGGTAACTGTCTAGACTAGTGTTCCAGGCTCTTGACTTCTTGCTCAAAGAAATGAAGAAGCACACAGAAAGCAGAAGAGCTAAGGATGTTGCTCACATGCAAAGTGGAAGCCCAGACCAGATACCTGCAAGAGAGTGGCAGGCTTGGAGTGCGATTTACCCAAGAGCCCCTGGTACTATTTGCTGCTTTCTTTTATGCGTCCAAGATGAGGAGGAGTTGGTTGAATGGGGACTTCCCGTTTTGATTGGCAGGCTTGGTTTATGGAAGCCTCTGCTCACTGAGCATGTTCTTTCCTGTGGTCCATTCGACTATCATCTTATGCGTGCCCAACTATTCTGTCATGGTGTGAAATGTGAGTTGTCCCCACAGGCTCATGTGTTTCAATCTTTAGTGTTTGACAAGGTCATGGCACCTCTTGGAGGTGGAGCCTTGTGAGAGGAAGGCAGTCACAGGCGGTGGGTCTTGTGTTAGATTAGCTCCACCCTCCTTCCAGGAAAGGTGTGCTCTTGTAGCTGTAAGTTTTGCAGCTCTCAGACTCCTCGATGGACATATCCTAGCCTGTCTCCAGCTTCTTTCAGCCAGCCATACCTTTTCCACTATGAAGGACTCTATCTCCCCTCTGGAACCATAAGTTGAATAAATCTCCCTTTCACCTGAAGTTACTAGACTTTGAGTTGTGACTCACAGCAACAAAGAAGAGTAACCAGTACATTTCATAGGCATTAGCTAGCAAATTGAGGTTAAAAAGTCACTGAAAGGACACAAATTACATTTTTGTGCATGTGTCCAGGCTATATGAGCTCATTGAGCCTAGTTATTGAATATGTTCCAGGATGTGTTTGACTACAAAAGAAGAGTTACTAGAGGCTGAGCTTAAGTGGCTGACAAGTTGACTTATAGGTCAGAGTGATTTGTTTAGAGAGAGGTGTGTGTAGAAAAGGATACAAGTATGAGTCGTAGGTGGCTAAGCCATCTCTGCACCAGCCTGTCGCACTCTCCCTTTTCTGGGATCTTTCTTCTGCCCACACCACCTCCTGGCTTCTGACTTTACCTTCTCGTTGCTGCGAACCTAGGCTACAATGATTTTTTGAGCAATGTCCTTGTACATTTGCCAATTTACATGCCTTCCCACAAATATGGCCCTCTTTAGACCTGCTTGTGACAGTTCATTATCTTTCCTAACCAGCTTAGCTCTTCCACCCAAACACTCCCAGCTACCTCAGTTAATCATGGATCACTGAACATATTCTAATACATTTAAGTTTTCTTACTCACCAACATCCATTCTAATAAATGGTGAGTTTGTGAGGGAACTTATTTTTAATATAACTTTACTAACTCCTAATGTAGTACCTAGAGGATCATATAAGACATGAATATTTATACAATGGAAAAAATTAATATAAGAATGGATAAGGCTTTGGTTCAGTGATCTCTCTCAAGCAGGTGACATACTTGCAACTTGAGTTCAATAACCTCAAGACCACAGGGTGGAATAAGGAAACCCACTTCCAAACGTTCTGAGACCTCCACCTGTGCTCCATGGCATGCATTCTATCTATCATCTATCTATCTATCATCTTCCTATCTATTGATCTATCTATCATCTGTCTATCTATTGATCTATCAATCTATCATCTATCATCTATCTCTCCATCTCTCTCCTTAATAAGTAAGTAAATAAATAAATGCAATATAAGTGAAATTCCTGCAGCAATCATAATTAGCTTAATATCTATTATAATTATTTTGTACATGAACATTTGACCTCAGAGAAGTTGGTTAACTTTCTTGAAGATGGACATTCAAGTGGAAAGTCAAGATCTGAGCATAGACACGACACTAAGAGTCAGTCTCTACTTTCTGAACTGTATTTTGTTCAACTGACTATGGGTTCAAAGGCACTCAGGTATACAATGACCAGTTGGAATAATCAGAGGCAGCTCAAAGTCAGAACCAAATTCTTGGTTGGGACAAGAAAACTGGAGAGCTTTTGAATACATCAAAAACTGAATCTTTCAGTCAAGGGAGACTTTAAAAAATTTTTAAATAAATTCATGAACTTCGAAAGTGCACCTCCCATGTTTTGTAGTCATTGCTGAAATCAAAACTTAAACCTGGCATCTACCCATGGAAACTAATCTGATTTTAAATTGTATATTTCCAGTCTTGAAGTTAAATATGTAAAGTACTTGTGATTGTAGAAGCAATGGTGATGTTTATACTGCAGAGAAATGGCTCCTATGCCCTTCATTTCCAGATAGAGAGCAGAACGATTATGTGCTTGTCATAAGTCAGTTATTACATAGGTTTCCCATGACTTCTTAGTTTCAACTGAAGAAAGATTTTTTTGGCAGTATACCATTGTGTTTAATCAATAGTAAGAATTTCAGTTTGTTTCAGGGGGTCAAAAACTTGGCCACGAGTTCTGTTTGATTTCCAGACCTCATCTGGGTCTCGTACAAGCTTCCCAGATTATTTTGTCTGCTATGTACAGGTCCGAAACCACTTGCTTTTTCAGTCTGCTTGCTCTGAAGTGCAAGGAGAAAGCTGAGAAGGAGACATCTCATAGAAGGCTTGATGGACAAACCCACCAGGAAAGAGCCAGGGGGAACAAAGGCTTCAGGTGGGACAGCATTGATGGGCACTTTCTGAAGGGTCTTAAGTGGGCTGGACATTTATTTCTCCCTGTTACCACTTGTCAAGTAAGAAACATGATCTGAGGGCTGAGGACATGTCTTGGTGGCAAAGCTCTTGATATGCAAACTTTGGGACTTTAGTTCAGGCTTTGAACAAAAGTGGTCCTCTACAGGCTCACGTGCTCTCATCCTGGGTTGATGTTCGGGAAGGTTTTGGCAGGTTTAAGAGGTGGGATCCTGTTGTTGGAAGCCAGGTCACAAGGGGTGGGCCTTGAAGTTAGTTAGCCACACCTGCCTCCACTAGTAGCTTGTTTTAGTCTACAGTTTGCTTTCTCAGTCTCCATGTTTTCTACAATGACCTAAGCTACCGTCAGCTTCTGCCAACCAGCTACTGCCTTTTCTGTATCTCTCCTCTGAAACCATAAGCCAAATAAATCTCTCTTGTCTCCCTTAAGTTGTGAATGAATATTGTCTCACAGTAGCAGAAATAACAACTGTGACACTGATGTAAAGCTGTACAAAGGAGCACTGTGTATTATATTCCTATGGTTCTTGGGGTGAGATGGGAAGTGTGTGTGTGTGTGTGTGTGTGTGTGTGTGTGTGTGTGTGTGTGTTGTAGTTTTGTTTGGGGGTCCTGTTGTGTTTGTAACTCTACTGGGCAGGTCTCAAGCATGAACCAGGTTGATGGCACGGCAATTGGCAATTCCAGGGAGCTGGGCATGCCCAAATGCTAATCAAGAAAAGCTAAAATCTGAAGAACCAAATCAGGATCAAAATACATTTTTAAGTATTTGTTGCTCTCAGGCTGGATTGCAAAGGAGAATAGAACCTCCCCATCTTCCTCTAAAAACTGAAGGCCTTGAACAGAGAACAAAAGAAAGACAGATGTTTGATTTAGGTAACCAAAAGAGCCTACAACAAGATGCTAAGATTATTGGCTGAGATTATTTGATGGTTGAGGAGCCACCTCTAAAGGCTCAGGACAGAGCCAGAAGAGGAAGAGTCAGAAGATAGGGAAAAGGACAGTAAAGTGGACTCCTCCTTGCCAAAGTGACAAAGCCATGGCAATCACATGCCCGAAGCAGAGACAGTCACCAAGCCTACAGTGGTCCTGTCTGGAAACTAACAGACTTGTTGAAGACTGGGGGTTTCCACATGGGGGCCTCCCAGACTCTGAGAGACAGTCACAAGCCTCAGATCACACAAAAGACCATGATTTAACTCAGTGGGACACAAAATCCAACAAAAAGACATCGATATGGGAAGAAGACTTGAGAACAAGATTTGTGGTGGTGGGAAAGTGGGGGGGGATAGGCAAATACAGAGGGTTAGTAACCAGAATGTATCATACATTTACATGAATGGCGCATGAGCAATACTCACCAATACATAAAAATGGAGCAAATGAAAGAAAGCTTGCATTATCTGCTTTTTTTTCCCTCTAGTGATAAAATTTGCTCATTGACAATTTTACACATGCACATTACATATTCTAATTATTTTCCTGTCTTGGGGAGGAAACGAAGGCATGCACTGCCTGAGAGCAAAGTCAAAGGTAGCAAGATGCAAGAACGATGGCCCAGGGCTCTGGTGACTCAGTAGAACAGCACTGTCCCTGACCTGTTGGCCCCATAAGCTCCAGTCTCTCTTCCAAGGGATTCAAACAACTGAGAAGCAATTGTCACTGTTCTTAAAAGAGAAGCAGAGTAGAGAATTTTCTTATGAAAGTGAGAACAGGAAATTCTGATTTCCCATAAAGACTTGTGTCCAGAGCTGCCCATGATACTTGTGCATCTTTTCAGAGCCTCTTGTTGAGTTGCTCTGGATAAGTGTGTGTGTCCACAAGAACCTTAGTTAAGATGTTAGGAATCATGCAGAATCACCTTTTCACCTGGGAAGAATGTCTTGGGAAAGATTTGTCATGTAGCATTGATTTTAATATTTAATACAAAATTAATGCTTTTCTAAATCACTGGAGAATTAGTCTTCTCTTATGAATATTACAAAACAACATAACATTGCCATTTTTATGGCCAAATCAATGCCTGTCTTGACCTTCCTGTAGCTTGTATGCCCAGAAACATTGGGGAGCAGGTTTGCATATTCATGTTCTCCATAGGACATTAATTCAGTAGTATCATTTTTTAAACAGGCAGACTTTAATGAATAGAGTCTCTGTAACATAGTCTGAAAACTACTTAAAGATTAGTATACATGCATGCTGCTTTGTCAGTATACCTGACCACATTGATAAACTTAATGGGTCATGAATGGTTTATTTGACCAAATCAGAGGCACCGACCAAGAAAGAAATTATCTTCTTCTCGAGAAACCCATGTTGGTTCTTCAAGGATTTGTTGTCATTTCATGAAGAAAACATCGTGTCTTACTGAAGCTCACCAATCATTCTGTTCTGGGATGGTCTAATTCCCCTGATCTACCTCTTGCTCTATTTATCCAAATCCTCATGCCACCTATTGCAGCCTCCTTTTGTTGCCTGGAACCTCCTTCTCTGGTTGACACAGGACTACCCCTTTATTCTTTATTTCTACAGTCTATCAGTTTATTCTTTTCTAATTATTATTATTTTTTTATTTTTGACACTTCCATATATTTTTCACTCCTTACTATCTAATCCCATCCTCCTGTCGTATCCCACTTGGTACATTCCCCTTTCCAGCTAGTCTCCCACCTACTTTCACATCGTTTTGCATGTGTGGCCCACTGGGTTTCATGTGGGATTCCCACACTGGCAAGTTGCTGGGACATGGATGACTTATCAGTGGATAAATCATTGAGTAAAGAAGTTCCCCTTCACCCATCTTGAATTAGCTTTAAATAGTCTCTGGTGGGGAGTGTAGTGTTTCTTGAAATCTTCTCTCATTCTTGGTGGAAAGTTAATGGGCCAAATATTGCATGGGTAGGACGACACTTTTTCTAACCTCTGTTCAGTAACAGAATTGGAGTGTCAGGCACATCCTTCGAAATTACACATCTCCCAAAATTATACATCACAAGTCCTGAGATCCATCAGGTCTCCTGAAATTCTCACCAGAAATAGCTTGATCAAGCTCTGTGCCAAGAACAAGGTGTGCTTTATGGGCAGAGCAAGACTTGGGTCCTCAGTAGATAACACACACTTTCTTTTAATGATGACAGCCACACGTCCCAGTGCTGACCAGTTCTTACTTCATTGCTAGGGAGTTTCATTTACTCTACGCCACTTCCTGCAGATGAGACTCAGATCTAGAAAGCTCAACTTCTCTTCCCTCGACCTGTATTTGTTCCACAGTTTAGTAGCATCCACAAGACTCTAAACTCATCTTCTTCCCAAGCTGGCCAATCACAAATGTCACCCATCCCTACAATGTTTTGACAATCAACCTTTAGACAACTTTTAGGCACAAATATGGAGAATTTCTTAAATAATGAAAGTTTTGAACTAGCCTAAAGGAGATTATCTAAAATGTGGAAGTATCCAACCCATAGTAAGCGAGACCATTCCTTGGCAGGTATACAAGACAGAGAGTTGGTTGGAATTTTGGTAGACTGGCAATATAGGAATTATTCCCCTCAATCAGCTCTTCCTGCGGCTATAGTACAGCCAGTTCTCTAGGCCCCTCCTGCAATAATCACCTGTAGCCTAGAAATAGGAGAATGAATAGGCCCCTTTTTTCTCTTCATGGCTTAGGGTCATGTGCTCATCACAGCAATTAAATATGAAGTTAAGATGGGGATGCAGATCATTATTCTATCTTAAACCTCTCCTGGAGACTTGAGCAACAGTAGGAAAGACAGTCCATGCTGGCCAAACAAGGAATTGGGCCACTGCTCAATCCCTGTACATTTAGTGGATGATGATACAAAGCAGAGAGTGGGGAGATTAAAAAACGGGGGACTGAATCACAACAATGTTTCAGCTTACTTTTATGCTTTGTTCTTTAAACTTTCTTTGAAAAAAAGTTTAGACAGAAAATGTGGGTTTTTAAAAATATGATTTCTATTCTTTGCATCCATTTTTTGAAACTTTAAAATAGCCAGGTTTATAATGGGTTCGACTACACAGTCATTATTAACAAGTTCTGAAAGTAAGGTAGACAGAATTAAATGTAAAGTAAAGTAAGACATAAGATTCTGAGAAAGCAAATCTGTTCCTCACCAATTGCAGGTGAGCCAGGTAAAATCTGATGTGCCTATCTAATTATGTCTCCATGGAAACAGGGAAGGAACCTTGGACCAAAAACAGAGACAGGCACAAAATCAAACTGTACAGGTTTAACTGCTTTTACTCTAAGTCCTAAAACAAAGTGAAGGTTCTTCTTTTAATCATTGAAAATATTTATTTAGCATTTTCATTCAGTTCCTCAGTGCATATTAAAAAAGAAGACTGCATCAAATTTTGTACTATGGGATTTTCTTCAGAAATAAATGACTGAATCTCTAGATTTGGGGAAAAAAATAAAGTGTAGCTAAACTGGGAATCTGACTCCCAATCTCATTAATTCACATATGTGCTTTTAATTAAAAATTTAATTTAGAATTTTTATAGAGTATTAATCCTCAAAGCACCCTGGAGATGTGAGCAAAGGATACTAATATTCTTTTTTAGGCTCTTGGTCACAAATATTCAAGAAGGGAATAAAGGAAGAAATAGTAAAATAAAAACCAAAACTGTTACCAATTTCTTTAAAATACTTTCAGTATACAGAAACCAAGGGATTCTATGGGCAGAGACTTAACATTTGGCATGAAACTTAAAAACGTATTTTGATGGATAACCACAAGGAACCATAAAACATTTGAACTTGCACTAATTCAATCATGTTCTCAAAAAAAAATCATGTTCTCTTCTCACAGAGATGCTCTTGTCCTAATCTATGGACCATGTGATTGTGTTACATCTCATGGCACAAGGGGCGTTGCAGGTGTGATCAAAATTAGGGGCCTTGAGAAGGGTCCTGAGGAGCCCCAAGTATAACAGTTCTGAAGAGTAGAGCACTTTCTTTGACCAGAGGCAAGAAGATTACATGACAACAGAAACAGAGACCAGTGGTAGAAGCTGAGTACAGGAGGCAGAAGAGGAAGCACAGAGAGATTCAAAGAGTGAGAAGGACTCTACCTGCCTGTGGGAACCAGTTCCCACTCACGCATCCATTCACTCACTCAAACATACAGCTGCTGGCTGTGATGAAAGCAGGTTCCAGCCATCCCCACCTCTGCCTCTACCCCCCAGAGACTCGGCACGGGACAGGGAGATTGTCAGAAGCAGATCTCAGTTTATTGGGGGGAGAAAAGGAACTTTTATAGACAAAGGCCACCAAGGCGCGAAACAGGCATCCAATTGTGTCACAGATCAATACATCCTACAAGTACTAATGGTCAAGTTCAATGTCAATCAGCACAGAGGGCAGGTAGATACCTGAAAGCCAATTAGGGCTTTCTGTGAAGTGATCAGGTTACTCCCAAGACCCTTGCCCTCAGCGCCATCTTTAGCCCCAGGTGCTCGGCCATGCCCTGGGGCAAATCCTGGGTGGGCCCAACACCTGCCAGTCAGTTTGATCTGGCAGGGACCAGAAGAAGGGAACAAAGAGGTCGCCAACCTCTAGGGATGGAGACTAATGCCTGGCCATGAGCAACGAAGACATTGTGGACTTCAGCCATGTGACCACTGATCCAGCCAACAACCTGAGTGAACATGCAAGTGAATACCCACACAACCTCAGAAAAGTGTCTGGATCAGCCAACACCTTGACTTCTGCCTCAGAAGACCTAGAGTCCAGAACACCATTATGTCTTTTTAAAAACCCAGTTTAAATAACAAAGGAGTCTAGAATCCTCTTTGTAGGACTGGGGAGGTGGCTCAGAGGTTAGTCTTTGTCTTGAAAGCAAAAGGACCTGAGTTTAGATTCTATCTAAAAAATGCCAGGTGTATATGACAGTAGCCTACAATTCTGGCAGAGCCTAGGAATCCGCACAGCAAAGATATAAGGAAGATTAACAATCCAGGATGATTTCCAATGTCATCTTTGGACCTCCAAGGATACACACACTCAAGTGCTTTCTTGCACATTCATGTATACATACATACATACACACATATGCAAAAAAGAACCCTCTTTGTAAGTGGAGTCAAAATTCACCTAAAACCTCAGAATGAGACTTTATTGTGGAAGGAAGTATCTACAGCTCTCAGACTCAGGATGAGATTGTGGTAGATTAGCAAGAACCCAGACTCCAGTGGTCCTGTCTTGTTAAACACAGGAAGGGCCCCAGAGATCAGCAGAAGAAAGCCACAGGAAGAAGAGATATTGGAATTACACTGATCAATTAATTACAAACCAAGGAATCCATGGAGCTAAGAGAGGCTAGAAGAGGTAGCAAGGATCCTCCCCAAGCGCCAAGAGCCTTCAGACTGACCATGGAGTCCTTTGAAACATCTTCCATTTCCATTGTCTGGCTTCTCCTGCCATTCTTCATCTCCAGCTGGAAGGACTTTTAGGGCAAGTTGTGAGGCTTAGCGCCTTCATTGTGCTTGCCTTCCTCCCTGGCTTGTGATAGGTAAACAGTTCAACTCCTCTTCATCCCACCTTGGTGTACCACCTGCCCCCAAGGCCAAAAGCCAGTCCATCCTGAATGAGAACCCCTAAAGCCATGAGCCAAATTAAACCTGTGGAATCTCATGTATTTGTCTTATGTGGCTCTTTCCTCTGAATTGAAGTATACTCTCCCAGGGATGGGGGACTCTCTTAAGATCCAGGAAGCTAATGAAACTCATAATGTCCAGAAAGCTCAGAAAATACAAATGGAAAAGAGTAAGTCTATCCCCCAAGGTTAGAAAGTAGCCAGCCATTGCTTGCGGAGAGTATTAAACAAAATCTTGTTGCAAAACTCTAAGGTCAAATAAGCTTTTAGCTGGAGTCGGTTGCAAGTTGGGCAGGAGCTACAGAGATGCAGCTTTTGTGAGTTATTGTCCATGTTAGTGGTGAGGAGGGGGGGGGGGGCCTTTGGGGTGACGCAACTGAAAGCAACCCTTTACTCATGCTCTAAAAATAACCCAAATAAGTTCACTGACTCACCATGCTAGGTGAGGCAGAATCATTTCTCCCGTTTATCACTGGTGCCCGACTTGACATGCACAGATGTTATTCAACTCACAGTTCTGGAGGTGCCAAAGCACCATGCTAACGTCTCTGGAGTCCAGGGGGAGGGCTTCATGGTGTCGCTATGATGGAACTACATGATTCAGAAAAGGCTAATGAAGGTACAAATTCCCTTTCAACCACCCATTCTCTTGAGAGCTAATTCAACCCCTCCCAGGACCTGACTCATACCCTTGTGACAGTAGCCCATTCATGAGCGGAGAACCTTTGTGACCACAACCCCAGCCTCTGAAAGACCCCACCACCTCAACATTGCCACAGCAGATGGAGGTCAAGCCTTCGGCACATGATTCTTTGGAAGTCCAACCAGGCTCAAGCCAGAGAAGTAGTTAAAATAAACCATGAATTCCTATGAATTCCTTAAAGAAAACATTTTTCACATGTTTTCCCATAAAGTATGCATCAAATCTATCAAGGAAGAAAGAAAATAATTTGTTCAAAATAGAATAAAGAAACACTCTTCCATGACATTGATAAGCCAAGATAAGCATAAATTCATGAATAAGATGAGATTGAGAAAATTAAATCTAGTTGCCGAGCTCTTAAATCAACAGGAAAATCAAAATTAAAACTGAAAAAAATCACAAAAATATAGCGATGATTTTTTTCTTGATGTTAGGGTCTTATGACCACTATTTCATGTAATGCTGGACATCAAAAAATCAAACCCAGGAACTCATGCATATTAGGGAAGCACTCTACCTTACCAACTAAGTCACATTCCCAGCCCTACAGATTTTAATATATCAAAGTCCATGATCAAAGCTACAATATGAAAGTCTCAAAAGAGGCTTCACCTTTACTGCCTTCAAAATAAAAAATTATAACTAATTTAGTTTAAGATCTAATTAGTTTTTATTTGCGATTCTAGAATCAGACAGTATCTTATTCAAAAAAAAAAAAAAAAAAAAAGGACACGTGCTGAAAGGCTAAGAAAGGTGGTGCATTTCATGGGCAGAAAGAACCAAAGAAAACAGAAATGGAACAAAGAGTAGATTGGTATTTTCCAGTCAGGTTAAAACTGGAGGGACTTTACAATTATACTGACTCAAGCTGATTGAAATCCTAAGTTTTAGGAAGCTGGACAATGTCCAAGTTCAGTTTCCAAACACCTCCCACAAGTGACTCCATTCTCTTTCACTTGGTCTGCTGGGTTGTAGTGGAGAAGGCGAATCCAAAACAATAGTTTCCATAAACTTCATAGAATACCACTTAGATTTCTGGATCAAAAAAAATCAAGTAGACTAAGCTTTCAAATTAAAGTTTTAAATTTATTATTGGGGTATACCTGTTCAGGTCAGATGAAAATTTTTATTAATTTTTTTATTTTTCTACTTTTACAAGAATATTGAGTACTTATCCCTGCTTTCCTCCATCCCCCCTCCCTCCTATCCACTCCCTTCCCTTCATCAGTCCTTTCCACTCCCTCCCATTCTCCTGCCCATCTGCTACTATGACCCCAAGGTTCCCTCTGTCTTGTCTACTCTTTTGGAGGTTCAGGCTTCTGTAGCATATCAAGTTGCCTCTCTTTGGGCCACCCCACTGATAAGGGGATTTCCCTTCACTTATCCAGATTTAGACGCCAAGGTTTCCACTATTATGTTCTTATCTCTCTTGAGTTCCTAAGTAGTCTATGGAGGCATGTTGGTATGTCAGACATTATGCAGGTATGGTAAGGACAAGTCTCACTGTAGTGAGATGTGGCAATACCAGGTCAGATGAAAACTTAGTTCTCTCTTCCACCTTTATGTGGGTTCCAGGAATCAAACTTAGATCATTAACCTTTGTGGCAAGCCCTTTTACCTGCCAATCCATCTCTCTGGCCCTCAAATTAAATTTTGATAAACCCCAAAATGCAAACAGAAAGCATTATCAAGCATAGAAAATGGAAACTATGAAATTGAAAGGGCAATATAACCAATAAATGGGCACAGAAAGAGAAAAAAACACAATCTAGAAAAATTAAGAAATGAAAAAAAAAAGCCTAAATACTGAGAACTGGAGTCAGGGAGGGTGTACCACCACAGAGAAAGAGCAAAGTAAACATATGAAAGAAAATGCTCTATAATCTTCTTGCTTGAAAATTTTAATGTTTGCATGGAATAATTTTTTTAAATTGCATATTACCACAGATATAGAAAAACTAGGTAAACCAATAACCATGAAAGAAATTGAGAAAGTTGTCAAAAACCTAGCCATCCAAAAAAGTACTAAGCCCACATTATTTCACAGCTGAATTATTCTAATCCTTCCAGAAAGAGATAATTCCAAAGCTTTTAAACTCAACAAGTGTGGGAAGAAAATGGAAATGGAAATATTTCTAATCCTCTTTACAAAGGCTCCCATGATTCTAAGTCTGAAAGGAGACAACATGCACAATATGAGCAAACATACACACACACACACACACGCACGCACACACACACACACACACACACACCTACCTCACAGTTGTGACACATTGCTTTTACATGCATGTGAGGCCCAAGGATGACATCAGGGATCATCCTGGATTGTTCTACCTCCTTAATGCTTCCTTGGGGGTTTCCTAGACTCTCCCTTCTGGGACCAGAAGTGCAGGCCACCACCATATCTGTTTGGCATTTTTATGTAGGATCTGGGGATCCTAACTCAGGTATTTTGCTTTTGAGGCAAAGGCTTTAACCCCTGAGCCCTCTCCCCAGCCAGACACACTCATTTTAAAATGCTCATTAAGTACTTCCTTTATGCGCTTATTTGAAAATTGTAAAGTTAAGCTTTACATACTAAGATATTTGTAACTATAATGGAGAGATAATATTAAAGATACTTTCAGTTTCCAGGTTGCATTATTCAAGAAACAGAAAGACAAAGGTCCACTTTCTATCAATAAACTTTGTCTCACAAAGTCAACGGAGAAAAATATAATCAGACTGATTGTTGGCAAAAGACATTTGAAAACACCAAAAATGGTCAATGGTAAAGTCTGAAGAAAAAACTGGAGCTGGACATGCCCTATGTCAAACATTACAGCTTATCTATCAGGTCTGCCACATGCCCCCTTTGGAATAGGAGCAATCTATTCCAGAACCTTCCTTCTGCTCCTCATCCTTCTCCGTGCTGACAGAATGTCATCACATCTTCCCTTGCTTTCCTTCCAGAGCAAGTCACATGCTGTACATGCAAGCGGTCACTCTCTTCTCCCTTCATCAGCTGGCATTGGACATGTAACGTTAACCCAGTCAGTAAGGGATAACGGGAAACCTGCTGGAGGGATTGGAAGTTTTTTCTCACACCTTCCAAAAATAACGCATGGAAAAAAGTCTTATCAGATCTTCCTGAGGCTGTATGTGATCACTGAAATTACAAGAGCCCTTCTCAGCAGAAGGCATGTATCACCAGCACATTGAAGACTGCGGAACAGACAGAGAGAAAGTGCGTGGGCACGTGGTGATATGGCTAAGTCACCAAGTAATTCCAGAATACTGCTTCACAAGCATTACATGAGGTGACCACTTTCTCTCCTTTCAAGGCCACTTTAAGTTGAACTTACTTATGCCAGCTGTCATAACTCAATCACTCTCTTAATAAAGTAAAAAATCAATCTCAAAATCCAAAATACTAAAAGTATTGCTTTAAATTTGGAAATTAAAAAAAGACATGTGATATATAGTAGTAATCAACATCATTTGCCTAACAGAAACTAGCCAATGGGTATAGAAAATTATTTCCAGAGGAGACTACTAAGTAAACTCACCTGTTATGTAATGGTCTACATCTCTCATTTATCTCTCTGTCTCTGAAGAGTATTTCTGCAGAAATATGCAAGCTTCCCTCACCACTTGGTCTTTGGTGCCAATTTTTTTTCATTCCTTATTGAGAAATACCAATACTTGTTTTTCTTAGTGTATTGGAAAAAGACTGCCTTACTCTATGGTATCTTAGCAGTGGGTTTTGGAGGGAAGGAATGTGGATGATCTCTGATCCTATAGACAACATGAACAGTGTTGAAATGGCAGAGGACATCCATTCTAAAATTTCTTCCACAGAATTTCTAAAAACAATTAGATGATACCTAAGAATATATGTGTATCTTTGGTGATCTCCTGTGGAATACAACATAAGGAAACAATATCCCTTCCATTACTATAGATTTCATCCTTATGAAATGACACATTGATTTTACCATGCAAGTTTTTCCTTCTGTGTTCTAAGGTACAAAGTTGAGTTTTTGACATATCACTGACCCAAAGGTTTCTTCTTTTGACTCAGTTCCTGGGATGCATGTAGGCAGAGGAGGACATCTGTGTCATCTGAGACCGAGGGGTTTTGACACCACGAGTCCCCTCTTATTCCTTGCTTATGAGATTACTTAGTGCAGACGGTGGCATGTGGCTGTTTCTTGATTAAGACTTGAGCACATGGATGGAGACAGCCAGCCTCCTCCCGAAAGCTCCCTCCCAGACACTGTTGTGCTGACCTCTTTGTTCTGCTGTATTGTGGGTCCACTGAAGAGTCTGCAGAACCAAGTCCAGAATCATGTCTCTCCCCTGTCAACCAAAGCCAAAGCCACCAATAGACTCGGCAGCAAACAGATATGAAGAAAACCATACCTTGTTGTAAACCACAGGGAGCCAAACCCAATGGACACATTCATCATCTCTCTGGCCAATAATTGTTACTGCTGTTTCAATCATTTCTGTTTCATAGCAATATTCTGCATGTGAAAAGAAACAGAACAATTTTGTGTTTTGAGGTAGCATGGAAATGTTTAATGTTTTCAGATCATCAGAAGGAATACGGTGAAGTCTGAATATAAATATAAAATATTTTCTTTTAAATATGTAACAACATCATTTTGAAAATGGCCACAGAAATTCTTGAAAAGACTTGTCATGTGTCATGGAATTTGGTTTCGTGAGACACCTGGGAAGTGGAAGGACAGGTGAAATAACTGGAGGAAGGTTCGTGGGCATCACCAAGCTCTTTAGGGAGAATCACCACTGTCTTATTTCAGTGGGGGGTCGGAGGGAAAGTTTAGGTAATGAAAGGATTCATATTTCTACAAAGAAGGAAGTGCAAAGCTTAGCTCAGCACTGGAAATTTAGGAATCCTTGGATTTCATATTTGGAAAGGTAGATTTCAGAGCTAATTCATACATTATCATCCTCTTCTATTCATTTCTCTAGTTGAATCTGAACTCACATCCCCATCCAAGATCAAAATCTCTTTCAAAGAAAAACACTATGATATTATCAACAAACTTAATGGGGAAATTAAGAAAAAAAATCATTGTTGGACATTTAAACTTTAGTACTTCGTGATTTGTCTAGGTTCCTAGGTCATTGTATTGGTGTTGTTCTATTTATTTGGTTCTCCTACTGATAGTTAAAATTTTTGAGAGAAGCCAGCATCCAATTTTGTTGTGTATCTCCATACATACATACATACACTTAGCATTCAAAACAGGCCTAGTTGAAATTGTATTGGAATATATGCAAGAATTTTTGTTCTTCAAGAATGGGTTTAATGCCTCTTTCCCATAACTCTACATTTTAGATTCTTTCCCTGTGGCTGTGACGAATGCCCTGAGCAAAGTCACTCATGGGAAAAAAGGTTTATGTCAGCTCCACAGCTCAAGGTTACAGTCATGGGGCATGAAGTCAAGTCACCAGGAGCTTAGGTAGTTGGTCGCATTGTGTCCACAGTCAGGAAGCAGAGAATAGTGACAAAGCTTGTGCTTAGCTCACTTTGTCCTCTGCTTCAATCCAGGGAATAAGGCTGCTCAGTGAGGAGATCTTCCCACCTCTACTAACCTCTACATCTAACGTCACCTAGATAATCTCCCAGGGGCATATCCAGAGGCTAATGTAGCCTATAGGCTCATCTCCTGGGTGAGTCTAGATCTGAGTTGACAATCATAACCATCATACCTTCCACAGGCAATGATTCCTAGAGTCTTCTACAGAGCATGAAATACTCTGAAGCCTATTCTCAGGAGGATTCAGAAGACAAACAGAGATGTACATTTTGTGTGCCTGTGTGTGTGCGTGCTTGCCAAAGAATACTGATTCATCAATCCCTCCCGACGCACACAGCATTATTTAAGTCCTTCGATTATTAGGGGACAGAAAAGGAAGATCTGGAACACATTTGGGAATGTTCCTTGTCATGTAGTAGAGACAGGAATCGGATGGTGTTAAGAGGTCACAACCAGCAGTACTTTCACTTTCTTTACTCTGCTGTATAGGAGGGACGTCACTTATGGAGAGGAAGCAAATGCATTAAAGCAATCTGGGTTGTGCCTAGCAGGGTTTCTAGATCAGTTCTATCACCAAACATCCTGACCTCACTGTAGATGTGTCTACTGTCATAATACCCACAAAAAATTTGGTCTACCAACAGTTCACCTGGGAAGAGGGAAATCGAATGAGGTACTATATCTTCCTTGGAGACCATAACAAGTAAAAAGTGGGTGGGAGGAGGGATACTGCTTCCCCAATGGTATACCAACTGATACATCATCTGTACTACAGCAAGACACATGTCACTACAGGCAACCAAGCAAACAGGGAAGACTGAAGGAGGAGAAGATTTCCATTGGAAAAAGGAGAGAACATGGAGGGACAACAAATATTCATGTATGAAGCTGTCACAGAGCAAATGAATAAATAATAAACTGACTTTATTTTTCTTTTATATTTCTATTTGTTTATCTCTAGTATGAATGTGTGTTTGCGTGTGTGTGTGTGTGTGTGTGTGTGTGTGTGTGTGTGTGTGTGTGTGTGTCACAGTTGCATGTGTGGGGGTCAAAGGATACTTGAAGGAGTCCGTTCTCTTTCATCATGCAGGCTCCAGGCATCAAACCCACCTAGGTCAAGAGGCTTAGCCGCAAGCACCTTTACGTGCTGATCAATTGCATCATTCTAAACTGACTTCTTGGAATAACTCAGTAAATTCGACTAACTGGACAGGTCGATCCTCCCATGGTGCCTGCCTTTAGTAGCAATGGCACTGTCCCAGGGTCATTGTTATCCTGGAAAGTCAAACAACTTTTGGAATCAGACAGCGAGTGCCTCCTTTAGAATCACACTGTGTATTGGTAACAATGCATGCGGTCACTTTGGAGAACATTCTGAGACAGACGTTATCCACCGCTTTTGAACTGAGCTTCAGATTGCAAGCTCTCTTCTCCCACACACAAAAAGGCCGAAGAGAACATTCTCCCAGAGGTAATTTGGTTTTTCTCAGAGAAATTCTGCCAGAACTAAACGAATGGCATGTCCCATAGGGAACATAGATTCTGTAACTTTGTTTTTAAATAATTCCTACACTGCTGTTCCAGAAAAATACAGATTTTTTTTTAATTCTAGTTTCCTATCAGCTAGTCCTGACCTACTTTTAATAAACTTGAGAAAATAACTACATGGCAGATGAACTTAATTCAGTAAGACAGAATCTGAGCTTTAGCAGAAACCCATGAAGTGAGGGGGTGGCGCTTCATTTCTTTTCAGAAGTTTGCAAGCTAAATGATGAAGGGACTTGATCTCAGGTTCTGTGTGACAATTCTCCACTCCAGATGTTTCACTCAGGCGCTTTCTTTTAATCTTATTATCTACTCGGTCTATCTAAGATGATGAGCCAGCTGGGTGAAGCCCCCACCACATTGTATTCATTCCCTTATTTAACATGTTCTTTTAAAAGACCTACTCTGACTAGAAGAATAAAAACGAATGAAATAACAAATAAAGAAATAACAGCTACCCTCAGTTGTATGCTATGCTATGTGCTAAAACTATCCAGGTAAACAAGACACAACTTAAGAAAGTTCATAGTCTAAGGCCCGTTAACCATTTTTCACTCTACCTAGTCTATCTTGGTCTGTAAAACCTCACCCACTGCTTCTGACTTTTTTGTATTTGGAATTACATACAAAACGTGTGTTGCTACTTCTGGCCTGTGATGTTCTCTTGGGAAGCACTGTCTCTTTCTTGGTCTGGTTTTTTGATTTTTGATCTTTACCAAGAACACTGAGGTAAGACATTCTGTCTGACAAACACACTCTATCTTGCATCAAAACAGCTCAAGTTCGCCATCCCCTAAGTTTCCCTTGAGATTGCCTTTCTATTTGCTCCACAGTTGATCCTGAGCCTGCTTCTTGCATCTTTTCGCTTTCTCCAAATCTTTTTACTGTTGATTTTTTTAAGCATTTCTTTTTGTTCGAAACATTCCTTTCTCCTTTCTCACAGTATTTCACTTAGAGTCATCAAGATTTAGAGTTGTTTTTATTTACTCTGCTCTTGATTTCAAAGTTGAAAAATACAAAGAATGACTAGAGAAAGAACATTCTTAGCTCATTTCCTGCAGGCTAGAAATGATCTGCTTCTGAATTTTCACTGTTTTTCTGTGGTACCATGGAAAACACCATTCTGGGGAAATGGTGTACCCACAGGTCACAGACAAGCATCTTTGTTACATAAGTACATTGGCAAGAGAATCTGATAAGACAGGTTTGTTTTCTATGATGAATGCATTTTTTTTTCCTATTTTACTTATTTTTCCTTTTTACCATTTGAAATAAATGCCAATCATTCTCACGGCTGGAACTCAGACTTGGCAAGGTCATTTCCTTTTGTCAGCTGGCTCAATGTTGGCATGTTCAGTAGAGGTGGCAAGAGAGGGTATTTCCCACCAGGGAGAAGAAAAAAGAAAAAAAAAGTCTTTTCCTTCTTCTTGGTTTTGTATTCCCTGTAGAAGTGAATAGAAGTCCAGTAACTGGCAGTAGCGTCCCCCCCTCCCCCCTAGAGTTTGCATTAAAGCTCCTGACAAGCTTTTTTCTTCTCTAGAGTGGATGGCAGGATCTTGGCAAGATCCCATCCCTTCACTCAGAGTTGAAACATAGCTTTGCAGGACCCTCCTCTGTTTAAGCTCCTTCTGACCCCACTTGCCTCCTGACCCCTGCTAACTCCTTCTTGTGGTTTCTGTCTTAACAGACTTGACAATTCTCTTCTGCCTTTTGACACTTTGCTGGCTCCTATTAATTACTAATTCTTTGTAAGAAACTTCTTCTGTAAAAATTCCTGCTGTAGGGTCTGTATCATGACTAGATCCAGATTCCTGCACACCTGTCTCTTCCACATCTTCTTTTAGATTATTTAGTGTGTGGGGTGTAGGTGTGGCTGTGCAAGCAGTAAAGAAGTTGTGGCATTCAGAGACAACTTTGTGAGGTCAGTTGTCTCCACCCATCTTCAAGTGAGTTCCGGGGATTGAACTCAGATTGTCAAACTTGAGCAGAGAGTATTTTAGCTGCCTACCACTCACCCACCCCTCCTGTCTACACTCTGAGTTCAGAGAATCTAATCCATATTTCCAAATATTTTTTAAGACAGTCTCTGTCCTGCTTCTTCCTTCGGTCTATCAAACATATAAGACCCAGGGCATGAAACCAGTCAGTAGCCCAACCTCAGCCACAACTTGATCACATTCCGCCAAGGAATTAAGGATTATGAACCATCTAAAACTATGCAACATTTATGCCTCATGAAAGGTTTGTGCACAGCTTGGGGCACCTTATTAAAGCAAAATACAAATAACTGGTAAGGTTATTTGCAATAACTGCAAAAGGGAATATCATTCTAAACTCTACAAATACTGAAAAAAACATAGTAAAACATTAGCAATTTTGTGTCAATAAATATGAAAAGTAATACCACATAAACAGCCAAAGATGAGAGGATATAGGTCATGAAAACCAACTCAAAATAAAACTTAATTATAACTTTTGTTATTTTTTGTTTTCCAAACAAACCCAGACCTTGGGCATACCAGAAAACTACTCTAGCTTGAGCTATATCCACAGTTTCATAACTAACAAGGTAAGTCCATCATTTATCAATATTTGTCAAACATTTATCAACATAGGAAAATTCTAGACTGAGGTGACTTCAGCATTGGATAATGACATACACTCAAATTACAAATATTTTTAATCTTATCAAAAAAATTAAATACCAAAGTCCAATAAAGGTAGACTCAATCCCCTGCTGATTTTTGCAGGTATTTATTATTTTGAGGATAGTTGTTTAAGAAAATAGATGCTGGCTAATCCAGTCATAACCATCAGTTGAACAGAAAATGAGAACCAGAACAGCAAAACATGGCAGTATTCTGTATGCAGACTCAGAATCTTGGCTTCAGACACAGAAAATAGGGCAGAGAAGAGTGTGTTTGGACCCCACAGGCCTCAGGAGGACAGTGTAATGGTGTCAGCAAGAATTTGAAACTGTAACCCAGTGTGGTATCACAATAAATAATACAGAGACTCTATAATACTTGAAGGGTGAGTAATAATCATGAAGGCTATTCATGAGTATGTCTTAGGATGAAAAGCAAATGGCTGAAACTCTTGCTACTAGAAGAAAAAGCATTTCAATAAGCTACAAAAAAAATGATAAAAATCCAGATTAACTAATGACTTAAAAAGTCACTACTTTTAACTGACAAAAAAATTGCCAAAAAAAAAAAAACTACCTGTAGGTAATATTTAATGGTTCAATACAGAATTTTACTTTAGAGACCAAAAACAAAAACAAGTCAGACCAGCTTTTGTTAGTCTGCTATTCAATATTTCTGGAGTTCCTAGCCATGACACTCTTGTTACTTCTCAAAGTGTATCATTCTTTATTACAAATGGCATGGTGATATCCTGGAGATACAAGGATCTGTTGGGTGATTCTCCAGGTTTTTGACAGTGATGATTGCTGCTGCTTTGGAAATCCAAGAGGCCCAAAAGGACCACTGTGCTCTCCATGGCAGCATAGTGGTTCACCTGACAATGGAAAACCATTGGTGACCATGTGGTTGAAATTGAGCATCATGAAATGGACTCTATAAGACTAAAGAGCCAAAAAGTTGAGAAAAATGCCAAATCCACCTCAATGTCTCAAAGAGGTATCTCACAATGGAAGAACCAGTAGCTGGCACCCTCCTCCTTGGCCTGGCATCCTCATCTTAGCTGGTTCCCAAGGATGCGAGGGACTCTTCATACCATCAGCTAAAGTGTTGGGTCCACCCAGAGATAACAGTCTGGGAGGGAGTGAGCAGGGCATGGCTTAGCACATGGGACCAAAGATGGCGCTGGGAGCTAGTGTCCTAGGGGTAACCCTGATCACATTACAGAGAGTCCTAATTGGCTTATAGGAGCTAACATAGATTTATGTTTAGTCTGACCTATGCAGAGTATGTGCTATACTGACCATCAAGGTAATTGGATGGTGTTTCGCACGCTTTGAGTCTTTGTGTATATAAGCTGATTTGTTACCCCCAATAAACTGAGATTTTGCTTTGACAAACTCCCAGTCCATTGCCAAGTCTCTGGAGGGCTGAGGCGGAGGTGCGGGCGGTCAGGTCCTTACAGCCAGGAGCTGTGTGTATGAGTGAGTGATGGAGTGTCGCCTTGACAGACTCCCTGCTGTGCCCAGAAGCCCCTGGATTTGGGTAGGGGTAAAGGGCCTGCAGAATATTCGCCTTTCTCTGCCCCGATGGCCTGGAGCTGTCCCGACGGCCTGGAGCCGTAGCAGTGTGTGCCTGGGAGAATCGATCCCAGCATTCTGGTGCCCCGTGTGAGAAAGCTTCTCAAAATGGGCGGAGCTAAGCAGACTTTGGGGTAAGTGAAAACTTGGAAAATATGGGAAATTCATCGTGCAAGGATGAAGCAGTGCCAGGAGCACTGAGGTCGGTACTAAGAAACCAGGGTATAAAGGTTACAAGCTCTACTATTTCAAAAATGTGGCAAACAGCCCTTGAATTAGCACCTTGGATCCAATTGGGTAATGTGTTTTCAGTCCACCACCTAGCTGAGAAGCGGGAGGAACATTTTGGGGTGTCCCCTTCTCCAGGATTTTATTCCATTGTTTCTGCCCTTGAGGCAGCATTTCGTCCCTATCCAGTCCAACCTCCACCAGAGGCAAAGGCAAAGGAGGAGGGAGAGGAGCCGCCAGAGCTGGCTTCTAGCTCCCCGGGCAAAGGGGGAGAGCCCCAGCCATCTGAGCCAAAAATAAGCCATCCTGGGTGCCCTTCTGCACTGTGGGGCAGGGAATGTAACAGAGATTCTGCCCTGTCCATGGCCGGGGTCACAGAGCAACAGCTCGAGGAAACCCTCCGTGGGAATGCAGGGCCGCAGGGCCGGGGGAAAGTAGTGAGGAGCAGCTTCTGGCTCCCCGCACAACTTCGGAGCCGCCGCTGCAGAGCAGAGATTGTGCTGGGCGGCCCGAGGGGGATGTAGGAAAGCAGGGCGAGGAAAACCTCCCAGGGACCGGGGCCGCTGGACAGCGGGCCGAGGAGAGCAGCAGGGAGCGGGCCAGTGACTTAGAGGAATTCACACTGGGCCAAGGTGCCCCAGCGCTGGGCGCCCAAGGAGATTGGGAAAAGTCTGCAGGGGAGAAAACCCAGATATGCCAGGCAGAGAGCCGCCAGGAGCTGAGAGAGGGGGCGGAGCTGCCAGAGCTCCTAGAGCTGACAGACACTGAGAGCAAAGGGCTCAGAGAGGGGGCAGGGCTGTGCAGGCTTCAAGACCTGCAGGTCGGGGAGTGGCAGGGATGGTGCCTGCCAGGGACAGTTCCTTTCACTGAGATTTATCCCTACTCGTGGGGGAAGGGCCGCGCGCAGTCCAGGGCCTGGAAAAAAATACAAGTGAGCAACTGCGAAGCAGGACTGGTCTGCGAAGTGGAACTGGAATGGGGAGTGGGACTGGTCTGGGGAGTGCAACTGGGACCGGTTGCCAGTATCCAGACTTAGCTCCCTTCAAGAGGGAACTGGGTGCAGGCAGGCTGGACGAGAGCACTTCCCCGCTCACCTTCACCAAAATTTCTTCCAAACCAGTGCTCGGGTACACTGGTCCCTATCAGGCTAAAGCAGGGAATCTGGAGCTGGAGCCCAAGTGTACTGAGAACCTAGATACAGAGGACAATCGCCCTGCAGTATGGTATCCCTGGGAAGCAAAGAAATTAAAGAGGACAACATGGAAAAAACTAGGTAAAGGTCCCTCTGGAGTGCCAATAGCAGACATTGTACAAAAACCTGGAGAGCCCCCACCTTCACCCCCAGCACGTACCAGGAAGAAGAAAGTGCCATCAATCACCATTACTCAGGGGGGGTTGAGGAAGGCTAGTGCAAATTCCTCAGTTCCTTGTGCAGGTGGATGGGGACTGTCTCTGTGCTTATCTAAGCTTGATTTAAAACAGCTTTTGCCCCTCATCCACTGGGGGGGGACCACAAAAACTGTCTGTTGGTCTGTGTACTTTGCCTGTGATAAAAATAGGACAACTGATCTAGGACTTAATTTGACAAAAGGAAACAAAAGAAAGAAAGAGCCACAAAACAAAGAAATCAAAACTTGACATTTGCCTAAGAAAATAGGTAGAAAATTAACAGGCATGCCCAAGCAGACCAACCCAGGACCCCTTCCGACAGGGGAGAGATAAAAAGATGCTTCGAATATGACCAGACTGGACACTTTGAGATGGTTGCAAGCACCGAAAGCTTTCGTGTGGCCTATGTCCCAAACATGGGAATTTCCACTGGAGGAAAGATTGCTCCCTGAACTCCAGGACCCAGGGGTTGAGCACCCTGGTAGAGATCAATGAAATGGCCTGACCCTCTTAGCTTCCCTCCCATGGGAAAAAGGAGTTTGCCTTTGATATCCAGCAAAAGAAGGCCCAAAATGCCAGGTTGAGCATCTCATGAGAACCTTGGGTTTAACATACAAATGGGAAGACTCTTTGTTTCTAGATTAGGGAGCACAAGATTCTAGTGCTCAACTTCCTTCCTAGGCTTTTGTCAATCTTTGATTTTACTAGAATGTTAATGATCAAGAAAATGACAAGTTCATCAGTGACTCACAAAGTAACTACTGAAATTCCTTATATACTTAACAATGTTGCCTTTAGACATTCCCTCATTTAATAAAACAAAATAGACAGTCCACATGGTTTTAAACAGGTTTTAAGATATGATCATAGAGATTCACAGCTGCTAGAAGAAATAAGGTCTTCAGTATGTAGATTAATTCTTAGTTTTTTGCCAAAGACAATGATTATTCCAGGTAAGGTAATAGGTTTTCTTTACTAACTTTTGCCTGTACCCACAATAAAATTACTAAGCTTATTTGGTTTATCCCATGTGCCTTTCCAGTTACAACGGTTTAATCCTTGTATAGATTTTACAAGTTTAATCTGTGTTTTGTCTCTGTTATAGGAACCTTAAAGTAATAGAGCCATATCCCAACACTTGTTAGATGAGGATGCCAGGCTGTTCTCCACTTAACACCCCATTTCAGCAGGAAGAAGCCAGAACGATCGCCAACCCTTATCCCCTGAACAGGCTGGATCCTCAAATAGGCTAGAGGTAAAGTAGGTAGATTTAGAACGTCATGCTGGGATGGGTCTTTCAAGGTCTCTGAAAGTCTTTAAAATTCCAAAAATGATATCCCTCTCTGCTAGATGACCTCATACTCAACTAAATTAAAGGTCCAACTATTAAAACAAAAAGGGGGAGTAAGCCCACACCAACAGCTAGGGTTGGCATTATTTACCATCAACATTTTAAATTTTCAAAAAATCGATCTGGGTTTGACCTAACATCTAGTAAAAATTGTTCTTTTAATAACTATATCACTTAAGTGTTTCCTCAGCACATCTTTCAACAGCATTCCATCTATGAGACCACACTATAAACATCCATGCCACGGCCTCCCCAGAGATGCGATTCAACTTGGAAGCTTGTGAGGCCTTGGTCTAATGACAGACCAGGCAGGCCTGTATTGCCCGTGTGAGCCACATACAACTTCCTCAAGCTACCTGCTGCCATGCCTGCTGCTGATGACAACCTGCCTGACTGAGAAGACCAACTGGGACAGGACAACAGCGAAAGCTCATGCTGGGACTTATGGGACATTGGATACATGTATGGTTAATTGTAAAATACCATCTCTATTAAAACAAAAAGGGGGATATGTTGGGCCCACCCAGAGATAACAGTCTGGGAGGGAGTGAGCAGGGCATGGCTTAGCACATGGGACCAAAGATGGCGCTGGGAGCTAGTGTCCTAGGGGTAACCCTGATCACATTACAGAGAGTCCTAATTGGCTTATAGGAGCTAACATAGATTTATGTTTAGTCTGACCTATGCAGAGTATGTGCTATACTGACCATCAAGGTAATTGGATGGTGTTTCGCACGCTTTGAGTCTTTGTGTATATAAGCTGATTTGTTACCCCCAATAAACTGAGATTTTGCTTTGACAAACTCCCCGCCCATTGCCGAATCTCTGGAGGGCTGAGGCGGAGGTGCGGGCGGTCAGGTCGTTACAGCCAGGAGCTGTGTGTATGAGTGAGTGATAGAGTGTCGCCTTGACAGACTCCCTGCTGTGCCCGGAGGCCCCTGGATTTGGGTAGGGGTAAAGGGCCTGCAGAATACTCGCCTTTCTCTGCCCCGACGGCCTGGAGCCGTCCCGACGGCCTGGAGCCGTCGCAGTGTGTGCCTGGGAGAATCGTCCCAGCACTAAAGGATGTGAGACTGGCTTAAAAATGTATAGACTTGTGTGCAGGAATGAAACTAGAGCTTCACACAGGAGTACATGTGAAAGGCAGTGATAAGGAGAAGTCTTTCTTTTGCGTAGAGATGTGGGTGGCTGATCTCCATTTCATCAGGAAGAGAAATGTAAGGCAAGCCAGGATGGCAAGGGTCTGAAATTGCAAATTCAATAACCTTGGGTTTTTGCCTTAGATCAGAAGGGAGTGCAAAAACATCAAAGGGCCAGACTAATTTCTTGTATTTCACTTCCATGGAGATTTCATAATTTATTATCTTCAACTGTTTATGTAAAATGTTAAATTCCTTAATAAAGATGGCATCCTAACACAACTTTTCACTAAGTAGCACTCTATACACACACACACACACACATGCGCATGCATGCATGCACATGCACATAAACATATGCACACACACACAGACATATGCACACATGTACCTGTATTTCTGCCCCTCTTGTTACTTAGTCACCCCAATATTAATGACTTCAAGATTTTCCTACATTGTGCCTATTGCATCCACTCTGATGTATTATGGGGGTTCTGTTTCTCAGTATTATGGGGGTTTTGTTTTTCATTATTAAGACTTTCATTATTCTTGTTCCCTTAACATGCTTTGTGATAGCCAGACTCCTTCTTCTGGATGTTGAACCTTAGGCCAGAGATTATTGGTTCTATTACTTCACCTAACTTACCCCATACACACACACAGAGGCTGAGGTGATGTCACAGTGGTTAAAGCCTTTGCCTCACAAGCAAGAGGACTTGAGTTTGGATACCCAGATGCCATGTAAAAGTGCCAGAAGGATATGGTGGTAGCCTGCAATCCCAGAGCAAATCCAGGATGATTCCAATGCCACCCTTGGATCTCCACAGGCGCGCACACACACACACACACACACACACACACACACACACTTTCTCATATGTCTGGGCCCATAAACCAGCATAAACCCAGACTTACATGCAGGAAACAGAAGCAGGAGTGGTAGGAATTGATCAGGCATGGAGTCAGAGGGAGCTTAGGATGTCCTCATCTAAGCCGACTTTATTGTAGCATACATGAGTATTTATAGGAAAACAATCAAGGAGCAGGGCCAAATTCAGGAAACATCAAAGAAGAGCAGGACCAAATTCTTTACAGGATTATGTAAAACATATACATTCCAGTTAACAAAGAAAAGCCAGGAGTGACATCTACTTGCTGGGGGACCAGATATGATGTCTCCAGGTAGAGAAAACAAGCATGGCATATACCTCAAGGCAGAGTTACTTAGTCCGTGCATCAGCATATCTCAAATATGTAGGAAGAAAATGTAGGGGGAGGAACAGCCCAGCCAGTTCTGAGAAAAACAAAAGCGATCCAAGAACAGACAAGAGGCAAACTCAACTCCCAGAGGAAGGAATAAACCTGCCATTGCCTTCCAAGAAGAGGCAAACTCAACTTCCAAGGGAAGGAGCCCCTAACAACCACCCATTTAGACGCTAATGGGTCATTTTCCAGAAAGCAGCCTTTGAGCCTGACAACACCCACATTCATATACACACCTGTGCATGTAAACACACACACACACACACACACACACACACACACATACAACCATTGGACTTCTTGGGCTCACTGCAGGAGAAGAATGGGGACAAGACAGGGTGAGAGATAACTTAAGTTGTCAAAGAATAAAGAAGCAACTTTTTAAATTGAGGCAAACAGTACCTAACTTTTGAAGTTCATAAACCATTTGAATGATATACTTTTGATACTTGAGATTAAATATATTTGTAGGAGGTTTTAGCACTATGCTGTATCAAAATATAGTAGATAAGAATCCTGACAAACCTGGGTGGCAAGTGGAGTCTCCTACTACGATGAAAAGACGCCAAACCTTCAGATACCCTGCAATGCTGAAACTTAAGAGAATACTGCACAAAGCCATACAACTTTGATTACTTTAAATGCTCCTAAAAATTGCTTTCCAACACAGTAATGATTTCAAACATGAAAGAACTGAACATGTGCCTGCACATTCTCTGTGCATATTGAAGAACTGTCATTTGCCACATCTATTTTATCCTTCTTTCTCTCAGCATGTTGCTTCCTTGATGACACAGTTGTAATACACCATGTATTATCTATTATCTTCATTCTGGTAAACTGGATAGGAAAGCCTTCTCCAAAGATGCCCTAAATGTAAATTCAAGTCACTTGCAAGGAGGAATAAGAGCCTTTTCTACCCACTCAGAAGCATCTATCTTCCTGAAGCACAAGTTCTTGGATTTAAGACTATGCAACTCTTCAGAGGAAAAAGGTGCCCCAGCATACCTGGATGGGCTTTACTGCAAGGGCTTCATTAAATGCCAGGCTCCAGATTCTTGTAACAGGAACCTGGGGAAGCAACGGATGTCCCTGGAGAACATCCAGTATGAACACGCTAGAGATAAAGGGAGGGGTGACCAGAGGATGGTTTTGTTTCCCACAGCCAAGTGCATCAGCAATGGATGCATTTCATGAGATTTAACCACTGTGTGAGATTCTTGGGACTCCTCTCCCCACCAAATCAGCACTGCCTGTGTTTCTAGTTTCATTCTTGCTAACCGGCAGACAACATTCATTTTAACACATTTAACTCGATATAGGGAAAACGAACAACAGGACTGTGCACAAAGCACCGGGTTTTCCAGTAAACTTACTTTAGATGTGATGGGATCTTTGTGTGATTTGTGATGCTGCCTCTCACATACAAGACTTCAGGCCACTGGCTCTACAGATAACTCTGTATATTCTCCTGACCACTCAATGTAATGTTTGTATTGTGATCCCACTCTCTGGAAGTGGCAGAAATATACTGAGATGGTTTGAGTTTCTCTTCTATTTTCTTCCTCTCAGTACTCTGGGGAAATAATTTCTTCCTCTGCAAGCATGAAGGACGAGACAAACTCAACTCTCATTCTCCTGGTCTTTCTTCCAAATATTTTGCCTGCTGGAATTTTGTGGCTATGTTCCCATAATCAGTCTCTGGAGGTCAGAAATTGTCCTTTGTATCTTCTCCTTTATCTTCTCTCATCATCTTGTCGCCCAGAAAGAAAAAGGTTTATAATGACAGAGGTGCCTGGCTGGGGAACAGAGGGTATGCTTCATATTTGAAAAATGAGTTTATGGCTGATGTGCAGCTCTCAGTCTTCTCAATGCCAGTGAGAACTCTTGCACCTGGATCTTGTACATTTAAACAAAAGTTATACAAGCTGTAACAGGGAACTCATACAATTTACAGGAGGGCTGGAAGAATCAACCACAGAATGTGAAACTAAGAAGAATTGTCCCAGTAGGCCTGGCTTCCAATATGGAAGCATACACTGGTGTTTCATTATCTCCACAAGATAGAAAAGGGGACAAGCCCCTCTAGGTCTATTTCACATGCGTACCAATTGTATTGTCACACCAAGAGACCCTCCCAATACCATCGCTAAGTGGGGTGAGATTTCAACATGAATTTGAGAGATGAAAACATTCAGAGCCTAGTATCAGGCAGGTTTTGTCTCATACTGTTTTGGACTAAAACACATGAGGTAGGGTTATCAGAATGTTACATTAATTATCACATGCATCGTAACTCCAATTTGGAATCACAAGGGAAGTGTGGTTCAGAAGAGTTACATCATTTCTCCAGCTGGACTTAGTGGCCCAGGTCTGACACCTGAGTGACCAGAAAGCCGGGGCAGAGGCTGGAGAGATGTCTCAGGGGTTAAGACTCTGCCTAGCAAGCAGAAGGTCCCTGAGTTCAGATCCCAGGTCCCACATAAAAACACCAAATGGAAATGGTGGTGGCCTGCACTTCTGGCCCTGGTGGGCAGAGTCAGGGAAATCCCAGGGCAAAGCAAAAAAGAGGTATAAGCAATCCAGATGATTCTAGAAGTTACCCTTGTTCCTCCAAACAATGCCCTCTGATACACACTCACTCACACCCACACCCACAATAAGTAATAGATAGATAGATAGATAGATAGATAGATAGATAGATAGATAGATAGATAGATAGATAGATAGATAGATAGATAGATAATGGCTAGGATTGAAGGATCACAAGTCCAAGACGGCCTGGGCTACACAGTGAGATGATGCTTCAAAATAAAGCAGGAGGTAGGAGCTGAGGTGCATTAATTGTCTAATCTTAAAGAGTAAAGTTCTGGGTTCAACCCCCTAAAGGACTTTATACTCATTGCCTGTGCTTAGCACTACACAGCTCTCTACCTGCATCTACTAAGACCCTCTTATATGACCCACTTTCCCAAGTCTACCCATCATTATCTTCAGAATCCAATGCTTGAGCAGGCTCAGTGCTCACTAAATTCCCCTGGCACTGGGTTTGCAAGCCATATCACTTAGCAGCTCTTGGGGAAAGATTTAAGAAAATGAAGCAAATTTAAGAATCATGAAGAACTTTGAGTTGTGAGGTAGCAGCATGCCTTATGTTTTAATTCAGAAATGCAGCAATGCGAGTCCCAAGCAGAGGCAAACCATCTTATGTCTTGATGCCTCCATTTGCTTATCTGCAAAACAGCAGTAATCACAGGTCCACTGAACCCACTGCTAAGCATTTAGTTCCTGTAGAGGAAAGAAAAAAAGGCATCGTTCTTGCTAGACCTAAGGAAAGCAGTATGAAGGAACAAAGTGCCTTCCGAATATCTTTACAGCATGGCAGAGGTCTTGTGACAGGACTCAACTCTAAATACAAAACATGTTGTCCCTGGGCGCCTTTGCAGGATGAGGCAATGAGACTTTGCTTCTGTTCCTGCCTGTCCCATGTAGGGCTCCCACTGGAACATGAGAAGTCTAGACAAAGAAACTCTGGGTGGGACATCATTTTGCTGGCACAGAACACTTTAGGGAGCGAGAAGGTTGGTGTTCTTGAGGCTGAAGCACAAGCAGGTTCCTGGCATTCAGGGAGCCAGCGCCAGCATTGGTGGTGACCAGTCTGTGCTCTTATATTCATTTGGGGGTGCGCTACTTAGTGCCCACAAGACAAGGATGTATGCAACTATGTTTTAGGACTTGTGTATGATATGATAGTTCTTCTATTTAAAAAAAAAAGTCACTGTCACTACCAAAGCGCACAACAGTATCTTTGAGCCTTTACACAATTGAAAGCAACAGATACTAAGGTAGATGTACAGCTGAGAAGTTAACAAGCAGCTGGGAATCTTGGCACACACCTGCAACCCCAGCACTCAGAAGGAAGAGGCACGAGGGGCACTACAGCCTGCCCCTGAGTTTCTTAGATGCAAGGGCAGCTTGTTGCCTCAAGGGATAGATGCCTCCACCTGTCTTTGGAACACTGAGAACAAGATATAGTTACCCTTCTCCTGTCTGCTTCTAAGGAGTCTGTGCCGTTTAACCTTGAGCAAACTCACCTGCCTCCTGTCTGAATTAATAGGGTGGCTTTATATGCCCTGCTTTGTATTTGCCACTGCATCCTGTATGCATGAAACCCGCATTTTCTAATGAAAACAGTTATGGAGCATAGTGAAGGGACTTCAGAATGGCAATGTCCAGGGGCTGGAGAGATGGTTCAGGGGTTAAGACCTTCCCTTGCAAGCAAAAGGTCTCAAGTTCAGCTCCCAGGTTCCATGTAAAAATACCAGCCAGAAATGGTGGCAGCTTGCACTTCTGGCCCTTTTGGATGGTGCCTGGGAAATTCCAGACTAAAGCAAAAAGGAGGTAGAAGCAATCCAGGATGATTCCAGAAGTCACCCTTGGTTGTCCTCCACAAGGACATGCAGTGCTCTCTCTCTCTCACACACACACACACACAAAAAAAAATAAATAAATAAACAAATAAATAAATAAATAAAAGTTTTAAAAATATATAAATTTAAAAAAAAAGAATGGCAATGTCCAAAGTCCCGTGGTTCTATCATGCCAGCGTGATCTCAATCTCAGATTCTGGGCACCAGTCCCTGGCACAGTGGGCAGCAACAGATCACTGCAAGTTCAGAGTCAGGAGCTGTGCATCTGCCAGAGCTAAGAAATGCAACCCTGTCTCATAAATACATGCAGAGCAAACAATCCAGAATAATACAATCTGGCAGTGGGATCTACAGCCAGAGATGTGTGGGGGCTGCAAGGCACTAAGCCTTACCACTTAGCTCTCTAGACACCTAACGTGTCTGCAGCTGGTCCCAGCTGTCCAGAGTACCTGGCAGGAGAGCAGAAAAGAAACAAGGCTTTGGTATACAAGTCTTGGGAATGCAATGTCTGACCAAGTATATCAGCAGACAACATACCCCAAGTTCCTTCACAACATGGCTGTTGACTGACAACAGCGTGTAAAGCATCCTGTTCCGTTACCAACTGAGTTTCAAAGAAGACCAGAGAAACCCCTGTAGTTATTTTCTTCAGGGTGGAAGCTAATGCAGAGAATCAGCTGCTCTAAAATCATGAGAAATATCAGAAGAAAGTCCTACTTTGTGCTTTCCAAACACTGATCAAATGCTATATAAGTCATCCTTAAGATAGTTTCCTGTGAGAATGCCCCTCCAAGATCAAAAGGCAGACTGGGTTAGAGACCAACTGTGTGTAGACACAGAGAATACATGCCGAGTCTATATACGTTCTTCTCAACTTCATTACAAACTAAACTACTATTGCAGAATAGTCTTAAATAAAAGCCCACTCCGTTGTAATCACAACCTAAGCACCAGGGTACGGAAATCGGAAAACTCCTACCTACTAGAGCACCCACAGTCACAAGTACCTCTCAACAACCAGATCCTAAACACTAACTACACCACTCCACACAGCAGAACACAGACCTTCAAGTGAACTCCTAATGGGAAAGAGCAAAAAAAGAACCCAGTATGGCTGTTGCAGTTCACCTGCACGGTTTCTGATAAATCACCATCAAACTGCTTAAGGGAACAAGGGGTTTATTTTCTCTTACAATTACTGGTTATAGTTCTTAGTCTAGCTTAACGCGAGAGCATGCACCAACACCAGGGCTGAGGGACTGGTCACATCATCACCACATAACGGTTGAGAGATGAACAATCCTTACTTGCCAGATCAGTATGTCTGACCAAGTGTACAAAAAGATGCCAACTTTCTCAACCAGCTCTCTTATTCTAAGGCCTAATCCCACCCACCGTGGGTTGGGCCTTCCCTATCAGCTAGACAATCTCCTGCAGGTTTGCTCTGGGCCCAACTCAACCACTAATTCTCTACAAATGTGCCCAGAGCTCAAACCCTCAGCCATTAAGTTGACACCTGTGCATAACTATGAATTGGTCTTATTTCCTTCTGAGCTTTGCATGTGTGTATCTAAAGCACTTGTAAAGGAACTTGGAATATGAAGATTCTAATGTTTTTTAGTTTCCATAGGGCAGAAAGTCACCACCAAAGGAAGGAAGAATACAGCTCAACTAAGCAAAGCAACTCAGCTTCACACTACTGTACTGTACTATACTGTGCATTCTACTACATGCTACTGCATGCTACTGCATGCTACTGCATGCTACTGCAAGCTCCTGCATGCTACTGCAGCAGGGAAGGTCTACACTCTGAGATAAAATTTAAATAGGTCCTGAAGGTAAAATTAAATTGCATGTACTTCTGCTCTTTGACCTTCTCTTGTAGAACAACTCCCCTCTCTGCCTTCATGGGAGTTCCATCGGATGTGAACCCCTGACCTGCAGAACTTGGTCCTCACCTGAACAAATTAATGAGGCAGCCATGAGTGAATCCATGGGCCGGCTATGAATCCATGAGTGCAACTGTAATTCACTGAGACACTACACCTTTTGCTTCATTGAGAGAGGGGTATGATCCTCAGGTGTTTTTTTCATAATTGATATAAGATTTTTACCTTTGTCAATCAGAGTGACTCTTAATGGTCCTAAGAGAGTTGAGTTAATTATATTTAGGAGTTATGGTTTTGTTCTCCACTCTGGTTCTGTTTGTCTGGGGAAGTATTGAGATATTTTCATATCCTCCAAGAGTTAAGATAATTGTTACTAAAATTTTGACTAGTGTGCCTGTGACAGTTAATCCTGGGTATCAACTTGACTACACCTGGCATTAACTAAGATTACCTAAAGAGATTATCTGGATCGATTCATTTGCAATGCAAAGACCAGTCCTAAATATGATTGGAACCTCCCAGTAGCGAACCAGATAAAAGGAACCATAAAACAAAAGAGCTGGAAGAAACTAGAAAACTCTCCTCCCTCCTGCTGACTAGCTTCTTTGACCCTCCAGACTTCCAACCCTCCAAGCCTTCAAGGTGACTAAAGACTCCCCAGGAATCCTTCAGTCTTCAATCTACAATGACTGCACTAGACTGATAGCTACTGGCAGCCATTGTTGGACTACTTCGGCCATATCTCATAAACCAACTCAATAAATTCCCTTTTTATATATTTATTCTGTTTATTCTGAGGCTCTAAAGAACCTTGACTAATACCTCAAAATTCAAAGTCTGAAAGCTTACTTCCCAGCCTAGTATTATTACTCCTGGGAGGCAGTGGAACCTTGAGGAGATAAGGTCTATGTCAGTTCCCTTGGGATATGACCTCCTAGGACCTGGGCTCTTCCGACTTCCCTTTTGCTTTGTATACTGGCTAATAGTATAAGCCTTGCATTCTGTCATGCACTATGTACCAATGCCATCTAGTGACATCACCAGAAACTCAAAGCAATGACTACCTGATCTTAAAGACTGAATCTTCCACAATCATGAACCAAATAGACATTTTCTCTTTATAATTCGATTATCTCAAGCTAACACATGCCACGGGGTTCCTTCCCACACAGCGTGTCTCGATATTCCAGAATAATCACAATCCCATTACACTTTAGTAAAAGATTGTCTAAGTGTTGGGAGATTGGTTCAGTGAGTACAAGCGTTTCCATCAAACCTAACAACTGGGTTATATCCCTAGAGGTTACATGGTAGAAGGATAGAACCAGTTCCTACAAGATCATCTGTCATCCACAGATACACTATGACAGTACATGCCTGTACACATACACGAAACATGTACACACCAAATACAATTTTTCTTTAAAATGAAAGGCTTAGTTGGAAGTAAGTATACCAACTCATTCCTACATCTACAAGCTTCCTTTTGCATTTCCCAAATTAAGACATAGCTACATATACACTCTCCCACACAGCTGCACGTACATACTCAAGCATCTGCATCTTCTACATAGTTTGATTCAGGTTACAAATAAATTCCCTAAACCTATCAAGACTGACTCCAAAGACAATCACTACCGCTACAGTGAGCCTTTCATTAGTCACTGTTCTTTTGTCCAACTTCTCCAAGCTGCCCTCAAATCCTCCTCAAACTGGATAAGGCATTTAAAATATGTATAATGCACACACACCATTTAAAGTCTATATAATACGCACACATACATTTAAAATCTATATAACACACACATGCATACACACATATGCACACAGGACATTTAAAATCTAACTCTATCACACACATACCCAAACACACACACACACACACACACACACACACACACACACACACACACAGTCTATTCTCTTACCCAAACTTCTCAGTATGTACAAGCAACTTGAGTTGGTGTTTCTCCACTATCTTAACTACTGATTAGCACTTTGTGTGCAGTCAGACAATAAGTCTTTCATAGGTGATGAGCTGATTTAAACCAATGGCCCTAGGCAAGTGAAAGAACAAAGGAGTGTGAGAATACAAAAGTGAAAACATGATCATATTGCTCTCAGAACTGTTGAGCTAAGATTAGTCTCAGCCCTTCCAATCACTTAGTAGACATCTTAAATACGTGGCAATGATTACCTCATATGTCTAAAGTGCAATGACACTTAAATAGAAGACTATTTAACCAAGTTCTATAAAGCAAACTGAGCTAAGAAACTGCAAACTCATGAATACACATTTATAGAGCATTTTATCCACAATGAGTTAAACCAAAACAACTTTGACACCTAATCAAATGATTAGTCCTTTCCCCAGTACTTGACTATCATAAAAGGAATACAAGAGTGGCATAGAATACTGCTAGGAATCCCTGAGGAATGAATAGCGAGATCTGAATATTCATGTGGGGCCTTTGGTGTGGTTCTGTTTGGTTTGGTTTTAGAAATTTGCGTGTTGCTGTTTTGTTCCATGTATTTTCCGTTCACAAAGAGAAACAGAAATTTAGATGATATGCATCTGCTGTGAGCCACACAGTGCCAGTTGGCTCTTTTTTTCAAAACAACTCTATTGATCCGTGTTATTGTAATTTTTTAAGATAAAAGAAAAACATGAGACCATGATGTGAAGTCATTTGCTTGAAGTTGGAAAATGGCTGAAGCAATGGAACTAGCATTTGTGTGTGTGTGCGTGCGCGCGCGTGCGTGCGTGCGTGTGTGTGTGTGTGTGTGTGTGTGTGTGTGTCTGTCTGTCTGTCTGTCTGTCTGTCTGTCTGTGTTTCCATGTATGTCTGTGTTAGTATGTGTCTGTCTGTGTGTCTGTGTGTATTGTGTGTCTGTGTGCATGCATATATTTGAGCTTGTGGAGGCTCAAGGGTGACTTCAGGAATCCTCCTGGATTATTCTACCACCTTGTTGTTTTTACTGTAAGATTTCCCAGCTGTACCTCTCGGGGCCAAAAGTATAGGCCACTATCACTTCTGCCCTGCCTTTTCACATGGGACCTGGGATCTGAACTCAGGTCCTTTTGCTTGCAAGGCAGAGTCTTACCTCCTGAGCCACCTCTCCATACTTCAAAGCTAACATCTGAATCCGGGTCTGTTGGCTTTGCCATGTTCTTCTAGAAACTGCTCTGTGGTTCTTTTCAGAACAACATGACCCAAGGAATGGATATGACAGTAGAAGTAGCAATAAGATGATCTGCGCTACAAGGAGGAATTAAGAAGTGCAAGGCAGTGAGACACATTCAAAGGGAAAATGATGGTGCTCAGAGATCCCCATGTGCCTTTTCAGTGTGTTCAAATCTGTGCATACCTACTGAGGTTTGTTCTGTCATTAACAGAAGGCCCTTCTAGTCAACACGTCATTACAGATGCTTTAGCAAAAATCAGCATGGCAACCATTTATTCACAGAGCAAAAAAAAAAAAAATTGCTTTCATTTCAATAGCAATAAGGTCCTTTAAACTGAATGGATTTCCTACCGTTTTGAATTCTAAAAATATTCAATACAGAATACAATCGTCCTCAGACTTATGTGTCCCCTGTGATGTCATGTTTAATCACAGGGGAGGAGAGCCAAACTGCAGTGGGCTTTGTTAGTGCTCAAAATGCATTTGGCTCTGTTCTGTGTTAACTTCCTAATGCTAATTGAGATGTTGACGCTTCTAATTTTGAAATAGCCCAGTGAAGTCAGAGGAAAATGCTATCTTTTATCACCTGTATACCATCTTGATGATGTTCACTAATTACTGGGTCGGGCAACAGATCTTACAGAGAGGATTATTTCTACTACATCTGGCTCCCACCACAGCCACCAGAGCACCTTGTCACTGTCCAGTCCCCAATCTCTAACTGACAACAGTGGAGATTTGACTTGAATTCTGCTTAATTCCAGACCATTGTCACATAACATACACCTTCCCCAATGGCAGACCCAAGGTCAAAAAATTCCATGTGAGAATCTCAAGTTGAACACAAAAAACGGACACTATCCCAGGTGTCAAGGTGTCCCCCACAGTTTCAGGTGTTTGGGAAGGTCATGGCACCTTTAGGAAGTGGAGCCTTGCGGGAGGAAGGCAATCACAGGAGGTGGTCCTTGAGGTGGATTAATCCCATCCTACTTCTAGGAGAGGTCTGCTTTTGCAGTGGACAGCTCTCAGCCTCTCCAGTGGGTCTGACTTAGCCTGTCTCCAGTTTCTGCCACCAGCCATGTCACTTCCATGTCACACTGTATCTCCCCTCTGGAAGTGTAAGCTGAAGAAACCTCTCTTTCTCCCTTAAGTTGCTTGACTTTGGGTGTTGTCTCACGGCAAGAGAAAAGAGTAACTAGTATGCCAAGTGAGAAGTGAAGATGCTTTTGAGCAATCACAATGAAGGCACCAAAGAAACTGCAATATATTTCCTAATGGATTTTAATTCTGGTTGTGTGTAAAAAGAAAGCTTGTCTTATATGCGAAATGAAGATAACTTTGTGCAGATCATAAGATTCTGATACCTGAGAAGCAAGAGTACTATAAGGAGACTGAATTATTTTTAAGCAAATTCAGCAAAGCAACTTTCTGGTAAATGCAGACCTGTGTCTCTGGTGATGATCACATCTTCATGCTTCTTCTTTCACCATGGACACGCAAGAGAAGGGGAGCCCTTCATTCCCTGCTACTATCTGAGATATCAGCATGCCCCAGTCAGCTCGCAGAGCCGCACACCCAGATGTAAGGGCACCTATAGATAAACTTGGACAGAACGCGGGTTTCCTCTTCAAAGCTAATGCACATGGAGTGCTCTTCTAGCTGCATGAGCTCACAGACAGTTAGGAGTGTCCAGCAGGACCCATTAGGAAATGACTTGTAGCCTAGCCATGTATAACCAGATGAATGGTTGCCTCACAGAGATGTACACATCTAAAGCCTAGAACTTGTGAATGTGGCCTTTTGATTTTAAAAAGTGAAATTTTCTTACATGGCAAAAGTTTATATATATATAGCTTATATGTAAATATATATTATAAATATAAATATATAAAGTATATAATATAAATATGAAATATAATATACTTATATATTATATATTTATATATAACATATTTATATATAATAAATATAAATATATATGAAGCTAAAATTTAAGGATTTCAAGACGCTCTTATTCTGAGTTGTCTTGGTAGGTTCTGAATCCATTAGTAAGTGTCCTTACAAGACTGAAGCACCCAGAGACCTGAAAGGCTCAGAGGCAATGTGACCACAGAAGTAGAGACCTGAGTCATATGACTTTTCAGCAAGGTTACCAGGAAAATCAAGAACGGGTCCTCCTTCAGGGCCCACCGTGGCATGTGGCTCCGCCAGCTGCTTGATAGCACGCTTCTGGCTCCCATGAGCAATAGAACAAATTTCTACTTTAAGCCACTGAGTTGTGCAGCAATTTATTTTTAACAGCAACCACAGACAGTGAATATGTACGCAAGGAGGAACTCCTGGGATGCTAAAAATAAGAAAACATTGAGACTTGCCCCCGGCTGATCTCTTATGAGGTGATATGTTGGCTGCCTATGGGTTTCTCTATGCACAAGCTATGCCTTTGCCCTTTAAGAATGTAAAAAAAAAAAAAAGAGTGGAACAGAAGGACTAGTTAAAAGTCCTTGCCTCCCAAGCAAAAGGATCTGGGGTCCGATCCCCAGATCGCATGTAAAAATCCTGAGCAGGTGTAGCAACCTGCCTGTGAGTCTATCCCTAGAAGGCAGAGCCAGACTATTCCTAAAGACAGTTCTGAGCTTAATTAGAGGCCCACACATAAAGAACAATAAGGTGGAAGAGCGATTGAGGATGATTCACATTATTACCCTTGAGTCTCCACAGGCACAGATTCAGGTGTCCTAGTATGTATACACACACTCACACACATACACACACACACATACACACACACACACACACACACTATATACACATACATGAAAGAAAGAAAATGATTATAGAATGGAACCAAGAGGAGAACCAAACTTACAAAGCAAATGAGAAGGAGAAAGGCAGATGGAGGTTTGTGGCACCTGTCCTTCATGGTTGTACACAGATGTGATGATGGCTGATCTTATTCATCTACTTGGACTGAGAGGTACCTACAAGAATCCGCATTTATGTCGGTGTGTCTGTGAGAGCTTTTCCCAAGACCCTTAGACCCTGAGGGCTCTGGGCTAATCAATAGTCTACTCTCTAAATAGATTCAAGATCTGGATAGTCTACTGAGAGGTGGCAGAACCTTGGAAGGGGAGACCCTAGTTGGGGGACCTGTCCACTGGGGCTGTGTCTTTGGCGTCCTGAACCTTCCCTCCTGCTACCCAGCTCTGTATCCTGGCTGCCATGGTATGAGCTGCTTGCCTCTGCCCCATGCTCCCTCCACAATCGACCCACAGCTCTGAAAGTGGGAGGAAAAGTGACCCTTTCCTCCTTGTAAATCGCTTTTCTCGTATTTCAGGCACGGCCACAACAACAACGAAAAACCTGGCTCATGTAGTACGCTGTCTTAGCTTCTCTTCCGTTGATGAGACAAAGTACCAAAAGCAACTTAAGAGAGAAGGAACTTATTTCAGCTCATAATCGAAGGTACAGTTCATTAGGCAGCTGGAGCTTGAAGCAGCTAGCACATGTGTGTGCACAGTGGGAGAAAAGCAGGAGCCTGGATGCATGCTCACCCTGCTTCCTCCTTTCTTGCATTCCAGGAAGTCCAGAGATGGATGCCGCCCACTTGGAAGCTGGGTCCTTCTGCATCAATCAACATCATCCCCGCAGGGATGCCCGGGAGCTCCTCTCACAGGGGGATTCTAGATCTCAAGCTGACGGTTAAGACGAACCATCATGACTAACCAAAAGGCTGCAGATGAGAGAGGGAGAAATAGGCTGGAGAAGAAAGCAAAAATTTGTATTAGAGTTTAAGAAATTAAGAGACTAAATGATACAATCCAAAATACTACTGTCCAGCAGAGACTCAGTCATATCTAGCTGGTGTCTGGACATTTGGTGAATGTTACACTGGAGGGTTCTGAGTTCAAGTAACTGGAGTGTCAGCCCTAGAAACAACTTTCACTCGGGCTAAACTGCAACTTTTGTGAAGAGCGACTGTGTCTGGAAGTGGAACATTGTCTTCTACCCTTCCTGAAAAGGGATCATCTGAATCTTGCTTATTCCAAGCTTGGCCTAGGGTAAACTGCTAACTTTGAATTCTCAGTTTCTTCAGCTCGAAGCCATCCTGAAATATCTACATCACAAGATCACTGTGACAGGTAAATGAAATTATTCATGTAAAGCATTCAGAAGAATGCCTGACATTTGACTCTTACTCTGTAAGTCTTGTAAGTTCAGGGCAGTAGTTCAGCAGCAAGATGTTTGCCTACCACACGAGGGTCACCTGATCAATATCCAGTACTGTCAAGAAAAAAAGAAAACTTAGAAAAGCAATTGAGGGTGATTTCCAGCACCAACCTCGGATCTCCAAATACATTGTGTGCATTCACACTCGTGTGCACACACGAGCTTATATACATGTGAGCACACATACATGTGTCCCCCCACATACGTGAGAAAATAGAAAAAAGAAAAAAAGTTCCTCAGTCCTAGTAGTTATTTTCATCAGTAATTTTTCTAAGGGTTCTGAGAAAAAGCATGAGACAGGAAATCAAATAGCAAACACAAGCAATCGATAGAAATCTGTTCTGGGTGCCTCCAGCGGTCTTCCAGGCCTATATGTTTCATGGCTGCCCTCCATGGTCTTAGGAGGGCTTAAGAGCTTCTGAACAGCTTTGATGTACTATGGAGAAAGGCAATTTTGGTCCTGGAAGCCTGGAAAACCCCAGAACAAAGTAATAAGGGGGAAAAACAATTCAGGAAGAACAATTCCTAATATTACCTTTGGGCTGCCACAGGAACACATACTCAACACCATACACATACATACATACACACCACACACCACACCACACACACACACATCACACAGAGCACATTACACACACACACACACACACCACACATACACACACACACCACACACACACATACACACACACACACACACACACATACACACATTCACAGGCAAAAGCAACAAACAAGATAATAGGGTATCACCAATGGATGGTGGACAGTAATACTCAAGAAGATACAAAATAAAAAAGTCAAGAACTATGAACATTAAAACAAAACACAGAACATTGTCTACAATCATAAAATTGAAGTGAAAGAAAACATTGAGAAGCTAATGGAATAATTATTACATAACTATGTACATTAACAAGATAGAAGGCCAACCGATGGGAACTCTCACTGTGGGATAAATAAGACAGAAGTAGAATATTTCTCTTCATAGTAAGTGCTTAAGTGCTAAAGGGATTCATCTCCAACAATTGTTTGAAGATTCTTCCTGATAAATAGTTTTACAGGACATTCTACTATCATTTCCCAAACTGGCAGGACTCTGTGCTCCACGGGGTAAACATACCTGTGTAGTTTATTCAATTCTTCTTAGCAAAAGAGAACAGCGGCTCAGTAGAGTATAGTTGTTTTTTTTTTTTATTCAACTGTGCGCATGTGCGTGCGTGTCTGTGTCTGTGTATGTGTAGAACCACGGACGAATTCGTGAACCACCATGGACGCCTCCACCTCCTGCCCCGGGATTCACAGGCTCCGCCCTACCAGGGCCAGAAGTGCAGGCCGCCCCCGCTTCCGCCCGGCGTCTATACATGGGATCTGGGATCTGAACTCAGGACCTTCTGCCTGCAAGGCGGAGGCTTAACCCCTGAGCCACCTCTCCAGCCCGATAAAGTATAGTTTTGAACAAGGTTTGTTTGTCCTTTGCCCGTAACACAGGCAAAGCTTGGCTTTGTTTTGAATAGTTGGAGGGCAAAGACAAATTCTATAACCCAGATCACTGAGGCTGTTCTTCATTAAGGCTAACTGAGAGAAAAATCTCTGGAAATAACAATCCTGCACCAATTCTAAGTGTGTACACAGAGTCCTTTGCTTTTTCATTTCTTTCTCGTGTCACTAAAGCACAGGTAAATATCACAGCTGGTTTCCACCTCTCTGGCCATAGTTTTACAAATGAATTCTGTGGATTCGGCCGTAAAATTCACTAGTGGACCTGGTGAAGTTTAAAGGGCCTTGGATTTTTCTGCATTCATGGTCCTCCTTGCCAGGACATCCAGATGACAGGCAGAGAGGACTGCAGGCTACCTTGTTGGAACCTATTTTTGGTGGCATCTTAGGAGAAATTCCTGCCACTACAGAAACATCATTCCCGGGGCAATCACAGTTTTGAAAATAGCTTCAGTTTTTCACTTACTACTTTAGGAACAGAAAAATAAATTGAGTAGACTGTTTAAACTATACAAACCCTTTCTATTTTGAAAGTTGAAATGCCCCCCAACTACAGATTCTAATGTTGCGCATTCTACCTCAAAAAACACTTCTCTATGAAAGCTCCTTTATTATTACAACTTCCCTGTGTATTCAGGACAACTAATCTGAGCACAGAAAAAGAAGTCAGCATCACTCTTTCTTCAGTGGTATACCCACTGATCTGTCTCCCATGCTCCAGTGCTAAGGCAGACAGTCCCCAACAAAGCTCAGTAGGCCATTCATGCAAAAAGGCATAAAAGTAGGAGACTGGTGGAGAAGAAAAAGGTTCTCAGTGGGAAGAATCGAGATGGCTTCAGGTAAAATGGAATAAAAATGACTTAAATTCATTGTGCTCATGTATGAAACAGTCAATGAATAAAAGAAAAAAAAGTCAGATTGAAGTTACCCACAATTCCACAGATGCTTTTGTCTCTCAAACAGCAAAGGGGTGTGTCTTCTCTAGATGTCAGTGCTGAGCGGAGGCTTCGGTCCTCTTGGGCCTCAGACACTCATGCACACACACACAAATGCATGCATATATACATGTACATGTTCAAGCATGCACACACACACACACACACACACACACACACACACACAGCCAACTTTTCCAAGATTTTCCAGTTTAGTGCCCTTATTTTGAGGAAACCAACAGGTCAAGCTGGCGTTTCTTTCACTCTCTTAGTTAAATTCTTTGTGGGCATCTTGGGCACAGTCGAGGATGTGGCAACCCTGGGGTGCGCAGGTCAGCCATTCTTCAACAGAATGGAGACTGCTACTTGCGAACTTAAGCCACACCGTTCTTCACCTGGCGCTGTGACTACTGCTGTCCCACCCTGCTCACCATGGGACCTTCAAGCCCTGGAGAGCTTCAGCTTAGACTCGGGAACTCTGGAAGCCTGGCTACAACTTTCTAGAAAGACACCACCAGCTAACACCTCCCCTTCTCCTAGCTGTTGCCCTCTCTTTCTCCAGCAGGTTTGACTAGAATCACATTCTGAAGTCTGTCCTTCTGCCTTCCTCCCTCTTCATCTTTCAGAAAAACTTTCCTACTATATCACCAATGTACTTAACCTTATGAAGGATCTGCTTTTCCAAAGGATGCAAAATAAAAGGTGATTTGTGCTAGAATCATAAACCCACTGATATATTCTGCTGAGGACAACCTTGACCATTACTGTCTTTGAAGACCAGAGAGGAACACAGTGTATTAAAAACATGACAATGCTTCTTCAATGGCTGGGAAGACTAAGGGGCCACAGATCTAGAGAAAAGCAGGAAGTTCTAGAAAGAAGCTCTAGAAGGAAGCTCGCAGGGCCATACCACATAAGAAATGGAGGTGTAGGAGAGTAACCGGAGATGGTCTCAGCAAGCAAAAGTTATATTCCACTGACATCAATCTAATCTGGCCCACACAAAGTGATGCTTTCGAAAACAGACACTGGGAAAACTATTTTCAAAACTGAGAGCCAAAAACAAACAAACAAAAATCTCAAAGTCATAAAGGTAGTTTTGTTTTAGAAGAGAAAGTGAAGGCAGCTTGTTGTTGATTCTCAAGAAACATTGACCAGACAGTAAGAGAAAGACAGAAGGTCCTAGGCTAGAGAAGTAGCGGCTCCACCAATGACAGCTATTTCTGCCACTCACATGAGTGATCTAGGCTCTGACCCTAGAAATTCTTGCATGGTGGATAATAGGCGTAACAACGAGGCTCATGGGGAGCCTTGCCTGGCAAGTAAGAAGAGCACAGAAAATAAAGTGAAGAGGTCCTTAGCTCTTGCTCCTTCCCAGGGATCTGATTAGAAGCTTTACTCAGGACATCCAAAAAATTCAAGATGATCGTCACCTACAACATGATGTGTCTATAAAAGTTTACTGATGCAAGTTATGGAACTACATGTAAGATTTTAAATGCTAATAACAATCTGTACACAGCAAGACAGACAACATCACTATTTAAAGAAAATCTGGCCTTATTGCTGCTTTCTATAAAATGTCTATGAAGGAAGATTCTTCTAGACTCTGTTGGTTTAATATGATTTCCAAGAAAAAAGGAGAGGGATATAGACTTCAAGTTGTCATTCATCACTTGGAGTGTTTTTATTTTTTGATGATGTTAAGTTCTGTTAGGCTTGTTCTTTTAATAGAAAGTGCAATTTACTTAGAGAATCAGTAATCCAGTTGTAGTGAATATGGGAAAAAATCTGGAGACACCAAACACGAGTAAATGTGGGGGAAAAGTGAAGGTAAAGAAATATGGTGAGCAGAAGCAGAGAGAAGAAGAGATTGGAGACAAAGAATACCCATGTTAAGCTTCTCAGTACATACAGGAGGAATGGAAAGGAATGTGACAGCCTTGCCTTTGGTTTGAGGTAGGAGAAACAAGAGACCAGCTGGTAGAGAAGATTCTCTGAGCCAGGTCAGTTCTGCGAAGCAGAAGAGCTGGATCTGTAGGCTGTCTCACCTGTAAAATAGCCATATGTGTACAAACCTGTCCAGGTCAACGCTGAAGAAAATACTTTGCAATAAAATATCTCGTAAACCTTATGGCCATTGACTGGGGGAAGAAAAGAAGGAATAAATTCATAAGAATTATGTCAACTAAGTTGGAACACAAGTCCTTGCTTTCTGTGAAATGAACTTCAAGACAACATCAGCACCTCACTTTTCAAAGAGAGGGCATAACTCGGGGGGAGAGTGTGTCATCATGGCGTGCTGAATCAAGCACACCAGAGAAGATAAGACCTGCAGAAGCGAAACCTCTGACTTTCTGCCTTCTGCATTCATCCCCATCCTTCCAATGAAACAGTTTTTCCAAACTAGAGTCCTCCATACAGATCACTGACCTTTGAATTCCTTGCCTCAAAGTTGTCGTGAGACCATTCTCCTCCATTGAAGAACTTCGTTCCAGAGGAGGCCTACCCCTTGCCTGAGGGAAGAATGGTCCACAGGGACCACAACCCATGATGGGCTTCCCCCCTCTGTCTGTTTCCATCAGGCCAAATGCTATGCTCAACTTCACTGCATACCTACATTGCTCGCTGAACCAAAGCATAGAACAGGTGGTTTTCTGTAGGTCTTTATACTTGAATGTTCAAATGTGACCTAAACACCCCCATTTATTCTGGTTTCTTCCAATCCAACTTGAAGAAAGTTTCTTTACAAGTTGGCAGTTAGGACCCCATTCGATGTAATTCAACATAACTAAGCCCACATCTCCTGAGCCCTTTGACTCGTTGTATTCAGGTTATTCCACACTTAAAGAAACAAGGACAACACAGGGTAGGGAGTGCCTGCAGCTGAGAACTCACAGACTCTGTGCCAGGCTCAGGAGCATGAAGATAAAGGCTTAATATTCTCTAATCCCAAATCTTGACATTGATCTTCAAGTAGACGTTCGACTTCTCCGTGTCAGTGAGCATCTCCCGCGAGCGTGCACTCCACAGCTGGATTAGGAGGGATTCCAGAACAGGGATGGTGTGCATGCCTGCTGGCTGGCTGGCTGGCTGAGTCTGTAATCCATAGTGCATTCACATCCCATCCCTTTTGTTCAAGGAAATGACTGAAGACTCCTAGCAGAAGGTTTTTCTTCATTATCCCTATCCCTGCTTGACAGTTATATTCAGCCTTAAGGAAAGGCCTTGGAAAAGAAACAATCTCCGAAAGGCAGATAAGGGAAAGAAAGTTGGCCCTGGACCCCAAATAAATCAAAGAGGCTATATTTAGAGAGGCTAATGGCATCGCTAATTTCCCACTGCTAATTCCAACACCTCATTAATCTTATCTCCAGGTCCTTCCCCAGAGTACAAAACGAACAAGCGTTGGAATCCACCATTCCAGTTGGACAAGGTAGAAGCTTCTTTCAAGAACCGTTTTAACATTATCTTGGCTCTTAGACCAGCGGTTTCTAAACTTGATGCTGTCAGGAACAATTCCTCGCTCTAAGAAAATTATTATTTCGAGTTTTCTCTTGAAGAAACATTCTATTTCAATTTTTTTTCCAGCAATGCTGTTTGTTTTAGTGTAGCACACTCTGAGTAGGTTTTCCCATTCAGCTGCAAACAAAACAATGGGAATAACATGAATAACCTCCTTCCCTAAAATGGTACCTGTATGGATTGACTGGTTCCTTCTAGCAGGAGCCATGAACAGCAAGAGAAACTGCTCGCTTTCACATTCCAGTCTGTTCTTTCTCCTTTAAGCACATTTACATGAAGATTTCCCTTCAGCTGTAAAACAAACTGCCTATAAAAAAGAAAAACATCAGAATAAAAAAATTGTCCTTCAAGCACTTCACATTGTAAGTAAAAAACAACTGTTTATAATACACAAGTAGAGTGAGTGATAAGAGAAAGAAGCGATTGTTTAACTCATCTGTTTGTTAATAGTCATTTTTGGCACTTGTTTTCTCTCCTGTCTTTATTTCTACAGCCCTGGCAAACCATCACTCTATATTCTCCTTGTTGGTACTTCTAAATTAACTTTTTAAATTGCTTTTACTATGAGGCCAGGCTGAAAAATTTAACAGAAAAAAAAATGTTCACCTTTGAATGAGGAGTGGAATAAGTATCAGAACAGGATTATAAATCAATTTTTCTCTTAACTACCTATTTAAAAATAAATTACTATCGCATGGGGAAATGATTCAGGGATATAAGCCTTTGTCTCAAAAAAAAAAAAAAAAAAAAAAAAAAAAGACCTGAATTCAAATCTCCAGATCCCATATAAAAATTCTGGGCAGATATGGTAGCAGCCCCCAATTCCAGCTCTGGAAGGCAGAGCTGTGGCTCTGTGGCAAAGTGGTAAGGAGAAAGAGCACCCCAGAATGATTTCCGATGTCACTCATGGGCCTCCACAGAGACAACACACTCTAGTGCCCTCTTGCGTACCTGCATGTACACACACACACATATACACACGTGTTAAAAAAAAAGGAAATTAATACATCGGAATACATAGGTACATATATAATACACGAGCATAAATGTGAGTTCTTACAAAGACAAGACGCATATATAGAGAAAGCCTAAACAGATTTCAATGCTGAAAAAATATATATTTAAAATTCAATAGCAAGATTGTGATCCTATATAAAAATTTCCAGTCCTGGAAGGTAGAGCCTGGGAAACCTCAAAGCAAAGCAAAGAGGAGGTAGAGCCATCCAGGATGATTCCTGGAAGTCACCCTTGGGTCTTCACAAGCACACACAGTACCCTCTGAGACACACAGATACACACACATGTGTGTGCATACAAATGTTGGAGAAACAGAACACTCACTTTACAGATATATATAAATAATTGTAACCCTGCAAAGCAAATACCTATTAATTTTTCAAAGGAAATTTAAAACTTTCAAATATCCTCCAGTTATACAATATTCAAATCTCCTTGCTGCCACCAAATCTATTCTACCTGTTATTGACAGCACTGCATGATTCAGACAAATATTGATTCCCTCCTGCTCTGTGACCGTACATGTCATTATCTCACAAAATACTGCCTCGAATTCAGACCTAACTGTGGGCACTTCCCACACAGGACTTGTAAATTCTGTTTCTCTGCCACTCTCTCCCACAGCTGCTCCCAGACACCCAGCTGGCTGCATTGAGCAACATCACAGGGGCTGCAGTCAATCCCTAACTCTGCCCGCTCTCAGGTTTATGAAAGTAGCGAGTAGTCACTTCTCTAGAAAGGAGTGGCATGCCACTAAGAAAACTATCAGAAAAGAAATCTATGCTAATGAGAATGCAGGTGAATTGAAAACCAAGCATGCACCAAATCATAGAACTTCCTACTTGGAGGGTGTAATGCTCCTGGAGGGTGGATCTCTTCCTGCTGGTGTGCTGATGCGGGGTGGGGTTGCCCTGTTCTCACAATCCTTAATTCTCTACTCACTGAGAGGCAAGGACAATGAGCGTTGGTGTAAGTCACTTTGTGCCTCACGGATTCAGTCATGCACTCCACTGAAATCCTTACACTTCGTTCTTCCCTCTTAATTTGCTTAATCATCAGTTCACCTGTATGGTCCAAGTCAGCCCAGAGCTTCCCTACCTAGGGAACAAAGCTGAGATCAGCATCTCTCTTCCCCCGGGAGGCCAGAGGACAGAAAGCACACCACGCAAAGCCTGGAGAACTCCAGAGTTCACCTTCGTTTTGCCCCCCGGCAAACTCATGCAGGCGTGCCTAGGCCTCGGTTTCTCCCATCTGAAAGCAGGGATGGCAACTCCTGCTTAACAAGACTGGCTGCTGTGGGAATTTAAGAACAACCTGGGCTGAAGAACCCTCAGGGATCAGTTCCACACTGGCCAAACCCATCCTCTTGGCTCCATCTGCTGGAGCGAAAGAGAAAATTCATGTAAGCAAACTAGCTTTCCAGATGTACTGCTCTGTGTGGTCTTCTTTCTCAGGATGTTCTTCATCTTTTGTTTGGTTGGTGGCTTCTGTTCTGTTCCCTATTTTTGCTTGCTTGCTTGCTTGCTTGCGACAGGGTCTCATGCAGCCCATGCTGGACTAGAACTTGCTATGTAGTCTATGAGGACCTTGAATTCCAAGTCCTCCTGCCTCTACTTCCCAAACACTGGATTATACCCAGCTCAGACATTCTCAATCTCGGAAAAAAGCAGGCATGACTTTCAACCTTCCTATGTTAGGATAAGGTATGCTCACTCCCTTGAAGTCAGTAATCACAAACCGAAGATTGCCAGACTAAACAGAGGTGTGGGGGAAGATAACAGACACCAGGATGCTGAAATGACAAAGATGGTTTACACGGAAAAATATTCTATGTGCCTATAAGAAAAAAGGCTGGGCTTTAGCAATTTATATAAAGTTAGTCTAAGCCTTCAAAAATACAAGAAGCTTGATATGTTTTTTAAAAGCTCCTGCAAGTTTCCAGTTTGGACTCCATTTCTGCTTTCAGTGAATAGTTTTCCTTGTCTTGTAGACGTGTGTATTAGTTACTTTCCTTGTTGCTGAACCAAATCCATGACAACAGGCCATTGTAAAGACTATAGTTTGTTTTGAGCTTACAGTTTGGAAGGATCTGGACCTGCCCTCCTACTGGGCACGGTGAGGCTGAAGCAGCTGGTCCCAGTTTGAAAGCAGAGAACTTACAGGAAGTGGGGCTAGGCTCTGAAGCCTCAAGGCCCGCCCCTAATGACCTACTTCCTTCTGTGAGGCTCCACTTCCTAAAGGCTTCCCTAAGGACACCAGCTGGAGGCCAAGAGTTCAGATGCCTGGGCCTGTGGGAGGTGGTGCATATTCAAACCACACTACTGTGGGGTTTTCAGGCTATCAACACCCCATGCCAAACCCAATATAGACTCTGTTCATCACAAAACCCATTCCTGGGGATGCTGTTGAAGATTTGTTGTAATGATGCCGCATACACCAAGGCTCAGGAAGCCAGTCATTGCAATGCTAGACACCCACAGCATCCTCTGTCTTCACAACCTCACACCGACAAGTCCTTGTTAAACTTCCTTAGGGAGGCTCCTGCTTCCTCCTAGGTTGTTTGGACTCCTTTCTCCCTGGAGTGTCAATTGCCTCTGAGTTCTCTTCATTCCACAGGAAACAGCTGTTTTCTAGCTCTTTCTTCAGCTCTGGACTGGCATTTGCATAATTGAACCTTCATTTATAAATCCATCCCCTCTGGGTCTTACCATTCTGCAACATGGAGAAACCTGTCAAAGTTTCCGCTGTTTGTCTCTCACAAACCCCCCACAAGATCTGTAAATAAAACCAAGCAGTACAGATATTGACATGCTCCCTGAAATAGATCACACCCTCTCTCCTTACAGTTTCTCCCTAAACTCACATAAACCTGGAAGGCTGCAGCACTTGCAGGACATGTTCGCTTTAGATTGTGTTTTTAAATTCTGAAAGCTAAAGAAACAATAAAGATAGAGATGGATCACTTGTGAAAGTTAAAGAATAAAACAAGAACAGTAAAGAAAGAGGGACTGGAGAGATAACGCAGGAATTAAAGCCTGGATATCCCCAGATCCCATCTAAAAACGCTGGATAGATATTGTCGTGGCCTCGACTTCTAGGCCTGGAAAGAGAAGTCTGGGAAACCTTAGAGCAAAACCATAAGAAAGTAGAGCAATCCAGACAGAGCAACCCAGGATGATTCCTGAATGTCACCCTTGGACCTCCACGGGTGCATACAAGTACCCTCTTCTACCCACACATACAAAATAACTTTTAAGAACCCCATGAAATGGGAAGATAACGATGCTGTCAAGCATGACAAAGGGTTTCGCTTTGTGGCCCCTGAGTGTGCAGCCTGGTGTTTTGATTACACTGGCATTTCCAGTCCTAAGCTGGATATCTTAGCTCTGAGTCCGAGGAAGCTCTGAGTCCCCTCCAGTTTAGGATGAGAGAGATCAGCATGAAACTGATAGCTATAACAATGAGAACCCCCCCCCCTTTTCAAGGCAAAAGGAATGAAAGAGAAGAATAAAGACCACACCTCAGGCAGTGCCCATAGCGAGCAGCTGGCAGGAAAAAAGAAAAGAGGCCAGGAGATGCAAGGCACATGAGCGCTGGAGAGGCCGGTAGAGAATCACAGCTGTGCTGGGAGAAAGGGGACTGCCAGACCTCGAGGAGAGTGGTCTGCAGCATCACAGGCCCACGGCGGTCAGGGATCATTGCCGAGCGTCTGCAGAGGGCACTGCCTTAGCGCCTTCTCTTTACATGGCATTGGGAACAATGTCTAAGTCACAGCACTGTGTATGAATCAACGCTGAAGATTGTGTATGTATCCAGCACTGAAGATTTTGTATGTATTCAGTACTGAAGACCGTGTATGTATTCAGTACTGTTGCCAGACAAAATACTCATCTAAGTTTGAATTTTAGGTAATCAGTGAATAAATGCTAATATCTCTCAAATTCAGGGTCAATGATGAAGTTTTTAATAATGAAGTTTATAATATAAATATGCCAAGCTTCAGGTAAAAATATGAAATGGGAATTCAAATGTCCATCTTTTAGTTCTACTCATTAAATATAGAGGTTCTAGGTAAACCAGGCACCGTGATAAATGTTCCACAGATATATTTATTTCATTCTTTCAACAGTCAACTCTTCTGGGAGTTTTGTTGAGTTTTGTTCATCTTTCTGCCAGAATTCTCCCAGAATTTCTGGTGGTCATATGGAATAACTCCATTTGCATTGGTTAATGTAGGTATCTAACCTAAGGCACATTGGTTCTGGCAACAAAACAGATGCCATACTTTCTTGTGTAAAGTTTGTATCATATTGTGGTCTTCCTTTCTTAGTCCTTCATGAAAAGGAAGACAGTATGATCACCAAACTTTGGAGTATGGGGGGGTAATGTGTGTGCAAGTGTATCAAATAGTTGTGGGAGTATGTACGTGTGGGTGAGTGTGTGTGAATGTGTGTATGTGTGAGTATGTGGGTGAATGGATGTATGCATATGCATATTGGTGAAATGTTGGCTGAGTTATCTGTAATATAATGGCCTAAAGAAACACTTAGATCTAGAGTATGACGTCCAGCACTAATTGTCCAGCTAGAATATGACAAGGTGTTTCCTGTGTCATCATATACTGATATTTTCTTATGAAGCAGTGACTCTCTCTCTCTCTCACTCTCTCTCTCTCTCTCTCTCTCTCTCTCTCTCTCTCTCTCCCTCTCATCTTCTGTGTGTAATAGTATGGCTACTATACAGTTGTGAACTAATTGCCATGAGAGTTGCCCCACAAAGTGTAATTTTTCTACAACTATTAGGAGACTTCATTATTATTAATATCAAAAAGAAGCAATTACAAATCATATAATCTAAGCTTCATGAACATATGCCTTCAAATTCACCTGAAGTTAATTTCGCAATTGACACAGTGGTATCATAAGTTCACCATAGTACAGAGCAAAGCATTTTCACCCCAGTGTCTTATCACAACAGTGCTTCCTTGTTCACATGACACATCGTTTTCCACAGGGTAGGTGCACACCTGCTCCACGGGTCGCCTCATTTGGAAACCTGAAAGAGAAACTCTGCCTGGGCCAGCTACTCCTGAGGCCGAGGAATAGAGGAATAGAATTTGGTCAGTGCAGAAAACATGTTTTGACCTAAGTAGCATTAGTTCATGTGCGCTTGACTAAAGCAAGCCACATGGCCAAACACAGTGTCACCTGAGATGACAGTGCTTTCTTAGAACAATGCAGGCTTCCTTGATTCATGCTCCTGATCACAGTCGCTCCCCTTTTATTCTCACAAAATGAATGAGACATCTCGTCCATCTTCAGCACCCAGCTGGAAGAAATCCTGCTTCAGATATCCATGAACAAGCAAAGGGAAACAAAATGTACGAGCTGCCGCGCTCAGAGAACACCGAGTGGCGGAGCAGGGCCAGGAGAGGGTGCTAGCTGTTCCTGTGGGCAAAGGCCTCGGATGGGAAGCACAATAGGGTAGCAAGGCCTAAACTCACTGCAGGAGATTGTGTAGTTGATGGGGAAGACCCAGCCCATGATGGGTGGGACTAGGCCAGGGACAGGTGGATAAAATACAGAATGCTGGTTGAGGAAGTAGGCATCCTTCTGCATACTTGGTCAGACACATTGATCTGGCAAGCAAAGATGGTCCCTCTCTCAGCTGTTGCCATGGATATGGTGTGTTCCTTCAGCCCTGGTGCTGGTGTGAGCGCTCATGTTAAAATGGAAAAAGAACCATAACCGGATTATCATAAGAGAATAAATCTCTTGTTCCCTTAAGCCATTTGATGGTGATTTTATCAGCAACCATGCAGGCGAACCGCAACATGAAGATTAAAATAAGTACCTAAATTAGGGATTTTGCTTATGAAAACTGCTTATGAGTTCATTAGTACATTTATTAATTGGAGTTCTTTAAGTCCTTTAATTCTGAAGTTCTGTATGTGTCTAGACATCAATACCCTGATGCATAGTTGTTAGATAGTTTTCCGATTTTGCACATCACCTCTTCACTTTGCTGATGACTTTCCTGGATGTGCAGAAGTTTATTTTCATGAAAATTCCATTTGCACATTCCTTGGGTCATTTCCTGTGCTATTATAGTCTTTCTCAGAATGAATTTGACTTTCTATATTTCATCTGCATAAATCTAAAATTTACAGCTTTACGCTTTTATTTGACCCAAGTTTGTTTGTTTTTTTCTCTGGGGATCACATCCCTTGATATATAAGTCGTTCTTGGTGGTCGGGACATACGTTGCTTCATTCGCTGTGGCAGTTTTAGTCAAAATTACAAATGAAGCTATAGAGTTTCTTAAAGGCATCACTGACTAATAGATCCACATAATTGATAAGAGATCAGATGCAAGGGCTTTTACACTGAAACACAGGGAATCATCACAGGTGTGGGGCACGTGGGAGGCCAAGAAAGGAGGACTATGAGCTCAAGGCCAACTTGGGCTAAATGCAGAGCCTAGTCTCAAAACAACTAATAAAATTAAAAATAGTTACTAGAAAAGCATTTCTCACATTTCTTAGGACAGCTGTTGCAGTTCGCCTACATGGTTGCTAATAAATCACCATCAAACGGCTTAAGGGAACAAGGGGTCTATTTTCTTACTGAGAGTCTGGTTACAGTCTGTAGTCCAGCTTGATGGGAGAGCATGTACCAACACCAGGTCGAGGGAACTGGCCACACCATTTCTATGTAATGGCTGAGAGACGGACGATCCTTACTTGCTAGACCAGCACATCTGGCCAAGTGTACAAAAGGATGCCAACTTCCTCAACAGACTCTCAGTATTTTATTCATCTATTCAGGGCCTAGTAACCCCGCCTCCCCTCCACACACACATGCACACCATAGGCTAGGCCTTCCCCATCAGCTAGACAATCTCCTACAGGTTTGCTCTGGGCCTAACTCAACCACCAATTCTTTACAAATGTGCCCGGAGCTCAAACCCTCAACCATCAAGTTGACACCTGCACATAACCATGACAACAACATTCATCTTAACTTGTCACAACCTTCACTCTGTCTTCTACTTGATCAAGGAGATGCCAAAATAATGGGAAAATATGTGATCTTTGCCCCCTGGTGGGTGCCCAGGCACTAACTAATGCAGGCATTCTAGGTGGCACCCAGTGGATCATACATCCAAGAGGAATGTGAGAGAGAAAGTAGCTGGAGGAAGGAACCATAGGATGGGACAGGGTGAGTGATGGAGGTAGGTGTTAGGGGATGAAAACATATAGATTCCTTGTTAATATAATTAAACAAAAGTGTAGAATACAACAAAAAAATAATTCTGGCATTTGTATTTCTTTCTTCTAAAACTAATGTTGCATGAGGCCAAGATTTAATTTTAAAAAGTTAGCCCAACATTTTTCTTCTTAGCAACCTTAGTAACCTATGGTCCAAAGGCACATTTTAATTGATAGTGGTGGTGGGAGGAGATACCTCGCCCATTCAGTGAGTACTGGCTTCCTGTCACATCCAGTTGTCCACAGTGCAAATGAGGCTGTCACATCCTCAGTCAGAAGGGACCTTCTAAGTCGTCTGACATGGATGAGCATCCTCACTGCAGTTCAGGAGAGCTTTTTAATTACCAAGATCTATTAATTTAAAGGTTTAATGAGCAATTACATTAAAGCCAATGATAGCACCAAAATGACTCATCATGATTTACTGTTCTGCTCACAGATATGCTCTCTATAGTGTAGGTGGGACTATGATGTAGGTTCAACCCTTATCAATATACTGTTTCATTATGAAATCAATTTTCCTGCTGCCTAAGGCTGTATATTCTAGCTAGTGAGAAGGAGAAAAAAGAAGAGAACTTACACTGAACAAATATCATTAACACAAGGATTTTCTTAAACTTTACTCATCTAATATATATCTAGGTAGCACTACAAGATTGGTATTTTAACCCACATTTTTAAAAAATGAGGACATGAACTCAGATCCATTCAGGACTTCTCCGGGGATTACATAGACAAGTAAAAGAAACTGGATTGAATTCAGAATTAGCTTTTTAAATCTATTAATATTTCCACTCTATCATGGTTTTAAAAATAATATTCTAACTGTATATGGGTATTGTGTCTAAAACTATTATTGAACATTCATTTATATTTCTGTATTTTGATAAATAATAGATGTATATAATAGATATGTATATATATCTCATATTTCAATTTACATTTTAAGAGGTTTGTGTTTTACATGAAAAGACACTTGTTTTTGTTTTAAAAAGTCATAACCTACATGTCTTAGGTTTGGAGATTTGGTAATTAAAAAGTTTTAATAGCTACTCATCTACTTCTGTTGCACTTACATTGCACTTATGATGTCTCATCTCATGAGCGAATGAGGGAAATATATTTGTGACTCCTAGAAATGTCTGCACTTGCTTTCTTTTCCCTTCCATACTTACCCCACTAGCTCATGGATTTCCATAATTGAAAGGTCTTCTGACCACGAGTAAATATGAAGAGCAGGCACCAACAAATCCATAACATGATTGGCTTTCATAGTCCTTGCAATGCATGCTCAGAAAAAAACAATGTCTTTAGACCTGTTCTGTAAACACACTGTGTCTGTTTTATTCACAATAATGCTAATTGAATGAGTTGAATGTATGACCTAAGGGGTCCTCATCCATTTTTGACATTTCGACTGTAAGATTTACAGCAGCTACTATAAACCCAAGAACTCTTAACTGTTGGTAAAGATGACCTTGAAAATTAAATAAATAAATAAACTGATCTCATAGAACCTCCCCCTCTCAAGTCTTCCAAAACATCATTATCTGAGTAACAAACAAATAAAGAAGTTTTTCACTTCTGCCTGTTCTGCCCTTAAGGCGAACTTATGTAATTTCAATAAAATCAGATCTGAACCTGAGAGGTAATAAAAAAAAATCTGCAATGAACATTATAAGAAACCATTCCCTTCCAATTTGCTTCCTCAGAGCCAAGCACAAATGTATCTGTTGGGGAAATCTAATCTCTCTAGAGTACTAGGGTCATCAGCGAGGTCTGCGCAAAAGGCCACATGTTTTATTTTAAATTGGCCCATGGCCCCATCCAGTTAAAACCCTGCAGCTTGCATGCAAGTGCAATTTGACTTGGGCTCCTATTAAACCGGCTCAAACATTTTAAATTGAAAATGGTCATGGTGGAAGAAATTAGAAAATGTGCTCTGAAAATGAAAGTGGTAAAATAAAAACATTGGTTTTCATCATCCCAGCAAGTCCAAGTGTTGAGCCAAGAGGGAAGTGAGCAAAGGCTGTAGGGATAAGAACTGCATTGCCACTTTGTATAACAATGCCAGCCAGTGAGGACTAGTTATAAACCAGCCACAGCCAGTGAGGACTAGTTACAAACTGACTGTTCCTTATTTTGTAAATTACATATGTTGTCAAGTGTAGGTTAGACACTTAGTTTTTCAATCTGACTCCATATTCATAAAAGGAAGTTGTTTTCTTTACTGTATAATATGTGTCAAGATGCCATGTTTATAAAAAAGTCATATGTGGTTGAAAGGAAATTTAAGTCTTGGGCTCACAGCAGGAGAGAGAAGTCCTGGGAATCCCATCAGACCTGACCATCAGAGACCCTCAGGGTCTGCTCTCCTTAGCTGACTGTGGAACAGCAACAGGCTCTGTGGCAGGCCCTATATCAGAAAAAGAAATGGATATGATTCTTGATTTGTTTCAGAAATTACAAATGGGGCAAGACAGGAACCAGAAAAGGAAAGGAAACTAACATGTATTCTTAGCAGTAAGTTATACTGTATAACGTAACTAAGAATGGGGCTCCCACTTCAGAATAGCTTGGTTTTAAAAATGATCAGCGTTGGGCTGGAGAGATGGCTCAGGGGTTAAGACTCTGGCAAGTAGAAGGTCCCAGTTCAGATCCCAGGTCCCATGTAAAAAACACCATGTGGAAACGGTGGCAACCAGCACTTCCGCCCCTAGTACACACACACACACACACACACACACACACACACACACACACACACACACACACGCATGCATGCACGCACGCACGCAATAAATAAATAAATAAATAAATAAATAAATAAATAAAATAAAAACATTTTAAAAATAAATTAAAATCCCTTTCCGCCCACCCGCCCAGAACACGTGCAGCCCAATGAAGACACATTGCACTCCAGGAGGTGACATCCAATACCCATCAGGATGGAGCCAAGGGTGGTACAAGGAACAGCAAAACTGGAAGAAGAAGAAAAAAAAAAAAAAAAGAATAACAAACCATAATTCAGAACATCAGAGACCCTACATTAATTATCAGGAACCAGGCCAGCCTAATCTCTCCCCATCCCAAAGCTCAGGGAAATTTGCGGAAGAGGGGACGGTAAGATTGTAAGAGCCTAAAGATGGGGAGAAGTAGCGATATGCAAGATACTCCACACACATTAGGGCCAAAGTAATCATAATAGGACTTTGCATGACCTGCACAATGACCAACACATCATTGACCCCCCAAAGTCTAGCATGGATCACAGGCTCTAAGATCCTTAGAGGCAAAGGATAACAGCCACAATCATATTCCTATACTAAAGGGAACACAAAAAAGATCTCTAGGCAATGATACTGAGTCCTTACACCTCATCAGAGAGGAGGACCCAGAGGAAAGTTTGACATTCACACTAAAAGATGCTCCAGGAATGTGGGGGTGGGGGGCACTGGGAGAAAGGGAGGGGGGAAAGGAAGGGGAAAAGAGGGAGGGAGCAAGGGGATTTAGGGAGGGGTGGAGGGAGGGAGGGGAATGGGGTACCTATCAAGTTTGTATGAGTAGAAAAAATAAAAAAAAATTAAAATGATCAGCATGATCAATTTGTAGCTTTGTGATCTTGAATAAAGTATTCAACAGTGTTTCAGTATTTTTGCATGTAGAACCAAGTAATAGTAATAACAGTATTCTGAGCAAGGAAGTAGTTGAAGTCTTCGATAAATATCAAGTAGAGATGTTAAAGAAATTGAAGGATGAAAACAACCAAATAAATAGATACCAAAAATTTAAACACTGCTATAGATATACCAATGCTGACATAGTGAGAGGCTAACTCAGTAAGGCACCCAGAATATTTTCACAAGTCAACTACATGTTAAGATCATATACACACACTTAAAAAACCCAATATATATATATGCCTTTTATGTATATTACATATTAATATATTATTATATATTTAACATATTATATTATTATATATTAGAAACAAAATGAAGCTCAAATTTATTTATTAGAAAATAAGGAATATTTAAAGGGAAGTTCGGGCTGGAGAGGTGGCTCAGGGGTTAGACCTCTGCTTTTGAAACAGAAAGTCCTGAGTTCAGATCTCAGGTCCCACTTAAAAATGCCAGATGGTAAAAGATGATGTCCGGCCCTGATGGGTGGAGCATTTTAAATCCCAGAGCAAAGCAAAAAGGAGGTAGAAGCTATCCAGGATGATTCCTGAAGTCACCCTTGGTCCTCCACAGGGACACACAGTGCAGTCTGATACACACACACATTACACACACACACACACACGCACACACACACAAACAAGTAAATAAAGAAAATAAAAGAAGTTCAATATGAAAACAACATACTAAACTTTGAGTGCTATAGCAGTTTAAGAGGGTACTTTTTTTCTCCTCAAGGAATCAATTTTCACCCTTGGGGAGGGTGATATCATCCTTGTCAGGAATGCATGCTCAGACCACCTCTGGTTTATAGGAATTGCAAGACACTCAGGAAAAAATCAAATAGCACCACAGGGATGCAGCCAGCAAAACCAGATGGAATTGCCTGTGCACATTTCTAAGGATATGGTAAAACTGGAATTTTTTTTAAATGTGTATCTTGAAAGAATTAAAGAAAACTGGAAAGAACAAGGACAGAAGTTAAACTTACCTAAACAAATACTGTTTTGTAGAAATGGCATTGCAACCATTAATTTGAAAATTTAATTTAAGAAAAACGAATCCTCAAAAGGCGGAAGATGAAAGGAAACAAATGAAGCAAAAAGAGGAGTGAAATTACAGGACAGATTTAACTTCTATAAAGACAAAACAAGAAAAACACTGAGGGGTAAGGCAGAGATCAAAAGCAAGTCTAAAATCAATACATCAATAAAGTGCAATGTCTAGACAAGAACTGCTGAAAACATGCAGTTCAGGTAATGAATATCATGGCATTCATTTGCTTAAAAATTTTAGATAAAACAGTGATGATCTTGTGTCTAGATTTCACATGTAAATATCTGATGATTGAATGATATACATTATGGGGAAATGAGATTAGGACTGTGTAAGAGGAGACTGCACTGCATATGTCTACAATTTCTAAAGATGCTTCCCAGTTACATGGTGATCCTATTTCATTTTTACACACACACACACACATACACACACACACACACTCGATTATAAATGGCTTTGATAATGACTAAGCATACAATTCAAGAAGTCAGACCAAGAGCAACAAACTCTGGACCAAAAAGGAAAGAAGAAAATAACAAGGTTAGAGAGAAGACCAGCAAAGCTAAACACTGATTCTTTGAAAAGATATGGTGAGAGAGACATATGTATAGTAATATTAAGCAGGAGGAAATGCACATGAAATAAACTAAATATAACAAAGAAAAGCAGCAAAAAAAAATGCAACCCATAGAACAGGATACAGGATGAGTGTTCTAAATAGCCATATGCTAACAGATTGGATAAACCTAGGTGACATGAAAATAATCTCAGAAAACGAAACATATAAAGTTGGGGGAGTGGATATTTTACAAATAAGAAAAATATGCCTAGACTATTTTTTGTTAGACAAGCATAATAATAATCTCAATTCCAATGTCAGCTGAGAACGTGTCAAAAAAAAAAAAAAAACACATATCAGGACTCCTTTCCTTACAAGTGTAGATGAAGTAACTGTTAACCCATAAATAACAGAAAAATCTAGTTTTCCAGAAGACAAGATGGAGTCACAATGGCCAATTATTAACAAGAGGCATAAACACATGTCTTAGAAATGTAAAGAAAGGAGACTGTTTCCATCTGAGAAATTGGGAGCATTGTCAGGAAAATGGCAGGTTTGAAAACAGATTCGAACAAGTGAAATCAAGAGTTGGATTAAGAGAAGTGCTCCAGGAAAGAATGATCAGCAGCACAGTAAAGACACAAGTTTCATTTGACTGAAATGTAAAACTAATAAAGGAGGAAGAAAAACTTCCATAGCAGAGAAACTTAGAGTAACAAATGATTCAAATTGAACCCAGAGAAACTGGAACTACAAAGTTCTTTAAGTCAGAGAACAGCACACCAGAAGCATTAGCTTACAAATATTAATCAAAATTAGGTAAAAAATTTGATTGACCTTCAAAATTAGTAAATAAGAATAATACATAAGGATATCTGCCACACAACTGTTTTATGAACTGCACAAATGCATATTATCCTGATGCTTCACCGACTAATTTGCTTTCCTGCCATTGGGACAGTATTTCAGTCCTAGATTCTAATCTTTCCTCACATAGATGCTGCTTCCAATAATTAGCTTGATCGTGTATTTTTACTCTCATGAATATTAAGGGACATAAACTCATTCTGTATATGTATAAAATTTTCAAAGAAAAAAGAGAGAAAAAAGAGGGATCTATTACTCTCTCTGGCCCAAGATATAACAAGGTCCAAGGGCAGAATGAAAACTACAGGATATCCAATGGGATCAAAGCCGGTTTCTGCCTCAACCTTCCCAAAGTAGGGAAAGAGTATTGTCAGAGACCTGTAAGAAAAGGAAATCAATTGCTGCTTGATAAGCATGACATCAACCCATGGTTTCTACAACAAGAAAAACATAAAAATAGACCAAGGCAAAACAAAGAACACTTAGCCCAATTCAGTCTGTGTAGGAAGACACAAGCCCAGGATCCTGGCTCTGCCACGTACAACCTGAATGATTTGTTCAAATTAGCGGGCTGCTCTCAACCTATTTTTTTCCTTCTACAAAATGAAATTATTATATGCCTCAGAGATCTATAAAGAGTAAGTGATTTATTACATCACTGCCCTATGGATACATTCACAGTCCCTGTAACAAATGAAGCACTCAATAAAAGTCAGTTATTGTCATCAATAGCTTGTGTTACTTATTAACACATGGTTCCTTACACAGATATATGTGCCAAGCTTTGTATAACTTTCTTTGTTTTCGTGTTTGCATTCATGTATCAAATACCAGTTCTTGAAAGCTCTCATAGCTTTGAAATACTCTCCTAATGAAACGATCTCATTTTTAGCATGGATAAGCCCTTGGTGGCTCGCTTTCTGAAGTAACATCTTTCCATCTGCTGCTGACCATCCATCCTGCAACCTTTCCTTCCCACCTTTTGTTCCCAGTTGATGGAAGAGATTGGGCAGCAGTCCCTGTGGGTCCCAGATTTCCAGGATGGTGAATGCTCAGGACCACAGCCAACCTGTCAGCACTTAGCCCAGTCCAGTATCTCCCTCCAAACGCTGTTCCCTCCTGCCACATGTGTGTCACCGTAGTGAGGGAAGCGTACAAATAAAAGAAAATTAGAGTCATCTTCTTTGTAGTTTTCTCCTTTCTCTTCCTTCCTCTTTAAATTATGGCTGTACTCAAAAGGCTCTGGAGAACCAGAAAGAAAGACACAAATGTACTATGATCATGAATTCCTGATGCTCCTACATTGCCCAGCCAGGAGCCTCCAGGGTATAAGTCATTTAGTGATAAAAAGAGAAGGTTCTCACCTTCCTCCATGTACAAAGCCAAAAGGGCAGGACGCCCCAAGCTCCATGAATCCCTCTTCTAGATCGCCTCCTGGGTATGTGTGATTTCCAAATCTCCCTCCTCAAGTGACTTTAAATTGCCCGGAGATCCTGTTGTAGCTTTTCACATAAGTTTGGGGCAACTATCTATGCAGTGTGGACAGAGTAGGATATGTTGACCACGGCGTCCACCCAGATGAATGTCATGAGATATGAAGAGCCAAGTATGTGTGAAGATGGCCCAGGCTGCAGGCCAGAGTCAGTGGGCAGAGGACAGTCTCATCACCCTGCTGCATTCCAACATGGATCTCCGGAGACCTCTGCTCTGCCGAACTCAGCTTTGACCTTCCAGCCACTGTGAAGCGAGGAACAAGGTAGAAGATAGGACATATTTAAGATTTCACCATATCACGCCATATCACGGTAGCACATGCATCTGCCAGAAACATCCTCTACACTGACCTTTCCAGAAAAGCCAAATGGTGATCACAAAGATCGGTAGCCTGAGAGACTTGGGTTGTGAACCTTGACAGGATTAGCCCAACTGGCAGTGTCAGATCAACAAAGCCCAGATAATTCAAACATTTTACAGTGGGGGCTCCTAGCCCATTGATGCGCAAATATTCGTCCTATGAAAGATGAGAGAGTGGATGAACGCAAACTCTCCCACAGGCTTGGACAACCAGAGAAACTTGAGGGCAGCTTTGGCTTGACAGCAGAGTCCTCATGATACCTGCAGGTGCTCCTGTGGGAACCAAGCAAGAAAGCCTCTGATCAGCAGCAACAGCTTTGAAATTTGCATAAAATGCATTAGAAAGCACTAGCTCTGCCTAATGGCACAACGAGGTCCCCACATGTGTGAAGAGCAGGGAAACTACACTTGGAAATAAGTGCCACTTTCGTTCAGCTCCTTGATTACATATTCAAATAAGCGTACACAGCTTTATTTGAATGTGTGATCCCCTGTGAATGAGAACATTCCAACAAACTCATTTGGTCCATTTATTCAGATCTCCGATGGCTCACTCTCGTAAAATGCAGGTAGTTTTTCCCATTTTTCTTCCCAAACCATTAACTAGAAGAAACATAATTTAAAGCATTTTGTTAAAGCAGCACTAAGGATGCTGAGTTATTATTATTTTTTCTTTCTGGTACTGTTCCATTTGGGCTGTAATGCGTAAAATGTACCCTCACAAAAGCAAACATACATTATGCATAATCTCAGTAACATTGTACTGAGTAAAATGCCTCAATGTATGGCAATGAATTTCTTTATGTGCAAAGAGAAATAAATGCTTCCACTAGAATGAAAAGGTGCAGAGCCATGTCTTTGCTGCCCAGGTGGTTGCAGGTTGCTGGGATGGCTGAAAGTAGATAGCTGCTCCTTGATCCTGGTGTACAGGTTCAGCAAGCAAGGCTGGGGGAGGAGAAAATGTCTTGTGGGTATTTGAGCTTTTCTAACCCTTGCCACTGCTCCAGAGCCTCTGATAGTGGGGAGTCTCGTGCTTAGAGCTGTTTCCAAAAAGTTAAGCTGAGAGTAGGGTGGGAAAGATTTGAGGAAGGACTGCTACGCAGGTGAGAAGCAGCCACAGGGAAGGGAAGCCGTCTAAAGACCTGGAAAGGGACCAGGAAACTGCAAAGTAAGGTGAGATGTGCCCACAGGGCTGATGCTGGCCAGGGAAACACAGAATTGGCAAACGGCTACCACTGCCTGCCGCGTGTCCTGGCTACATCCTCATCCAACATCACCTCAGGAGCATCTAGAAATTCAAAATTTTCCATCCACTCTAAACTGACTGTCTCTTCTGCTTGCCTCCTCCTCTGTGACGTAGGAATATGTGAAAGCATCCTCCATCCTAACAAACATTCCATTGTTCTGCATTCCATTGTTCTGGTAAATGTGGGTCTCTTCAATGATCGTTAAACTTTCTCCTCTTTTCCCTGCACATCCCGCCTGACTCTCTGCAAGGTCCTGCACACATTGGCTGATTTTTCCCCATTCATGTCTGGCTCCCACCAGCCTCTCCAGTTACTCCCACATGACACACATCTTTACCTCTCCTTCCTGCCATTTGACCATCTTCCTCCATCTTGGCCAATTGATCTTTGTCTCTCTTGGATATATTCTTAACTAAAAAATCTCTATTGACTATACAACTCGAATATGTGCACTCAGCAGATGATTTCTCTAGTTCCAAAAATCTCACCGAAGCTCCACATTCATACTGCTGTCAGCTAGTGAACTCACTGACATTTCCAAATGAGGGTTTCTGCAGCAAAACCCCCTTCCCAGATTTCTTCGCAGTTTTCCTGCAGTACAGGCTCCTAATAGTCAGAATCAGTCCAGTGAATGAATGATGAGCCTCTGATAGTGGGGATTCATTCACAGAAAATAAAAAACACTATATGAACACTTGGTGCACTGTCTCAAGCATGCTTAGCATAGGCAGTCCTGCTTTCACTGTAAATAAGGGTAACTGGGGCAACTGGCTGCTTTCTGGTTGAATTCAGACCCATTTTCCAGCGGGGAACACATGCCTGCTACTGTAAACCAGACCAAGAATGTGTGGAAGGAGAGGCCATGCACCCTAAGGGGAACAGAGTACTCAAGTTTAATTATAAAAACCTGACATCAAATGACCATGTAAGCCTATCCTTGTACACACGGGATACAGCAGCTGTCATCTTTCAACCAAAAAGCTTCCTATTGCAATGGAAGGTGTCTATCACAGAGAATCACAACTAGTCACTGTGATTCCCATGCCCCAGAGGAAGGTGATTTACTTGTCCTGCTTGGATCTGAACATTTCACTATGGAAAAGAAAAGATCTCAAACGGCTCCACATCTCCCTGAGAGACTGTAGAGAGTTAATGCTGAATGTGAGGAAGGGGATCTAGCTTCCTCAGAGGTATTCCTACCAATACATCATCCATGCTTCAGCAAGTGTTCACGCACATGTCAGTACACTCGACCTGGATGAAACTCATTGGATGAAACACACACAAAGACACGAAGATAGAAAGGGGACCAGCTGAAAGAAGGCTTGTAGTGGGAACAGGCAGGGAAATGGGTAAGGCGGAAATGATCCACTGTACAAAAAAAGTACAAAAAAAGAATGAAGACAAATTAAGAAAATAAGGGGCAGTATTTGGACCAGGACAAAATGGTAAAGCGTGCCTTGGGTGGGAAGAGAGGTGGGACTAGAGACCCTACTGGTGTCAGGTGCTCTGGCATTGAGTGCATTTATGGCCTTATTACCTTTAATTTCTTTATTCTGTTCTGTTACATCTATCAGGTGAAAGATAACTCTTCCTGGAATCCATAGAGCATGTGTGCCATGTACACATCTGCACACACGTGCACATACACACACATATACACTGTAATAGTTACTCTTAACTATTGCTGTGAGAGAACACTCAAAAGCCATGCAACTTAAGGGAGAAAGGGAGATTTATTCAGCTTATGATTCCAGAGGGGAGATACAGTCTTTCATGGCGGAGGCGGCATGGCTTGCTGGCTGAAGCTGGAGTCAGGCTAAGTCACTCCCATCCAGGAGGCTGAGAGCTACTAGACTGCTTGCTGTAAAGGAAGACTTCTCCTGGAGGTAGAGTGGGACTAATCCATCTCAAGGCCCACCCCTTGGGATCACCTTCCTCCAACAAAGCTCCACCTCTCAAAGATGCCATGACCTTGCCACACACAGGAGACTGTGCAAACACATTTCAAACCATCACACACACACACACACACAGAATAAACCCAAAATTTCCAAAGATCAGTTTTATAGTCTAGATGATATAGTTTAGATTGTTTTTACCCATTTTTATAATTTTAATTAGCATATTTATTAATTGTATAACATAACAGGTTTTGTTATGTAGACCGTGGCTCTTGAGTCTTCATTGCATCCTGCTGTGGCTAGTACATCATTTGAGGTATTGCTTATCACTAACTAATGTATGAGCAATCAGAGCCTGCTCCATTTCAGGGTGTTTGCATGCTGGATATTGAGCCCAGGGCCGGGCACATGCTGGACAAGCACTCTGTGCTCAGCCACATGCTGTTTCTGAGCAGAACTTCACACTGCATGTTGTACAGGGAACTTTGCCACCAGCTAAAGGACTGCTAAGCTTGTGGCAGTTACTTTGTATTGTTAAATAAATACATCATTCAGAAGAGCTTTGTCTCTTAAAACTTCTTAACACCCTCAAGCTAAGACTGTACCTTCACTTCCCAAATCCTTCCCCAGCCCCCAATGGCCTGAAGTCTCTAATCTGCAGCTGCTCTGCTCTGCTGCAGGACTTAGTCTGGGAAATGTCATTTGGAATACTCACGTTCATTTTTTCTTTTTGCTTTGTATCTTGAGGCTTCACTTTGCACACAGGAATTTCTTTTGAAGCATGCAATTTGAGTTAAGCAGCTTCAGCTAGGCTTGGCATTGTAAGCAAAGAATCCAGCCCAGGACTTTTAAAATGTTAAGAGTTTCTGTATATAGAGTGAGTGATGAGAAATGATTGTCCAACTTTACAAGAAAAAAATATACAGGAGAGTCCACCAATTAATTGAGTCTAGCACAAATCAGATGAAGCAACAATACACTTGGCTGAATAAAATGTACAGGGTTTCAAGAGTCTGTACTGGCTGTACTGGATTTTCATACTTGGGCCCAAATAAATAAGTAGTCTGAAGTTTGAGCACAAATACATTAACAATATCTTTCTTGTATTTCGCTGACACAAATAGAGAATGTAAAAAGGTGAATCAGATGCATTGTGTGTGTCTGAATTAATCTTTGGGCAGGCAAATGGTTTTTACTTTCATGTGATTTCTTTGAATTTTTTTCACCTCCAAATCCAGCTAAGTTAAAATTTATGCCCTTTGTAAGTTATGTTTGCATTCAGCCATAAAGTTATCCTTTGAAACAACCAATCCCAGGCTTGGGGAGAATGAGAAACAGGCAACTCGGCAACTTCCACGTGCCTTAGTGATAGAGGACTGAGCTACCATGGAGCTGGTGTTCTGTAGAACATTGACATTCTGCAGTTTTCAAAGCATAGGCATGTGAAGACAGGGCCCCTGTCCTGTGAATCCTCATTTCTTGATCCCTAAAATCCAGGCAATGCTCAAGGGAAGAATTTTGGGTACTAACAACACTTGGACTAATCATCAAAGTAATGCACAGCTGAAAATTCTCCCAATTGCTTCCCACTGTATATGAGTATGAAATTTAAATTCCTTGGCCTGATGAATTACTGATAAGCACCCCCTCTACCTAGCACCACGTCTCCCTGTACTTCTTTACAGATACTTGTAAACTTCAGAAGCTAGTGATTCTCCCTGATACCCCCAACACACACACTCAACGTGGCTGAGGTTCCAAACATTCTGCTGCCAAAGGCTTTGCTGACACTTTAGCTGGCTTGGACCCCTTCGTCCTCATGGGAGTCCAGCAAACCGCACACACTTTCGAAGGTCTTCAGGCTGAGCACCCCATGGGGCCTTCCTATGATGCTTTCCAGCCATCAAAGAGGTGATGTTGCCTTGCTTCCAACCAGACTCTGCATATGTTCTTATAATGACATCAATATCATTGCATTGCATTCATTTATTTACATACCATATGCCATATGAAATACAGACTGAGGACAGACATCAATCCATCACTATGAGTGACAGGATACACCCATAATACATGACATAGTGATTACCACTTGGCTTGTCATAATGGTAGATTATAAATGGTGAATGAATGAACATAAATAAACTTTGCTTCACCACTAAAATTACAAATTAAAAGAAGTTGCAGAGCAATTTTCTCAAGCAGCTTGTTAAAATTGTATTTGAGGGTGACAGCGACTCAGTAGTAGAGTGCTTGCTCAGGATGTGTGAAGTCCTTGGTTCAAATCCACAGCACCAACTGAGGGGGAGTGATCTCACCAGAAGAGGAGGGCATAAAGTCTGGCAGATAAAAAGTACCATTTTGCAAATGGGTGATAGACCCCTCCCTCACTGTGGTTTCCCACTTTAATACATCTACCTTTGAATCTGCTTTTATCACAAGACTCTAACAGCTTTTTGTCTCTGGCCAGGGGGTAACATACAATGCCCACCAGGATGGAGTGAAGGGCATTGCAGGAGCAGCAAAACTGCAAAAGAAAATCAACAAACCACATCCAGAACTTCAGAGACTCTATATCAACCACCTAGAACTAGGCCAGCTTAGTCTCTCCCCATCTTGAAGCTCAGGGAAATTTGCGGAAGAGGGGGCGGTAAGAGTGTAAGAGCATAAGGATGGGAGGAGCAATGATATGTAAGATACTATATACTAGTTAGGGCTGAAGCAATCATAATTGGACTTTGCATGCTCTGCGCATTGTCCAACACACTGTTGACCTCACAAAGTCTAGCATCTGCTAAAGGCACCAAGATCCTTGGAGGCAAAGGATTGGCAGCCACAGCAGTGTTCCTATACCTAAGGAGAACACGGGAAAGGGTTCGGGAAAGGCCACTGGGTCCTTGTACGTCATCGGAGAGGAGGGCCCAGAGGAAAATCAGACATGCACAAGAAAGGACTCTCTGGGAATTGGGGTGGGAGGCACTGGGGGATGGGGAGGGAGAGGGGTGGGGAGGGGGAGCAGGGGGTACGGGGGGAGGAGGAGGGAGGGAGGGAACTGGTGTACCTAATAAGTTTGTATGAGCTGAAAAAAAAAAAAAAAAAAAAAAACAAATCCACAGCACCATTGAAAAATCTACTAGAGGGCTAGAGAGATGGCTCAGGGGTTAAGCCTCTGTCTCGAAAGCAGAAGGTCCTGTGTTTGGATCCCAGATTCTATGTAAAAAAGACAGACAGAAATGGTGATGGCCTGCGCTTCTGGCCCTAGAAGGTAGAGTCTGGGAAACTCCAGAGTAAAGCAAACAGGAGATAGAACAATCCAGGTGATTCCTGAAGTCACCCTCGTAGAGGCCCAGCACAAACAGTGCCCTCTGATACACACAGACACACACACATACACATACACACATTATTTTAAAAGTAAGAAAAAATAAAAATAAAAAAGCTACTAGGATAGATAAGACACAGTTTAATTCTAAAGGCCAAGCATCCTTTCAGCTGAGAACAAGCTGTCTAATACATATCCTGAGATCAATATACCCAGGAACGATGCTCTTAAAGTCAGGAGGAATAAACACAAGAGCCATCGTCTTATTCTCTCATGAAAACCAATTATTTAGACAATTCAATTCTTTTAAAGGGAATTAAGCTCCTTATGGAAAGGAATTTTCCATTTAATGCGTGCTTGTTTAAAATACAGATAACACGACTGAGGAGATGGCTCAGTGGATAAAAGCACTGCTGAGCCAGCATGAGGATCTGGCCTGGCCATGTAACAGCTGTGCAGTGACCAGCGCCCAAGGAGGCAAAGACGGGATCACCGGGGCTGGCTGGCCACTGGCTGCCAGCCTAGCTAACACCTGTGAGCTCCAGGGTCAGCAAGAGAGTCTATGTCAAGGGAACAACGTGGAGAGTGACAGAGATGACATCTGACATCACCTCTGGCCTCCATAGTGTTCCAGTGTTTGAGCATCTACACACACGCACGTACACACCACTATACAGATACACACTCACCACTGCACACCCTCACCACTATTCACACATTCACCACTGCACAGACACACACACAGAAGAATGTGCGCGTACACACACACACATGTGCATACACACACACCACTGCATACACAAATATACTTACATGCACGCAGTCACACATGCTCAGTCACACATATACATTCATATGCACACTCACAGTCACACACACACTCAGTCTCACACACACACAGAGTCCACTGATGGAGCTGGAGTCTTTGGAGGTCACAGACAGCATTTCCTGCAAGTTTCTGCATGTATTCTAAGATTTGACACTGACTTGTCTGCAACTGCTGGATGAAGATGCAACCAGAAACTGCTAGGGCTGGATTGCTCCCTTCTCCAGACAGTTCTTAGAAATGCCTTCCTTCTCTGCTCCAAAGCTAACAGCCCAATTACGCGTGACATTCTGACCCGCAGATCATATTACTACAAAGTATATTTTTGGAAGTTTGCTTTGAAAAAAATACTTGAAAGTAACAGTTAATCCAAATATTTGATGGTTTATGTGATTATAAGTCTAAGCTCTACTGAGAAAAACCTATGCACTATACCACCAGCATTAACATACTGCCAAGATCAGTTCTTGCCAAACAAGTTCATTTTCCATATAAATCATATATAATAAAAAGAACAGATAATATGCAAACTGTACATAATTATGATAGAATTAATATCAGTAAGTTAATCAATGTAAGATTTTTTTTCTGTAAGTATGTAGCACCTATAAGAATGTGCCTATCAAAGTAACATTATTATGGCATTTTCCACAAATTTACACAAATGCAGAAGGATTGAATAGTCCTCATACACACCCAGTTTTCCAAGACATTTTAGCTTGGTGAGCCCTGCGGTCCTCAGATCAGGCAACAATTGTGTGTTGTGACTATTGTCTGCAGCACAGCACTCTCTGAACTAGACCCCTCTTAAAAAGCATAAGCATTTCTATTGGCATTGACAGTGACTCTAGGGTTCCAGCAATGGTCTTTTCTGAGGCTCAAGCCGTAGCTACCCCCAAACTACTTCCAATGCAGACCAATGGACACCACTTGTCTCATTCACCTCATCTGAAAAATGGGCTGCACTTTAGGGGCACCTGAAGTACCAAGTTTCTCTCTGCCTTTTCTCTGACTTCATTGGCAGCTAGATGCATCATTCCCTTAGGAAACCATAGAACCAAGAAGAGAGGCGTTAGGTGAAGCTATGTAGTAACAATGGGGTTGTAATCAGCTCTGCCCTTTTGAGACGTTCGCTACTGTTTTCAGAACTTCTACCTGACTTAAGGTAAACATATTAAATGCTTACCTTGTTGCGAAGTGTGGCTGCACGGTGCACATGCACATTCACAACCAAACAGCTTAAGGCAATGAGGGGTTTTATTCTTGTTCACAATTCTCGGCAACAGTTCTCAACCCAGTTTGGCAGGAGAGCTCATACCAACCGCAAGAGCTAAGGGAACTAGGCACATGGTATCCACAGGGATTGCTGAATAGGAGTCTGCAGAAGTAGAGCACACAGAGTCCATAGAAGTATGTTGCAGTATCCCGAGGTACTTACTGCCCAGGGAATGTGGCACCCACCATGGGCTGAGTCTTCCCACATCAATTAGACACTCTCCTGCAGGCTTGCTTAGGGCTTGCTTTAACCATCACTCTGCACAGATGTGTCCAGAGGCCGGTCTTCAACTGCCAAGTTGACACCTATAGCTCTAACTAGCACACTTCTATGACTCTTTGACACCTATGAAAATTTAAAAACAAATGTTCCAAAATAGCTGCTGCAAATCCTCCTTCATTATATTTCCATTCCTTGATAAAAAGTTTTTGTCAGAAAGTGTTAACCAGTAGCAACAATATGTTAGTCAAGAAAATGTTGCTCATTTTCTTGCTGTGAATTTACTTGTGGATTCACTCGTTATTAAACATATATTATTAATTGATGAAATCATGCTTTCAGGAGGCTGGGGCCCGTGAGAGTCAGGGGAGGGTTTTCCTTCTTTATCTTTCTGAGGCTGAAATTTGCTTGATATGTTCAAATGCAGCCCTGTGCATGAGCACTGTAGCCCAAAGAGAAGTTACAAGCAATGACAGGTAAAGTGGAAGACTGGCAAGAGAGTGGGGGCAGATAATGCTCATGTCACATGATAACCTTGGGCTGTCACATGAGAAAGTTTGAAGACTATGGACAGTTCTTGGGAGAGTTCTGAGTGGAAGGGCCAGAATCAGTCTTAAATTTTAAACGAGTCATTCCAAATTCATTTAAACAATTACACATTGGACTGGTAGAGAAAGGAAGATATGTAAGGTTGGAGCAATGTAGTAGTAGTAGTAGTAGTAGTAGTAGTAGTAGTAGTAGTAGTAGTAATAGTAGTAGAAGAGAATGATGGGGTGTTTCTTTTCGCTCCATCTTCTGCTGCTGTAGTGAATACATGACCCCCACAACCTAGGGGAGCCAGCGAGTTTTTATTTCAACTTGCTGAGGATGGTGGCAGCACAGTTACCAGCAGAAGCCAAGGGAACTGGCCACACCATACCCTAGGCAAGGACAGAAAGAAGGGCAAGGACCAGTGCATATCCTCCAGCCTAAGCTGCCAGCCAACCAAATCCTGAGCCAGTTCTGCACATCATATTCACCTCCTCAGGGTCCCACTAATTATGGGTCTTCTTCCCACATCAGTTAGGCAGTTAAGACAATCTTCAGAACTGTCCTAATTAGATATGCCCCATAGGTATACCTAAGGCTCAGCTCCCAAAGCACCAAATTCACTGCCAAGGCTATCCCAGGTGGCAAGTCCCCCAAACTGACTACTGGTGCATTTTAAAAGGCAAAACCACTAATACTGTTGACAGCTTGGAACAAATATAAGAAAAAGGACAGTCAAGAGTGCTTCCAGCCTTTAGATTAAAGCATCTAAAACATTAGAATTTGCATTTACTATGGAGAAAAGCTGTGGAATGACCAAGCTTTAGGAAGATGAAGATTTTGGCTTTGGACATAATACAGTTGAGATACTTATTAGACACCCAAGTACAGATGTCAGTTTGACTCTGGAGTTTCGGGGAGGTTTGCACTGCGAGGCAGGAATAAGAGGGAGTACAGCAAGATAAAAGAGGTCTGCAGTGTGGATCCGGAGTTTTTTGGTATTTGGGATTTGGGGAGATAAACAAAGCAAAGGAGTCAAAGGAAAAGTGTCAAGGAAGGCGAGAGCTGTGGTACCCCGAGTAAGCTGCATGAGGGAGGCCTTGTGATGAGCTAAATACTAACACTTAAGCTGAGAAATGCCCAAGACAAAGGAACAGTAATGTCGCTGGTGATCTTGAGAAACAGGTTCAGAGGTGACATGAACCAGAAGTCTGACTCTAAGTGGGTTCTAGAGCTTGAAGAAACTGTGAAGGGTGACATTATCTCTGAGTTACAAGAGGGGAACAGAACAATGGAACTGGATGAAGATGGAAGATGGCGTCAGAGCTCTTTTGTTCTCTCTCTCTCTCCGTTTAGAGAACAACTACTTGTGGTCTCTGCTCTTTGTGTGATCTTATAAACAATACTAAATTTGCTACAAAGATTAGCAGCCGAAGACTGAGTGAAGAGCTTGAGAGTGAAATTAAACCACAAAGCCACAGAAAATGGCAAAAAGTAAACTGCTTCTACGCTTTTTCAGGAAATGGGTCTAAGAGGTGGGATTTGTCAAAGGAACATGGTAAGTAGGGGAGAGGAAACTGGACATGTTGCACAGGCTACAGGCCAACAGAGTTCAAGGCCATAGATAAAGGTGGGCGCCAGTGGGACAGGATCTTGGGAAGCGTCTCCAAGGGGGATGTATTTTCAATGGAAGAAGGAACTGAGAAAGGACCAGATGGTACTAGAGGCTGGGAGAAGAGAAAGAACAACATGGAAGACATCTGGGAGGTGTGGTTATAATCTCTTTAATATTTGTGGTCATGACTTTATATGGACCCCAAGGGAAAGGGTCAGAACTGCAGGGAGCAGCAGGTGTAGTTAGACGGTGGAACAAGGTTCAGAAACAACCTAGAGCTAGTGCCCGGAGTGCTAGAGGCCATGTTTAAGTCTTTGAACTTGTACCTAAGGACAAGTAAAGGGTCAAGAGGGGTAGGTGACCCTGTATTCCATGTAAGATAGTAGCATAATACAATGGGGTTTGCAAGGCAAACAATGCTCACATGGAGAAAGAGGATGGACTAAAAATTCACTGAGAAATATGGCCAAACTTAAAACTAGAACCAGAAAATAGTTTGCTCAGTAAAACTAAAGGAAAATTGTTGAAAAAAACACAGGAGGGCTGGTGAGAGGCTCAGTGGGTTGAGTTGGATCCCTGGAAAACCGCATGGTGCATGTGTGTGCCTTTCTCTTTCTCAAATAAATAAATCCATCTGAACCCATCAGAGCCACCATTGAACGTTTTATCCTTGTGGAGTCTTGTATCTGGGGGAGGAGTACATATGCGCGCATGTGCATGCACATGTTCATATGTAAGTGTTCCTGCGAGTGTACACACACACATCAGGGCATTCACGTGACAGATGGTCAAGAGCAACCTGGAGAGTCGTTCCTCACCTTCCACCTGGTTTACAAAGGTCTCTTGTTCGCTGCTTCAGACACAACGCTAAGTGGTCCAGGAGTTTCCCAGAATTCTCCCTTCTGCCTCCCTTATGCTGGAGAGGTGCTGGGATTACAGGTGCACGCTCTTGTGACGAACTTTAAGCAGGTGGGATCTGAACTCTAGTCTAGTGTGTACAAGTACTTTAGGCCAATGGCCCCTTTCACCAACCTTTCTACGTGGACTTCTTTACTTTCCTGAATTTGAACTGTTTCAAGGTCAGCAGAGAGAAAAACTTATTTTTCTGTGATTTGACATTTCAAATAAAAAAGGAGAAAAATATTTGAATAAATGATCTGTTATTATGGAAAATGTGCATTTTATTCTGGACATAATACATAGTTTTTGTTTCTGACTGACTCCTAAATCAGATAGGCTTTTAAATGACAAAACACTGCACATTTTCACAAACACAATAAAAATAGCAAGGAATGAAAAGTTATTAGACTATAACATCATGAACTAAAGACATAAAAGATTTAATTTCCAGTAAAATATGAAATAAAGGTTTTGAGAACATTTTTTTCACTTTGATGACTATTCAAATTAATTCATGTTGACTCATAATTTATCCACTATTTAAGAAATCCCATCTTAATGACAATTCTAAATAAAAACGCAATTCAAGTCTGGGAAGCAGTAACTGATTTTTCTTCTAGTAAATTGATCCTGCTCAAAGTGGAAAGAATGTCAGTTTTGTAAGATGCAATTTCCACCAACGCTGCGATGTGACAGCAAATGGCGGAGCGAGTCCTGGACACCTAGTCATTTCCTAGAACCAGAGAAGTCTCTTTCAACTGCAGGTCGTGTTCATCTTTAGAAATGTCCTTCTCATGCTGCTGGACACAGGGTCTTGCTGTGTGGCTCTGGCTGACACAGAGCTTACTAGGCAGCCTAGACTGCCTTTGAACACAGCAATCCTCCTGCCTCTATTCCCAAGTGCTGGGAGCACAGGCCTGGGCCACCTGCCTGCTCTCCCCTCACCCCCAGGCCTTTCATGCTGGGAAGTCAGCGTCCCAGTGCTCATTTTTGTTGCTACTTCAAAACATGCACCCATTTTAGTTGTGACTTAGGATCTGGCTTTTCTAGACAACCTTGAATCTAAAACTGCTTTAATTATTTGCTTCAGTTTGTTAAGGAGAAACCTAAGTAACTAAACATATAGATTTCAAATTTACTTGTTACAGACAACAGGTCTTTAGCAGCCAGCATGTTATTTCTTCCAAGTTAGTAAAAGATTTTTTTTTTTTAAACTGACTTGACAATGAAGTTAACTTTCATGGACATTTTATTTATTTATGAGGAATACCTAGAAAATGAGAAAAACTTACATTGAAAATCCAGCCTTTATTTACCATTAACTTAAATGTTTCCTTGTTCTGTAGGCTTATTCTAGAATATCCGTTGTAAAATCACTAAGTTTATATCTGCTTTCAAATGAATATTATCTAAGTCTTTAGTTCATTCATAGTGGGCATTTGCTTTGAACAAAATTAAATTTCTCTGGCTCTTTCAGGAGCATAGAAAAATCAAGTAACTTTCCTGTGCCCTGTGTTTGAGTCCATGCCAGCACTACCCCTGCACTTCCTCCCCTGGACGCACGTGGCACCAGTCTGAAAACTACCACCAGCTAAGCACCTGACTATCAACCACACTCTGCAAGCAGTGCTTGAAATACAGAGTGAAAACCCAAGTTCAACAGTTTAAGGATCATACTAGACATGCGCTTCTGTCTGCAGAACTTAAATGAAGAAAGAGCAGGGAGAGCCAGTCTCCTATAAAGTAGTGATTTCACCACTAGTAAGAGGGACTGAGCTTTCAAAGAAACGTGGGGTGCACATACACACACGCATGCATGTATGCGTGTGTATGTGTTCTCAGGTGCAACTAATTCTAAAATACAAAATTTATGAGGAAAAACAGTGTTTTGATCAGTGTGTAACAACACAGAGAAATGGTATTTGGCTCAGAATGACAGGCTTTGAAAGTCAACTTCTATTTTACCCAATAAAGCTCTGTCGTTTCACGGGGCTGGAGAGGTGGCTCAGCAGTTAAGCCTCCGCCTTGCAGGCGGAAGGTCCTGAGTTTGGATCCTAGACGCCACGTATAGACGCCGGGCGGAAGCGGGGGCTTTCTGGTCCTGGTACGGCGGAGCCTGTGAATCCCGGGGCAGAGTAAATAAGGAGGAGGTGGAGGCAGGTCCATGGTGGTTTCCAAATTCGTCTGGTTCTACACACACACACACACACACACATATACATGCACACTCGTGCACGTACCATACATGCACAATTGAATAATAATAAAAAAAATTTTAAAAAGCTCTGTCGTTTCACTAAGAAGTTATGCTAAAACTTTCTAATAAAAGTAAAGGCCTTCTATTTTAGAATGAAATTATAGCCACTGCCTGGCATCATGAATTCACTCTATAATTCTGACACATTAATGAGGAAATAAACTTTTGACATTCTTGGCTGCTAAATTTTGCAAAAAATAAATTTAGATGATCAAGGACACTAGCAACTGCAGCAGTTAAAAATGCAACTAGTGGACATAATATTTATATTCTAAACAACCCCATCTCCTGCAACAGGGAACTGCTTCCTGGGCAGCCTCACAGCCTCCTTGGCATAAGTATGGTGTCACATCACTCATGCTGATGACATGCGTATCTACGCCACTTATCCTGATGATGACATGTACAGAAGACAGATAGTGGGCATTGGAAATCACTAAAGCCACAATGACAGTGTGACCTTAGAAAAATTGTTTCAAATGGTACATTCTTGAAATGAGAAATCATAATTTGTTGGTAGCTACATTTAATTAAGAATGCATAAAGCACCTGCTTTTCAAGAAGGCCCAAGTTCACATGCTAGAACCTGTATAAAAAGTCAGGCAGGATAGAATGTAATCCCAGTACTGCAGAGGCAGACAGGCAGATCCAGGGGCAGATCAGTCTGCCCAAGGAGCTCCAGGCTAATGAGACACCTGTCTAATAGGGGTGGATGATGGTACTGTAATAGCCAGGGTGTCCTCTGGCTGCCACATGCACATGTCACCTATACACACATACACATATGCATGTGCCACCTACACACACATGCATGTGCCACCTATACACACATGCGTATACCAACTATCCACACACGTGCTACCTAGGCAAACACACACATGCCCTCTTTACATAAACACAAACAACACACATTCACACACAATATGAAAAATATTAAATACTTAGAAATTAAGAGCCAAAGTGGAAACAGGAGACACACACTAGAGAAAAAATGTTATGAGTATAAAGAAACAAAGATGGTTAGTATTACGTGGGGAGAACTGCAGAGGAAAAAGAGCTGGAGGAAGTGAATTAAACAGGAACTGTCATAGAAATGCCATAGAATTACTTAATATACTTCCAATTCCTGTATCTGGGACTATATCAAAAAATAAATCAATGTAGTGTTAAATGAGACAACTAGGTGTTTTTTTCTGTTGCTGTGACATATCTCGAAAAAAAAACTTAAGGGAGAAAGGGCTTATTTTTGCCCACAAGGTCTGTCATGGCAGGAGTCCAGGCAGTAGGAACTTGAACAGCGGGTCACACACTATGATCCCAGTCAGAAAACAGGAAGCTTGAACGTACTCAAGTCCTCACACGTCAAGAATGCAATGAAGACAGCATCTCATGGATAAGCCCAGAGGCCTTCATCCAGATTCCCTCCCATGTGCTGGACACCCACATCCTAGGATCAAGTGATAATTAACCCTCAACATCACAGGGCCCTTACCAATTTTGACTCGTGTCCCTGGCATGGTATGGATGGCAATGCCTATGTTGAGTTCTTGTTCCCAGATGGTGATAGTCCTTCGGGAGATGGAGCCTAGCTAGAGGAAATAACCCTAGGCCTGCCATGTCACATCCATCCCCATGCTTCCTGTCCCTCATGGGATGAACTTCTGCCATGATTTTCTGCCAAACCCACGGGGCCAAGCAACCATGGACCGAGTCTCTGATTGCACCAGCCAAAATTAACCTTTCCTCTTCTAAGGAAAGTCCAATGAAGTCAACTAATGCGGTTTCTGTAAGAGATTAGGACATACATAGAGAGGATTTGGGGTCACAGGAAAAGTCTACAAACTAGAAGGGGAGAGGTCCTCAAAAAACACCAACTCCTCAGAAACTTAGATCTCAAGAGTTATTTTCTTCAGAATTATGAGGGAATAAATTTCTCTTTAACCAACTCAGTCAGTATCCCAATGCCTGAAGCAGCTAACACTGAGCCGAACAATCACTCACAAGAAAGCCCAACACTCACTCGTACAACAGCAGTTCCCAAGTCTCTGCATGAGGTTCCAACTCTAGAGCAGGAGAGTCGCAGAAACAGTTTAGTTTAGATCCTTGTCCCCAAGAGTAATAATAGCAAAAGCAAAGCATGTCAGTTGTTAAGTAAACAAAAAGGGAGGAGGATGAGTGTTGGGTGCTCTTGCAGAAAGTTGTTTCTGATGTCTCACTCCTGCTTTCAACCTGCCCTTTCCAAGCATCCAGTGGACATGCACAAGAGCTCCCCTCATAGACACCCCCTTCCCACCATGGTCACAACTGAGTCACAACCATTGAATCTGCAATACACTGCCTCCACCTGTCTTCCAGTATTTTTAAGAAGATGGAAAAGCACAGAAAAGACACCTAGGCTGGGGCTAAACAGAGCAAGATGCTACTCCTAAAATGAGAGCAACAAAAGGTTTCCCATGGTGGTAACGTTTGCTCATGGTATGTGCATGTATGTGTGTAAGGAATTAGTAAAAGGACCAAAAGAGGAAGAGAGGGCAATGTAAGTCTGTGCCTTGACAGCAGAAGAGACTTCTCTGGAGAAGGCAGTCAGCCAGAGGCAAGGCAGCAGGACTGGGAGGGGACAGATTAGAACAAAGTATAATGACACATGTAGAAACGCCAAAATAAAATCTGTACTTAAATGTTAAGGAAAAAGTGAACAAAAACTGTTGCACGTCAGGGAAGAAGACAAAAGCACCGTCCTTCGCTCTTTCTTCCCACCTTCCACACAGATCTCAAAAACACCCCCGAAGCTTCTGGCTTCCTAGGCTTCTGAGCAGTCAACGTGTCCAATGGAGTGAGAGGACAGGCCTAAGGGCCCAACAGGCTCATTGTCCTTGCAACACTGCAGAGGCACAGGATGGGCCTAGGCTTGCAGGAATCTCGAAGGAAGGCATGTACCACCGTCAGTTTGCAGAATCTTGAGAGAAGTTATGCACCGCTGTCAGCTTGCAGGAATCTCGGGGGAAGGCATGCATCGCCGTCAGCTTGCAGGAATCTCGAGGGAAGGCATGCACCGCTGTCAGCTTGCAGGAATCTACAGAGAAGGCATGTATCGTCCGTCGGCAGTCACAGGCTCCCTGCCTGGTGCTGAGGGTTGAGGGCCACAGGGAGAGGCACATACCCAGCGCTTTCCTGAAGATGCCCTTCACAGCAGCTTGATATCCCCTTTCACATGAAGCAGTACTTTTCTTCTAATTTCCACTTGGGGTTCTTTCTAATCTTCCCATCAAAAAATGAACTAAAAGGAAAAGCTCCCACTTAACTTAAAATGTGGGTAGGTCTACATTGTACTTACTTCATAATAGTTTCACAAGATTTCTTTCTAAAATTCGGATGTAAAATGAACTCCTCTGGGTGACCAATTGGTATGTGTATTGACTCAACCACAAACAAAATAGGAGGATACATGCACTTCTTTTCAGTTCAATTATTCTCTCTCTGTTGACATTTACAAAAAACACCTGAAGGGATTCTGTCCTAACATTTCAATCCTAATGGAAAAAACACAAGCATGGAACCTTATACATTAATTATGTAAGCACACTTGATTACTAAGAATATGATTGTAAATACAATACTGATTATCCAGGAGACAGAAAACTGAAAAGGTGGTTAATGGTGGAGGCTTTAGCTTTAGCAAGCATTGCTTACACAACGCTGACCAGCAGGCCCTTAAGGTTTTCTACAGTGGTTAGATCTAGCTGTGCATCAGGATGACTAGTTCTAATAAGGTCTTCCACCCAGTAGGTATGTAATCATTACTTAGTTGCTGACAAACTTAGCACTTGATTTTCCCCATAAGTAAAACAGTAGTAACAAAACCTACTCACATATAGTTATGAAGATCAAATAATATGATAAATGTGAAATATTTAGGCTGAAATACAGCTAGTCCAACATAAATAATCTTGGGCAAGACATACAAAGGACTTACTTAAGGTTAACTGATTAAATATATTTAAGAACTTTGCTATTCTCAAAATCGTAAATATTAGGATAGCATATTTCCCTGCATACTTATAAGAAAAATGTGCTTCACCAGCTGTCATGTCTCACTTCAGAAGACTGTCTTCAATTCGACCTAGAAGGGGTTATTTTGGCTCATAGTTTAAGGTTACAGACCATCATAGTAGGAGGTCATACTTCGTCTGCAGGCCAAGACATGGAAGCAACGAATCTTGAACCCAGCTTACTTTCTTCTTTTCTAACAGCCTATGGAGTCCAGCCTGGGGAACAGTAACACCCACAGTGGCCAGGTCTTCCAAGCTCAATGAACTTAATTAAGACAATCCCCTGAGAATGCCCGCAAGGTCTGTCTCCCAGGTGACTCTACATAACACCATTATCTTTGGAGAGCTGAGATAAATCATCACAAAAACATCTGTGTGCACACAAGCTTTGAATGCATCTGTTTCCTACTTTGTGAGGGTCTGATGTAGTATGCAAACCTAACCTTTCTACAGATTTTGAATACTAAATTAACAATGTAATGCTGGCAAACTTGTATCTGAAAATGTATTCAATCTATATAATAGCAACCAATATGCCCAAATCCACTTTTTAAAAAGTCAACCCATTGAAATTGGAGAACCCTTTAATTGTACAATTGAAGGCACAATGAAAAAAAATGGTTTTGGAACCCAAGAGATGGCTATGAATCAGACAACATAGTTATTGACATACTAAATACTTGGGGAAAAATGGAAATGAACATTGGTAACAAATAGGAAAGGTTCAGAGTGAATCGGGTAAGTGGCTTAAGAGTACTTAAATTCTTTAAAATATCATTTATTTGAGCGGAAAAAAAAAAGAGTATGAGCATACAGGCAAGTACCCATGCCACAGTGCATGTACAGAGACCTAGAAGTCAGCTGTTTAGTTTCCCAAAATGTTGCTGTAATAATAGCTGACTCACACAGACAGTTCAAAGTACTTACTTAGGGACAGAAGAGAAACTGAAATAGAGGCATTTTTCTTTAGAAAAGCAAATCTTATAGATCAACTTGGCTTTTTAAACAATGCACATGACACTGGATTTAAAAAAAAGAGGAAAACAAAAAACAAATGCAGCACACTGTCAGGCTCTTAAACATTCTGTAACTTATCGTTTATTGTACCAACATGACAAATGGCTCTATCAGCATTTCACTCATGCACTGGATAACAATACTTCATTATTACAAATGCCACTTGATTTTCTAGGCTTGAAATAATTCAGCATGCTTATAAAAATTATAAAACTTTTTCACTGAGTACCTAATTTTATATTAATTTACACACAATTTTTACTGTTAGTAATGGAAACAATGACATTGCTTTACTTCTTGGTATTTAACAACAACTAGACTAATTCCCCAAGACATGCGCTACCACCAAATAAGAGATTCTGTCATCAATATGATGGTGTTGGCATCTTAATATATTATGTGCACACTTTAAATTAAAAAGACCTAAGATAAAAACAAAGAAGAACCAGACGTTCATAAAAAAGGATATAAATAGCCAAACACTGACACATCAACAATGAAACAAATACAAATTCAAAATGACATCACCTTTCAGTTATATTGGCAAAGATTAAACACACACACAAAAAACACGAACAACAAACAAAAACCCTCAAAAAACAAAACCAAGAAAATACCTACAGTTGACCAGGGAGCAATAGGAGGCAGTAGTCGCACACGCACACATTAACTGAATCTTAAACTGTATAGTCCTTTCCAGAGCAAAATGTAAAAAACAAGCTCTCCACCTTTATTCAAGCCCTTTTACCCAGCTGTCCCCTCCTGAGAGCTCTTGAAAACACAGGCTACTCCTCAAACGTCACTGTCAATGCTTACAGTCATAACACACAGTCACACTTTCTATCCAGAGAAGATATACACAACATGGTGCCTTTTGCTCAGTCAAGGCAACAAACTTTAGTTCAATGCTATGCTGCCAATCCTGCCTTAGCTTTTCCCTTTTTACTTTTCACAGTAGTAAAAATGTCAGATGCAGGCTTTCTTCATGATCAATCAAGTCTTAATTGATGGAGGGAAATCTTTGGGGTTTACTGAAACTTCCACAAAGATAAAACAAACATCACAGTTTCAATGAAGAGGTAAAACTGGAAGAGAAAGCAGCAGTTCCTGTGATGGAATGAGGACAAGGCCAAGGCAGAGACAAGAAACAAAAGTGTTCTAAGCTGTGACATGCAGGATGGCCTAGAACGAGCACCCTTGGTTACACAACCCATTCAAATCTGGACACTGTCAACTAACAGGCATTAGTTACCCAAAAGAGTAACTCAGAACAGTAAAAGTTTATGCAACAGGTAGTTATGAACAGCAGACGTACAGTGTAAGAATACAAAACAGCATGTTCCCATAAAAATATGAATGTGAACTCATTTACAAAAGAAAGGTATAGAAAGACAATGAAACTTTTAGAGATATCTGAAAATCAGGATTTCAATGTTTCCTTTCAGCATGTTTGCATTTGCTTCCCACTATAATGCACAAGATCCTCGCAAGACTGTCATCCTTTCTGTTAATTTCAATTCTGAGTAAGAGTTAAACACATTCAAGCAAGCTATACCAAACTGCAAAAATGCTTTTTAAAAAGTATTTGGGTTTTAAAAACTGTCTTGTTAAATAAAATTTCACACCATCAGGTATTTATTTTTCAGTGAATATGGAAAATGAGTTTTCACTTCCTTTCACTAGGGAAATCATATCATGACTTTGTACCATTTCGTGTTAGAATTTCTTCTGTGAAGCAGAAACAGTCCCAAAACGAAGGATCCTCAGGTGTCATGGGTACAGCAGATGCCATCAAATCATTAAAGTTAAGAACAGTGAACTGCCTCGGTGTTGACTTAGAATCATCTGCAGATGAACCCTAAAGAACACCATAACATGCATTAACCACAGGAGCAGTTATACATTTGCCAAATGATTATATGCTGTTACTATTAATGTGAAACAGTAAAATTACAATACTGTTGACTTCTTACACTTGTGCTGCCAATACAAAAAAAAGAGGAATAAGGCTGGAGGTCAAATCAGCTGCCACAAGAGCCTGAGGGCTGAGGCTCCACCCTCATGGCAAAGTTGGGGGTAATGCTGAGTACCTATCTGTCAGCCAGCGCTCCTGTGAGGTGTGGAGGGGAAACAGGAGACTCTCCCCAAGTTGAGGCTAGCCAGCGTGGAGCGCAGTGCACAGGGGAACAGATTCTGACCTGGCAAGCTCATCACATGCTCCTACTAGCTGAACTAGCCTCCCTGCACTTGCCAGCCATTTTAAGAACATAATGTACAGGGAACTTTAATCTACTGATATTTTCAAAGACAAGGGCTATGGTCTTATCTTTTTTTCCAGAAGTAATGAGCAATAAAATATGCACACTGTTTATATGAATCCCCTAAAAGTATTCCTAATACTCAACCCCCTAAAAATATTCCTAATACTCAAATAAGAGGATTCCACAGAACCACAACTCTGAGGTTCAGAATCTCTGGCCTTCAGTTTTTTCCTCTACAATTATTGGACATTAGCACAAGAAATATAAACACTGTGACTAAATAACTTAAACTGAGACCAATGCTATGTCCCAGCAGGAGACAAGGTGTCACAACCAGAACACAAGAGGTCCATGTGGAGGGCACCGCTAGGGCTCAGCAATCTCCATTGTGCCCTTCACATTCAACACAGCCCGATTAACCAGGAAACAAATTCCTGCTAACATGACTCAAAAATTGTCTTTAACATTTATGGCATTTTTAATAAAAGCTGGTAATGTGTGATCTTTCAAAGTTTTGTGAAATCCCAATAGTCCTAAAGATTTGATAAGTTCCTATAATTATAATCTCACAAAACAAACAAAACCACTGAACCTTCTAATGTGATACAATATAAACTGCTGCTTTCATGTACTCGAGAAAAGACAGTGAAGAATCTCACCTCCTGATGTCTAAATCCATCCGGTTTCCTAAGAGCAACTGCAACAAAATGATGCTCGTCTATCTTGCTCTCCTAAAAACAAGACACAGGCAGATGTGATTGCTAAACCTCTCACCCTACAAAGCTTTGCTTCCATTTTTTAAATTTACCTCTAACCTATGTGCACACATGTCATTTTTCTAGGAGCCCTGAGATGAGTGAGTGAGGGTGAAGGATTTCATTCAGGTGTATGTCAAAGAAAACATGGCAAAATACAATTCCCAGTCCCTTTTTAAAAAACAACATTGCTTATTTGGGATTTGAAGGTATTTTTTGTGTTTATGTGCATGTGTGTATGCGTGTGTGTCAGAGAGCACTGTGTGTGTCTGTAAAAGCCCTAAGGTAACTTTGGGAATCATCCTAGATTATTCCACCTCCTATTGCTTTGTTCTGCAGTTTCCCAGCTCTGCTTTGCAGAGCCTGAAGTACAGGCTGTGGCACTTTTACTTGGTGTTTTTACCTGTGATCTAGGATCCAAACTCAGGTCTCTCTGCTTGTTATGCAGAGGCTTAATCCCTGAGCCATTTTTCTAGTACTAGATTTAAGTTGTGAACACTCAGCCAGAATATTATACACAGACACATGACAGTCACCTGCTGCTTACTGGCGAATTCGTCTTTGTGCACATTTACTTTAGCCCAGAGTCTTTTAAACATTTTCCACTTGCAACCCCCTTCTCTTTGATAAATTTTTACACAATTACAGGTTCAGATAAAGGATAATACAGCACAATATACAAAACATTCACTAATAATAAAACATGAAATTAATTTTAAACAATTCTTTGGAATATAATTTCCCCCATTTATTAAAAAAAAAGTTAGCAAACTAATTTATTCTTATTTTCTTTTTTGCATACATATCTGGTGCATATCTTGCATGTGGGCATGTGTACGCTACAATACTATTAACCAAGCAAAAAGGCAACTCATTGAATGGGAGAAAATCTGAGCTGGCTATGAATCTGATCAAGGATTAATCTCTAGAGTATGCAAAGAATCTAAAATATTAAACATCAAGAAGGAAAACAAATCAGGTAAATATTGGGCCCTAGAACTAAAAAGAGATTTCTCATAAAAAACAAATTCAGTGTCAAAGAAATACCTTAAGGGCTGGATAAATGACTCAGGAGTTAAGACTCTGCTTACCAAGCAGAAGGTCCTGAGTTCATGTCCCAAGTCCCACTTAAATTCAATTGTAAGTGTATTCTCACCTATCTGCAGACAGTCTTACCTACAATGCTCCATCCTCTTACCTCAAATGCCCACTCCTTCTCTTCCTCACCATCCAAGAACAAACGTGTTTCTTTATAAACCTGGCCTATATCCAAGTTTAAAGGAGATATATCAAACTCAAGCCGCTGAAATTCAAATCCCAGTCCAACACCAATGGCTTTTATGAAACTTTCCTTTAGTGCCTAAGAGAAGCAGACACTTTGCTTAGAGAATTCAGCACACAAACGTTTTCTTAAAATTTATAAGTACACCACATGCAAACATATAAACACAATTACAGGTATAATACATCTGGATCTCCAACTGTGTATGCTATGGCTGCATGCCCCTCCTTCCCCCATCTCTGTTCTATCATAGTAGCATGGAAACAAAATCATCTACATGATCTCAGGGCAAATCATTTAATATCCCCACCTCCTCTCAACTGTAAGCCATAAGACAAAATAGCATTCTCATGGGTTGGCAAATTAGCAAAGAGCCTGAAGTGATTTCTTCTGGCATACAGTAAATATGATAAGTGTTAAATAAGACTTACATATAGGAGTTAAGACAGAACACATTACTATAAACGGTGCTAAGTAAAATGTCTTTCTTTAGCTTTACGAGTAAGTACCTTCTAAATACACATTAAATATAGATCATTTTTCTCAAAATAAATGACCTTTAGTATCATAGTATATGCATAAAATTCATAAAGATCTCAACTGTCCACTCACTTCAAGTACTATGTGGTACCACAGTACCCAGAGTCTTCCACTCACTCCTAGCGAAGACACTGGGATCACAGAACTGTCAATGTTACGAAATCTCATACCCAATGTCTATAGAACATATCCAGCTGAGTCCACTCGTCATTAAAGCTTCTGATTGTTTCCCACTCCTTGTCAGTAAACTTTCTTTTCATAATATGAAAGAATTCTGGAATTGATCCACGACCTGTCAAATGAGAAAATATAGTATTAAAAGTGGCTGTTCATTAAAAAGAAAGAAAAAAAGCTGTAGAGATGTTTCGGAGTCTGGTAAATCCTTGCCTTTCAAGCAAAAGGACCTGAGCTCAGATGCCCAAATCTTCACATAAAAATGGCAGCAAATCAAATAAGGTTTGTAATTAACAGAATAGCACACTAGAGCAAACATGAATGAGCAAAGAATAGTTTAGTAAGAATTGGTAGAACTGTGACTTAAATAATTAAGCAGAAAAACCCTATGGCAATAACAAGATATTTCAAAACTATGGAAATATTTATCAGTCAAACCCATTATAGAGAAAACATTATGGTAACTGGAAGAGAGCTAACCAACATTTATGAACATTTTTATGCTAAGTTACTACTGGCACAGGAAAAACATTTATTTCCCTCAAGATAATTGTTTTTAAAATACTTTCTCACGACTTACTAAAATATGTGGAACTATAAAATAAACTCAATTATTAAAATCTGAAAAGTCTTTAGCACCAACATTCTAAAAAGTACAGTAGCATTCTAAAACTAAATTATAAAGACTGACCTCAAGGGCTTGATTTATAGAGCATTTGTGAGGGCGAAGATACGAGTTACATGACAGGCTTCTTGCACAGCTTCTTTTTTTTTATATTTATTATTTTCCCACTCATACAAACTTAATAGGTACCCTATCTACTCTCTCCACCCCTCCGGACCCCCTTGCACCCTCCTCCCCCTTTCCCCTTCCTTTCACCCCCTCCCCTTTCACCCGGTCCCCCTCCTTTCCCCCCCAAATCCCTGGAGCATCCTTTAGTGTGAATGTCAAAGTTCTCTTTGCATCCTCCACTCTAATGAGATGTAAAGGCTCAGTAGCATTTCCTAGAGCCCTTTCTTGTGCTCCTCTTTAGTATAGGAACACTATTATAATTGTTAATCTCTTGCCTTTAAGGATCCTAGTGCCTGTGATCCATGCTAGACTTTAGGGGATCATTGATATGTCAGTCATTGCGCAGGTCATGCAAAGTCCTATTATGGTTACTTCAGCCCTAACTTGTGTGGAGTATCTTGCATATTGTTACTCCTCCCCATCTTTAGGTTCTTACAATCTTACCGCCCCCTCTTCTGCAAATTTCCCTGAGCTTTAGGATAGGGGGAGATTTGGCTGGTCTGGTTCCAGGTGATTAATGTCGGATCTCTGATGTTCTGAATTACGGTTTGTTGTTATTTTCAGTTTTGCTGTTCTTGCACTGCTCTTGGCTCCATCCTGACCTCAAAGGCTTGATTTACAGAGCATTTGTGAGGGCGAAGATACAAGTTACATGACAGGCTTCTTTGCACACTTCAACATGCCGCCATCCACTTATCCGTTCTTACACTAAGCAGTGACTTTCCATGATTATGACTGTAAATACATGTACAAATATAGCACAACTCCTCTGAAAGTCAGTTCTTGTGCAGATTCTGTATATCCACACCAACCATCAATTCTAAAATACCCAAAACTCAATACGTGGCACTTACAACTGGCTGACTACCACCACAACTAAAGTGACAGGTTAAATTCTCTCATTACTTGCAAACAATCACCAATTCGCCGCATAGAATGAGGATCACTCAAGTGGCAGGTGCGAGAGCAAAGTGGACCCTCCCTTCAAAGCTTACAGTCACTCTTGTACAGCAAGGAAACAACAGAAACCCTCTCGAGCAGTTTTCTCACAAAGCCATCCTCGCAGCTCCAATTCAGTTGTCAAAATATCAGCTTCCTTTTTTTATTCAAAAGATATTTCATATTGTCCTAAAATGATCATTTCTGAGCACTAAAAGAGCAAATTGTGAGCCTAGGAATCCTGGAACAAGAGACCTTTATCCTTCGAGGGCCTTGGGCAGGCCACTCGATGATGCCACCCACTTACCAACACTGCTAAGATACCTGGAAGCCCCAGGAGCACCGCTTCATGCACCGTGGCACAGGCATATGCTGGCTGATAGCCCTGAAGGACACTTCAGCTGCTTTAAACACCAGTGACTCAGACGAGCAAGCTGCTTAGTCTTGAATGATGCTGGCTGGCACAACAGTATGCATGAAAGCACTAGGAAGAACTGCTTAATTTGAACTGGGGAGATATAGACTTTGAATGGAAATGCAGTTTTTTAATGGAATAATATTAAAACTCCTAAATTTAAAATTCTATCTTGTTTGATGTTTCCTTCAAGTTTTCAGTTTATGCCCTCTAAGAAATCCTTGATTTTTCAACTAAATATAAGCCAATCAGAGAAAAAAGTGTATTTATAAAAACTGATTTACATAAAAGGCAATCTAGCACATCCATAAGAATGCAATCACACAACTCATTACTTACTGTTAAGAATAAATCTGCCAGCAACAGGGAAAGGATTCTGGTCTCAAGTTAAAGCAAAACAGCACCACACTGTGGCATGAGGGGGAAAAGACATGGTGGATAAACTCAAGAAATCCAAACAATTAGAATATATCAATAGAAAAATAAACTTGGCTTTTAAACTCTAGAATTGGGCATATAAATAAGCAAATTCCTAATGTGCATCATGCCCTTACATTTAATCATTCTACCGAATATTAAGAACTCAGTAGGAGAGATGGTTCAGCAGTTGTAGCACTTGCCACCCAAGCAAGAACCCATGTAAATGCCCAGGTATGTGTTACAGTTCACCTCCATGGTTGCTGATAAATGACCATCAGATGGCTTAAGGAAAGAAGACGTTTATTTTCTTACTGATAATTGGGTTACCTCTAGTCCAGCTTGACGGGAGAGCATGCACCAACACCAGGGCTGAGGGAACTGGCCACACCATCTCACATAATGGCTGAAAGAAGGATGATCCTTACTTGCCAGATCAGCATGTCTGGCTAAGTGTAGAGAAGGATGCCAACTTCCTCAACCAGCTCTCTGTATTTTATTCACCTGTTCAGGAACTAGTCTACCCACCATAGGCTGGGCCTTCCCCATCAGCTAGACAATCTCTTGTGGGTTTGCTCTGGACCCAACTCGACCACTAATTCTCCACAAATGTGCCCAGACCTCAAACCCTCAATCATCAAGTTGACACCTGTGCCTAACTATGACAGTATGGCAGTCTAGTCTGCCTTTTAAAAGTTACAGTCTGGGAAGGCAAAGTCTTGGGAATCCCCAGAGCAAATTAATTAGCCAAACTAGTCCTAAGCAAGCTCTGGCTTTGATGAAAGATCGAGTCTCAAAAAAAGAAAATGTAAGAACAATCAAGGATGATTCATGCCATCTACTTCAGTTCTATACGCACACATACACAACACACACACAACACACACACACAACACACGTACACATGAAAATGAAATAAAGAACTTAGTTCATACATATAAGAAAAATACACATCTGGAAAACAGAACCACCATTAAGTTCAGAAAAACTCAATCCTTTTTCCTTACAGCTTAGCTATTAAAGACACTAAAAGATATCAACTAAATGTTCCACAAGGATCAACTAATCATGATCACACAGCAACTAAAAGATTTTAAATACAGTAATACCTGTATCAAAGTCATTCATAGCCAATACCCTTAGCTACTATAAAGATCTCTAAGAAATATTCTAATGGTACCAGAACCTCAAAGCTCAGCTCCATCATTCTAAAAACAGGATCACCAATGTGACCTCCAACACAATAGCATCTCAGTTAAAATGTGCCATCTAGCTGGGAAGAGAATTCAGTGTGTCAATGCCTGCCATCAATACCTAAGAACCTGAGTCCAATCTCCAGAACCCACATAAAAACAAGGGGCATGTAGTGCTCGCTTGCAATCTCAGTGCTGGGAAGTGGAGATAGTGGATACAAGGGCTCATGGCAGCCTGTAGCCTAAGTGGTGAGCTTCAGGTTAGTCCAACCTCAGTTTCAGGAAGTGAACAACATTCTGAGGATGACATTTTCTAGAAGGCTATTCTTCAAGCAAAGCAATCACCACCTAGTCTGAGCAGCTGGTAAGACTTCAAGAGATCAAGACTGGATCTGTAGACTGAGTTTCCTCAGAGACGGGTACACAGTCACTAGGCCCTTCTGTGAGTGTGACTACTCCCTTATACATCTCCCATCTACCTGTACATGCAGTTCTGCCTCTCAACTGGTTGGGAAGGGCTGGAGTGCAAAGGCTGGGACACAGGAGGGGCTTCGACCCATGCAGCTATGGGGAGCTCATTCACAATGGCAATGTGACCCTTAGAGTAACCTCAGTAAATTCATCTGTTTGCCAAGTTAGACTATGGTGTTATCATTACTTTGGTCTGGCGTCAGAACCCTGTGCTATCAGGACCCTGTGCTGTCACAACTCTGTCTGGGGTAAGGAGACAATGTGTGGGATTCCCCAACTCTAAGAAAAGGATCACACAAGTGCAGTGTCACAGGTTGACACATGTCCCCCACAGTCTCACGTGTTTGGCAAGGCCATGGAACTTTCAGGAGGTGGAGCCTTGATGGAAGAAGGCAGTCACAGGGGGTGGACCTTGAGGTGGATTAGTCCCACCCTACTTCCAGGAGAGGTCTATGGATGGGTGTGACTTAGCCTATTTCCAGCTTCAGCTGTCAGTTATGACATTTCTGCTTTGAAAAATTATATCCCCTCTGGAACTATAAGCTGAATAAATTTCCCTTTCTCCCTTTAGGTTGGGTGTCCTCTTACAACAACAGTACCGGCTTTCAATGTAGTTCTTGGGCCTTAAGGAGCACATGCACCATAACTATACACATACACGCTCACATGCATAAAATAAAAATACAAAATAATTTTTTAAAAAGATGATGACACCTGAGGAATGACACCCAAAGTTGTCCTCTAGCCCCCAAATGCACAGGGTGAACAGCAAGAACACTTGCACACAAATACACTCACAAAATCAAATAGAAAACACTGAAATTCATCATTTTCTAAAAGAAAGTGGGAGTCATTGGGGTAAGGCTACGGTGAGAGAGTTGAACAATGTCTAACTGGATCTTTTTTTTGAATTACCAAATTTTTTGGCATATAAAAAATTAAAAATTTTGAGTGTTCCATTTTTAAGTATATCCCAAGAGGACTACTTAAAATCTGGCCTTTTACAGAAAGAACATCCTTTTAATATGTACATAAATAGCATTGCTTTACTTGTTAGCTCACATTTGTTAGGAAATTAACAGATACAGATCTGGAATAAGACAAACAAATGCCAACTGCCAATAGAGTTTCATAGCCTAATTGCACAAAGTGTCTTGATGTTATCAACTAAGAATCTTGTTTCTGTACATGGAGTGTGAGGGCCAGACTTCAACATCAAGTACCTTCCTTAATGGTTTTCACCTTTTTTGAGACAGGGTCTCTCACTGAACCTGAATATACTAGCCAATCAAGCGAGCTCAAGGGATCCACCCACACTCCCCACAACAGGGGTGAGGTTACAGATTTATACCATCACAACTGGCTTTTTCTGTGGGTGCTAAGGGCACAAACTCAAGTGCTCCTGTTTGTACAGCAAGCGCTTTATGACAGTCATCTCCCAAGTGCACTGACCAGGGACTGTTCAGCTTTCGAAATGTGGAGCAGAGCCAGAAAAAGCATTAGACTGAAGCATGCTGACCAAGCATGAGACTCACTAAGCAGTCCTGGCTGAGATGTTCTCCAGAAAATCATTTAAATGTTCACATATCAACCTGAATAAATCTTCCAACCTCTGGCAAAAAAAAAAAAAAAAAAAAGCAAAACCAAAAAAACAGGCAAACACAGAATTAGTGAGTTAGGAACTTTTTTTCTGCACACACATATGTCCCATATTTGCACCAGAGAGCACTTAAGTGTGTATGCTTACAAAGGCCCAAAGGTAACTTTGGGAATCATCTTACATTGTTCTATCACCTCACTGTTTTGCTCTGGGGTTTCCCTGGCTCTGCTTTCCAGCCACCACCATATTGTCCAGCATTTTTACCTGGGATCTGGGAATCCAAACTCAGGTTCTTTTGCTTGTGAGGCAAGGTTTAGCCCCTGAGCCATCTCCCCAGCTCAGCAATTTTATCATTCAACAAAGGACTAAGGACTGGAGAACAAGAGTGCTGACTGGGGATCCAGAGGGTGGAGTCACAACTAAGGGACCAGCAGAGAGAATATGCAGTCCCTGAAATCTAATGGAAACTGACCTGGTTGGTTTCAAGCTTGACCTCTCTTTCCAACGTTGCCCTTCTGAAATTGGATTGTCTATCCTATGTTTCTCCCCCTTCTTCTAAAATGTATTGATTAGCAAGGGTTAGCAAGTCCACAGACAGAGAGGAATTTATCCCCAAAAGGCCCATACTTCATTTGGCTCGTCTAGAAAATGAGTGCTGGAAATTCTTGAGTGGATACTGAGATGAGATTAGAATCATAAAGATAAAGGAATGTTGGGATGAAGAAACTTACTTGAAAAGTTGACAAATGTGGAAGGCAGGGGTAGAAGATAGATTGATTATATTGGTTTGAAGCATGTCTCTTAAAATTCAGATCTCAGTAAAATCAGAATTAAAAGACCTGTTGGAAGCTATTCCAAAGTTCTAGATCTAACCTTAAAAAAGCCAGATCTAGAAAAATTTAGCTCATCCTAGATAGAAATTATTGAACGTAGTTCTCATTGTGATTGCTTTTTTTTTCTCCATTTTTTTAAACTTAAGGAATAGCTTAAGAGAAAATAGGGAGAATTAGGGTGTTCTAACTTTCTGTCATTTGCACCTTTAACAAATACTTGCATAACACATATTACATGGTAGATGTTGCCAGGTACCACAGATAAATGGTAAGACAAATATGGCCCCTCGATTCATGTGACAAGGAAGATGATAACTCAAGAGCTAAGTCTTAAGTACAAGTCAGAGGGACTGGAAGGAAAAGAAACACAGATCAGATTTCTACATGAAGCTTCTCCGAAGACACAGGAAAAGTACAGCAATCTGCTAATACCACACCCTAAAAGCTGAGTCTGTCTTAAGAGTGAGCAATCTAGCAACCATGTCCAATAAAAAGTAGTTTTTCCTTCCTGTCTAAACTGTATCTTTCATCATTTAGCAAAAGTGAGAAATACTCATTTTCCTTTGCTTCACTTATTCTGGGAAGAACAGCAATTTTCATAAACTTTCAATGAAGCAAACAAGTGCTTATTTTCTTCCTCACTAAAAAATAATGCTGCACTCTTTCACAACTTGGAAATCAGTGGCAAATACGATACTAGTCACAACAGGAAATAACTCTCCCTCACGTGTAGATGGCAATTGAAGTAAACTTTTGGACTATAATACAATCAAAGGAAAGGAAAAGGCATAGGTATTATGCTTAGTCAAGTAAAGCCAATCACAACTGTCAGCAGAAAGAGGTTTAACAGAGCAGTAACAGGAACAGCAAACATCAAATTTGGTCAATGCCTCCATCATTAGAAGTTTCGATCAGTAATCACTTCCCTATCCTGCAATGACCATAACACTGAACATCATCAAGACGAGTAAGAAAAATTTGCCAGTCAGAGGCAGCATTTCCAGGAAACCATCAACCTGCTGGGCCAGGCATTATTGTGCAGCTGTGCTGACCACTGTGAGAGTCCCCCCCCCTTGCTAATTTCTGGCTGTAGGAAGAGCTCATGAAAAGACATCTTGGAGCTATAAAGATAAATCTCCATGTTCACATTCAACAACAGCAGCTGGCTTAGAGTAAGTCTTCCGCAACTGCTGAACACCAGGTCCTTTCCTTGGAGCCATGACTTAGAGAGACTTTGCTACTTTCAAAGCTCATGTGAAATTTGATTGCCAATATAATGGTACCATGAATGAATGAATTCACTAACCCACTCATCCCCAATTTTCTAATCTGCAGAGCAGTGAACCAAGATAAACCTATTTACACACCACCCAGTCTCAGATAAAAACACTCAGAAAAATGCACTCGCTGAAAATGTAGCTAACAACATCAAGTTAAAGAAAAATGCCTCATACTTGTCCATCAAGTCTGGGTCAAAAACTGTTATAATGAGAATAAGACTTGGAATGCAATGGTTTATGAGCAGAGCGGAGGAAATAATTGCTGCCCAAACTCAAGCTTGACTGAATGGTGAAAAGTGTCCCCTACAAAGATGAGTAAAGAACTAACAAGTAAATATGGGTAACGTACAGAGAAACAGAGAGGAGGGCAACTTTAAGCCTTCTAGAGTAATGGAAAGAATTACATAAACAATTACATAAACACAAAAACCTGAGGTAGAGGGAGTATAGAATTTAGTTACACTATTAGAAAGATATCCTTAATAGCTTTCTCCCTAATGTGTTACTAGTAAAAACAATGGTGTATCATCATAGCACAGCTAAGAACCTTGTGGTATGATATAGTAAACAGTCTCTAAGCATCCGTGTTGCTAATGATCAAAAAGTAGTTAAGAGAATATAGAATATGCTAGAACACAGAACATGCTAGAAGTACCTTAGTAAATTCAAACCAGTAACTATTAGCAGTTTCTAAAGCACCAGCAAAGAATTGTTCAGACATCAATCTATAGGTAACTGCTCTCCATTTTTATCTACAAGAGTGTGCTAAAAACACAGATGCATTTAGAGAAGTATCAATATATACATCTTTATCTAACAATTAACCTTTTGTTTCCTGGCAGCACTGGGGATTGAACCCAGGGCCTCTCATATGCTATGTTAAAAGTTCTTCCACTGAGTAACTGCCACCATAAGATTAACACACACACACGCGCACACACACACACAGAGACGAACTGTGGGACATGCTCAGTGAAATAAGCTGAGCTACAATTAAAAAAGAAACAGTGGTGGCAGCTCAGTGGTAAGGTGCCTGCACAGAACTTTAGGTATTGTGGGTTTAATCTCCAACGCTGCTAGAAAAACATAAAAATAATTTCATTTAACTTCTACACATCACTCTCCAGCAATTCAGAATCTACATTGTAGTTGTTTGTTAAAATCAAAGGAAATACACTTTTTCAAATGCATATTTTATGAGAATTATGCAATCTTTAAGACCAGAACCATCAAGATTCAATTTCACTGCCACAAAATGCAGCATTACCTGGAAAACTCGTCTTCATGACATCGACGCCAACCTGAAGCTCAGGCTCTGCAGCAAGCACTGCATAGTCTCCTTGATGAGAGATGTTAAAGTTGAAATTGGGATAAGGATTCAATGAATCCTTTGCAAGAACGGGTTTTCCCTTTGCAGTTCTCTGTAGACGGATGTGATTCCAAGGAATATTCAATTTCTCTGCAACCAACTTCCTAATCATCAGACGACCAGCCTGTGAAGACATACACAAAAAATTCAGCATGCACGGTTATCGGTTAAACATGTAAAAATACTGCTTTTGATCCATAAAGTATACTTTTGTGACTAGTAAATTTTCACTTTTAAGTTTTAAAGCACACATTACAATTAAGCAAGTCTCCATTCCTTTAACCTACAACTGATCCTGCAAGCAGGCATCCCTCTAATAGTATCTCTAAAAAGATCGTCTCCCTCAAAGTATTGAATTACATACATTATTTTGCTAACTTTCTCTCTACAGAAACACCTATCAGGTCACTCAACACATGTGGTTGGATGTACTCTACAAGAACTTTTAAGTTTGTAAATGCAGAGGGCTATTTCTCATGTCAGTGTGAACTGTACCATTTCTTGTATTCATGTATAACAAGCAAGACATTAACTGGCTCTAGGTATGCTGTAATGAAAACCTGCAGCAAACAGGCCTACTGTATCTACGTAAGTGCATATATACAAGTATGTCTATACTCTATATCTGCACTTAAGTGTATTTCTAGAATAATCCATATAGATCACTGACTTCAAAGCCTTAGGAAGTGAGAACCTATCTTGATCCACTCCCACAATTCCACTAACTAAAACATGTTCTCAACATTCCAAAATGGCAGGGCATGTCAAATTCATTCCTTTCCCCCGTCTTACAAAACAGCATAGGAACATTTGCTTACATGCTTTCAAAAAAAAATACCAGCTAGCCACCTTTGATAGAGGGGTTATTTCAATAAAAGATTCTCTGTGATGTGGGGTAATTAGAGGTTGTTTCAGACTGCACTGTATGCTGATTTTCAAATACATTGGGAGATATATATACATATCAAAAATACAAAATGCAATAAAGACCATCTTCCCAAATGCTAACTGGTCAGAAACGACGAAGCCCAGGACAGTAACCTGCTTGGCTCCACTGCTTACAGAGATGAGAGGTCTAGCCTTTCCCAGCCTAAGTCGTACTGTCCACAACTTCTGCGGGCCCCCCACGTGCATGGAGCCGCTGGAGCGCGGCGGGATGGGGATAAAAAGATGAAGCCAAGGCTTCTGCACGAAGCTGAGCAGAAAGATTAGGGGGCGGTGACGAATAAAGGTAACATTCAAGAACGCCGCGCCCCAGGCCTTGGGCCTCCAGGCGGCCACTGCGCACGCGCGCGCTCAGCTCTCCGAGGCCTGCCACGGACGCGCGGGACCCCAGGGCGCGGGGGACCCCAGGGCGCGGCCCTCCGCCCCCACACACTCCAGTACCATAGCGGCCTTGGCGTCCCGGGCAAAGACGAACTGGCCGATGCGCTCCTTCTCCTCCGGCTGGATGGAGCGCACGGCTAGCAGCCACTCGGCGCGGCTCGGCAGCCACGGGCCGCAGGAGAAGGCCCAGCGCACGCCCTCCATGGACGGCACCACGCACAGCCGCTTGGCGGGGAACACCATGCGCCCACTCGTTCGGACACGCCGCCTCTGCACGAAACACAGCGAGGACACTGGCCACGCCCCCTCGCGACCCCTGCGCGCCGCGTCATGGGCCCGCCCCTTCCGCTTCCGGCTGCCGCAGCAGTCTCCACCCCTTGGCCCGGGCGTCAGCTCGCTCCGAGGCATCCGTCCTGTCAGCAGGCCACACCCCTCTTTTCTCTATCAAGCTCAGAGGGCGGGGCCTGGCGTATGGCAACAGGCGCGTCGGCCAATCAGAGCCCGCGCTATCTCCCCCCCCCCCCGGCGCCCCAGCTTGGAGGAATCCCTGCCTGAGCACGCAGAGCGGCTGGGGGCGGAGATAGAAAGCGGACAGGGCCTGCTGCCGCCCGCGTGACGTCACGTGGGCGTGGCTCCGGCTGAGAACGAATAGGCGGGACCCAAGCGGAGAGCCGCACATCTACGCCACTCACGCTTTGGGGACCGCTAACGGGACAGCGGTCCGAGCCAATCGCAGCTGGAGCTCGTGGAGACCGGGGCCTGGGTGGGGACATCGCAGACCGCAGTGGCAGGTGGGTGAGCTCGGGGGTCTAATGCGTGGAGTGGGGCGGTGGTGCCTGGGCCGGGGCTTGACTGCAGCGACCCGCTGAGAAGCGGCTGCGGCTCCTGGGTGCTCGGGGCTGGAAAGGGTTCCACGCTGAGGGACGCTTTGCCGGGTGCCTGGGGCTCCGCCGAGACCCCGTAGACTGCACAACTTCAGGGTACCCAGGGCTTCCTCCGCTCCCGGTACCCAGGGCATCCTCCTCCGTTCCCGGTACCCAGGGCTTCCACCTCCACTCCCGGTGCCCAGGGCATCTCCGCGCCCGGTCGCGCCGGACTCGTCTCTCCCCTCCACTGCGGCGCGGCGGCTGTGGAATCGGATTACATCCATATCCTAGTACCGGTCCTTCACTTACCGTTCCGCAGCACACTAATGCATAATACCTAACCTGTGAGCAGCATAGTACCCAACCAATGCCCAACACTACCTAGCCAGTGCCCAGCACCTAGCTAGTGTATAGTACCTAACTGGTGCACAGCACCTAGCTAGTGATAGTACTTAGTCAGTGCCCAGTACCTACTCAGTGCGCAGCCTTGACTTGTGCACAGCTCCTTGCCAATAGGCAGGACTTAGGTGCTCAGATTCCCCCCAACCCTCACACTGTGACTCTGTGCCTCAGCCAAGTTCTGGGCTCTCTGCAGACTTCAAGCAAAGTCACACTGATGAAGATTCTCTAGCCTGGTTGTTCCTGCAGATGTTAGTGTCTCCTTTGTGAACATCCACCTGGTCACAGCCTCCTGTGGGTTTTCCATCTTGGGAAAAGGTGACCTTTGCATTGAATATGAATACTGCAATCAATGGTAGATTAAGTGCTGATTCAGCTCCTTTCTGACTGCCAGGAAATATCTGCCAAGGCCTGCAGTGATTTACACTATGACCTTATTTCTGCAATATTTCTGTCTTTAAAATGGATTTCGTTGATGTGATGGGTATCCCCCCTCCCCAACTCTTTGCAGATGACACTTGAATCCATGCATGTGCACGTGCACACACACACACCCTGATAAGACTAAAATAAATTACCCATTTGATATGTCAACTTGTCTAATACCAAAGGCTGTGGGAGATGCCATGTTTAAGACCCTCTTTCCATTGCAGAAAATTTACAATACATCCAGGCAGGTGCAGCACACACATAAGCCACGATCAGAGTGACATAAAGCTACATAAAGTTGAACGTTACAGAGTACTAAACCCATATCAGCAATAGTCATAAATCATTTTTCTCTTCTTCACTTTATGCCTGGATGCATTCTGTGGTAACTTCTGCTTCCCTGTGTTTCTAAGTGATTTCCACCATTTTGTGTGTTTTCTGTCTAAAACATTTCTGTGTGTGCTTCCCTTCACAGTGTTCTTCTGTGAAGAAACAGCTTACAGGGGGTTCTGGGTCAGTTTATAATCAGGCTTAAGAAGCTGGGTGTGGACAGCTCACTCCTGTATTCACAGTGCTCCAGAGGCCCAGACAAAATAAGTGTTCCTTAAAGGACAGCCTGGGCTATAGAGCAAGACCCTGTCTCAAAACAGTTTCATTTGAGGAATTCATACCCCATTCCTTTATCATTGAGCCAAATTCTGTGTCATCTGAGATGACTAATAGCTTTGTGTTCTTGTTCAGTGTGTCTAGAATAGTCTCCTCTGCTCTGAGGATTGTTGTGACCCGAAAAACTAATGTTAAGGAAGGTTAAATGAGAGAGAAGTCAGCAACTGATTTTAAGATGCACAGAGTGACACTAGCTAGAGCAGTTGAGGAGCACAACTCACGGGAGCTGGTCTGCAGAGGCCTGGGGTGATGCTTGCACCCGGCTCCTTTAAAATGGCTTCCTGCTGGACAACAAGTGGGAAAATGCTGGGGGGAGGTTGTGGGGATTAGAAGTCAGAAGATTTTTTTCCTTGAAATTTGTTTAAAGATGAGAGACACTGGAATTTGCATGATGCATACATGTTTAATAAAGCAGGAGAAAGTATTCATGTAGGAAAGAGTAGTGTCTGTGTGTCTAGTATGTGACCACGTTCATGTGTGTCTGTGTATGTTTGTGTTTGTGCATGTAACTATGTTCTTCTGTATTAGTGTGTGTCTGTGTTTGTGTGTGTGTATCCTTGTGAGTCTGTGTCTCTGTGTGTTATGTGTATCTTTCTGCATGTCCCTGTGTGTCTGTGTGTATATATGTCTGTGTATTTGTGTATGTCTCTGTACATATCTTTGTGTTTACCTGTATTTTCACCATTTCAGTGGGTACTCTACAGTGGAAGACTTGAGTAGGATCACTTTCCGACGTACCCTGGGCTGGCAGTAGCTCTTACCTCCCCATATCATGCCATGCTTTGAAAAGAGCTCCCATAGTAATAGCTACTTTATAAACATTCCAACACACAAAGAAATTTGGCCTTCCTGTATGAGTTAGAAAGGTTATTAAAAACATGCATTAGAGCATGTCACCACCAAGTTGGATGTCAGTAGTTCTCATTGCACTTCTAATGAAAGTCCAGTGCCAAGTTCTACTGTCTGCAGTGCTGTCTCTGGACATCCGTTGTGCCCACAACTCTGCTGACTACCTTTCATTTCCTTCAGCTGAAAAGGAAGGACAGATTTACGCCTGAGGGATTTTACCTGAATTTGCCCAGCACCTCCCCTTGTCCTTGCACTGACAATAAATTGATGGGTTAAATGATAACCAAAAAAGCTAGGAGTATTACTAGTTCCTTATTAATACCTGTTATACAGTTAATGTTTTAATAAAAAATAAGTAGAATAATCCACAGACAATGGCCTATAATGAGACCTCAGGGAACAAGCTGATACCACTAGGTGACCTGATAGAATCCAATCTCAAAATACTCCGAACTCAGTCTTACTTTAATCTTTCAGGGACATGTACCTTCATGGTGTTACTGTACAGCAGAAGATTGGTTATTAAGCCTGATTCTTGCACTTCTATTGATTTATTTAACTCACATTTAATGAATGACATTAAAAAAAAAGAAAGAATAGTTTTGAGACTGGATTCAGGTATGGAGCAGGAAAGCATTTTGCTGAAGCTGAGATGTAGTCTGATAAAATACACTTAATTTTTGAACAACTAAAAAAGCATCAATTTAACTGTGATGCAACTTATCACTTAAATTTTCCATTCTTCTTCAAGGAGTTCATTTTAGAGCACCCTGAGGTGCTCTGAAAACTTAGTCAAAATCTAGCTTTTTTGAATGCCACATCAGCAAAAATGTAGATGTTTGGTTCCCTGATCTCACATGAAACATTAGGTAGGTGTGGTAGCTCACCTGTAATTCCAGCCTGGGTAGTGTAGACGGGAAATCCCGAGAGCCACACTAGTCCTATTGGTGAGCTCTGGGTTTGATTAGAGACGCTGTCTCGAAAGAAGAAAGTCAAAGAGCAAATGAACCCATGATCAGTTTGTGCCCACTCAGGCAGACAGGCAGCTCCCACACTCATATGAAAATAGAAAAAGGGAACAAAAGTTGTGTCAAAGTAATATTTGTCTTTTAATTTTTATTTTGAAATACTTATATAATCATAAATATAGTCTAGCACGGTCTCCAGTACTGTCATAGTTAGATACAGGAGTTAACTTGAAGATCGAGGGTTCAAGCTCTGGGCACAGTTGTAGAGAATTAGTCGTTAAGCAATGAAAGAGTCTGAAGACCCTGCCCATCGCAGACAGGACTAGTCCCCAGGCAGGTGAATAAAATGGAGGGAACTGTTAAGAAAGTTGGCATGCTTCTGTATACTCTGCTAGACATGCTGGTCTGGCAAGTGAGGGCTGCCCCCTCTCAGCCATCCTTGGCTATATGGATATGGTGTGGCTGGTCTCTCAGCCTTTGATGTTGATGTGGGTTCTCCTACTAAACTGGACAAGGAACTGTAACCGGACTATTGTAAGTAAGTATGGTAAGTAAGAATAAAAATCCCTTGTTCCCCTATAAACTATTTAATTATGGATTTATCAGCAGCAATGTAGGCTAACTGCAACATGCACATTTCACCCAGGTTTCCTCAGTGCTGTACATTATTGTAGCCTAGAATTTGACGTTACTCCTATGCCGTTTCTCATGTATGTACATTCTAGTGACCTTTGCCACTGAGGAGGTCCAGATTACTATGGATCACTAAAGTCTCTTATGCAGAAGAGCCTCCTCCCACCTAACATCTTCCGGTCCTGCACTCACCAAGCCACTTTTAATGTTTGCAATGCTGAGACTTCCAGAATGTTTTCTTTATGGAGTAAGGTGGTCTGTAATTCTTTAAAATTGTCTCTCACCTCAATGCTTTTGAAGTTTAAGCTGTTAATGTGTATTTATAATTTGTTCCTTTTAGGTAGAGAGCAGTACATTGTCTTGAGGGCCTTACACATTGTTGATTCATGTACCGATTGAGCAACATTTGTGTATTTCCAGTTTTTGTCTATACAAATGACATTTCTGTGAAACAACACACAGGGATTCTTGTACACACATAAGTTTTTGGTTCCTAAGTTTTTATTTCTCTGGAATAAATTCTCACAAGTATGCCTATTGAATAAATTGATAAGTCTGTGCCTAGTATCTTTTAAGAAACTCAGTGTTATTTCTGCCATCTATGCTTGGGTGACTTACTTAAGCATTTGATTTTAATTACTATTTTGCATTTCAGCCCATTTTATGGGTGGTAACATTTCTTTATGATCTTTACCTGCATTTCCATAAAAAACTAAAGTTGAACATCTTCTGATGTCCTTGCTTGCTATCTATGTTTTCTTTGGGGAAATCACGCTCTACACCATTGGCCTATTTTTAGTTGAATTTTTTTAACTTATAAATTTTCGTTTAGCTCTTAATATGTTCTACTTCTGCCTCAAACCTTGTTCATTTTCTAAACCATCTGTTCATACTCCATCGAGTTTTCTCTAGATGTCATGTTTAAGAACCCATTGACCAAACACACACACACACACACACACACAAAATCCGTAGTCACAAAGATTTTCTCCAGCATTTTCTTATTTTCTTTAATTTTTTTGATTTTTGTAGTTTTACAGGCATAATGAGTGGTTGTCCCTGTCCCTCCCCTTTCTGCCCCCTTTTTCTTCTCTGTCCCCCCTTCCTCTCTCACCCTCCCCTTCCTTCACTAATCCATCCCTCTCCCACTCTTCTCCTTGCCTGTATAGGCCCTAAGATTCCCTTCTGGTTGTCTGCTCTAGTAGGGGCTCAGGGCTCTGTGACAGATTAAGTGACCCATTCTTGGGTAGGCCCAGTAACAGAGGCACTCCCTTTTGCCTGTCTAGCCCTAGTCTCTAAGGTTCCACCTGCATGTAATTATTTCTCCTGAGTCCCTTGCTAGTCTATGAGGGAATATTGATATGTCAGTCATAGTGCAGGTCTGGTGAGGATGAGTCTTACTGCAGTGAACTTCTGGATGCAGCAGCCCTGTCTTGAGTGGAAGGTCCTGGCCAGCAGTGGACTTCCCACCTTTAGGCTCTTAGAATCTTACCACTCTCCTCTTCTGCAAGATTCTCTGAGCCTTATGATGGGGAAAAATTTGATTGTCTTCATTCTGTTGGAGCATTTTAGGGGCTCTGGTACTCTGCACTCTGGTTGGTTACTGTTGTTGTCTATTTTGCTGTTCTTCCACTGAAATAAGCTACATTTTCTTTGGGTATTGAGATATTTTTCTTTTCTGAAGATAAAATGAGAAGCATGGGTGTTTGTGGTTAGTCTTAAAGCATCTGCTCCTGGTTACTGTCAGTTTTTTCCTTGTCCACTATTGTTTATACTGTATATTTCTGGGCATGTGCTCCCTGTCATTAGAGGGGAAGGGAGGGTTAGGGGCTACTAAGCAGGTGGTTAGTTACTTGGAAGCTGTTCCATTCCCTACTGTGTCCTAGTCCTATTCTTTAAAGCTATAGTAATAAAAACAACATGGTACTGGGTTCAGAAAAACGAGATACAGATCAATGGATTAGAATTGAAAACCCATATATAAGCTCACTCACCTATGGTCAGCTGATCTTTGATGTAAGTGCCCCAAAAAGGGCAGCATCTTCAACATGGTGCTGGAAAATTGGATGTCTACATGCAGGAGAGTGAAACTGGACTCTTATTTGTCTCCCTGAATGAAAATCAACCTCAAATGGACTAAAGACCTCAATCCTAGACAGAGTCTATAAAACTCCTAAAAGAAAAAAATAGGAAATTGATCTTGGGTAGCATTTCCTCAATAGGACCCCTCCAAAAGGCACAGAGAATAATTCCAACTCTAGACAAGTGGGACCATATGAAACTGAAAAGCTTTGGCTCAGCAAGAGAGACTGGTAAGCAACAAGGCAACCCACAGAAGGAGAGCATCTTCACTAAGCACACATCCAAAGGAGGACTAAGATCCAAACACACAAAGAACTTGGAAAATTAAATACCAAGGAAGTAAACAGCCCCATTAAAAATGGGCTATAGAACTGAAAAAAAAAACTCAGGAAATAAAATTCAAATGTTTAATAAAAATATTTTAAGAATATTCTACCTCCCTAGTCATTAGGAAAATGCAAATTAAAACCACTGTGAGATATCATCTCAAGAAACATAAGATCCAAAACATAATACAAATGATGTGTGGAGAAGGGGACCCTCATACTTTTCTGGTAGAATTGTAAACTCATGGTGCCCCTTTGGAGATCAATTTGGAGGCTCCTATAAAGGTTAAAAATTGAAATTCCAGCTATACCACTCCTGGAAATATTCCCAAGAACACTGCATCCTGCAAGAGAGTCACATGCACAACCATGTTCACAAGAGCTCTTCACAATGCAAAGAAATAGAACCAATCTAGATGTCCAACAATTGATGAATTGCTAATGAAAATGTGGTACATACATACAAGGAATACTATTTAACTGTCAGGAAAAATGAACTAACGAAATTTGCCAGTAAGTGAACAGAAATGGAAGAAATCTTATTGAGTGAAACTCCCAGACACAGAAAGTCAGACGCTGTGTGTTCGTTCTCCTTTATAAGTTAGTAGACCCTAATATTAAGCACTCAGTTTGATGAAATTAAACAGAAGTTCTTACAACACCCACAAACACAAAGGAACACAAGCAGGGTTGGAGGTGGAAGAAGACCCCAAAAGAGCAGAAACAAAAGAATGAGGGTGAATAGGTTAAAAAAAGGCTTTTATGTAAAAAAAAAAAAAAAAAAAAAAAAAAAAAAAAAAATTCCCAGCATTTTCTTACACTTTGTTTTCTGTATATTTAAATCTGTAGCTCACCAGTAGCTCACCATGAGTTAAATTGTGTATAAACTGACACTGGTGGACTTCCTCTTTTTGTTGGCATAGGATTGTCAGTTGCTTCAACAGTATTTGTGGAAAAGACTGTGTTTGCTCAATTGGAATGTTTTTGTGTCTCTGAAAGGTTTTTGTGTCTGGCTGTTGCGGGGAGCTGTTCCTTGGCCATCCTTCTGTCTTGACATGTTGTCTGCTTGCTCTTTTCCTCCACACAGTCCTTGTCCCTGCACCTGTAATGTTTGGAAATTATTTCCACCTCTCTTCAAAGTTGAATTAGAGATTCTCACCTGTCTATTGTTCATGCCTTTTATAATGAATGATCTCAACTCCAAAACGGTTTCGGATTGGAATTGTGTGAAACCTGCATATCAGCTTAGGTGGAATCACTAGATTCCACTCTGTGGCTGTTTCCATTCCTCAGGCCTGACAATTCATTCCACTTATTTAGTGAGGACTTCTCGGGTTTTGCTCAATTAAGGTTTTGTACTTTTCAGTATCTACACCCTGTATGAATCTTATTGCATTTATATCTAAGTATTTATTTCCTTTATATTTTAATCTATTCTACTTTCAGGTTTGTTTTTGGTGTGTTCTTTGTTAATAGAAATATAGAAATGCAGTTGATTTTTTGTGTGCTGCTCCTGTGTGTGTGTGTGTGTGTGTGTGTGTGTGTGTGTGTGTGTGTGTATCAGAGGGCACTCTGTGCCTGGGGAAGCCCAAATACTACTTCAGGACTCATTCTGGATTGCTCTTACCTCCTTTTAGCTTTCTTCTGCCATTTCCCAGGCTCTGCCTTCCCAGAAGAAGTGCAGTCTGCCACCATTTCTGCCTGGCATTTTTACTTGGGATTTGGGATCCAAACTCAGATCCTGCTGCTTGGGAGACAGTCTTAACTCCAGCCTTATGTTGCTCTTGTTCCCTGTGTTCTCGCTGAGCTCACTTATTAGTTTCATGAGGTTTGGGGGATTTTTTTTTGGTCACAGCCTTGGTAATTTTGTGTAGATTATTTTGACATCTACAAATAGGACAATGATTTTGTCTGTTTCTATCATTTTTGCCTTTTACTGAATTTTCTTGATTTAGCATGCTGGTTAGAACTTTTGGTACAGTACCAATCAGTTACAGTGAAAGATAGATCCATCTTGCTATCTCCACCCTGTTAAAGTGGCATTCAGTCTTTTAACATTTAGCATAACACTAAACTTAGGTGTTTTTTGTAGAGGCTCTCTATCGAGTTGAGAGGGAATTTTTTTTCTTAATTTCTCACAGATTAGAGTTTTCTAAGTGAGTGTTGGCTCTGGTCAAATGCTTTTTTGTAGAAAGTGATATGCTCATGAAATTTGTCTCCTTTACCTTGCAAATAGAATGGATTACATGGATCAATATTCCAACATTGAGTCTGCCCTTCAACCACAAATAACCTTGCTCCACCGTAGTCTAATTCCTTTAATATTTTGCTGAATTCTTTTGGCTAATATTTTCTTAAATATCTTTGCATCTATATTTGTGAGAGATACTGGCTTGTGGTTGATGAGTTGTAGGTTTGGGGTACCATATTTGGAGAACTACAGAATGATTACTGTCAAAATGTTAGTTGGAAAGTATTCTTCCCTTTTCTTTGGAGATTTCTTTAAATATAGATTAGATTTTGTTGGTTAGTGGTGGTGCTGAATTATTCCACATTATTGATGACATTTTGTTTAGTTCCATTAGTTTAAAAAGAAATCTAGTTCCATTTACTCAGAAAAGGAGTAGTTTCAAGCTATAAAATATTTATTGTTTGTTTTAGCATATCAGTTTTTGTTCATATATTTTTACACTTTAGTTTTTGGTGTGTAAACATGCAGGATTTCTAATCTGCCTGTTGGATTGGCATTATATAGCCCTCCCTTTTATTCTTGAACTGTCGTATTGCTGAAACCTGCAATATGCTTGTTTTTATATTATCATGCTTGCTTTTGTTTAACTAATATTTATCTTTTATATGTGTCCCCTCTTTCTCTCTATTTTCTTTCCATTTGGTCACTTGAATCTTTTTTAAAATTCCATACTGATTTATCCCAACAACTATTGGTTTTATTGCTTTGTATACAATTTTCAAAAGTTTTGTATCCTTCTCTGACACTTTGCTAAAAGGAAGGTAAAAGGAGGGGGTGAAACCCCTCGTCACATCCTAGCATGGGTAGAATTCTGGGCCCTTTGCTCCTTTGTAGGTGTGGGTGGGTACAGAGCTTTGACTCCTTATGGTCCTCCACTAGTTATTGTCTGAAATCTTTCTGCACCCCTAGTTTGAGTTTCTCCTCATCTGTGACTAAAGGTTTTTCTTGAGTCTCTTCATATGTGTGCTCAGCCTCTAGTTTATCCAACAAATGTTAGCTATCTTATAATGATGTTACAGGCAGGAGCATGGTGAATTGCAGGTCAGCCTAGGCTTTGTGATGAAACCTATGTCCGCAAAGATCTTAAGTTATTGTGATAGTTGTTGAGCAGTGTCTTATCAGATCTTGTGGGTGCTCAAGCTGCTTTCTACTCTTTCGGTTTATGCTAAAATTGGTTTAAAGGCCCCAAACGTTTGCTGTGAACTATTGATATAGATGCTGAGTTTAGACTGTTGGGGTTATTGGCAGTTTCCCTCTACCTCTTCCCTCTCTCCTCCACATATTCAGGATAGAGCAAACTAAGAGCAGAATTCCCAAGGGTCTCTATGTTCTTCCAGCTCCTTCCCTACTCTTGCAGTTTGTATTACTGATATATACACCACCACAAACTTAGAGGAGCAAAGAGCTTTATTCCACCGTATGTTTCTGTTTACAGTTTGTAGTCCATATTGGCAGAAGAACTCCTAATAGCACTAGGAGCCCAGGGAACTGGCCACACCATGTTTACAGAGATGGCTGAGAGAGGGGCAAACCTCCTCAACTACCAGACTGAAAGTCTGCCGAAGTGTGTGATGCACACCAAACTACTGAGCTAGCCCTATCCTTCGTATCTGCCTGTCTAGGTCCCATCCACTATGTGCTGGGTCCTCCCGCATCAATTAGAAAATCTCCCATTTTCATTGACTTTCATTGACTACCAATTCTTTACAAATGCTTCTACAGGCTCAGCCCTCACCTGTCAAGTTGATGCTTGTACCTAACTAGCATCCTACCTTGTAAAATTTCCTGAAAACCATTTTGGGGCTAGGAAGAAGACAACAGTTAATGTGCTAGCCATGTAAGCGTGAAAACTTGAGCTTGATCTCCACCCCACATGAAGAACACATATCTGTAAAGTGTGACCTGCGCCGAAGTGGCCAGGCACAGTGGCCAGTTAGGCTGCTGTATTCGGTGTTGAATAGCAAGAGACCCTTTCTCAAGCAAGGCGGAAGGTGAAGACCAACACCTGAAGTGATGCTTCGACTGCCATGCGATGTGGGATGCAGGCACCATCAAGAATTTAAGCTCTATGAGAGTGTGTGTTCAGACCAAGGCTTACTGAATGTTCACTGATTGCTATTATTTTGACATGGGGGGGGCAAGTTTGGAAGTTTAAGAATTGTGATTTTTTTTTCATTCTAGTTCTAGGAACAGATGGAATCGGCAATGGATAATTCATATGATTTCGAGGAACGAAGCCCCTGTAATGGGATTTCATCAGAGAAGAAAGACAACTTCCTAGTGTCAGAAGATCATGGAGAAAAAATCCTAAGCGTACTCCAGAATTTCAGAGAGCAGAATCTCTTTTATGACTTCAAAATAGTCTTGAAAGATGAGATAATCCCATGCCACCGATGCGTGCTGGCGGCCTGCAGTGATTTTTTCAGGTACTCTGTCCTATCTGTGCTTTAGATTCGGCCTCATGGATGATTAACTTACACGTTATATCTGCACACAGATTCATCCCTCAGGAGCATGAACCAGCAATTTCTAATCCTTAATTTTAAAAAACTTGTCGAAGGTAGGATTTACTAATAGTTTTTAAGTAGGAGAACATAAACATCTTGAAAGCATGGGTTTCAGCTCTTTGAAAAGCAGCAGCAGCAGCTGCTGCTGCTGCTGCTGCTTCCTCCTCCTCCTCTTCCTCCTCTTCTTCTTCCTCCTCTTCCTCCTTGTCTTCCTCCTCCTCCTCTTCTTCCTCCCTCCTCCTCCTCATCCTCTTCCTCCCCCCTCCTCCTCCTCCTTTTCCTCCTCCCCCGTCCTCCTCCTCCTCCTCCACTTCATCCTTCTCCACCTCCTCCTCCTCTCCTCCTCCTCCTCTACTTCCTCCCCCTCCTCCACTTTCTCCTCCTCCTCCACTTTCTCCTCCTCCTCTACTTTCTCCTCTTCCTCTTCCTTCTTGTCCTTCTCTCTGGGTCAGCTTTGTTTGGGAGTATCCCAGAACTATATCATTTTAGGAAAAGCTGAAATGAAAAGTTGAACAAAATAGAAGCTGAGTTTTTCCAAAAAATGACTGAAAAAGAGATAAATTCCAGTTGTGTTCATGCATCACAAAGAGAGAAATTCTAACTTAAAAGCTTAGAGATGCCTCCTGCCAGGTGTGGTGTCTCTTGCCTGTAATCCCAGCATGCAGGAGACTGAGTTAAGGTGGCTGTCATGAGTTCAAGGTCATCCTGGAATAGTAGTGAGTTTGGGGCTAGCCTGTGCTAGAGTAAGATCCTATGTCAAAAACAAAACCAAAAATCAAACAAACAAGAAAAGCTCATGAAATACAGCACCATTCTCCATTCTGGCAAATGTATTCCTGTGGAAGGGAAAAGTAATTTTAAGTCTAAAACATTTCTCAAGAGTAGGCAAATGTTACGAGTCTGTGCAACCTTCTGCACATGCTCCTGCTTCCCACAGTCACCCCTCAGGGAATGCCCACTGTGAGGACAGTTGAGTTTTCACGCTGGAGGTCAGATGGATTACTGGCCTATGGTAACCGCTTCAAGGCGGTGCCATGCTGTGTGCATTCGTGGTCAAGACAGATACAGCCTGTCTTTGACGCCCTGGTCATCTGCCTTTTTGGTCATCTTGTAATAACGTAAATCCTAATTTTTTGTGTTATATTCAATTTTTGAAGAAAAATAAGTAAAAGGTGTAAGTCTGTAACAAAGGGTAAAAACAGTGAGATTTCAGCTATAGAAGCAAGATGAAATTTTTACTATTTAGAAATTTTTTTCTACCTTGGAAACCAAACCCAGGCCTTGGGATTAGATATTCTTAATTCATAATTTAAGCCCAGTTTTCCTATGAATACCCAATTGTCCTTTCAAATAAGGCCCATGGAATAAATCGTACATAGTAGCTAGTTGTCCATATCTGCCTCTTGCTGAGCATGCACCTCTGGGCGCTTTGTGGAGTCAGAGATACCACACCACTCTCAAACTAGCTGTCCAGGCTCTTCATGCCTTTTGCTAGTCTCTTGGATACCCTAAAGTATTCTTTGTGGTGCTCTAGCCTCCCACAGCTAGATGCTGCCACCCCAGCATGCCTTCTTTCTCTCCACACATCTTCTAATCCAGTTTCTCCTCCAAGTGCCTCATCCATGCTCTTGTTAACAGCACTGTCTAACTTCATGGCTAAATACTTGGCCTCTTTGTATTTAAGCTCTGTACCTAAATCCCAGACCTACTGCCTGCTAGTTATGTGACCTTGGGAAAATTGCCCACCCTCTTCAGACCCAAGTTCCCTCCAAGTAAGAAAGGAAAAGAAGTTAGAAAACTAAAACTCACAATTTTTCTCATCACTGTCATCTGAGGATAGTAATATTTAGTATAGTACCATGAATGTTAGTTGTAGTACTATGAAAAACAGCTTGGTTTCCTTGTACGTTCTCATGTTTCTAAAGGAAGAGTTCTTATAAGTATTTGAATTCGCAATCCTCTACTCATAGTGAAGTTACTAAAGATGAAATGTTTTTATTCATAGTATTATATTTGCTTACTCTAATTTTTATGAGTTTGCTTTTCATTCTATAAATTACTGTTGAAAGAGAAAAATACAGAAGTTTTTAATTAATCTATTTCAGATAGCAGAAATAGAATGTCTTTCATTACATTTATTAACTGAATACATAGTTACATTAATACATGAAAACATGAACAAATATAAGTAGACATTTGATCAGATACTCTTACATGATAGAATCTCCAATTCATAACATTTATGTTATGATAAAATACACTAGGAATTACTAAGACAAGAATGAAAGGCTTAGAAAAGTTTGTAATGTGTGGTAAATACCTTTTACAATGTTTTTGGACAATGAAGATTATGATTAAGACATAAAATCAAGGATCCTATGTTTTATAGATTTATACATTTGCCAGCTTTTACCTGACAAACCTGAGATAAACATTAATTAAATCACAGAAAGATGAATCAGATAAAGCATAGCAATGTGATCTTACAGGTGTCTTCTGAAAGAAGAGGTAAAAATCCATGACAAAGACACATAAAATCTCATAGAAAATTCTGACTTTCTTGAAAGAGTAACATGAACAGCTTTGTTTTGCATTGATGAAGCTATTTATTCCTGCCGCAACCCAATGGGATAGGGACTACTTGTTATCCCCCTTTCTAAATGCAGAATCGGTAGCAGGAGAGTCTCCTGCCTTGAGTTTAGAAGGAATTCTGCTGCTCACTCAGACAACCATCTCTGGGAGTCATGCTTTTACTATTACCTTGAACTGATCACAGATTTTTAATAATTTAATGTAATCACTGCAGGTCAATATTTCTAAATTGATACACATTATTGAAGACCCTTTATAATATATGACATGGATAATTGTTTCACTGTATTTATCTGGCTTTGTACTAAGATGTATCAATAGCCTGGTGGAAAGGTGCTTGGTCATCCTTTTCCTGAAGGGTCTTCTTTATCTGAAAGACTCTCATATTCTTCAGGTGGATCCTCTACTTTCTAACAGATTTAGTTACCTCGTTGGGCAGAATAGAAGAAGTAAATTGGTTGTCATCATTAGAGCGTGAGTTGTCCTTCACGGGCTCATTTGCTTGAGTCCCTAGTGGATATTTGAGAAGGCTATGACAGCTTTAGGAGTGAAGCCTTGCTGGAGGAAAGCATGTCACAGGGGGTGGGCCCTGAGATTGGTTAGTCCCTCTCTGCTTCAGTTAGTTATTCTGCTCTTAGAGTTTACAGGTCCTCTCTCAGCTTCATGATAGATGTGACCTAAGCAGCCGCCAGCTTCTGCAGCCAGCCGAGCTTTTCCCACCTAATGGATTTTATCTCCCCTCTGGAACCATAAGCCAACAAACCTCCCCTTAAGCTGCTTGATTCAGAATGTTGTCTCACAGTAACGGAGAAGAGAACTGGTACATTGGTTTTCCCAAAGTCCTTAGACACCTATGGGTATTTCTTCCTAAAGTATTTTTGTAATATCTGAACAAATATAGCCCATTATTAAACCAGATTACATAGTAAATACACTGTCTCCTCCCTGTACTTTTCCAAATAAGCATTTTTTAAATCTATGCTAAGATCAAGAAATTCTCCAGTCCTTAGACTGTGTCTGCTTTACCAGACATGGTTTTTGCTTTGTTTGGTTTTAAATTGTCAAGCTGCAATCACTTGAATTAGAGGCCCTCTATACCTCGCAGTCACGGGTAGCAGGGCAGCATAATTTCAGCCTTTTTGACCTGGTACGATATACTGTTTGGTTTTTTGCAATCATGTTCTTTTTCACTGAAGTGCTGTACATAATGTGTCTGTTTAGACATGTGCCTGGAGAGGTAGATTTCATCAGAGAAACTCATGGGCCACAGAGAATACTTCATTGTGTCCTAAGTTTCACCTTGACCTCTGATCACATCAAATGTTCCTTTGAAGCCAAGTCCCAGAACATCATATATTAAGGAATTTTATTTACTATTTTCACAATCAAGATTAATTTGCCACTAGAGAAAATGTGGTCCTAATTCTACAAATTATATATATGAACCCACCAATGTATAAAATTTGACCCACTTTAAAATCTATTTGCATTGATTCCCATTTGAAAGGCAGGTATCCTGTATAGATTTTTTTTAAATCAAAGTTGCATATTTATTGGCAGATAAGTGGTACAGTGTCACTTATTCTAAGTTTATAAAATAATTTCATTCAGCCGTCATTAAAATGTGATTTCATCAATACCTTTTAGATGAAGAGAATATTAAAAGAAGTACACCGAGGTGCAATGGTGACTGTGTTGCTGTGAGAGAACACCCAAAGTCAAGCAACTTAAGGGAGAAAGGGAGACTTATTGATCTTACAGTTCCAGAGGAGAGATACAGTCCTTCATGCAGATGAGCAGAAGCTGGAGATAGGCTAAGTCACACTCATCTTCCAGGGTGCAAAGGCTGACTTTCCCAGGAAGAAGGGTGGGACTAATCCATCTCAAAGCCCCAACCTCTGTGACTGCTCTCCTTCAGCAAAGCTCCACCTCCTAAAGGTGCCATGAGCTTTCCGAACACGTGAGACTGTGGGGGACACCAGGTGATACTGAAAATTGTGGAAGAAGCAAAGTTCCCATTCACTCCCTTTGTCTCATCTGTATTGTGCAGGGCCATGTTTGAGGTGCACATGAAGGAGAGAGATGATGGAAGCGTCAGCATCACCAATTTGTCCTCCAGAGCAGTGAAGGCATTTCTGGATTATGCCTACACGGGAAAGACGAAGATAACCGATGACAACGTGGAAATGTTTTTCCAGCTCGCCTCCTTCCTTCAAGTTCCCTTCCTGGCCAGGGCCTGCAGCGACTTCTTGATAAAAAGCATCAATCTGGCCAACTGCTTGCACCTGCTGTCCATCTCCGACAGCTACGGCTCGGCCCGCTTGTTCAGCCACGCCTTGTGCTTCGTACAGCATCACTTCTATCTATTGTTTAAATGCAGCGATTTCTTAGAGATGAATTTTGGGGTGCTGCAGAGATGCCTAGAGTCGGATGAGTTAAATGTGCCCGAGGAAGAAGTGGTCCTGAAGGTGGTCTTGAGTTGGATTAAACACAGTTTGGAATCCAGACAGAAGCATCTGCCTCCTCTGATGGAGAAAGTGAGGTTGCACCAGCTGTCGGAGGACACGCTCCGCGACTGTCTGAGCCGGGAGGAAGGTCTGCTGCGGAGCAGCGGCTGCTTCGACACAGTCGCGGAGGCTCTCAAGCGAGTGCAAGGCTCGGGGGGCCTGTTCCCTGATGCGCGGCCATCCACCACCGAAAAATACATCTTCATCCACAAGACCGAGGAAAACGGGGAGAGTCAGTACACCTTCTGCTACAACATCAAGACGGACTCGTGGCAAATCCTGCCACAGTCACACCTGGTGGATCTGCCGGGGTCCAGCCTGGCCAGCTACGGGGAGAAAATCTTCCTGACAGGGGGCTGCAAAGGGAAGTGCTGCCGGAGGGTCCGACTGCACATCGCCGAGGCGTACCATGATGCCACCGACCAAACCTGGTGCTACTGCCCGGTCAAGAACGAATTCTTCCCGGTGTCCACCATGAAGGCCCCCCGAACCATGCACACGTCTGTCATGGCTCTCAACCGACTCTTTGTCATAGGTGGCAAGACCCGGGGGTCTCAGGCCATCAAAAGCCTCTTAGATGTTGAGGCGTACAACCCTCTGTCCAAAGAGTGGCTGTCGGTCAGCCCTCTACCCAGAGGCATCTACTACCCAGAGGCCAGCGCCTGCCAGAACGTGATCTATGTGCTGGGGTCTGAGGTGGAGATAGCAGATGCCTTTAACCCCTCGCTTGACTGTTTCTTTAAATACGACGCTGCCGCCGACCAGTGGTGCGAGCTGGTGGCAGAGTTTGGGCAGTTTTTTCATGCTACGCTAATTAAAGCCGTCCCTGTGAACTGCACACTCTATATATGTGATCTGTCCACCTATAAGGTGTATAGCTTTTGTCCAGATACATGTGTTTGGAAGGGGGAAGGATCCTTTGAATGTGCGGGCTTCAACGCGGGGGCCATTGGAATCGAGGATAAGATTTACATCCTGGGTGGGGATTATGCCCCCGATGAAATCACGGATGAAGTGCAGGTGTACCACAGCAGCAGGTCAGAATGGGAAGAGGTCTCCCCCATGCCCAAAGCCTTAACGGAATTTTACTGCCAGGTCATCCAGTTCAACAAGTATCGGGACCCTTGGTTTTCTAATCATTTCTAAAATTAATGTTCACTAAAACTATTCCATGTCTAGCAGTGGTTTAAAAAAGTCTTTGCATATGCATAGTAACACAGTAAATGCTCCTGCCACCAGAGAATTGCTATGTATGTATCCTGTTTGAGGATGAGCAGTTCCCAGAAAAATCAACATATAAAATACATTTACCAAAAAATAAGACAGAGTACAATTTAATCTGGTAATCTGGAGTACCTAGTCTCTTCATAAGCAAGGAAAGTTAGGCTTTGGCACTGTAGTTTTGATGCTCTCCAGGTAAGACAACAAAATTAATCAGTATTCAGTGATTTGTGCTGTGTAGATGGGAGAAATTGCCAGAGGCATTGAATTTGGCGCTATATATCATGTAAAACACGAGCAGCATGGAGCGGGAGGCAGGCCTGCCCCCTACATAGCTAAGAGTTGGGCGCTGTCCTTGCTAGCTGATGGTAAACTTTTTTTTTTTAACACCTTTCATTTTGCCTTTGTTGAGTCAGAAGCTTTTTCTACAGTGAAAAACACTTTGCCGTCCTTCCGGTGAGTATACTAAGTACAGTTTGGCTTCACTATTATTATTATCATTGTTACTACATATAATATTACATACATAAATTATTTACTCCCCATTAATAGCATATTGGGCCAGCCATGTTAAAATGTTTCATAATTAGCAGTTATTTAAGTCTTTTTAAATTACTGATTCTGTTTCCAATGTCATACACATTTTGGGTGACTTTGATGAATATCGTAGGTCTTATTGTCTGATCCACAATTAGTCGTTGTACTTTTTTATTACTTAGCATTCTAAGTTGTTCTAGGCCTGAATTCATCTTAATGTGTGACCCTTTGGATGATCATCTTGCATTCTGCAGCATTGGTTTCAAAATACACTGTTCGATAACAATTAAAACCTGAAAATTCTTACTGTAGCACCTAGGTCCACAGTCAAAGGGTTCTTAGTCAAAATGCCATAAAGACACTCACACTCCATACTTAGTGGGTGAGCCACACCTAATGCCAAGATAGGAAACCAATTTACATGGCCATCAGTAGAGGAATAAACAAAATGTAGTATGCATACACAGTGGAATTTTACTCTTCTGTCAAAAAGGAAATCAAGACATTTGCAGAATGGATGGAATAGGAGATATGTTAGCTGAGGTAAGCCAGACTCACCAAAACAAACTGCATATTCCTCGCATAGGTTGAGCCTACATTTATATACATATGAAGTATGCATATATGACTCTGTGTGTGTGTGTGTGTGTGTGTGATGGAAGCAGAAGAGGGACTCTGGGAGGAGGAAGAGATCTTCAGGGAGCACAGAACATATCTCTCTGACCTGTCTTCATTCTGCTTTTCCACCCTGCAAATCTCAACAATGCCTGGAGTCTGCTCACAGTAAGAAATTATAGCATCATTTTAGGGCGTCTTGCAATAGTCCTTTTTTTTCCAGCCAGTTTTCCTTCCATTATATCCTACAGTGAGATAAACTAAGTAATCAGGTTCACTGTTCACAGTAATGTCATTCCTGTGGAAGACTTTGATGTACATTTCTAAATCCATTATCATTTGTTTTGTTCCACTACACTTGGTATATGCATGCAAAACTGTTTGAATATTATAACATCCTCTGAAAATACAAATATGTATATTGCATTATAAAATATAAAAAGATTAATATGAGATTGATTCAACGTTTAATGGACATTACTGGAGTGATTTTTGAATCTGAGTTAAAGTGTAGCACATGTTTTATTCATCTGTACAGGCTCAGAGAAGTGTATTTGCATAATCAAAATTAGCCGAACACCCACCGTACATGCTGGTCCCAGGAAGCAGAGAGGTCTTCATCACAGCGGGACTTATCACAGGCTCCCGACAAAGGCTGGCGTACTGAAGACAACCTCTGGCTGTAGTCAGGGTCCATTTTTCTGACTCTTTGGGAAGCAACCAAAGAGGAGTTGGTGTGCTCTTGGTGTGCTCGAGTCTATCATTAGAAAATCAGAGTCTGACACAGAGGGATAGATCTATTGATGTTTTACTCATTGGAATAAATAATACTGTAATGACTGTATATATACATATTGAATATATAATGTTAATTTGGGATTGTTGTTCTCAGTTGAATGGGGAATGCTCTCCTCTGTATTTGGATTAGAATTTTTAGAGGATAGATTTATGTTCACTGTAATAAACAGTTCCACTTTACAAAGTCCTTAGAATTAGATGTTTCTCAATGGTTATAGCATGTGAAAGATTAGTCCCATAATTTCCTATACAGAAATTTATGACCAGATACTTTTTATGGACTATATATTTCTATTTCAGTTATTTTCTTATAATAATTATTATTTTCTCTATTAGTTTAGCATTTTAAGTATTCTGATTTCAATAGTTTTGTTGCATATTCAAGATTTTGTCTTAGGCCTTTATTGGTGTGCTGTCTCTCCTTTTCTTTCTTCCTTTCTCCCTCCCCTTCCATTCCTTCCTTCCCTCAGTCCTTTCCTATATTCTTTCTACTACTCAGGAAAAGTTTATACATGGTTCTGACATTTGTAGTGAGCTTCTAACTAGGTAAAACTGAAATTTCAGTACCAAAACCTTTTCTGAATTATTTTTCCTCGAAGCAGTATGCATATGACCAAAAGTAGTGATTCTAGGTGGATATCTAATGCAAAAGATTATATATTAAAATTTAAACTCTCTTTGAAAAGTGTATTTCATGACTCTAATGCCTAACGAAATTACAGTTTTATCACAGAACAACACTACTATACATCTACCAAAGCTGACTCTTCAGTGTTGTAGACTCACATTCAAATTTGAAAATAACCCTGGGTTCTAATGCAGCTCCCACCACAGCACAGAAAATCCTTCTGAATTCTAAAACTCCTTGGATGCCTGAGTTTTATTTTCAGTGCAATGCTTTCAGAGGCAAGCAGTTACTATTTTCATTTTGAAAAAGTATCTTAACTCTGCCTGACGTCGAAAGTAACCCTGTCTCTCTGGAGGAAGCTTCCATTCCTGCCCCGGGTCACTGTCTGTATTCCAATCACCCACGCATTTCAACGCACCAGTTCTGTGTCTCCAAAATAAAGCTTGTCTTCCTTCTTGCTATGGGCTCAGCCATTCAGCTGCTGCAGCGGCAGTCGGGTCACATGGTCTCTTCTTGTGTAGTGACCACAGAGAAACCTCATCATGTCACTTGTGCTGATTCAGCCTGACCAGCTTTGCAAACTCTTTCACTCGTGGAATTTTGCTCCACCATCCAGTCCCAGTGAACTCAGCAATTCAAAGTTCTCACATTCCCAGCTCTCCAGAATTCATGCCTCTCCCCTGCTTACCCTCTGTCCATCAACTCAGACACTTCACAAGTATTTTCTGTCAGAACTCCAGGGTCAAATTTACTATCAATATCTTTTGTATTTAGTTAGTGTTCAAAACTTTGGGAACATTTCTAAAGTAAATTTCCGAACGTCTACAAAGAGTAAAAATCATGACACATGTTCACAATCAGTGCAGTTTTTCCCACTTGGGGGAGACAATGCCCAAAACTATCATACAGAACCAACCTCTTTTCTCTGTAGTGAAATGTGGGCTTTGCCATATGCTCTGAGAAATAAGATCAGCGTATTTGCTCACAATCAGTGCAGATGAGTGTTATTTGTGCTATGGGGCCTTGTTGGATAGAACATGAGTGTTTTCATAAAACAAGGCCTTAATTCAGCAACTATCAGCCAGGTAACTCCATTCATCTCATTAGCTTTGACAGTATCCCCAGTTGTAAAGGTCTAACTAGCTCAACAAATGGTGCTGTCTGTCTCAAGGTACCAGAGTTGGCTGGAACAAGTCCAAGTACAATCTTGTATTAATGAGTATCACACTATATAAACACTTCTCCGTGTGTCTGTATGTCTTTCTCATCTAACTGAATCTCACAGAGATTACCACATATCTTCACCATTTTTAAGACCCAGCAGCTGGCAAAGTGCCTACAATATAGAAATCTAGTCAATAAAGGAATATTCTATTGACCAGAGCAAATCAAAATATGTTTATCATAGTTGGATCATTACTAAATAGGTCTGATATATCTCTAATTTTTATGACTTGTTTTCATTGCATAAAGACAATGGCTTTATATCCAGATGTTATGTTTTAGAATGTTACAGTATTATGTGATATCTATAAAAGCACATGTAAATGACTTTTTATAATTATTTGATAGTTTATGTCAATATGTAAGAAACTGGGCTCGGGTAGCCTATTAAACTTATTTTTAGTATATGGGAAAGTTAATAGGCATTTCGTGAGCATGAAATTACAGTATGCACTGCTATGCTGGACTTCAGAGAGCATTAGGATTGATTGTGTGCTTGTGTACGGACTGTCACTTTCAGAAGGCAAGATTATAGACTCAAAGTCAATTAGCCTCCTATTTTTCTAGCGCTTGGGGATTATTTATTTTTCATAAATTTTAACTATACTATCAACTGGACTAGTTCTACATCTCCTTTCAATGGCAATAATGAATAAGATGCTGACTGCAGATTTCATCAGCAGATATGCAACCTCCACAAACTACAAAAGCATAAGCGCTTCAGTGACTTTTTTTCCCACTTGGGGGAGACAATGCCCAAAACGATCATACAGAACCAACCTCTTTTCTCTGTAGTGAAATGTGGGCTTTGCCATATGCTCTGAGAAATAAGATCAGCAGTTTTTGCAGGTCTATGTTAACCATATTAATATATAGTAGAACAACTCAATTCCATAAAATAATTGTTAATTTATGAAAATGTATCATATCGATAGAGTGTATTTATGGTGATTAGAAATAAAAGAAGTAAAGAAAGGTGGGCACCAGAGTTCTCATTCCCTTGCCTCTCTCCAGGTGCAGCTCTGAAGGGTCTCATCACTACTGAGCATGAGGTGCTGGAGTGTGTCAGAGGGGCTGCCATGTGGTCTTCAAGCTAAACAGCTCGGTCAGAGATCAGTGGAGTACGTCTACCTGTCTTCAGGAGTGCCACGGATTGGAAAGAGTCTCAAAAGGCGTGGATGAGTAAAGCAGAAAGTAGTCAAATATACCGACCAACCCAACCTCGGTGGACACCAGGCCTTTGCTAGGACCATGAACTGTCCCCTGTAGGCTCAGGTGGCCACTGTGTGGGCCTCAGCCAAGGCTGCTGTTGCCGGAGGTTTTGAGGCTAGCTGGAGGGAGTAGCTCACTGGGATCATGTAATTGAGGGTGGTCTCACATCCTGGTCCCTTCCCTCTCTTTCTTTGCTTTTGGTCCTCCATGAGAACAGGTTCTTCACACACTCCTGCCGCTGTGCCTCACTCCACATCTACAGTAACAGGAATCTCTGAGTGCAGACTGAAGCCGTGAGCCAAAATAAATAATTTCTTCCCCTTTACTTTGGTTGCAGTCACAGACCACTAATTAACATGGTATACGAGGACCAGCCAGCTTCTGGGTGGAGTTTTCCTACATCATGCAAGCAGATCTCATGGTATAGAGTTAGCAAAAGGAGCTAAAGTCTGAGAGTCTAAACAGTATCATGAAAAGGATTTTTTTTAATTTTTTTTATTTATTCAACTGTGCGCATGTGCGTGTGTATGTGCGCACATGTGTGTGTGTGTCTGTGTGTGTGTAGAACCACGGACGAATTCGCGAACCACCATGGACGCCTCCACCTCCTTCTGCCCGGGGATTCACAGCCTCTGCCCTACCAGGACCAGAAGCACAGGCCGCCCCCGCTTCCGCCTGGCGTCTATACGTGGGATCTGAGATCTGAACTCAGGACCTTCCGCCTGCAAGGCGGAGGTTTAACCCCTGAGCCACGTCTCCAGCCCATGAAAAGGATTTTTAAGCATTCGCTTTGGAAAAACGAGCTCTTAATTTCAGCTCACGCGATGTGTTTTGTGACAAGATCTTTTTCTCTCATGCACTGGTTTTGCCTGGGGATAAGGCATGGTTAGCAGAAGGACTTTAGCCCCTAAGTCTTTATTCAAGACCTTGGCCCAGCTGAAACCCAACTCTTGAAGCCATATATTTTCATGAGGCCAAATGTGGCCTCTGACCTGCACTCCTCTGGTGCAGCTTGCTACTACTGGGTACACATTTTTACCCCAGATTTTTTCTCTAAGTCCATCATCCAATTTTCTCTGTACTTCCAACTTCCTTCAAACACTGGCATCTCCCTAGACAGAAGCCTTTAGCAGAGCTTATTACAGTTTTAATCCGAGCCAAGGAGCTGACTCAGTTGGTAAAGTGCTTGCCACACAAGCGACAAAGACCTGATTTTAGTCTGCAGCAACAGCATATGAAGAAGAAAGAGAAAGAGGAAAAGGAAGGGAAGTGAAGTGTTGTGAACACACCAATAATCCAGTACTGAGTAGACAGAGAAGGCAGATCCTGAATTGGTAAACGAATCCAATGAGAGACCTTGTCTCAAAAAATAAGATGGGAGCCTATTGAGGAAGATATCTGACCTTGCAATCTAGTTTTCAGGTGTGTACACCAATGCACATATGCATACCCACATATGTGAATACATACACATATATGTGAATGTATACTCATATATGTGCATGCACACATGCACCATACATATACACATGTGTATGCATATCCACATATGTGCAAGCATATGCACAAATGTGCACACATGAACACACACACAAACTCAAAATTTAAGCCTATATTGTGGAGCAGCCTGCCACTAGGTTATTGGTGTCTCTAAGCAGAGGTCTCTCAGACACCATTTAACCATTTCTGACCCCAAACCCATGACATTTTCCTTTTAAGCAATTAAAATGACTCCCATCCATCACAGTATAGTATATCAGTGTTCAAAGTTCCCTAAACTCCGAGTTTACTGGATTTTCTTTTCCTCGCCATAGGAGGAAAAAAATTCCTCAGTGACAAATTTCAATCTCATTCTTCCTAAGAGTAAACTATAAAATGCATTTGAACAGCAGTTTGTCACCTTCTCAACCACAGAGTTATGTAGTATGGTGATCAAATACTTTTATGTATTTGCCATGTATATTCCAAAGAAACAATATTTTACCAGAAATGATATATTTACCAGAAACGATAACCATTTAACCATTATCTGGATTTTAATTGATTTGTGCATTTTTTCCAGAGAAAAGGGCCCCCAAAATAATGCTCTTTTCATACAAATTCAATATATTCATAGTATCTTGAGATGTTGGAAAGGAACATGAAAAAATAATTCAATTTAAAGGCAAGATGGCCTTAGCCTGCCTTATATAACAGACAATTGTTTAAAACTGAAAACTTTATTCTCAAATACTTTTTAAGCCCCATCTTTTCCAGCATCAGACCATTTTGCATTCGTTATATTTTGTGGTTTTTAAAGACTTTTGTAAAGTTTAATGAGCCTGACACAGATTACCGACTTAATAATATTTATGAAAATCTGAAGACGTCTGTAGGAGAGATCTCAAAATGAAGCTTGGACATGAATATTTAACAGTTCATCTCCATATTTTCACTAGTATGTCCCGCTTTACCTGATAAATATTTTTTCCATTTCTTCCCAGTTCAGGGCTTGTTTCTCCTGATTTTGCTCATCTAGTAATTAGCGAATCTTTCATGGGAAGTTAATTACCCTTCCCTAACCCTGACCAAAGTGTGTGCTGGAAAATGAATTTAAATTTTTTTTAATCAAGAAAAGTCTTTCCCTGTGGGCTTTTCAGATTTAAAAATCCAATTAGCTTTAATGTTGTTCCTTTTAAAGATTAACCACCTTTTACAGTTATGAAACATTCATTGGAATTCAAACTATTTATACCTCTTTTTAACACAACCTTCTAACAAATCAGCAAAAAATTTTGTTTCTTCTGCAAAGATCATTTATCTCTTGTCTATTCTATAGTATTCTTACATTCAAATATGGTTCGCATTTCTCCAACAGGAGCAAATTAATGCCCACTATTGTTTCTAAGGGATTTCAGGATGAAAATTATGCAGTAGTTTAAAATAAAGCATCTACAGTTCTTTGGTAAGAGACATGTAACAACTGCAATCAAGATTTTCGCAATGGATTGTTGACTATGAATGTGCAGAGTTGGGTATATCAATTTTCTTTTAAAAATATTACAATATATGGAGCCTGGGGAGACAGTTCAGTGGAGAAAGTGTTTGCTCCAAAAGATGTGGATATAAGTTTAAACCCCAGTACCCATATGAAAGTGGGGCACAGTCTCCTGCATCTTTCACCGCAATCCTGGACACTGGGCTGGGGGAGGGGCAGAGAGACAGGAAAATCTCAGGGTCATCCTTGCTAGCAGGTGTAGCCCAGTTGGAGAGCTTCAGGTTCAGTAATAGACCCCCTCACACACACACACATGCATACAAAGCACACATATACACACAGAATGAATACATAAACATATGAGGAGTGACTCTTAGAAAACTAACTCAAGGAGATATTTATTTGTTAAATTCTACGTTCAGGATGTAGAAGCTTGTATTTTTTTCTCCATTTTTTTTTCTTTCACAAACATATTGAGTATTCATCCCAACTTCCCTGCCTCCCTACTCCTTCTCATCCCCTCCCCTCCCTTCATCATTCCCTCCCATTCCCCTTACTTGCATGATTCTATGGACTCCAGGGTTCAGTCTGGTTTGTCTACTCCTGTAGGGGCCCAAACCTCCATAGCATATCAAGTTATCTCTCTTCAGGCCACCCCACTGATAAGTGCATTTCCCTTCACTCATCCTTAGAAGCTTGTATTTTTAATAAGCACAGCAAACATCCCTGTTAAGCCAGTTGGGGGAACACTGTGCAGGAAAAATAGAGAATTCTGAAGATGGCCTTTCTCTTGTAGAGAATGATATCTTTATTGTGGAAACTGGAACAAGGTGCTTAAATATTGCTGGTCACAGTTGTTTTGCTGTGGTTGGTTGGTTGATTGGAAGGATGGATGGATGGTTGATTGGTTTGCTTTGGTTTGATGTTTTGAGGATCTTGTTGTAAGGCCCTCATTTACCTGTAACTCATTCTGTAGACCAAGATGGTCATAATTTTGTTTTGTTTTGTTTTTAATCAGTAGAATTTGAATGCAGTTATATCACCTACAAAAAACTGTGAGAATTAATATATGTCACAAGCTTCCACTGTATAGCAAATGGGAAATGTTTGATGAATGCCTTTGTCTCCCATTGTTCTCTTCTTTTAAACAGGGGCTTGCTTTATAAGCTAGATTGGCTTTCAACTTGTGGTGATCCTCCTGCCTCAGCCTTGTGCCAGCTCTGTATCCTTTTCCTTGATTTCAACAGAAGCAATCTTCTCCTACTTCTCCATATGTTACCCCAGTCTTTTGTCTCACAAAGAGGCATTGACATTTAAATTTGAAGATTACCCAAATCCACTTTGACAGAAGAACCTCACGTGACAAAGTCTGATGCATGTATACTTTAGATGTTTGGAATATTTTTATTTTTCTTACATTTTTATTTATCATGGGGAAAGTGACAGAAGACAACTTAAAGGAGGAGTTGGTTCTCACCTTCTACCATGTAGGTTCTGGGGATTGAGCTCAGGTCACTAGGGTGAGCAGCAAGCACCTTTATCAGATGTGCCATTTCATGGACTCAACACTTTAGTTTTGACATGGTCATTAACATGCTCTTGTTGACTTAGCCATTCATTTCTCAGTAATTAATTCATTCATCTTAACCCATTCCTGGCATTGCTACTGAGCGCTGGATTATGCTTTGGAATGTAATGGCCAGAAAAACCAGATGTGTTCCCTGCCTTTGATTTGCTGAGGATTTTGCTACTTCTCTGAACCTGTCGATTTCGCCTCTCACTTCTATTGCTGACACCCTCAATTTGAGGTCATTTTTGTTTTCTGTGCTCTCTTGGGACTTTAAGACAGAAATTTCCTGTACTTTTGAATCTGCTCTGCTCAAAGAAACATTCTCATTTGCTCCCTGACCCACAGCTCTGCAGCTCAGAAAGGACTTTTGTAACTAATGCTAGATGAAGCCTGGCTGTCTACTCACCCATGAGCAAAGGCGTCCAGCAGCCAGCTCTAAAGCAATCGAACATGAGTGAGAGATCTGAGAAGCCCATAAGGAATTCTGAACCTATTGAGCAGTCTGTTTTGATAAACCCCAATAGATAAGAGTGTTTAAAATTTTGAATAAATAAAATTCTAGTTCCTTCTTGGCAATCTCATAACTATATACAACTCTATATGTGCTATATTAGTAAAGCCCAATATATTATAAGTGCTAATTTAAAATTTTTCACTGGATAAATTGAATTATTGTTATTACTTCTCTGCAATCCTGAACAAAATAGCAAAGACCTGAGAAAACATGCAAAGGTCATCTTAAAGCCAGTCATGGAAATCTCCACTTGCTACAGTGATCCTCTTCTCAGTAACCTGAAAGCCGTTCTTGCTTCTGCAAATGAAATTAGTCTGACATCCAAGAAAGAAAAGAGAGCTACAGCACTTAGTATAAACTCTACATTATTAAGAATATCAAGAGGATTTGGATATTGCCCAACCAGGATCTCAGTGTTGCTCAAGGCTGAAGCCTTGGAAAGTCTCTTAGTCCAATGCCAAGGCCAAAGGATTGTCCGAAAGACCCTGAACCTCAGTCATGCTGGAGGGCAGAAGAAGTTGGGCTCTGACGTCAGTCAGGAATGATGCCAGCTACGAAGAAGGAACTGGCCAGCCCAGGACAAGAGAAGGAGAGTCCAGCTCTTTCCTCTATCACTCTCTTTATCTGGTCAGCTAATAGGTATCACCCACTGTGGGCTTGGTCTTCCCAGCTGTGCCCAAAGTTCAGCTTGCAACTGTTAGTCGACACCTGTGTCTAGCAATCACATCTTAGATGCTTAATAAATACTTGTTGAATAGCTGAATAAGAATTTTTAAACCCGAATATTCTAACCTGTACCAATCTCAGAGCCAATCCCCAACCAATTTAAAGACTTTTGTAAACTGATCATATTGGTGCATGTCCATGCATCCAACAGGCAGAAGGATCACAGGAATGAGAACATTCCCGGCTATATAGTAACCTCAAGGCCAGTCTGGGAATATGTAATGAGATCCTAGTCATTGAAGAGTAAATACTAAAGCAAAGTAAATACCATAAAATAGTTTTATCAGCAAACATTACCCATGTAAAGTATTGCAGTTGTCTTCTGTCTGATTTCCTAAAAGCAAATCATTCTTCCTTAAGGTCAAATTGTCAGGAAACTCAAACAGCCCTTGTGAATTTCACTAATTACTCTTTCCCTTTTGTTAGTCCTCCTTTCTTATCTTTTTTCCCCTCAGACCTCTATTTCTTTCTTAAAGAAAACTGCCATAGAAGTCCAAAATGATTTACAATTTGCACTTCCTCAGGAGAATCGCTATACGAAAAGTATATTTTCAAAAATACTTAAAGAAATGGTTTCTGCCCTGCACTTTGTGTGATTTTGTGTCTGTGGAAACATTACTGATCTAAAAATTAGTTTTATGATCAATGTGCAATTATTTTTATTTCAACAAATTGCTCCTCTTGTGATTTTTGTACTAGTCGGTAACAATTTCATGTAGCTTGTGTAGCCTATTTATGACTCAACCTCTTCTATGAAAAACATTGTGTTTGGCATAAGATCACGATGGAAACTGAGCATATTAACTTATAAAGAGCCATAAAAGTTAACAAAGCCCAAATTTTAGATGAATCTTCATTATTGATTCTTTTGAAAAATTTTTTGACAATTTATAATATATAATTGCTTTCATGTACAATTCTATTTGTTTTTTTTTATTAAAAATTTAATTATACATTTTAAAATTTTTTACCAGTTCCCTCCCTCCCCCCTCCTTCCCCTCCCCTTCCCCCAGTGCCTCCCCCCCAATTCCCAGAGAGTCCTTTATTGTGTACGCCTAACTCTCCACTGGGTCCTCCTCTCCGATGACATATAAGGACCCAGTGGCATTTCCATAAGCCCTTTCTCTTGTTCCCCTTAAGCATAAGATCACTACTATGGCTGTCAATCCCTTGCCTCCAGGGGTCTCGGTGCCCTTAACAGATGCTAGACTTTATGAGGGCAACAGTGCGCTGAACATTGCGCAGGGCATGCAAAGTCCCATTATGATTGCTTTGGCCCCAACTATTGTTGAGAATCTTGCAAATCGTTGCTCCTCCCATCCTTTTGCTCTTACAATCTTACCGCCCCCTCTTCCGCAAATGTCCCTGAGCTCCAGGATGGGGAGAGATTAGGCTATCCTAGTTCTATGTGATTGATATAGAGTCTCTGAAGTTCTGGATTGTGGTTTGTTGATTTTCTTTTGCAGTTTTGCTGCTCCTGCAATTCCCTTCACTCCATTCTTCTGGGCACTGTATGTCACCCCCTGGCCAGAGACAAAAAGCTGTTAAACTGGAGTCTTGTTGTAATAGCACATTCAAGGGTAGATGTAATAAGAGTAGGAAACCTCACTGAGGGAGGGGTCCATCACCCATTTGCAAAATGATTACTTTTTATCTGCTAGACTATATGCCCTGCAAGTAAGTAATGAGAAACCTGGTTAAGTTCACAGACGTTCTTTCCTGATCTATTTGTTTTTTAACTTAGTATGCATATTTTAAAGTATAAGGCAGTATTTAATAGTGTGATTTAAAATACTAGCTTTGCTTAGTAATTAATCATTGAATACTTAGAGTTAAGTAAATCTGTGCATTTATATTCCACCTATTTATTTGTTTCTTGCTTTGTTTTTCATTCTAAGATTCCCAAGGATAGGGACTGCTATCCTCAGATAAAATTCTGTGATTCTGCAGTGCCTGAGAAGGTACATTCCATCTTGTGGGTGCTCAGCAAATTTTCAATGGTAACATTTCAGCAGTTCTGAAACCAGTAGTTAATGTTTTGTTGCTGTGTATTTTGATCAAATAAATTGTATTGTTTGACAATTTATTTTTAGCAGCTCAGTATACAAAGAACATTTGCAAGGTTAAATCTATTTAAAACCAAGGGTTCATTCAGCCTTTTATCTCAGCACTTTATCCCCTGGCAATTAAGTGCATTCATTAAAGACAACATAGATTTGTAGCTGTGCAGTCTCATTGTTTAATGGATTTTTGTTTGATTACTGTATTGATTTATTTTTTGAAGGATGCAAATATTTGTGGCCTACTTTCTGAAATGTATTTTATTAAATGGAATACCATTTAGATATTCTATCCCCTTTGTGAGATTTTGATTCCTTATTAATACTAGAAATTCAATAAGAAATCTCTTTTTCAGGCTGCATCTACATGACACTCTCCAGCAAGCCTAGCCTCTGATTTAATCTAGTGGGAGATCTCATGGAGACCTACAGATGTGAAAGGAGACAATGTGACACGTAGAATTATCTGCAAACAATTCAATTTGGGAAGGAGGGCATTTATACAAGGCGGGCACTTAACTGTGTGTGCCAATGGAGGCCCAAGGGTGACATTGGGAATTATCCTTTATTGCTCTGCTTTCTTATTACTTTGTTCTGGGCTTTCCCAGGCTCCACCTTTCAGGGCCAGAATTGCAGACCATCACTTCTTAGAAAGGCCAGCATGGACGCATAGATCCCAGGAGACCACCAGGAGTCCTGGTCACAGGCACGTACATGTTTGGAGACTATCATGTAGCCAACACTAAAATTTGAGTTTCAAACAAATGTGTTATGTATTCATTGGAAGCAGCAGAGTCTGACCTGATGTGTATAATCACGGTCTTTTTGTAGCACCGATGGTGGGCAGGTGGGAGGCCATACACTTGGGCAGGATTCAAGATTCCCCTCCCCAAGCTCCAGAGAGGCTTACAGAGAAAGGGGGCACACAAGAGGGTATGAAACCCTTTACAGAACCCTTAAGGAAGACAGTATCTGCCCCAGCTTGAGTTGGAGTGATAAGTAATGACAAAAATCTTGTAATCATCATGATTGTAGAAGTGGTAAAACTGATCCCCACAGTAAGGAAGTCAGCTGTGGCTTCTTATTCAAGAAGGCTCCTCTTATTAAAGCTACGAGAGACAAAGCATGGAAGGTTCTCTGTATGTATTGCTTACATAATCTTAGTCATCATATGAGCAGTAAGTGCACCATGTACAGAAAGTGCATCTCATAAACAGTGTCTCATGTATAGTAAGTATATCTCGCCTCAAGCATGGTATGTTTCATGTACAGTAAATGTGTCTCGTGTACAGTAAGTGCATCTCATGTACAGCGTGTGTGTGTCTCATGCATGGTAAATGCATGAGGTCAGCTGCAGCCATGCCTTGTTCCAAGGACACAGCTGTCACAGGACACCCAGAACTATTTCCAGGAGATCTCACTGCTTCTCCATGAACAATTTTATTAAACTGGTTATTAAGTTCATGGAAACACTCAATTTCGAGCCCTTGAAGATGGAAAACGGCAGTTCTGCAAGTTTATTTTGTCAATATTTTCTGTTTTATTACTGGAAGACATACACACGTAGCCATGGTTCAACATGATCGGGTTATTTATTCATGGGAATTATTATTGAAATGTGATCCCTTCCTTCATTAACTACACTGCTTGAAAGTTGAAGAAAGATTGAACTACATTATCGACCAATTCTGCAGATTAGAAGTGTCTCAGCTGAGTTTAAATTAAAATATGCTCGCTCTAGAGAAATAAAAGCAAACAGCCAATATCATTTTACTGCATTTTGGCTTTCTCCTTTGCTTTTCTATTATTTAGAGAAGGAGAATTGATTTTTATTTCCTCTTTCCAATTACCTTACTCAAGAAACAATGAGCCAGAGAAATCTTTTACAGCTTTGTGATGTGTTCAAATGATTGGAAAATCATTTTGATAACTTAAAAAAAGGAAGGAAGTTTTCCCATCATGTAGGAATAAGATGCAAAATATATTTGGAAACAAAAATGTTAGTAATTGCTGAAAAGATTGCTATTAGAATAACATACTAGGGTAATTTCAGTGTTTAATAAAAGATATTCCTTCTAAATTGAATGAAGCTTTGAAGTTTACAGGAGAAATTGAATTACATAATTTCAAATATCCATGCGTGTATCAGAAAAAAATGATTACAAGGTAGTAAAAATACATAACATATACATGATATATACAAATAGCTATTATACACATAAACATTTTCAAGAAGCAGCATTTATTGGCTTCATTACGCTTTCACCTATTTATCTTTCTTGAACATCACAAGTACCCAATATCCCTAGATATTGAAGGATTGGGGCTTCTTCAGTCTCTTGATTACAAAGATAGAGATGACTCAGAAACCTTGCTTTATCTGCAATTGCTTAGGCAAACATGCTCAGATACAATTTCTTAAAATATTACAGTGTCTCTATCCCTCATTCTGTGGATGGGGAATTCTACAAGGACTCACTGTATAATTTGCCTGTGATTCATGAAGCTGCAGCTGGGTCAGAGGATGAGGACTCAGCTTCTGTTCTTCATAGCAGGTCTGCTGGATCCTATCCACAGCTTCTCCCAATGGGGAGTATCAGGTGGCTTATGTCTCATAGGATGGTTGTCATACTTGAGGCAAAAATGGAAGTGGCCAACCAGTCAAATTTATGTCTGAAATTGATTGGAAATTGCTTTTTATGGGTTCAGATTATTGTTGCTAGGTTTTGGGGTCTTTTTTTTCTTGCCTTTTTCTTTTGTTTCCTTTGTGGTTTGATCAAGGTCTAGACTCAAAAAGGAGAAATGGCTTCCTTTTAATGAAGGATGAAAAACGCATATTAAAGAAGAATATTGGGATGGCACGATGGCTCAGAGATTAAGCCTCTGTCTTGCAAGCAGAAAGATGTGAGTTCAGAACCCAGATTCCACATAAAAATGCTGAGCAGAGAATCGGAGAGATGGCTCAGGTGTTAAACTTCCTCGTAAACAGAAAGCCATAAGTTTGGAACTCAGGTCCTACAAAAAAAGGCCCAGTGAGTAAAGGTGGCTCCGACCTGCACTTCCCACCCTGGTGAGTGAAGTCTGGGAAATCCTAGTGTGAAGTACAAAGAGGGGAGACACAATCCAGAATGATTTAGGAAGTTGCCCTTGGTCCTCCACAGGCACACACAATGCCCTCTGATACACACACACACACACACACACACACCACAAACACACAGGCATGCAAAAGAAAAGAGAGAAAGGAAGGAAGGAAGGAAGAAAAGTATAGGAGAGATGGGAGAGATTACTGTAATCATAGTTCCAAAAATATGATCTTGGGCAAACTCAGTAGACAGAAGTAGATAGGAGCAACAGATATTAATGTATCAAAGCATGTTGCAGATGCCTGCATGCTGCTGATAAATTCAAGACCAAAGAGCTTAAGGGGACAAGGGAGTTTTATTCGGGCTCTTGAGTCTCCATTACACTTCACAGTCCAGTTTGACAAGAGCTCATACCAACACCAGGAGCCAAGGAAATTGGCCACACCATATCCACAGGGATTGTTCAGAAAGGAGCAAACCTCACTTGAAAAAAATGCAAGTGTATTCCAGTATGCTAAAGTATGCCAAACTACTGAAATAACTCTCTCCATCTGACCCACCTGCCATGGCCGGCATCACCTTTCAGCAGTGAGGTAAGTGCCAGCAGGCTTGCTCAGGACTTGCCTCAACTACTAATTCTCCACATGTATAACCAGAGCTTCAACTTCAAATTGACACTTGTATCTATCACAGTGCACTTGGAACTAAACTTGTAGGTGAGTAATTAAGATATATCCATCTAATTAAATTTCTAATTGGATTGTGATCAGAAAATATCTTTTTATACATTATGTTTTTATTGTTCCCCTAATTTTACAAGCACTAGGAATAATAATCCCTGCCCCCTTCTTCCTCCCTCTCTTCCTTCCCCCACCTTCTCTCCTCACTTTTCTTTCTCCCTCCCTCCCTTCCTCTCCCTTCATCAGTCTATCCCACTCCCTCCCACTTTCCTTCTTTCCCACATCTTCTTCTATGATTCCCGGGGTTCCTTCTGGATCATCTGCTCTGGTGGGAGTTTAGGCCTCTGTGGTAGCCTTCCTTGGGCAGACCCACTGATAGTGACACACCCCTTCACCTGTCAAGTCTATCCCCTAAGGTTCCTACTATTGAAATTATTTCTCGTGAAATCCTGACTACTCTAAGAAGACATGTTGGTGTGTCAGTCATTATACAGGTCTGGTAAGGACAAGTCTCCCGCAGCGAGTTCCTGGCTGCAGCAGTTCTGCCTTGAGTGGAGTGTCTTGTCTAGCAGTGGACCTCCCCCTCTTTAGGCTCTTACAGTCTTACTGTCTCTTCTTCTGCAAGGTTCCCTAAGCCTTAGGATGGGGAGAGATTTGGCTGGCCTGATTCTGGGTGAATATTAAAGGGTCACCAGCACTCTGCATTCTGCCTTTCTATTGTCTATTTCACTGGTCTTCCAATGCACTAGGCTGTGTCTTGTCTGGTGTTGAGAACCTGTCTTGTCCAAAGATAAAAAACTATTTTTAAAAGGCCTTTATATAAGAAAAGGCTTAAAGGAGAGAGAAGAACAGGAATAGGACACAGTAGAGAGTGGGGCTGACCTCCAGGAAACCACCCACCTGCTTATTGACCCCTAGAGCACTCACGTTCATGACAGGGAATACATGCCCAGTACTATAATCCACTCTAAACAACAGGGGATAGGGAGGAAACTGACAGTGGACAGGATCAGATGTCTCACCACTTATGGGCTTTGCTTAACAGTGGCCTTATTTATTTAACTGTGTTCCTTTGTCTCCACTCTCTTCGTATCTTCTTTCCCCTACCTCCCAAGTTATGTTCCTTTGTGCTTATAATGAATATTGCAGTGATTTCCCCTTAAGTATGTCATTGTGAGGGCTTGATACTATGTTCCACTTACAAGGGAGAACATGCAACCTCTATCTTTCTATGTCTGGGATACTTCACTTGGTATAATTTTTGCCAACTCCATCCATTTCATTTATTCATTTTTTTGACAGCTGAGTAGTATACTGTTTTGTTTATGTGCTACATTTTTATTATCCATTTGTCAACTCTTGGCCATTTAGGTTGATTCCATGGCTTTGTTATTGTGAATAGTACTACAATGAACATGAATGCAAAAATGTCTCTATAGTAAGATGAAACATTCTTTGTGAATATTTCCCAGTAGTGGTATAGCTGGGTCAGATGGCATTTAATTTTTTTTAACTTTTTTTTTTAATTTTTTTATTATTTATTCAATTGTGCATATGTACGTATGTATGTGCGTGTGTGTCTGTGTGTGTGTGTAGAACCACGGACGAATTCGGGAACCACCAAGGACGCCTCCACCTCCTTCTGCCCCGGCATTCACAGGCTCCGCCCTACCAGGACCGGAACGCAGGCCGCCCCCGCTTCCGCCTGGCGTCTATACGTGGGATCTGGGATCCGAACTCAGGACCTTCCGCCTGCAAGGCAGAGGCTTAACCCCTGAGCCACCTCGCCAGCCCCTTTTTTAACTTTTTTAGAAACCACCATATTGATCTCCAGGGCAGTTGTACAAGTCTGCATTCCCACCAGCAATGTGTGAGGTTTCCCTTCTCCCTCCATCCTCTCTAGCATTTGTTGTATGTGTTTTGGATTTTAGCCATTCAGAGAAAATCTTGACCAAGTTTCTTGACAGTGCTGAATCAGTAGTAGTGCATAGAAAATGTTAAGTCCCTCTCTTCATACCATTTTCACCATGGATCCTCATGTTGTTAAGGTTCCGGCTGCTATTTGTAAAGGTAGACCCTCTAATTTCCAATTCTGCTTGTTCTTCCATCACCATTTCCTGCAGAAACTCTTTCCAGACACCCTCTGTGCTTGCTTAACTGTTAGGGTGTTTCCATGGTCTTTGCCTCTCCTCTTTCCTATTTGCAAAGCTTGTGAAAGTTGCTCTAACTCCTTCTGCCTTGGAGAGAGAACCTTTGCTCATTAAAACGTATCACTTAAAAAAAAGGTAAACTATCCACCCCTCTCTTTTGACTTCTCCTCAAACAAACAATGCAAAACCATCAGATGAATAAAATCCTGAAAGAGCTGCAAGGAGCGGTAGCTCTGAGGCAAGAAAATAGAGCAGTGGTTACCTGGTAGAATCAGGGATTGTGAAGGAGCTGTGGGTGTGGAAAAGAGCAGTAGGAAGCAGGAGGAGAGGTGGGACAAGGGACAATGTGGAACTGATTCTAAACCACAGATCTCAGCAAAATCAAACAGGACAAATTAACGCAGGGAGATCATCTGTGGAATCTCTCTCTTCTACAGGTAAAGATCTTCAAAGAGATGGATGAGGAAGGTTTTTAGGGAAGGGAAATCAGACTGACTAGATCTGGGGACCAGGGAGAAATAAAACAGCCATGTTAGAATACTGAACAGACTCTTATTCCTATTTGCTGGGAGAAACGCCCTAGAGATCACTTGATACTGAATTAAATGACCTTCCATATCCTTGTTCCTCATCAAAAGTACTTTGTTACTCATCATTTATTTAGTGTGTGTGTGTGTGTGTGTGAGAGAGAGAGAGAGAGAGAGAGAGAGAGAGAGAGAGAGAGAGGGAGAGAGAGAGAGAGAAAACCCTGTGTATCTCTGTGGAGGACCAAGGGTGACATCAGGATTCATCCTGCATCACTTCTACTTCCTTTTTGCTTTGCTCCAGGATTTCCTAGGCTGTGCCCACCAGAGCCGGAAATGTAGGCTGCCTCCATTTCCACCTTGTGTTATTTTTACATGGGACCTGGGATCTGAAGTCAGGACCTTTCACTTGTGAAGCGGAGTCTTAACCCCTGAGCCATCTCTCTAGCCCATAATAAACTGTTGCTTTTAGTTGCTGGGAGAAACTCCCTAGGGATTACTTGATGTTAACTTAAATGACCTTCCATATCCTTGTTCCTCATCAAAAGTACTTTTTAAAAGTGACTCGAAATAGCAGGTCTTACTTTAGTCAGTGATGCTGCAAAACCATTTCATTCTGTGCATGAAATGAGACATGTGCTCACTTTCTGATGGTATCTGCTATCCAGAGATCGGATGAATGAAAACGAATGTAATCCCACAGCAGCACAGAACACTGAAGGAGCAGGGTGTTTCTCCCTCAGTGCATGCCACTGTAGTTATGCAAATAACAGCAAAGCAATACTCACCTGCCAACATCTGGCCCTAAAATCCCCTTCCTCATAGCATGTTTAAAGAGCTGGTTTATCTTTTCCTTCAGTTTTTTTCTGATTGTTGCATTATTTTTATGATCATTATTGCCTTGTTGTTTCTCATTTTGAAATGGATTTCAGTAAAGGTGAGCATTAAAAATGCACAAATATTTTCCTTTACAGATGTTGCTGTGGTGGAGTGACTCTTGCATAGGTGTTACAAACGCTTTGAAAATACATCCAGAACAGAGCAGAGCTGAGTGGCTACCAGGTAGGCAGGTTGAGGCTTATAGAAGGTTGCCCAGAGTTTGGCTTAGAAGTGGATTTCAAAATAAACCACGACATAGACTTAGACTTTATACACTATCTGATAAACACTGTAAATCATAGAGTGGACAATCCATAATAACAGAACATTTTGTTTAACATGCAGTGGTACAACTACAAATTTTCTCCATTTGTATCGTGTGCTTATCTACTAATCCATTTTAGAATTTACTTATCATTTATTTATTATATTATTTATGTGGAAAAAATGTACCTTGATTTTCTGAAAACTACTTTCCAATGGAAATCCAAAAGTACCAATGATGTTTAAGGCAGACTGTACCCTCAAAAGGGTGACTTAGTATGTCCCTGGACCTATTTATATATTACCTTGAAGTTATTATTTCAGTCTTCTGGTGGAGTGTCCAGAACATAGGCTACTTACTACTTGTTCATTCACCTAATATGTATTCTGCCTTCCCATGTACCAGATGCTGCACAGAACTACATTTTCATGGTAAGGATGAGAAGGACAGACCCTACCTCTACTGGGGGTGTCTCCTGTAGATAACTATGGAGACAAGAAGACAGGTTCAGAACCAGACCCCTCTTAAGTCACATGTCTGGGAGGATTTTGAAGACTGGCCTAAGTGAGGCTGTTAAATTAGTAGGAAAAGCAGGCTGCTATGAGGTAGAGCATAGACAGAACCAATTCTTACAGGCTTTGCAGTATTTATCTAGGGTCAACACAGTGGCCCAGTAAGCATGCAGTCTTGCATATTAACACTACTGCTTTCCAACAACAAAAAAAAGTTTTCCATTTTCACATGACAGAATTCTTTGTATTCAGAGACTCAGAGAAAATACTTACAATGTCAGGGTAAAGCAATGTGGACAGGCTTTAAACTCTACTTTCATTTCTTCGACTGTAACACGAAGAATAGAAGAATACTTACTGCAATGAGAATTTTTATTTCCTTTTAGACTTTTCTTTCTGAACCCTGTGAGTTTCTTATTAAATAATAGACAGTGAAAGTAATTGCTTTCATCTCTTCAAGGGTTTCTTTCTTTCCTAAATAATTTGGAACCTTTCCCCCTCTTTTGAGTATTCATACAAATGAGAATATTTGGAAAAGTGGCCAGAATGGAATGGAATAGTAAACATTTGGCAAAGTAACTGATTGTTACTATGGCAACATTGAATTTGCTTGACATTTAGTCTTTCCATTATTTTCTGTTGCCATAGTAATGAAACCTTGGATTCTGACATCATTTCCAAATCCTATTAAATAAAGCCCTTCTCATCCTTCAGCAGGAGGAAGGACTGACATTATTAATGTACATGATATATTGGGATGCTGACTAGCATCGAAATACAGACACAAGACACACTTAGCTTCACTTCAAGCAAATTAAAAATGCGCTTATAAAGTAGATAAATTAAGAAAAAAATTCAGAAAGTAGAAAAGTATTTTATTGTTAAAATTACCTTTCCATTCAGATGTAAAATAACTTTATAAATTTAAATTTATTAAAATGTAATGTCTACAATTTATTCATAAAGGAGAATTCTGTTTGCTTTGTTTTAGGATAAAACAGGATAAAACAAAGAAAACTAAGAGCCATAGAAATGAATAAAGAAATTACTTGAGGTTTTAAGGGAGTATTTCATGATCCATTCATCTGCTTTCAAATTTATGATAAGAACCAGAGCAATTTTAAATTTTTAGTGAATGATCATTAAATAACTGAGGATACATGCTTTAACTCTCCATGTTTTATTAGTGGAGGAAATAGGGTAAGCTTATAAAGCAAAATAATGGAGAGGGTCAGAGGAATGCACCAAAGAACAAAAATAAAGATAGTAAAAAGAAAATGTAGGCTGATGGCTCAGGGGTTAAACTTTTGCCTTGCAAGCAAAAAGTCCTGAGTTCGGATACCCAGATCTCACATAAAATTACTGGGCAAATATGGCAGGCATTAAGGAAGTAGAGCAATCTGACGATTTTGATGTCACCCTTGGACCTGCACAGGCGCACACACACACACTCAAAGTACCCAACTACATGCACACACGCTCAACGTGCACTCTTACACATACTCAAAGGCACACACAAAACTCTAAGGGCAACATACTAGAGTTAGAAGAAAGAATCAAAAATATAATAAATAAGATATTGGAAAGGAGACAGAGCCAGAAATCTTGAAAAGGGACATTGTGTTCTTTGGGTTACTGACATAATAAATTATTTAGACTATCTGATGCTGTGTTAGGTTTCCAGAGACTACTGAGAGTTCATTCAGCTCTACAGTGATTCAGAAAGATTGTCTCTTGCTTGCTTTAGAATCTGCTAGTAATGGCTAAAAGAAGCCCAGGGGTTGAAATCAGGAAGAAGTCTTTGTTCAAACAGTTCCTTGATATGTGAAGATAAATTTCCTGATTTTCTGAGCTTGTTTCCCTTTCCATAAAAGGCCACTATGCTTTAAACACATCTTGGTTTCTTTAAGTAGAGTCTTTTACAAGAGATACACGCTTAGCAGTATACCTGGTACTACGTATTCATTAAATGTAGCCACTGAGGTTTTATTTCCAAGCTTGGGATTATGAGAATGAGAGAAATGTTTTTAAAAAGTACAGAATGGGGTCTGCTGAGATGTAAGTTCTTTGTCTTTTGTTGTTGAAGTCTTTAAGGTTTTTATAGATAAAATGAGTGCGTTGAAGTTCACCTGCATGGTTGTTGATAAAAAATCATGACAAAACAGCTTAAGGGAACAAATGGTTTATTTTCTCTTATGATGTCCTGTTATAGTACTTAGACCATCTTGGTATGAGAGCATGCACCATCACCAAAGGGCCGAGGGAACTGGCCCTACCATACCATATCCACATAGCAGTTGAGAAAGAGAAAGAGAGAGAGAGAGAGAAAGAGAGAATTGATCTTTACCTGTCAGACCAGTATGCATGACCAAGTATACAGAAGGATACCAACTTCCTCAACCATCTCTCTATATTTTATTCACCTGTCTAAGGCCTAGTCCCACCCATCGTGGACTGAGTCTGCCCCATCAACTAGACAATTTCTCCTGCAGGTTTTCTCTGAACTTAACTCAACTACTCATTCTCTACAAATGTGCCCAGAGCTTGAACCCTCAGATTGACACCTGTACCTAACTATGACACTTCACCTCTTGTCAAATTGACACAAGAACACATCACTTTTAAACTGTAACCTTCACCTTGTCCCCCTAGGTGTTAAATTTATCTTATACTATAAGTACATTTAATTTTTAAATTCTAAAAGTCCAAGATAAAAGTCTTTATAATCTAATTTTAAAATATCTATCACTAAAAGTTCAGTTATTGAAGTGTTGGAAGTGAAAGTCTCTTTTTAAAAAAATGTTCCAGATCTTTTAGCTGTAAAAGTCTATCAAGTCAAAGTAAATTAAATACTTCAGCATGAATAAACATCAAAATAGAAGCATCATGACAATGAGAAAACATCAAATTAAGACCGAAGTCCAGCAAATAAAATACTGAATCCTGTATTTTCAGTGTCCATCTTCTGTTGTTCATCACATAGTCATGATGGCTCAAAGATTCTGGGCATTCATTTCCAGTCTGTCCTTGAAGTTCGAAGTTGCACAAACAGAGTTTCTCTGAACCAGGCTGAAACTCCACTGACAGCCATCCTCAGCATGCATCCCATGGTTCTGGCACCTCCAACAACACTCTGGGTTTGCTTCTGCAGCTGTAAGCTTCACCTTCCTTTGCAGGAACTCCAAACCTACCCCTTGGTGCCAACTTATGCCACTCTTCATGAAACCCTCAATCATGCATCAAAACCAACACCACCTGGGGAATGCTGATCAATTCTGCAGTGAGGCTGAAATGTAGCTTGGTCCACTTGAACTACAACTACAATTTTTGACTCTGGAAAAAACATTTCTCTAGGCAGCAAAAACTTCTGAAGGACAAAAAATGGCTTCAGCTTGGGCTTTTGGTCACTGAAAAAACCCAGGTTTTCAAATCATGGAATCCCCATGTGGTGGTATTTATGTCTTCCACCATCCGAGTGTAAATCACTAGGTTTCCCTTCACTGGTGTTCATTTCTCCAACAATGGCAGCTGTTCTGCTGCCTGCCCTTTCCACATCCAAAGCTTCATAGCCATCAACGTAGCTCTACTCTATCAAGAAAACCAGTCTATCATCTTTAAATTCAACTTTATCGAAGTCTTTGCTCCCTTCATCACAACCTGGGCCCAAACAATCCATGACTTACTGAGCATCACTATTTTCCAATTGACCCACAAACTAAATGGTTTTTTAGAGTACATAATCTCAATGTCTTCAAACACTGCCATATTCCTCCAAAAAAGTAATTCAAAATCAACAAAGTCGAAATATTTAGATTTCTCAGCAACACCCTTACTTCTCTGGTACCAAATTGTTGCTGGTAAATTACCACCAAACAGTTTAAGGGAACAAGGGGTTTATTTTCTCTTATGATTGTCTGGTTACAGTTCTTAGTGCAGCCTGACAGGAGCGCTCATGCCAACACTAAGGGTTGAGAGAACTGGCCATATCATATCCACATAGCAGCTGAGAGAGGGATGATCCTTAATTGATAGACCAGCATGTCTGGCCAAGTGTACAGAAGGATACCAGCTTCCTCTGCCACCTCTCTGTATTTTGTTCACTTGTACAAAGCCTAGTCCTATCCACCATGGGCTGGGTCTGCCCCATAGACAATCTCCTACAGGTTCTCCTTGGAATTAACTCAATTACTCATTCTCTACAAATGTGCCCAGAGCTCAAACCCTCAATCATCAAGCTGACATTTGTGCCTAACTATGACAGAGTGGATACACAAGAGCACATCATTTAAAGCGACAGAACTTGACTTTCAGGAGCAGAGTATGACAAGGACACAGAGACAAAAGTGGAGGTGTCTCAGGTGACATCAGATGAAGTCACTGTAAAGGGGGACATTTTCAGAAGTAGAACTAACCGATGCAGATTCCAGTGGAAAGAGGACAATAGATCATCTGCTTTTTTATCAACGTCGAAATTATCGTGAAAACTGATGGATTACCAGAATCCCTCACATTCCGTGTTTGTTAACTGTGATTTAAATCCTCATTTGTGCTGTTTGAGACTTGCGTATATCAGCAGTGGTTCAGCCCATGCTTTTACCCTGCAGTGATGTAAGTGTCACAGGGGAGTGACGTCAAACACTTATGTATCAGTGCTTTGAAGGTAGGAGGTTCCACCTTAAGGTTCTAGCAATGTACTGTGAGGAACAGAGGGGTGTGTTCTAGCCATATCCTCATGTGACAGAAGAGGTAAGGAGTCTTCTGGCACCGCTTTGATAAAGGCGTTAATTCCTCTGGGGGGGAGGGGTTCCACCCTCATGACCTCATCATGCCACAGGGCTCCACAACCCATCACCGAGGGGCAGGGGTTCAAGGTATGAATTAGGAAAGGCCCTAAGTGGTAGATGACAAATCGTGCTATGCATCAATAATAACAAAAATAGTAACTGTAGCCTTGAAGCAATCGTTGGAAACTGAGATGCCTTGAATTCAAGATTATGCAAAAATGCTTTTTTCCCTGCTATTTCTGTGTTCTCTAGCCATCTTTCCTGAAAAAGAAAATTGCTTCCACAGTCAAACCAACCAAAGATGGTCATCAGCAACCATAGTGGCTCTTACGTTAAAGAATGTAAAGCAGCAGAGACATGCAGGCAGACACCCCAGAGAAGCACATCACGTCTCCTGACCAGAGAGCCCAGGGTTCGCAGACTGCTGAGTCAAAAAGCCACTTTCTTTGCAAGCACCTGGGAGACTACAGGAGAATCAGAATCCTGAGTGCATGGACTCACCCTTGTGTTTCTTATTTCAATCTGCCCAAAGAATAAAGTGTAGAGAATCTCACCAAGTGCAGGAAGGCAGAAATCAAGCACCCACTGTCAGGTGCGTGTGATGAATGAATGAATGAATGAATGAATGTAAAGCAGGACCAAGGAGCTGGCTCAGCAGGTGAAAGTGATTGTTGCACATGCCTGGTGACTAGAGTTCAATTCCCAGCACCCACAAAAAGTCAGCTGCAGTGACTCCCAGCTGTAATCTCAGCATTCCTATGGTAACATGGGAATGGATGGAGACAGGGAAATTAACCAGTAACTTAGTGGGCCAGGAATATACAGAATGGCAGAAGCAATAAGGGAGACTCCGCCTCATAAAGAATGTGGAAAGAGAGAACCAATTCCCCAAAAGCATATTCTAACTCCCACATGTATGCACTCAAACATACACGCTTGTGGACATCCCCCCGCATCTCCCCACACCTGCACATAGTAATACTAGACATTTAAAAGAGAATGTAAAGGTGAGCCGGAGCTTTTAAAAACATAAAGGAGGTAAGCAATCAAAGGCAAAGCTCCTAGAAGAACTTGGGGTGATGCTGACGTTTGTGATGTTGCTGGTGCACATTGATCACAGCCCTTTCCATCTCCTTGCACAAGGAAAGTTGATAAGATATAAATCAGTTGCTTTGTTTCTAGACAGTACAGATGTGAGTCACAGGCGTTCCTGGGAATTGGTGAAGTGAAGTAAAAGCGATGGTCCACATGAGATAAGCCAGACCTCATTCATCAGCTGAACAGGGAAGATTTCATTTACCAAGATGCCTGTATAAAGCAATTACATGATCATTACTTCTTCCACAACCTGAAATCTAAATTTATTTTGTGACATACACTAAAGACCAGGTCTGTGCAGGGTGCTGGGGTATTAAAGAAAGAAAAACAAGAGGAATGCCTTTGGGAGAGCTTTCAACACGGCCCAGTCAGTGCTAGGAAAAAGATGGTGAGCGAGGGTGGGGTGTTGTCTTCACAGCTACTGAACCTCTCACGTCCTTCGGTCACTTGTTTGGAGTGAGGGCATAGTTCGAGATTTCAGCTCATGGAAGGTTGGGACAGGTTTCAGATCTGCATCATCTCTCTGTCTCAGGTCCCTCATCTAAGAAATGTGAAGAATCCTGATATGGTAAAACAGATGCTAGGGTTAAAGGAATGTCAATGTCAGAAATGACAAGGTCAGACCCAGGAGGGTGAGAACTTAAAGGGCTTGTGGTTGTTGGGAGATGCCAAGCCAACCAGTTAAAATGAAGGACGGGGCTCTGGGAAAAGGGCCAGGGTAAGAAGGACAGTTGGCTTCTATCAAACCTCCTTTCCTCTCTTCCCTCTGGGGTCATATAAGACTCTGTTTTCTTTCCACATATTCTGACTATATTGCAGCTAACTTGGCTAACTCTAATAGACTTAATTGCAAAATGGCTTCTAAAAAGCCTCAGCCTACCCCACAGCACTTCACAGACAAGGAGCTATGTGAGAAACTACAGGTACATCTGAATAGCTGTGATGAATGAACTCTCCATAGGAAGCAAAGGAAAAAGGCCCATTGTAAAAAGGACAAGTAGATACTGTAAACATAAAACAAAGAGAGCCTAGTTTAATAACAGAATTAAATGTCAGCAGCCAGCAGCAACTGAAGGTTGGCCCCTGGCAATGCTGGCATGATTTGCCATAGCCAGGGGACAAGCCAAGGTCACAACTAATTAAGCACAAACAAAGCCTTGGGCAGTTTGCACTTCATCAAAGACAGATCGAAGGGGCTTCAGAATTTCCAAACTGGGTGAGCAGCTTATGAACAGTGTGCAATCATATGGGGAGAGGGGGGGTTCCAGGGGAATGGGCACAGAGTGTGGGACTCCCCAATAGGTTTTCCCATGATTTACTAGAAAGACTAAGTATCCGCAATAGAAATTCTCTCAGTCTTTGTCCAGTTTCTACTGTAATTCATGTAGGGTGCCCCTAATCTAGCAGCTCAACAGCAACCTTCCCTTGGGTTCCCTTCTGGAGAACACAATTGTTTTTTTACAGAAAGAATTTTGATGAGACTATATCTTAATGTTCTCTTTACATACCGCATACAGAACACACACATAGCAGCTGTTCGGTGATGGGTGCATTAATTTGATTGTGATAAACACTTCACAATGCATATGTATGTCACTGCACATGCCTTCCTCCAGATAGAGTCAGCAACTGTCCATCCATCATCCAGAATATTATACCATTTATTTATCCTATCTTTTTTTCAGTGCTGATTGTATAGTAAGTGGTTGGAGAAAAGGTAATGTCTGTGATGGGAACTCACTGAGCAGAGTTGCCAGACTCAGATAAAATTGCGGGATGACCGTTATTACATAGGGCATACTTATACTAAAAGTTATGCCATCCAGATTTCACTTGGCCTCCTGTGTTATCTGACAAGTCTACATTGGAGGATAAGTTGGAAGTAGTAGGTAGGTAAGGGGCCAGGAATTACTTTATAATTTCTGTGAATTCTGAGCATAGCATTGAAGATGCAAGGCAAAACTTTTTTGGACCCAGTGTACTGTGCCAGAGCACAAGGAAGCAAAGCAACTGGGGGCAGAAAAGGGGAGCTGTTGAGGGAGGCCCAAGGGCAGGGCTCTTATCTCAGGGTTCTGTAAGCCTTGGACAGTTTGTACTTCATGGCTTTGGAGCCAAGCGTGAATGACCAATAGCCCTGGGGGGGGGGGCAGATTCAGTTTGCCCTAAATTCCTTGTGTTCCATTGTGATAACAATTTCAGATGGTTTTATATTCACAGAACAGATTTAAAACATAAAGATACTTTTCAAATACAGTAATGGAAGCATCAGGCAGATGGGTTACAGAAAAGCTGGGCAATCTCTTGAGATACGCTGAAACTTTTTAATGACATTCCTAGACTTCTAGTTAGTGGAAACAGGGTTCTGAGTGAATATTCTAAAGAATTCTAAAGAGTTTGCCCAATAGTCACCAGATTGCTGGTTTGCGTAGACGTGGGTTATAAATGCCCATTAAGGGGGTTAATGATGGTCCAAGATAATCTGACTCTGACCTTGTAACATTCCAGATCTCTCCACATCATTGAGGGTATAATCAGTCAATCAGCTTTGCAAATGCAGCTTTTCCAGGGAGCACAGTCCTGGGCCTGACTAGGGACGGCCCACTGCAAATCTTTAAGCATCTCATTTTGGAAGAGAGTACTGTTACAGATGCAGGAGGAGAGAGAGAGCCAAGAGTGATCTGAACAGAGAAAGGCAGGTTCAGCCTCCACTGGGGATGGGAGGGAGAAAGCAAAGGCTGAGAAAACCCGGAGCAGCATCCAGAAGAAGCAGCCCATAGCCAAAGGTGCCCCGAGAAGCCAAGCAGTGACTTTGGATTTAGCTATGAGGGAGGCAAAGGCTCAGTGTCAGAAGCTGGGGTTCACATGTAAGAAGATGCAGGCTTGGAACCCCTGGGTGCGACACAAAAGATCTCCTTTCCTGCTTTGCCCTTCCAACAGGCAGGTCGAGGGTCAAGGACAGGAGTCCTGCTTGAAGGGAGCGGCTGGTGCCCAATTAGGCGGAACCGCGGGGCGAGCCGATCGCTAGGGACCAATCATTTCGTCGAGTGCTCTTGACTGACACAGCCGTGCGCCAAAGGGTGAAGCGCAGAGCGGGATGCGCCTGGCGACGGGCGGTGCCCAGGGCACTAACCCGGAACAGGTTAGGGACTCGATTCCCATTGTGAGGCCTGGCCTGGGGCGGGTTCTCACCCAGGATTGGCAATCTCTCTTTGGACCAATGGCTAAGCCTCTTCCCTTGAGCGGCAGCAAGCGGAGGCAATGGAGACGGGGAGAAGTTGGTGGGCGGGGACTCCGCGGAGCATCCCTTTTCCAGCGCCCTTGGGGGGCGATCCTGTCGAGGTGCCGCCGGGGTCGCAGGTGAGCGCTGGAGTGTCGGGGGAGCGGCCGGGGTTGGGAGGCTGTCTGGGGACCACGGGGGTACCCTGACAGCTGGGCGTTGGCCGCTGGGGACCGGAGCCTTGACTTGGCAGCTCAGTGGGACTGCGAGGCTGGGTAGAGGCAACCCCGCGCGGCCGGGGTCGGGGAGCAGGGCCCGCGGCAGGGCATCTCCGCTGAGGAAGTTGGAGGAGGCTTCTTCCAAGTTGCCCAGCCTGGTGCGTCCACAGTCTTGTGGCTGAGTCAGGTGAGCCCATCCCCTGCTCCGGGGTGGACTTCGGGATCCCCATCTTCTATGTGTGGTACCCCCAATTGGAGATCTTTAGATCAACTTCTGTTGCTCACCATGCACAAGTGTTAGAGGACAGGGAGCCAATCTCTTGTAAGACTGCCGGAGCGGGGAAGGGCACACCTCAGAGGGTATTGGGGTGGGTAGGGGTAGAGGGAGCGATGCTTTCCTAATCTTAATGGCGAAATAAATTTAACTTTTCATTGTTTTTTTTTTTTTTTTCTTCAGCTCACAATTTAGCACTGGATTTATCAGTTCTCTTAGTTTTGTTTTACTTACCATCTAGAAACTTCATTCGTAATTGCTACTGATTCTAAGGGAAAAAAAGCCCCAGTCATAGTTTATCATCCAGCAGGAGATTATGTAAGTGAGCTGTAAAGTATTCCTATTTCGAGTAGTAGTAAGGAATGCTGAAGAGGTGAAGTGGGAGTCTCAGTCCAGTGGCTCTTCCCTGTGTCTGGGTGTGTGAGGACTGTCAGTTGTAGCAGCTACTGAATTCCGTAAAGAGGGGGACAACAACCAATGAAAAAAAAAAGGAGCGAATTTAGCATTAAAAAAACACATCTTCATATATATTTCATGGCCTGTGAGGTCCAGCTTGTCAAATTATTTTTGAGGAAGTTATTGTCAACTGGAAAACTCAGACTTCTCTTACATGGCACCAAAATAGAAAGATTAGGTTAGAAAGTCAAACATTCTTGGTAAAATAGTTTTTGTCTGTGTAAACACAACTACCATAGTGTGGAAAGGAAGGCTGGTGGGTGCTGCCACTTTCTTGTGTTTAGAAAACGTCAAGGTTGCAGGCAAACATATTCGCACAATTAATATAGACTGGCAGAAGATCTAGATGGATTCCGGTATCAATTTTACTGAGGTTAAAAGTGCCCTAAAAGTGCATTTCATTGCAGTAAATAGTTCATCAGCCCAGCAGGGCTGAAGTTCAGCCAGAGACAAGGAGATGTCTCTTTGTGGGCAAGAAGTACACAGTGAGGAATCCTTGGGGAAAATGGGCTATGCAAATGGCGGCGAATGGTGACAAGTTTTAAAATACACTCATTCCGCATAAGGTAAAAGGATTGCACTCTCCACCGAGTTCCAATAAATTTATAAAATCAATTACCAAGCCAATATGGGATTGAGAGCATTAAAAGCCGATGATGGTGGATGTCTGTCTGAATTGATTCTCATGCTAACGCCAATCATTAGGTAATTGTATCTTGCTATGTTGTGCTTGTGTCTTGTTATGTAGCATTTCAGTGACAGTATTTCCAAATGAGAGGTAACCTACTTGAATGTTACAAGTCACATTTTTTTCCTCTTTAGCATAGTTTCTCTGCACAGTGTGGGCTATGAATAAGCCAAATTAGAGCTTGGATCAGTTGGTGTTAGACCTCCAAAGTTCCTGCTTTAATTTCTGGAGCATCTCCCTTTTATTTTCACCTCTCCTTAGATCTCTGTTGTATGATATCAAATGAAACACTGATTTTCCTTCTCAAAATATCTTCTGATCCTGTCAAAGAGAGCTCTCCTGAACACTTGGGATATTTTGCTAGTGTTCTTTTCATAAATTCATGTTTGGCCTTTCCTTTCTCCTAATTTAAAATAATTGATATTTCACAGTCTGGTGATGGGAGTTTTTGTCAAGGACATCTGACTTCAGCAAGTGGGATCAATAAGCACATTGTGAACAGAGGACTAAAGCGAGTTGCTTAGATCTCAACAAGGCAAAGGGCGTGGGAAATAGGATGAACTGGAAGAGTTCATAGGACTGTGGTTCCAAACAGGGGTCAGAACAGCTGGAGCTGTGCTGTCCATGTAGAATACATGAGGCATGATTAGTCTAGACTGAGATGCAAAGTAATAAGTAGGAAACGCTGGGTTTAGGGTCTGGGGGTATGCATTTCAGTGGTACAGTCATTGCCTAGCATGCCTGCAGCAGTGGAGTCGTTGCCTAGCATGCATGCAGGCTCCAGGTCAGTTCCTAGTATCACTTAATATAAGGTTTAGATCACTTAGTGTAAATGAAAAAATGTGAGATACCTTAATTTCTGTAATTATGTGATGAAACAATATTTTGGGGAAAAAGTGAAATATAATTAATTCATTTTAACTTACTATCTTTTCTGATATGGTCCTTACAGGATCAGAATCTAACTCTGGTTTCTTTCAGACAGCATTAATCTAGAATTTAGAGGGATTTTGTGATGAATGGTGTGTTTTGTGCACGCGCATGCGTGTACACACATTTGTTGGAGAGTAGGGCTTGGAAGAGCAGGATGGGTGGCTTGGGAGGGGACAGGTAAGAAGGTAGAAACAGTGGCATGTAGGTAGAGCTCTGTAACAGGAAGAACTGGAGAGTTCGCTGACTCTAAGTGCTGTGGGAGGGCCATGAGAGGGTTTTAAGCAGTTAGCATATAATTGATGATCGAAGCAATGTCTCTTACTCAGTCTGATGATGGATAGTCTAGACTTGCAATGCTAATTCAGCCATAACTTATTAAAGGTGTGGGTAGATGCCTAAAGACATTATACTTAAGGAGAACTGATTATTTCTTCTTAAATCTAAACTAACTTAGCCTGTGTTTATGCATAGTATTTCTAATAATTAGGACCACAAGTTGGTTCCTTAGTTTCATGTCTGTTTCTGGCACCTATCATATCATTCTATTGGGCAGTTTTTTCCCCAGAGTAAACCAGCTTTTTCTATACTGTTGAGCCCTCCATGACAGGCGAGGCCTTTTCTTATTGATCTCTGAAATGGAGTTGCTTAGCTGCTCTTGCAGCAGACTCCTGTTTTTCTGTGCACATTTCTTGTTTGTTTTTGTTCTGAGATGGGGCATTGCTGCGTGTCCCAGGCTGGCCTTGATCTCCTGGGTTCTAGTGATCTTCTCTCTTCAGTCTCCCAAGTCCCTGGTGCTAGAGGCTCTTCTGGTGACTTTGATGGGTTTCAGACTCACATCTCCCCCCCCCACACATTTTTCCCCCAATAATACAAGCTCAATAGGTACCCCCTCCTCTCCCTCCCTCCTAACCTCCCCAGTCATCCATCCCCCATTACACTCTTACCCCAACCCCCCTTTCTTTTACCCCCCTTCCTCCCTTCCTCCCTCCCTCTCTTCCAGTGCCTCCGCCTTCCTCCCTCCCATCCCCTGATGCATCCTTTTGTGTGAATGCCAAACCTTCCTCTGAGTTCTCCACCCTAGTGAGAGATAAAGATTCAGAGGCATAGCCTTAGTATGGGAACTCTATTATGACTGTTAATCCCTTGCCTCTAAGGATCCTACTTCCTAGAACCTTCTCCCCTGTGATCCATGCTAGACTTTGGGGGGGTGGTCGTTGACATGTCAGCTATTATACAGGTCAAGCAAACTTCTGAATGCTGCAGCCCTAACTTGTGTGACAGACTCACATCTTACATGGCAGCCTCCAGGTACTTGTGCTGAGCTTGTGAAATGTGGTAAACACAAAATTAAATACCACGGTAACTGTAAATACACCCTATAAACTTGGCATGGCGACTGCTTGCTGTAATCTCCACACTCAGCACTCAGGTGGCTGAGGCAGGAGCATTACCTGGGATACAGAAAAAGCAAGGCTTTATCTCAAAAATAATCTGGATCTTGGGGCTGGAGAGGTGGCTCAGGGGTTTAGCTTCTGCCTTGCAGGTGGAAGGTCCTGAGTTCGGATCCTAGACCCCACGTATAGACACCGGGCGGAAGCTGGGATGGCCTGTGTTTCCCGTCCTGGTAGGGCGGAGCCTGTGAATCCCGGGGCAGAGTAAACAAGGAGGGGGTGGAGGCGTCCATGGTGGTTCCCGAATTCGTCCATGGTTCTACACACACATACACACACGCGCACACATGCATACATGCACAATTGAATAAATAATAAAAAAATAATCTGGATCTTAAATAATGATAAAACAGCATATCACTTACCGTACTTTTTATATTAATGATGTTAAAAGGACAATATTCAATATTCATTGAATATATAAGCTTAAGAGACTTTGTTAAAAGTATAGTTCTTTTTTATTTTTCTGAGGCTTGTAGAGAAATTTACACTACATTCATGGGTCCCATTATACATGTATCTAACAGTACTGCTCTAGCCTTCTTGTACTTGAAGGCATGGTGCATGAACCAGAAGTTTCTTCATGCTGTTATGACTATTTTTGACATTTTTCTGGAAGGAGTTTCAAGTAATGATTATTTTACATTGCACTGAGAGTAGGAAGACTCGATACATTTTGTACCTGTTACATTTTCAAAAGATGTTAATAGATTCATTGGCAATGGAGTGATAGACTGTTTTTAAATGTAGTTTCCTACAGTAGTGATCATTTCTAAGTAGATTCATGATGTAACTGTAATCACCTCCTGGTGAAGCGAATGTGCTGCAGGTAGACGGACAGCCTTGTGGCCGACACAAAAGTGACATGTCCTGTTTCCTGTATTGCTGGGGACAGAACTCACAAACTGCAGAGCACAGCTGCTCCGTGTCTGTGCTGCTCTTAGTGAGCCCATCCGTGGCTGCAACAGAGACACATGGACACATTCCTTTGCCGCTTTGGTGGTATGTGTTAACATTGGAACGTCAGTGTACTGAGACATATCTACACTCTGCAATGACATTTATCGTGTATACATATATAGCATGCATTATGGGGTTAGATACAGCTTATTCATTGAGTTCCCTATTGATGTGTGTGTGTGTGTGTGTGTGTGTGTGTGTGTGTGTGTGTGTGTGTGTGTTTTACCCTTTTTTCCTTAAAAGTAAGATAGCAGTTTTTAGATGGCTCAGTTAAAGAAGCCTTAATTGTTGTGGAGTGCTCTGAATCGTTTAGCTGGAAGGCCATCCTGGTGGCAAGTATTTGACTTGATAAGGAATTCCATGACTCCTCATTTCTCATTTGCTCTTCAAGCCCTCAAACTTCTGGTCTACTTTTTCAAAATGTCCTTGGGTAACTTACATACCATGAATAGATTCTGCATACATGAATGTGTCGTCTGTTTCCCAAAGAGCCATTTTTTCTTGTCAGAATTTTGTCTGGCTTGTCAGTAGTCTGCCTGGTGGTAAGGGAGGGAGGAGCCAAAGTCTTCATATACCGCATCTGTTTCTGACTTATGTGACTTGAGGTGCCTTTTTCTGTTGGCTCACATGCTTTATGTGTGACCAAAGGAATTTTCGTTTCGTTTCGTTTCCCTAGCTTGCCCCTTCTTAAACTATTTTCTTTTTCTCTCTGCCCCCTTTCCTATTTCCTGACCTCTTTCCTTTCATTTTATGCTTTTTTGGCCTCTCATTAGCAGTGTGCTGTATTAGGAATGCTCTGCCTTGAAGCACAATATTAGCTCTGCATTGAAGCACTGTATTAGCTCTGTATTGAAGCAGGTGGCCCCTCTAGGGTTGGGTCAAGTGGCCAAAGAAAGAAAAGTGAAGTTTGGATTTACTAATTTCTTCCTATTAATAGATTTGTTAGCAGTGGATTTATAGACTTCAAAAATATATATTAGTATATTAAAATGGTGGTTATTCTCATCAAGTGGTACACTTTATAGATGAAATAAAAACGAATGACATAACTTAAGGTCACTTCAGACAGTTGGAGATTCGGTATTCATATTCTCTCTTGCATTTTTTTTCCAGTATTGGGGCAACAGCCAAGGATTTATACACACTAGACAAGTGTTTCATGCGCTGCCAGGAAACTACACCCCCACCCCTGTTAAAAAGCGTATTTTATTTGAGAAAGAGAACATGAATGAGTATACATTATGGCACGTGGCTGGAGGTCAGAAGACAACATTTGGGGGTCACTTTTCTCTTTCCACTTTGTTACACTTCTGGAACTTGAACTCAAGTCATCTGGTTTATGTGCAGGCTCTTTACGTACTAAACCATCCTGCAGACCCATCTCAGTCTTCATCTCTTTGACACTGGGTGTGAAGCTCGGGCTAACCTGGAGTTTTCAGTCTTTCCTCTCTGAATCTGGGGTCATATGTGTGCACTGTTGTGCTTGGCTCAGATCCAGGATTCAGTTACTGCACATACTTTCTTTTGATAAAGTTTTATTTTATGAACAAAATGCTGATATTTGATCATATGAATATTAGAAGCATGCTGGTACTGGTTATGTATTCCCATTTACTGTACTTTATCATCAAACTTTGCAAGTGTATTTTAGAAATTGTTTGCTTGCAACCCCTTTTTTGCATATTTTATTTACCTTTTTCCTATACATTTGAAATTGACAATGATTTTTTTTTTTTTTTGAGAGCTCATTTTCTGCTGTTTAGGACTTTGAGTTTCCTCTGACCTCTATTTCCTCAGCAAGTGGTGATTGGGAAGATGGTTATTCACATGAATGAGCAGAAACAAAGAAGAAGATGTGCTGGGCATATTTGTGGTGATAATATTAGTACATGCAAAGTTGGTTGAGTGGAAATTCTTGGGAGCTAGAAAAGGGAAAAACACTTGAGTAAAGTTTTCAAATAGTAATAAAAGTGCTTCTTTGTTCAAGATTAGATAGGAAAAGTAGCATCTACTCGAATGAAAGAGAAGACTAAAATCAAAGACTTAGTCATTGTCTGATTAAATTTAGCCTTATATATTTTCAAATTTGCTTCAGTAGACGATACTGTCTGTATTATGAATTACTACAGAAGTATTTTTTTTACACTGATAAAACTTTTAGGTCAGCAGAAATGAAGCTATTGAAGAGAAGTGAATGTGTAAGGTCAGCTGAGGCACAGACACGTGACAGAGTGTATTTGAGAGGACAGGGTGTCCAGGCTCAGACAGAAGCCATCAGGACTTTGCTGTGGAGTTCCAGGAGAAGGTCTGTGATGTGATGGTCTGGGGTAGGGGAGAGGACATATCCATTGTGTATAGTTGTATGCCTATCTTGCTTCATCTGCCTTCTGAGAAGTCACTAGTTACATAACTATAAAGTAGTTGCTTGTGATTGATTGGCTTTCATCACATTTATTATATGGCATTTTTAGGACGTAGACAAAGTTGTCAAACTTGTGTTTGCCCACCACACAAGGTTAACGTTACCTGGGAGGTCAAGCTGGCTTTGTGTGCTTAATGATTGTACAGGTCTGGCCTCCCTTTTACTTTAACACGTGGTTGATGGAAGCACTGAGAAGGTTCCCTATTGACGTGTGGGATTTTAACTGAGCCTTCCACATGGATAAGAGTCTGCAACTTTTGCTGCAAATCTGTGAAATAGTACCTCGAAACTTACCTTAGCAGCACTGTTGGTTTTGCTGCGTACAAATTATCCTCACTCTCCCACTTTCTAACTAGAAAGGTGGTGAAGCTGTAGAATTCTGTGATGGAGGATAGAGGACAGGACCTCCACTGAACTACTTGGTATGCTCTTTATATTGGCAGGAAAGTTGGTGATCAGATAGTGCCAAGCCTGAATGGCATGTATACCTTCTTTGCCCTCTCATGTTGTAGGGAAAGAGAGCCAGAGGTGCCTGAAACTCTTTCTGAGTACTTTAGGCTTTCTCTAGCCCTTGCTCCAAACTTTATTTCAAATTCCTCCACCAGTGAGTCCCAGAGGCTTAAGACCTACATGATTGTCAGGTTTTCTCTGAAACATCCCCATTTCTGGTACTAGTTCCCTGTGTTCCTTTTTTTTTTTTTCGTCACTATGACAGAATGACATAACTCATGGAAGGGAAGTTGTCATGAGGCATCTTGCAGTAGGACAGACAGGAGCCACTGCAGAACAGTACAGAAAGTCCCGGCAGGTCACTACCCCTGTGACTTACCTCTAGTGACCTCAGTCTTGTGACTAGGTCCTAATTCCTAAATATTCCAGAACCTTCAAAAATAGCACCTCCAGTTTGCAAAACTGGGTTTTTAACACATGAGTCTGAAGGTGCAGTCCGGATTCAAGTTATAACACCCATAACTCAAAGCAAGTCATTTTGACCATTGACTCGTTCCTCATGCATCTGTGGTGTGCTTGGCATGTAGCAAAACACACCGTTGGACTTTGGGGACATAGTGACGATCACCCTTCCCTACCCTGAGTGACACTTGAAGCTTGTTGAGGAGGCAGGCCTGGAGCTTCAGGTGAGTGCAAGTGTTAAAAGTTGACTGGAGAAACGAGAACAGACTTTAGGGTATAGTAACTTGACTCACTGGGAAAGGCTGTCCCAAGGAGCAAGCTGAAACATGAGTGAGAGTTGCGCAGCCCAAGAGGGGCACAGAGTAGACCAAGGCCCTGGCAGCAGAACTTAACATAGGCTGGTGTGGTTGGCATCAGGTGACCAGGTGGGAGGAGTCATGTGGTAGCTAGTGAGTCCAGAGGGCAATGTGCGAAGAGCCCCAGCAGCTTCTAGAAGAGAGAAGATGCAGCTAGAGCATCAGTGGTGCAGCCAGGAAAAGGAACCAAACAGTTTCAGACTGTACTCAAGGACTTTGTCTTTGAGTGTTTAAAATTATATAGCTGAGATGACTCAGGGGTTAAAGCCTTTGCCTCTCAAGCAAAAAACCTGAGTTCAGATCCCCACATCCCACATAAAAATGTCAAAAGGAAGAGGGATAAGACAGCTTCCTATTTCTTGCCCCCATAAGATTCTGGGAAACCTCAGAGCAAAGCAATAAGAAGGTAGAATGATCCAGGAGGATTTAGACCTCCACAGGTACACACTCAAGTGTTCTCTGGTACACACACATACACATACACACATATGCACATAAGAAAATAAGGAAAACATAAAATTATGTAGCATATTGGTTGCCGTGTTACCACAGGTGCAGAGTAACTGGGTGGCTTTTATTTCCTTTTCCCCTTAGGCATAACCCAGTGGCCTCCACAATTGGATGCATGGGAAAGTCGGTGATCTGAGCTCTGTCCAAGCCAGCGGTGTCCTTCAATCCCGTGGGTTGTGGTCCTCTGCATATTTTTGTGCAGATTTTCTTTCCCCCAAAGCTGCACTGAACTTTTTTGGAGCGTGTCAAAAATGAAGCAGTTGAAGCGGAAAAGGAAAAGCAATTTTAGCGTCCAGGAAACCCAGACCCTCTTGAAAGAGATTACCAAGCGGAAGGAAGTCATTTTCTCCAAACAGCTCAACACCACCATCAATGTGATGAAGCGCATGGCGTGGGAGGAGATAGCACAGTGCGTGAACGCCGTGGGCGAAGGGGAGCAGCGCACGGGCACCGAGGTGAAGCGCAGGTACCTGGACTGGCGTGCGCTCATGAAGAGGAAGAGGGTGAAGGCCAACATGAAGTTGGTGGGCTCCGGCTTCCCCCTTCCCTCGTCTGACTTGGACGACTCACTCACTGAAGAGATAGATGACAAGATCGCCTTCCGGAACGATGCCAATTTTGACTGGCAGAATGTGGCAGATTTCAGGGATGCAGGTGGATCCCTGACTGAGGTCAAAGTGGAAGAGGAAGAAAGGGACCCCCAGAGTCCTGAGGTGAGTGTTAGCCTGACACAGTTTTCATTTCCTTACATATAGTGCAGTGTGTACTCAAGACACAATTCATAATCTCTGGGATTTTTCAAGCTTAAAGGTAACAAAAGTAGGCCATTTATTTCTCTCTGTTGTTAACACCTTTCTTCTCACCTCAGTACTATTAGCTCAAATCACAGGTGATAGTGACCTCTCATAGTTCAGACTAAGCTGAGTGTTCCAACAGTGCGAGCACCTTTTTAAGGTGAACTCAGTGGGTAAGATACTTGCCTCTCCCAGCTTGCAAGAATGAGGACTGAGGTGTGGATTCCCAAAACCCATGTTAAAGCTGGGCAGTCGCCTGTAATCCCATCACTTGGATGCAAAGATAGGGAGCACTCGCAGCAAGCTGGCTGGCTAGCTTAGCCCATCAGTGGGCTCTGGGTTCTATTGAGAGACCTGCCTTAGTAATAAAAGTGGAGCACAATTGAAGAAGACACCTGACTTCTGCTGTGGGCCTCCACACCCACATGCACATATGTGCACGTGCACCCCTATATCCACACACCAGGTGCATACACATAGACATGCAAATAATCATACACATTCACTATGCCAACATACATATGTTTGTTGTTTTTTTAAATGAGCATTATTGTGGAAAATTGGCACTCAGTGAGTGGAAGTGAAAACTACAAATCCTTTTTCTTCTTCCTCTCAGTTCGAGATTGAGGAGGAGGAAGAAATGTTGTCATCTGTCATCCCCGATTCCAGAAGGGAAAACGACCTTCCCGACTTCCCCCACATCGATGAGTTTTTCACCCTGAACTCCACCCCGTCCCGCTCGGCCTACGATGAGCCGCACTTGCTGGTGAGCTTGGAGAAGCAGAAGCTGGAGCTGGAGAAGCGGCGGCTGGACATGGAGGCGGAACGGCTGCAGCTGGAGAGGGAGCGGCTGCAGCTGGACAGGGAGAAGCTGCAGCTGGACAGGGAGAAGCTGCAGCTGGACAGGGAGAAGTGGAGGCTGCAACTCCTTGGCTCGGAGAAGCCGGCTCCTGACAGCGAACTGGGCCCTGGGGAGAAGTCCAGCCTGCAGCTGCAGGACCTGGAGGCCGAGAAGTTGAAGCTGGAGCGGGAGCGCTTGCAGCTGGAGAAGGACCAGCTCCAGTTTCTCAAGTTCGAATCCGAGAAGCTGCAGATTGAAAAGGAGCGTTTGCAGGTGGAGAAAGAGAGACTTCGTATCCAGAAAGATGGACACTTGCAGTGAATGAGAGCCCTAGATTCCCCCTCCCCCCCAGTCAGATGTTGTAAAGGTGGTTGCTGGATTAGCTGTTTCTGTCTCCCTGTCCGTGTTTCCAGTAGGAAAAAGGCGTGGTAGCCGTTTGCTTCAGTAGTACAGTATGCAGACACTGTCCTCGCATAATCAGAACGCAGGAAGTGTGTAGACTCCTCACATTCGTAATACTGCCTCGAGTCCTGCCTTCTCTGTCTCCGCCTCCCCAACTCCCCAAATGTACCATTGTGTACGAAAAATTCTCGTCCAGTGATTCTCCAGGGTGGTTGATTTTGGCTCCCAGAAAACAGTGGGTAACTTGTAGAGAGAATTTTGGTTTTCAGGTGGGGGTGTGGGTTGCTCTTGACATCTCATAGAGAAGCCAACATATGTTGCTAGACTCCATGGGATTCTGGGATTTCTTAGAGGTTAGCCCCTAAGGAAAAAAATGTCCAACCCACAGTGTCACTGGTACTGAGTTTGAGAGACCCTCCCTGGCCAAACTGCACCTCTATGTTCTATACATTTTTGAATATTAAAACCTCACATATTTCTGTGGATAGATACTTAAATGGCCAAAAATAAGAAGCAACTCTGAATCATTAATGTATAGTGTATTGCATACAGGACGTGATGAGGGCTGTCTATATCTTAGTCCTTTGTTTTCATCTGTAACTAGACTGAGCTTCAGAAAGCAGTACAGAGACTCCTGGATTGTCTAAAATAGGTCACTTTGGAAGGATCTCGAAGCTGCACAGTTTGGAAGCTTTAGTTCCCTCTCTTCTTTGAATGTATTGTCTTAGTTTAAATACAGTCACATCCTGAACTCTCAGGAGACTGATAGAAGTTAGTAAAAACAGAACCAATGGTAAAGATACCAGTGGTCCATGCGCTGGAGTTTAGCGAGCTGTCGGTTGATCTTTACAGTGAATGCTGTCTGGGATTGGGAGACGGGAGCGGCGGGGGCGTCCCCTGTGTCAGTGATGATGGCCTTGGGGTAAGGGCAGTAGCTTTGCATTTTGGGTGGAAGAAGCACCCGTGTGCCGGTTAGCCTTATCCATCCAATGGTTTCTGAAAGCAGGTGCTGTCACTAGGGTCAAGTTCGGAAAAATGAGACTGTGGGGAAGTGGCTAGTGTCTCAGGCAGCCGTGCATTTGTCATTCCTGATGAACATCGATGAACAGCCTGTGTCTTCAGTCTCCTTGGAAGTCTGGAAGCAAAGTCTGACCTGACCTACAGCTCAGCCTCCACTTACCCGCCGGTCACTATCCCAGTCAAACCAAGTTGTGATGCTCCCGTGTCCACTTGGCCTTCGTCCATTCCCAGGGCAGAGACGTAGCTTTAATACACCTCTTCTATGGACAGACTACCTGGATTCTGTATCCATTCCTCCTTAATTTAAGAATGGCTAGAAATCATGCTGATATCTTGAGTACGTGATGGAACAATATGCCCGTGCTTACTTACCTTGATTTTGAAATAGTGTTATTTTTCTATAACTATATTAAAAGCTTCTACTGTAGAAATAAATTTGCCTATGTTGTCTGTATGGAAGTCTGTCATTTCAAATGATGCTCAGACCTGTAAGGATACAGGTTATCCAGCCTGGGAGGAATCCCAGTTGTGAGTGGTATGGGGAACTCACATGTCTGTTAGGCTTTGAGCTCAGTGTCCAATAGGCATCATTTATTCTACTCTTTTTTTTTAATTTTTTTTTATTATTATTTATTCAATTGTTCATGTGTGTGTGTGTGTGTGTGTGTGTGTGTGTGTGTGTGTGTGTGTAGAACCACGGACGAATCGGGAACCACCATGGATGCCTCCACTTCCTTCTGCCCCAGGATTCACAGGCTCCGCCCTACCAGGACCAGAAGCGCAGGCCGCCCCCGCTTCCGCCCGGCGTCTATACATGGGATCTGGGAACTCAGGACCTTCCACCTGCAAGGCAGAGGCGTAACCCCTGAGCCACCTTTCCAGCCCCCCATTTATTCTACTCTTATAAAAAAATGAAATTCCTCATCAATTTAATTAATTAAAAACCTTAACAATTTGTGTTCCTTTGTATACTCAAGATTTTAGAAGGATATCGTTTTAGAGTCTCTGATTTTCCGAATTATGGTGTGTTGATTTTTTTTTTCAGTTTTGCTGCTCCTGCACTGCCCTTGACACCATCCTGATGGGTATTGGATGTCACCCCCTGGCCAGAGATAAAATGCTGTTAAAATAGAGTCTTATTATAAGAGTAGTTCAAAGGTAGATGGAATAAGAGTAGGAGAATGCTGTGTGTGTGGGGGGGTCAGTCTCCCATTTGCAGGATGGTTACCTTCTATCTGCCAGACTCTATGCCCTCTCTTTCTGGTGAGATCATACCCCATCAGACGCAAGTGACCAGTAAGGAGAGTCTGTGAGTCCAACCAGATGTCTCATTACTTACTTGCAGTCCTTGATGGCCTATTTTCTCTGCTGTAGCATGATCCCCTCTCTCCTTGTTTCTGGTGGGGCCCTCCTTCCCCTTCCCTTCCTGCTTATATTCTTTGCAATTACTGTAGGTATTAACAGAAATTTATCTTTGAGTGTGTCACTAAGTGGGTTTGGTACTACGATCCACCTATTAGGGAGTACATACGGCGCTTAATTTTCTGTGTCTGGGATACTTCACAATATAATTTTTTCTAATTCCATCCATTTCCCAGCAAATTTCATTAATTCATCATTTTTGATGGCTGAGTAGTATTCCATTGTATAAATGTACCACATTTTCCTTATCCACTCATCAACTGTTGGGCAATTGGGTTGATTCCATGACTTTGCTGTTGTAAACAGTGCTGCTATGAACATGGTTGTGCTTGTCCTATCAAGGTGAATTTTTGCTGTATGGGGGATATGCAAGATACTCCAGGGCTGAAGTAATCATAATAGGACTTTGCATGACCTGCGCAATTACCAACATATTGAACCCCCAAAGTCTATCATGGATCACAGGCACTAGGATTCTTAGAGGCAAGGGATTAACAGCCACAATAGTGTTCCTATACTAAAGGGGAACACAAAAAAGCACTCTAGGCAATGCCACTGAGTCCTTATACCTCATCAGAGAATAGGATCCAGAGGGAAGTTTGACATGCACACTAAAGGATGCTCCAGGAATGGGGGGGGGGAGCACTGGGAGAAAGGGAGGGAGGGGGGAAAGGAAAGGGAAAAGGGAGGAGGGAGCAAGAGGATCCAGGGAGGAGTGGAGGAAAGGAGGGGAATGGGGTACTTATCAACTTTGTATGAGTGGAAGAAATTAAAAAAAAAAAGAAATTTGCCAGTAAATGGAAGGAATTGGAAAAAATTATACTGAGTGAAAAACAACAACAACAACAACAACAAAAGATTTTATAAGGAGAGCTCTAAATAGGATTAGTGAAAGTTTAGATGTCCTTTCAAGTATTGAAGCTTTGTCATGTGTGCCACTTGGAAGAACCCTTTAACTTGCCTATCCATTGATTTCTTCCTCATCACCTGGGCTCAGTAATCCTTGCCTTGCTGATGTTGCATCCTTTGTTTTGTTGAAATAAATGATGTGTATGGAGGACCATAGAATGCTGCCTAAGTGTCAGATAACAGTGTTGGATTGCAGATCAGTAGATTTCAACTTCAAGGAAAGCTTGACACTACTGATTTTTTTTCTTTCATGTATGTGTGTATGTTGTGTGTGTGTGTGTGTTTAAGTGAATGTGCATGAGTACATTTTGAGTATGTGTGCCTGTAGAGGCTTAAGAGTAATATTGAGAATCAGCCTCTGCTTTTATTGTTTTGAAACTGGGTCTCTCTCAGATTACACCCAGGGCATGAAATAGGGTAGTTTGGCTGGTTAGCTTGCTCTAGGGCCTCCCATACTCTGCCTTCTAGGGATAGAATCATAGGTATGCCACCACATTCACCCAGTGGCATTTTTAAGGGAGATCTGGAGATCTGAACTCAGGTCCTTTTGCTTATGAGATCAGGACTTTAACAACTGAGCCATCTCCCCAGCCCAGATAGTTACTAATTTCTGATGGGGGAGTATTCTCTATGTTCCTCTACACACAAGTGCTTTCTAGGGCTTTGGTTGAAGAACTTTGGGTTTCTTAACTCCACTTAAGACAGAGGGCAGAAACGCTCCAGTAGAAAATAGTACTGTATATTTTGGAAGTGACCCACACATGGGAGTAAATTCCATTTGTTAGTTGCTGCTATATAACAGGCCCTTAAAAGTTCAGTGGCTTTCATGTCCAGAAGACAGGGTCTGGCTGTGCCCTGCCTTACTTCATCCAGTGGGCCCCAAATGTGAAAAGACTTGAAAATAGGAGGGAGGAGGAGAATGAAATGGGAAGAAAGGAGGTGAAAATGTTTTGGAGTGGGAATTAAGGGTATGAAAATATTAGTAGTTCAATATATTGATGCATGATACACAAAAAGTTAAAAAAATTCAGTAGCTGAAAATAAAAGTCATCAATATCTTGCTTATTAGTTTAGAGGAATTTGTTATGGCAGGGTGAATTGGTGATGCTGCTTCTGGGATTAACTGGATATGGGGTGGGTGGGTAGAAAGGGGCCTGACTTCTCCTCACAGTATTTCTACTTCTAGACAGGTTAGCTTGGCCTGTTCTAATGTGGATAGCAAAAGTCCAAGTGAGAGAGGAGAGAATGCAGAAGTGCTGGCAATGGCTGAGACCTAGTCTTAAAACAGGGCTGATGTGCTGTGTATACCAATACCAATGTTTAATCACAGGGCCAAGCAGGATTCAAGAGGCGGGGGACCAGGGTCACCTGACAGCTGAGGGTTCAAGCTCTAGATACATTTGTAGAGTTAAAAGTTGAGTTAAGCCTGGAGCCATCCTGCAGGAGATTGTATTGTTGATGGGGAACGCCCAGCTCATGGAGGGTGGGACTGGTTCCTGGATAGGTGAATTCTAAGACAGAGGGAACTGGTTGGGGAAGTTGGTATCCTTCAGGATACTTGGTCATACATGATGGTCTAGTAGGTAGAGATTGTCCCTCTCTTGGCAGTCCTATGGATCTATGCATTTGATGTGGCCAGTTCCTTAGGCCCCTGGTGTTGGTTTGGATGATCCTGCCATGTTAGATTAAGAACTATATCTATATCTATCTATATCTATTATAAGACAAAATAAAAAAAATCTCCTAGTTCTATAAGCTATTTAGCTGTAAATTTATCAGCAGCAATGTGGAGTAATTGCTATAAGGATTTACCTCTTCATAAATTTGGGAGTTTTTTAACAGGGATATCATGACTGGGTAGTCCTAGTGGCAGGAGGTGGAGGTGCTGGTCACATGACATCCACAGCCAGGAAGCTAAGAAGATTAAATGCTGCACCGCTCAGCTTTGCTTGTCCTTTTATTTATTTATTTATTTTTTACAATCCAGGACCTAGTTCATGAAATGGTGCCACCCACTTTCTTTTGGGGTGGTCTTCTCACTTTAGTGAATCTCGTCAAGACATTCCCTCACAGGAGGTGGCCTGCCTTGCAGGTGGAAGGTCCTGAGTTCGGATCCTAGACCCCACAAATAGACACTGGGCGGAAGCGAAGCGGGGGCGGCTTGTGTTTCTGGTCCTGGTGGGGCGGAGCCTGTGAATCACTGGGCAGAGTAAACAAGGAAGAGATGGAGGCGGTCCATGGTAGTTCCCAAATTCGCCCGTGGTTCTACACACACACACACACACACACACACACACACACACGCGCGCACACACACACTCAATTGAATAAATAAGAAAAAATTAAAAAAAAGACATTCCCTCACAGGTTTCTACTACAGTCACCTTGATGATATTAATTATTCCAAGTATGGGTATGGAAAGGAGTTAATCCCTGTATATCTGAAAGAGCTGGATGTCTTTTTTCCAAGAGAGTGGCATGCTAAGGCTGTGGAAGGATGCTTGGAGAGAAGAGATATGAAATCTTGCCTTGTGGCAATGGAAACGTGTACCAGCAATTTGGAAATTCTAATGGGTAGATGCTTACTCTATTGGATGCTTGTCATCCATGTCCCATTCCTGGGTTTATTAATTATCTATTGGCAATGACAATACTTCCCATCTTCACAGCCCAAGTGGAGCTAACTCAACCTTAAGCCCTAGAGATTGTGTATGAAGAGCAGAAAACTATCCACATATATACTGTTTTCTAAAATAGATTGGTTCAGAGTGCTTGGTTCAAACACAGGCACATGCGGGGAATTGAGACTGCCCTTCACAAGGCAAGCAGAAGTTCTTGAGTTCAGATCTCAGAATTCTATGTAAAAACACCAGGCAGAAATGGCGGGGGGGTGGGGGTTGGGGGGTGGGGGAGAGCTGTACTTTCAGTTCTGGAAGATGGAGCCTGAGAGATCCCAGAGGGAGGCAAAGAGAAGGTAGAAGCAATCCAGGATGATTCTTGAAGTCACCCTTGGGCCTCCACAGGCACGTATAGTGAGTGCCCTGTGACACACACACACCAAACAAACAAACAGACAGACAAACAAACAAACAAACAAACAAAAGACAGGCAGAGGATCTGCTGAGAATCAGAGAAACACTGGACTTTTCTGGAAATGCAACTCTTTCCCCTTAACACTTTCACTACCTATGAAGAAAAGAGACTCAGAGAGTCATGTACACCATGTTGCCACACTGAGTAGTCTCTAGAGAGCCTATTCAGGATGACAGAGTACAAGGAGCTCAATCTGGTGGATTCCACTTGAAATCACTTTCACTTTTGATGCCAGTAGAAAGGAAGCAGTCTTCAGTTGTCTGTTTCAATCCCTGCATCTCAGGATCAGTTGGGATAAGTGTGTTTTCTTAATTTTTTTTACAGTATACTTTTGTTTAAGAAATATTATTTTTAGTGAGCCTAATTTTGTGTGTGTATATATGTGTGCTTTGCATGCATTTTTGGGCATGTGGAGAAGAGGGCAATTGAGAGTGTGTGCCTGTGGAGGCCCAAGGGTGACATTGTGAATTACCCTGGATTGCTCTACCTCCTTACTGGTTTGCTCTGGGGTTTCCCAGACTCTACCTTCCCAGACCAGAAGTGCAGGCTGTCGCCATATAGAGTTGTATGTCTCCTTTTCTTGTCATTCACACGATTCTCAGATCCATTTTATTTTAAGTGTGCTTTTAACTTCTTCAGTTCCCACAAGGTTGGCTTTTTCTTTTTCTTCTTCGTCTTCTTTTCTTTTTTTTAATGTCAATGGCATTAATTCCCTGCCTTCTGCTTCTAAGCTCTGGAATTCTTTTCAGGTTTCACCTTATTAGGTCAGATCTATTTTGGATACTCTCCCCTTTGATGAACCAATCTGATTAGAAATTTAATTAAAAAGGAGAGGGGAAGCATTTTCCAAACTGTAACCAACATCTTTCCAAGGATATAAATCTTAGACTACATCTTGATGACCATACGGTAATTGGACTTAAAGGGCTTCTCTTGTTATCTTTCTGTTCTGTTTTCCATACCAGGCCTTCCCTGGTGAACTTTACTTCTTGGTTTTTCTTTCTCTGTCATAGCCAAGTTGCAGCCCTGCCAGATGCTCTTTTCCCGAAGTTCAAACTGGAAGAAAATAATTCATGGAGTCCATTTTCTGAAAAGGTGACAGAGCGCGCCAGCCGAACACATAGAAACAAGGGCGTCTGTTAGGGGATATCCTGCCTTCAGTTAAAGTAGAAGTGAATTCCATGAACTAGTTCCTCCCTCAGTATCATGGTTGAAACAATAGTATTTGCCCATAACAGTTGGACATGCTTTTGGGGTAAATCACTGACATAATTGAAGTAATTGATTTGAGGCAGTTGTTCTGGTTTGCTCTCTGGGACGCTATCCTGCATCCTTCTGTAAAGCATCTACCTCTCATTAATAAATTCACTTTTCATGTCACTGAACCGAAGTAGTTTCTGTTCGTGGTTGATCAAGGTCCTTTCTGACACAGAGACAACTCAGAGGAGAAGAGCAAACCAGGTGGAACATTTCTGGTTGAGAAGGAAGGGTCAGAAGATGTAACACCACCCTGAATTATCAGAAACTTGGCTGGTAGAAAGGGGGAACATAAACTGAAGATTGTGGGCCACCATCTTCTGTAGCTTAGAGTATGAAGATAAGGAGAGGATCTGGTCATTTCCCAAAGGACCATGAGGTGATGGACACAGGCCTGCTGCAAAGGGCGGACAGGCCACAGTCCTCAAGAGGTCAAGCGATCATAGGTCAGTCCTGACCTTTGTCAGGATGGGAAAGAGAAATCCGACTCCAGACTCCATAGTGAATGTCTAGCAATCTTTCTTTCTCATTTGCTTCTTTTGACATTTCTCTTTTTCCCTTTCTTTCTCTCCTTCCTTCCTTCCTTCCTTCCTTCCTTCCTTCCTTTCTTCCTTCCTTTCTTCCTTCCTTCCTTCCTTCCTTCTTTCCTCTTTCTCTCTTTCTCTTTCTTTTTTCTTTCTTTCTTTCTCTCTTTTTTCCTAACTTTTTCTAAATTTCTATTACTACTACATTGGTATTGTAAATTGAGATCCTTTCTTTTCTGAGGAAAAAAATTGAACATTTTTTTCATCCATAGAGACTTAATATAAAATTATGTTTATGTACTGATCAATAAGTATTGAACACTTACTGTTATACTTATCACTTATATTTATACTTTTTACTTACACTTATTACTTACCATGGACATGATATGATTGTTTTAGAGACATGATTGTTTTAGAGACAGGGAAGCCAGGGGACATAGAGCTAAGACACATAGCTTGACGCTAGGTTGGTCAGCTTCTGTGCAGATGACAGTCATGCTCAATGAGTCCTTATGGTTCTTTGGGTTTTTCAGCTGAAGGGGGGGGTAGGTGGAGAGCTCTTTGGATCTTTTCACTGTGGTCATTTTCTGTGTGTACCCAACTGATGCAGTTTGCAAGTGAGTTCTGCCTTATCCATTCAAGATATCTGACTGATGATTTTCCCATGTTGTGGAATTACTGAAGTGCTTTGATTTTAATCATGCTTTAAAATCATATTTCCAAGCTTAATATAAGTAATTTATCAGATAGAGTACAGAGAGATTCCCTTTTTATGATGTCAAATTTAAACTTTTTTGGCAAAATTATTTTCTACTGTAAGAACTATAACTCTTTAAGTACAACACAAATCCATTCCAAAGCTATTCTTTAGAAGTATATTTAAAAGCTTAGTCAAATCCCTGCTCTGAGATCATTAGTTTTCTTATGACCATCTAACGGCAAAGCAAGCTATGCCAGAGAGGTACAGTTATACAGAGAGCTTTGTCATCTAAGCAGAACATTTATTGCATTGCTCTCTCACAAATTCAATTTAATTAACTGTTGTCAGGCAATGCTTCTGACTCTGCCAAGCCCCCTGTCCCTCACAATACATTAAATATAATTTTCTTTCTATTGTGTGGTTTTAAGAAAAGGGTAAGGACATCGATCACATGTTTCTTTTTAGCCACTTTTTCTGGTGACATAGAAAATATCATGAAGTCAATCAACACTCAGCCTTCATTATTGACCCCCTTGTTGCCTGATTATATTATTCTACTGACTATTAATGAATAATGATATTTCTGCTTCTTTCGGTTAAATCAATTCAATTCCATTCCTTCTTTCATTCAACAAATATTTATTAAGCACCTACAATATGCCAGGCACTGGGCTGGGTGCTGGGGATACAACTGCGAACAAGAGAGACACAGTCCCTGCCCTCAGAGAGCTTACAGTCTAGTAGTTTTATAGACACGTACACAGGCAATTACAATGCAGTGTGGTGAGAGCCATGAGGGGTAAGAAACATTAGGAACGGCACCTAACTGAGTCTCATCGGCAGGGGTGGTAGATAGTTGTGAAAATCCTCACAGGACAAGAAAATTCAGCTGGAGTGCTGAAGGGTGGGCATATGTCAGTCAAAGGAGATGGGGTGACTGACAGAAGAAACAACTTTGAGTGTCCCATGTGCTGCTCTGGAGGCTGGGAGGTTGGGGGTGGGGCGGTGTTCTGAGAGGCTGGAAGGATACAAGAGGTCAGGATGGTCTCAAAGGCAGTCATGATGAACTTGCTGTTACTTTGTCTCCAGGGACAGTGGACTTCTTAAGTGTGCTTGACACAGTCACATGTGGAGGGAGGGAAGTCAGCTTAGCTTCCCTGCAGTCCAACTCCATCGCCCCTAGATAGCTGCACACGTCTCTCACACTAGTGGGTGTCAAGAACAGTCTGGCTCCCTGTGCTGCCCCCTCCCCCTTAGTCTCCGACCACTTTCTCCTTCAGGGTCACACTTAGGGAAACCATCCTAACTTGTGCTTTCTGCCAAGAACCCTACATCCATGATTCCTAATCTGTATTATGGTACTGTTTCCTTATTCCAAATGAACCAAATCCTTTGAGCCTTATCCATGCGCAACAAAGATTTTTTTAAAAAAATATAAACATAGGTGTAAAGTTCTTCATAATTAATTTCCAGGTGAAGCATGGATTAATTGCTCATCTGTATTCTATTTTCCCTTGCCCCCCCCAACTGTTATGAATGTCTTCAAAGCATTTAAACGGAAACATAGGGATGAAAGGAAGAACCCAAGACGGGTAATTTTATGCCGCAAAATACAGTCAAGTAAAATGTTCACACATGGTTTCGGGGCATGTAAGACTCCATTGCTGACAATTTAATCTGTTAACAATGCGCCACAGAACTGTAAATGAGGGAAGCTTGGTATAATACAGAAATAAGGAGGGCAAGCTACCTTTTCTAATATAGCCGATTGATTGACCTTTCCAGTCCTTCGTGGAGTCTTACTTAGAGCCTCTCAGACTCCTTTTATAATGATAGGGGAAGAAAATCCTGTTAAGGTCTGTAGATACTGTAAGAACATCTGTTGTTTTATTCTTTTCAGTGGGTACAAAAACCACAATTTTGTACACAGAACAAGATTATAAATAATATTGGTACCATGAGTGAGTGACCCGTAGTCTTTTTTTTTTTTTTTTTTTTTTTGATTTTTACATTGCAGACAGATGTTTTCATGTCAAAGTTTCTTCCACTTTATTTTTCTTTTTTGTTCCTGGTGCTGAGACAAACACAATCTATGAACCAACTTATGTGACAGACTGAAGGTTACAGGAAACAAGATGACCAACAACTTTTATATAAAAAGTCTCTAAAGTTTATTACAGTGATGGCATTTATATAATTATTGCAATGTATTGTTCCCTAAGATGGTTAGAAAAAGAATCGTGTTGTCCGCTATTGGATTTACGTCTGTTAAAAAGCAAGCATGTTTCAGTATTGGTTTTTATCCAAAGTAAGTGTAAATACGTTCATTAATTGTTTTTTTTTCTCACAGGATTTACATATTTGTGTATTATTTTCTTATCACATTTGAGTGACTTGTCTCTGCTGAAGTTTCGTCCGTGGGCTACGTGGGTGTTCCCGAGAGACACAGATTAGCAGGTGCGTTCAGGTTTGTAACTATTTAATCTTTTTCCCTGGTGACCATGGTGACCAAGGCCATTCTGAGCAGGAAGTTCACAGTTGAATGCGCTGTCTGGCAAGTCTGATTAGTTTTGTTTTTTGTTTTTCCAATCCACTCGAGTGAAATTTGTTGCTGTTAATACACCCGTCCCAGCTTCCTCCCACCCCTCCCTACCCGCAACAAAAACCCCTAAGTGGTGAGTTTTCGGGATAGAAAATCTGAGTTTGGGTTTCTGAGCCGAAGTCACATCCCACTGCTGTCCTTCCCGCTGTCAGCCAAGGATGGGTTGAGCCGAGACCTCTCTGGGCTGCTGCGTTTCCATCAATCACCGACACAGTTTAATTAAGGCACTCGATTATTTTTTTGGTTTTTATGGTAGGTCCGATGCAATGACAGCCAGTCCCGAGCTCTGTCTAATTGCAGCTCCCGTGTGCACGGCCTTGGGGCAGTCGGGCGTCAGCACGCGGCCGTTCTCTCCCACGCTCCCAGTGATGGATAACCTGGCTTTGTTTCTTATGGCTTCGGAAAAGGTCAGCTGGCGTGCAAGGAAAGGAAAGAGAGGATGGGGGTGTTACGAGGTCTCTGCAGCTTCCACCAGACAGGACACAACAAACACCACAATATCTAGGACTAGACATCTGCATTTTTTTTCTTTCCCCCAGATACTTTTTTGGGGGGCATCATAGGCAAATCTCTTCTGAGGAGGGAAGGAAGATCTCAGCCTCAAGGCTGAATTAATAATTCCGAGTCTGCAGTGTGTGTTCCTGAGGCCATTTCTAAGATCATGAAATCAGGTGTTGTTGCGCAAATCTGGGTATCTTTTAAATTGCTGGGCTCACATCGGGCCCAAGACCCCTGTGTTCGACATTAAGAAGTCAGCCTTTCCTTGTTACAGCCGGCCTACCGTAGCACAAAGATTGGATTCTGAGATTGTGACACATCGCCTCAAGCTGCTGCAAAGACTACCTCCTGTGTATTCCTCACACCTACCTTGCTGCCAACACTTGCAATCACCCACATGAGTCAGAGACACGAGTGGATCGCACACTCGTCAAGTTCGCCGTAGCCTCTGATGGAGGCTCAGGTTAAGGATTCTGCTTAAAGCAGGGGCACCCAAAGAGGGCACATTTGGAAGGCACTGAGCAGCATGGTCATTACGGATTTGTCTGGGGGAGCCGAGGTGGGGGTGGGGGGTCTCTGACTCCATGGGAGCCTCAATTCTTGGCTTCCCAGCGAGCAAGAAAAAACACTACCCTACAGAGAAGCAGGTAGTAGGAGGAATATGTCAATCCGGTTCCTGTTGGCTGGCAGCTTCCCGTCCTTTCTAAGCGGGCAGGTTCCTTTGTCAACTACCAAGAAACACAAGTAGGAAGCTGCTTCAACTTCCTTCTCTCCTCACAGCACACAGTGCACTTAATTCTTTATTTTGGAGTTAAGTGGGTTTAATTCTTTTTTTTTTTAATTAATTTTTTTTATTATTCAACTGTGTGCATGTGCGTGTGTATGTGCGCGCGCGCGTGTCTGTGTGTGTGTGTGTGTGTGTGTGTGTGTGTGTGTGTGTCTGTGTAGAATCATGGACGAATTCGTGCACCTCCTTCTGCCCCGGGATTCACAAGCTCCGCCCTACCAGGACCAGAAGCGCAGGCCGCCCCCGCTTCCGCCCGGCGTCTATACGTGGGATCTGGGATCCGAACTCAGGACCTTCCGCCTGCAAGGCGGAGGCTTAACCCCTGAGCCACCTCTCCAGCCCCGGGTCTAATTCTTTAGGAATGTCGACCCTCCCATTTATTTGATCTTCCCTGGAAATTAAATATCAGGGTAATTAAAATGACAGAATTTGTTTTTGGAGTTAACACTGTTAGAGGAAAGACATTTAGAAATTGGTAACCCTGACACATCAGCCAAAGTCAAATCGTGAGTAATTTATTTTTAAAAAATTTAAAAAAATGGTAAATTTCAAAAATGAATGCCTACCCTCAAAATGAAGACCTGGAATACAACCTTTGCAGTTTTCATATTTAGAACAAACGGGCATGGAATGAGGGTTTTAACTATTCCTACTTGGTTATCTTCCATTAGCCTCTTGAAAACAAAATTCCAACTTTTATTTGGCAATGAATAGCCTCTTAAATATTTATTCAGTGAATGAGTATTTAGCTATGGGAATGATACTTTTTCCTTCTTTAACAAGGGAACTGTTATATAAAATTTCAACTATATTTTGAACTGCATGGAAAATGATTTTTTTAAGTTAGGATAGATCATTACACACACCTTAATAAAAAAAACTTAGTCATAATATTTTCTACCATATCATTATGTGGACAGCCAATTCTATCCTCTTCTTTTCAAAAATATTCAAATATTATTTGGAAAGGGGTGATTTTAATGTGTGTAAACTGCACATGAAAAAAATTATGAGCATCTCACACAGTTTTAAGTAGAATGGACGCTGCATTTCAGCAGCCTGACAAGGAAGGCAACCAGGAAGCAGTTCAGCTCAGCTCAAACATGTGAAAGGACCCTCACATCACGCCCCTGGGGAACATAACAGACTCTCACTAGGGAAGGTGGGCAGGGCTATAACCTTACACTTAGGATAAAGCTTCTGGGAGGTTACATTAGTAGTGTGTGTGAGGCTTTGGTGTAGCTAGGGAAATATATATATCAAGAAGATATCTGGAAATGTTTTCTTTAAATATCATGCCAGGACTGATAACAGAGTTGCTCATGTTATGCTTTCTCAAGGGATGATAAAAATGCATTAATGGGTACCTAGCTGCTTAGAGCATTCTACTTAGAACATTGGCATTTTTCCTATGTGTGTCTAGAGAAAATAATTTCGAAGCACTCTTGGGCAGCCAATGTTAATTATGTCATATGTTCAGGACAAAATAAAAGATATATGTGAGTCTAATTCAAACCAGCTGTGCTTTTAAGTATATCTTGTGCTATGTATTGAAGATTTTCGATTTTGTTTTAGAGATTCTGTAATTATTGGATGTCCACCTATTCACGCATTTGTAATTAGTACACAGTTTTAAAGAGTGTCTCTTTCTGGGGCCTAGATTTTACTATGTGGCCCAGACTGGCATCAAATCTGTTGTAATTCCTCTTTCTCAACTTCATAAATGCATATTACAGGCATGTGCACCAGGCAAGTTTCAGTAGTTTGTGTGTGTGTGGAGGGGGGGTCTGTCTGTCTGTCTGTGTGTATCAGAGGGCACTGTATGTGCCTAAGGAGATTCAAGGGTGACTTCAGGAATCATCCTGGAAATGTTTCTGCTTCACTCTGGGATTTCTCAGGCTCTGCTTTCTAAAGTCAGAAGTAGAGACTGCTGCCATTTCCACCTGGTGTTTTTATGCTAGATGTGGGATCTGAACTCAGGTCCTTCTGCTTGTGGTGCAGAGGTTTGATCCCTGTGCCATTTCTCCAGCCCATGCACCAAGTGTTTATCTGAGTGAATTGAGAATTGAACCTCTATTTTTTTTTCCCACAAAGTTGGAGCTTCCATTCCAGGGCTGGGGGTAGGGAGTTAAGATTCTGCACCAAAGCAATTGGATCTGATAAATCGGGAGCAGGGAAAGGGGGAGGGGGAGGCTTTGATTTTTCTTTTCAGAAACCAACAAGTACTTCTATATTTTTTGTATCAATAAATGTCAAAATCAAACACATTTGTCTGGCAAAACTTTACATGCCTATATTATTAAAATTATATCTGATATTTTGACTTTAAGGTGCATCAAACTTGAGTGTATCTTGAAGGTTCAAAGACTCATTTATCATGAAGCACAATGAACAGCCCTGTTCACTCGGCCATTATGTATAATTTCGGAAAATGGCCTTTTAGAGCCCTGGTTTTAGAAGAGCAATATGAAATCCATTCAAGTCTTATTTTAAGACCACTTTTTATCATTACAGCAAAAAAGAAATGGGCATTTAGATTCTGAAGAAAAAAAAAAGCCCTACTACATCTCCGCTATTTCTCTGAACGCAGACAGAATTGTAGTGCGATGTGGCTTGTTTAAAAGAAATTGAAATGGAAAAAATCTAGTAGAAAAGTGCTTAATAACTCACTGTAGTGCTCTGGCTTTTACTGTATCCTTCTCATACTGCACATACACTGCCCAGACTTTTGAGGGAGAAACTGCTGACTTGTCTAAAATGTCCGTTCCCCGGAGTGATGCCATGAACATGAAAGCTAAGTTTCATGTGATGGATCTGCATGGCAGCCAAAGTGACACTTGTCTGAAGGGCTGGTTCAAAGACTGTTAATAGATGAAAGAATGGCTGAGATTTGTGCTTTGAAAAAATACTAAAGGACCAATAGAATGCAAATGAGATCAGAAGCCAAAATTCACTGGGTACACTGTCAACTTTTTTGTGTAGAAATTCTTTAGAAAACAACATGATCTTATCAAAAACGGCTGTCTAGGTTTTTGATCATCTAAAATGTGGTTTACTCTTACTTTGTTAGCACGCATTCTGAATGATATGGCTTGTGACCAAAATTTGCCTGGTTTGTGTCAGGAAAAACCCAGGTTGAATTTCCAGATTTTTTTTTTCCCTCCAAATTTCAGGAAAATCATTTTTCAGGGGGCTTCTAGTAAGCCTTTTGCCTCTCTGACCTTTGTAATGCAGGTGTCTATTGGTAACACAAAGTGTCAAACAAGTACATCTGCAGCCAAAGAAAACGGAACCACTGTGCACCCAAGTGTCCAAAAAGAGAAAGCTCTAAGGAGAAGCAAGCAGTACCACCACTGGACAGACAAGTCACAACACGGCCATCAGGGATGCAGCCCCCACTCACTGGCGTAGGCCCTAAATCCTACCCCTAAATCTTAATACTGTCGGTTCCATATACGTTGTAACCTTCTCTATAGGTTGCTAAATTCTGGGTTTTCTGCGAGGAAGTTGGGTTAAAAGTCTGTGCCACCTTCATTCTCTTCGCCTCTGCCCTGGATTTGTAACAGAACTCTATCAAAGCCACCAGCATGGCCAAGCCCAGACCGCCAACCAGAATGTAGAAGACGCCGGCTACGTTGCTGAGACTCAGGGCACTGGTCTTGTCCTGGGGAGGAGAGAGACACACCAGTCAGCTGTGGACATGCATACCCACGAGGTAAAGGAACACATAGAAATCCAAATAGCTAATTAAAGGCAATGCTTAATTGATCCAGAAATTAGTTACAAGCATAAATCATGGATGCAGGTTTATAGATTTAAAGATGAAGCTTATAGCTCTCACAAGAAGTAAAATGATGACTATCCATAAATTCTATATAATTGCATTCAACAAAATCTATAACATTTTATCATGACTAAGTATGCAATGAAAACCACTATACTTAACCATATATATAAGCTTTTATATATTTACATAGGGAAGTGGGCTTATTGTATACTTTGAAAGTGGCATGTTTTAAGTTCAATGATGTGGGAAAGGGACCTTTGGGATTTGCTTTCCTTAAAATAAAATATAATTTTAGTGTTTGAGGCTTCCCTGAGTAAGTCTAGCTCTGTATTTCTCCCTTAAGGAGGCAGGGGTCTCAAAGTTAAAGGCTCTACATATTATTCATCATTAATTCATCAAGCATTTAAAAACAATAAGGCACTAGGGGTATACGTCATTTATTCTTTTGGTTACATCTACAGAGAAAAATCTCATAAATAGTGTTCATTTTGAGTGTGACATGCTATTTAGGAATAACCATACATGCATAATAGTTAGGTAAGTAATTTTGCATTTTTCGGTTTTTGTGAGACAGGGTCTCACGTTTATCTCAAATTCCTTATAGATCTGAGGCTCACCTTGACTCCCCAACCTCCTGCCTCTACCTCCCAAGAGCTGGGACAACAGGTGTGATGCTCAGTTAATTTTTGCAATTAATTAAAAAAATGCACAAATTACATGTTCTAGCAAGATAGGAGTTAATCATATAAAGAGAGATTTGTAATTTATTTTTAATGATTTAAAAGTACAATTCCATTCTTGCTTAAAATACCTCATCAGGCCATATTTTAGAGATATTACTTTTCAGAGCTTTATTATGCATTATAAATACGGAAAGAATTAGATTACTGGAAAATATTAAAATTGAAACACAAAGCCATAATAATTTTTATCTTAAACTGTAAATGTTTATTATGTAACATTATTCTAAAAAGGATTTTGGTACCTGCCATAGAAGATGTTTTGTGGTCATTGTTACTTCAGTAATACATCAGCTTCAAAAATCTGATCCAGAGCCTTAAATAATTTTTTATCAGGAGGTTATTTATTTCATATTATTTGCATACTGTGTGCTTAGTCATAATATGAATTGACTAGGACACATATTTTAAAGTAACTTGCTTCCAGAAAGTAACCCCTCAATCGTTGGTTTCTCTAACTTTGCATCAGGATTGTGATAATTGTTTATCATCTGGCCAAGCTCCTCTCAGTCCACTGTGTTTCAGAGGCTACAAAGAGGATTCATAGATGTGCAAGTGCAGAGAAACCCACTATCCTGACTGTGTCTCTTTCTTAATTGAAGCTCTCCAAGGTAAACCAGTCACTTGCTTCATATCTTAATGGCCAATAATTTGTTTTCTTTACAGAATGGGATGAAAAAAATTAAAATTGGACTTCAAAACCATTAAAATGCAGCAAATTAAAGAGCCTTCTTAATTATAATTTATTAGTATATGCAGGTATTTTGAGTTACTTGTCTTTCTTTTCATTAAAATAAATGGAATTTTGGATCTCAGCAGAGTTCGGTCTAAAGTGTGCATTGTTCTATTAAGGACAGATTAGTAAATGCACTTAGAAGTTGAGGATATCATTGATTAATGTGTATTTAGTTGATTGACAGGATTGGAATGATGTTCATCTGCCAGCCTCTTTGTACTACAGAGGAAGTTTGGCAAGATTATGACAGAATATTCAACTTCTAATTCGCATTTATTTAATATCTATAATATATAATCTCTATAATATATAATACTTATCTTTTTGTCTTGGGTAACTATTAGTCAAATCCCAGCTCCCTTTTTTGAGAAATAATAATCTGATTCAGATCCTTCAATGGTTTTTATTAGAAGAGTATTTATCCACATGATTTATATGCTGCATAGTCATGAGATGAACTGACTAGGACATAAATTTTAAATTACCACTCAATTATGTGTTTCTCTAGCAAATAAGCTCTTGAAAGGAGACACTTTATCCAAAACAAGAACTCTAACGGACCCAGCAAAAGCACCATACTTTTATTAGTGGTACGTAATTTTGAGATTGCCAGAAAGGATTTGTTATTCTGAACCTTTGGGAGTTCATTTTAGTTCTGTGTGAAATCCTAGGGAGCAGTTTGCTATTATTTCCCAAGGACGATCCCTGTGCCTACAAGTGAAGGCGGGAATGCCACGGAGGCCGTGGCTGTGGGCAGGGGAAGGCTCAGGGTCTAGGTTGGCGTGTGCTTTGGACAGTTTCTCCCGTGGACGCTTGTGAGCACTGACCTTGCTTCCGGAGTCCTTGGCTCCACATTCACCTTTATCGTACCACCATTTGTTTTTCAGCTTGTCTAAGACGCCTGCCTCACTGAGTTTCAAAACGGCAAGGTTTACTGGAGTTCTTCACGTGGAAAATAACATAAATAACATTATATATGTTATTTTATGTTATTCAAGTCAAACTACATTAGATTCGCATGGCAAAGTGACAGAGCGGAGCCCACAATGGGTCCTATGCCTTCAACTGTTGGCCCAAGTTGAGAATCAGACATAGAACTAAGGCCCGCTCTATCGCTTTGGGTAACAGGCACATACTGCTTGGGAGGATTTGTAAATAAAAGATGTATGCAATTACTGTGAATCCAAAACTATTGGCCTCTGTTACAGTTCTGAAACAGTGTGACATTCCCCAGCATCCCACAGTGTGTGTGGGAGTCATTTCAAATCCAGACATATCTTTCTTTTGTCTTTTCAAAATTAAAGGAAGTGGCTTCAGGTTGCTCCTTGCATGTGCTGTGACTTAGCTGGTGAGGTTTGCCACAAAAAAGACATTGAAAGCATCCATCGATAAGAGCTGCTCTGTCTCTGTCTCTCTTTCTCTCTTTCTTTTTCTCTCTCTCTTTCAAATTAAGAAGGGAAATGATGCATTAATAAACTGACTCTATACCTGCTTTCTTCCACAACCTAATTCCAAAAGAAGGATGCTGCAGTGTTATAGAGCTCTATATAAGACAAATATGCAAATTGTTATTTAAAGTATTGGTCTATGCCAGTATTTCCCTTTTGAAACTAAGCAATAATGCCATGTGCGATTTTAATCACCATTCATTAATAAGTTTGCCTTATTAATGTAGAGTGCATGGCAAAGTGACTATAATTTAAAATTGTTACCAATCAATAAATGGCAGGCTCGGGACAACCAAGATTTCTCTGCCTCTTTTGGTTCCTTCATTGTTAAATATCACACAGGGGATTTTGGGAAGAAAGATGCCAACTCCCAGTCAACATCAGAGTTGGGCTAATACAGGGATGATGCTCATGTGTTCCTATGACAACTGAGAAGATTAGAAGGAAGTACTGACTTCCGGAATCTTAAGTTCTTACTATCCAGGTTACTGTTTGGTGTTTAGTTTTTCTGGAGACGGTCCATGTTCCTTTGGACAGCCATCTTGCCTGGCCGTGTTGCTGTCCATTGCCTTCCTTCTGGGAAATGTTGACTACCACTAATGAAACACAGCATGCATTTACTTGGTTGCCAGGAGATTAATTTCATGATCCCAGCTATGCAACTGGGCGATTCAACTGGGCGATAATATGGTGGTGGCGATGATGATAGTGATGAAGATGATGGCCAACATTTACTAAGCACTTACTATGAATCACACACTGTTGAAGACACTTGACATCTTGTATTCTTGACACATATAATAAAGATACCAACATAGAGAAATTTAACTAGATACATAGCCAGGCATTACTTGAACAGGATTTATGATATCTGGCTTCTTAGATTCTTGGATTTCAACTCAAGTTCTCCTAGTTAAACTAAAACCCAGACCCTTAACGTGTCATAAAAAATATTTATAGAATATGTTTTTTAATTTTATATCTGGTATTCATTTGAATTTTGTGTCAGGGTTACAAGACTTAGGTTACAATGACTTAGGTTTACTGTTCCACCAAGTAATGATACATATTTGTCATGATTTTGCATTATTAAACATTTTTGGATTGAAATATGACCGAAATGCAGTTTAACACTGCACCAAAAGATGAGTTCAGGATGTATTTGTGGGTGTGCTAAGGGGAACTCAGCTGAGTTAGACTTTGTTATCCATCATTCCTTTTGTACACATTCTAGCTCCCCACATCTCTGCTTCTGATATGATGACCACAAACTCACACCTAAGGGCTGATTGGTGGACTCTGAACCACTCAGTTGCAAAGCTCCAAGTCATTTGTCTTGGTAAAGCAGGATTTGACAGAGTAATAGCTGACTCGGTAGGGGGTGTATTTAATTTACATTTCAGTGTCATTTCTATCATTTTGATTTAGCTAGCTTTTGCTTTTTGGAGTCTACACTCTAAGGGATCATTCCTCTGAGGTTCCTGTTGCCCAGCCTAATCTTCAGTGTCTGTGTGTAGCAATCCTCCTGCCTTAGCTCATCATACTTGGGGTGACTTTGCATCCTTACCTTAGCTTGCCAAAACTTTTCTGTTTGTAACACACATTTGACGAGTTATATTAGCCTGCTGATAGGAGGGCTGAGAAGAGGATTGAGCACAGAGAAGTTGCAGGAAGTGAAGGCAGAAAGTCTCTTCAAGAAAGCAATTGATTGTGAAACTGTGGCTTAGATGAAGGCTGCCTTTCCCTCTCTCTCGTTTTGACATAGTCTTCTTTGTGCCCTTCCTTTTTCCTTGGCTATTTGACCCTTTCACTCCTCATTCCAATGGTCTGGCTTCAGAGAGTTAGGCCAGATTGGTATTAAGATTTAAAATATTCATTATTAACTGTACCTAATATCTGACCAGTAATGCATGGATTAACCAAGGACTCGAGTACTAAGAAGACACTTCTCCAAGCCGATTTTCCTTAGTGGTTTTAAATCACATATTTTCCCAATTATGAGTACACATGTTTTCTGTCAATTTCTTATTCTTGCATTTGTGTTTGGAACTGTGGCTTCAAGGAGTAAGTTTTTTTTTTATATATAAGTACAGAATTTAATATAGTCAAGTAAGTGCCAGGAATTATGTGATTAAATATTACTTGGAAAGCCCATGATTTTTCTTAAAAAAATCTCTCCAGTTTATTGGTGTTTCTTTGTAGTTATGTGTTGAAATCTCTCTTCAGTCTTGAGAGTTACCTTGAGTTTTCTGACATAAACACATTCAGGACAGCACATCATTGTGCAAATCCCTTCCTGTTTCCTAAAGATAACATATTACTTAGGAATTACATTAACAAGATGAATTTTAAAGACATCTATATTCATGAATGAGCATATGTTTATAGCCGTAATAAGAGAATAAAAAGAAAATAAATAGAAAAAAATTGCAGCTGTTATTAGTACTAGGAAGATAAGCAGTTATTGGTATTGCCAAAAATTCCAAAGGAAGTCAAGATTTAAAATTGCATACAAATATTTCCATAAAATTCTTTATATGACTCTTAGATTAAACTGTATTAGCTCTATAATGGGAAATATGTTTTGGACATTGCCAAGTGTATTTTAATGCTCTTCATTTCAGTTAGTGTGTATCTGTCTTTACTCACAAGAATGAATCTAAAATTTTATTATGGTTAACAAAAACTATCAAATGTTTGCTTTCTCAAGTGTATGGTCTTGCCCTCTCAAGTGTATTTCTTTTCAGGAAGGTGTGAGAGCATTTCCCTCATCTATTGTTACATTTTTATGGCTGAAGGTGGTTGTGGTCAGAGTTTCATTGTTCTGGGAATGACTGTCATATGAGTGGCAAGATTTGCTACATTTACCTAGTGTGTGTGTGTGTGTGTGTGTGTGTGTGTGTGTGTGTGTGTGTGTGTAAGAGAGAGAGAGAGACAGAGAGAGAATCAGAGACAGACAGAGACAGAGACAGTGACAGAAAGAGAGACAGACAGAAAACAGATAGACAGACAGACAGGCAGGCAGGCAGACAGACAGAGAAAGGAGGAGAGAGAGAACTACTTTGTGGATTTGATCCTTTGCTTCCACTGTATGGGCTCCAGGTTTAGAACTCAGGTGTCTGACTTGGCAGCCATTATTGTCTAATAATGGCATTTGGCAGACAAGCTACCACAGGCCTCTAGTTCAGTTTTTGGCAACAATAAATTGTAAGTTCCCCAAGGGAGCAGACAATGGGTGTTCTCTTTGTCTCTGCAGGTACCTGCACACCGCCCAGATCAGGGAAAATGATAATCACTTCCTGCTGACTAGATGCTGGAAATGTGAGCCCACCACCAATACCCTTTCCTGTTGGAGTCCCATAGACAAAAGGGGATCAAACGTTTGCTTCCAACAAGCTTTGCACTTGTGGGGCAGGTGTGGATGGCTCCCCTTTCTCCTATTTCCTGGGTGACACACTGTGGACATGTCTATGATCTACCATTATTCCATCTTCAAAATTGAATAAGCGAGATTTTTGAAGGCTGGTGCGGAGATCCCGTGAATCTGACTCTTCTACTTGGATCTCCGGGATCCTAATAAGGCGTTAGAGCCTGCGGCTTTCCTCCGTCTAATATTTTTCCTCATTGCTTTATCTCTTTTGAAGAAGATGAAGCCCAATGGTAGGTGTGAGGTAAGTATAAAAGTAGCATCAGTCCACCCGAAGAAGGTAAAAATGGAACTGAAAAGGTGACAGGTACTTCCTGAGAATTTACTCTGCTGTCAGGTCAAGCCATTCAAATGTCACTTTTGATCATGAATTCTGAGTAGGGTGTTATTACCATGTACATTACCACAACTTCATTTCCTTGGTGATAAACCTCACATCAATATATAACCTATGAGGATTTTTATTTTAGTTTAGTCTTCAGTAGGGAAACCAAATTCCTGAGGGAAAAAACAATATACTGTAAGTTCATTTTTAGGTGAACATTTCATCTCAAAATTTTATAACAGCTTGGAGAACTACTTGTGAAGATTTGAAATAGCTTTTTAGAATAGAATTTTCTAGCTCATCCTTGTGAAAGTACTATGCTCCATACTGCATATATGGACAGGTTTAGTATCAAGTCAGAATAATTCACACTCAATTCTTTTGCACTACAGATGTTTGTTTACTCAGAGGTGTTTCATGTCAAACACAAGCTGCTTGATTTTAACAGATTTGCTTAATCTCTCATTTAATAAGTCTAAGTGATTTTTTTTTCAAAATCGATGTGTTTTCTATTGTCTTTATTTTTCTCCAAAATATCACTGATATACCCTACCACAGGGCCTTAGGTACATTAGTAGAAGCGTTTCTCTTTATAACATTTTTATACTTTTGTAAATTTGCAATAAAATTCTGCAAATGAATTTTTCTCTAATTGAAAACAGAATGTACATTCTCGTTTTTTTTTCTCGTGCCATTTTACCATATTTTCTGAGAATTTGTAATTTGAAGACCAGAACACTTGATGATTAGTATAAACTGGATTCAGTCTCTCTATATACACATTTATTTTTATGCTTATGGAAATTGTTAGAAAATTCTGGGGAAGTTGGAGATCAAAATATAAAATGGATTTACTTACTACTCGAGATGACGTTATGGTATGAATTGTGGTTTGCTTTTTTCCATTCATCTCTGAGGCATAATCCCTCACTGTGTTGCTATTGCGGTGACTGGTCCTTTAAGTCTTTTGGTTAAATGGCTTCATGTTTTTGTTCATATGTTGGTTTTCTTTATTATGCTAAGTGATGAGGAGTTAGACTCGTTCTCACAAGTATAGGGCATTGTAAAATAAGTACAGTCTCTTCTGTTAGCTTCTTCTCTAACCATCTGATTGGTCCTCAAGTCCCCCTCTCCCTATCATATGCTACTGTGGATTATTTAAGAAGTCCTCACCTATACTGTTTAGACTTCTTTATATATCACTTGGTTGGCAGCCATTTTGTTATAGCAACACATAGCAGATGAAGGTAGGAGGTGCCTGGAACAGAAGCAAAATTTTTACTTTCTCTTTCTTCCCATAGGGCTGTTTAGAATAGTGGAGACAGTTTGGTTTGATTTTTTTCTTTTAAGGGTGGGACTGGAAGGAGTTAAAGACAGATATCTTGAACAAATACATCTTGAAGACAGAAAATCCTACTGACATGTAAGAGTCAAAGGAGAACATTTATAGTCTTCTTTAAGTCTCTAAACACTGAAGAAATTTTTTCTCGGTCACTAATTAGACTCTCTGCTGACTCTCTATTTTTTTTAAACAACGATTGGAAATGAGGAAAGCATAGCATTATTAGGCAGGGATTCCAACAGGTGTGGGCTGAAGACAGAATGCTTTGGTTTTGTAGCCTGATTCTTTTCCAATTCATCCATGAAGGGAAAGGAATAATAAAAGACAAGTGTGCATGTGCATAGCTATCTCCAAGTTGGTGTTTCACCCTAGTGGAGCTGGTGAGTTTCATATGGGATTTAAACATTCTGGTACTAACTCTGGATTGTCCAGGAACAGCCAGGTTGTTTCTGCTACTCAGAAATATTTGGTAGACCTTCTGGCCAAATGACAATGCAAAGAACCAGTCAGACCACCTGCCCTCTCTGTTCTCTCACCACTAGCCCTCTCTTCCTGAAACTTGAAGCACGCCCCTCCATTTTTTCCCAAAACTGGGGTTTATAGGACCGTAAAGTCCTATCAACATTCTCTTTAACCACAACTTTCCCAAGACTGTTTTCAATAGATGACATCAAATTGAGAGACGTTGCAAATATTTTTGCTTTGACAGTAATTGCATACTGGAGTTGGTGAAGGGGCTTGACCAGCAATCAGCTGGTACGGGTGGGTCTAAAGCAGGGGTCTCCCAGCAGATGCACCTATTACTCGACATACTGTTTACCCGCTCTTGGTGACATCGAGGCTAACCTTGGAGTCACCTCCCCCGCTGCCACATTCTCCTTTGTCGTACCACCATTTGTTTTTCAATTTGTCCAAGAGGCCTTGTTCATTCAGTTTTAAAACTGCGAGGTTAACAGCATTTCTTGAAACGATAAAACATATCTTGTAAGAAACCGCACAGCTGTTAAGATGTTAGCAGGAACGAGGATTTAGGCTCTTTCATTAGCTTCTCCCACACGCTAAATAAACCTCTCATTGTGCCATCCTGAGCTCCTTCCCCCAAGGTCCACAGGGAAGGGAAAGTAGTCACACCCAATCACCTGCAATCAACATGCAGACTCGGTGCTACTCATTTGCACACTTCCTTGTTGTGGAATACATGATCTCATTACCAGCCAATCATCAATTTGCACTTTGTTTTCTTTCTGCAAATCATAATAAATTTGAATTTGCTAGTAATGGTGAGAAAGATTTGTGTCTTGCAGTCCTTTGCATGTGAGCATGTCAGCGACCGGAAGGAAACTAAAAGGAATATTCATCCCGGAAGGAAGACAGCATGAATGATTTGGATGAACCTACGAATCAGGGCTTTCTGAGCTCCCAATAAAGAGATTGGCATTGGCATTATGCTATTATTCTGAGGGGTGATTTGGCTCGTGGGGATCAGTCGCTCTCAGAATCTAAGATTTCCAGGTCCTTCTAGCGTCGTGAGTTGGAATCAATTGGCTGGGTAAGAGACAGCTGCCGCTCCTAGGGATGTTCTCAATCTAGAGCTTATGTGGTTCTTAAAGACACCGAAGGCTGTTTAGAAATTGGGGGCACCATTCCAATCTGACTGTTTAAATTCCAGCTTGGCACATCACACCTGATGTGGACATGACCAGAGCACCTCTACATGAGATGTTCTCTACATTTAGTTTGTCTTGATGGGCAAATAGGGGGGCATATCTAATTATTCCCAAGGAGGATGTAAAGAGAGAAAGTGTTGTAGACTTTTTTAGACTCCTTTCTGCTTTCAAGGTGGGGATGGTGGAGAGAGAGAGAGAGAGATCATGTGTCCGGGCCCTACTGCGTGCAAGTGGCAGTCAGAGAACAATCCTGGGCAGCAGTCTTTACCTCCTCCCCCACCCTGTTGCTACAGGGTCTCTTCAGTTCTAGTTGGCTGATTTATCCCTCCCTGCTATTGCTCCAGGGTCTCTTCACTGCTAGCTGGCTGGTTTAACCCCTCCCCCAGTTACTACAGGGTCTCTTCACTGCTAGCTGGCTGGCATACTGCCTGATCTGCCTCTTTCAGACTACCGCATCTCACGGCTTTGCAGGGAGCACAGACACTGCCAGTGTGTCCAGCTGTTACGAGGGTTCCGGGCATTTGAACTCAGATCCTCAGACTTGAGAAGCAAGCGTTTTTCTCCAGACCCATCTCCTCAGCCCTCACAACAGAATTTCTAAACGACCCCTTAACCCTTTCCAAAGGACTTCGTAATATTTAATGAAAATTTGGTTAAATCTTCAAATTGGTTCATCTGCTGAAGAAATTTGGATAAAGTCTAGGCTGTGCTGTTTGAGGAGCACCGAGTTTGGTGATTTCTTTATGCCAAATGAATTACAGGTGAAACAAAACATAGCAACCATATAAATGAATAGCATGATTTGCAAGTCAAATGTCATTTAGCTGACTAGTAAGAAGTGTTGGACATTTTACCATTGCCTAGTCAGCTAAAATGTCCGTTCTCCTAAAATGTGTTCATGGTATTTCATGAATGATCTCCATTTTCACTTCTGGGTTTGGCAATCTGCTTAGAAAGCACCCACTTTCCCTGAGCAAATCATACATGGACTCAAAAGTTATTTACAGAATGCATTAAATAATTAGCCATTCCCACTTACATTGGTGCTGTAAAATAATTAATACATTTCCTAAATTGAACAATGTCAGGTGATTTCATCACCAATACCAACAGGTCCAAATTAAAATGGAGGCATGCATAAATATTCATTGGAGATATCTAAATTAAAAAAAAACTGTGGGGAAAAATCATTTTAATTCTGCTTTGTTTTCAGGAAAGTGAATAAGTTTGTCCTTTCAATGAACTAATATTATTAATATTTTCTCTTTTAGAAATTTATCTTATAATTTACTTTAGTTTGGCATTGAATATTCCTATTAATTTTTGTTTTAAAGACTGAAGTGGTAACCCAATTGCTTTATGTGTTGGTTTACACCATTCATTTAAGAAGAAAACCATTTCATGAGAGGGTTATTTAACAGGGTTATTTCTAAAGACAGTTTCACAACACGATAGAAAACAAAAAAGCAAAATAAAGGGATGAATAAGGAAAATGAATCTGTATGTTGAAAAAATTGTTTGGAATCAAGCTTTCTGCAAAATTATTCTAAGACATTGTCTTTCTAATACCATCGAATAGGCCATGTAAAAACAGTTTAGTTTCACACTGCTATCTATATGTGTGTATACATTTGTATTTGATTAAGAGTATACACTTGATCAACAGGTAAATCACTGCCCCATTCACCATTGACCCACATGCTTTCCTTCTAAAAATGTGTGACCCCCTCTATATAGTACACTTAATATTTAATACCATGAATAAAATTTACTCTGTTCAATAATGCAATATGGAAGGCACTTGTCGTTAATATTCAGGGTAGCATTCAGCACTTCGATATTTCTTCTGATGTCAAAAGTACATACTTCCTGCAACTATCTGATGAATGGCTTGCTTTCCTTCTGCAATACAGTGACATTGTCTCAAAGCCTTCTTGACTTGCTGTTCAAATTGCAGCATAAACCACATGCCTAAGCTCATATTTGAATCCATTCTATCTATAGACTATATTACTTTTATATGGTATTGATAATCAGAAACATCAAATGATTTAAAATATGCATATAGTCCTTTTACTTCTTTTCCCCACTGGGCCAGAAAGTACTTTTTATTCAGCTATAGCAATAAAGTAGGCATTAAGAACTAGCTGTAAATGTGACCAAGGAGGTCATTAAAAGTCAGGAACACAGCAACCAGATTCCTGCTGCCCACATCTGATTACTGCATTGACTACTCTTTCAGAGACACTTTGGATATTGACTTTAAAATCAATCCCACAAGCACATATTGATTATAAGGGGTATTTTCACCCTAATTAAATATCAAGAAAGCTGCAATGGCTGCTATGCAGAATAGACTGAGGGGATATAGATGTAGCATGGTGAACTCTTTCTTACATTGACTATGTAGCTTTTTGTAGAATAACCACTGAAATGGATTTCTTTTCTTTCAAAATGGAAAAGAAGAGATCAACAGCCACGTGTGGCCACATTCTAGCTGGATGTAGAGACTGTGTTGTTTCCACATGGAAAGAGGACCCAGCTCGTGTACTTCTTTACCTTTTCTGCCTCTCAGAGAAGTCTAAGCAAGCAAAACCAAATACCTTTCCCTAGGGGTGAGACAATGCTGGGACGATTCTGGGTCACATTCCACTACTCTGCAAAACTTCTAAGGATCTTATTCCTGGAATCTCCTTCAATCAAGCTTGAGATTATGAACACACCCTAAGGTGTGTTCATGTTTTAGGACTTGGGAACCCATTTTTTTCCCTGAAGATAATGTTTGAAAAAAAGTCACATAAAACAAAAGCCGCAGAATAGGAACTAACAGATGTAAATATTTCTACGCATTCACTTTTTCTTTTAGAAGTAGTGGTCACCCAGATGGAAATATTTGCCTCTCCCCCATCTCCACGAGTGACTTCTCATTCAATTCTGTAGACCTGACATGTGTAATCTGTGCTCACTGCAAGCTCATGCAATTGGCTCCTAACTTTTGTGGCACATACAAATTCCCTTTCACTGAGGTATTGAGGGTGCTTGTGGGAAAATAGCTACTAAGCAGATGGAGCAAATGAATAAAGCTTGAGTTTGATCAGTGTTTTGATGATTTCCTGGATTTGAGAGTGCTGTAAAGGTCTGGGCTGTTAGCATTAGATTTAGTCAGTCTGTCCACAGGACATTCAGGGCACAAGTAGTTTGCAGGGTGATTAAGATACAATTTAACTAAAATGAATTGAATTCCAGTTCTCTTACTAGAACACACATGTTGTTGGCTAAGGTGTCACAGTATATGTACTTGCAACTATTTGTTTGTCTTCACTACTGTCACCTGGTACTTCTGCTCTGTTATGTTGATGAGGAAAGGGCCCTTCATCACCGCCCCAGTGCATAAAAGGCCTCCTCCATTTCGAGCCTGTGCACTCTTCACTGGAACATTCTCTTTCTACTTGTATTCTGCTTACGTTCTTGGTGAAATTTAAGTGTCAAGTGTCACATTTATCTGAATGTGGCTGAGAATTAATCCATAGATACCTCCTAATACTTTTTTCAAAAACATAAACATTATGTGAGCGAATAACAAATAGTATGAAATGTAAGAAGAAAATGTCTTTCGTGGCAGTAGAGGTATTTTGGGATCATTTAAGCTTGAGAAAAGGACAGCTTATGTAAACAGAATTCAACCTTACTTGGGCCTAACGTAGTGAAAGCATTTCAAAGTCAGATTTCTTCATTCATATCAAAAGGCGAAAATAAAGATGATGCTTAGTACATGTCAGTTAAAGACTATAAGGGTGGAATTTTAGTATGCATATCATAGAATTAATTAATCTTGAAGGAAAATAATTTGGTCTTCTATATAAGAAATTGAAATGGTTCTTATCCTCTATCTAGTAATTCCTCTTTGAGAACTGAAATCTCAGAAAGTATCAAAGGTGTCAGTAAAACACCTTATGGAAAAGTCTCATAGCCTATTTATATATCAGAACATAAATGACAACTTGTACAACTCAAATAAAAGAAGAATTAAATTTCATTCCATGTAACCAGACAGAAATTTGGCTTAAGTACCAGAGTTATTTCCTATGTGCAACTACAGACTGTCAGATTCTTCTAGATTAATGTCTACAAAGATCCTGAGGTGTTAATGTTGCAAACACTAAGAACCTTATGATGGTATGATTATAGACATTAAAAATTAATAACAAGGGAAAGACTTGTGATATAGTGCTAAGCAGAAAAACGAGTTTGTATGTTCTTCAGTATGTCAGCTTGACAATAAACTACATGTGTTTTTCTTGTGAAGGAATAGAAATACAACAAATTGTGATCCCTGGGTAGGAGGATTTTGAGTGATTTCTGATTGCCTTTTGCTCTGGAGGCTTCCCTTATCGCTCAAAGCTCTCTGTCATGGAATTCTTGAAGAAAAATCAAGCACATCTCAATTCTTTAACAATTATATTCATAGAAATGTTTTGCATAAGCCGAATTTCATGATCCACTGGGTCTGAAATCCAGTTTGAGAAAGAAGTCAGATCGAGGAGCTATTCTCAAGGATCTCAGGAAAACATTCACGGTCTTGAACGTGTGGCTGGCAATGGTGCACTTCGTTGCTCCTGGAGTCAAGGGCCAAGGCACATGTGCTGCCCTTGGCGTGGACACCGGTCTGCCCTCTTTGAGGGGAACAGGTCAGGCAGAGAAGTAAGCCTGGTACATGGACACACCAGTGCACCCTGCACATAGAGTCTCAGGTGGCTAATGGAGCTCTCTGCGGTCTAAAGGGGGAGGTTGGCTGTTTCACACAGACCAGGTGGGGTTTTTCCCTTCCGGCTGGATTTAATGAAAGTGATAGTGAGCAGGCCCAAGTCCTGCTAAGTTAGCCATTTAAAAATAGGGACACAGTTCTGAAGTTGGGCAAAAAGACATCTGATAGGTAACAATTCGAAGTGTTTTTCTAACAAAAAATATGAAAGACTTAGAAAAAATATTTTAAAAAAGATTTTTAGGAAGTAAAAGGTACAATTTTATTATCCATTATACTATGTATTGACTTTGTCAGTTTCTTAAAGTTAATCTTGAATTCCAGATTGAAAAGTGGATTTTATAAGGCATATATATATATATAATGTATTATATATATGACATTTATTCAGTGAATAAACAACTCCACAGATTTTGTTATTTAATGATGGTCATATAATAAATGTTGTTATAAGAGCTGCATACCTGAGTGACTATTTCATGTAACTATCAAATGGGACTGTATTCACCTTTGTTATTAGTGAATGATGCTCCTCCCACAAAAGTGGATGGAATGAACTGACAGAAGAAATGGGAGTCTACAACAAACCCCAGAACTATATAGTGAGCTAATTGCGAAAAATAATCATGTGATCAATCAGGGAAATCCAGAAACATAAGTAAAAATGAATAGCCCAGGGCTATGGATATCTGATTCTAAGCAAAGGCAGAATGGTGTCTGCATTCATATCTCTCACCTTCAGCAGCTGTTCAGTCCTGGAGGAGCGACTAGCTCAGGGATGCTCCACCAAGTTTCCAATTTAAGTTGTAGCTGTGCTCTGACTCCTCTTCCCAAATTATCTCTTTCTGCAGACAAGCACATGGCCCTTTTTGCTTCACTGCACCTGTGTGCTCCTTTCCAAAAGCAGAATTTGAGTTCAATTGCTAATGATGTGAATGATTTGAGAAAAGATAGCAAGTTTACACTCAGCTTTGATTATGCAGTGACAGGGTGTGAACAATTTTTCTAAGGAGAATGGCATTTGCAGATTTATGGTTGTGACTTACAGTGAATAATGGCAAGTCATAAGGAAAGGTTTGGTATCTTTGGGTTTGAAGTGATAAAGAGTAGACTGTGAGGTTATGTCTTGTGCAAACCTTTGTATTTCATGGAGATGCAGACACTGGACTAACTTCCAGCAGTTGTCTGTGAGTCGTTAGCTGTCAGTCCTTGGAATTTACCCTGCTCCACTTTATATCTGAAAAAGATGCTCTTTGAATGATCACTATGATTATCATGAGAGTTGTCTGATGGGAAATTATTTCAGAGCAATAGCTATGGATTGTGACATAAGAAAACGTAATTACATTTTTAATGTTCGGTAAACCTCACAAGTATTTCATGCAGTGTAGTTTCTTGATGCTATCTGTTTTTGAACAAAGAGTATAATCTCTAACATACCCTTGGATCACTGGTCTCTTAAATTTGATGAAAGCTAGAGTTCTCTAAAATAAAAATGTACAAAGAGGCAAATGCTAATTGGATGCATTTATGATCGTTCATAGACCTTGCATGCTGGTAAATAACTCATATCAACTAAAAATACGTGTTCTACTTTCTAGAAATGCTTCTTTATATTAAACTGTGACTTCTCTTGCATATGTCTATAAAATATAAGAGAAGTGAAAATATTAGATAGCATGTTGGCTATACAATTTCAACGTAGATGTTTTGAGCTTACCATTTGTTTGGAAACAACTTTCATGGTTCTCCATCATTCTGTGACAGTTCTGCTAAATTACCATGGAAGAGGTTTTTTTTTTTCTAAATTAATTGCATGCTAAGTTGATAAAAAATTAGAAATCATTGAATGATGTTTAGTTATACTAATTTAATTAAGGAAATATCAGTGATTGATCTTAAATAGTGTGAATAAAATTTTACTAGTGATGCACCTCCCCCTTAAGGCTATGTGGCATCTAGAGAGTTCTTCTCAATCACCACATTTGCTGTGTTCAAATTCTATGGTATCAGACCACAGTCAGCCAGAATGTGTAGTGCTTCGTGCTTTCTATGAATAGAATTCTTTTTTGTTCAGGTTCTGGCAATGGTCAGTATCGTTTGAGAACCCTAAGAATGGGTTGTCGTGAGTTATGGCCTGTAAAAAGGTCAGTGTGTACCAGTCACACACATCCTAGGATCATGGTGAGCTGTGATGCCTCCACCCTGTCCCAGACTTTGGATTCATTTTCTAGAACATGTTTCTCCTTCCCACTGTTAAGATTTTTAGTATTCACAACCATCCCATGCGCCACAAAGCCATGTTTTACGCTACTTTGCCTTCTTTCTAAAAATGTCATCGATTGCTTTGGAGAGTGAGAATCTTTACAAGTTTTCAAGTTAACCTGCAGGCTAGAGGCTTCTCCAAGCTTCTCATCTTACAGATGTGGTCACAGGGGACTAAGGTAGTTAAGGGACTTGTCCATCAACTGCTAGCTGGACAAAAGTCATCCACCTTCTGGTCCAATGTTCTTTTCCAAGAAACAACCAGTGGATCTGGTTTCTGCTCCCTATCAGTCTCTTTCCTGTGCAGTTCTACTCTTTCCCTCAACCTTGTGTATCTCTGAGGCCAGTGTGACAGGCTTGGAAGAAGGTTTTCCTGGTTAATCTCTGGCAACCATTTCACTTATGTCTTCCCTGTGTTTTTAAAGTAGGAACTTTTGACCCCTTGGCTACACACTGCTTGGATTCAGATAAAACCTGAGAAGCAGGTCATTTTGTCAGCTCAAATGGCTCTTAAATGGGAGATTTCCTGTAAGAAGACACACCCCTGACCTGTAGGGGGAAGACTTCACTAGACAGTAACACTGACTTTCAAGGTCAGAAGGAGATGAATGTTTAAACACATGCAATGTTTGTAACAATAGAATTTCCCATCTTTGGGACATGTGACCTTGGATCCCAAAGAGCAGTCTTATAAAAAGTTTCCCATATATTATACTATTACAGAGCATTTTTCCCAGAAAGAAAAACAATAAAGCACAGCATGAATAAAATGATCAAACTCAATCTAATAATTGACTTTTCACTTTACTTTCTTTCTTATGGTCAATTGTTTTTAAGAACTGTTATTCTCAAAAGTCTCTCAACTTCATATTTTCTGTATTTTCTTTTCTATGAGATAGGCATAATTTAGTCAATTCCTTATCACTCAACACCAGATCTACTGGTTGTTTCCATCCATTCTCTGTACCTAAGGCCAGAATAACATTGATGCGCTTCTGATTTGCAGCATATTGATAAAAACCTTCAGTGACTTGTGATTGCCTCAGAAATATTAATCTTATACTTCTGAAGCTCAAGGTTCATGCTTCCGAAGCACAATTGTGTGATCCTATGGTAGGAACACATTTTCCTTACACAAGTGAAGAACATGGGACCTAAAAGAATTGTGTGGCCAGGAAGTGGCAAAAATGGAATTAGAATTCAATGCAGACACCATGGAAATATAATCTAACCAACATGTCAAACATCCATGTCAATACTCTTTCCAGCAAGATTAACTTCCAGATAATACCAAGGAACTTTTGTTTTGAATTGATTCCAAACTCACAATAGAATCTTCACTAATAATTCATTTTTCTTTTCTCTTACATTTTCTATTTTTTAAAAAACTGTCCAGTAGTAATTCATTGGCTAATTTAGTATATGTTATTTACCAGCTCATATACCTGAGCTATATTTATGAGGTCTTTCTCAGTTATTATAGCATTGTGTGTATGTGTGTGTGTGTGTGTGTGTGTGTGTGTGTGTGTGTGTGTGTTGTGTGTGTGTGTATCAGAGAGCTTTGTGTGTGCCTGTGAAGGGCCAGAAGTGACTTTGGGAATCATCCTGGATGATTTTCTATCTTTGTTTTGCTTTGCTCTGGAATTTTCCAGGCTCCATTTTCCAGGATCAGAAGTACAGGCCAGGGCCATTTCTGCTTGACAGTTTTACATGGTATCTAGGATGCAAACTTTGGTCTTTCTACTTACAAGGCAGAGACCTAAATCCTGAGCTATCTCTCCAGTGCCTAATGTAGATTTTTTTAAAGGGTAATATCTACTGCGCATAAGGATCATGTGTAAGTCACATGTAGGGCCTGAAAGTTGTTTATTCTCACCCCAGTGTAGACAAGAAAATAACTTGATATGTGTGAGGTCACCAAGGCCTAAGCATGCTGTCTAGAGAATGATGCATTAGCATCTGGAATAGGCAGTTGCAGACAAACTCCTCTCCATTGAGAGTTTTTGACTTGCCTCCTGTCTGTTCTCAATCAGAGTTGCTTTTGTTCTTCTTGAGACCCGCAATGCTAAGATGTTCTCTTTGCAGTTTCTTCCTTGTGCATTTTGAGACCATTCAATATGTTCATCTATGGATCACAAGATTATGTACCTAGTCACAGTAACCAGGTAACAATTTGTATGTTTAACATGATCCTGTAAGGAATTTAACCTGTTGATTTTTGGGTTTTTCATATATATATATATATATATATATATATATATATATATATATGGCTGTTTGTACAAATAAAATCAGCTTGGACAACGAAGGACATCCCAGCTCCCTCTGACCCAAAGTTCCCACTTCTGCTTTCCACGTGTAGTTCAGGTTCATGTTGGTTCATGAGCCCAGACAGATATGCAATAACTAACGGATAACACTTTGAAGTAACTTGGGGTGATGTGGTGCAGTTACTCCTTAAAGTGAAAGACTAGCATGCTGGACAGTGAGAGGGAAGTTCATCCGCTGTGGGATTAACAGATGTGTGGGAATGAATGGTATGAAATGCATTTTTAAAATACAATGCTTCAAAACTTTCTATTATGCTAGCAGGAAAGAGGATGAACTGTCAACACTATTTTGATGAAGAATATATGATTATAAATTCTATTATATAATGATCTATGAAGATCTTTCTGTAGGCTCTTCTAACTGCTGTATTTTTGGATTGGATAAGAATAGTGACCAAATGAGATACAACTACTTTGTTCACATCACAGAGAATATGATATTACTAGCTAACTTTTAAAATAAAAGCCCCAGATAATGATATTTGTGTAAGTCAATTTCAGTCTATCTGTATTGAGCATCCAAAACATGCCCTCTTTAGACAGCTTTCTATTACTAAATTTACAAATTTAAGTAGTAATATAATTCACTTGAGAAATTAAAAGTCACATCTATTATCAATGAAGATGAATGTCCATTTTATATTCATTTAACTTGATTAAAATTTATTTCATTATGTATTGAACTCATTAAATATATCTAGAAAACTTTAAGTTCAAAATACTTTAAAATTTCCATAAAAAAATCTTAGGCAAAAAGTCAATTTCAACTGTCTTTTCCCACTTAAGATCTTAGGTTCTTTAGCAGTAGGTAAATATTTGGTTATTAATTTAGCAATATAAAATATTTGTTTATGCATCTATTCTACCTATTTCATCTTTCTTATGACTTTTGATCAGGTGAGAGAGCAGCACACATAGGAAATGGAACTTGAGTATAAAAACCACAGCATCCTAAACAGGAGACAATAGCTAAAAAAAGGAAGTGATCATAACTTTCATGTTCAAAGCTATCTAGTAGAACCATAAATAGGAGAATGTGTTTAAAATTAATAAAACCTTAGGAATTATAAGCTTATCCTAAAAGTCTCAAAGATATTTTTGCATCTTTGTAAATAATGAATCCATGTTGCCTATCAAAGATAGGCAACTCATGAAGCAGACTGTTTTGATGCTCACTGGTTTTTGTTAATCTATATTGAAAAAAAAGAAGACAAATTAGCTTCTTTGACAGCTTCAAATAAAATTGCTTCTGTTTAGACCAGAAGTTATAAATCTAAGTTTTTCAACCGCTTATTCTTTGTCAGAAATAGGGTCTGTCTCAAGCTTCCAGTCTGGCTATTTGCAAGAACTATTTTAAATATTACTAATAATGTGATACAATTTTAAAAATCAAGACTTTTGATTCTCTGAAGGACTGGAACAAAAAAAGGCACAAAAAAGTCATGTTTCCATCTTAATATCATGTTATCTATATCTAAGTTACTATGGAGAAATAATCAAGACTTATCCTGGGTGAGGTATTATAAAGTATTTTGTGAGAATTCAAAGCACACAACCAACGCTCACAACATACCTAATGTCTGTCTAGGGATCAAGTTCTAAGGCATAAAAAGCTCTATAAAAACACCATGGCAGTTGGTTCTATGTTTTTTGTATAATTACTTAGGTGGAGATTCTATATGTCTGGCACCTTAAACATTTAGGAAGATTAAATCAGGAATAAGTGATATGACTCACTAGCATCTTGGACTCTTAACTAAAGAAGACAGTGTGCCTGAAAGTCAGACTTTTTAGTCTAACAATCTTATAATAAAATGCATTTTCAGTAGGGATTTGATGACCATTGTTACAGTACAACTTCCTGCGTGAACAACCTGTGTTGGCTGAATACAACTGATTTCTCCATTTCTTTTCATATGTGCTCCTAATAATATGATGGATGTTTCTCCTCAAAAATCAGTACTCTGTAATAAAACTCGTGCTTCTGAAACAATATCCATTCACTAAAAAGGTCCAACCTGAACATTCTACCAGACTTCTAAATATCTTTGTAATGCATGATAGATTCATATTTCTGGAAGATGACTTTTTGCTTTCTTGCATCAAAGTGGTCTAGATATTCAATCTATATATACATTTTTGATCCTCAATAAAATTTCCTTCCAGAGGCTCAGATTCCTCAGTTATCTGATCCTAAGTCTTCTGTAACATCTACTTGAGCCACATAAAATCTAGAGGGTGGCTACAATAAAGAGCTACCCCTGAGTAGTCTAGGAACTGGTTCCTTTTTTAATCTACAATGTCTGTCTGTCATCTTCCACCTCAAACTCTGGTTGCTTGTAAAATTTTCCCCTTTTCATCATCCTGGTGGAAAGTCAATTTGAAAAAATACCAGTGGCAGGAAATACTACTGATTTCCAAAGACAAATGGACTGTACTCTGACAACATAAAGAAAACCTAGGACCAGGGGTTTTCAGCACTGGGAAATAGAGGTCAAGATAGTATTTCCTCTATTATTCTCTTATTTTCTAATTCCTGCTCAATCTACTACACTAAAAATATACTATTTTAGATGAAAAACTTAGCTTGATACATTTCAAAATGAATATTAAAATGATATTGGTAACATCTTTTATTAAGAATAACTGAACAACAGCTTATTTTGTTAGAAATGTTTTTGCTTTTAGTTGAATGTGCCTTCTTATCTATTACGGTTTGATGGATAGTAACTATGTATATTTTACCCATAGAGAGATTAACAACTGAGGAATCTAAATCTCAATGGAAGGCTGGTACTTACTTAATGATGATGAAAACATAAATGTAGCAGCGTATAACTGGTATGGCTCATTTTTTTCCTGTTATGTTTGTAAGTGAATGGTCCAGTAACTACTTGGGGCTGGTGGCAAGCTAGTGTCCTAATGCTGGTGGGTTAAAAAATAGAAATGTATAAAGAAAAAGGGATTAACAAATAGGTGGGGGAGGGGTTTCCTTCAAAGGGATGGAACCCATTCTTTTGAAAGAAAACTCCCCTCTTACCTTGGTCCCGGAGCTGGTTAGTTCTCCTCTGTCCTCCTCCTAGGGGAGAAATACCCAAAGTTAAACAATAATAGAACATGGTCTTGTATTAAAGTCAAGTTCGGTTCTGGCCAACCCCTTCCTCAGGTCTCACGTGATCCTGCCAACTGTCTGATATACCGGGGCTGCTACTGAATTGAACAGAAACCCATTTTAGGGATTAAGCCAAAGGAAGTGTGAGCTATGAAGGATGGGAGGCTGTGTGGGTTGCTCAATCCATAGGCCTCTTCAGGAAGCACTGCTAAATGGAAGACTGGCAGAGAGGTGAGCAAGTCACAGGAGGGTGTTGCCTTGGTAATTCTGATTGGCTGCCTTGCCAGTGAGTCTGTGACAGGCATATCAAGAGTTCTATAAGGAGAAGGAGATTTCCTCAGGCTACAACCTCAATGTTCTCCTTGAGTTTGAGAGCAAAATCATAGTACTATAAAAACATCATGTGTGGAATGGTACTTGGTCTGATCCAGTAGGAATCAGGATTTTATTGTAAAAAATCTTAAAGGGGCCCTTATTTGGGATGTGTAAGAAACAAATACTATCCAATATTATGGACTTGCTGTTTTTGAAGTGATAAATTGCAAGTGAAATTTGCTCCCATCCAAAGTCCAAGCAGGCTTGGGTTCCAAGATCAGGCAAACTCAAGGCAGTGTGAACATCATGCGATTGAATTTCTCCGCTCATTGTGTCTGGGATTAACTAGAACTCCTGGTATCTTTGGGAATTCAACCATAGTTTTATGGCAGTGTCAATTCTCAGCTATATGACATGTGTCTACAACATCACATGCCTGTAAGAAGATAAAAGCTACAACTCCAATGAGTTGTGGGGATCAAGTCTGACAGTATAATAATAAACACAGACTTGACATACGATAGTTAATGTCACAATGCTCTTTTGTATTTACATGGCTTCTGATGTGGCTTGTCCTCCTCTGAGCTACCTTCTCCGTGTTGAGGTTATTGCCTAATCAACTCGGCCTAAAATCAGTTTCTAGTTATCCTTTGGCATAATTTCACAGATGGTGGGTGATTAGCCCCTGTATAAAATCAGGTATCAGACAATTGATTGAATCCCATGAGACACAAAGGAGAGTGGAGACCGAGAATGAGCCTGAACCCACACAAGATCATGTGGTATTGTTATTTAACTTTGGGTAACTTATTAAATTTCGTCATCAAATAAAATGACATCAGGTGAGAAGATGGATGCCCTTTGGAACCTCAGCGTGTCCCACCATATCCCAGAGACATCAGAGTGACAGATGTCTAATGGCTATCATGAAAATGTTCAGGGAACACTGCATGGCAGAATCAATGTGGTACCATGAAATCTTGTTTCCGTCTGTTACTATTACCATTTGGTCTACATTGCAGTCACCTTATGAGCTTTAATCATCTCAAAGCTTCAGTACAATATAATGCTTTCCCTGTGTTCTTCTATCTTTGACCAAATAGCTTTTACCTCCTAAAGAGTATAAATGAAAAGAAAAAAATTCATAAAGAAAGGGAGCATTTACTCTTTTTCTGAAACCAATATAAATTTCTAACCCATGCTTAGCATGGACAAAATAGAGCAAATTATATTTTAAAAGTACCAAATTCACTGGGGAGGGGAGGAGAGAGGCAGAGGATGAGGATACCTGTTGAGCTTGTATGATTAGGAAAATAATAAAATGTGAGAGAAAAAAGTACCAAGTTCACCTGGGGTTGTCACTCATACAGCAGTTTTGAAGGAAAATCTTTACATTTAACAATAATATGGGAATTGGTAAAAGGAACAACTGTGGTTATGCTTTCTGGGTTGGGTAAAATTATAGTGGCCATACGCACAATTCATGCTTCAGGGCACACAGTGATTACGTTTTGTGGTGAAGAGAAAAATGACAAGGGAAATAAGCTGTTGTGAGGCTTCTAGGGTAACTATGATTTTCTAGAAATCATCTCCTCAGATGTTGTATAGCCGGGGGACACCACATTACATGGGTCACTTTTGTAATATCCTATAGTAAACTCAAGATTTGTTCTGAAGATATAAAAAATCAGTCCTGTATGCACGATGCCATGTACATGTTATTCCCCCTTTTATGTAATCCAGTGCATTTTGTCTGATTTGTACTTTTTCGAAAGTTTGAAGTCAACACACGTTTAAATGGCTCTTTATATACGCGTGTAAGACCTGCATCTCTCACCAGACTCTTGGCTGATAGGAGATGAACTTTTGAAAATTCCCTTCCAGTTTCAGTGTGACAGACTGCCACAAAAAGAAAACCAAAGAGTTTCTATCTATGTTATGACATCACACTTCCCCCAAATCATATTAAGTGTCTACAGCTCAAAAGAAGTATAAGAGGATTTTTAGCATTTTTCCCTCTAAATTAGTCCAGACTAAGACTCCAAAAGTTAGGTTTTGAAATGCAAAGGAAAATAGTCACTATCATTATCATTGTCTCTTAATAAACATGAGAATCCCTCTGATTTTAAATTCACTGAACATGTCAGATGTTGGTGATAACATTTTTCTACATCTTGTGGGTACCAGCTTTCATGGTTATAAAGTGTTTCTCTGACTAATATCAAGTCTACTTCTATATAATTTCTTCAAGTCAGGAAGAGTTTATTAATTTTTCACATAGGTTTAAAATGATAGAAATTTGAGCTCTGTTTGGATAGCATATAACTATTAGCATAGTCAAATCAAGACAGGGAAGAATCATAAATCCTGTCATTATATTTCCAGGGAAACTGAATTTATATTGAAAAGTGATTTTTTTTCATTGTTAAATATTTCTCCAGGAGAACATTGGTGAGAGCCAGAAGATACTGGTTCTAACTTTGTCCATAGAAACTAAGCTTATCACTTAATGTCTCTGATTTTCAATGTCTTCCTCAGTAATAAAATGACTTTGTAAGATAGTTCAAGAGAGTGAGGGAAAAGATGTTGTATAGTAGTTCTGAAAGAGTCGGATTATGCTGTGACCATGAGTATTTAACTTACAAAGTCATTGGATAGTTAGGCACAGGTGTCAACTTGATGGTTGAGAGTTTGAGCTCTAGGCACATTTGTGGAGACTTAATGGTTGAATTGGCCCACAGCAAGACTTCAGGAGATTGTCTAGCTGACGGGGAGGGCCCAGCCTATGGTGGGTAGGATTAGCCCCTGGAATAAAATACAGCGATTTGGTTGTGGGAGTTGGCATTCTTCTATACATTTAGCCAGACACACTGGTCTGGCAAGTCAGGATTGTCCCTCTCTCAGCCATTATTTGGTGATGGTGTGGCCAGTTCCCTAGGCCTTGGTGTTGGCATGAGCTCTTCTATCAAGCTAGATTGAGAACTGTAACCAGATAATTGTAAGAGACAATAAACCCCTTGTTCCTTTAAACCATTTGATGGTCATTTATCATCAGCCATGCAGGCAAACAGCAACAAGTAGTCAATGTAAGACATCTCTAAAAATGAACATAATCAAAGAAGATTAAATATGGCATTATCTGATTTGTGGATCTATATAGTAGTATTATTATATTATTTAATAGAAACGAACTTCTTTTTCAACTTACACCCTTTAGTTTTTGCTGTGGGAGTTAATCTGAGATTTCCTTTTCTTGGATCCTGTTTGCTTTGCTCTGTCCCCCAACTAGCTTCCTATATCAAGCAAAGCCTAGTGCACTGTCTTAGATCTCTGAATACCTGTTTTCATGTTTTAGTTCTTTACACTTATTATTACAAATATTTGCTCTTTATGTTAAAGTCTCCAGCAATGTAAATTGGCTGAATTTGCTGACGATGTTTTCATGGTATTTTTTTTTTTGGAGGGAGGGAAAGGTTTACTTCTTGAAATGTATTAAGATGGGAAGATTAAGAGGTGGGCTGTTGCTGTCTTTTCCGTTAGCATTTCAGAGTATTCAGATCCTGTAGCTCCTTCAGCACCAATAAATAACCCAGATTCGACAGATGTTCTGAACCAGTTGGTAATTCTTGACTTTTTTTCTCACTCTCTTTTGCAGGGAAGCATTAAAGAAGAGGAATCCATACACTCTTTCATAGAAATGAAAGAGAGGAACTGTTCATGTCTCATTCATTTGATTGAAACTCCAACATTATTCTTATTCCTGCTGGATGCTAAGCATTTAGTGCTTAGAGAAAACATTGGTTTTTGAGCCTTTCTACAAAACCTCATCTTAGAGGAGAGAGTTGAGGGAAGAGTCAATGGAAAGTTTCAGGCACATGTATGATAATAGCAAAGAGCTAAAATCATGAAGCAGGAAAAAGTGATCTGTGACTCAGTTATTTCATTGAGTGCCTCAGAATTACATAGCTATTAAAGGTAAATAAAACTTACTTTACCAAATGGGAAAATTAACACTTATTTTATTTCAACAAAGTAATTGTGAATTTACATGGTCAGCTGGGCTTTGAAGTCTGATTTCTACAGCATCTCAGTGTTGTACTTTGAAAGGCAGAGCTGAAGTGGATTGGAAATTTTTGTGACTTTAGTTTTTCTTTATTGAGTTGTGTGATAGGAAAGGAATATGTTGGAATGTTTTTATAGACTTTTTTACATGTATATATGCATATGGGGGTGTATGTATGTGTGTATATGGGTTCACATGTGCATGTGCATAAGGATTCGAAGTTGATATTGGGTGTCTTTGATTACTCTCCATCTGTTATGATGCAGTTTCTCAGTTGAACCCAGAGCCCACTAATTAGCTAGCTTGGGGATCCCCCGAACCTGCTTCCCGAATGCTGGAAGTACAGAAGGCAGTATTTAGTGGATTCTGGGGATCTGAACTCAGGTTCTTACAGTTGTGGGGGCAAGTGTGCATCTTCCCCAATCTTCATACATTTTCTGAAAGTGTTACATTTTATCTATATCTTTTAATCATTTTTAGATTTTCAGAAACTGTAAAATCTGTCTATATAAAAGAAATAATTTTCAATTATGAAAATTTCTAATATCAAGGAAAATAGCAATGCATTTGCAGCATTTCTATTACTTATGTGTATGCTTTGCATGCGGGTGGGTGTAATGTATGTGTTGGTGTGCTTATAAGAGTGCATTTAAGTGTGTGCTCCTGTGGAGGCCCAAGGGTAACATCGGGAATCATCCTGAATTGCTTTACTTCCTTATTGATTTGTCCTGGGTTTCTCAGGTTCTGCATTCTAGGGCCAGAATACAGGTTGCTGCAATTGCTACCTGAGATCTGGGGACTCAAACTCAGGTCCTTCTGCTTATACGGCAAAGACTTTACCTACTGAGCCATCTCCCCAACCTTAGCATTTCTACTTTTAACAACACAATTATTTCATGCAAATATTCTTTTGATCCATATCATGTTGGATTCTGAAAGCTGAAATACAGTTTTCTATTTAGGTGTATAATATTGTGCATTTGTAGCAAAGTCATCTCAGATGTTTGTTAATTCATTCCAAAAAACAATAGCTATATGATTTATGTTTGTAAACAGCAGACAACTTTAAAATAAGCAAGCTACCATTTCTTATTATAACTTAAAGTGCAATTGTAAGCCAGTGTAATTACTATTTTCCAGCTTTTTCTGAATAACTACCAAACTTGTCTTCTACTTTCAGTCTCTTTAATAGAAGTCATAAAAGTAGGGCCATCTTGGCCAGTGCTATTTTTGTACCAAAAAAGCTGGTAACATTAAAAATTGTGGTGGAATCGTTTACCATATGCCATGCTGAAACAAACAGAGACCTTTTATATTATTTTTTTCAGAAAACCACTATTTACTTATGATCTTCTAAGTAGATACTGATCAGGTACACAAGGTTGCATTAAAACAACACACAGAAAATTCTACTCTGAAGAGTGGATTATGTCCTCACTATATAGAGAGTGTACAATATTTTATTATAGGTATTTTGGAGATTTATTCTCCCCAGTGCTAAGTTACATGTGTGTTGCATATGCACAATACCCTTTGTCTACCTAATTATTGCATATATTAAGAGACTCTACTACCGTCTCTCTTCAAGAAAGTAAGTCTGAAAATTGAATGTGACATACCTTTGCTGATATTGTGAGGCTGTGTAGTCAACCATTCATATCTAAATACAGACAGATTTCTCGTTGTAAAGGCCAAGAATGTTTGGTATCCACAGAAGTCATGATCCTGGGGCCTGAAATCTTGTTGAGCAGATAAGTAACTGATATATTTTAATAATTACAATATTATTACTAGAGCTTTAATATATTATGTTATGCACACCAAGAATCAAAACTTTTTTTAGATCTAAATCTTGGTCTGGAAAATGCTGAATATGAACAGATGGGGGAAATTCAGTGGATACAGAGCTCTATGGAAGCGTGTACTACTTTGTCTATTTCAAAGTGCAAACCCATGCATACATTATCTCTGTCTTGAAGACCTCTGATGACGTTAGGATGCCACATGGCTCTCCCTGTCCTAGGACCACAAATGGTCCATGCCTGTCTACTGATGCTCAGTCTGGTCAGGTGATCTTGAGGATGCTGAAAGCCCTTACTTGATCGATTCTCTAGTGTTTTTCCTACAATTAAGACTTCCACGTGGGCAACTGAGCCCCGATCAACAAATTTCATTCAATAGCGAAGGGAAAACAACAGGTTCAGGAGAACATCTGCTGCTCTTCCTCTCTGCTGGCCTCTAGAGCTGTGGCTTCTTGTATTTCTCTTTCAGGACTTTATCCTCCTCCTACCCTTTTCTGATGTCTTAATTTGAATGGCTTGATTTTATTTTTGCTCCAGAATATCTAGATTGCACCATTTTCTAGATCTTAGCATTGCCAGAACACGCTGAGGTCATGTTTGTTCTCCAGCCCCCTTTTGAAGACTAGTCCCAGGAACTCATATCGGGATTCATAACCACCATCTAGAAAGACTGGATTCAAACCATCCCTTGCTGTGCTGCCTGTGTATGCTTCTTAATCTTGCCATGAAGAGGCGCAGTTGCCTCTGGAGCACTTCCTTACAGTAGGATGATCTTAAAGGTGTGAGCCATTCTAGTAAGCTTACTTATAAGGCTATTTTTACCAAGAAAAAATACTAAGGTATCAAAAAAATACTAAGGTATGATTTAAAATGGGTGGGAATTCATTCCTGAGATGTTCATTGTATTACTGTGTTTGTTGAGAAGCTTTGACTCTACATACAGTTTTATGTGTCCAAAATACAGCAAGAATGTGTAAGGAAGTCACCTGACCCAAGGATTGTGGGTTCTGCACATAGTTAGTTGTGTCTTACAACTGAATTAATCTGAACTGTCTGGGACAGAGATATTATTTTTGAAGCTTATATTACACTAACTGGATTTTTTTTTTCGGATGAGGCAAATGCATGGAGTAGGCCAACTGTTTGATACTTTGGAATTTCTCTGAATTGTCAGAATTGAAATTCCTTCTTGAATCTCTCATCAAATGAGCTTGCAAAGAATTAACTCAACTGATTTTGCAGCAGTTTTTGAGAATTACTTGTGCATGTGTGCGCAGGCATACTTGAGAGTGTGCATGTGTGCTTATGTGTGTGTGTGTGTGTGTTGTGTGTGTTTGGGTGTATGTGTGTGTGTGTACTGTATACATGTGCCACAGTATGTGTGTAGAGCTCAGAGGACAACTTTCAGGGTTGGTTCAGTCCTACTCCCTTGCAGGCTTCAGGGATCAAACTTGAGTCATCAGGTTTGGTGGCAAGCACTTTCTGCCAGCCGAGCCTCTGAGTGGCAATTTTCCCTTGTTAAATTTATCTTTCTTTGAAGCAGTGGAAGCTAAAATGACCATAACATTTTTTTTTCAGAAAAAGTTACTGAAATATCACTTCTGAAGTGTAAGAAAAAAAGAAAGAAATGGACTAAATATTGAATTTAGAAACTTTTCAACTTTGTATTGACTGCCCAGCCATCCACAAAGCATCCCCACTTGAAAATTACCCGACAAAATCTCAGTAGGAACCCAGGAACCATTTATTGAATTATGTGTTAGAAGAAGAGGGGAAATTATTTCAGCTTTTTTTCTATTTAATGGAAAGAAAGGAAAAAAAATGGGTCATGCCTGGTGAGTCTTAAAGCATTTGTTTCCTCTTTTAGGATGCAAGACTTTCAGGCATTATTTTTTTAAATGATAGAAAGAACTAAATTGACAACCTGGAATTCAAACGGTAGCAGAAAGTTCTATGCTTCCCATGGTGTTCCACATCCAGAAATGGAAGGATTTGAAGTTCATGGCTCCTATGGAATAATAATTTTTCTCTGGGGCACATGTAACATCAGTACCCTTAGCACGTGTCCTCTCACTTTGTAAATGCAAAATACTTGATACGATAAACATCGGTGTCTCTGGACAAAACTAGGTGCCTTTTAATCATGTCGCAGCCTGGGGATGGTTGTGCTTTTGCATGTCTGTGCTTACTGAAAGGCACACTTGATTATTTTGTTTGTCAAAACCTTAGCCTGGTAAAGTCATCCAAAACACAGCAGGATCACAAAGCCAAGTTACCTGTAGCATCTGTTAATATGGTACTAAGAAGTACGAGTATCCACAGACCCCTCTTTGCTAATATTTACTGCAAAGCATTGTGCTCTACTTCATAGCAACTCTATTGCGGAAGACGTGAACATGTGTTCACATATGGCCAATTGGAGCTCAGGAGTACTAGGTGTGTAACCTCACATTTCTGTACCTTGCTTTCCTATTGTTGCCTAAATTTCTAGCAGTTGACTAATTTCTGATATAGAAAAGAGGACACTGATCTGGTCCATAATGTTCAGTAAACTCCTTTCCTCTAAGTCTTTTAAGAACATTTGAATTTATGATAAAATACGTCTTACAAATTTTACTATAGGAAGTGATTCCTTTAGATAAGGTGTCTTTTATGTATAAGTTGGAATTTTTAACAAACATATCTGCCCTAGGAAGAATTGTGAACGAAAGATGGTTTGATCTACAGAGAATACCCATCCTGAAGCAGATCTAGTCTTTGGCCGTTCCCATGAGGCCAGTGACTTCTTTAAACACTGAAAGAGAAGGTCTGGTTTTCTACTTCCTTTTCTTAGTAAGTCCTTCTCTCTGCCATGCTGTCTCTCAGAGGCTCTGTCTTGCCCAGGGCAAAGAAACTGCAGTGGTCTCCTTTCAGTCTCAGGTCCTGCTCTTGTGAATCCCTGGCTTACACATCCGCAAGTCTAACTGGCCTTCACTGACTGATACAAATTCTATAAAGGGTATTTTCCATTTTCTTTAATGAAGGATTCACCATAATGACCTTATTGATTTTATTCTTTTTAGTGTTTTATACCTGATTATAGAAAATCGATGATATCTTTTACATCCCCAATTCCATCCCCTCTTCTCTTCCCATTACAACCTTCTTCTTCCCTTCCAGTATCCCTACTTGTCTTTTTTCATGTGTGGTCTGGGTTGCCTTTGATGTCATGTGCCTTGAGCTATTTTCCTTTGAGGTACTATTTTTTTCCTCCCTTTGGGGAAAAAAAAAACCTATCTGATTTCAAGTTCAGGCTGATGAACTTCTTCAGAGATGACAGCTTTTGCATGGGAATTATCACTGTTGAAACAAAAGTGTTGGAGACTATCGGTGTTTACTTTGGATTGACATATGTGGGTCAGGCATATGAATCTCTGTAAGGACCAGAGGAAGTCTGCAAATAAGATTCACTGCTTTGTCCCTTGTAGGTGCTTACAGATGTTAGATGCTATGAAGATCTTTAAGAAGAATATTCTCATTCAGTAGTTAAATAGTAAATCCCTACTGAACGAACCACAATTCATTTTAAATGGCTTTTATATCAATTCATTTTCCTTTCATATATGTATAAATGATGTGTGACTGTGAATGTGTTTGCATATGTATGAGTGGGTGGAATGTGTGTTTAGAGATACGTACATGCATGCATGCACTTGAGTATGTGCTACTGTGGAAATCCAAAGGTGATACCAGGAATTGTTCTCAATTGCTCCTCCAACTTATGGTTGTGAGCCTGGGTCTCTAATAAACCCAGAGCACGCCATTAAGATTATTCTCGTTAGCCACTTTGTGAACCCCCAGGCTCTGCTTTCCAACTCTAGAATTGCAGGAGTACCACCACACTGGTCTGGTATTTTTATGAGGGAATCTCAGGATCTGAACTCAGGTCTTTTTGCTTTTAAGGCAAAGGTTTTAGCCACTGAGTCATCTCCCCAGCCCCTTAAATGGTTTTTAATAGACTCATTTATCACATAGGAAATTAATAGTATAATAATATATAGATAGTACAGTAGTTAGCTGTAGAGAATATAGTAAAGTTGATAGCATTTTGAAAAAGTATGTAACTTCATTATATTATAAACACTATCCCGACTATGAGAATGTTATAAGTTGACAGTACTGATAACATGATGATGCCATTAAGCGTGAAAATCAAAATGCAATTTTTCTTTCATCTAAGACTCAATGTCATTGTAACCTCCTGAAATATACATCTCTCTCTCTCTCTCTCTCTCTTTCATAGCTTTAGGTAGTCAAGGTACTGGTCAAGAGATGCCCAGGAAGATGCCACAGATCACAGAATAGAGATCACTCTATCTAGGGCTGTGCAGAGAAAAGACGACTCCAGAAATGGAAAGATCAATACCCCTTCCAGTGGGCTGTTGCCTACAAACTGGTGCGTCCGTGTTGAAGCATAATAAGCAGTGATTCTGGGCTGACTGTAGCTGAGAGCTTAGTTTTTGCAATTTGAGTCTATTTCCAGTGGTCAGTGGTGTGAAATAAAGTCTGTCTGAGCAATAAAAGACTGTTTTCCACTCTCTCCCAAAAAAGATGTATACAAATCACCATCACAGTTATGACTTTCATTTTTAGCACGAGGTGTTGAACCTAGGGCCTTGTATGTGCTATGTATGTTCTATCACTGAGCTGTACCCCACTCCCTGTGGGGACATTTTTCAAGCCCCTCACAGACATGCCTTCTGTAATGATCCTCCTGTGTTTGTTTTACACTATACTAAACCTTAAAGTCCCAGCTGTCTGCTCTGATGGCATAAACCTCTGTTCCATTTATTCTGAAGCATTCCCTCAATTTTCATGGTTTACATAGGAGAGTGCATATGTGTTTGCTTATGTGGGCACACGTGTGTGTATATAAATACATATGTGTTTGTGTGGGCATGTGCATGTGGAGGTCCCAGGCTGACATCAGGAATCTTCCTCAACTGCCTTCCACCTTATTCTTTTGAGACAAGGTCTCTAATTAAACCTACACCTGGTGATTAGGTAATCTCACTAACTAGCTTACTCTGGGAATTCCTAGTCTCTGCCTTCTGAGGCTGGAATTACAGACAGGCTGCTATCCCCAGAGATATAGGCATGAGAACACTGATCTATGCCAAACACTTTAACTGCCCAACTCTACTTTCAACCCCATCCTAGTTCCCCTGAAGCATGTAAAACAAACAGCAAGATTTGGACACTGGAAACTCACCAGAGGAAAGAAACTAGCTAGTCATTTGTGGTTGGCATGCTCTGATTATGCTTATGCATAAGAAAAGATTCCTGTTTTATCGTCCCTTAAAATTTCATGCTGCTTAGTGAGTCAGAATAGAGTTTGTGAGAAGACACAGTCAGTGCCAATGAAACACACATCTTACCTATCCAGAATAATTAAAGCAATTAACTGGAAAGACTTGATTTAGAAAAGAGTTTGTATAGGAAAATAGACTCCAGCTTCTACAGAACGGAGTGAGATAGGTTCCAAGGATACTCAACGAACAACATCCTCTGGATCTTTCTCTAATGAATTCAATTAACTTGAACCTGCGTCTACAAATTAAGTAATTTATGCAAAACATGCCTATTTGCTCGTCTCTCTATTTGTTCACCTTTTTTGAAAGAGAAAAATTCTAGGGGAGGCTGGATGGGGATTTAAGTAGAATGAGCCCCTTGCTTGCACGGCCTGGGATGGGGGCCGACGAGGTTCAGTGTCTTTGCAGTGGTCTCCCCGACAGGATAAGATGACTGATTTTGGCATGCAGAGACCAGCTTGCTCAGGAAGCCGCGGCATGGAGAAAACCAAGTACACAAACAAACTCTCTGGCCAGGAAGTTGGGTTTGACAATGGCCTTATTAACAAGATCCCGGCAGGGACAGGAAAAGAGGGGGGAGCTGATTGCTCATTATTATACAGCTCCAGACAGTCGAAGCCCTTCAGCATCTCCCCCAGACAATGCCTGTAGTGTCACTTTGACAAAGTGGGACATTTAAGGGGGTACTCTCTGGCCATCAATGGGAGTCAGATGGCATCCTCATAGCTTTATGGCCAAATTCAGTCCTGAAGCTTGACTTTTATCAGTAGACACAAGACAAAGCAACTACATCCACAGAAAACTAATTAAGACCAAGTGAGACACTCCATAAATAGGAGATAGTATGACTGCGATCTATGTATCAACTAACATTCCTTTCCCCTCTTCTACTTCTTCTAAAACATTTGCACTCAGGCTTAGCAGAGATTTCCTTGCTACACGACCTCATAGAAATGGTATATTTTTCATAACTACATCAAACAAAATGTATGGACAAAGACTGAGCATTTTTATTTCACTTTAGCTTTCTAAATGGCCAAAGCCCTTTGGAGAAGAGGACTCAGCTGCTAGTTTGATACTGGTTGAATGTGCAAATCAGCAGTGAGCTTGGAGCTTCCAGAATGCATACTCACATTTGTCTTTACTGGCTAATTATTTTTAAAGCTATCTCCACTAAACTTTTTTCACCTACAGCACACTACTAACCTCCAACACAATAACAGTTTAACTTTCCAGCACTTCCCCCGCCCACAGGACTTCAGGCACACTGTAAGTTCCTTTTCTGCAGCCAATGAAACCAATCGCGGAATGTTCCCGTTGCTTTCATTGGGGCCGGGCAACAGGGCAAATCTCATTACCTTCATGTTTCAGTGGCTTACCAGAGGCATCATTTCCCAAGCCCAGGTTCTTGGTTCAGTCCTTTTGCAAAGACTGTGATCTCCTCTTGAATCTGCTCTGTGCGCTCCTCTCCTAAGTAGCACTGAGACCAGATGGATTTGTCCGTTACCACTGGTGGTGGGCTCTAGCCTGCTTCATTCCAAACAGCTTTATTGCTTAAGGAAAATAGGAAATTCTGCCTCCTGGGCATAAACATGTGAGATTTTCTATGTCCAGGACCAAAAAGGATGAAAAGGGCAGATTTGACCAATATTTCCATAAGAATGAAAGTCTCCACTTTAACCCACCTGCCTGATGCTCTGCTCAGCAAGCATCTACCAGGGGTGCCGTACCTGCAGGTGGCTGTGGGCCACAATGGATCTAGTTTTACAGATCTTACTTACACCATACTCCCTTTAAAACAGGAAGGAGTGCAGTGTGAGTGAGCACTACAAAACTAGATCCTTCTTTTTCCCTCCTGACTTGGTTGACTTCCTACAAATGATAGGATTCCAGGCAGCAGCAAACAGCCCCAATGTAATTCAAAAGAGAAGGATGTGTACCAAACAAAAACACAGGAATGGAAAAGGAAAGCGCTTTGTGAGGAAGAAGTGGATTTGGTCTTCCTCTGAATCCGGCAACAGACACAACTTTTCAGCATTCAAAAAAAGTGCAATTATCGCTGCTGACACATGGCAGACAGCATAGGTTTTGGTGGGTGGGCAAAAAAAAAAAAAAAAAAAAAAAAGGATGAGCTATATAGAACGATAGTCTGCCCTATATTTAGGACCAATGGGTGCAACTAGTGTTCAACCAGTTAGGTTTTTATATGGCCTTCAAAGATTAATGTCAACTATGATTCTTTTGAGAGCAAAACGAAAATTTTTACCTGCTTGTTGATCAAGTAGATGGAATGGAGAAAAAGGAAAAATAAACCAACAGACATACCATGGTCACACACACAACAAAATGATTCTCTGAGGGGCATCAGGGAAGGTGGAATATTATAACAACACATGTTATATTGTTATATTATCCCACCCACCTTAATGAGGAACCCTTGGGCGTTGCTACTCCATAGCCTTTGGAATCCAGATTTCCTCCCACTTTCATGGTGTCGCAGGGCTTGCGTTGCTCAATGTACTCGTTCATTGTGGACTCCAGGAGAAAAGCAAATTTGCCCTTGGATTTGCGAACACGAGCCACTCCCTCGGCTGTAGTCCTAGTGAACACAGATGGTTCGGCTGAGCGCATGTAGGTCCACATCTTTTCATACACTGCTATTTTGGATCTCTGGAGGAAATGAAAATAAAATTAAATACAGGAAAGAAGGAAAGAGCATGTTACTCTGGATGGAAGAAAGGTAAAGTTACAGCTTTTTAAGTACCAGTTCACTCTCTTCCAACTCCTTTGTCCGACAGTCACTGTGTCTCTTTAGAAGTTGAAAAACTGACTTTCAAAATTGTTGAAGCAATCATACAAATGACAGGCATTTAAAAAGATAACAAAAGAAGGTGGCACTACTTGCTGTGATAATTACCACACTCCATCACTTAATCAGATATAATTATTATTATTATTATTTAGAGAATGAAAAGCATCAGACCCTGGAAATCACATATTATATCATATTCGTTATAAACCAGAAAAGGACTAGCTAAGACTCAATTTTGCCTTCAGTGAAATTCTTCTCAGTTTTCGCAGTTATTTGACTTTGTTATGCTTCTGAAATACAGTTCCTGTCAAGTTAGGTCTTGAACACAAAGGGAAGGAAATCATCTGCCCTAGATTACGGACCAAACACCACAAAACAAGACTGATATACTTCACGATTCAAAGAGTGTTAAGGTTATCTTTAACAAAAATCACTAAAGAGAAGCAAATCTTGTTTTCCTACTTCACTTTGGTGTTAATTGTATTAAACTTCATGCTAAACTTGTGAATCCTACCAAGAAACATCTATTTTTTATGTCACTTCCGCCTACTTGGGTTCTTCCCTTGTTTCCATGACTTAATTTCCCCAAGTTTCTTTTTCCTTCTTTTTTCTTTTTTACTAGCATTACATTGGCTTCAGAATTTTCTCATTCCTTCATATTATTACTGTGAAAATATATCCAAATGAAATCAAATATCTCCAAAAACACATTTAGTGAGTGAGGAAAACCTGTACATTATTTGATATTTATAATACAGTTATATACATTCACTTTCACCATTGCATTGATTCAATAGCAAAGTACTGAAAGTTTATATCTAGGTCCTAATAGGAAGCAATGAAAATTTCTTTCAGAATATAATATATGGGCAACGTCTTATTCTGAGAAACATTCCTTCTTATTTTTATAATTCTACCCTTGCTTACTGAAGCTAACAAAAAGCAGTCTTTATATAATCAACAAATATACCAAATTGAAGATTCAGGAATGCACATTTTTGAATTAAAGCTAATAATTCAAGTGAAAATAGAATAAAAAAGAGCTGATACATGTGAGCTTTGATATTCTGATTTTTAAGAAGAAAAATTAATAATTAGATGTAAACAATAAACCACATGGTGATTAATTTGCATACTTAAACAGCAAAGAAAAAGATATATTGATATATATTCAAATACCGACAGATTGTCAATATGGGAAGCAAACAGCTTATAAAAATCCATGAACTGTTGTCATTGAAAAAATACCTCAGAGTATAGAGATTGAGATGTGCACATTTGTTTATATGGGACTGTATGTGTGTGTGTGTGTGTGCGTGTGTGAGTATGTACATGCAGGCTCATGTTGTGAGTACAATTTAGAGGTCAACTTTGGGTATCTTTCCTTAGGCAGATTTTGAGGCAGATTCTCATTGGCCTGCTGGGCTAGGCTGACTGGTCTCAGTGCTTACCTGCCTCTGTTTCCCTTCAGTCCCAGAATTAAAAGCATGAACTCTCATGCTTGCCTTTTTTACATGTCCTCTCGATTGCATAGCAATCCATTTACCAACTGAGCTATTTCATCAGCCATTTTTATAAGCATTTTATTTATTTATCTATCCATCTATTTATTTATTTAGTGTGTGTGTGTGTGTGTGTGTGTGTGTGTGTGTGTTTGTGTGTGCATCAGAAGTCACTATGTGTCACTGTGGAGGATCAAGGGTGACTTCAGGAATCATCCTGAATTGCTTCTACCATCTTCTTGCTTTGCTCTGGGACTTCCCAGGCTCTGCTCACCAGGGCCAGAAGTGTAGAATGCTTTCTTTTCTGCCTGGCGTTTTTACATGGGACCTGGGATCCAAACTCAGGACCTTTTGCTTGCGAGACAGAGTCTTAACCCCTGAGCCATCTCTCCAGCCCATCAGCCTCATTTTTGAATAAATTTAAGAATGAGGAAAGTGCTAATTCCATGGTAGTTACATAATTATGAACAGTCCACTAAATAAGCAAGGTAGTTTAAGCAGAACTAATACAACAAAATGAAAAAAGAAATCTTTTTTGCAGGGCTTAGTATTTTAGGATGGTGATACATTTTGAAAGTCTTTTTCTATATTAGTAATGTGAGGAACATTAATGCTGCATTTGAGTGACATAATTTCATTCCTTCTTTTTAAAAAGCAGAAAACGATCATTTCATTCACTGTATTAGCTAGGATAAATTGACAAGATCCCTACAAAATAGGGAATCTCACTGGAAAGACAAGGCACTTTTATAGGAAAAATTGAGCCTGCTTTCATTACCAAGATGAGGTTCCCAAGTTTGATTTTGGTTGAAATGGACTTAGATAAATCACATACACTGAAGAAACATGAAGGGGCATCAGGAGCTAAGGCTGAAAAGAACCTCTCTGTGCTTATCTGTGACTGCAACGCAGTGTTTGCTAATGGGCAAGGGCAAGTCCATATTTCTAATTCTGAAATTCTGCAGATGCAGCAAACTTCTGAATAAAAAGATAAATGAAAAATTTAAGTTCCTGTACCTTTCCACTTCAATACTGTCTAAAAAAATCAACTATGAGAAGTAAATATGTTTATGGGAATAAGCAACAAGAACATAAACTTTAAAAAATTAGAAACATCCCAGCTCTATAAGTTCTATCTTTATTGCAAAACAATGCCAGGGAAACTACTATTCAAGTACTACTGAAGACAGTTTTTGGATTTTACTAATGCTATTCTCCTTTCTTTCTAAAAGAAAATACATGTAAATATCATGTGTTATAATTAAGGTTTCCATTGCTCTCCCAGCAGCTTAGGCACCAGGCATGATGTAGCAAGATGTCATCAGCATGCTTTTTGATAACATTATAAACCTGAGATACAAATTCACTGCATTGACACATTCATCTCTCCCATGACTATGGCAGGTGCAGACACAATTACCTTTTAATGAGAACCTATGTGTTGAATCAGGGGGGATCCTGCAAAAGTACCCAAACAGCGAGGTTGCCATTAAGTGACCAGTAAGGATGGTTTTGAAATGCTTAATGAGGTGCATGGAGCAGCACAAAGCACATTCATAACAGGGTGAAGCCAAGCCATAGCTGAATGCAGATGTAACGTATCCCCCTCCCTTGCCCCCAATGGCCCAATTCTTCCCACAGTTGATGAGAATGTGGCAGTTTTATGAAGTGCAGAGTGTAGGTCAGCACCTGGCAGCTGAGCAGGGTTGACAGATGAGCCATTAGCATGTTCCTATAAGAAAGGCTTTCCAACAGGGACAGAAATATCCTTTGCATTCTGCCTCAACTCACCAGACAAATGGTTTATTTAAACCAGGTTATCATGCATGGGAGGGGAGGGAGGCACCTGGAGTGGGAAATGAAGCATCTTGTTTCTTTTGATTTTAATCTGAAAATCACACATTCCTGAACATGTACTGCAGAGGGAAATTGTCTTCTTGTCCCATACTTCTAAAAACCTTCCAATGTTCACACTGAAGCCCAGGAGGGAGAATGCCAGAGCTGGGGCAGGGATTTGAATTCTGGAAAGTTGCTTTACTCTTTCCTGCCTTTCTTCTCAGTGCTGTCTCTTAGCAACCTCATGGCTTTATGGAATCTGAGGTTTTTAAAAAATTTTTGTAAAGATTAAGAGATAAATATTTGCAGTGAAAATTGGTGCTGAAAAGCTTTGTAGTGAGTTGTTTTGGATTTGTTTAGGGAGCCAGTGTGTTTCCTTTCTCCTTTATTGGTTCAGAGCAGGATGGTGACTCTCTGGACATGTTCCGTGGATGACAATCCATCATTACTTTTAAGGAACACTCAAGTGATAATTACGACTGGCACTGTATTTTGATGCACATACAGAGTGGTTTTCAGGCAAAAATCAGTAAATTTAAAGTACTTACCTCTTCACTAGGTTAAGAAAAGGCTTTGTTGATCAACATTATCTGCACAATGTTGGTGATAAATATCTACTGGTATGGAGATTAATTAGAACTTCAGAAAAAATTAGGGCTGGAGAGATATCTCAAGAAGGTAAGACTCCTGCTGGAGGATCTGTCAACTGAATTTGAGCTCTATAAAATCACATGGTAGAAGGGGAAAACTGGCTTCTAAACTTTATCCTCTGACCTCCATTCTCTTTCTCTCTTCCCTCTCCTTTCTCTTCTCTTAAATATACTATGACAAAAGAATTGTTTAAAAATTACAAAATTTTAAAGGAATATGTTAATTTTATATAATGTCTGTAGACAATACTCCAAGTTGTGAACAACTATGCTCATTATTTGATTTCTTTAGAACACTGAGCATGGATAGGGTTGACTGAGTTTTTTGCGTGATTGTTACTGATTTGGTTTTATGTAATTATCTACAGTATGTTATAATAGAATCAAAAGTATAATAAACAATCGACTGAAGCTACAGCTCAGTGCCAAAATACTTGCCTAGAAAGCAAAAAATGCTATGTTCAATCTCCAGTACTACCAATAAATATTTTTTTTACAAGGTATCTTACTTAAGCTCAAACATAAGAACTTTAAAACTGTTATCACATTTGGTTGCTTTTACTTTTAGGCTGAGAAAACATGGACATCTCTTAAATACCACCTAAAAGAGTGAGTATTAGTTATCACTGTTTTTGCATAATAGCTTAGAAAATAATGAAATGTTCTGAAGAATTGTTAAATATGAAATGTGTTCATTGTCATCTACTTTAATATTTATGAAAATGTCATGTTCGATTTTTTTAAATATTTTGTTCCAAAGTTTTAAAATTTCCTGGCAATGTCTGTGAGCAGATGTTGCCGGGCATGGAGCTCTAGATGGAGATCTAGGGTAGATGGAGATTTAGGGTAGATCTAGAACATGGAGATCTAGGGTAGATTTAGAACAGAAGGAGGATTCACCTAAAAGCAGAAGGGTGGGCAGCTGGAGGAAGAAGAGGAGAATGGGGTGAAATGAGCAGGACAGGGGTGGAGGGGCAGGTAAAAACAAAGAATAATGACATATATCTACAAAGATGCCATCAAAAAACACACCACTTGTTTGTTAAACTATTAATTATAGAAGATAAAACAAAATCCAACCTCATAGTGGAATAACCGAGAGTCAGCCTACACTTGAACAAGGGAAGCCAAAGGAACCTTTTCTATATAACTGTAATATCTGAACAAAAAGTCTCTAAAATGGAGAGTCAGCACTGCTAATTAAATACCATCCAATGTCTCACAGAGATATCCTGCGCTTAATGTATTATTGCAAAGGTTACCCTGTGCGAACAGGCAGACCTGTTGCTTTGGAAGTGCTATAGGATAGATCCCAGAATAGAGTAACTCAGAAAAATAACACTTCTGCCCTTGAGGTTTCAAAGTTTAAATGCAGCAAGTTAATTGCAGTTTGGAAAAGGCCTACTTTCATTCTTATACATTTGATTCTGATGCAAACACAATTCTAATCTTGTCCCACCCAAAATCATCAAATCACTTTTGATGTGGTAGTGTTGTGTAAATGATGTTAATAAGGTGACATTGTTACCCTTTCACTAGTATTATTCCTTAGAGAGTGTTCCTCTTGCATTTGTGAACAAGGCAGCTTTTGCAAATGAAAATGAGGATTTTTTAAATCTCCAGGCTGTCCTAACAGCATGCGTGGCTACCACCGCTGTGTGTGCCAATCTATACCAGCTAAGGTTATAACATCACTAGTGAAAATATTGCCTGAATTTCAAAATCATAAGTATGTCATTATTTTTTCCTATGACTTACTCTGAAGAATTCTTTTGTTGACCCAGAATCGAGTGTTCCATAGGCGATTTCTGTCTGTTTTGCCAGATCCTCCGCACTTTCTATGGGAGAGACCATGCGCTCCACCGTGAGAAAAGCAGCCAGGTTAGCCGTGTAAGACGATATGATGATGAGTGTGAAGAACCACCAGACGCCTCCAACAATTCGACCTGAGAGGGACCTGAATGCAAGCAAGATCACATCTACTTTCAACCCTCAGAGAGTAGAATCACCACCAATTCTCCACCATATTTGAAACTAACATTTGAAAGCATTGCGCTAGTTTCTGATAGTCTATGCAAAGACGAGTCTTGTATCATGTGTGGATGCTCTGAACTCTTGTGAAGTCCTCACACTTGTACCTTAAGTGTCTTATCTTTGAGTGGAATGTTTCTAACATACACGTCTGTGATGATAATAGATCAGTGATCAGGGTCAATGCATTGTTCTTATACTTTCCCTGTGGGTGAAATCAGGCTTTTTTTTTTTTCTTGAAAAGGTAAAGTTTGGTGAACGGAGTAACTGCAGAAATCATGACTTCTCAAATAGAAACATAACTATAAAACCATCTGTCATGGTTTGAAATGTGAGTTGTCCCCCACAGGCTCTTATGTTTTAATATAGTTATCTGGGAAGGTCTTGACACCTTTAGAAGGTGGAGACTTTCTGGAAGAAGGTAGTCACAGGGGTGGGTCTTGAGGTTGCTTAGCCCCGCCCTGATCAAGTGAGTCTGCTCTTGAGCTTGCAGCAGCTCTCAGCCTCTGTGATGTCTGCAGTGAATTTAAGCCTCCTCCAGCTTCTGCCAGACAGCCATGTCTTTTCCTCCATGAAGGACTGTATCTCCCCGCTGGAACCGTAAGTTGAATAAATCTGCTCTCTTTTTAAGTTACTCTCGTTTGAGTCTTACAACAACAGAAAAGAGTAACCGGTTGTATGCCATCACAAAGTTTATGCCACCGGAAAATTCCCACTCACATTTGGGAAAGTATAGTGGAAATTTCCTCTAAGTGGCTTGAGTTAAATGGAAATATAAGATTAACTTTTGGTGACAAATCACAACAACAACATAGCAGCAGTGCCTTGGGGTGCCATTTTTTTTAAGAGAGCCATTCTATTTAGAATTCAGTTACCGTCTCTTAGGCCACTGAGCTTACTATCAATGCAACATGACTCTGGGGAGAAGGGTGACTTTTATGCTGTATCTGTGTTTTGTGTCAGATTAGAAGGAATTCCCTATACATAGGGTCGTTTGGGGATTGTGTTTCTTCTCTGCATTTGCAGGGGTGTTTTACCTCCAGGTAAAGAAGCCAGAGAGCTACTGTGGATAACACTTAGTACTGTTGGGGAATAGCTGAGGAAAATGAATCTGGAAACTAACCTGGGTGAAATGTCGCATCCTTGCTGCATAAAGGCCCCCAGGGAAAACCAGAGGCTGTTGAAGATTCCGAATTCATTAGGCGGTTGGTCGCTGGGTCCTTCCTTTCCGTCCTCGGGCTCTTCCGTGTGCCACTCATAGGGACTGAACCTGCTAACCAGGAACAGGACGACGCTGACACCAATATAGGCAAAGACTATGCACATCCAGATCTCATAGGCCAGAGGGTCCAGGAAGGAGAACACTCCTGGTTTTGACTTCTGAGGCTTTTTGATCATGATAGATATGCCCAGACTCATGAAGGGCTTCGAGAAGTCAATCACCTCCTCCCGCACCAACGTGATGGTCAGGGGGGCAATAGCGATCTCTGCTTTCTAGAAAGACACACAGAACACCAAGGTTAACAGAGCTCATGAAACAATCAGCGTAGAGTGACCCCCTGCAAGTCTACCAGACATGCACTCACTCAACCTCCTTCCTTTACTTTGGAAGCTCCATCAGTAACTAATCCCAGCTACAGACAAGCACAATCAGTGACTTGCATTCATGAGATATTAATTAAATCACACAAAGCATTTTTAAAATTCTGTCTTACCATATGTGTTTAAAAATATTTTATTTATTTATTTAATTTTATTTAGTGTGCTCATGCATGTGTATCAGAGGGCACTGTGTATTTCTGAGGAGGACCAAGAGTGACTTCGGAAATCATCCTGGATTGTGTCTACCTCCTTCTTGCTTTGCTCTGTGATTTCCCACCAGGGCCAGACGTGCAGGCTGCTGCCGTTTCCACTTGGCATTTTCACATGGGACTTGGGATCTGAATTCAGGACCTTCTGCTCATGAGGCAAAGGCTTAACCCCTGAGCCATCTCTCCAGCCCAGCCATATGTATTTTTGAGATATGGTCTCCCTATGTAGCTCTGACTGACCTTGAACTCATGATCCTCAGCCTTCAAGTGCTGGAAAAGTTGGCATGTGTCATGGGTGCAATGATTGGCTAAGAACATGCAAAGAATGGATATACCAAAGTGATGAACTCAGGTCGCTCTCACTTGTCTTTCAGGATCTGGGACAGGCAGAGGAAGGTGTCCCAGTGTTTCTTGGATGTGTTTTTGAACTTCTTATCCCAAATGTTGATTTGCCATGATATTTTCCATTTCATTGCAATATTGCCACAGATTCATGACTTGCTCATCCTTTAACATTATGAATTGCAAGTCTTGAAAATCTTTTCAGCTGATTCTTTGACACTATGAGACAGCCCAACCCAAGGTTTGTGCTTGTATGATAACAAGCAAAACTGTCGTTTGGTCAACAGATTCCAAATTAGCGCATTACAAAAATCTGGAAGTTGACATTTTCTTGCCTGTTGTGTACATACTTTGATTTTTATCTTTTTCTAATAGTTCTTTAAAAAAGTTTTGATATCTGGTAGCTTCAGTTCTTAGCTATTATGATCAGACAGCATCCTCCTTTTTTGGAGTTTTGTGATTCTGAGCATCTTTTAAAGCCCGTTTCTGTGTTTACAAAGTGAGGCCATGTCTGTTCCTATGTATCTTAATATTCCACTGTGATCGCCTGCTAAAGCCCTTAGAAGAACATTAATGAGTGCATGCTGAGGGAATTCCACAGCTAATGTTGATTAAACTATTTTCCAAGCTCATTTCATGTTCCTAATGCTCTTACAATCATCTTTGCCTTGTTGATGAAGTTGAAGCAGTAGGAGGAATTTTCCATTTTGCAACAGCTCTAAGAGTTGAACCTGCTCAATTCCAATGTATCTAACACCACATTATACAACACATGGTGCAAAAACTGTCACATGACCTACCCAAGTTAAAATGGAGTTTTATTGGCTTTTAAAGATGACATCACAATAGACTCAGAAGCATTTGAATAAACATGCCCTTTCTAGAGAAATGCCATCTTAAATTCACTATTACATCTCTTGAGATTCTTGCTTTGACACAAGCAACCACTGGCCAGGCAGACTAGTCACTCCGTGAACTCTCAACTTAGTGTGAGACTTTGTCTTCCAAAAATAAGAGGCAGAGTTGATTGAGAAAGAACACCCAGTATTGGTGTTGTAAACACACACACACACACACACACACATGCACGCCCACACACACAGAGCGGGGTCCTGGAACATATTAAGATTGATGGACTTTCAGGTCCCTGTGTGGTGGCTGGTGGGTCTTATATCATAAGTAATGGACATTATCTTCAAACTTCACCTTCCTGTTCCTCAATAGACTTTGTTTGGAAGACAATGATTGGATTTCACCTGACACCGTAGAAAATGGATATTCTCATGTGTGTGTATATATTTGTGTGTGTGTTTGTGTGTATATATGTATATATGAAAAATGGAAAATAGAAGTTGACTATCAAAATCACACTTTTGTATATGCTATGTCTGTGGGATCTATAAGAGACACACTGGAAGATTCTTTTTTGGGACAAAAGAAGACAAATCCAGTTGCAGAGATCTGAGTGTATATGCTTGCAGGCTTGCTTGTTTTTATATTTTGATCTCTGAACATCACACAGCATTGGAACTTTTTGTTGCTCTGACATGTGATTGATGATCTAACTTGCTTTATTAAGCACTATTGTACAACTCTTCCTATCACTTGTTTTTATTGTTTAAGCAATTTCTCCCAAATAAAATTTCAAAGGGACAGCCTTTGGGAAGGAGCTCTATATACCCCCAAAAGTAATTCAGGTTAGACAGGTCACTATAGCCAACTAATAATCCAAGGATGGCTTGTTAGAGTAAAATATTAATAGCATTTTCTGAGGGAAAAGGATAGTAAAACAGGTTGAGAATTCCTGATTTAAAAGAAAATGAGAAATCTGAAATGGCCTCAAAATCTGAAGTTCTCTGAGTGCAAACATTTAGCTGCAGGTGGAAAATTCTACAGTGACAAGTTATGGTCCAAAATATGGTGTGTATATAGAATATTTCTTCAGGCATAGCACAAAGCTATTTAACATGTCAAATTAGAATTGCTTTTAAACCACATACCTGAGGTAGGTTTGAAGTATAATTGGATTATGTGCTTAGACTTTGCTCCCATCCCCAAAATATCTCATTGTTAACACGAAATATCCCTAAATCTGAAAAACTTCGAAATGAAACTTGTCTGCTTCAAACATTTTAGGTAAGAAGTACACAACTGAGTTTTAACAATCTCGATCATATTCACATCTGGAACTGACTTACAATAGGTTAATTTGAAGATTCTGATGAAGAGCATATATATAAGCAATAGGTTTCCTTTAGAATTTAAAACTCAGTATGGGCTTGTCAATGAGCTCCGGGGTAAAAGGTATTTTGATTACTATTTTTTTTTAAACTGCCTTTCCCTTCATTTAGGCTTATCTAAGCAGTTAGTCATTTTTCCTCAGGGACATGAAACTGATTGCTTTATAATGTCAACCAATTTTCTGTTTCTGCTGGGGTTTGAGCAACTGTACATTCCCTGCATCATGGTTTGAAAAGTGGGATCTAGCATTGCGAAACTATTCGACTACACTTTTGGCTGGGAAAGTGCGTCCCTCCGTGGTCTTTGCCTGTATTCTAAATCTTCCTTTACTCCTTTCTGGGGAAAGATAACTCTCTGTGTAATTCTTCATTTCAAAGGGTTCTTATGTGGATTTATTCAGAGAGTCGCTTTGAAAGTGAAGTCTGTGAGCTATGAATTGACTTTTAGGAAATTTTACCTTACACTACACATGTTCTGTTCTTTGATGAGCCGATGCCCACAGCTCTGTGAAGTGTAGTTTGAACTCTGGACTTTAGAACTATCACAGTATCACAGGGATTGCAAAGCTGCAGTGGTTTCCAAAAAAACAAGGGTCTTTATCTTGTCCGTTCAGAAGGTATCGTCCCTCTGTGTTTGCCCTTGGCTATTCACACTCCACTCAGTGTGTTTAGTGGAAGGGCAACATCTACTGTGTGGGAGAGCTGCTTTGGAAAACATTCTGGCTTTTGCATTTTGTTACACACACACACACACATATATATATAAATGTTAGAATGGAAGGGAGAAAGATGCTGTCATAGTTGGGCACAGGTGTCAACTTAACAGTTGAGGGTTTGAGCTCTGGGCACATTTGTAGAGAATTAGTGGTTGAATTAAGCCCAGAGCAAACCTGCAGAAGATTGTCTAGCTGATGGGGAAGGCCCTTGAATTAGGCCCTGGAATAAAATATAGAGAGCTGGTTGAGAAAGTTGGCATTCTTGTGTACACTTGGCCAGACATGCTTGTCTGGCAAGTGAGATTTTTCCTCTCTCAGTCCTTACATAGAGATGGTGTAGCCAGTTCCTTCAGCCCTGGTGCTGGTGTGAGCTTTCCTTCTATGATGGACAAATAACTCTAACCAGTAACTGTAAGAGAAAATGAACCCTTTGTTCCCTTAAGCAGGCTGATTGGTGATTTATCAGCAACCACGCAGGGGAACTGCAACAGATGCTTTACATAAAATACAAATTTACTGCTGTCTCCAGAAAGACAAGAATCTTACATTATTGATGAATGTCTTACAGAAGCTGGAATACAATGGTAATAAGCAGTTAAAAAATACAAACAATTGTGAATAACATGGGTATAACAACTAAATAAAATAATGGCCTGCTTATACTATGGAAAAAAATCTGTTCCTATAATTATCCAAAACATTACCAGTGGATTTCTGTAGCTCTGTGATGTCTCAGTGCAAGGGAACAGTCAGTTTTTAATAGGATAACATATTCTGAATTTTTAGCTCTTTTCTCTTTCTGAAGTCAGTATCAGTTTCATTATTTGGAAACTGAATTTTTTAATGAAATAGGGAAACACTTGAATAAAACTTATGCCTTCTGGAACAGAGCTATAATTTAGAAAACAAGTAATAGATGTTTAAAAGAAGTCTTGTGCCCGGGAGAAAGAAGATTCAGGTTGATGTAAATTCTTCAGGAAGTGAGCTTGCTTACCCCGTAGACAAGTTCTCCTACCATTCCATTCCAGATTTTTGTATCTGCATCCCTTGCTCCATACTTTCCATCAGGGACAATGGCAATTTTATACTTGATACCAATGTGTTTTGCAATTTCAGATGCCAAATCTACACAGTATCCTTCATACTTGTCATTGCCTTCAAACATTTCGTGATTTTTCTTGTACATAACATATGGGGATTCCTACAATGAGAGAAGCAAAACTGTAAAGGGGAAATTACAAAACATTTAAGAGTTGTTATGTAATGTTCCAGTTTCAGATTCAGACACCAATAGGTGTCTTTAATATTACTACATGTATGATTTTGTGTGGTTGGAAACTATTAATAAAAGATAGATGAATCTTTAAATATGCACAGAATTATATTACATTGCTTTACAATGAATACTGTAAAACCTTTAAAATAACTAAGTTTTAAGTGATCATCACGTATCTAGTGCTGTGGCTTCCATAGAAAATTGAAATGCATTAGGAATGTTCTAGAAAAAGCAAGATACCATTCCTGTGAAAGTGGTATTCCTGAAATAGTTAATGGAATTAAAGACTAATTAGTGGTCACCTCTGTGTAATAAAAGAATGTTTAAGCTCATATTCCTTTATATAATGCATCTGATTTTAGCCACATTGTGACTTTCTTCAGGAAAAATGATACCTTGTGTTTCTTTGATCTCTAGTGTCAAGTAAGACGCTTTTCTGAGTCCAGGCACTTGCTATACAATTGTTCAAGCAAAAAATAATAACTTAAAATCTTACACTGTTAGTTATGTATGCTAATTTTTCATTAGTTTCTCAGTATTTTGATTTTGAGCTTAAATAAGATACGTGAATTTGAAATCTATGAAAAACATTTTTAGTGAAAATTAATGATTTTTTCTGTAGTTGTGATGAGAACACACTTCAAGTGATATTCCTCTTTAGTTTTCTAAGTAAAAATGAGTTCATAAAATAGGATGAAGTAGTGGTGTCTGATAATTACTAAAACATTTTCAGCTGACACGTACATAAACCAAACACATATAAACACACACTTAAAACGTACTATTTTTAAGTGATAATATGTTAGCCTGAAAGCAGTTGACTTATTAATAACACCTATCCAACTAACTGAAGACAGGCTTGGGAACACCTTATAAAGAGTGAACTTCTGGATAAATCTGAGTACTTTTGGATATCCCTAGAAAATAATAACTGTATGGGCCACATTATTGCTCCATTTTATACAAAATACACTGTAACTTTAATGTAGTCACTACTAATATTCTTCTTTTTCCTAGGGGAAAAATGGCAGTTAAGGAGGATGAATTGGTACCTGGAGTCCTGGATTAGAAAGTAACTTACTTTTCATAATATGGTAGTTTGGCACCAATTCTGACTCTGTTTCTAAGTACTCTGCAAAGGCAGAACCCGAGTTAAGAAGCTTAATAAAATGTGCAAACAATAAAAGACTGTATTTTGTCACCAAAGCGTCCTACAGTGTGGAGTTGTGTGGATTGGTCCTTGCTATTTTCTTAACTCCTGATTCTGACTGTTAGGGTCAAGTGCCCAGCTATCTCCTATTTCTTGTACTGAATGAACATTGTCACAGAAGAATGGGGTAAAATTTTTTTTCAGCCATAAACTTGAGGTAGCTAATTGTCCCTTCTTCAGTTGGATGAAAATTATTTATTATCATTCAATAAAATTCTATAAGAAGCTTAATGTGCTTTTAAAATTTTGATGGGGTTATGAAGGCTGATCTATCTCAAAGTGAGCATCTGAACTACACTGTGGGCTATTAGCTACTAATGTTGGCTAGTTATTTTCCATGGGTAGCAATATCCTAGTAAAAAAGGTAGAAGATTATACAGAAAACAGCAAGAGTACCACATATGTAAGGCAGACTATGAAGCATTTTAATTGATGTGGCATGTTTAATACAACAAAGTATTATAGCTAGCAGACTGCTTGGGTCTAAACAGCACTCCTATATCACCTGCCATGCTAAAGAACAGGGAACATAGCATGAATTCACTGCAATTGTGTCTACTTCCAGAAGACTTGCACAAGACTTGGCCCGTCAACATTTCCTTATCGAAGAGGGATGCTCTTAAAAGGCACCACATCTCCTTGTGAGACTACTGAAGGTTAATGCTAAAAGTGGGAGAAAGGGAGATGCTTCACTCAATGCGATGCTCATTGATCTATGCTCCAGCAAACACTCAGGCACATGCCAGTGCAGACAACCTAGATGAAACTTAATTGGCTACATACTCAAAAGATCTGAAAGTAGAAAGGAGACTGGTTTGGAAGAAAAAAGTTTGCAGTGGGAAAACGAGGGAACTGGTGACTAGGCAATAGGAGGTAGAAGACATACATTCACTTTATCCATGTATGGAACTGTCAAAGAATAGAATAAATTAAAAATAAATAAAAAGAGCAAAATATGAAAAGGTGCATAGCTAATACTCTTATTTGATACCAAGGTTGAAGATCAAATCTAAAATATGTGGAATACTTGAGCACTTTGGAATATCACCCCCCATAAATGTTTTACTATCTTAATTTCTATATAGAAGTTTATTTGATTAGTAAATAATCTAAATGACTAAATCTTCTCACATTGTAAACAATTTGCTTAATCAGAATTTATTATATTGTTGTTTAATCAAGAATTTATTAAGTACCTACTGTGTGCCAGACAGTTTTAACAGGAGTTAGGCATACAAAAGTAAACATAATTTGTCTCTTGTCATGGAGACGATTGCAAGTTATTTGTGATGATACCACTGAAGAACAAGAAGAGAATTTTGTGTGGACATAATAATTCCTCTGATTGATTCAGTCCTTGGTCCATATCAGGTGCTGTGCCAAGTTCTCTTGCAATACAATTGCAGTTACTTTGCATATTGCATCATGACACAGTTATTTCCCATTTTGCAGAAAGGGAAACTAAGTCATAGAAGCTCAGGAAAATGTTCTACTGTATACAGCAAGCAAGTATCAGAAGTAGGAGCTAGCCCTGCATTTGGAACTCCTAGAGTATCTTGAAGTTACTATTATATCCATATAAGCAACTAACAGATCTTATAACAACATTAAAGAAATACTTTGTACCACATTAATAAAGGAAATTCTTCACATGATGTTTTGTGTAAAGGATGTAGATACAAGCTTTTCATGTCTTCCCATGGTGTCTGGCACATAGAAGTTCCTTAATAAATTACTGAAAATATTCCCATCAGTGCTTCCTGAATAGGAATTTTATAACAAATTGGTTATATTAGAACTTAATGATTCATGTCTTTAAAATGGAGGCAAATATTTGATTCTAAGTAAAAAGGTTATCTGAGGCAGGCAAGTGTATGTATATATGGGTAAAACATTAATTTTGGGGTTTCTGTCTTATTATTATTATTATTACTATTATTTTAAGTTTTCTTTATGGAGAGATGGAACCACTCAGGTTTTTGATTTCCTGTCAATCACACCAATTAAGCTTTTAAAAAAATTTTCAGCTATCAAAAAATACAATCCATAATTACCAACCAGGGCTATAGAATGCATGAGATTCAGAAACACTGATTTACATAGCATAAGAGAAAACAATGTTCACATTGCAGGAGGCATATAGAAAGTCATAGGAATTTATTGGGCTTTCATACAGCCTGGCAAGGTTGTAAACCTCAAGCCAATTTCTCAGAGTGTTTCTAATTTTTCTGCCTTTTCGTTTTAGATCCACATGAGTAGCTCTTCCTCGGGACTCAACCTCCTTTGCCTCAACTGTTATTGACAAATTGCTGGCAGGTGTCTTTTTAAACACTGCACGCTAGGGAAAATTAGCATAAAGTTTTAGGGTTACCATGTGTGAACAAAATATAAACTCATAATATGCTGAAAAGTGGGTTCAACCAAATCATTAGAAGGATTGGTGGGCTATTGCAGCAAGGCAGCGTCATAAAGACCTGGATGTTAGCAATGGATCAAAGGATTGAAATGCAATCTTCAGCAACTTTCTTAAGGGGGCAACATTTTCCTTTATGACTAATTACTATTGTGCTCTGTGGGACAATATTTGCATCGAAGGTATTCTACATCTATTACTTCCTAGAAATTATGAATTTGTTATATGTAATTTCCACAATGGATGTTGTTCAAAAATCTATTCTTTTATGCCGCAAAAGAAATCATTATTTATCTAAAGCTGCTATGACTGGACTTGCTAATGAAAATATTCATATAAGGTGATTTTTAAATCAATGTAGTATATTTTTCTTATTGAAGATTTTTTGGATGTCATTTGAATTTAGTAAAAATAAAAACCTGCTCAAATTATATAGCAGCAGAAATGCTTAATGCTATTGTAAATGTCACAAATGTAACCATTCTAAATAAAATAAAAAACCAAATATCTAAAAATAAAAAGTTATAAAGAAAAAAATTCAGCAGCATCAAACAATACTTATATGTTATGTGATTATTTGCCCTTTTCCAAAGAACCTTAATGGATCTTAACTCTATGAGCAAAATTAAGGAAAGTGGAAATGAAGTCATGATTATTTAATTCACAAATAATTGATTAAATCTAAAAGTTTCACATATTGTGCTATTATAGCACTTTGTTGAAGAAGGGAATTAATATCACATACTACAAAGAAAATGAATGCATTTTAATTTTTAATGTATTTATGTATATACACAAGCACATGCATTATGGATTGATATGCATTTGATCATAATACATGCACAGGTGTATAATACATGTACAAAACTTTACATGAGTTATGAACATAGCAAATGTATCTTAAAATTTTGAGAAAAGTAATTTCTAGAAATATTAAGTATAGCACCTGAAGCTCTACTATGTTTGTGACATAATTCTTATGCTGTAGTGCATGGATTTGGCCTTATTAGAAATTTCCCTAAAGAATTGTAAAATTGTAAGGTGGTATGAAATGTCTCCTTAGCTGAGTAAGACACAATGAGACTCTTTTAACTCCAATGGTAAAGCAATAAGAATTAAAAGGATTTGCCCCAAATAACTGGGAAATATATTCCCTCTTATAGACCGTCCAATAGCCAGAGAAGTTGGAGAGATCACAGTGAGAATCACTACTTCCTCTATCCCTAGTCTTTGCCCAACCACTTTTTTCCACAGTTTTTGAAATTTTTCTTATCATATGGCTAAAATTTGGCTTCCTGAGGCTATTTACAGAGTAATTTCTTTGTTCACAAAAAGTAAAATTGGTATGGCCAAAGACTCCTGAATATTATTGACTTTATTTATTCTGCTGGGATTTAGCTATGTTATATTCAGTATATCCAGCATAACTATATTCATGTGGAATACATTCAGCATAAAATGATGATTGCATTGTAGAAATACATGGTTGTAAGAAAAATAAATTTCAATAGTTTAAAAGATGCCTGCATTTTATTTTAATTTAAGAGATTTTGCAATCATGATTTATGTCTCAGCTTTTTTTCCTGTGATATAAATTATACTGAATGCAAGAGCACAATTTCTGACATATTCCCAGAGTCTATACCTATGCCTAGTACACAGAAGACGCTCAATAAATATTTATGAATGAGTAACTGAATTTCTCAATCAATTTTATTTAACAATAATATGTCATTACAGTGTATCAACATATAAATAACATCATACACAAAGGAAAGACAAATGTAAAAACAGCAACAACACAGCTACATTGGTGAACATCAATGTTTTTCAGTGCTCATCCTCAGTTTTCTTCTGTAACGGATCTCTATGTCATACACATTACAATCTCCAGCCAACTCTCTTTATATTGGGCGTTTTCAGTTGAGTGGGGGATTGTTGCATGCAACTGTCAATATCTTATCCATCTACAAGGACCCATATTCCCTTACAAGTAGCAAGTTGATAGAAAATGCCTAAACTATCATTTTCAATAGACAAGAATGTAAAAACACTACAGGGAGAGTGTTCTAGTAGTGGTGTTTTTTTTTTTTCCCTTTGAATTGCAGAATGGTTATGCAATTGAAAATACATACACATATTTATATAAAACACAAGTAATAGCATTACACTATTTTGATAGCAAAAATATTCATAGCATCACTGTCAAACAGCAGAAAATTGTACAGAATATTATTCATATATATGAGAAACAGTTTTTGTCCAGTTGTTTTAAACTATTTTTTTGTAACATGCTTTGTGAAAACTAGTCATGCTTGGAAAATCAATCCAATATCTTGGTACTGAGGATTAATAATATATACCCCACCCTTCTTTCATAGCAGGCGTGGGGAGAAATTCTACAGTATACCCACAATGCATATAATACATTTGTTTCACAAAACAGGCAAAATCTCAAAAAATTATGAATGAGACAATTGCATATACCCAGAAAACAAGCACAGGAATCCCAATATTTTTCACTCTTAGAAAATCTGCTCGTAGAAAGAGAAGTGACATAATTCCATTGCTCATCTTAAGGTATGGGAGTTGTTATGTCAGAGTGACTAACTGACTCTCTTACAACATCTATTTTCTTGAGAAAGATGAGAATTGAAGATTAATTCTTCTTGTGTTCTAATAACTTACAAAAGTCACACATAATTTTTTTTCTAAAAAATAGTTTTCTGGTAGTCCAGAGTCGATCATCCCAGAAGAATCCCATATGAAAAAATAAGCTCAAATTTTACTACACAGGAGAACAAGACTCGAGCTTTAGTTAGGAACGGTTGAACAGCATGGAGCTCCTTTCCTTCTTGATCAATTTCTTAAAATAGGATTCTTCATCACAGGCTGCAAAGAGGAGGACTGTACTGAAGTATGAATTTCCACTACTGTGTCTTTTTTTTAGGAAAAGAAATATATAAATATTGCTTTTCAAGTCCCATGCAAATATTACACAATTAAATTGGAAGGTTTACACAAACACTGCTGTTGACTGGCTGGCATTCTAAAATTAAACTCCCAATCAAGGCTTGTAAAATTACATGGTGTGACTAATGGGTGGTCCAAGACAGAAGTAACTCATTGGAACATGGGAATATTTCTCTTTGGAAGTTTCATGCTTCCATTTCTATGTCACTGTTAGAGCTAAACTGACATCACTAAAATCTTAAAGGTAAAATTACAGTTACGTAAACTGAAGATTTAATTACATTTCATTAAAGCGAGGACTTCCATAAATAATTGATAATATATATTACTTAGAGAAACATGAGCTGAGAATGTATAATCTAAAACGAGTTAGAAAAAGTCACCGATTGTTGATCTCCTTTGACTACCATTGACTCTGAAGGGTAAGCTTGACTTAAATGAGAAAAAATATGTATAGGATTTCTATTGTTTTAAAAGAGTTCCATTTAAATCTCCAAGGAAAAGCAGCCATAAAATTTAGTGTGTCTTTTATGTTATGATGTGATCGAATGACATAATCATCACACTTTTTTTTAAATTCCCAGAAGTCCAATGAATTAAATGTATACTATTACTGGTCAATGAGAAAAATAATCGGTGGGAAAATACCATTTTGTCACATTAAACACAATTAGCACAAAACACAATTAATATAAAGTGTTCAGGCATGTAAACATGCCCATTAAAAGCTTCACATTCATACCTCTGTGACAATAAACAGACAAGACACATTATTCTCTGATGGTTCTCTGAAATGACCATTCTAAGCACTAGGAACTCTCATTACATCAATGTAGTCTTTTATGATTGGATGTTGGCCTTTTTCATCTTCATTCTTTAATGTCTGGGCTCTCAGCATTTCAAGAATTTCCATCTAGCATTCACAGTCTCAGCTTTTAACAATATGAGCAAAGAAAGTCCCCCTCCCACCCCAAGAACAGCAATGGTAACAAAAGATAATACATACAGGGGCTGTCAAAGGACCTAGTGTGCTCAAAGCTCGGGACAGAACTATTGAAACCCTCACTAGATGCTGTATGTGTGTGTGTGTGTGTGTGTGTGTGTGTATGTGTGTGTGTGAGAGAGAGAGAGAGACAGAATCCTGGCAGGGTTCAGCATCTACGGTCCCTGTTCATCATGGGAGTCAAAACTGCCTGTGGACGAAACGGAACACTATAAAGCAAACACCAAAACTTACCATGATCGTGGTTACCACTACTGTCCTGTTCTCAATAGCGGCTGTGTCGTTGCCGAGTGTGGGCACATCTTGAATCAAGACTAATTTATCCATATCATTCCAGTAGCCGACCTACCAAAGGGAAGAAGGACTTGAAAACATGCATATACTTCTGTCCTCCTTGGAACAGTGCTTGATAGCAATTAAGTATTCAAAATAAACTCAATATCTGCAAATGTAAAAGGGCTGTCTTTAAAACTAAAGGTGAGTCAGTTTCCCTGCTAATGATATAATCTTACTATGTGATTAGCAAATTTACAGTTCATGGTTGTGAAGAGCAAAGAGTTACAGGAATGGACGGTTCCCAAAAGAATAGATACGGATGGAACCTCATGTCTGTTCATTTAATGAGACGGCCTGAAGCTGTCCTTGTACTACATTAACAAAACTGCAGGTCATGTGCCAAAGTGAGCAGCCAGAACTCAAGAAAAGAAATTTTGGGCTGGAGAGGTGGCTCAGGGGTTAAGCCTCTGCCTTGCAGGCGGAAGGTCCTGAGTTCGGATCCTAGACCCCACGTATAGACGCCAGGCGGAAGTGGGGGTGGCCTGCGTTTCTGGTCCTAGTAGGGCGGAGCCTGTGAATCCCGGGGCAGAGTAAACAAGGAGGAGGTGGAGGCAGTCCATGGTGGTTCCCGAATTCGTCCATGGTTCTACACACACACAGACACACACATGCGCGCGCACATACACACACACACATGCACAATTGAATAAATAATAATAAAAAAAGAAAATAAATTTTTATTCATAAAAAACAATCTACAAATAATTTTTTGACTTGACAGAATAGAACCACTACATACGGTTGTTTTTGTTTCACTTTCAAACTTCAGATTTTTATATGTATTTTGAAGAAGAATTTTGGAAAATTCTTAATCATTGGAAAGAGGCTGTAATTTTGCATGTAGTCCATATATTCACAGTGATCTCACTCAGAAATATAAATGATTAAGAAATACCAGATAATAAAAATAATATGCAAAAGTTTATCTTCTTGCTTTATATTTACATGCAATTCCAGTGAGAAAGAAAGTCATACTTTGTGATGTGGGGCCAATTAGGGGTAGCTTCTATAAGGCATGCATTTATTAGAGGGTTAGACCATATAGAGTTGATTTCCTTAAAAAAAGGAATTATATATTTTATATGAAACTTCCCAGGAGGTGGGCTTGCTATTTCCAGTTTCTTCCAACATGTTACAAATTACTAAGAACTTTCCCTTGCCTTATCTCATTTGTCAAACAGGTAATTAGCCATTTTTCCCTAGATATTGAAAATGGATGAAAGTGGCTTTATAATGCTGCAGAAAAAATCTGGAAGCATTTAAATAATGAAACTTGCCAAAGATATCAGAAAAGTATTCATCTCTGGATTCTCAAAAGTGAAATTTGCTCAGATACAATCAGAATGAATTGGATAGGTATAAATTTATGTGTATGGCAGACTTAGCTTGGCATAGAAGTTTGCCTTGGGATTAAGGGGCTACAAGGAGATCCTGTTATACTCAAAGTTGATTGAATGGAGACCTTTCCTGAAAAGTTGGTTTTAATTCTCATGTTATCCCTAAATAGAAATCTTAGAGTGTTGAGGCTCACAGTGGTCAATAGCAAACTCTAGAGCTCCTGAACTGTTCATTCCTACTCTAATTCCATCTCTTTTTAACCATGTCCAAGCAGGTTACTTACTACCTCTCAGTCTCGCTTGTCTAAAAATAGAGAAAAATGTCTTATTTTTCATATCACTATAAGAATTAAATATAAATGAACACGAGTTCTCTATAACAATGTGTGGCATATCACCTAGTCCCCCAAATTAAAATTTTTACAATTAAGTCTTCCTGAACTCTTGCAAATCTGGGGCTGGCACATTCCCTTGAGAGTCATGGATAATGTACCTATGATAATAAGAGGATTCTACTGTATTCAAGGATCTGGATTTCAGAACAAGCTTTGTGCCTCACTTAATGAAGCTCTCCATCAACCTTCCTACTCTGGAAGTCAGACAAATAGACGGGCTGCCTTTCTGATCTATGTTCAAAGATAACTCTGTAACTGGCAAGTGTTCAATTTATAAGAATGATCGCTCACTTCTCAGACATGTCGCCCAGTCTCACCAGCACAGTGTTTCTCATTGTGGACCATTTTTAAGTTTAATATTCCTGACAGAATGGCTGAGTTGATGGTTGCCATGGGAAAACGAAGATGGATGAATCAGCACTGTTTTCAGCACTTCATTTTTCTTTCAAGAGTCAGCTGGGCATGAAGGTGTGCTGTTCATCCTGCTCCTAACTCACGTTCTCCTTGGGAAACCTAAGTTTTTCTTGCCAAAATCTTCCAACGGACCATGAAGAGATTCAGCCCTGGAAACAATTCACTTTGTGTCCCTGCTGGTTAACAACCTGTTCCCATTCCCTTAGATTTTGACAAGAGTTTCCAATCATTTTTGGTGTCTCAAAATGTATTTCTGCCATTTTGTACTTGATATTTGTGTGATGTGACATTCTCAGCATTGACATGTACAAAATCAAAATACTGATCAACAATCAAATATGTCTGTTTCATTACTTGGAGAACCACCAATCATTAGAAATGTGCTTTCTCTATATCTCATCCTATGCATCCTGCATGAAGGGACAGAATTTTTCTATGGTGTATTCTTTCCTGTAGTGTAAATTTCACTTAATGGGATTCTTTTTGCTAAGCTTTCTCTGCCATAATTCTGCCATAGTTTCCATAGTGGATATAGGAGAAAGGGATAAATAGTTTCTGCTTTGATATGCCATTAAATGACAATTATATGACACAAGAATTTATCTTAGCATAAATTATAAAGAAAATAATAGTCATGAATAAACCATAGTGCCTGACCTGCACAATGGCTGACATGTCAATGACCCCCCCAAGGTCTAGCAAGGATCATAGGGAAGAAAGCTTCAGGTGGTAGGAATCTTAGAGGCAAGGGGTTAACAGAGCTCCCATGTTAGCAGGCAGCCCAAGAAAGAGCCCCACGTTATACCACTGGTGCCCACATAAATGGATGTTCAGGGAGATAGGAGAGAGGAAAGAAAGAGTTCCTGGATAAGGAGAGGGGGGGAGAAAGGGGGAAAGTGCAATTTGGGATTACAGGGGAGGGGAGGGAGAGGGAAACGAGGGGGTACTTATTGAGCTTGTATGATTAGCTAAAAATGAAATGTGTAATAAAAATAATAAAATAAAACATATCAAAAAGAAGATAATAGTTATGAGCATTCATTTTTTTTTTAAAGTAAGTTTAGGGACTGGAGAAATGGCTCAGTGGGTAAAGGTGCTTATTGCTAATCCTGAGAATCTGAGTTCGATCCCTGGAAACAACAGTGTAGAAGGAGAGAACTGACCCCCACAGTTGTCCTCTGACCTCCACTTGTATATGGTAAACACATGCCCTCCTACCTTATGAATAAATACACTTAAAAATGTAAATTAAGGACATCAAGATCAAGCTAGCTTTCACCTGTATGCCTTTAAGAATTTCTTATGTAGACATAGAAAAGAGAATTTTTTTTCTTTTTCAGTTCCATTGTGGCTCACCTTTCGAGGTCCTGTGCTTTTTAGCTCAAATACATCCATTGTGTAATTGACTCTGCGCCCATAGTGGTCAAACTGAACATTTCCAGTCAGCCCCTGAATTCGAACCTATGAAGGAAAAAAAGAAAATACATGTAGATGTCTTTTTTCAGCTTCCTTTAAAGAAATTTCAGTCTCCATTGCTCAGTTCAGGATTGCTTAAGTCTGAGAATTATGTGATGGAATCTACTCACTTGGAATATGTTGGACACATGAGATACTGGAATAGGATCTGAACAAGGATTATCCAAGAATATAAAAGGAATTTTGTTATATACCTAGATGATGAATTTCATATATTTTATATTATAAACTAACAGAATTCTTCCTCATAATGAAGAAATCTACATAGGAACAGAAATGTTACTTGTTTATAGTAAATCTTCAGTTTTACCTATAGATACAAAATAGATGTAGACACGAAATATGCAAAAATAGGATAGATAACTTGATAACTAGAATTCCCATGACAGAAAATAATTTCTCTTTGCTAGCATTGTCAAGAGATAAGAAGTTGAAATGCATATTTTTAAAAATGCTTAATCATACTGGAATCCAACTTTTAATTAATTTTTACTTATGCTTCGACTCCATCATATTTTTGAAAATTGAAATAACAGTGTTTATTCATGTATAATATTTTCATATTTTTAACTATTTTTGTATTTTATGTATATTTATATTTATATATTTTTATAAAAAACTAGTATTTGTAATAAGTATGAAAGAATAATATTATTAAATGATCCAAAGTTACAAGATAACCTAAAGACACACTGAGGTAGTTGTCAGCTATGCTCACCAATTCCTCCTTTCATGGATAGGCTTTACATGTCTAGAGTCACTTGTGATTCTGAAGTGTGTTATTGCTGACAGACTGGATTTAATCTTCAGTTCAAAACCTGTAATAAGCACTTTCCTCTGCAAACTTCATTTTGGTACATGCTGTGCCAGGTGAGGCTCTTTGTGAAGTCCTAGATAGAGGGTCTTTGCTAACCTTATGAGATTCTTAAGTAAAGTCCCTGAAATTTGCAGTTATTTATCCATTGTAGCTCTACTTATCCCAACTGTCCGCTAACACAAGGAAAAAAAAATCACTGAAATTCTACCTAAAAATGTTTAAACCTTCAGGAAGACTTTATATAAATGGCAACTGTCAAATAGATTCATGCTCAGTTGAATTAGTCTGTTTTTGACAACATCCAATGGAAGAGCTATCACAAAACAAATGAAACTTAAGCAAAAATGTGAGTTACCTGCTTGAGTGTTCTCTCCATGTCAATTCCCTGGCCCCAGGGAGCTGCAGGATTGGCCAGACAGTCCCCGGCATTTCCTCTTCTTGAAATATCGATTTTCTGTCTCCGGAGACTTCGGAAAGTTTCTGCCATGACGAGGACTCCATCGTAAGTCAGAGCAGAAGTATACTAAGCAAATAAAGCCACATGGAATGGTAAACGTTAAAACGGTGATTAGTACCGGAGATAGCATGGTGTCTCTGTGGCTATGATACTTCTCTGGAGGATCATTAAAAGTGCTGATAATCACTTGACATTGGCACGAGAAATGCCAGAGTTGCTTGAACACAGCAACTCTTAATGAAAATTTTCAGAAAAGAGAAAATCTTGTGAAAATAGAGATTCTATTGACCAATTTTCCATCGGTTGATGGAAGAATGGCCTCAGGTCAGAACTTGGTGTTGTGTCCAACACACACAGCTAGAGAGTTGCATGCAGTGTGGTGGTACCACTCAGTCTCACCACTTCACGGTGGTGGCTGAACTCCAGAATTCGCTGGGCTGCTTTGTTCCTTTCCTCCTTCAAAAATGCCTAGCAGGGTTCCTGAGATTTAATTTATGTTTATTGACTTGAAATGTCTATCTGCGTGCAGCGGCCCAGGGGAATCTTTTATTGTTATTGAGGGATATGATGCCAAGAGTAACGTCTCTTCTTTCCACCTTCAGAAGTGCACGTGCTGTCACTGCTCTGTGTGGAGTACAATTGCGTCCCTGAGCATGCTCAGGAAGTTTATGCAGTGAAACTTCCAATCAAAGCGGAGCCATGAAGCAGAGAGCTGCAGCTTCCTGCTGACTGCCCAAGTTTCTCTCTGAGCAAAGAGCGAGCCCTCAGGACAACGTTCTTAGAGTATAATAGAGGATGTGAAGAAAACTTGAGAAGAAATTGTGCTCTGAACTTGTCTCTACCAGATTTGTATAATGACTGACATACTAATATGTCCCCATAGACTATGAAGAACTCAAGAGAGATAAGAACACACAGGGGAAACCTTAGAGACTAGAGCTGAATGAATGAAAGGAAATGCTCCTGTCAGTGGGGTGTCCAGAGGAGGGGCAACTTGGTATGCCACAGAGGTCTGTACCCCCAAAAGAGTAGACAAACCAGAGGGAATTCTGTGGTCCATAGAAGGGGCTAAGGTAGGGTGGTGGGAGGGAGAAGAATGGATTGGTGAGGGAAAGGAAGAGTAATGGATGGAGAGAAACAGGGATTAGTACTCAATACACTTGTAAAACTAAAAAAGAAAAAGAAAAAAAAAAAACAAAGAAAATGTGCCCTGGGAGTAGCATTTGATGGCGTTGGGTTACAGAATTGCTGTGTACCAGGCAACAGCAAAACATCTTGAAGCATGCGGAGCATCAGCCACTGCTCATGATGACAATATCATCGCCTTCAGGAGCTTCATGTTACTAACTTTCCCCACCTGTTTCAGAGTGGTTCAAAGGGGAGGACTGTCACCTTGGTTTTCTGCCTGCGAGTGAAGAAGAGTCTTTTGAAACTCCAAATGTAGAATATAAGCACTAGGATCATGAGAGCCACTAGCATTTCATGGTAGAGAAAAGCTAAAACATAGCAAGGAACACTATCTTACATTCTAAGAGTTTTTCGATAGGAGAAAGTAGCTATGGAGCTAATGTTTGAAGGATTTAGGAAAGTCATGTAAATTAAACACTTTTATGCATTTTCATGGGAAAGAATAAAGCAGACTAGAGGAAAGACACACGTCCTCATGGCATCAATGGATTGGCTGAAGGAAATGAAACAAAGCGTTACATAGAAAAGGGTCCTGCTTAGTCTCATTTGCCACTCAGTGGAGAAAGTATTCAAGACATTGTCTACCAAGGCAAGAAAATAAACAAGAGAAGTAAAGTAAAATGTGCTAACCATAGAAAGACCAAAAAAAAAATGCATGGCCAGTAAGTCAGAATCAAGTGAGGTAAAAAGAAAAAACATTGTTATTTTTTCAGTAAGGGAGAAAGATGCTGAGAAGAGATGGTACTGGAAAAAGCAAACGCACTTCTGCATTCTAAAATGTCTATTCATGATCCATGAACTAGAAAGAGGAAGAGGGTTGCATGGAGTGGTAGAGAACACAGGAGACCTCTGGCAAAGGCCTGGAATTTGACAGGTCAGAGGGGAGTTTAAATTGGTTTTAACTTTTCAGTGGCTCTGATTTTCTTCAACATTCCTTGTGATGTTACAGTCTAGGGACACATATTCATGCACACTCTAGTTATAGTCAGAAAACTATAACTAGACATAGGCAAAAGCTACTATGACATTACTTCTAAAATCAATGGTTTAATGTTTGATCATTTATTACTCAAAGATACTTTAGAGAATGTAAATACCACACATAGTGAGAATCCCCTGCATGTGATTTGTTTATTAAATGGCTTCTTGGTGCCTAGAATCATGCTCTTATTATGAATTATATGGCCTTATTGCTATTATATTGTTTCAAACTGTATTTATGAAAAGATTTTGAAATTTGCTTAAGTCTAAGTAGACATGGTAATTAAGCAGAATTATTATAAATGTATCCTGTAAAGTGTTGTCTTTATATATTTACCTAGCAAGGAATCTGAAGATGTAGCACAGAAAAATTTAGCTGGAGATTATGAGAGAGAAGACAGTAAGATGACTGTGTCTTGAGTTCTTCATGAACTTGATCGCTCACTTGCGGGCAGTGAACTAGCACAGTCTTTTAATTCCCTGCATGTTTTAATATGCCTAGAGGCTAGAGAAAGGTTTAGCACAGTGGACACATAAATACTATGTCTAACAATTCTCGGTTCTGTCACTTACCTATCTAAATTCCACTGTTGCATGGCAGAAATGAATATAGCCAATTAAAAAAAGTTATTAAGAAAAAGAATTGCCAGACTATAGTCTGGCAGATAAAAAGTAATCATTTTGCAAATGGGTGATTGACCCCTCCCTCACTGAGGTTTCCCACTTTTATTACATCTACCCTTGAATGTGCTATTATAACAAGACTCCAGTTTAACAGCTTTTTGTCTCTGACCAGGAGGTGACATCCAATACCCATCAGGATGGAGTGAAGGGCATTGCAGGAGCAGCAAAACTGCAAAAGAAAATCAACAAACCACAATCCAGAACTTTAGAGACTCTATATCAACCACATAGAACTAGGGGAGACTAATCTCTCCCCATCCTGAAGCTCAGGGACATTTGCGGAAGAGGGGGCAGTAAGATTGTAAGAGCAAAAGGATGGGAGGAGCAATGATTTGCAAGATTCTCCACACTAGTTAGGGCCGAAACAATCATAATAGGACTTTGCATGCCCTGCGCAATGTCCAACACACTATTGACCTCACAAAGTCTAGCATCAGCTAAAGGCACCAAGATCCTTGGAGGCAAGGGATTGACAGCCACAGTAGTGTTCCTATGCTTAAGGGGAACATGAGAAAAGGCTCAGGGAAATGCCTTGTACGTCATCGGAGAGGAGGACCCAGAGGAGAGTTAGGCATACACAATAAAGGACTCTCTGGAAATTGGGGGGGAGGCACTGGGGGATGGGGAGGGAGGGAAGGGGGAGCAGGGGGTTCAGGGGGAGGAGGAGGGAGGGAGGGAACTGGTCTACCTATTAAGTTTGTATGAGCGGAAATAATAAAAAATGTATTAAAAAATAAAAGCAAAAAAAAAAAAAAAAGAAAAAGAAAAAGAATTGCTTAGACTCTCTGTTCCTAGATCTCAATTTTGTTGTGCTTGGATTTCAAAATTATACATCAAGAATCTCCTGAAATTTATGGTAAATGAGAGAGCAGACAATGATGCTTTACTCTGGAAACTCACAACTACCAGTCTGGAAGCAAGGCTCTTTGCTATCATTATGTGATGCCTGTGTATGCTGTCTCTCTTTGTGATGAGAAAATATATTGATGAATAGAAATTTACCAGCTTCCTGTGTAGATACTAACAGCAAAAGTGAGAGGATCATCTCATTTGACGAGCCCACCCTATGTGTTGAGTATCACCCTTTATAAAGCTCCTCTTTCCCTTCTTTGTTGCCTGTCCTTAAATCTGTATAAAAATGTTTGTGCAAAAGCCTGATGACCTGAAGTCAATCCTTAGAACTCACAAGGTCACAGGTGAGATGTGACTTCCAAGGAATTTCCTTTGATTATTACGCATGTGACACACACACACACACACACACACACATTCATGCCCCCCACATATGCCCCACTACACCCCCCACACCCACACCCACACACGCACACTCACATACACACATGCCCACACACTCTCACACTCACATACATGCCCACACACATACCCCACACATGCCACCCCACACCCACACACACTCTCACACTCACATATACACACATATACATGATGCATGCATACACACAATTTAAAAATACATAATAAAATCCAACTTTGTTTAAAAAAATCAAAGAACTTAAAGTTTTAATTTTAAAGATAAATGTAGAAGCTCTATCTTTGTAGTTTCTACCAATTTTCTAATTTGTTTACTTTCTGTTTGTGTTAGATAAGTTAATAACAGCCATTTCATTTGAAATTTAATTAACAAAGCTTTTTAAACAAACATGCACTTTCTTCAAGTGAGTTCACATAGGAGATGGTAACAACAAATTGAGTTACTCTAATAACTCTCCTGTTAATATATACATTTGCAACATTTGCTTTACTTGTTGTGTAGGTGTGTTCGTGTGTGTGTGTGTGTGTGTGTGTGTGTGTGTGTGTGTGTATATACAGTGTGGTCAGCGGTGTATACACATGTGGAGACCAGAGGTTCATGTCAAATGCCTTCCTCAATTATCTCTCTCCTTATTTTTTGGATAAAGAATCTCACTGAACCATAGACTCACCAATTGGCTAGAACAACTGGTCAGAGAAGCCCAGCATCTGCCTGTCTCTATTCTAGAGTTGGGATTACAGTCCTGGGCCTCAGTGCCTGGCTTTTTATGTGGATGCTCCGGGTCCTCATGCTTACACAGCAAACACTTCACTTCCCAAACCATCCAGTCCTCACATTTAGAACTTACTAAATGCTGTTTCTATGTAAGGTGCTAGTTATCTATCCTAAGCCATGTTATACATTATATTCAAAAGAAGCATTTAACAAATATTAAAAAAAACATAAAATTTGTTAAAATTAAGAATGCAGTAATTCAGAGCAAACAAGTACCTTTGGAGGAGTCTCAGATCCTGGATATTCTCTCTGATCCAGTTTCTTCCAGCGGTCCATTAGCTTGGTTACCATAGGCGTACTGAAATCTACCAACTGGAAACCCGTGACATTAGCTCCCCCGTGAATAAACCTCTCAAGGGAAATGTCCTTGAACCCCTGTAAAAGTTAGTTGAAAAGGTCATCACATTTAAGTCATTTATACACTTTGGATCTTCAACAGTGACACAGATTACTGACCAATCAGGCATATTATAAATAAAAATAGATGTAATAAATAGACCTCCAATAAAGCAATGACTAGGAGACAGGAAATACAATCTTGCAATTTTGCCTGCTAAATTCTGGCATTTAAAGTCTAGCATATAAAGAAGGACATAAAATATGTTCAGTTCAATACAACTTACAAAGATTTTGAATATCTCTGAATGCCCTTTGTGAGTGTTATTGTTCAGTTTACTTATTATATCTGTCTATGACAACACAACTCCTGATATTTGTCCTTCAATCATTACTCTCTCTTGTCCCTCCACCTCGTCCTTCTACCTCTTACTCTGTTTATGTGATATCCATTGCACTTTTGTGTCATGTATCTGATGTATTCACAAATGTAAACCTAGACTATAAATGAAGGAAATACAGTGTTTATTTTTCTGAGTCTGGTTTATTTTGCTTAAATTACAATGATCTCCAGTTTTGCCTATTTTGCCGCAAATGACATAATGTCATTCTTTATGGGTGAATACAATTTAATTACAGCTGTGCATCAAATCATATCCAATCAACTGCTGATGGATATTCTACTTCATTTCCCAAAGATTGTGAATACTATGTTTATAAACATGAAGTACAGGTGTCTTTGTTGTATGTTGACTTAGAGTCCTTTGGGTAAATATCCATGGCAGTATGGTTGGATAACATGGGGTATTATATATATCCCATGATGTATATATATATATCACACACACACATATATATATATGTGTGTGTGTGTGTGTGTGTGTGTGTTTGAAGAACTGATTTCCATTTTCCATTGTGCTATACTTGTTTACATTCTTGCAAGTGTACCTTTCAACTCTCCTCACCAGTAGTTGTTACATGTTTTTCTTACTGATAGATATTGTGACGGGTGTGAAGTGGAGTCTTAAGGCACTTTTTAAAAAATTTGCATTTCTCTGATGACTAAGGATGTCAAACATTTCTTCACATAATTGTTGGATATTTGTATTTTCTCTTGAGAACTCTGTTCATTTTTTCTTGCTCATTTAATGACTGCATTTTTTTTTACTTTTGGTGTCTAAGTTTCATCATTAATAATTCTATTATCATCTTATATTTCTATCCATATGACAAATGTTAAATAATTTTGATAGTCTAGCATGTATCCTTATAACTAAAAAGAATAAAGCACCATCATATGTATTCATTGGTGAGATACTCAGCACATGCTGAAATTTAATTTTTTTTATTCTTTTATTCAATTGTGCGTGTGTGCCCAGGCGCTCGTGTGTGTGTGTGTGTGTGTGTGTGTGTGTGAACCATGGGCGAATTCAGGAACTACCATGGACCGCCTCCATCTCCTCCTTGTTTACTCTGCCCCAGGATTCACAGGCTCCACCCTACAAGGACCAGAAACGAAGGCCACCCCGCCTCCCCTCCCCCCCTCCCCCCCTCCCCCGCTCCCCCCCTCCCCCGCATCTATACGGGGGGTTTAGGATCCGAATTTAGGATCCGAACTCAGGACCTTCTGCCTGCAAGGCAAAGGCTTAACCCCGGAGCCATCTCTCAAGCCCCACATGCTGAAATTTTTTTTTCATTTTTTATTATTATTTCCGCTCATACAAACTTAATATGTACACCGGTTCCCTCTCCTTCTTCCTCCCCCCTCCCCCCTGCTCCCCTCCCCTCCCCCTTTCCTCCCCATCCTCTAATGCCTCCCCCCCCAATCCCCGGAGAATCCTTTAATGTGCATGCCAGACTCTCCTTTGGGCCTTCCTCTCTGATGATGTACAAGGACCCAGTGGCTTTTCCCTGAACCCTTTCCTGTGTTCCCCTTAAGCATAGGAACACTACTATGGCTGTCAATTCCTTGCCTCCAAGGATCTTGGTGTCTTTAGCAAATGCTAGACTTTATGGGGTCAATAGTGTGTGGGACACTGTGCAGGGCACCCACATGCTGAAATTTAAGAAGTTGCAATTACTATCTGAACTTAACATTTGTATATAAAAAGAACTATAAATAATGATAGTTCGCTTTTTCAAAAGAGTATTTTTAATTGGCACGTCCATTTCAGACAGTATCGTGTTTCACAAGAACATTCCATACAAGTACATGATGTACTTTGAACATATTCCCACAGGACCTTCACCCTTCCTTCTCTTCTCCTTTCCCATTCCTGTTTAGTCACCTTTCTTTCGTAGTCTATTTTCCTATCATATATGCATACTTGATTTTATGCATCTATACAAAACCTAGGATCCACGAACGAGTGAAGACTTGTACCACATGTCTGCCTTCATAGATTTTTAGATTCTAATCCCCTTGCAGACATGCAATTCATATATTACCCTCCTATTTTGTAGTCAGTCTTTTTACTTTGATTATTTCCTTCCTCCAGCAGAAGCTTTTCAGCTTTACATAGTTCCGTTTGTCAACTCTTGCTGTTATTTCCTAAACTTATTTTTACACAGTCATCACTGATATCCCTATTTGTGTTTTTTTGTATCAGTTTCAGAGTTTGAGGTCTCATCTTGAAATATTTTATCTATTTTGAATTAATATTCATACAGGGTTAGAGCTAAGGATTTCATTTCCTTATGTTACATGTACACCTGGTTGTCCTGGCGTCATGTGTATTATGTGATGAACTATGAAGAGGGATGTAGGATACAAATATATCAGTTTCAAAAGGACTCCAGTTGAAGACGTGCCTTCCATATAATATAGATATGCATAAATGTGTATTAGATGAGTATAATTCCAAGGCATTATGATATTCTGAATCTGTGATGGGTGGTAAGATCTTTAGTGGCTTGGAAATAATCTAAAAATAGTCTAAAAGCAGAAAGAGCCTGTAATACACTCTTGAGAGGAGAAAGATGTTGATTACATTAATCATACAACCATCATTCCTAAAATAATAGTGCAGCAGAAACAGGCCTCTGAAGATAGGCCACTGGGGTCTGCTGAGTGGGTGGAAAGAAGATGGTTTCTACCAAACAGAACAAAGAACCTGACTGGGAAGAGGTGTTGTGACAAAGGATAGAGGAAGGAGTTTAGGTTTCAAAAATTGTGGATAGTTATTTTGTTTCTATCTCCCTCCCTATCTCTCTATCTATCTCTCTATCTCCCTATCTCCCTATCTCCCTATCTATCTCCCTATCTATCTATCATCTATCATCTTCTTTTTTTTTTAAATATATATTTTTTTATTATTATTATTTATTCAACTGTGTACGTGTGTGTGTATGTGCTCGCGCGCGTGTGTGTGTGTGTATGTGTGTGTGTAGAACCACGGACGAATTCGCGAACCACCATGGACGCCTCCACCTCCTTCTGTCCCGGGATTCACAGGCTCCGCCCTACCAGGACCAGAAGCGCAGGCCACCCCCGCTTCCGCCTGGCGTCTATACGTGGGATCTGGGATCCGAACTCGGGACCTTCCGCCTGCAAAGCGGAGGCTTAACCCCTGAGCCACCTCTCCAGCCCCTATCATCTTCTATTATCTAACATCTATCATCTGATTATCATCATTTTCTATGTCCCTCCCTCCCTTTTAACTTTCCTTTGTTCTTACCTTTCTTTTCTTATCCTTTCCTCCATTTTTTCCTCATTCCCTTTCTTTAAAAAATTTAAAGTGTATTTCAAAAATGCGAAGTCAATGTAAGAGGAGAGCAAAAAGCATACTAAGAAGGAAACCAATAAAGCTATAAAGCCAAATACATTGGCTCTGAGGAAAGCAAACTGGACAGTGTGTGCCCCTGGGCATGCATTCATGCAAGCTTATAGAATCTGTAATTTTTTCCTCTTTGCTTTTCTTGCTACTTGATAAAGTTTCTTTAAATGTTAGTATGCTTTGGTTTTTCTCAGCAAAAGCAGTTACTCTAATTGTGTATGTGTTGCTAGCAAAATGTGCAGCAACCACCTGTGGTTGTGGCAATGAGGATAGGTTATTCATCTCTGCTCCGTCTCAGAGCACTCCACTTTTATTTGCATTTAAATTTAAAGGTTTCTTTTTAGCAGTGAAGGAAATTTCTTTTCAGTGCATATATGCATTTTTGTCTATCATAAAAGAAATATAGTGGTTCATTTGTGATTAGGCGAAGTCTAGGTATGTGAATTAATACTAAGTGGACTTACTATGCATCTGGTACTGTGCTGAGCGTAGCACCCAGCTAATCTATCTAGCATAGTCATTACAAGACTATGGGCTGGTCCTGCGATTATATTATGGCTAACATAACTAAATTCACCTTTGTATAAGACCATGGAATAATGAAATTCACCTTTGTATAAGACCATGGAGTAATGTAAAGTAGAAAGGCAAATAAGGATGTCGGCTTATTTGTTTGAAATTTTACTCTCTTGTGTATTCTCCAAGGACCTGATAGTTTTGTTTCAAGCCACTGAGCCTGTTTATCTTATGATTAATCACAGGACCAACCCATGTTAGAAGTAACGCAATTTGGAATAACAAGGTAAAAACCATAGAAAAGAAGGCCAGGTTTTGACTTTTACTTCTCTTACTTTCTAACCTTAGACAACCTCCACGCAAAAGCAGAATAAAAATACCGTTAGCATCTCACACACAGAGTTTGCCTTCAATAGCCGAGAGTGATTATTAATTAATTCACTTAACAAATATTTATTTCAGGCCTTTAATGTGCCAGCTAATTTGACAGCTCATCAGTAACATTCTCGTTTCATTGAGGAATAAACTAGACACCAGAAAGCAAATCTATGCTTTGGAAATAGGAAAAACACTGCCCATCAATCTCTAGCTACTGAAATGTCAGCGGCACATTTGTTTACTTTTATCAAAGTATAGGGCAGACCCACAGGCAGGCAAATCATTTCAATGTTTTCTAAAAGCCACAGTCATTCAACTATTGCATTAGCTGCTAATTGATGACATGATTATTTTCTTCCAGCCATGGCTGAAATAGAAGGTCTGCCAAGCCTATTTTTTTTTCCCCAGCATTAACCACAGCTGCTAGATACAGGCAAAATGTATGCGTCAGTTTTGATGTGAAGTCTGTTGAATAAATAAAAATCTATATCTTTCTGATTTTGCTCTTTTGGTACACTGAAGGTAAAGGAAAATAATATTGTTATAACAAGTGCTTGCCAGTTATAGTTCAAATGGATTGTGAGTGGCTTAGTTAATTTTAGGTATATCTGCTTGATTGTGGTGGTATTTCCTCTTTGATATACTTTCCAATGATTTTGCACAGAAAACTGATGGGATATGGCTGTGGGGCAGTTTCCTTGGCAACAGTTACTTTGGTGGCCATTTAGCTTCTACTGAATCCAGAGAATGTCATGGAACTGAGGGTCTTGACATGGTCCACACTGTAATGTTTGTCTTTCCACAGTCATGGCAAATCAGTGGCTAACTAAGAAAGGAGGTACTGTTCTGAAGGGCAGAGACCATCTAAGAGATCTCTTGTGCTTGTTGAAATGGACTTGAGGAAATGTGACTCACATTTAACCACAGTCAGCAATCTCTCTATAATCATTCAACTTGAATTTTCTTTCAATTTCCATTTATGGTTCATACATCTTTTGAAGAGAAAAATTTTAAATTGCATGCACTTGCTACACATATAACAATTTATGTCAATCATAAATTTTGGTCCACCACATCAACAATGCTTAATAAGTGCTCATAGTTTTTGTTTTATCAGATTCAGATAATAATTCCACTGTGATTGGCAAACTAAAGCATGTTGAAAGAGCTTTGGGACTATTAACATTTCCTTTATATCATTACCTAAGAATAAGTCTGGGAAGAAGATGAACAAATTTAATGGACATGCAGATCAATACAAAAAAGTTGAAACACGTAGGAAATAGAAAGGAAATGAAAGACAATATTACCAAGTTGGTAGAATCTTAATGGAAGTAAACTGTAATTGAATAAAAGTGTTAGAACCAAAATTTGGGGAATTGTGCTTAGTTACCATTCTGTAGTTAATCAAATACCTGAAATATGGATGAATAATTTTTCCTTCAGTGTCTTAGTTTACCTTTGAGGGATGTACAAACTGTATCTGATGTGTGTGTGTGCATGCATGCGTGCATGTGTGTGTGTGTGTGTGTGTGTGCGCATGTGTGGGGATGTGTGTGTATGTACATGCACAAGTGTGTGTGGTATGGTGGAGTATGTCAAGAAGTGCATTTAATTAGTTCTAATTACGTATCTGGAACAGATTATAATTCTATACTCTGTGACAGAGCCCAGTGTTTTTCTAGATATAACTAAATTCATTAAAACAATTGAAACATTTAAGTGAGAGCAAGTTCTGACTTTATCATTCAGGTGATGTAGAAGTCAAGAGCTCTGCAGCGCTGTTGACTGTATACACAAGGCAATGAGTCAGCATCTAATTCCACCTTAAGCATACGGGACGTGCTGGAATGAATAGCCCCTTCTCAACCTTATTCTCTGTTTGTGTGATTTATCTATTTATTGATTCATTAACTTGTGAATTTATTTGTCTTTGCAGTGAGACAGGTCACAGATTCACAGTCGCCTTTGCAGCTCAGTGGTGTATATGATCTTGAGTATATCACACTGAATTTTACTTTCTAGTCTATAAAGTAAACACATCTATTTTAAGGACCAATTAAAGCAGTTATAGTACCAAGGAGATATATTGACTGAAGCTGGGGACTATAGGACATGCAGAAGATAAATAGATAGGTAAAGTAAAAAGACTCCCTTCTCCTGGTTTGAGTTAGCTTGTTGTGTGCTGATACCTGATTTGCAGCTGTGCCAAAGAATACTGAACATTTCCTGATGCACAGAAGGATCAAAACAATGATTCTGATGAACAACAACAAAAGTTTTCTCTTATCAGGGCACAGAAGATAAATAATGCAAGTGACTACCAAGATGGTTGGTTCTTATTATCAATTTGACAAAGTCTGGAATTGTCCAGGAAACAGATCTTTAAACATGTTTTTAGGGGTTATTCTTGATTACATGGAGGGAGGTGGGATGATCCACCCATTGTGGTGGGACCATTCCCTAGCCAGGGTTCTCCATTGAGTGAAGAGAAGAAGGTAAGCTAAACACAAGCATTGATTATACTTGCTTCCTGATGGATGAAATGGGACCAGCTGTTTCAGCCTCCTGCCATCTTGATTTCCCTATCATGATGGACTGTAAAAGAAACTAAGGTTCTTAAGAAGAACTCCAGAAAGATGACCATAACTATTGAGTAAGATTGGGTGGGCAAAATGTCTCTGACTGGTGCCAACAGCATAAGCTATAGCGGGAGAGAGAAACTCTTATGTGTGTGAGAGTAAATATGGTTTGGAGAAGAGGCATGTGGGGTGGGATGATAAAGAGACACTCTGGGGTTGATGTTGAGTTGGGGTGAAGTTTAACAGAGCCATCTGCATTAAGTTACGTTGTGGATGACTGACATTAAGGTCTTAAGTAAAACCGTTCTCAGCTTTTGATTTCTTATTGGGACAATGATCCAGAGTTGGGACCCACATCATTTTTGCAGAAATGAAAGTCCTGTGGAGAGGGGGAGACAGGATTCTCAGGTAAGTCTGAGGAACCTGCAGAGAATCAGAGCATGGAACAAAATTCTCACCATTTCTGCAGCCTAGAATCCTGAACAAAAGTAAGCAAAGAAGTGATATTATCATGTGTGTCTTTAAAAAATAACTGGTGGCAAGAAGAAAGAAGAGCTGAAAAAGGGAGGTTCTGGGAACTTTTATACATTCTTATTTTGGTCTCTGAGAAAACAGTTTACAGTGGATAATCACAAAGACTATTCTGCTGCTGTCTCACAAAATTTTAAAACAGTATTCAAATAATGAGAAGCAATCTATTATTCACATTAGCTCTGGGTGATTAGTGTGATTTAATAAACACACATGCATTTATATAAAACATATGCAAGACATAGGAAAGAAAAAGAGATTCCAGCAAACTTCCATTTCTTACAACTTGTATTCATCTTTAATATATGGCTATTAATGAGAGAAACTCACACTAAGCAGATGGAGTCCAATCTCTCCATGTTTGATCTCAGGCTTAAACAATGGGGAAAGGAGTTGTTATTTCATTTAATGGTTAGAAGAGAGCAACTAGCATAACATCAGTAAATAAAAAGGTTAGGAAGTTGGGGCATAGGGAATTTCAATCTATTCACATTTTCTCAGGTAAGAATGAAGTAGGAATTGAAATGGAATTTGACGAATTCATTTTGGTTTTAATCTTCATTTCATTGGAGACAATAAAAAGAACTTAAACGCTGTTAAAGAGTATTCAGAACCTACTTCCATCTTTAATAATAAAGATATTGGAAATCATTTACTTAATGCTTAGATTCTAAGGTTTCTGACAAGCTAAGACGCATTTCTGATTTTTGTTTCTTGGTTCAGAAGGAGAAACCTGAGAATTCTAAAATAAACTGGGTAAGAGTACCCTTATTGAGGAGCTCTGGGTGGATTAGAGACACCATCTCGAAAGAATGAGGTGGAAAAGTGATCAACAATGATTCCCAGTCTTCAAATCTTCAACCCCACTCCCTTCACATACAGCTGCAACACATGTGAGCTCCCCATAGCATACATACATGCATGTACTCTCCACACAAATGCACATGAAAAATTGAAGAGGATTTCTAAAAAGACTTGCTTATTTGGCCATTACATCTCATTTTGTTCTCAAAATTGGAGAACACAGGTCATCAGTGTAGATGAGTCATGAAATTTTCATGTAGTGACAGCCCTGTTTTCAGAACTGCATTTATCATTTAGACGGACAACAAACCAGTATTTAATTTGACAAGCACTATCATGGTAAACATTATAATTAGTTTTAAAGGTCTCTTTGGCAGTAGTCAAGCTGATCTGCATAGAATGCAGGATCATCTACATTCAAATATGTTGATCCTTGAAATAAAATATCCTATGAGCACAATAAACATTGTAAAGGATGTATTCTAGCCAGTGATTGAAGCATTATCTTAAGACATACTAATCTTGAATGCTTGAGCGATTCTTAGGAAAAGCACAAAATAAGGAGCTCTTACCAAATTTGCAATGATATAATGGTATCCTTTTACATGCTTTCCAACACTTACAATCTGTGGAGACATAAAGAAATAAGAGAAAATCAATTTAATTTACAGAAATATTATTTAAAGTAATTAGAAATTATAGAATAATATTATGTGGAACTATAACTTGAAAACAGTATCTTTTGCATACGAATGTGTTATGTTACAATTTATAAACTCTATTGAAATGTGGTTAAAGTAAAAATACCATTTTATTTCATTTATACATTACAAAAATGATCTTTATCTTGCTTGAAAAACAAGCATATTACAATTCCTCATGAATTTCTCAAGAGAACGTATTAACAAGGGAACTTAAAATAAATTTTGGTTTGAAGAATTTAAGTGTATGTAATTTGCTGATACTTTACAGAAATGCAGTAAAAACCATTAGTTATATTTTTTGCAGCTGGTTCTTTCCATCATGTGGTTTCTGAGCACTGCAATTGGTTCATTAAACTTGTTCTAGCCCTTTAAATTTATTTTAAAACAATTCTTTGTATATATGTGATTTCACCATTTCTGTAAGCAAATAAGATGGAAATATTTATTTGTTCTTAGATATAGAATTAAAACTTGGCTGTGCATTGATACTGAAGTATCAATGAATCCCAGGGTTCATTCTGACCTGTCTACTTCTGTGGGTGCTCAGGCTTCTGAGGTATATCACGTTACCTCTCTTCAGACCACCCCATTGATTTGTGCATTTTCCCTTTACTCATCCAGCTTTAGACCCAAAGGCTTTCACTGTAAGTTCTTATTGTATGGGTATAATAACATCTGCCTGTAGAGCAGTTTGATGTACTGTCTTCCTATCCATAGGTCTATTGGCTGTTTTCTCCTTTTTCCCCCCTTTTTATGTTCATGTTCTAGTTTACAGTAACAGGATATATCATTCTGACAAGTGGGTCTTGAGTCCAATCAGAAAGCTGTTGGTTTTCTCCTTGGTGCTCATGCCACTATTACACTGTCATTTAATTTTTTTATAAGTAAAAAACAAAGTAACAACTCAAAATTTCTAGCAACTAGGCATGTTTTTTTCTTTGATATATTTATTTATTTATTATTTTGTGAGTGTGTGTGTGTGTGTGTGTGCGTGTGTGTGTGTGTGTGTGTAGAAAAGGGCACTTTTTGTTCCTGTAGAGGTCCAACAGAAATTTCAGGAATCATCCTGGATTCCTTCTCCCTTTCTACCTCCTTTTTGCTTCACTCTGGGATTTCCCAGGCTCCACCTTCATTTCTGGCGACCATCATTTCTGCCTAGTGTTTTTACATGGGCCTGGGATTAGAACTCGGGTCCTTTTGCTTGTTAGGCAGAGTCTTAAACCCTGAGCCATTTCTCCAGCTCTTGGGCATGTTTGTTGACCTAATACCAGAGAATACTCAGTTTCTATTTACTCATAAATACAACAAACTGATTCTCATGACAATAAAGGGAACAAGATCACAGGAATCCTTTTCTGAATGCCCATGTGATGGCTGCACTAAGGATTTTGGTGAAAGCGCCACTCTATCAGTAAGAGCAATGCTTCTAGCCATAGTTTTGGCTCTTTTTTGGTGTCCTCAAAAGGGAAAATACAAGACTTTCATCATTGAAAACCTATTAATTGTTCTTAAGTCTTCTAGGATAAACTCCACATTTAAATGACTTGTATTCATCTGAAAAGAAAGCAAAACACTTTAAAACCAGTACAGATGAATTGTGCTTAATAATGGTTCTTTTTTGTTCATGGTTATCACTGAAATGAAATTTCTGCTCATCGCATTTTATTCATTTCCATTATAGATAAGATTCTCTTTAATTCTCTGAAGTTCTGTGGTTTCCTTACAATTAACCTGGGGTTTTATGTACCTATTTTGAATTCTGTTCTTTGGGTTTACAATTTCTTACAAGAATCAACTTTCAATTTTGAGACCTCCTCATCCCTTAATTTACTTCTCTAAAGATGATGTGCATTTGATTCTAACAGGTTCTGCCATGTTGGTACTTTGGGTCTCTGGACACTTTTATGATAATTTCTCAGATTTCAGATTACTGTGTGTTATACATTCAAAATTTATTCTTGAAAAAGAAGGCTGAGAAGACAGTTTCTTTATCACACATAGACCAAGTCAAAACCTCTCAGGAAATCTCTGGAATGTGTTACACTTGTCCTGGGCTTGACTAGGTGGCTTCCAGTGGACTGATTTTACAAAGGATCCAAGCTCTGATTTAATGCATTGCCTGAGCTCAAAGGTCCCCTTTCCCAGTGAGCATTAATTTCCCCATCAGGCTACTCCATCTTCTGACTTCTGTCTTCACAGATGATTTTCCTTCTGGGCCATTGAAGATTTTTACAGTTTTCAAAGTTCAGCTCTGCATTTGTGACATTTAACATAGGATCTGTACATTTGAAAAACTTGCTCAATGTATCTAAGTCTGTAATTCATGTTGACCACAGGCTTCTTGAGACAACCTTATCAGAGAGATGAAGAAAAGCAATAAATGGGATTATATTAGATATTAAGCTATCTTTTATTGAACTCTTTATAAGTCAAATTAGAGTGCTTGACCAAGCAAGGTGTGACCATTTAATCCTTTGAGCATCTCAGATTCAGCGTGTGCAAAAGACATTATCAGAAATAGTTGACAAACAGGTCTCAGCTGGGAAATTGCATATGCCGAAGCTGAACTCGCTGCAGATTCATGCTATTCTGCCTCAGCAGGCTCTGCTGCCAATCAGCAACCGGTCATTCATCTCCGTCTGGCTCACTGTATCTTCCTCAGCTGAGACTCTCTGAGCCTTTTCACTTTCCTTTGGAGCTCTGAGCCCACCCTGAGTCTGTGTTCTTATATGCTCAGCTTGTGATTTTCTGTGTGACTGCAGTCAATTCTCGAAGGCATTCATTTGAAGATATGAACACTAGTAAATGCTTACATTATGAGGAAGCAATGGAAACTTGGTACTGGATTATTATTATCCCCAGGAAACCAGCTAATTCTATATTGTTAGCAAAGAATGGCAGTCAGACTCCATGCAGTACATGTTAAAGACTAGACTTATAGAAACATAAGAAGTGAAAAGAGACAAAAATATTGGCAGAATAGGAATATCTGTGTGTGATGGGCACCAATATTTTCCGGACTGAGTGTCTGGAGAACAGACATCTAAGGATTCTTCAATTCTCTCTAGAGATGGTGGAGAGATCTTTGTTGAATCAGGTTCTGGTCTCACCACCTGAGATCTGCCTATCTCCTCTGCCTCCACCTGGGGTGGTCAGGGTTGACAGTCATTTCTTGTTTCTCTGCTAAGCGTGTACATGACACAGAAGTTTTCATGTGAAAAAGTTCAATTTACACTCTACAGAAGAGTGCCATGTCAATAGAATCTTAAGTAGTTTTTTTCATTCTTTATTTTAAAAAGATTTTTTAAGTTGATAGTGTTGTAGGGTTTTACATGGTTTGTGTTTTTATCATTGAAAAGAAGAATGTATTATTCAATAAAATAAATCAGAGTGTCTTCACTTTGGCTACAAAGTAGTCCTTGTGTGTCTACATATTTGAAATTATTGTTTTTATAACCACAGAAAGAGTTTGAGATAAAAGATATCAGTCGGGGCTGGAGAAGTGGCTCAGGGGTTAAGCCTTGCCTTGCAGGCGGAAGGTCCTGAGTTTGGATCCTAGACACCATGTATAGACGCCGGGCGGAAGTGGGGGCGGCCTGTGTTTCTGATCCTGGTAGGGCGGATCCTGTGAATCCCGGGGCGGAGTAAACAAGGAGGAGGCGGTCCATGGTGGTTCCCAATTCGTTCGTGGTTCTACACATACATACACGCATACACGCACATACACACACACACACACACACACACACGTGCACAATTGAATAAATTTAAAAAGAAAGATATCAGTCTAAAATTGTTTTCATGAAGTGTGGACAATCAGGTTGTCTTAGGCAAATGAGATTTAGGGCAAAGACTTATTCATGGCAATTAGCTAATACTTTTCATGAAGATAGGATGATATGTTGTTGAAGAAGCTGGATGTCTTTAAAAGACACAGGGCCCATATAATCAACAATACAGAAACAAAGCTCATGTTTGTTGACTGTCTTGAGTTTTCATCTCTGCATTTACACTCTAAGCTGTTTTTGAGTAGCACATCTCACTAAAAGTTAATTAAAAATTAATTAAAGAGAATAATTTTACTTAGTTATATAAAACTGTGAAAAAATCCACCAAGTAAATAGGAATGATAGGATGTCATTATATAACACATTCTTTATTGTTCCAATCCTAAAACTTTGTCCCTCAAAAAGTCTAGTATGTCATATGGATCCCATTTATGGTGATGGAAACGGTTTCTTTCTTTGATTTTATTTAGATGTTTCAATGCATCCTTCAGTTGCATCCTTTTGTATAACAGCTTTTTAAATCATTTTATGGACAATTCTCTCCTAGTCATTTAGACTAGGAAACTGAGGCTCCTACAAGAGATATGCTTAGAATAGTATTATGATTTTGAAAGCAGAATGTTTCTCTGTGTTTGAACAATTGGTCCATAGTTCATGATGCCAGTTCAGAAGTTTGTGAAACATTTATGGTGTGCATCCTCACTGGAGGAAGTGGGTTACCTTACTTCCTGTTGTCTTTTACCTCCTGTTGGCCTCTACTTGCTGAGTGAGGATGTAATGTTAACCTCTGCCTTGTGCTTCTTCAGTCTTGCCCTCCACAAGGTTTGAGTCTTGTGATCCTCATGCCAACTATGATTTGCTTTTAGCAAACCTTCCACTGGGATTTAAGAGGATTTTAATTTAGTGCCTAAAAATGTTTGCAAAGAAGCACAAAAGATTCTGTGGTGGCTATGATTATAAACCTGAAGCACAGAAGTTAGAAGGAACCGATTAGAATTATGCTCTTTTTAGATTTCAATGGCATTTCAGAAGAAGAAATATGGACATAATTCTGAGAGGCAGGCTTTCATAATCAAGGCATTAGGCAAGGATGCTGAGAAGCTCACCCAGTATTGACTACAGTTTCCACATTTCTTTCAATATGCACTGCTCCCTTCTTTACATGATAGGTGTTCATAAAAATCACTGTTTGGGTCCATAGAGGCATGATTTTCTTAAGAGGAAATGATATTTGTGAGGGTGAATTGCTTTTCATCCCATTAGATAATTTATGAATATCAAGCCCATTTATGAGAAAACCTGTTTTCTCATGATGTGAAAGAGATATAATTCATTGTCTTTAAACTGTCTTCTGTCTGAAAGTATTGCTTATTTGAATAACAGCATATATGCAAGGTGATTCTAATCACCTTGCTTTGTGAGACTGGGTAGGGGGCATATGGGTGGATACCTCTCAAGAAGACTTTGAGACATCCATGTCAAGTATGGAGTTTCATCATGTACTACATGTGGTATGGCGTGTATGCACTGGGCACAGCTTCACACCACCTTAGACTCTGCCCACATCTAAACGAAGGAGGATGTTGTGTAACAAATTGAAACCTCCTATCCTGGAGCACAGTCTCAGGAAGTTCCTGAAGTTGACAAGCTTGGGGAAAGGGGCTGTCTCCAGGAAATGGAAAAACAGTAAACAATGGAAGCCTCTAGGCTCACCTTCTGGCTGAACAAAGGGGACTGCTGAGCTATCAAGTGAATCTGAAGGAGACCCCCAGAGCAGCCAGGAAGCTTGACAGAGAACCAGGATCAGTTAAGATATCTGAAAGAGATATAGAAGCCTGGAAGCCTGGAGGAGACTCTCCTTACAATAGAGAGCACATGACTTATCACTCATGACTCAGGGAGGCCTTCTGGTGAGACACCCACTTTTGAATCATCCCCATTCCTGTCAGTAATCTTCACAGCTGTTCCTGTAAATAACCCCAATAAACTTGTTGATTCATCCACTTGGATCTTACTATAACTGTTTCTTTGGTCTGTAGTTGAACTCCTGTCTAGGGTGGCATCTCCCCAAGAAAAGTATTCATACAACACTGTAATAAAGTTAACAGTAAAGCTTAAGTAACTTGAATTAAGTTTTACCTTGCTTGCATTTTACAAGGTGTGTATTTAAAATAACAATCAAGCACGTGATTACATTTAGTGCCTATTCAACTCAGTACAACAGATAATAGCCTATATCAGTGACAAACTCCAAGCAATTAATTAAAAGTTAAATTACATGCAATATAATTGTGTTAAATATATTTCATGCCATTTCCTTGGAAAAAACTGACAGTTGTATAAAAAAAGCACCCAGTTTTTCCATTATGCCTTTTTAAATTAATCAATCAATAATCAGAATATTTTATTACCCTATTAGACATAGCACCATGAGTACAAATCTGCTCTTGCATTATAAATAAAACTTGAGGAGACTGGGAGTGATGCTATTTTTAAATCAAATGATTCATAATTTTTAAAATTGTATGCATATATGAGTATTTTTTACATGAATATGTATATAGGTATGCTCATACACATGTGCACACGTGGAGGCCAGAGCTGATTCTGATTGACTTCTCCACCATTTTCCACCTTACTTTTGGAGACAGAGTTTCTCACTGACCCTAGAACTCCTTATTTTTGTTAGACTGAGTGGTCAGTGATCCTTTCCCCATGGATCTACTGCACCTGGCTTTAAAGCAAGAACTGTATCCACTGAGTCAATTTATCAGTCCTGGTACATGTCCATTTTTTTGCATGTGTGCGTATATACATATGTGTGGGGGCATGTTTACAAGAGTGCATTTGTGTGTATGTGCCTATGTAGACCCAAGGGTGACTTTAGGAATCATCTTGACTTTTGCTCTGGGTTTCCCTGACTCCACCATCCAGAGCCAGAATTGCAGGCTGCCACCATATCTACCTGGCATTTTTTTTGTGGGGTTGAACTCAGATAGTTTTGCTTGCGAGGAAAGATTAACCCCTGAGGCATCTCTGTAGCCCATATATTATTTTTTGAGATAATATTTTGTGGGTTTTAAAACCAAGTATGTTATGCATGAAGCCCAATTGCTCAGGCATAGGCTGCCCAGGCTTTGGGATGAAGGACTTCTCCTCATTCATTCAGTCTATGGCTCTGCATATATTACAAACACATTATGAAATAGGATACCTATATCTGTACATAGCTGTCTTTTGCCACTTCCCCATCTTCCCAATACAAGATCTGTGTTTTGAAGAGAAGTCCATTAAGCAAGAACAGAAGCAATTTGCAGTACATTTTAGAAATACATAATGTTGCTTGGCACATGCCATCCTGGGGAAAAGGAGAAGATTCTAACTGAATCAAAATAATTAAAAACATGCATCTCTTCATTTCATAACTTGTTAATAAATAATCCAAGTTCTGTTTGACTTATAAAAGAACAGTTATATCATTGTATTTACCAGATTCAGAAAAGTGTCCTCAGAATTAGGGTATGTTACTTATGTGCCAGTTAAGCTTCATTGTGCACTTGTCTGGATTGGGACTTACCAAGGAGACACACCTCTAGGTAGGTCTGGGAGGGTGTTTAATGGAGGAGAAAACGTGGGCATCTCAGTCTCATGTACAAGAGACCCACACGGAATCCAAAGGGGAGCCGCAGTCCACTGAGCATCTGTGGGCTCATCTCTCCCTGCTCCTGACTGTGGCATGAAGTGACCAGCGGCCTCACGTTCCTGGGCTCATCCACCCCTGCTGTCAGGAGCCAGAGAAAACTTTTCTTTCCTTGAGCTGCTTTTGCCACATATTTGTTTCAGCCATGAGAAAAGCAGTTGACATGATTTCCTTTCGGTACCCTGTGTTTTTACCATTTGAAGAATTGGATGCAAAATTATGCTGAGGTTAATTATGCTTTTTCCTTAGGTTTTGTACTTAGGAAGCAATATTGCTTTCCTTGAAGCCGCAGTGGATCTTTCTGTAAGGTCAATAAACCCAACACCAAAAAACACCAATAAAACCAACTAGTTTTATGCATGTCAGTTACTAGGCAGATTTTGCTTTAGCTTTCTTGAAGAATTGTACTTTCGGATGTCACAAACAATACTGGAAACCATTCTAACATGCAATCTTTCTTTTCCATTTTTCACATGCATGGGTGTGTGGAGTACATGGATGTGTTTATGTCTGTATGTGTGTGGGCACACATATAGATGTGGGCCCGTGCATGTGCACATATGCAATTTGAAGGCTGATACTGGCAATCATTCTCATTCACTCTTGCACTTGGTTCTTTTGTGTCTCCAGTGAAGCCCAGAGCTTGCTGATAGCATTTGTCTGACTAGACAACTTACTTTGGGGATTCTTGCCCTCCTCATATTCAGTGACTGGAATACAGCTGAGATCTGGAGACTCCAACTCTGGTCCTTTGGTGTGTGTCACAAGGACTTTAACTGCTAAGTCATCTTGCCAGTCTTCTAATAAGTTGAACCTAAAAGTGGAATCTGACTGTATCCCGGAATCCATAGTACTTCCCAGAACAAAACCTTGCCTTCTCTTCTACCAGCTTTCTTTGAAAAATAAAACACACCTTTTCTTTTTTCTCCTACATTTTATTTTTTTTTAATCAAATGAGCTCAATAGGTTCCCCGGTCCTTTTCCTCCCCTCCTCTCCCTCTTCATCTCTATCTCCCTCCTTTCCCCCTTCCTTTCACTCTCTTCCTTCCCTCCCTCTCTGCTGGTGCTTCCCCCTTCTTCCCTCCCATCCCCTGGAAAATCTATTTATGTGGGCACCAAACCTTCCTTTGAATCCTCCACCTTAGTGATGGTTCAGGACTCAGTGGCATAGCTCGGAGCCCGTTCTTAGGCTCCCTGTTAACATGGGAACTCTATTATGACTGTTTAATCAATTGCTTCTAAGGATCCTACTGCCTGGACACTTCTCCCCTGTGACCCATGCTAGACTTTGGAGGTTTGTTGATGTGTCAGCCTTTCAGTTCTTTCCTTTCCTTTCAACTTTATAAGAAAATAAGTTGCCCCTGCAAAATGGTAGCAGTTGCTAGGAGGCAGTGACACCCATTTTTAACCTCAGCACTGTTTGCACCTGGTCTAATGGAGATAAAGATTTTGCTTTTATAGAATAGGAACACTTCTGAACATTGTAACAGTCCCTCACAGGCAGGTCAATTCAGAAAAAAAGATGACCGAAGAAACATTTCCTTTTTTTGCATTACTTCCTGTCTGTTGACTTTTGTCTTATTTTATGCACATCCTGACTGAACCCAGGTTGGTACGCGAAAGGAGTTTTATAATGAAGCACACCAGTAAGCTCTGCCAATTCTGCAATGCGGGAGATTGTTGATTTCTTCCTCGCATTAATTTCTATGGGTGCCTGAATAGCTCTTGCAGCATATCGTTTCTCGTTACTTTAGCTTATGGAAATGAAACACTATTTTTCAGTCTGTAGAACCAACTTTAAAACACATAGATTTTTTCCATCATTTTTTCATGGTGAGATTCTGGACAAGGAAACCTCTCTGATGATTGACGACTTATTTTCAGGGGCTCAGATGTCACTCTTCCCTTAAACACATCCTGGAGATATTCCCTACCTGTCTTTAAGTGAGGCACACTCAGATTTCCATTCAAAAGTTATTTGTGATCCTCTACCAAGTTTTGGGGATATACTGGGTAATGACACTATGCTCTGAGAGGGACATGCATGGAGAGTTGATACAATGAGAATTCCTCCTGTCTTTCTCTCCTCCGACCTTCATAGCTTTACTGTGGCTGATACTCCATTTTAGCATCTCCCTTTGTCCTTGACCCAATTTTGTTCTAATTTCCATCTCATGAACCTTTTTTTTTTTTTTTTACATTATTCTCTTGCACTTTTACATCTGCTTTGGACTGGTCCTCTCTTTCTTCTTCTTGGGAAACTCTAATTCCTTCCCTGGAAAAACATCTAATCTTCACACAATGTAGAATGTGGTTTTCTTTTCTTCTTCTATAAAACACTCCTGACGTTGCCCACACGAAGCTCCTCCCACCTCCAGGACTCTTGAACCATGCGGGAAACAATGTGTGAAGTCCATCAGTGTAGTGTGCCACTGCTCTGAGCCTTGCTGTGTGTCTAGTGGGAGGGGACGCCGACTTGCCCTCTGATGATGTAGAGGTAGTATTATTGCTCAAAGGCAAGTCTTTCACTTCCCACCCGGAGAGAGTTGTGTGGAGGGTGGAGGCTAATTCCCAGAAAGCCAGCCAGTCTAGCAGAAGCAGTGAACTGTGGGTTTAGTGAAAGACCCTACCTCAAAGATTAAAGAGAGTGTCCAAGAAGACACCCAGCTTTGACCTCTGGCTGCTACAGGTGAGTGCACTTGCACACACGTGTATGTATGCACATGTACACATAAACATGAACAAAGTAAACAGTCTTGGTTTACTAGGTAAGAGTTGCTGATGAGAATAGAAAATGAACCTGCCTCATTGACACCTCAACAGAACCTATACTCTGCATATCTGTGCACATACTGTACATGTACTGGGCAATAAACAAGCATTTGCAGAATTGATAACTCTTCCAAGAAGAAGGGTACCACACTGTGGTTTAGCTTCATGCTTTGTTTGCAGATGGACTCATGCGTTAAGTTACACTGGCATCACCACCCAACACAATGCCAGGAGGACTTCATCAGAAACAGCATCATTGATTTCTAAAGCAAAGCAGGTTTTGAAAGATCATTTCAGCTCAATTCTTATTTAATGCGAGGAGGAAAAGAATGAGAGGTGTTCAATGGTTCCATTTACTTTCTAAAAATAAACCCTTGAGCACTTCTTATTCTTCTCTCAAAGAGTGCAGAAGCATCTGGTTTTGAAGCATCATAATCTCCCTTATCGGATCTCGGGCTTCAGCTGTGGATATCCTGAGAGGAAGGTTTCAGGAATAGTAGAAGTGCAGCCTTCTCGCCCCGTGGTCCCCTGAGGTTTCCATGTGGAGGGAAATCTGTGCAATGGCTGTCCTTCAGAGCTATGTCAATGAAATAATTATTGATGCCCCAAATATGGTGTTGGTCAGATTTGCTGCTGCTTTTGGGCCATTGGGTTAAACGTGAACATCCAGGTCTGATGCTTTAATGTTTGCTGTGCTCAGGATTTACTAATCAATGCGTGAAATAATATAGAGAAAGAGCCAGTACAAACCACTTATTTTAGCATGAAAATAGTCCACTTAACTTTAGCTATATTAAACTAAGCTAAATTACAAAATTACATATGAATTATTTGATAAAATTAGATGAGGTGAATACACCTAGTGTGAAATGGTATATGTAGTATCTTTTTCTTAAGCTCATATTATTAATTTATATAAAACTAGAGACTATATTAACAATCAATTACAAATTAGTAAGTGTGGAAATATATTCTCATGTTTATGTTCAAATTGATTTTTTTCTGCAGTCTTGTGGCTCAAACTGAATTTAGAAATGCAAAAATGATACACTTTTTTTGGTTGGAATTGACAGATATAAAGTGACAATACCACTGGCTTCTTGCTACTTCTAATACCTTAAATAGCTCAGCCAATGTTATTTACATAAATTCTTCCATTTCAAAATTCATTTAGAGGGCCGAGGATTTCCAGATCCCACAGAAAATTGCCAGGCAGAAATGGCAGTGACCTGCACTTCCAGCCCTGGAAGGTGGTGTCTGGGAAATCCCTGAGCAAAGCAATGATTCCCCATTCCCCCGTAGGTCTCCATTCCAGTCTACACACACACACACACACACACACACACACACACACACACACACACACACACTTGCACACACAAAAATAAAAATAAAACTCATTTAGAGTAGAAAATCATAGGACCTGAAACCAAAATTTTAAGTATTGGATTCTTATCCAAAAGAAAAGAAATGGCAATAGACTTAAGGATCCTAATTGTTTTTTTTTTTTTGTGTTAGATTGTAGAATAGATGGACAGAGTCCCTAGAACATGCTGACAGATCTCTGGAAATTCCGCATGATCAGATGGCATGGACAGAAAAGGCTAGTGTTAGAGGAAGAGACTCACCTGGCTACTTGGCACTCTATGATTTTGGAAGGAGCTGAGGCTTGGTTGCTAAAGTTGCCCAAGACTCAGCTATTTGTTCTCAGTCATGGTGTAAACCTCAAAAGAAAGGACTTAAGTGCAAGGCACCTCCAGGCCTGGACCCCATTGAGCACTAGGATGCCCATGTTTTGATATGTTGCAATGAGTTTATGGCTAAGTGCTATTTTAAATAGCAGTACATTTATAAGAACTCGCTTGCTCAAGGCATAAAATAATTTGGAAATCAGGTACAGAGGAGAAAATGCTTCTCTCATCATAATTGCCAATTGACACATTCTACAAAGATGCAGTTTGAGCTCTTCCCATTGTGCTTTCAGAAATGGATACAAATGAACACAAGGAGGAAGTGATTATTAATATCATGCCACCATACTGCAAAGTGTGCTGACCCTCTTGAAATTTTAGGATCCACCCTACTAATCTGCATTGCATTAGTTTGGACAGCTGAGGGAGGATCACTGTTTCTAGCACATTCTTCTCACCCAGCTCATTTCACAGTTCAGTGTTTACTTTTTTAAAGTTTTATCACAGCAGTTTTTCATTGATGGAGTAAATAGACATTAAGAAGCAAACCATTTGTCTGGGGAGATAACTTAATGGTTGGAGCTCTTGTTACACAGGCAGAAGGATCAGAGTTTGGAGCTCCAGATCCACATTAAATATTGGGTGGGTTTGACCTCCTAACTGTAATTCCAGTTTCTGATAACAGAACTTGCTGTTGGATCATATTGACCAACCAGACTAGCCCTGTGGGTGAGCTCTGGATTTAATTAGGAATCCAGCTGTAAAAGGATAAAGTGGAAGAGCAATTGAGAATGATTTCTAATATCAAGCTTGAAGCGCCCCCAGAAGCACGCATACTCACGAATAGCGTACACGCACACACACACACATACACACACACACACACACACACACACACTTGCATCTATCATCATACAAATATGCATGCATGCATGCATGAATGCACATCACATTCATGAAGATGGAAAAAAAGAAGCAAACTGTGACATTTACATGCATATCCAGTATGTATTGATCAGTTCAAGATATGTAGAATGCCCCTAATCCATAGCATTTATCATACCTTTGTGATAAGGGCATTCAAAATCCCTCTTCTAAGGTTGGAGAGATGGCTCAGAGGTTAAGACTCTGACTCCTAAGCAGAAGGTTCTGAGTTAGGATCCCAGGTCCCACCTAAAAATGCCAGGTAGAAATGGCAACTGCCTGAACTTCTGGCTCTGGTAGGTGGAGCACTGGGAAATCCCACAGGGAAGCAAAAAGGAAGTAGAAGTAACCCAGGATGATTCCTGAAGTCACCCTTGGTTCTCCATAGGGACACACAGTGCCTCTCACACACATACGCACACACACGCGCACACACACACACACACACACACACACACACACACAAATAAATGAAATATTTAAAAAAATCCTCTTCTAGCTATTTCAAAATATAACAATAGGCAAATAGAATGTATTTTTATGTGCCTATGATTTTGTGTCCATTAACCAGTCTGTTTCCCACCTCCTCCTTTTGCCTTCCCTATCCAGTTTTAGAGACTACTTTTTAAACTAAGCTGTCATTGATCCTCTGAAATTGCTTTCTATTGTTGTCTTTAAGAGCACAGATTTCAAAACACTGGGGTGTATGGAAAATCTTGACAGTGTTTGAGTCAGCCCTCCTGTTTGCATGAGCCAACAGTGAAGGCAAGAGCTGGGACAGAAGCTCAGTGGTGGAAAACACCCACAGGACGCGGCGGGGCTCAATCCCACCACTGCACAACACAAGGAATAAAACTGAGAAACATTAGTAGCAGTGCTGCCTAGTTTTTGAGACATCAGAATGCAGACAGTAGAAAATAATCACGTCAATAAAAAAAATCTTTTCTGGGAAACAGGAACAATTGCTGGAGGTTAGGGCATACTACTTCCTTGCTATAGTGGGCTTAGTTTTCTGAGATGTCCACCTGGGACAGGGGCCTGCCAGCATCCTCCTTATTCCTCCAAAAATAGGATTGATAGAAAAGAAGCCTTGTAGATTTCAGCAGAGAAAAGAAAGGTAGGATTTAAGTTTCTAATTTCTTCAGAATAACAAAAGCAACAACGACAAAAAATTCCAACAGTAACAAAGAGTCCGTTTTCCTTTTCCAGTCCATCTGAGGCTTAAAGTTTATCCCAAGCACCCAAGCAGAACGATTTTCTTCTCAGAAAACCAGCTCAGCCTCTAAAACGGGTCAGTGTTCTGCGAGCACTGACTTGCCTCTCCCAGATTTGATCTTTGCAGTACAGGTGCCAAGTGGAGGGTCTTTTTGAGCTGGGCTCGCCTTCTGACAGAAACTTGGCAGTTGTTCCAATTGGCTGCTCGGTGGAACCTGAGACCAGCAAGCTATTTACAAGGCCTGGGTTACTGGGGTCAAACAGCTCCTTCACACAGGTGCACGGGTGCACAGGTGCATGGACAGAGGATGGGATCGGAGCTGAAGTAATTGGTCCCCTTAAGAAAGTCCTGGAGAAAGTTTCTTTGGAATTCCACAATTGCCTGTTAAAATCTGTTCTGTCTGGGGCAGCTACAATATTAGTGCTTCTTGGACTGCCTTTGGAATGAGATGCAGGCTTCGCATTGATCTTTCTTAAATAACAGAGACCTACTTCTTCGGTGAGGCAGTTTGGGTTATTTTTTTCTCCTATAAAACGATAACAGGAAGTTGATATTTTTCAATAACTTTCTCTTACAGTCTGTCTTCATGCCTCAAAAATACAAAACATATTTTATGATGAAGTTTTTCAAATGCACATATATTTAAGAAACCATGGATATCTAATTCAGTGTTATTAGCTATTCAGGAGGAATCTCTGAAATAGATTCTGATTTTACTTTTATAAATCAATGTTCAAGTGAGCCTTATACATCCATTTTAAATTGACAATTCAATATATCAATCTTGTAATTATTTGGTAAAACCATTACATACCAGATTAATCAATCAACCCCAAATCATATCATTCTATTGTCTAGCCAACTTATGGAAAAACATAAGCAAGCACTTGTAAAACCACTAGATGGCACACATTGACTGCTGTTAGGGCTGAAGGGACTTCTAAAGTTTTGTCAGGGTTGAGGGAAGGCAAGTATCCATTAGTGGATGATATATGTATATGTATATTTTTTTTACCATTTTAACACACTGACAAAGCTCAGTTGCATCTCTTCCTTTCTACTTGAAATCAAGTCAATATCTTTTTATTACAATCTTTATTAAAGGAGCCATCCTGGGGGGAGTTGAAAAATCATCTTTAAATAATGGGAATTTCATCTACTTAAAACACGCAGGAGAAAAAACTGTTCAGAATGTTCTATGTAGTTGTCTTTTATTTCATTGCCTTGATTAATTGTTATTGCTGTTCATCATATAATGAATTGTCTAAAGTTCAAAGATACGGGCTGGAAAGATGGTTCAGGGGTTAAGACTCTGCCTTCCAAAAGATACAAACTTTGAAATCCATTTATATTTTGACCACACTCAATTTTAACAAAGGCCAAGAGCTTCATCTGGTGTGAAAAATGATGTTCCAGCTTCAGGGGCACTGAAGAGCCCAAAGGTCCTTTGCTGATAAAGAGTCTTTGGTGATAAAGGACTGAGATTTGATCCTGGAGATAAATCGTGGAAAACTCCTGATCATCAGCTTGTAAGCAGATAGGAATGGAGACAGGCTCAGCCTAGTTCAACGTATATATATAAATATATATATTGTGCATAAATAACAAGATAAAATCAAGGACTCACCTGTTCTAATATGTTCTGAAGCCTCTCTATCTCACAGTCTATCACAAATTTCTTCTCTTGCCTTCTGTCAAGTTCTTCTAGAAGTTGCCTGTAGCTGACATCATTAAAATTTTCCACACATATAGCGCTGACATGCCAACCATTTTGTCCTGCTTTTTCCATAATAGCTTGAAGTATCGAATATCCTGTTCAGGAAAAGAAAGACATTCATAAAATGATCCTTTGATTTCCCAGATACTGTGTCTACACTGGTATTTTTATATTCCACAAACACACACTGAGGACTTAGGAGTTTAAGAATCTGGCTGATTATTTCAGAATTGTTTGGCTTTCTGTCTTTCTTTACTCAGAGCAACCAAATCTCCTAAGCTATTGATTGAATGAAATAGCAGCACAATGCCCATGAGAGTTGCCAAAATAGCTCAACTGGAGGGTATTCCATTGCTCTAGATACATCTCTGATGAGAGGAAACAAAAACCCCACCCCCCACCACCTGTGTTCATCAATTTCAGGAGCCCTTTCCTAATGTTACTCTCTAGACAGAACGTATTTTGAACAACGGTTGCAATTTTTCCCCAGAGCAAAGTAGGGACTTGTGTTTGGCTCAAATATGAAAGAGAAGATGTAAAGACACAGCACAGTACCATTTACTGAGGACACCTTATGGTCAGAATTTGATTTGGTGATATAGACAGATAAAGTTTGAGATGTTGCCAATATGTTGGCAGCAGAAGGACATGGTTTAGGACTGAGTGGGCAAAGGCGAAGCCCCTGAAACACTCATTCATGATCTGCAGAGTTAGACACTCAAATCAATGCAACTGCAGTTTTGAGAATGCAATGATCGCTGTGCTCAAGAAAATGTGTTAGTTCAAGGGGGTCTAGATACCACAGAGAGAAACCACTAGAGTAGGATCTTGAAGGTAGACAGAGATCATAGGAGCATGGTGGAAGTAAGGGAGTTTGTAAGTTGCAGATAGCCTTTTGTGGAAAAAGGGTATTGTCTATACCTTGCTCTTGACCCTGCCAGTGGGATGGGGTTGGGGGAGGGGTCATCCTGTCCAAGTGCTTATGGACTGGTAAGAGTTGTGATTATGTAGCACAACATAAACAGTGTATCACTTTATCAATATTGTCTTGATATCTGCTTTCTCAGCTTTCAGTTTTGAGTGGTGATGTAAGAGAATACAAGGAAGTAGACTCTTTGGATCTCTTAAAAAATTCTTTAAACAAGGCTTGGTTGGGAGTCTAGAGCCTGTTAGACAGTCAGATATTTTCACTTTACAACCTAGCATAAATGAAATGTTCCAGTCTCTTTAAGAAAATCTAACCCTTATCTGAGCTCATTCTATAGAAGTCACCCACTGTGTCTTCCTCCAAAGCTTTTGGAGCTAGAATGAGAGTTGGGTAGATTTAAAGTGAAGATTTTAAATGAATATACAGTGATTGCAAGATAAGAGTATATTTATTTCATGTTGTGATTGGTAGTCAGAATTCCAAATGCTATGATGCTCAGGTAACACCAACAGATGGAAGAGATGATGAGATCATATTTGAAATATAAATTACCTGATATCTTGCCAAATGTAATGCTGTGGCAATCAGGGTTTATTTTTGTCTAAATGAAATAAAATTCTCCAAAGAGGAAGAAAGAGAGAGGGCATGTTAATTACAGTATAACTGTTCTGGTATATGTATTGCTCCATTTCATTTTCATACCTGTAATTATGGTTTCAAATCTTAACCTAGACTCTCCCCACCTACCACCAGCCTGGAAAAAACAGGATTCCCTCTTATTTCCTATTTAATGAATGTGTGTTGTAATGGCTGTAAAATTTCCCTTCCTTCCTTCCTTCCTTCCTTCCTTCCTTCCTTCCTTCCTTCCTTCCTTCCTTCCTTCCTTCCTTCCTTCCTTCCTTCCTTCCTTCCTTTTCTCCTCCCTCCTTTCTTCCTTCCTTCCTTCCCTCCATGTGATGTATATGTGTTTATGCATACATATGCATCTTTCTCTATCACGCCCATCTTCCTTGTTTGCCAGTGTCTCTCAGTGAACTCAGCATTTCATTTGCACTGGCCAGTTGTCCCCAGGGTTCCTCTGCTCTCTGCATGCCACACAGCAGGGCTGCAGGCATGAGCTTTCACATTGGTTCAGGGCATGTCAACTCAGGTCCTCATGCTTGTGTGGCAAGATACTTCACCCACTAAACTATCTTTCCTAGCCCTGTAGAGTTTTCTTAGCATAAGCATTCACATCTCATTTATTGTTTCTAGGATTTGCTTTCTGTTTCTAGGTCGGTAACCGAGGCAATGTTCGTTTTATTCTTTTTTTTTGGCAACTATGAATGTATTCTTTGAATTGAAAGGAGCATAAATATGTCAACTGAGTTCTTATTGTTCCTTTTGTCTTTTATTTACCAGCATGCCAGAATCATTCTAAGACTTCCTGTTTGCTTGGTCCAGTGGTGTAAAATGATAAAGATGGACCCCACACATCGAAATTCTCTTGCTGCTTCCTGGGATCAGTTTACAGCTTGGCTTGGACTCCTCGACTTTGCAGCTAGTTTTTGGCATTATGTGACCATCAGGCTTTATGTCAGCACGACATGTCCTGGTTGCTACTCTCCTGCTGGTATGGCTTTTACAGGATGGAGAAGAGCACACTTGTGATGAAATTTATGTATTTCCCCACTTACATCACCTTACTGGATGATTATGCTATATAAAAAATCAGACCTGAACACAGCATTTTACCATCAGATTGTTCTGATTTACAAATGATTCTAGAATTGCAGCAAGAGAGAACCTTAGGACACATTTTGCTAAATGTCAAAGTTGGCTACCTAAAAAGGCCATTCATCATAGTCAGGAATAAATGGCATCTTTTCAATGTGGTGGGAAGGACACTCAGTTACAGTTAGTGTCTGTCTGGAAACTTAGATTCTTTCATAAGCTATTTCATTTTAATATACTCTCTCATTGTTTTTTGTCCTTGGATGTGTGCATCATTTTTTGTTCAACAAGATGGCTTGGACTATACAATAGTGATGACGAAAATGCCACATTTGTGTCTATAGTGATAGCACTTATTTGTTATATAAACTAGAATATTGCACACCAGGCCATGCTACTTCTACATCTGATTGTGATTTATACTGTCTTCTTATTAGACTATAATACACCATTGTTAGTCAAAAGCAAAGGCTCCTGCTTTAGGCAACAATCACACACCTAACAAGAAATTCACTGTTGTGAATAATACTTTGTATGTCACTTTTACATGAAAAGTTGTCCAAGACTTTAATTGTATATCCTGGTTTGAAAGCCCACCACATTCAGGATTTTTGTAAGATATCTCAAGATAAGCAAAGGCACAAATTGCTTTTTTTTTAATAATAAATGTACTATCTAGCAAAACTTATAGTTAGGTAATGCCATTATGTAAAACACAGTGTTATATAAATGACTTCAAAGGAATGGAAATATTCTTCAGTATAATAGGGAATGAGCGTCACAGAGACAATTGTATTATTGGGTTTTAGTTAACAACCAAATCATTTTTTATAGTTATTCCAGAACACCATCAAAGAGCAGAAAGCACTTTAAGCCATGCCATTGTATCATGTAATTATATCAGTGATTCTAAATAGAATGATAGCACAGAAAACAGCCACAAACCACTTCACCCTCACACATGAATATTTCTGGTATCATCCATGGATAATGACCTAGTTTGCATCAGAATGTTACTATTCATTGGGAAAAATTGAAAAGCTGTGCTTATTTGATTTTTTTCTCTCCTCTCCTCTCCTCTCCTCTCCTCTCCTCTCCTCTCCTCTCCTCTCCTCTCCTCTCCTCTCCTCTCCTCTCCTCTCCTCTCCTCTCCTCTCCTCTCCTCTCCTCTCCTCTCCTCTCCTCTCCTCTCCTCTCCTCTCCTCTCCTCTCTCCCTCCTCCCTCCCTCCTTCTCTCCCTCCCTCTTTCCCTTCCTCCCTCTTTCTCTTCCTCCTTCCTTCCCTCCCTTCCTTTTTCCCCTCTTCCTTCCTGCCTGCCTGCCTGCCACGATCTTAGTGCTTCATGCTTTCTGCTCTCCAGCAGTATGTACTGTCATTCAGCTATGTTAGAAAGCATAGTGCACTCCTACCTCAGTGCCTTCACACATGCAGCTACTCTCTTTAAAAGACTGTCTCCATCTCCATTGCCTTCCGCTCATCTAAACCATGCCATCTCTCACACGGACTGAATTGCTTCCCACTGAAATAAGTGTTCTCAGATTTCTGTATATGTCATCCAAGGAGATTTTTTTAAATGACAGTTTCTAATTATATATTCAAATGATGAACAGATCAGAATCTTTCCTCATTAGATTGTAGGTTTGGTGAAGTTTGGAACTATTCTTGTGCTTAGAAGCTAACCATGTAGATTCTCAGTCATTTGAAGCATGAAAAAAATCAGTGGATATTACATAGAGGTGAGTAAGGACATCAAGAGGCTCAGAGGAAAGGTGAAGACAGGAGGTCCCATCCAGTGGCTTCAGATGCTTTGTTTGACCTTGTGCAGCAGGAACAAGAGGAGACATGGATGGAGAATTGGCATGACTGGCAGAGTGTGTCTAAGGCTGGGGAGTGAATAGGCCAAGGACGAGTCTGATGGACTTCTCATTGCTTTAAGGGATTCAGTTTTCACTCCTTAAGGAATCTAAGAGAGCGAGAAACAGAATGCGTCTAAAGGGATAGGGTAGTTGAAGCTTGAAAATACAACGAGGGCAGATAAAAGGAACAGAAAGTCTCTTGGGACACCTTTCCTCAGGAACAGAGAAGGGAGGTCACGAAAGATGGAGTTGGGGCCATACAAAGCCAGGTTAAGGTTCAGAATAAATCAACATGGTAGCTGATGATATGAAGAGATGAAAGGAGGTCTTGCATGTGCCCACCCTGTGATCATTTAACAGTTGCTTTATATGCAGAGTCTGTAGGTCATTTTGAATTCCTGACCCATCTGTTATTTTATTTACATTCAGGCTTTGGCTGACTTAGGATGAAAACAAGATTTTCATTTGTTGACTTCATCACTCAAAGCATATGATGACACCTGATACAGGCTGGGAAAAAATTTTCTCTTTCCTGTTATAGGTATCTGCTACTGTAGAGACCGTTCCCATAGTTGTGAATACTCTCTATGAATATAGCAGATCAGTTTTCAACTTTGTCTCTTATTTTTAAGCTCTTGAGCTCTATGCAATTTTTTATATTTTTTAATTTATTTTATTTTATTTTTTCTAGTTTTACAAGCATATTGAGTACTCATCCCTGCTTCTCTCCATCCGCTCTCCCATTCATCCTTCTTCACCTCCCATCTTAATCCATCCCACTCCCTCCCATCCTCACAGTTATCTGCCTTCATGGACTACAGGGCTTCCTCTGGCCTGTATACTCTTTTCTTTTCTTTTTTTAAAATATTTCTACTTTTACAAGCATATTTAGTACTTATCTCTACTTCCCTTCATTGTCGCTCCCTCCCATCCCTCCATCAATTCCACCTTCCTGCCTGTATGCTTCTATGAATCCCAGGGTTACCCTTGACCCATCTATTCCTGTGGAGGTTCAGGGCTCTGAGGCACACCAGGTTGCCTCTCCTTGGGCAACCCCACTGATAGGGGCATTTCCCTCCACTCATCGAGCTTCAGTCCCCAAGGTTTCCATTGTATATCTTATCTTTCTTGGAGTGCTATATATTTTTATCAACAATTTTCTCAAAATAAAGCAATCTGCTTTTATTGAGACTTTCTTGGAAGACTGATTTCCTAGTCAACATTGGTATCCAATATTGTCTGTGTAGTCATTATTTTGATCATAGTTTTTTATTTACTTTATAGCTTATTTTATAAAATTCCCCATTATGTTTCTCTTCTATTTTACGCCACACTATAAAAAATTCTAGCCGAACATGCATAAAATGTATTCAATTGGCAAGAAGAGCAAAGTATGCATTTGCGAAGAATTCTTCACATTATGTGCAGCACTTCAAGTACGTAAACATGATTCTGAACATCAGACATGGTCAATGTGCCAATACTTTGAGAAGCAAAGTGTTAGAAAAACACATCACTTCACAGGGACTTCACAGTGGGGGGAGACCCTCTGAGCTATGATGCAGTCCACAGAGAATGAAGGGGTGCCAGATGAGTCCCTACTAGATCAGTAACAGATGGCAGCTAATAGACAAGTTTGTAGGCGTTCACAAACTATGATAGGTTTTGTGAGCATTTTCAAGACAATCAGGGCTCATGACAGCACTGGGAAGCAGGTATTGTCTCCACTCTATGGCTCAAGATATGTCTATAAACTCTATTGAATCATACCACTGCACTCCGTTGTCTGGCAGAGCTGAGAATTGAACTCAGATCTTCTATTCTCAAGTCCAGAGATTTTTCACACTTTAGCAAGGAAGTGAGAGATAGTGTGGTAGAGTCTGTTAACTAACCATCTCTTCTCTCTTTCTCTCTCTTTCTCTCACCCACCTCATACCTTAGGATATTTTACAAGTGCTATTTTTATTTTTTAAACATTTATTATTATTATTTCCGCTCATACAAACTTAGTAGGTACACCGGTTCCCTCCCTCCCTCCTCCTCCCCCAAGCCCCTTGCTCCCCCTCCCCTCACCCTTCCTTCCCAATCCCCCAGTGCCTCCCCCCATCCCCGGAGAATCCTTTAATGAACATGCCAGTCTCTCCTCTGGGCCCTCCTCTCCGATGAGATACAAGGACCCAGGGGCATTTCTCTGAATCCTTTCCTGTGTTCCCCTTAAGCATAGGAACACTACTGTGGCTGTCAATCCCTTGCCTCCAAGGATCTTGGTGCCTTTAGCTAATGCTAGACTTCGTGGGGTCAATAGTGTGTTGGACATTGTGCAGGGCATGCAAAGTCCAATTATATTGCTTCGGCCCTAACTTGTGTGGAGTATCTTGTATATCATTGCTCCTCCAATCCTTGTGCTCTTACAATCTTACCACCCCCTCTTCTGCAAATTTCCCTGAGCTTCAGGATGGGGAGAGATTAGGCTGGCCTAGTTCTAGGTGGTTGATATAGAGTCTCTGAAGTTCTGGATTGTGGTTTGTTGATTTTCTTTTGCAAGTTTTGCTGCTTCTGCAATGCCCTTTACTCCATCCTGATGGGCATGGTATGTCACCCCCTGACCAGAGATAAAATGCTGTTAAACTAGAGTCTTGTTATAAGAGCACAATCAAAGGTAGATGTAATAAAAGTAGGAAACCACAGTGAGGGAGGGGCCAATCATCCATTTGCAAAATGGTTATACAAGTGCTACTTTTAAAACAGAAAAAGGAATCTGAGTATTTATCCTGATGCTTCCCTTTGGGCTCAGGTCCAAGCCTCAGTCTGGATTCTTTTCATAGCCTCTTGGTGGCTTTTCCAGACCCACCTTTGCTCCCTTGCCCTTCTGGGTAGCCAGGCTGTTTGAATGGACCTTCACAGGCAAATCAGTTCATGCACCTCACAGGTCAAATCTCTCCCATGGCTTAAGTCAGGCTTTGCATGAATGCTCATCTTTGGGTCCCTTACTGTCAAGCATTGCCTGCCAACTGTCATGCTTGCCCATCTGGCCACCTCAGGCTTAGTCTTGGAAGGTCACCTGCAAGATGCAGCACTGTCCTGCCATTTCCTTAATGTTCTTTGAAAATATGACTGCCATTTTGGTGAGGTCCTCCTAGATTACCTGATCTAAAATCAGCCCTTCTCCTCAATCTCATCCTGAGATTGTCTATGCCTATCTCTGTGTGATACTGCCCATGGCATTCACCCCATGGGACATACTCTACATTTTCCTCCTCTTGCCTATTGTCTACTTGCTCCAGTACAGTAAGATCAAGGCCCTTCTTCTTTCTGCCTGGAAGAACTTCTAACATCCTGAGGGTACTCAATAAACACTTGAAACAATTAAATACCAAAGGTTTAGAAATCAGTTCATGACAGTGAAGAAAGCATCAGAGTATGTGGATTTTGGGTAAGGCATAGATTCATGAATCTGGTTGGAAAATGTTATAGGTAGAGATTATGAAGTGGAAAGAGAAGAAAGGGAATCTTAAGAGATGACTAAAATTAGCATAGATGTGATTCCAGGATGCCTCTCATCTTGACTCTTTTTGAAAGAAACGTGAGAAGAAAGGAAGGTGCTTGTCGCTTAGTCTTCTCTAACTTATGTACTTGTTCTCCCTCTCTCTGTCATCTAGGTGGGATCTAGGTGCTCATCTAGGTGAGACATACAAAATTGCCATTTGTGTTGGTTGGTCAAAAATAGCCGAATATCAGCATCTTATTTTTCAACCTAGAGATAGTGTTTGAATTAATGCTAAATGATATTAAGAGTCAGGTAATGGAATGGTGAAGGGAAAGGAGGGAATGGGAGAGAGGTAAGCTGGGATGAATACTCAATATGCTTGTAAAAGTAGACAAAAATTAATCAACAAAGAGTCATGTAAATGACCTGCATCTACTCCACTTGCAATTTATGTATATGGTTATTGAAAAAGTTGTTAGAAGAAAAGGTGGCTGGGAATCAAATATGAAGGCACAAGTTTTATCTGAGAAGAAAACCTGAAGGGATTAACCCTCTGGCTTCCAGTGCAGACCAGAGTCTCATCCCTCTCTTAAGGCCTGGGATAGACATAGGTCAACAAAAGGGGAGAGAGGAAGATGTTGGGATAGGTTAATGTTTCCTTTATCCAGCCTGCTGGAGGTGCATCTATGAAGGTCTATGAACTTATTGGGAGGCAAGGGCAAGATACTGAAAGAATGCTGGGTGACCAATGGAAATGTGTGGTGACTTGCCTTATTATCTGGAAGATGGTGTCACCTAGGGAGTTGCTAGGGATTTATCTCTGGTAGTAATAAGGAGGCTGTTACAAACCACCCATAAAGAGAGATAGAGAGGGAGGCCAACTCAGCAGGAAGGGCAAATCTTTGAAAGAGTTGATAAGGCCTGAAGAACAGAGTGTGAGAAAAGCATATGCTTCTGAAATCAGTATCTATTGCATGGTGTGGCTAGGGCTAACAGTCAACCACTGGAAACCTGGCAGAACACGCCATGAGTTTAGACACCTTCAGCTCTCTGTGCCCCAGCCTGAAGCTACCATTGTTATCCCTGCATATTAGTCTGAAGTGTGCATCACTGATATCTATAATAACCATCTTGAGTTATTAAATAAAGGTGAAACACATTGCAAAGAAGTCAGAATTAAAGTAAATTTCACTTCTGCTTTAGGAGTCCAATTCTAAGCTATTAAAAACAACTACTTTTGGGCCATAACAACCAAAATTGAGTTGAAGTGAGTTGAGTCTGAGATGCTAGCTCGAGCTAGCCTCTGTGGTTGAACAAGAGAGCCTGTGCTTTACATGGAATTCTGTTTCTTAAAGGAACAATTAATTTATTCTCTCTTATGTTGAAATTTCAATCCAAAAGATCTCATTAATTAATCATGAAAGCAATCAGGAGCCACAAAACACAGAAGTGTTACACAACATCTTAAACATCAGTTTGCTATATTCACATGCCAAGCTGTGTACTGTAAATAATATTAATTTGTATTTGGCTTTTACACAGAAAACCGAAACCATTCATTTTGGCGGATTTGAAAGTGATATTTTAGAGTCTTGCTTTAGTCTTCTCTGGAGCAGGAGTAGCAGTACGTAATTTTCTTGTGAAAGGATTTGCATACAATTACAGGGACAATTTTTGTTCCTAGTAGGGGACAGACCTGGGATGAAGTAAGCATTTGCCACATGATTAGCCTAATTTCTCATCCCACTGAGGCTTGCTCAATACTGAAAGGTAATTGTCAACTGTCAGTGACTGAGGGTGAATGTGTGTGATTGCTCACTGTTAAGTTTCTTTAGTGAGGAAATGGCTTTGAGGCGACCATCTAAATGCAGAGTGATTTCCAGAACAGCATGTCAGGTGATAAATGATGGGTTCCCTGTTCCACTCGGGTACCTTCAGTTATGAAAGTTTGGGCTCCTCCCATCAACTCCGTGGTTCTGATGCAGGTGAAGTGACATTCTGTGCAGGAGAGTTGATGAATGTAGGGCTTAATCAGACATGGCGCTTTTTCTTCTTCTGCAGCTGTCAATAAAATTTGGCTTCTTCCCTATGATAGAGTGAATGCTGAATGTCGTTGCCTGTTTGAGAGAAGGACTTTGTGTACTCCTCATAAGATGTTGGGAATCCATCCTTGTAACTTTGGGAGAGGTATAACTCGTGTGTGTGTGTGAGTGCGTGTGTGTGTGTGTGTGTGTGTGTGTGTGTGTGTGTGTGTGTGTGTATGTTTTTAGGAGTTTAATTGCTTACAGGAACATGGACAAATGGCTATACCATAACAAAGGGATCTCAAGAAGATGGGGAAGGGGAAAAATAAAGAAAAAGCATTGGAGTATCCGTGACATGAAGATTCAAAGGGGGGTGTTATGTGGAGAGATGCAGGATGCTGGCAAAATGTGTGCAGGGAAATGAAAAAAAGGGTTAAGAATGAAAGCCAAGTACATTGACCATGGTGCATGAAAATGCCATAGCATGTCATACTTTAACGTAAACCACAAATTGCAAAAGTAGTGACTATCTCAACAGCCATCTTTCAAGGAGAAAAGAGAAAATGGTGCCTTATCCTTGATTGCAACTTTGGTTCTTAGATGTTTATTCAGTTGCTTTGCTCAGCAGACAAAGGGATCCTTCAGACTCCTGCCTCTTCCCGCCCTCAGCCTAAGCCAACCCTGACATTTCTTCCTCTGTGTTACATAGGGGTATTTCTCAGGCAAGCTGTGAGAGGCCTGTTCCCTGTTTCTTCTCTCGCAGCAGGTTTGCTGAGGGCTGTCTATATGCCGCAACCCTGATCCAGAGGCCAGGGATGGAGAAAGAGCCAAGCAGAAAGAGGTGCCGCCTTCCTCAAGCTTCCACTCTAGTGGCCAAGGCAAAGGCAAGTAAACAGGCCAATGTTTTGTGAAATAAGGATAAAGGAGGTGCATGCTAAGAAGAAAGATAAGCCACAGAAGGCATGGAAAAGACTGGAAGGAATGTTGAGATGGAAACTTACTTTCCCAATCCGATCTCTCAAGGCCACTTTTAGGTATGCATTATGTAGCTCCCACTAAAGATCGTACCTCCCACCCCAAGGCTCAGGAACGTTAGGGAAGAGGGATCAGTAAGATTGTAAGAGCCTAAAGAAGGTCAGGAGACAGTATCTTCTGGACTGTAACATCCAGGAATGTGGCTTATTACCATTTCACCATTGAAAGGGAAAGAGACCCTTGCCTCCCTCAGAAAGTGTTGACTGAGGGATTGGGGAAGGAAGGAAGGATGCTTTTCTCAGTGGTACATCCACTGATGGCTTATAATCCATGCTCCAGCAAGTGCTTAGGCACATGGAATCCAGATGTAACTCAGCAAACCCCACATACGAGAAGACAGGAATAGAGGAGGGAGACCTGTGGGGAAGAAGGGTTATAATAGGAAGAGAAAGAGGCATAGGATTGAGGATTAAGATGCAAAAACACACAAATTCCCTGCACTCATGTATGAAAATCTAAAAAATGAGAAAAAAAATTAAAAATTAAAAAATCATGTTGGGGCTTCTCAGAGCAAACTATGTTTTGTCCTACTTCAAAGGCGTGGCTCCTCCGGGGGCTGGGAGACCTTGTCTGCTTCTCTCTGCTTGCTTGCTGCCCTTCCAGGCTTTTATTGACCTCATTTGCTGCTTCAGGTCAGCTCAGAAGTCTTCTCTGACCTCTCTGTATGGAGCGGCTGTCTTTTGTCTGTACATCTCCCAATGTGTCTGCACAACACTTACTGCTTTTGCTACCTTAAAATTATGTGATTACACATAGAACTAGGACAGCCTAATCTCTCCCCATCCTGGAGCTCAGGGACATTTGCGGAAGAGGGGGCGGTAAGATTGTAAGAGCAAAAGGATGGGAGGAGCAACGATTTGCAAGATTCTCAACAATAGTTGGGGCCAAAGCAATCATAATGGAACTTTGCATGCCCTGCGCAATGTCCAGCGCACTGTTGCCCTCATAAAGTCTAGCATCTGTTAAGGGCACCGAGACCCTGGAGGCAAGGGATTGACAGCCATAGTAGTAATCTTATGATTAAGGGGAACAAGAGAAAGGGCTTATGGAAATGCCACTGGGTCCTTATATGTCATCGGAGAGGAGGACCCAGTGGAGAGTTAGGCGCACACAATAAAGGACTCTCTGGGAATTGGGGGGGAGACACTGGGGGAAGGGGAGGGGGGAGGGAGGGAACTGGTAAAAAATTTTAAAATGTATAATTAAATTTTTAATAAAAAAAAAAAAAAATTATGTGATTAAGTTGTTTCTATATTTCTGGAAGTTCACAGTGAGCCAGTTACTAAACTCCAGGATGGTACATTATGACAACTGTCATCACTAGATTATGTAACTAGATCCCATTGCATATGACATTAATTCTTATTCACCTTTGTTTCCCTAGTTTGTCCCCCCCAAAGGAAAGAACATAGCTTCATAAATGTGCAATACAACAAACTGAATACCAAGGATAAAAATCCTGCCTCTTTACCCCTTTCTTTGACAACAGAAGGGACTAACGACTATCAAAGGCTCACCTAAGCCATGGCAGATATTATATCCAGGGTTTTATGTAAATGGTGCTAGTTTTATCATCTTCCTTTTATGTAAAAGAAATGGATAGAGAAGTTGGATTCTTAGCCAAGATCACTTAGTTCTTAATTGGGAGATACTCATTCTGCCTGACATTAGAACCTCCTCTTTATTCCCTTCCATAACAAATGAAAACATAATTCTGTTCTGTTTGGGCTAATATTACTTGCCTATTAAGGACTCAGGTACTGTAAGGAGAGCTGTGGCTCTGCCTCTTCTCATGGTGGCTATACTTGGTGCTCTCATTCTATTGAGAGGTGATACCCCCAGCCTTTACCTTACCCTCCCTACCAGCCTTGGGCAAAGCCACACTGTGAAAAAACTTGGAGTGATGAATAGTTTCTTTCTTCAGAATGCTCATGGCTGCTGCCCTGTGGTCTCGTTTGGTTAACGATATCAACCCAGAAATGGCTGAGGGCCTTCACATCTCTGCAGGACACAAAACAGTAAATCTGGAATTAGGTCAACTTTAGTCAAAAGCTTTTGAATGACTACTTAGATCTATCTATATCTTGTCCAAATTCTTCCTTTCCAGAAAGAGACGTGAAACTCCACAGGATGATTTCATACTAAAGGCTTGAATCACATTGTGGAATGACTTGGTGATACACAGGCAAGTTCTTTTTTTCTTTTTTTTGGAAAGGCATTGCTATAGCAAAACCCAAATACAGTGCCTTTGCATCTAATTAGAATACATTTTCTCTTGAAACTAATGAAAAATTATAGGAATATTTGTCTATTCTTTTATAGTTGTAATAAATTTGAATCAAGTTTGAGTTATTGGGATAAAAAAGTGAGATCACACCATTTTTAAACCTTTTTTTTATGCTGACAAGTTAATAAACCAATTTCTCATTTGTTTTCTGAGTCTCCCTTTTATAGCATCTACCACTGATCTCTTGGGGGGAACTCAATGAGTTTCTAAGGTCCATTCTGAGAAAGTAATAAGACACTATCAGACCATTTGATTATCACGAATATTTTCATGTGTATTTCAAACATGGGCATTATCTTTAGGAAAGTGTCGATTTTGTAAAGCACTATGACATTTAAAATGCACACAAAAATGGTAAATGAGTAGACTTGTGTCTTAATGAATTTCAGCTTAAAAAACCACAGAACCGTAAGTTCCAGCATGGAATTCTAGGATTCCTTTTTGGTACTAATTATGACTGTGAGGTTGGGGATCTTAATACCTATGGTGAGGTGCGTGTCTGGTAGTCAGAAAGGGAAGCAAATAACATTTTTGTATGGAGGTCTATGCTGCCCTGCCCATGTAGCTCACACATGTCTATCGGGGCTGGTCCCCTGGGCCTGTGTCATTTGATCCCATTGCTTGGCTGTGAAGATGGCTTCGTACTGCTGCTGCTATCCTGTGCGGCCAGGTAGACCAGCATCTTCTTTGTCTGAACTCTCAGCCAGACACTCATTTTATTGGTGGTAAATTTATGATTGTTCAAAATCTGGAGATAAATTCATGTTTTTTCAAAATCTGTACAAGGCTGCTTACTTCTGGTTCAGAGTGTGTATTCACTGTTTTCTTAGGATTCTGGGGGTCTCTCCTCTCAGACCCTCTTCTCTTTTTCCTACCTACCCCTGCATTGATGATGGAGGCTGATATACAACATGCCCTATATCCTGGTCTTTGATTTCCAGATGAGCAGAACTACAGAAGTCAGGCACCGAAAGAGTGAAGCTGGGGTATGTTGTCTTCACAATTCTTTTCCTGTAGGTCATCATGGAGTTACTGCATCCCTTCAGTAGATACCCTGGTTTCTGCCATTTTAATACTTTCCATAATATACTCTGCAAACAGCCATAGGTACCTTTCCAGTGTCCATGTAGGTTCACCTTCTCTCTTCTTGTCAGTGTCCATAACCCATGTCTGCAATTTATTAGATCTCTTATAAAGAATTCTTGGCAGCCCACTTAGGCAAACCAATTGTTAGCAAGAAACTGAAGTGATTTTCAGTGTAAAGCTGTGTGTAGTGCTTTGAAGGAGAAATGCCCCTCACAGATGCATGCGTTTGACCACTAGGTCTCCAGTTGGTGGCGCTGTTTGGGAAGACAGAACTTGTAGGAGATAGGCGTTGCTGTTGCAAGTACATCATTAAGGGGCAGGTCTTGTGATTTAATGAGCTGGTACTATTTCCCTGTTCTCTGGCTCTGACTCCTGATTGCCAATTCAATGGAGCCAGTTAGGAAATGTTTTCTCTTAGCCGCTCACTTATTTCTCAATACCTGCCTGTTGTTGTGCCTTTTCTGGTAGGATGGCTCTCTCCTCTGGAACCCAAGCCAAAATAACAAACCCTTTCTCCCTGATGTTGCTTGGGTCACCATTTTTTTTTTATCACAGCGACTGAAGAGTAACCAATACACAATATATATTTGGTAGGAAGCATTCTGAGCAATTCTTTCTTTTTTAAATTTATCATGCCTCTGTTTTGCTTAACTACAAATTCCATGAGTTCATTCGTTATGAAGTCAAGACAGATTTACAAACTCAAAACTAGAAGTCACTATCTCCAAATAAATCACATTTAATGTGGTATGAGAGCTAGCACTATATATGCACCTCAAATTATATTAAGCATTTTGAGCATATAATCTTCATCAATTACAGTTTTTTTGAATAACACAATAGTTCATAATTTCAGAGTACAATATCGGTTGACTTTATTTTGGGATTGAGCTTTAATTATTTTGTATTCCTTTTATGCTTTAGGCAAAGGCCATGTAAAATAGATAACAAGCAGGTGTTTAGCATTTTGCTAAATGATTGGATATCATTTTTATGAAGTAGATAATACCATAAAAAACACTTTCCCCCAGTCACTGCTACAAATGATGACTTATATTCAAGACATGCCAAAATAAAAAAATGATTTATTTCATTAGATCTTATCATTTAGATTAGTTGATTTACTTTACAAATAAATCATTTTAGATTATTTTATTGATTTAGTTGATTAATTTTACAAAACATTGTCTATGAAGTATGCTCAGTAAGTTACATGGTAACTTTCCTGTTTGTACCCTTGACAGGCATATCTGATGACTGTAAGCCCTCTAATCACATATTCTATAGCAGTATGTGAAGGGAATTTCCAGTAGATCAAAGAATCAGCTTTAAAATCCATTTATTAAAGTTTTCAAATCTCAGAATTTCCCTATTGTGATCAGGGTCACAACAAAACAATGATATAAGTATTCATCCTGACAGATTCAAAATTGCTTAGTGTGTGTGTGTGTGTGTGTGTGTGTGTGTGTGTGTGTGTGTGTGTAAAATTAGCTTTGCTTACAAATGATTTTCCCCAGGAAGATGACACTGCCTTTTTTTTTTTTGCATATTTTGCAACATTTCATATAAATGTCCTACCTTGTTACCTCATCATCTGGTTCTTAAAACATATGGTTGCTGATTCACTGAGCAGCAAAATTAATTCAGTGCCTTAGGCTCACATTTAGTACACTCTGGAGTTGCTTACTATCTTTTCATCTTATGCTGATAAGGGAAAAGGCAGGGATTGGAATGCTTTCCTCTGAGCTGCTTTCTTATTTTGTAATACAGCCTATGTCTCAATGGTTTATTGGATAGTTCTAGCTCAGCTCTCCCTGCACTGTGCTAGCCAGGTGGATTGCAGGCTGTATTTCCAACTCTTATGCAAGGTCTTCATGACATGTGGTAATATTTAGATTGTTTATTTTAATAACTTCATATGTTCTACAAAGAAGTTTTACATTTAGCTTTTCCTCAAGCCTTCACTGTTAGAATGACACTTCTTTGTGAATGGAGTGGTGATTATTTGTTTTTTTTTGTGGTAATAGGAATTACATAATCAACAATCTTCAATTTTCCCCACTGATTACCAATCCTTCAAGGTAAATGTTATGGTGTTTAATCTTAACTGTTTTAGTCCTGGCATTTGAAAGTAATTATGTTTTCATTTATTTCATGGCACTGGCTGCTACTGTTTTTAAAGTGACAGTGACCTGCTGGGCTTTAAACAGGGCATCTAAATCACCCCCACTCCACCCTAGGGCTCAGGGAATATCATAGAAGAGGGGCAGTAAGAATGTAAGAGTTTTAGGGTGGGGATGGTGCTTCTAGACAGTATCTGCTAGACATGCCGGGGTTGCTGCACCCATGAACTTCCTGCTGCAATGTGTACATCCCTAAGACCTACACAGCATTTGGCCTATCAACATTTCACCATGGAAGGAGAAAGATCTTAAGAGGCTCTATACCTTCTTGAGAGACTATTGAAGATTAATTCCAGATAGAGTAAGGAGAGATATATTTCTCAGTGGTTTACCCATCCACATTCTAGTATATGCCCAGGCACATGTCAGTACAGTTAACCAAGATGAAATTGAGCAAGAAAGCGTATGGTTAGGAGAGGATGATTTACATCCAGAGAAGGAGAGGTGATAGTAACAGAGAGTGAAAATAACAAATTCATAGTATTCATGCATGAAACTGTCATCAAATAAAAATAAATTAAAGAAAGCATGTGTGAAATTATCATACACATGTGACATGCCTGCTTACATGTGTGTTAGTTATGTACATGCAATTAGATATATATGAATTTTACAGTATATGAAGAAGTAAATATTCAGTAATTATATTGTGATGTTATCCCTGTTCTATTTTATAGAGGGTATAAATGAACACATATGAAAATGATTGCCAACTAATTTTTGATAAATGCTTCTTCCTTTGTTTTTCCAAATCAATTGTGACAATTGTTGAAACAATTTGCATGCAGTAGGAATTAGAAAACAAATCAGCAACATGAAAAACAGTCTTTATTTTCTAAATGCAAATATAAGTTTTCATCTAAATTTTATTATTACTAACAAAATATTACTAAGAGAAGCAATATCTGTGGATTTCCCTAATATTCAAAACTAAGCTAAAGATCTATTGTTTCCATTGATGGTATAGGAGATACATTCTGAATAGTTAGTAATCAAACATTGTTTTCTTTGCTTTAACAAATGACATTCATTTGACATCTAGTTTCTCTAAAAGTAACTGCACAAGCTATTGATGAGGTCTGCTAAGATGTTACTAGGATTGAGATAAGGGTTTTACAAGGTATTTACTTCCTGAAAACAGTTCCACAGTATGAGTATTCCTGTACACAAGCTTCTCAGATGAAATAATAATAATATAAACAAATTCAGTGGAAGGTTGTGTTTCTCAAATATCTAATGCAAAAGCTCTCTTCCCATGTCTGCTCACCAAGTGGTATTCACCCTCCAGTCTGTGGGGGGTTAAGATTTTCTGCCCTTGAGAAATTCAGAAAATACTTTAAAAATGTATACACTACCAAGTTTGACAATCACAAAGAAATGGACAAATTTTAAAATAAACACATAAAACACACCAAAGTTAAACCATGAAGAACTGGATTATTTAAATTTAAATTTAACAAAGGGCGAAGTTGAAGCAGTAATTATGAATCCCCCTACAAAGAAAAGCCCAGGACTAGTTGGATTCAGTGCAGAATTCTACCAGATATTCAAAGAATAATTAACACCAATATTCCTTAAATTATTCCACAAAATAAAAAAGGAAGGAACATTTTAAAATTCCTTCTATGAAGCCAACATCATACTGATCCCCAAACCAAAGATACAACAAAAACAAAAAAAAACTATAACCTAATCTCATTGATGAACACAGATGCAAAGATTCTCAGCAAAGCTCTAGCATACCGGATTCAAAAACATATTAAAAAGGTTATGCACTATGACCAGGTTGGGTTTATTCCAGAAACACAAGGTGGTTCAATATACGTAAATCTATAAATATAATTCACCGTATTAACAAATGCAAAGATAAAAAACCATATGATTGTCTCAATTGATGTTGAAAAAGCTTTTGACAAAATCCAGTAGCCCTTTATGATAAAGACCCTGGAACAAATAGGGTTAGAAAGAACATTTATCAACAATAATAAAGGCCATATACAACAAGCCTGTGACACAAATCATCCTAAATGGTGAAAAACTAGAAACATTTCCATTCAGATCAGGAATAGACAAGGCTGCCCACTCTCTCTACCTCTATTCAACTCTCTACTTCTATTCTATTGTACTTGAAATCTTAGCTAGGGTCATAATACAAGAGAGGGTGATAAAAGGGGCACAAATTGGAAGAGAGAAGTTGAGTTGCCAGGAATCACCTGAACTAATAAACGAGTTCAGTAGAGTGAAAGGATACAATATTAATGTTCAAAAATCAGTGACTTTCCTATATGACAAAAATAAACAAAGAGAAAAAGACCTGAGAGAAACAATATCATTTACCATTATTTCTAAAAAAAATGAAATACCTTGGGATAAACCTAACCAAGGATGTGAAAGATCTATACAATGAAAACTTTAAAAGCCTAAAAAAAGAGATTACAGAAGACACCTTCCATGCTCCTGGATCAGCAGAATTAACATCATTAAAATGACTATTCTACTTAAAGCAATATACAGATTCAATACAATACCAATCAAAATTCCGACCCTATTTTTTACAGAAATTAGAAAAACAATCTCAAGTTTCATATGGAAACATAAAAGACCCAGGATAGCAAAAACAATCCTGAGTTAAAAAAAATATGTGGGGAGGTATCACCATACCATACCTTAAACTGTATGATAAAGTTATGGTAATAAAAATAACATGGTACTGGTTCCAAAAAAAAAAGATATAAGCACACTCACCTACAGTCAGCTGATCTTTGCCCATAGATGCAAAAAAATCCATTTAAAAAAAGACAGCATCTTCAACAAATAGTGCTGGCAAAATTGGATGTCTACGTGCTGAAAAGTAAGAAACTGGACTCTTATTTGTCTCCCTTCATGAAAATCAGCTCCAAGTGGATCAAAGACCTCAATGTTAGACCAGAGACTATAAAACTCCTAGAAAAAATGAGAGAATACCCTTGGATTGATCTTGGCCAGCATTTCCTCAATAGGACCCCAAAGGCACAGAGAATAAGTAAAACACTAAACAACTGGGACTATATAAAATTAAAGAGCTTTTGCTCAGCAAGAGAGACTGTTAGTTGAGCAAAAAAGGCAACCTACAGAATGGGAAAGTATCTTCACTAACCACATGTCTGACAGAAGACTAATATCTAGAGTGCACAATAAACCTCAAAAATTAAATACCAAGGAAGTAAAATATTATATTAAAATAGAATTGAAAATAAACTTTTTGCAAGATGAAATTCAAATGTCTAACAAATATCTTAAAAAATTCTCTACCTCCTAGTCATTAGAGAAATGCAAATTAAAATAACCCTGAGACATCATTTTATTCCAGTCAGAATGACTAAGACCCATAACCCAAGCAACGGCAAATGCTGGCATGGATACGGGGAGAAGGGACCCTCACACACTACTGGTGGGATCATAAACTCATATAAGCCCTTTGGAGATCAATTTGAAGGTTCCTAAAAAGATTAAAAATTGAAATTCCATAGGACAAGCTATACTACTCCTGGGAATATTCTCAAAGAACACTGCATCCTGCATCAGAGATGTGTACAACCATGTTCATAGCAGCTTTTTTCACAATTGCAGAGAAATGGAACCAACCTAGATGTCCAATAGTTGACAAATAGTTAATGAAGATGTGGTACAAATATGTAATGTAGTAATATTAAGCTGTCAGGAAAGCTGAACTAGTGAAATTTGTCAGTAAATGGATGGAACTGGAAGAAATCATGCTATGTGAAATATCCCAGAAGCAGAAAGAAAGATACTATACATGTTCTCTTAAAAGTGGATCCTAGTATTAAACCCTCAATTGGATGGAATCAAATAGAAACTCAACAATACCCACAACACAAAGGAACACAAGAAGAGGGGTGAATGGTGGAAACGGATACCAAAAAACCAGAAAAAAAGAGCAAGGGTAAACAGTTTAAATAGGCTTTTACGTAAGAAAGTCTTAAAAGAGAGGGAAGAACAGCAATAGGATACAATAGAGGGTGGGGTTAAACCTTAGGTAGCCAATCACCTGCTTACTAGTCCCTAAACCCTCTCCTCCCCATTCCACAGAGAACAAACGCTCAGGACTGTAAACCAGCCTAAGTAACAGTGGACAGGATGAAAACTGACAAGATCAGATGTCTCAGTTCTAACCATACACACCTGAGAGTAATCCTCCATGTAAAGACCTCTCATTTTATCTTTAGATAGAGAAGATCTCAGCACCCAAACAAGACCCAGCCTGGTGCAATGGAAGACCAATAAAACAGACAACAGCAACTAACCAGAATGTATAGCACCTGCTACCCTGAATGCTCAGCTGGAATTAGAAGGGGGTGGTAAGACTGTAAGTAAGAACCTAGGGATGGACATTCCTGCTGCATTCAGGACCTCTCTGCAATGAGACCTACTGACTTATCCTCACCACATCTGTACAATGGCTGACGCATCCAATATCCCCCAAGTATTGGTGAGGATCTCCGGAGAAATGATTGCATGCAGTGGGAACTTTGGGGGCTGGACAGGTGCAGGAGAGTGTCCTTGTCAGTGGGTCTACCCAGGGAAGGGCCATTTGGTCTGCCACAGAGGCCTGAACCCCCATTGGAGCAGATCATCTAGGGGGATCCCTGAGGTCCACAGAAGTAGACAGAGAAGAGGGAGAGAGGGAAAGGAATGGATTGGTGAAGGAAGGGAAGGGTGGGAAAGGAAGGGGGAAGGAAAGGAGAAGGGAAGGAGGGGGCAGAGAAACTACTCCTTATGCTTGTAAAACTAGAAAAATTATGTAACAAAAGCGTTTCTCCCCTTGAATCTGGAGAAGCTAGAGATGACTGAGCAAGTGGTGGTGAATGAGTGTCAGGCTAGGGCACGGCAGCCAACTGAGATTCTTTCTGGTCTTTTGGAAGGAGTATGCTTGCAGTCCAAAATCATGGTGTATGCAGCTGCTGACAGTTACCCCAAATGTAGATCCAGATGGCAGAACAGTTACCAGGCCAATGAGTGAGAGAATCACAGGATGACCAAAGTTTCTTGAGAGACCTCTGTGGGTAACCACCTTGCTTAGCCCCCGCCTCTCTCTGTGTATTTCTTTCCCTCTCTTTCCCTCTCTTTCCCCCTCATTCCTTCCCTCCTCCCTGTGTTAGACAAAAAGAATTGGTTCTCCCAGTGACATAAACCCTAGAATTGTACAAAGACTACATTAGATGGTGGATGGATAGTTACTTTAAAAGCTGCTACTGGATAGTTGGTTCCTAATGGAAAAGGTCCTGGTTTGCAATTGCTCTGGGATGGTAATTTCTTCCAAGGGCATTTAAGGTCTGGGTTGTGCTTTTGTGACACATGGCTTGCATAAGAATCCATAATTTGCTAGGTCTGAATATTCCATTTGAGGGTTTCCGAGAGCACCATGAGGTCAGAGGAAAATAAAAAAGTCAACCATTTGGCATGTTTTAATAATAGATTATTTGTCCATAGACTAATCTGCAATCTTTTCAAGCATGACTGAAGGTGACTTGTATCTCAAATTCATTCACTGTAGATAAGTCTATTTATAGAACCCAGAAGGGAAGGTTCTATACATTTAATGAAATATTTAGTGCAAGGATATTTAACTTTTTACTGCTTATCTAAAGTAGGTGATTGCACAGTTTATCATCCAGACAGGATGCTTCTAAGAGTGAAAGGAGACTCTGTTATGATTATTACTAAGGCAGGAGATCAAGTATTAATCCGGACTCTGTAGGTAAACCACTCTTTGGGAGCTAGTTACCAGGGCAGGAATCTGCCCTCAAGCAACTCGTAAACTTCAAATCCATCTTTTGTTGTCATTGAGAACCAGCCAAAAGCATTTCAGAGAAGACTTGATGCATGGAAGAGGTCACAGAAGTGCAAATGATTCATCTGGAAAGAGTCGTCAGCTTCTCACTATCTCTGAAGTTCTTTTCATATTTTTCTCATTTTCGCCAGGTGTCAATATCCATTTGCTGTGGCAGACATAGACCATCCTCTCAGCACACTTCTATTTCTGTGTCTTAGAAACGTAAGGAATTATTAGAAAGCCTTCGATGTACCTAGAACTGAAGACCGGTAGCTACTATCCAATGTTTGAGATCAGATAATTTGAGACTCCTAACATATGCAGGTTGTTTAAATCAAGGTTGCGAGAACTGAATTGGAATTCAAGGGCAATACAGGCTTAGTCTGACCAAAAAGATGCTGAAAAGCACAATGCATTTGGCTTTCAGAATTCATTTGAATGTTTATTCCTGAAAAGCAAAATTAATTTTTAGAGATAAGTAGATTCAAGATATGTTCTAATCATTTAGGTATTGAATTCTATTGCTTATTGTATGTAACGTTCTTATGTTTGCAGTAAAGAAATATAACAGTATATTTTGGAGGACCAAAAATACAAGTAGATTTGAACATCAAGTGATCCCACACAAGCAAATTCTCCTTTTACTTCTCATGCATGTGATATCAAAGCGCTTCAACTTGGCGAGAATCTCAGTGATAATTTAGTCAAAAGGTGGGTACGTGACTTGCCCGAGGCAGAAATCCAGTCCTGGGAAGAGCTAGCAGATACAAATCTTAAAAAAAAAAAAAAACACGTCTTAAAAAATACATTCTCATGGTACTTAGGACTAGTATAGGGGAAAGCAGTCAGGGAAAAATTGAGAGAAAAGTTGCAGTCTTCAAGGAATTTGAGCCATTTGCCATGGGTAATGTGAATTTGCGTTAGCTTTGGACAGTGTAGAACAAATGACACTGGGCACAACGAGAATAGGGCCAGAGAGTCTGCATTAAGCTAATCTGATAGAAAAGCACTCAGAGATCATCCAGCTGGTTGGGGTTTTCTTCTCTCGGAATCCTGTTCTTCTAGGAACTGCTCTACCTGGAGAGAGCGCAGACCCTCCGCCAGTGACTGGCTGGCTGTGATCTACTGACTGGAAGCTCTGCTTTATGTTTTCCTGTAAGCAGTCAGCTTTGTCATGTCGCATTCCTCCAATTCTCTCATGGCTCCTTTAACTTAGTGCCTGTGAGATCTTTGGAAGGCCCACAGGAATGGCGGGAATGATTCTGACCTCCTCAAACCCATTGACAGCATCTGCAGGTGGAGGGACCTGGAAGGTGGCGCTATCCATCCATGCCAGGAAAGCACCACCTAAGCTTGTCAGCAGACTCTCGGCTCTGCCATGAAAACACACGGTAAGCTTCTTTGTGGCTTCCCTGGTCCTTCCTTATCATCTCATGCCTTGATTATTGCAGAAGCATCCTAAGAGTTCTTCCTCTTTCATTAGGAACCCCTTCCAGCTTGTGCTTGCCACTGTGGCCAGCTTGATCTTTTAACTGGATGCCACTCACTGCTTCCCTCTTGCTTGAAGTCCTCCAAAGCTTGCTTCATTACTCAGGAGAAAGGAAAAAAACTCCCTTACAAGGCCATTTTCTCTCTCCTCTGTCCTTCCGTGGACCTGTCTCTTCTCCTTGGCTCCCTGTCATGCACTCTACCCTGGCCAAAGAGACACCACTGCTGTTTCTTAAACGTAAAATGCTCATTTCCCAGAACTGTTCATTGAAATGCTTTTCCACTAAAACCTCGTTCAAATTTCAGTTAGATTGGACCTTCAACGTGAGATCTCTCTTAAGAATTCCATTAAAAAAAGAATAAAACTACTATTTGCAGGGCTTAGGATGCACCTGCATTTGATAAGTATGAATCAAGTGAAAGGTGGGTCGCTGCTTTTTTCCCCATTAACCTGTTACATCCACAGTTACTATCACTCAGCGTCTCTAAGTCATCTCTGACTCAGCCTTGTTTAGTTCAAGGCAGTAGAGTTGCCCCATGACTTTAGATCCAAGGAACACTGGAATCTTTGGAAGAGAAGCAATAACAAGAATGGGGTCATCTAGGAGGATTTGCTAAGTTTTCATTTTAAGAAACTAAGATGATCAAAGCAAAATACACAAAGCCTAATAATTCACATCTATTCTGTATGATTTATTAAAGAAAACATTCTACTTTTCAAGAGTATGAAAATACAAATTTAGAATAAAGAACTCTTTTTTTCAAATTGAAAAAATAATTCCACAGAACAGTCTGACTTAACTCCTGGTTTTCTTCCCGGCCAATTCTGGAATACAAGGTTCTAAGATACCTGGACTTACGGCTCCAGACCTACAGATCCTTTTCTGAAGGTTTAGGATGCTTGATTATGCAAAGATCTACAAAAGGAAGAGAGGTTAATACATGAAAAAGGATGATTTATCAAACCACAAGGACCACAAATGGAAGGCTACTAAAGATTTCAGCTTCCTTTCAATCAGATTGTCACTTTCATTAAAATGCGTAAATTTTCACTATGTTCACATATGTTCACTATGTTCACTATGTTCACATATGTTCACTATGTTCACATATGTTCACATATGTTCATGGAACATATGTACTATTTTAGCTTTAATAATATTTAGCTTTAGGGAGGAAATTATGGAAGTTGTGAGGGCCTCTTTGAGGCAATTTTGTTGAATTCTAGCACATAATAAACACATCGTTCAAATCTTTTTTAAATTTTTTTCTCTCACGTTTTATTTTTTCTAATCATACAAGCTCAATAAGTACCCCCATTCTCTCCCTCCTTCCTCTCCTCCCCAGCCATCCCTCCCCCCCGTGCACTTTCCCCCTTCCCCCCTTCCTTCACCCCCTCCCTCCTCCTTTTAGTACCTCCCCCTTCCTCTCTCCAATCCCCTGGAGCATCCTTTGGTATGAATGCTAAACCTCCCTCTGAGTCCTAGTGAGAGATAGGGACTCAGTGGTATAGCCTAAGTGTACGTCACTGATTGCACATGGCGCTGAGGTACATCCCAGAATGCCGCATGCACAGACAGCAGGCATAGTGGGCATTTCACTCAAAAGGAATGTTTCCTTCTCCTTATCATATACTTATTAAATTTCCATGAGTTATGCTCATGGGATTCTGAGAAACACTCTTGGAATTCTATACAAAATAGCCTCTTGAAGTGTGCGTGCCAGTAGTTCACACACAAAAAAAGTAAATATGCTTTGGGGACATGGCACAGTTTGTTGGGGTATAAATCACTGAGGCTTTAGAACAGCATCAGAGAGGAAAATGCTCATGCCCCAGAATAATCGGTGGCAGAAAATTTTTGACTTCTGGTAAGAAAATATTTGTTGGAAAATTTTATTGGAGAATAAATATCCCCAGGGATTTTTAAAACTTAAGTTGTAAAGCAAACAGGAAATATTTAAGATGTAGTAACTTTTTCTGTAGTAATTTGTTCATTATTTTTAATACATCTAACTTCCGCAAACTATTCTGCATGGCTAGGGCCAGAGTCCATATTTAAAAATATACTTGGAAGACTTGAAAGCACAAAGGAGTAGACTGCATGTGTACATCTGAAGCAATTCCATTTATTTTCACAATGGAGCAGGTGTAGGCTTCTATGAAGGCACGTTTGCCAATCATGGAGGGAGGGAAGGAGAGAGAGCGAGAGAGAGAGAGAGAGAAAGAGAGAGAAAGAGTGAGAGAGAGAGAGAGAGAGAGAGAGAGAGAGAGAGAGAGAGAGAGAGAGATATGCTCCTGCTGAATTTGTAGGACTGGAACTACTAGTTTTTTAATTTAAATCTGAAAAACATTCTAATTCACAAAAGGGAACCATTATTATTTGATGAGATGATTGTATTTTATTAAAGCTAGTACTAATTAAAAAAAATAACCTTTGTCTTAAAATACTGAGCATGGTAATCAGCTTTTGATCAAAGTTTAATTCATTTCCATGATGAAATCCTTGGCACAAGTTTGAAAATTGTTTGAACAGGTCAATAGTTTTGAAACAATCTAAATAAAATGTATTCAGAAGAGAAGGCTTTATTTCTCCCATCCCATTTACAGTACAGAGGAAAGATAAGTGATTGTAACAGCAACAGAATTCATCATTTTTTCCCTCATTTTCTTACCTAGCATTGCAAGTCCTAATAAAAATTCTCATTTCATAACTCTAATAGGGCGTCACTCAGATTTTAATATTTTTATTTAATTAAAAGATAAGCCTAATAAAGATGATACTAGAATTTAGAAAATGGTATCAACCTCAGACATTTCTGGTTCCAAAGAGAAGACACTGCTTTGTGGTGGTGTGGAATAAGCTCCCGGACTTCTCACTCTCACCTCCTCTTGCATGCTTCCTCATACACTTTTGATTTCCAAACCCATTTTCTATCTGTCTTGCCTTAATCTACTTTCTGTTCTGCCTCATTAAGAAGATGAGAACGTCCAAATGCTCTCTCTGTGCTACCTTTAGCTGTTGGAACACTGGGGTGTACTACACACCTGCCCTTTCATTCATAATGAGGTGACTAGACACACTTCCTAGACAGCTCTAGACAAAGTCCAAATAGAGCACATGAAGGTTCTGGTGTGGTCCTCAGGTGTCTGTGGGACAATTCTTGCTCACGGGGAGCACTTGTAAGTATTTCACTTGAATCATCCTGATATCCTTCATGAGCAATGTTTGTAGGATTGATTATCATGCACACAGCGTGCAGATCCAAAGCTGCAGACTAAGAAAGGAGATACACACGTATCATGCATCCATCCTTGCGTGTGACTTAGGACTGCTTCTCAGTGTCAACTACGTACAATTACCTCATGTGATTTTTTTAATATGTCATTAGGCTGTCGGTTGGATAGGCAGAATCAGAAGCTGTAGGTGTGAAAAATCATGGGATTATTATGGAGAACAAAGCTTGGGAATCATTGATTGGGAATGATATCAGAGGCCGAATATCTGAGGTGAGAAAGTCTGCAGGTCTTAGGTGAAGGAAGGTCTGCAGAGACAGATGGTTGCTGAGAGAGACAGGCACTCACTCCTTCAGCAACTCTCTTCCCTCCAGCTGCCACATCATGTCATGATGCTTCTGCACTGAATGGCTAAAATCTTTGGGTAACCTAACCTCAAATGACTCTTTGCATTAAAATGAGGTGAACTTAGCTTAGTATTAGCGCTCTGACTTCCTACATCCTCATTCTGCCCCAAGGTCCATGAGCAGGTACTGCTAATGAGTACCCTGAACTTTATCCCTATATTGTTCTACTCAGTGCATGAAGGGAGAGGAGGAGAGAGCAATCGAATGAAATTGCTACTTAAGGGCCCTGTGCTCTGACTCCTTTTTAGAAATCTTATTTCTCCAGCCCAAGAGCTTAAGCCCTCTACTACTGAGAAAATCTAAGAAAGAAAGCGTTAACTAAAATCCTATTAATCCACAATGCTTCTATGTTATTACTTTTATATTTTCCATAATGCCCAAAACGTCCTGCTTTTATTGACCCTTAGCTTATAAACCCAAATATAATATTATCAAGGGTCTTTCATCTTGATGAATGTTGTTTAATCCACTCTCCTTCTTATTGTATTAACCACTCTCTTTTTTCTTTGTCTATTTATATTTCAGTATGGATCTTGTAGGTACAAACATTTTTGGAATTCACTTTATTTCTACATTCTCACTTCAGTGATTCTGTTTTTTTCCAGTGTCACCGTGGTCTCTGCTTTTCCAAATCTAATGTTTTTACTCATTTTCACATTAATTACAAAATGTAAAGTATAATGCAGTTACATATGCCTCATCTGGGAATCCATCCCCAAATGACTAATTAACCTCTAATCATACTGTGATTTTAATTTAATAAATGCCTGTGGATTTGCAAATCCTTGCTGGGTTCTTCCTGATCCTTACCATTTGGATCTGTCTATTGTTGCACTTATAGCTTAATTTATTGTATTAAACAGGGGTTTTAAGACTCGCCTCAGCCTGAACTTGACTTTATCACATGACGTGCAGATTTATTTTCTTATACTTATACTTTTATACAACTTAAGCAATATTCCACAGAAATATTAGTGTGAACTGTGCCATGTATCAATGAGTCACTCATACACTCATTTAACTTAAACAGCAGGACCTAGATTTCTATTCTTACAAGCTGACAAATGTAATATTTTTTGCTTTGTTTACTCAAATTTTAAATGATGAAACATCACATATATTGATAAAATTAGGTAAAATAGTAAATGAATCATTAAATAAATGTCAAAGACATGAGATATAACTCTTTGGGATTTTTCAACTTAGCATTAATGTTTCCAGAAAGTAAGCTTTGCTTTGTCCATTTTAAGCAAACATTGGTATCTGGAAATGCTGGTCATCCACTACTCTTACACGTATATTGATCAGAATAAGCTCTTAACGCACTACGCTAATGAACCATATTTACTAGGCTGATGTTGAGGTTTATGGAAGCTTGTCTGCAGCAGGCTGACATTTATGCAGTCAGCCCGAGTCGGCTTTCTCTTTGTCAGTACATCTGCTTGCTGTAGGCATGCTTGCGGCCAGGTGTCAGCTCCAACCCACAGGGATCTGAAGAGATCAGCTCGCTGCCACACAGCATGGTAGCAACCAGAAAGGTCCTCATGTAGCAGGGCAGTCATACTCGCATCTGAAAGCACCTTTAAATAACTCAGGATGCTTTGTTGCTTATTTCTAGGTGAAAGTGCTATTTTCAATAACTGCTTTGATCCACTGGGGACCCTTTCTGTCCTTCTATCCTTAAAATGTGGAGTTATTTCCCACAGTGTATGCCAACTATGCTTTCCCCAAGCATACTTCGCTACTGGAGTCAAAGTGGGGCATCATGGCGCTGTGTCATACTCTAATACTGCTGTGTCCATGTAGTGTATTGGAGGATTTTAGCATGGAATGTTAAATGTATGGGGCAGTAGTGGGCAGCTTATTAGTGGGGTCCTTCAGGGTCTAAGACCTACTTGCCCTTAAATTCTTTCCACTTGTCTTCTGTTATATTTGCAAGGATTAATCTTTCATGTTAGCAATTATTATCTTAAATATTTATATATTCAAGAAAGGATAAAGGTTCAAGGGATGGTATAGAGATGTTTACACTTCTAGATATTATGGTATATTTTTAAGGTGAACCTGTAATGTGAGGTTCCTCCTGCCATTTTATCTAGTTATGATGTTTAGATGTTTCTACAGACACATCGTAATACTGTATACTTACAAACCTATGGAGAGTAATACTTCATGACTGACTGTTCTCTATACTGGCTTCCTTTACACAGTCCAAATCACCAACATAAGAATTTTGAAAAAAATACTCCAGAATAAAAATGTGTGGTGAACTGGGAAAAACACTACATCCTCACAGAAGCCAGAACACTGTTCCAGAAGAACAAAAGCCTCACAGACCCAGACCTGATTAAGCAGTGTATAGATGAATGCATGGCCAGAATTGAAATTGGACTGCATTACCAGATTCCTTATCTAAGACCCATTCATCTGCCACTAATGGGTTTCATCTCACTACGAGGCCGGAGACTTCAAACCCAGGAGAAACTAAGAAAACTTTTCAAACCAATGTATCTCAAGTCTCATGATGAAGTTTCCTAACACAGAAGAAGTTTTTAATTGAATTGAACTGTTTTGAATGTAAACCTGATAACATACCCTTCTTCTTGATTAGGAGCAAAAAGATCTTCCCTTCTTCAAAATGGGTCTTCTAAAGAGGTCCATGACCTTTGTTCCATGATATCCCTAGGCTTGGCCAAAGTCTTGCTGCCTGACCCAGCGACATTAACTGCAGAAGTTGTGTACCCTAGAGCTCACTGATGTCCCTTCTGGAGGCAAGACTAAGGCCTGTAGGAAGAAGGCTGAAGGCACTAACACTTTCATGGGACTTCATTTGACATGTACCGTTGGCCAATGCAGAGACATGTTCACAAAATTACCTGCTACCCTCAAAATGCTTTTCAGAGGTTTTGTTCATAAGTTATTGATTTGCTTATGAGGGGTTTATATGTGTGCTTTTATGGTCTTTGGCTCTTCTGATTTTCAGATATACCCACCTCCTTTATAAAAAGCATCTTTGCATTGTTAAAAAAAAAAAAAGCATGGTGAAATGATTGCTGCTATAACTGATTCCGCTGAGTAAGCAAGAAATGTTGTGATAGAAAGGTAATCTGAAAGTACCAAGCAGGGTGGGAATCTCATGGCACCACCACGCCCCACATTTTTGACAACACAGAGACAACATTTCCTTCTGAAACAAGAAAGCATAGCTAAGACAAACAAAAACCACTGTGATGACCTTAATCCCATAGCATTACTCATTGTCTTTTCTTAACTTGTGGGAAGTAATAGCTTTTGTCAAAACGTATTCAAAATCAAATGCAGAATGTTCATGTCTCTTAATAAGCACAAGAACAATAATTGTGCGTCTGTATGTAAAACTACCACTTAAACTCATTTGTAAAGTTGTTTTCATTCTACCCACTGCCTATTTATCTGGGTTTAAATATCTTCCTTTATACACACAGATATGCCAAGTTAGTCATTATTTTGAGTATTTCAGATATTACAAATAGATGTAAAAGGTGGTGTACAGAAGAGGGATGTGCTTGCATGTGTGAGTTGGAAAATGCTCACTAAATCATATTCTTTTAGGATAACATACTCTAGCACTCCACGAATCTTACAAAATGACTGAAATCTGATCTGATAAGCACAGCATGAGTGTGATTGGGGGGGCAACCTCTGGAATTTTAGAAGCCTTCTGAATCACACATAGAAGAGGGTATTGAAAGAAGGGGCTGCTGAAAGATGTGGGGCACAGTAAGGAAGATATGTCATTAAATTGCAAAGACAAAAGAGAAATATAACTCCATACACGTGGGAGTGTAAGGACAATGAGAGACAGTGCTAGGATAAAAGCATGCTCACCAGTCTTCCACATGTGCTGTGTTTGGTTGCATTCCTAAAGTACAAGTGACCCACAAATTTTCTTCACCCTACGCATTGACAGTCACTATCCAGCAGGACAGAGGGCTGGATGCTTAGCCCTAGGAACGAAGGGCAGGTGTGAACCTCCTTAGGATTTCTGAGGCCACATCCTCTCTGTGGAGACTGAAAATGGCCAATCAGGAAACTCTCAATTTAGACAAGCCATGAATGTGCATGGCCTAATGCAAAGCAAGGACTTGATCCCTCTCACTGTCAAGAGCTCAGCAGAAGCAGTGTTGAACTGGGACTCAGAAGACATGTCTGCTTTAAAATAATCATTTCTCTTGGCTTCAGTGTGTTCATCTTAAAATGAAGATGCTAAAGCCTGTCTGGCGTACTTCAGTGCGTTGAGGTAGAGAACAAATTAGATAAAGTAACAAGCGATGCTCTGTAAACTGTAAAGCACTGTGCATAGCTGACTTGCCATTATTTAAGGTCACCCTGGATGCTCTAAAGCAGGGAGAAAGGTGAGAAGAAACAGCCACTTTCCTGTCAATTAACAGCTGGTCTCTGGGAGCCCTTGGGAGCTTGTGTAGAGACACTGATAAAAGGCTAATTGCCCCTAAGTGGGATTTTTACATTGGCTTGAAGGAATTGCCTTTTTTCTGTCTCATTTTAGCATGCACAGGTGAAGTTTCTGTAGCATCCTGACCACTCTTTCTCAGAATGTGTCTTCTGTGCCCACTTTTCAGTGAGGCACACATTCCTGGGAAATTATTTCCATCCTTTCTCTTCTTCCCAGACTCATTTCTGGGTGACCTCATCAATTATTTCCTTTCTCATCTATGTGAACATTTTCTCTTCTGCATATAGTATAGGCCCCAATACACCTCACTTTACTGTGCTGAACCCTCAGAGTTCTACAGTAGGACAGGGTCCTGGAAGGGAGGCCGTTGGTACACAAGGTCTGAGATGGAGACTAAGCTATGCAGGTGTGCTGGCTGCAGAGCTGAGCACGAACCTTCTGGCAGCCTGACCACATGCTCCTCGACTTGATGGTCAATAACCCCCTGATTTTATGCAACCAAGAAGAGTCTGTAGACAATTCTCAGTGTTGGAGATACTCACTTTAACATTCAGGACACTACATGGTGGGTTCGCAATGTTGTCAAGAGTAAGTGCAGGGGAGTTAATCCAGTATGGGTTGTAAGGAGCACAAATTATAGTGTAAAGATGAATTTTATATTCATTTAACACTGCGTGCAGGTGAATGCAAGTGTATTTAAGACAGTGTCCAAATTCAATCATATTCAATCATACTTATGGGGTGAGAACTAGCATCAAGAGGTGGAGCTTGGGGCTGGAGAGGTGGCTCAGGGGTTAAGCCTCCGCCTTGCAGGTGGAAGGTCCTGAGTTCAGATCCCAGATCCCACGTATAGACGCCAGGCAGAAGCGGGGGCGGCCTGCGCTTCTGGTCCTGGTAGGGCGGAGCCTGTGAATCCCGGGGCAGAAGGAGGTGGAGGCGTCCATGGTGGTTCCCGATTCGTCCGTGGTTCTACACATACACAGACACACACAGACACACACACGCGCGCGCACATACACACGCACATGCACACAGTTGAATAAATAATAATAATAATAATAATAATAATAAAATTAAAAAAAGAGGTGGAGCTTGTATTTCCTTCACCTAAGACAGATTATCCTTTTTTAAAAAAAAAAGCACTAGCTCTTGGCCTGTGAGATATTACCAAAAAGAGACACAGTTGAAAGATTTCCTAAGTATTTGTTCATGAGACTTGTTCCATGAAGCACTTGTTGGCAACCCAGCAACAAGCAACAGCAGCAATGGAAGTCTCACACAAGCAAAAAATACATGCTGGTTAATACATCTAGCTGAGATTTCCATTGATCTCAACAACCTACTGGTCATGCGAATAGGTCATTTTCAATTTCCTAACTGACCCACTCAACCCAGTCAAGTCTTCAGAAGAATATAGTTCCCACCACCAAGCAATTAGCATTTGAAAGTTATTGGAAATAATAAATGCATTCTTCAAGTCATTAGGTTAGGATAGATGATAAAAATCCTTTCTCTTTCCCTTTATTAATACATATTTATACAACTCATATTTAGGAATCTTTGCTAGAGAAAAACATCAATTAAAAGTAATATATGTATTTTTTTTGGACTTCACATGCCCTGCACAATGTCCAACACATTATTGACCCCACAAAGTCTAGCGTTTGCTAAAGGCAATAGGATCCTTGGAGGCAAGGGATTGACAGCCATAGTAGTGTTCCCATGCTTAAAGGGAACACAGGAAACGGTTCTGGGAAATGCCACTGGGTCCTTGCACCTCATCGGAGAGTAGGACCCAGAGGAGAGTTTGGCATACACATTAAAGGATGCTCTGGGGATGGGAGGGGGAGGCATTGCAGGATAGGGAGGGAAAGGGGAGGGGAGGGGGGTATAGGAGATGGGGGGTGAAGGGAGGGAAGGGACCGGTGTACCTGTTAAGTTTGTATGAGTGGAAATAAAAATTAAAAAAAGTAATATGTGTATTTTTGATTAAATAGTTTGCATGATAATCATCTATGAAATTCACTACAATTACCTGTTAAGGGAGAGAATTGGAGAAGAGTAAAGAACCCTAGAGTTTGGATAATGCATGCCTGGTTCTGTGTGTGTGTGTGTGTGTGTGTGTGTGTGTGTGTGGTCCATGGGTCTCCTTACCCTGGCTCTGAGTGTCTTTTCTTCTGTTTACATTCAAATGAGTGGACAAGGCTTCAAGTGAGTGGACATAATTTGTGATTGAAGAACTTCAAGTCTTTCTTCATCTATCTTAAATTCCACATGCAGAGCCTCTGCCCTTGCTATGGGACCAGCATCCCTGAGTGTGAATTAGCAGCAAGTTTTCAGCTGGGAGGAGCCGGTCCTAATCTACACAGAGCTCCAGGTTATGGATAAATGGCCTCAGCATAAACCATTTTGCAATTCGATCAACTCATTCAGTATTGGCTGCATTGCGCAATGTCCAAATGAATTCTTTCCGTTCCCATGTTTGCTATTTTAATTCATGTCCTCCCTGTCTTTGGGGAGCAACCCACTATGTAGTTCTTTAATGCTTAGTTGCCTCTTTATAGTTTCTGTCTCAACAAGGACATCTCCATCAGCCTAGAGTTTGATTTAAGGCAGCAGCCAGTAGGAAGTTCACAACAATTTTGGGGCCAGGGAAAAAAGCAGTCAAGTAGCATCTGGACAATATTCTTGCTATCTGCTTAGTATCAGACTCATCCTCTGCTTCTGATTGTAACCAGGTCTACCTCTGTCTTAGTTACGCCCATAAAAACACAGTTTCTTGTAGGTCTTTCATTTATCCTTTTCCAAATCTCATCTGCCCTTTCCTGCAGATCCTTGATCACACAAGTTCCTCATTCAATTTTCCCCACACACAGTGATCACTGCTTATGTCTGTGCTAAATGTAAGCTTTGAGCTTAGATTTTTATCTAGGGGATACAGCTTTCTGCTTCCTTTGCTTTAATTTTTGGCATCAACAGAATGTGGAACCAGGCCCAGTGAATCACCTTAATTTCTCTCCTTTCCTGCGAAAACTTTCCCCAAACACGTATCACATCTCTGTTAGCATATGTCCGCGTGGCATGGGGACCATGTCGTCTTATAGCTGGGCTGCTCTAAGTGGTCCCTCTGGCACAGCAACTAACCTCTCTGGGTAGTTGATCATGTTTCAATTTCAACTGCCTGGCAAAGTCCCTTCACTTTCCACAAACACAATGGTGAGGGCTGTTCCTGGAAACTAGCAATCCTTGCAGCTTTTATCACTGGCAGATAAGGGTGATAATTAAAATCATTCCACAGCTATCGGCTGATGTCTGTGCAATTTGTGGCAGCTTGGCTGAGTAAGAAGATTAAGCTTGAGGAGGCAGTTCTTTCCTTGACTCTGAATAACTCCTGCTAAAGAGCAAGCCATCGGTCTTGTGTTGCCAGAAGTTGAAGTGTTAACACAAAGGGACTTGACAATTCCGTTCCTTGCTTTTGGACATGTCTTCAGTTCAAGTATCACTCCATCTTCTAACAAGATGGTCGGTAATGACTAAGTCGTAGAAAACTTTGTTTTTCTAACTTGTAAAAAAACTACAGTGGTATCTGCTGAGGGTTTGGGGCGTAGCTTAGTGGTTAGAAGAACTTGCCTAACATGTGAAGCCACTAGTAAATGCCTAATAAACACCCGCCACAGGCAAAAATAAATAAATAAATAAAGGAACCAACTAACCAAAAAACAAAACAAACCGAAGCCCAATAAATGAAACATTCCAAGAATTAGGGATTATCAGTATTTTTGTGTGTGGATCACAATAAAATACCATTTATTGAGTTGTTATTCTTTCATTTCAATTCATTTATTTTCTTGTGCTTGAGTCTGTCTTACAATCCTGGTAACTCTTAAATTTATGATATAAGCAACCCATTCACGGTTATAAGGCCGAACATTGTATAGACATTTGCAATTTGTTTTATTTTTAAATGTTCAATTTATTTTTTGGGGGGGATCACATATGCATGCCATGGAGGTCAGAGGATAGCTTTCAGAAATCATTTCTCTCCTGTCACCATGTGGAATTCTGGGCCATTGAATTTGGGCCACCCAGTTTGCTAGCAGCTACTTTACCTGCTGAGTCATCTTGCCCATTCTTTTCATAAATGAATACATAAGGCATCTCATGTCAAAAATCCTAAGTGGAAACATGGGTTGGCAGAAGAGATAGTCCCTGAAATAGGAGGCTATGATGCCACCACAGCAGGTCTCGAATGTCAACATGACAGGAGGTGAACTCCTTAGAGGCCTATAAGAGACTGTCTCGATTGAGTAATTGATGTGGGAAAACCCAGGCAGAGTAGGAAGCACCATTCCCTGGGCATGTGGATGACGATGGAGAGAGCCAGGGGACACTGGCAGGCTGGCAAGTACATGCTGCTTCTCTGCTCTTGCTGGGACTGGGGTTGGTAAGACATTCCTGCTAGGATAGACTATCTCCTAGGACTGAGAGCTGAACAAAACCCCTTTGTTACCAGAGCTGCCCAGGTCAGGTAGCTATTGCAGCAATGGGGGAATGCAACAGAAACAGATGCTTCCAGACTAATTGCTCCCCAAGCACTGACTTACTATCTTCTGCAGATTTTCTTACATAGGACACACGAAGCAGAGACTGGAAGCTTGTGGTCTCTGTCATGAGAACAGTGGGGTTTGTTCCCCGTTCTTCCACCCTCTAGAATGTCTGCTGACTGGCAAAATGTCATGTTTAAATATGCTCTTATTTTGCATTTTGACTGGGAAGTGGAAGCTTTTCTAACAATGGTTTTCATCCTTTTTTTTTTTTTTTGTACCCGGAGTAAGATACCACGTTAGCAACTCTCGCCAACGGCTCAGGTAGCCCTTCCAGCATGCGGAACTATTTGGAACATACCACATATGGGCTCAGTGATGGCTTTTGTGCCAACTGTCTTTTCTCATGCGTAAGAAATGTGTCCTTGTGATGCCATTCGTCCACTTTAAAGAAACCTTTCTGAGTTCAGCATGAGCAGAGCGGCTGGTGTAGGGAGCAAAGCAGCTTGGGAAGTTTTATCTTCCCCTCTACAACAGCCCAAAGGCACTAGTTCAAATTAAACTGCTAAGAAACAAATTAAGTTTTGTGGAGGAGAAACAGTTATATGTGTGAAAGATCTAGTCTTGGGCTCCTTCGCTTGTATTTTAAAATGATTAAATTGATTTGATCCACATTTGTGATGTCCCCTGTCAGGGTGTCATATGGGCTTGTGGAGCTTTATTTAATGACTAAAAAGAGGACAACAGTAGAACTTTTACTGACAAAGCTGCTCTCTTCCACTGGTGGTATCTTCACGTTGCTTTATACATAAAAACCATTTAACCATATTCTGTCAGTATTGTGTCCAAAAATCCTCTTCAAACAGGCACATGCCAAATTGTTTGGTAGAATATGATTCATTATTTAATCCCAAGAAAGCAAATATATTTAATATTCTATTGAAATTCTCTAAAAATTTGTTGATTTCTGAGTATCGTGGGATATAATAAAAATAAAGGATCTAATGGAAGCATATTTTCCTTTTGGTAGTTCTATTAATTTTTATCCTATTCTTTTGGTGTGAAAAAATCATAAAAAATCAGCAACCATAGTGCATATGGCTGGATTTCTTCCCTGACATTACAGTGCTGATGAATGGAAGAAAATTTCAACAGTGTTTTTATAGGTCTCATTATCTTTTTCTTTTCTTCTTAGGAGAGGCAGTGATACCAAAATAGCCACGCCATTTTCTTCTCCATCATTCTCTGACTGTAAAATAAAATTAGGGAATGTTTTAGTAGATCTGTAAAATGAAGAAGATTTATTTTAAGATCAGTTGCTTCCACAATGAGAAAATTTTCAGACACAAAAATTCAATTCATGTTATTTCTCAAGCTTTCTCTCTCTCTCTCTTAATACTTTCTATTCTGTTTGTCACCAAATAGATGTTGCTGGTCTTGTTATAACCAATAATATTTTGTTGGGATAGTAATTCCTTAATTCTTGTTTTGAATGTTTTAGGAATCTATTAAGATTTAGTATACTTCTCATAATAATCAAGACTGCAAAATACTGTTTTTACTTTGAGTTTTAAAACCAGTGCTGGACATTTTGTTTGGCTACTTGATAATAATGTCTATTTTTCAAAGCTTCCTATTTGTTGACTGTGAAACTTTAAAAGCAATTGTCTGGTGACCCTGAACCCTGTATTTCACCTATAGTAAGCAGGAGTCCATTCCAATTTTGCTGCTTTGACTCTCAGTAAGCTCTTCTCTTCCTTAAAATCTGTCTATTGTTTTAGGTAAACCCAGAAGACTGTGTATATTTTTAGTCCCTCCTGATATCTAACTAAAATGACAATTGTAAAGGGACAGAGCTCATAAAAACATTGACAATTTGAGGGATATAAGAGCAAGTGAGAGATGTCAACAAAATATTGGAAGTTGGAAAACAAATGGACAAGTAATGATGTGTGTAGATAAGCAGAGAAAGCTGAAAGCTACATTCTATTGTTTGGGGAAGCTGGAGTCCAGAGATAAAAATACCAAAATGCAGGATGTGGAGACACCACTTGCTTCTGAAGGCCAAAGTGATGGGGACATAGATTAGGGTGAGCATATAGGCTGGGGGTGGGGCCAGGTGAGTTCCCATTTGGAAAGGATTCTGGGAACCATTGACATGTAAAACAGAAAAATGAGCATCTCAAAAACAATTTAGTGAGACACTGTGAAGTAGAACATTGTGATACTGAAAAAAAAAACCTTAAACTTTTAATACACGAGTTTGAAGAAAAGGTAAGAAAATATCTAAGTAAAGCCAAAAAGAAAGAAGACAGGAAATTGGTATCTGAGTCCAGAGTGACAACAGTTAAGAACAGAAATTGCATAAGGAGAAACACAGAAAGTAAAACAATAATTACCATAGAAACAAGGAAAAAAGTTTCCTGGGAGTGAAGGGCATGCATATTCACATTGAAACAATTACTCGGAATAATTAATTTGAGGAAAAATCACCTGTTATCTTATGCCTTGCAAGGATAGACAATTCTCCCTGGGTCTTTCATATTTTAAATTTCTTATGAGAAAAGATCATTTCTTTTCTTCAGAATCTTTTCAAAGATGATTCAAAAGAAAATAGCAGAAGAAATAGAGATAGATGGCCTGCCTTGAAGCATAGGGCAGGTCTGTTTCCAGTTTCAGTCTGGGGTACAGGGTAGCCCATGATACAAGATCCCTAAGCTCAGTGAGCCTTTTTGGATGCAATCTACTGTGCATACAAGTGCCTGCTGACCAGTTTAGCATCAGTCTCTGGAAACTATGTTTTGGAAACTTGACTGAAAAAGATTAACACTTAAGTACAGAAATTTCTGTGAGTATGAAATTTGTCCTCCATCACTGACCTGCATATCTTGTGATTTCTGTCAGCCTCCACAAGGCTGGGGCTGGAGAACATGTTAGCTTGTGCATGAGGAAAATCTCACTGTAACTATTGCAGTTTTTGATAATTTCAGAATTTTGTCAAGGCAGTGAAATCCCTAGAGAGGTGATTTTCAGGAAGAGGAAGCTGAAGATCTTGAGATTTATTCACAAGGTTTGAAAGACATGGACTTATGTGATGATGGTTGAGAAACTGACATAAGGAAGTCTAGAAATCAACCAGCAGTTTGAAAGCAACAATGTCGACTAGCTCAGATATGTTCTATCCCTCTTCTCTCAGTCCACACCCTTCTATCTTGAATTCCCCTAACTACCAGCAGCTAAACAGGGAAATATGCTCACAGGCGAGGCTGTAGTCTCTCTCCTTATGGAAACCTAACACTGCACACACGTCTGAGTGTTCTAGAGAGAGTGTAGGTTTAAACAGTTAAAGCTGTGTTGTAGGCAGACACATAGCATCATCCCACCTGCTATACTTGGAAGAGCAGAGGCCCAAAAGCAGCTGACTGGATCTGGATGGAGTTCATTGGGGGAAGGAAAGCTATCCTTTACTGCTTTTATGGTTTCCATTGTAGTATGCCTGATTGCCATTGCATGCCTGTATTAGGACTGTTTATAAATATTCACTGAGAAGATTTTTTTAATTGAGAACAGCCATAGACAATGCTACTACTGTTGGCTTGCCAGGGTCCTAAATTCTCATGGAGCTAAATGTCTCTATGATTGAAGATTTTACATTTGAAGTCTTAGGGTACCACTTGAGAGTCTGGACCTCACACAGTCATATGTGTGTGTATATATACATATATACACATATATTATAATACGAATATAGTATATATTTTAGATATACATTATATTCATATACACAATTTTTATGTGTGTACATGTGTGTGATATATATGTTTACATGCTCACATGTGTGGGCACACATGTATGTACCACAATGCATGCACATGTGTGTGTGAACATGCATGTGGCGGTCCGAGTCAACACTGGTTGCCTTCCTCCATTGCACTCCACTTTATTTATTAAGACTAGGCTTCTTCATGAATCTGGAGCTCACCAGTTTGCACTAGTATAGCTGGGCAGCTGTCTTAGTCTTCTGAGTGCAGGGATCACAGGCAGCTGCAGATCTGTCTGACTTACAAGTGGGTTTGGGGGAGCTGTGCTGTAGTCGTTTTGCTTGTGTGGCAGTGTTCATCCACGGAGTCTTCTCCCCATAGTGCATGGTTTGAAAGCAGCTGTTAGCTTGCAACTGATTTTTGTCGAAATCGTGTGTCGATGCATAGAAACCTTGTGACTCTCTGGCCTGACATTTCCATGGTGGACTAGGTCAACGTCTACTCCCTGCCTAAGAAGCTGCACAGGCCCAGAAGGCCATGATTATTAGAAACTGTATCTCCAAGAGTGATTCTGGGCTTGGAATCAGCAGCCTCATTTCAGGTCCAGGGGAATAGATGGCTCTCCCTGACTTGAACAAGAACTTACTTCACATCTATGGCCCTGAGTGCCTTGGGCTGATTCCCTGACAATTCAGCTGAGACCCCAGTGGTGCTGTTCAAGGTGTTGTCTTGGTACCTTCTCTGCCAGTTGCTCAGAACTAAAAATAGACAGAGCCACTGAGCTCAATGGGCAGAACTCATGGCTGCCCTCGCACCTTTGTAAGTACTCCTCTTGATGAAACTTTAATGCTTAAGAATCTGGACTGATTGCAATGTCCTAGTTTTTTGTAAGACACTTGAAAAGCTACAGGTTAGCAGAAGAGGATCAAGTCTTCTCAGTGGTGCTCGTGTGCAAAGGAACGCTTACACTGTACTGCAGGCCGGCCTACACTCACTGTGTGACTCATGCTAGCGGTGGACTTGTGGCAGGTTTATTACTCAGCTACCCATGCACAGGGACACTGAAACATCTCTTTTAGAATTGTTGTGTTGGTGGTTCTCTTGGTGGCCTTGATGACTAAGAGCAGAGACATGATTGCTATCTGAAGAACGAAGACTGAGTCACCAGCATTGCTTGTATTGTTGCCTTTCTACCACCTGCTGCCCACTGTATCATGGGCTATGGCCGCACACTCAGTGTCTTTGCCCAGATGCAACGTGAGGGGTTCATCCAGCTGAACATCATGCCGCTCCAAGAAGACAGCAGAGGGCTTGCCACAGAGAAGTTACTCCTGGTACATTGTGTGTGTGTGTGTGTGGGGTCCCTCCCTGTGGGGTAACTGGCTCCTTATTTCTTCACACTTGCAAGACAATTATTAACTCCAGAGAAAATGAAATGTCACACAAATATAGTCACAGTGTTCCACACGACTAGATGCAGAGAAGCATTCAAACATGCACTGAAATCAGCAAGCAAGCAGCTATGATAATACACTGGAAGAGGAGAGAACGGAAATGTATGTGTAGAATGCTTAGCAACTGTGAAGTCAGCTGTTACGGAGCTAAATCTCTGTCTCGCAAAATAGGCAGTTGTATGGTCTAATAAGAATTCTAAGAAGTTATAAGATGCTATTTAAGAAATGCTAGAAGAAACTACTCAAAGAGCCACTAGTGATCATAGTTGGAGGTCGAAAAATGGGATGAGTGGGGGTAGGGCAAGGAACTCTGTGATGTGTCAAAACCTTATCAAGACTTCTAAAACCCACCCCCACACATATGTTCTATTAGTCCACCCCAGCTGTCACAAGATACCACAGCGAGTGAACTAAGCAGGAAGATAATTCTTGTTGCAATAGAGAGTTGAATGGTTAGACCAAGGTCTAAATCTTTCCACTTGGCTAGAAGGACACCAGGTGGAATGGTATCACTTGTTTCCTGGGAATCTCCTTACCCATGTTCCCACCCTCTTGTCTTCTCTCGCATGTTTGTGGGACCTCTTTCCTGACTTAAGTACTTCAGTCTTTCCACAAGACCCCAAACACAGAACTTCCCCTTGTTCTGGAATAGATGGGATGTTTATGACAAGAGAAGAAATAAAGGAACCCACCTCTGTGGTCTGTAACGAGTTATTTCTGTAATTCAAGCTGTGTTCTATAATAAGTCAAAACTAGCTCGGCTTACATCCGTCGGGAGACATACATGAATCTGCCAGCAAACACTGGGGTTCAAAATGAGGCTCTGTAAGCAATGATAAGAATTCTGCTTTATCACTGTGCTTTTGAGAGGATTCTGACAGAAATCCTGAACAAGATTAATGAGGAAATATGAAATCGGATTGAACTAGGAGAGAGTTAATATATTGCCTGGTGTTGCTGTCAGTCTGAAATAACAGGAACCACGGGGGAATGCCTATAAATACTGAAAAGGACTCTCTGCTCAGAACGTGGAAGAGGAAATGTTCGGAGGTGCAGATCTCACAAAAGACAGCAGAAGGGAATGACCAGCAGCAAATCCACATTCATGATGGGGCTAATGGACTCAAGACTGGCCTCCAATTGCAAGTCAATGATATAGACAAGGATGGTTTGAATTTCTACCCCTCAATATCTTGAGTCTTGGAATTATACTTGGTTTAGAAAGTGCTGGGGGTCAAAGGACCCATGGATGCTAGGAAAGTTCTCTCCCAACTGAAATACTTCCTCAGACCCTCCATCCCATGTATGAATTTAAATTAGGCTTTGCAGATAAGTTCTAAATTGTCTATATGCTCATCCATTTCAGTTTCGTGTAGTGGGTGTACAGCTCAGTGGATGCAGCTCAGGGTGACCTTGAACTTAATATCCTCACATCTTGGCCTTTGGGTTGCAATTGCAGGTATGTATCACCATGCCTGCTCTGACTCTACCTCTCTTCATAGATAGTTTCATTCTATTTACCATCATTATGTGAAGAAGATATTTAATTAAATATATGTATCCCAAGGCTAATTAAATCCTAGTTCATCATACTTTATTTTAATTAAATACTCCAATACCAAAGCCCAATAAAACAAACCTACATCTTACAATAGAAGAAGCACATGAGAAAATCAGATGGAAAAAAACTCCCATGATTTCCATTAGCATGCAACAGGCACTGTAGTAAAGGGTGGTATGCTTCCTTCCTAGATATGAATTGACAGGAGCAACCACGTGTGGTAAGTATTTCACTTCTGCTCACTCAAGAAATTCTGTAGAACTGAACAAAGGAGAAGACAAAGGTCAGCCAACTCCAGATACGTTTAGTCTTCCTTTGGAGCAGGCTCAGGCAGCACTCTTGGTGTTTCTGTAAGGCATTTAAACTTGGCTATTATTGCTTACCAGACCTGAAAGTATATTTATATTAGTCATCATGCCTTTTTCTTTTGAAGAAGGAAGGATGCTATGGAGTTAAAATAGCATTAGATCCACAAAGGGAGGCCTGGCTTAGAGCTAAGCATTTCGGCTTCACTCAACGGTTAGTTGTTAATGTGTCTTTGCAATGGAAATTGTTCTGTAGTACAAGGGTTTTCTTGATTCTGGGAGCTTTCATCATGGGGAGAACTGAAGCAACTCATCGACACTCATTTCCAGGGCTTCTGCTGTATGAACTATGTCCCTCAGAGCAGCCATCAGTCAGCCTGTCTCTGATCTATGTAGGAAGCCAGGCTTTGTGGCCGCCACTGACCTGATGTAGTATGCATTTTCCTTTTCGTCTGCATGCATGCCTGTGTGCTTGGCTATGTGCATGCCTGTGTGCTTGCCTGTGTGCATGCCAGTGTGATGCCTGTGTGCTTGCCTGTGTGCATGTCGGTGTGATGCCTGTGTGCTTGCCTGTGTGCATGCTTGTGTGCTCATACAGCTGTGTACAATTCCTTTTCAGCATAAGGCTTACAGAAACACTGTGACTAAGATGATTCACAGGTTGAAATTATGAAGACTTTTTAAATAATTCTTTCAGAAGGAATGACATTTTAAAACATTGCTCACTTTGAAAGATTTTTTTTACAAATTTGTTTAGATTTATATTTTTCTATCATTTTGCTGAAAATATTTTCTAACATAAAGTGTTTGAATTGAAGTTTACATTTCATCATTCTGTTGGGGACTGAGATGGATTGAACTGTCAGCATTTAGTCAGTCAACATACAAATTTAACAGAGAGTTGGAGACAAAGGGAGAAGGGTGACCAGTGAAGGAGAGTAAAACCAAATACATTAACAACTAGAAAAGCAAAAACCACAACCCAAACTACTGAATTTCCAGGCTTGATATGTGGTCTTGGTGCCCTCCTCTCTCCCTCTGAGAGTCTACTGATCAATTATATGTTGAAAGATTGGGGAAAAGTTTTCATAGGGAATAGCCAACCATGAAAAACTGCATTTTGCAGTCCTTGGGACAAATGAAATGTCCAGAACTTCCACTTATAGTTCTTGGAAGGTTATTACATTTCCAAGCTTGTTCCAATGAGTCCAAGACTCTGGAATGATCACAGATTGCTACAGACAATTCATCACCTACAAAACGAGAATGAAATTAAACACAAGAGAACCAAAGAATAGCAAAGTATGGAAAGAAGCCAACTTTCTGAAAAAGTGGAGAACATCTTTGTGGGTTTGGACTATTAGCTATTGAAATCATAGGGTGATTTACATATAGTTCGTCAGAGAAGCCAAAATGCCCCATGTGAGGCTTGGCATGGAAGAATTAGTTCATGCCTTCCTATGAACTTGAAGGTCATAGAGGAAGTGGGTAGTCTGACCAGTGACTGAAGGGAAGAAACTGTTATAAGGGAGGCAGTTGAATTTCAAATTGAGAAATGGCTCCTCTCCCCACTAGCTGTAACACGTTAGGTATGTTTCTCCCTCTCTGGTCCTGACTCTCCCCTTATTTATGAAATGGAGATTGTTTCAGCCTTCTAGAACTCTGGTAGCAAAGGACCTTGAACACATTGATTGCCTTCCAGTGCTAGAGGACTTGAAATCCCAGTGTTCGTGGGCTGTGTTCCCATAGAAGGGTATAAGAGAATACTCGCTGGATTCTGGCCTGGACCCATACAGCCCAGACTCTATCTTTAGCATCATTATGCAACCTGATCGCTGGACATACACGTCTCTGAGAGGCCATCTTTACACAAAGACCTCATTGGATTAGAAGTCTGCCTTCTTGTAGCTCAGCCATCTTAACATCCGCCAGGATTTGCATACAACACTGAAGGTCAGGTTTTAACACACTGTTTTCACTGGGGGTGAGTCACAATCCAACCCACTGAAGAAACAGCAATGTGCACAATAACATATACATATTATGAGATATAGATTATCACAAACTTTTACCTGCTTTTACTTTTACATTTCAGAGAGGAAAAAAAGCCTTCCGTACTTGTTAAGTACAAATATGAAATATAATCATTTCTCAGCTAAACTTCTGAGATAACAGTGACAGAGATTATACTTTTCAGTAATGGATTATGTTTTTTCTTCTTGCACATAGGATATAATTAAGATGAATTATTAATTGAATATATGCTATATGCCGAGTATGGCTATTATTTGTAGATGTTAACTTTTACTTAGGCACATAATCGTGCTGATTTTAAGAGGCGAGGAAGCTGGCATGCAGAAATGTGAACTGCCTTGTACAAGGTCACACAGCCCTCAGAAACCAAACGGGATCCAAAAATTACACTGTGGCTTTCGACCACATACTGTCACATCTCACCTTTTCTTCCATCGACAGCAAGCAGATCTCTAAGTGCAGAGTTGCATCTACTCTCCCACTCTTAGCTGCTCTAGAGCTTCCTGAAACTATAAAAGGTTTCACCATGCCTCAAGGGACAAATCACATGCTAAAATATACTGACAGTGTCTCAATACAAATGGTTACTTTTTAGGTCCACGCTCCTTGTCTATGCAAAGATGAAGGGAACGATTTCTTCCACTGTCCTGATTTTCTTATTAAAATGCGTGGTGATGAAATCTGACCTAATTCAACAGAGCTTGATTTTTTTTGATATAGTCATGAAAAATTAAGTTAAAAACAAGGGAAGAGACTAGGTTTAAAATCTGTGGCATCCCAATGCCCATATCAAATGTGCAGTTCTCAGAGGCTGTGCTAAGTACATGTTGGCATCGTGGATGAGAGGGACTCGTGACTGGCTATAGTTTGTGCCCTTCTGTGCCTGCTTTTTGTGTCCTGCTGTTGTACCTTAGAACATTCCATTTCCCTCATGCCCTCCTCCAGGCAGGGGACGGGATGATGCAAAAGTAGTCTTTGCCAGGTAATTGCTTTAGGCTGGTACTTTGTACCTTAAGATGATTAAATCAGAGGAAGCAGGTGAACATTCTGAGATATATGTGTGCTATAAGTGTGCCACATGCATGTGTATCTGTGCATTTGTGCGTGAATGTGGGCATATGGGAGAGCATGCGCCTATGGAAGTCAGAGACTGATGTTGGCAATCATCCTCCTCCACTCTTTCATCTGATTCTTTTGAAGCTGGGCCTTCAGTCAAATCTCGAGCTCAACTAAGGGCTGATGAGGGTCGCCAGCCTGCTCTGGGGGTTCTTGGACTCTGCTTTCCAGGGTTGAATGTCCAGGCAGCCTGCTGCACCCACCAGGCATTCTCAGTAGGATATGGGGGGGGTCTGAACTGTCATCCCTTTGTTGGTAAGGTAAACACTTTAGTTAGAGTCATCTCCTATGTAGTCATAACTCCCTGTTCCCATGTGTAAGAAAACATTAACTGAATATTTGGAGGAAAATAACATAGTAAGGAAGCAGGTCAGCTCTTTATATGTCAATGGTAATCACAGACAGAATTATAATATCATCAGCCAGGCAGGAAGGCTATTACTTCGCAAGACGTTATCCAGGCCATTCTCTGAATGCGAAGGACAAACAAACAAACAACAGAAGTCTGCAGCTCTCAAGGTGAATTGTCTCTTCCTGAGTGACAGTGCTTCTGGTCCTCCACACTGTTCCCCATGAGTGAGTCACAGGTAGGGCCAACTCAAAAGCCTCCAAGCCAAACATCACCTTTCTGTGTCAAACAGCATTCTAACTATGCTTTTGGGGATCTCTGGTCCTGTCCTCAATACCCACAACTCAGTTTGCTGTTCATCTTTCAAAATGTTGAACTCAGGCTGGGAAAATAGCTCAGGAGTTAAAGACTTTGCCTTGAAAGCAAAAGGACCTGAATTCAGCTCCCCAGATCTCACATAATAATGCTGGGCAGATAAGGCAGCAGCCAGTGATTCTGGTCCTGGAAGGCAGAGCCTGGGAAACCCCTGAGCAAAGCAATAAAGAGGTAGAACAATCAAAGATGATTCTCTATATTACCACCCATGGCGTCAAAGGCACACACACTCAGGTGCTCCGTAGCACACATGCCTACAAATGCATGTATGTACATCACTCAAGTGCAAAACAGACACACACACACACACACAGACACACACACATCCCACAGGCCAAAAAAGTTGTCTTTATTCATTTTAATAATTTTTATGCCCTAAGTTATATTTATATCAATGTTTATGATCTCTTTTCTTTCTAACTCTATTGTGAATTCTTATAATACAGAAAAATATTTTCAACTTACACTACCTTCTTGTGCTCTGCTTTAGAGATTTGTATTTTTGCTTCACGTCTCTTGATTCACATAAGTATTTGTACCAGAAATGAAAAAGACTGACATATTTTCTCAGGACTCTTTATGTTAGAGAATGTTCTTTGGTTGGTTTTCATAGCTTATTTCCTTCCTTGCTATATCCATTCTCTTATTAACTTCTGAAGCTTTTTAGTCTTCTAAAGTTTTTAAGGCAGTTTATATCAAGATGTTAGCTGAACATTTTTCCAGGAAAGCCGACATTTTCCTTAGCAGCTAAGATTTTATTTAGAGTCATATACTGCAGAAGCAAAGACAGAAAATGAGCAAACATAATGCTTCCTACATAATAAATGCTGCAGTTTGTGGTGTGTCCACCTCATGAATTCACCATTCAGTGAATAGATATTACAAAGTGCTTAGTTTGCACTTGTAGATTTCTTTGCCATGATAACATGCTCATCATTTGCTTTGCTTGATTATTAGAGGAAAAAATAGTCTTAAACCAAATAAAGCTGCAAGCTAGCCTATCTACTGGACACTTCCACTTACATGAATCAACTCCCTTTTTTGGTTTAAACCATTATTATGAATCTAATTCCTGCATAGTAGTCCAGTGAAATTTAAGGTCTGTGCAGAAAGATCTTACTCTTTGGGTAAACAAACTGACAAAGGGGGCGGGGGCACTGTTAAAAAAAAGAAACTTGACAGCAGTGAGTGAGAGATTGCTTTAGAAGGTAAGATCTCAGAATTATACTCTTTGAAGCTATCAAACTTAAACATTTATTGCATGCTTAGATAGAGCAAGAACTGTTTCTTAAACTTGGTCAACGTTTCAGAAGGGGCAAAACTGTAAGGAAAAAATCCTGTAACCCTTCAAACTTCACAGTATGTTATCTAAAGGTTCATGCCGAGCCTCCAGCAGTAACAGCTGAAGCAACACTGACCAGGGACTGAGACCACAGCAGAGGAGATCCAGGGGGCGTTCAGACCTGGAACATCCAGATTTATGGAGAGGAGGAGTCAGGTAAGTGGGCAGACACAGAATGGAAGACCACGCAGCTTTGCAGAAGGAAACATGCTCCCACTTACCTTTCGCCACAATGGTGCTTTGTGGCACCTGCCAGCTACCAAGATTCCCTTTTGGTAGCTGTCATAGTTGGGCACAGGTGTCAATGTGATGGTTGAGGGTTTGAGTTCTGGACACATTTGTGGAGAATTAGTGGTTGGGTTAAGCCCAGAGCAAACCTGCAGGAGATTGTCTAGCTGCTGGGGAAGGCCCAGTCTATGGTGGGTGGGACTAGGCCCCGGACATGTGAATAAAATACTAAGATCTGGTTGAGAGAGTTGGCATCCTTCTGTTCACTTGGCCAGACATGCTGGTCTGGCAAGTAAGGATCGTCCATCTCTCAGCTGTTACGTGGTGATGGTGTGGTCAGTTCCCTCGGCCCTGGTGTTGGTGCGTGCTCTCCCGTCCAGCTGGACTGAGAACTGTAACCAGGAATTGCAAGAGAGAATAAACTCTTGTTCCCTTAAGCTGTCTGGTGGTCATGTATCAGCAACCATGCAGGCAGACTGTAACAGCAGCTAAGTTCAGGACTTGTTTTGGGGAATAGTGCATTTGTGTGCTCGCATCATTTAGCACTCACCTTAAATTCCATCGCCTATTAGGCAGGAATCGGACTGGTAATAATGATTTAAACCAGAAAGGAGAATTGATTCATGTACATGGAGATGTCTAGTAGATAGACTACCTTGCAGCACTATTTGGTTTAAGATCCATTGTTTTCTTTTGATGCTTTGATGGTTTCACATATGTCTATAAGGAACTTAAGTCATTTTCACTCTGTATTATACAATCCCATCCAGACTCCTTCTCATTGAAAACCTTCTCCCTCTGACTTTCATGACTTTACGTGGTGTCCACCGATCTTCAAGATTGCCTGCAATACATGTGCATGGACGCTTGTTGGAACATGGATGATATGTTACTGGCTAACCAATGAAGAGAGCACACCCGCAGTGAGTTCATGGGTGTTGCGGCCCTGTCATGTGCAGCCATGTCCCGTCTGACCGTCCTGCTCTTATCTTGTTACCATTCCCTCTTTTCCAGGCGAATCCTCAGCCTTGCATGGGTGTGGGGAGAGAGAGGTGATGGGAAGTGATACAGATGTTTTGTTCAGGACTGAGCGTGGCTTAAGTTCTTAAATAAACCGAAGAAGAGCTGCTCGCAAACCCAGTGACTTTAAATCCTTGAAACCATAAGGAGACAACTGACTTCTGAAAGTTGTCCTCTAACCTCTGCACCATAGTATTGGCCCCTTCTCCCATTTGTCCTTCCTTCCTTCCTTCCTTCCTTCCAACCTTCCTTCCTTCCTTCTTTTTTTAATTATCATTTTTATTATTATTATTATTTATTCAGCTGTGTGCATATGCGTGTGTGTGTGTGTGTGTGTGTGTGTGTGTGTGTGTGTGTGTGTCTGTGTATGTGTAGAACCACGGACGAATTTGCGAACCACCATGGACGCCTCCACCTCCTTCTGCCCCGGGATTCACAGGCTCCGCCCTACCAGGACCAGAAACGCAGGCCATCCCTGCTTCCGCCTGGCATCTATACGTGGGATCTGGGATCCGAACTCAGGACCTTCCGCCTGCAAGGCGGAGGCTTAACCCCTGAGCCACCTCTCCAGCCCCCTTCCTTCCTTCTTATCTCTCCACCTCTTCCCCTCTTCTGTCTCTCAGATCTTAATGTGATCAGGACTATGTATCCCTGCCAGTAAGCCAAATGGACTGGTGCCAGTCCTAGACCCATCTTACCACATGCTCATACTAGTATAACCAGTCTTCTAACCAGTCTTCCCTTATTTCTGTACTAGAGAAGGAAGCCTGGATAGACTCTGACTAGCAAAGTAGGGGTCACCTGCCCATCGCTGTCCAATCACTGGAGAGAGAGAGAGAGAGAGAGAGAGACAGAGAGAGAGAGAGAGAGAGAGAGAGAGAGAGAGAGAGAGAGAGAGGGTAGATGGACTCGGTGCTTTCTGAGAAGATGATTGTTCTTAGCCTCCCTTGAACTGGTCACTACAGGAGAGAGAGGAGAGAGAGAGAGAGAGAATTTTCTCAGTGAAAAGGAAACGATCTACTTCTTTACTAAAGATGCTCATAGTTAACATCTGGGCATTGATTCCTCCATGTTTCTGGAATTTTAGGCTAAAGAATGTATCCAATTATGCTATTTCCCTCGTGTATACACTTAAGTGGTAATAATGTGTAGCATTTTTCATTTGTACTAGCTACCATTCCGCTAGGCATTTTGTATAGGTTTTCTCATTTAACTCCTACAACAGCCTCATTATTACCATTTTGCAAATCCAGAGCTTCAAGTTCGGGGAGGTTAACTTGCTCAAGGGTACATAGAAAGCAACTTTGCTGCAAAAGAGTTTATCCTACTTGGTGCGGCTGAGCATGCCATGTGACCTTCAGTGGCCGGTCACCATTATGCCTATGGTACCATCATTAGCCTTCCGAGGGAGTACCAATAGCAATATTAACAATAACCACACACAGTACTCTTCTAGTAAACATTAATAGCCTACTAATCACCAAGGTTCACGTGACAGTATGTGTCTTATACTTATACCTAAGTACCTTCTCTATGGTAGCCACAGTTTTGCAAATCAAACCAGGTCATCTCCTATTTAAAAATCTTCATGGACCCACCAAACACCTGAGCTAAAAGGCTCTGTCTCTCGCTAACCTCACCTCACACTCTTCCATCACCCATTGCCCCCTCCCTTTGCAACACTTCAAGTTCTTTTTCAGTTCAGCACATTCACACTTGCCATTTTGTCTTCCAACAAGTTTTTTTTTTTTTTTTTTTTGCCCTTTTAGCGAGAGGCTGTTATGGCTGCTCTTTGCAGGAATGATTTTCTCTTAGACTTTGGATTTCGGCTGATAGACCACCTGAAAGAAAGGCTTTTGAGGACCACTTAGAAGAGCAAGTTTCTTCCTGTAAAGCTTCTTAGCTGTTTCCTAAACACTGGACATGGTCTGTCTTGTGGGACTCACTGTCTGGAGCTTTGGGAGCACATGGGCGGCTGTAGATGGACTCGGTGCTTTCTGAGAAGATGATTGTTCTTAGCCTCCCTTGAACTGGTCACTACAGGAATCTAGTATATTACTAAGGAAACGGGGGTTAGTGGATCTTAAGTGAAGTGTCTGAAGCTTGTAGACCAAATAATCAGTGTAGCACACATTCATCGCTTTGTTCACCAATCCCAGATCCCATCTGGTTAGGACCATTGTTGTTCTGCAGCTCTACGGTACAAGACTGCCCTCATAACATTCTTTCCTCCAGGAAAAAGCAAAATCTTGGTGTCATTTACAAAGTACAAAGTAGGGCTGGGTCTGTCTTTAGCACCTTCTAGAAATTTTCTTCACTCTGCAGAGGTATTCTTGGCACATAAATGGCTCAGTAGCGGCTGCATGAACTTATCACAACTGCTCAGTTCCTGAAAGTATTTCAAGCCCTTCACGGCACTGTGGAATCAGAAACAAATTGCATCGTGGATACAATCTTCCTGACGGAGGATCTTCAATTAATCCATTATCTAAATATGAATAGACCAGATGTGGTTTCCTGAGCCCTCCTCCTTGCCTGTTTTCCCTTCATTCTCACGAAAATGGCAGATTTCATTCTTCAAACTGTGTCTGGTGTTTATTTCCTGGCCCCAAAGAAGAGATCAGCTATTCACTCACAATGCTTTGCAATCATCTACAACTCCTGCACGTACACCTAGCCTTCTTTTTCATGGGAAGTCTATACAATCCTACCCATTGAGGAGCAGTGTGATTTGGAGAGACGTAAACATCAACTGTCAACACCCCACTGTTTTCATAGAGCTCTGTGTTATGTACCTATGATCTAGTCCTTAAGGAAGGGTGGGAAAGAAAGGGATGCTGATGTTAGCCAAAGGGCATTCATCTGCCTTAATTAACTTCTGACTCATTAGATCACTGTTGTACCCCTTTCAAAGAGGAGGAAAAAGACTCACAAAAGTTTTATAAATCTTCAAAAAGTAACAAACATGGAGAAAGATGACAAGATAGGCCTCACATGGGTGTGTCACTGAGTAGCACCCTGTCCACTAGAAGAAGTGTGAAAAAGTTTCTAAAGGTCCCATTCAAGCAACTTACATAACTTTCCATTTCCGATTACCAATAAGTTATCTATGCTTATCAAGTACAAATGGAACCAGGGAGACATGGGAGGCGCTTCCACCAGCAGGGGGCAGCACTGTGAGAGAAGCTGGACCACTGCTACCTCCTGATGAGCTCAAGGCATGTGTGAATAAAGGAACCTACTGGAAACAGAATTGTGTGTTGGCAACCGGGAGCTACTGGACTCTGCCAGGGTTTCCTCTTCGTTCTCAGCGCTTGCTCACCCGGCTCCACGGGTGCTCGCTATGGATGCAACAATGGAGCATCTTACCACCATCTGGATGCAAGTTCTCCAGAGAAGCAAAGGAGAGGGAGGTGAGGTTAAGATGAGACTCCACTAAACGACAAAACTGAATGCTTGCTGCAGTGACTTTGAGTCTGGAAGGATTTTCCAGGGGAAACTAGAATAAAACCTGGTTGTCATTTGCCTGCTTTGTCATGACCTAGCTGTGCAACGTGAGCTTTGCCAATGGTTCCCAGGTATAGCAAGAAGAAAAAAAAAAGTGCTCAGTTAAATCTGAACTTCTATCCAAACAGGAAATAACTTTTTAATATATGTTCCATTTAACATTTGTAATGTAATTTTCCAAAGAAAACACCCCAGTTTATTTATAGCTCTAATTTAACTGAATGTCTTATATTATTTTCTGGAAACTAATTTTGAGGCCATATACATATATAAAAGCATGGAGTAAAGGGCACTTTCTCATTTAGGTGGGTATTAGGGAACTGAGCAGCTCCACTTAGCCTTTCGTTCATCCCCAGGCAGGGCCTCTGCCTCTGAGGATGTGACATTTGAGATTTGGCAGACGGAGAGAACACAGAAGTCAGGGTGAAAGGAAAGGGAATGGAAGAGATGGCGTAAAGGTCTGCCCGCTTCTGTCTTCTCCAAGGTTACAGTGGGACTTTTCACTTTTAGCTCCTATGTGGCCTGAGATTGCAGAAGGAAATCTGAAAGTCATTTTTCTTTCCCTGACTTGCTCCTCTGCTGGGCTCCCTGATCTTTCCCCACCTCAGGTCTGTGACTTCCTTTGTCCACTGAGACCTAAAATCACTTCGGGGTTAACACTACTTTTGGGAGAGGAAAGGTGAAATTGTACTCTGGTAAAAATGCAACTGCAGATAGCTCAAAGCCATCTCTCAACTTCTGAAATCTCCAAGGTGCTAAAAATTGGAGCACTGAAATCAACATTGAAGTATACAGCAGATCAGTTTAAAGATGCTCTCTATAAAATAAAGCAAGCACTAATCAGTAATAATTTAAACAATCTTAAACACAACTAAAGATAATAGGATTCTTTTTATAACAATAAGCTTCTGGAAGCTTTGGGGGCAAATGCTTGTGATTCTAGTGCATTCAAAGTGTGGGGCCATTTCTCCTATCTCCCAAAAGAAAAACATGGAAAAGGCAACTTAGAAAAATTTAATTTTACTTATTATGGTTTATGTAATGACTTCTGTTCTTCGGGTGTCAAGTTTACATTCTAGAAGGTTCTATCCTCATCTATAGCCAGGTGTTAAAATTTATGCCTGTTTTTTTTCAGAGCTCAAGTTTACCTCGGGTAGAAAATATAGTCAGGAATATTTTACAAATGCTCCTGGGGTTGCCTTCCTCTGCTTCCTGACCATGTGTCCACTGCGGAGTGCTTAGTTATTCTGACACAGGCTGGCTGTCATCCTTTCTCCCCTCCTTGGGGACGGAATGCCCTAGCACCCAGTGGTGCTTTCACCATGGCAGGCTCGGTACGTTGACTTGAATGGCCAGAGATCCTTGTTTTGCATCCTCGGGGCACCTCTAACAAGTGGAGGGCTGGCAGAACCAGGCTAACCCTGGTCCTTACTCAGGGGGAGAGCCATTTCTTCCATTCTGCTTCTTCCCTCAGAGAAAAGAAAGCGGGTAATTGGCAAGCTGCCTTCCGAAGCAAAACTAAATTCAGCGACTGCAAGTGCCACCCACAGCCAAGCTGCTATGACGCGGGTGCATCAGCCAGCCACGGTGTAGTAACAAACTGAATTTGTTCTTTTGTGCAGAGCAGAAATGTTTTTCTTAAATTTCTTTCGTGTCTGATGTTTGAAAAATGATTGGAGACCAATGTTACAGTGCTTTGCATTTACCATGTGGCTCTGTCTTTTTGTGGAACTGTCCTGTGATAGTTGAAGTTATCATTGCCGTGACTGCAGGTAGAAATGAATTGAGGATGGGTGCTGTTTGCTTGGGAAGTGTCACATGAGCCTTCCACTGGGGGATGAACACCAAGAGCAAGCAAGCTGAGAGACATCCTCATCCTTGCACGACCGCGGGCATGAATCAGGAACAAACTGAGAAGAAGCAAAACCAGAGGTTTCAAGTTCTATGTAACTGTCAACAAGTGATTCCTCGTAGCAGTGTGCACATGTGGGAAACTACAGAAGTGACTAGAGGCTGAGTTAGAGTCCCCTTCCTTTGTTCTATGAGTGAAAAATAAATTAGGAACCTGGATCCAATAGATCTCTGAAGCTATGTTTTCTTCCCTGAAATTCATAAAATTCTACCCCTTATTAATATGTAAAATTTTAGTCACGGATTTTTTTTGTTTCCTACTTGTTACAAATGTTGCATATTTATTAGTGTTAGACTTTGAAAATATTTTATCTGAGAGAAAGAGAGGCAGGAGAAAGAAAGGAAGAGAGAAAGAGAGAGAGGGAGGGAGGGAGAGAGTGCACAAGTGTGTGCAAATCCATGCGTAGTCCGTGGGTGGAGGTGAAAAACAATCTGGAAGTCTTTTCTCTGTGCTTCCAGATTGAATTCAGGCTGTCAGGTTTTTCAAGTAGATGACGCTGAGCCATCCTGCTGGCCCCATGAATGGACATTTAGATGAGTGATTATTTTAAGTTTCAAGAGATTTGCAGGTCGGGTGTGCATTTTCCTGCTGGTGACGCATGATATAGATGCATTTATTCATATTTAAGGAGGAGGTGGGCATAAAAAAATCCCTGTTGACTTCATTCAAATCTATTTATTGCTCAATAAGTGGACTAGTTTGATGAATTCCAAAAAAAAAAAAAAACGAATTAAAAATGTGCTAAAAATCTTGCTATTTATCAGTTCCTTTGTCATAGTAAAAATGCTGTAGATCAAAGATATCAATGAGGAAGGACAAAAAAAGTTTCAAGTCTTAAGTTTTTTATTGATATATTTGCTCTTTGACACTGTGATATGTGAGTACTATACCATGCTGCAATTTTTCTCCCTCTCTCTTGTTTCTCTCCTTCGCTACCAGCCCCTGTTCTTCTCTAACAAATCTCATTACGTTATTCAAAGACTTTGTTCAGTTTTGTGTCCAATTGTATTTACCCAGAGTCCTCAGCATGGGCATGGGTTTAGAACTGGTGGGTGGGTTCACTGGTGGGTGCATAATTGAATATTGTGCCCTTTCTTCTGAGAGGGCTTTCAATTTTTTAACTTTAATTTCATTATCTTCGTGTGTGTATATATACTATGGAATCCGTATAGAGGACACAGGACGGCTTCCTGGAATTTGTTTTCTGTATCCACTTGGCTGTCGTCTCTATGACAAGTGCCTGGACAGATGTCTTCCCTCCCTGCTTCCTTCCTTGCCTCCCTCCCTGCCTCTATCCCTGCCTCCCTCCCTCCCTCCCTCCTTTTCTGTTCATCCCTCCCTCCCTCTCCCTCCCTTTCTATCTCTCTCTCTATCTCTTTTTCACACACACACACTCTCATGTGTGTATGCTGATATGAAAAGTGATGTATGTGCATGTGTGTGCATAGTTGCATGTGCCTGTGTACACACATTCAGAGGCCAAAGGAAAAAGGTTTGGACCTTCCTTCACCTCTTTCTATATTATTTTTGGAGACAGAATCTTATGCTAAACCTGAAGTTCATTATTTTTGGCTACATCATACAGCTGGGGTGCTTGTGTCTCAATTCCTCAAGCAAGGTATGCAAAGCTGTTCATCGCTTTGATGATGGAGCTGGGAATTTGAACTCTGGCCCTTGATCCTGCTTTCACAGAGAGCCCTCTGGTCACCTAGCCAACTCCCTGGTCTCCATTAACACAAAATTGAGATATCTGTAGATATACAAGTTCTTACCATCAACACAGTATCATGCTCTACATATATCTGCAATGCAAGAGCATTACATGTATAAAGGTGGTACTAGGCCATGCTACATCTAGACGCATGTGCATGGCCACACATTTCTTTTTTTTTTTTTTTTAAAGCTGCAACCATCTCCTTGATGTTTATTTATTTATTTTATTTCTTCCACTCATACAAAGTTGATAAGTACCCCATTCCCCTCCCTCCCTCCACCCCTCACTGGATCCCCTTGCTCCCTTCCCCCTTGTCCCCTTCCTTTTCCCCGTCCCTCCCTTTCTCCCAGTGACCCCTCCTACCTCCAACCCGCCTCCCCCATTCCTGGAGCATCCTTTAGTGTGCATGTCAAACTTCCCTCTGGGTCCTCCTCTCTGATGAGGTGTAAGGACTCCATAGCATTACCTAGAGCTCTTTTTTTGTGTTCCCCTTTAGTATAGGAACACTCAGAAACGCATGAATGAGATCAAATAAAATGAATATGGACAATGCAAAAGGTAATAGAGATTGTTTCATGATTAGCAGGAAATCAGTAGGAGAAATGTTCAGAACATGCAGGAAGAAGGTTCAAATCCAGAGAAACTATGTGAGCCAAGATATTAGGGAGGAGGCTAGATAGGGAAGTCTTCCTTTTTGAATAAACAGAATGGCTGAATAATAGGGAGGAGAGACATGATAATTGGGAACAGAACAATACAAAGAGTAAATGCACCAAGTAAACAACTTTTCAAAATTGGAAAAATAATACAGTTGGACATATGCAAGTCTCACTGAACTCTGTAAAAACTGAATAAGCTTAAATTGGCAGCAACCCACAGTGCTATTAAAGACAAATCAAAGGTGCACTTATACCCAGTCTAATGGGACAATTAGTTCTATAAAGAAGAGGAGAAAATCATCTTTCCTTTCTCACCTCAATTTCTATTCCTTGGAGGTAAATACTTGAGACTGTTGGAAATTTTTAGTGTGATGATAATAATCTACATCTGTATGTTCTAAGCATGGCATCTCCACTTCTGGATGAGATTTAAATAATATCTATGGACTTCCTGCTGTGAGAGATGATGATTGGGCCACCACGATCCCCTTCTTTCACCTGCCTCCACGTTCATCCTTCTAATGAAATTATTGCAATTTTAACTTGAGGGACATGGAGTGTTACTGCATGGCTAGTAATGTGTACTGGACCATGTTAATTCCATCTCTACAAAAAGCTTGGAAGCGCCCTTTATTCCAATGTTCTTAAATTGCATAACTACACAAATAAGAATTTTTTCCTACTTATACATTGACCATGTGTGAATTTGTTCGTTTTGAAAATTCTTATCCTTAGCATCTATGAAATTTTTAGTATTATGTTTGTTCTGTTCTTAGAATGCCTACCACTTGGACATTCAGTGTGGTAGAATGATTCTCAATTTTCTTCAAGTTTTATTGTCTGTTTTTCTTTGCCTTTAGCTGCACCTTCTTATAGGTTCTGTCAATACTGAATCTCAGGTTATTTTTAACTTTTCTCTTTTGATTTTGTATGTATCATTTTTTAATTTTCAAGAGTTTTTTTACTTAATTCTTTTAAAATATGTTTTAGTTCTCTTGTGCATATAGATAGCATTTTACTCTTCTTTCTCTCTGAACAAAGTGTTCTAACACTTTCTTTACTTGAAATATTTCACCGTAAAAATAATTTTTCTGTTTTGTTTTGTGTAGAAAAGTTCCAATTAAGGATTTACTTTCAAATTTTTTATCATGGAATGTGTGGTGATATTTACAAGTCAGACAGATATTTACAAGTCACTGCAAGACAGAATGTTGCATATGTAGAATTTCACCTGTCAGCTTGCTTTTCATATTAGCATATCTGCCCCAACCTCTATGTCATATCACCATACCTAGAATATTCTTATTTACTTATTTTTTTAGAATATCCAGAATTTGTGTGGGATATGAAATGGATAAATGCCAGCTTAAGGAAGGAAAGGAGAATATGAGTACCTTTATTTTTATTTATTTACTTATTTGTGCGTGCATGTAGGTGCTAGCGTATACACACAAGGGTGTGTGTGTGTGTGTGTGTGTGTGTGTGTGTGTGTGTGTGTGTGTTGTGTGTAAAAAGGCGCACTGTATGTGCCTGTGGAGGCCCAAGGGCAACTTTGGAAATCATTCTGGATTGCTCTGTATCTCCTTTCTGCTTTGCTCTGTGGTTTTCCAGGCTCTGACCACCAGGACTGGAAGTGCAGGCCAACAGCATTTCCACCCAGCGTTTTTATGAAGGATGTGGGATCTGGATTTAGATCCTTCTGCTTGCAAGGCAAGGGTTTAACCCTTGACCTGTGTTTCCAGAACCATGAATATCTTCTAAACAGACTGGTGTCAGCCCTGGACACATATTCCTTATTGAAGGACACTGATGTCTTTCTTTGTCCTTCTGGTTGGATCCAGTGATTCTAGCATTTTCTCCTCTGTTCCAGCCCTGTGTTCTGACTGGGCACTAGATGTTTCTGCTCTGCTCACTCACATACATGGACTCTAGGTGCATTTTCTTCATCCTACTCCCCAATCCATCACTCACGTGGGAGTGTCCCCAACATCTCTGCCTACGTGTCATTTTTACTGTCCCTTTAGCAGCACAGTGGAGCAAATGGTCATCACAAACCCCTCTTATCTTAGCCAGATACAAAGGCATTTAACTTAAAAAAACAGAAGAAGCCTCAAAGGACGAGCCTGAAGACTGCAAAGAAAAGAAAAATATATGTTGATGCTAAGGGACTAAAACCAAACTTTAGGCTTAGTGATATGGACGCGGAGGCCGTGGCAATGGCGTGCAAAGCCGATGACTTCAGTTTGAAGCTCAGGACCCAAGTAAAGGTAAAAGGAGAGAACCAACTGCATGGAGTTGCCTTTTAACCTTCACACGTGCACAGTGTCATGTGTACACACAGATGCACTACACACATACACATATTAATAATCAATAAATACCAATAAAGATAAGAAACAAGTAAATTTTGCATCTTTCCTTGGAATTGCCTGCTTCTACACTATTTTAAAATCTCTCCCATCCTTCACGGCTCACCTCTGCTTCCCAGACAAAGTCAATTCCCTCTTAAATTTGTTGATTAAATGGAACTGTTGTGCCAGGCCTTTGGTTTCCAGTTAAGCCACATTCATGGCTCCTAAGGAGAACTTGGTGCCACCAAATAACCTCAGCAGATTTTGACATTCTGCCATTTAATAATGGGCTATACACTTTGTGTCTAGAAGGCTTTTAAAGTTTCACAAATTCTCATTAAAATGCAAATGTCTATGGATGGGATAACCTCCCAAGCTATTAGCAATTACTGTGGTCATGAAAGTCCAGAGCCAGAGGGAAGAGCAGCGGATCACAGATACTGACCTTTAGCATCTCTGAGATCTTTGTTTTGGCCTTTCTGTTGTATTGTTTTAATGTAGTCATTTATCGTAGATGCTCCTTTGACTTTGACTATAGTTTATTTATTTATTTTTGGCTCTGACTGCTCCATATTTGGTTTTGGATTGAGTTTAACTTTCTTTTTACAGCACTTGTCCTTTGTGGCTGTTACTTCCTCCTCTGTGCTTGAACTGAGTACCACTTAAGCCCTTGAAGATTTCTATTGGTTCAGAGGCTCTTCAGGCACTGTGTTGTTCATGCTTTGCCTCCTGGTCGGCAGTGACTGGCCAGTGGGCTGTCTCATTAGATCAGGGTGACCTCTTCACTCTTTCTACTTTCTGTTCTCAGATCCATCTTTTCCCTGGTGAGTCACTTGAATTAATTAATACAGATGTTTGTACCACAGCTCTCTGATCCTGTGGTAGCGGACTCTTTCTAAAAATAATTGTATCACAAGGTTGGCATTACAGAAATGGGATTTGGAAAGGTCAGCTGGAAGTAACCAATACGACAAAGTGTTCATTTAAAATATTATTAGCTGCCTGGGCAGATGATTCAGTGGACAAAGCACTTGGCACACAAGCTTGAGGACCCTAGTCTGGACCCTTGACATAGCTGGTTGTGGTGCATTCCATGTAACCTCGGGTTCCTAAAGAGAGATGGTGGGGGCTGAGGCAGGAGAATCTCTGGAAATGTCTGGGCAAGATAGCAGTATGTGCACAGCTATGAACAAGAGACCACCATCTTAAGCAAGTTGGGAAGCAAGGTCTGACACCCAAGGTTGTCATCTAACTTCTACTTACCTGCTACGTAATGCACACTACCGCATGTATACACACGTGTCCACACAGCACACACATACAATGAGACATAATATGAATGAACTATCACTATGGAGATAAATACTGAATCCATTATAGAATTGTTTCAAGTAAGAGATTTCCATATCTGAGATTCTGAGGCCCATGAGGTCAGTGGTATTAGTTTACAAGATGCAGAGAGCTGTCGCATTACTCTATTACATACTCACAGTTGCTATGTAGGGTCTTTTTGATGTTCTCTTTGGCAAATGGAACACTGCTTAATTGAAAACACCTTTTCAGAGACCGTCACGTTGAATCCATTTCCCCAGTGACTTGCACATGGGAACAATGCTTAAGTACAGCACATATTTGGATGATTCAAAAGGACAGAACAGTTAAGAAATGCAGCCCATTCATTTGCCACCAGTAACTACCAGTGACCACCATGTTCTCGGATGTCGAAAACTGGGCAATTTATTTATTTTATAATGCTTCCCTGCTTGGCTATGGTGAACGAGGGTTAGCTATGACTTATTTACCTTCTTGGCCTCTTTACTGTCTCAAGGCCTCCTTATGTCGGCTGTCTGTGGTCACTTTTCTGTGCAAGAGTGCTCAGCTCAATTAGGAATCATTATCTTTCTTCTTCCTCCTAGTCCTTTTTTATCAGACCAGCTAAGAAAGATATTTTGCTCCTCTTTAAATAGAAGCCTGTCAGCTCGTATGAAAGCTGTCTGTGTGTGTGTGTGCAGTTTTGACTAAATGGAGGTAAGAGCATTTGATGTTCATAGAGTTATGAGCACTTATTAGGGAAAACCAGAGGCAGCTTTAAATGACAATCCACCTCTAATAACCAGGTTTGCATTCTTCAGAGGTTAAGAGATTACATTATGACATTATGAGAGGTTCTGTCTTATGAATTTATTAACTAGCATTTAAAGTAGCACGTCCTCTGTGTGTAGTGTATCAGACACTAGAACAGCAATTCAAACTTTGCATAAGAGTGACAGCAAGCACAGGTAGGCAGGTGTGTGCTTTTTGTGATAATATCTCTGTCCAGTATCCCATATGAAGTGATTTGCTCATTTACCATATGTACATACCCTGTGTTCTTTTCATCCTCAGTTAACTTGCCTTTTTTTAATCTAAGAAAGGTCAAAAAATACAAGAGAACTATTCTTAACTGCATAACCTTTAGGATATTAATAACTATTGTGCCGAGATTCTTTAGGTGTGGTTTCATCTAGAGCCACGAATCTATCTAACCTGCAACTTAACTAGTGTTGACACTCATTTTCTGTACAGCCCAATAAGAGCCTATAAATGCTCTTTATCTGGAAGACATATAACATGTGTGGCTTAATTAATTAAGAATGGAATTATCATTGAATATCCATTTATCATCAATAAATTGTATTAACTTCTATTTAGTTAAAGCATACCAACATATACACACTTGTACACACACTGCACACTACTTCACTTTATGGAGCTCTTCATTGGCATCTGTTCTAATTATTGCTCAAAGGAGTCTATTGATGTAATTACTTCAGTTATGCATTAATGCCGTGAAACAAATAATTAACTGTCACTGCAATTTATTTTTCACATTCACATATAGAAGAAATGCCATTTATACTTATGAACCATGATAGTGTCTGCTAACACACTTATGTGTATCAAGTATTATATGCATAGTTATATATGTGTGCACCAAAAATGTATTTATGTATGAAGGAGGGCATAAAATGATGAGTCCAAAGACTCCTTTGACTTCACAGTGGCAAATATTCCCCAGTTTAAGAACTTCCATCTTCTCTCTAATATGTAACTAATAGTAGCTCCCTTGCTTTGTGCCAGGATTTCTGACCTTCCATAGAGATGGTGCATGTAAGAAGAGACAGAAGTAGGACATGTAAAGGTCTCTGAAGCATCCCATTAATTGTTCAACAATCATGTATTTTCATGAAAAAACTGATTATACTAAATACTCTTTAAATATATGCTAAAGTACATGTGGATATATATGTTTCTGTGACTACATTAGGTCTATGTGGTTTCTATGACTATGAGACAATATTCATACACAACTCAAGGAAGAAAGAAAGATTTATTTAGATATATTCCATTTTGGTGAGATTCTCATAGCCGAAGCTAGGGCTGGAGGCAGAAGCAAGAGGCCTATTCAGATCTCCAGAGCCATCTAATAAGCAGGGAGAGAGAAAGTAAGATAAAGAGCAAACAGTGGGGAGGCAGAGTTGGGCTACACATCTCAAGACTCACCCCCACAGATGTGCCATCCTCCAGGAAAGATCCAGTTCTGACAGGTGTCACAACAAGGTATAAGTTTATGAGAGGCAAATCACATTTAAACCACAGGTAGATAGATGATCTTTCTTTTCCACTGCAAGTATTTGAATAGCCATTTCAGACATAAGTCATTGTGAGGTAAGAAGGCTGAGACAAGCTTAACATACACTTAGTTAAATTATGTGGCGATTACTGCTATTATGAGAATCAGGTGCATGTCCGCATATATACAATACCATATTTACATATCAACATACTAAACATAGACATTAGTTAATTATCTATTTTGAAAGAAGTTAATAAAATAAATGTTAATATTTTAGTAGATAAGTTTTCAATTAGTAAAGTTATACAACATACTTTTGTATGGAATGCATTTGTTATCAGTTCAAAGACAAATTTTGGGAAATAATGAAGTTATAGTTCATGCATTTACACATTAAAAATCCCTTGCCTGAATTAACAAGAAATGAAAACCATGTGATAGTCTTACTAAAATGTTTAATAGAAAATATCTTGCATATTATAATAAGAATTATCAGTAGTTGGAAGCTAAATTTACACAAAAAACTAATTAAGAATGGTTTTTGAAACCTGGTTAAGTTCACAGACATTCTTTCCTGATCTCACCAGAAGGGGAGGGCATATAGTCTAGCAGATAAAAAGTAATCATTTTGCAAATGGGTGATGGACCCCTCCCTCAGTGAGGTTTCCTACTCTTATTACATCTACCCTTGAATGTGCTATTACAACAAGACTCTAGTTTAACAGCTTTTTGTCTCTGGCCAGGGGGTGACATACAGTGCCCAGAAGAATGGAGTGAAGGGAATTGCAGGAGCAGCAAAACTGCAAAGGAAAATCAACAAACCACAATCCAGAACTTCAGAGACTCTATATCAATCACATAGAACTAGGACAGCCTAATCTCTCCCCATCCTGGAGCTCAGGGACATTTGCGGAAGAGGGGGCGGTAAGATTGTAAGAGCAAAAGGATGGGAGGAGCAACGATTTGCAAGATTCTCAACAATAGTTGGGGCCAAAGCAATCATAATGGGACTTTGCATGCCCTGCGCAATGTCCAGCGCACTGTTGCCATCATAAAGTCTAGCATCTGTTAAGGGCACCGAGACCCCTGGAGGCAAGGGACTGACAGCCATAGTAGTGATCTTATGCTTAAGGGGAACAAGAGAAAGGGCTTATGGAAATGCCACTGGGTCCTTATATGTCATCGGAGAGGAGGACCCAGTGGAGAGTTAGGCGTACACAATAAAGGACTCTCTGGGAATTGGGGGGGAGGCACTGGGGGAAGGGGAGAGAGAGGAGGGGGTTCAGGGGGAGGAGGGGGGAGGGAGGGAACTGGTAAAAAATTTTAAAATGTATAATTAAATTTTTAATAAAAAAAAAAGAATGGTTTTTGAGACAAATTCTCATTTATCCCTGGCTGGCCTTAAACTCGCTATGTAGCCAAGGTCAACATTAAACTTCTGAGCCTCTAGATTCTGAGAACCTGGATTACAAGTATGTGTCACCACCCCTGGTTTATGGTGCAATATGGGATCAACCTAGGTCTGTGTGCTGAAGGCAAGCACTCTGCTACTGAACCAGACCGGGATTGGGGGGGGGGCGGATTCAAACCTAGGGCTGTGCATTCTCAGTAAGCTTGTTATATCAGAGCCCCAGGTCCAGCCAGAAGCCATGCGTTGGATAGAGTAGGTTCATATCAAATTATTTTCCTCCATTTACTCACAGATTCCAAGTGGCTACTTGAACTTCCTTCTGCATGCTGACAGCCGAGATCAATGAAAAGTTCATTGTTCTCAAATGTTCATACTTTTCTGTTGATTAAAGCACGCTAACATTTTGTCAGAGCTAGATATCACAAATTGTTATCATTTGTTCATTAGAGGAGTTCGTTAGAGGAACTGACCACTTTGGTGAGCACGAATGAACAGGAGAAGCATCCCTCCCTTGCCGTCATCATCATGCCTGGACTGGTGTCTAGCAGCTTGTTCTCGACCTCGACGCTCCTTGGTGCTAATTTGTGCTTCCAGCCTTGGAAGCTCGTATCCATTGGATGTCAGCATGTCTAGGGGGCATTGACTAAACTGATGAATCTTCTCCATGTGGATGTGTGTGCCCTTCTGAACCCGGGCAGGCTGCTGCCCATCTGGACCTCTGTTGACTCAGCCCCTTTGACCCTTTCCTTGGATCTCCACTAATTGCCCATGTTGCTTGACTGAAGAACGCAGATGCTGGCCTTGCCTTCAACTCTGCCTTGGGATTTTGCTGTATTGCTTGTCTTTGCTCTGTGGCATCTCCAGGTGTCACTATCACAGTATTGTTCTCACTATGAGCAACTTGAAAAATCATATCCACTATGGCACTCAATTCCTTTCAAAATTCTCATTTTTTATTTTCAATTACCTTACCCATGGGTTAATTCCTTCCTCCTATTATGGCATTAATCAACAATCGCGATGTACATTTTTTTTTGGGAGGACAGTACAAGTGCTGAATCTGCTAGAACAGATTCAGGATGGTACTGGAGGATACATTGGAATATTTTATTCTTAATTTTATTGGCATGGTCTTATGGAGACCAACCTGGCTAGCATCCTGATGCTCTGTCTCCATGATGTCCCCTTCCAAGTGAGGGAGTCATAGATACAGAATACTTTATAGAATGGTAGGTGGTGGCTTCTAAAAAACACAGAGGGATTAAGGTTCCCAGGAAGTGGTAAATTTAGACTCACAGTTTGCTCATAGACTGTGCAGCTCACTTTGTAATCAGGCTCCTTGATTATCTGTATTTGCAGAATCAAATACTTTGTTTCTGAAAGAAACACACAACATGCACACACACACACACACACACACACACACACACACACACACACACACACACACACTATAACTCTTTTTAAAAGGGACCCATACAGGGATCTGTATTCTGTATCCCTGTTTCCATAGTGGACTTGATTTATATCTTATGTATCATTTAGACGTAAATTTTTTGGTTTTTCTCATGCACTAATGCTTCTAAAACAGTGCCCCTATGTGGTCTTTTAAATATATTTTGGGCCCCTTCTTTATAACTATCAAAATAAAGTATGAAAATTTACATAGTGAAAAAACCAGAGCCTAACAGCAGAATGTCTATGAGTTGTTCCTAAGACAACATTACAATAACTATAAATAAATTCATTGCCTGATTAGCATAAGTTCAATCTCACTTTGTATTAAAATAGTGTTCAGTTTAAAATGGACACTCTCAGACTCACTTAAGGATCCACTTTAATTGAAAGTAAATAGCTATTTTTTCTTTCCATGGGATTTTCCTTAGTTTCCTGTGTATTCATATTCTAGACTGCTGACTACTGGCCACTATCTATGTGCTGAACTTTCAAGAATGGGGGAAGAATGAGAACATTGATGGACATCTTCTTACGTGGTTGAGATGTAGGGAGATGAGGTGGTGATGTGTCTGTCAAACGTCAATAACCTATTATAAAGCAAGCCTTGCTACAGAGAAGGCTGTTTACCATGCAACCAACATTCTCTAAGAGACCAGCTCTCACGTTTTCCAAATCTCCTTGCTGCCAACATGTATAGTAACTATCACAGCCTTTTCACATTTCAGCAGGGTTAAGAAGTTACAAAAGAACAGACTTAAGAATTGATCCACTGAAGGAACCCATGTAAATGAACACAATTTAGAAAAAAAGAAAGAAAAAAGACTGTCTTGCCAAAAGCATTTCTGCATTTGACTCTGGGATAATGGATAAGTTAGATGAATCAATGAAGCTATTGAACTGCATCCTGGGGCACACACAAGCACAGAAAAACTAGGATTTGGCTGATTATAATGTTAAATGAAAGAAGCTGCTACACAGCCTTTAAAGCAATGCAGCTTCTCAAGAAGGCCACCTTGGAAGCTGCAGATGGTACAGAAAGGGCCAACTGAAGCGACTCACAAAGTGAAGCTGAGTCGGCATCTTAGGTCTGTGTGTGACATTTTTTCCTGCAGGGATGCCCGGCTGCAGTTGGCAGTCCTGCCAGACCTCATTTGCTCATGCATAAGGATGTCAGAGGTCAGAGGACTTTGCAGAGGAGAGATTCTCTCCCTCCAACTTTATTGGGTTCTGGAAATTGAACTCAGATCATCAGACTTGCAGGGCATTCATTTACTATGAATTATTCAAACAACTGAAAGAAACATCAGTGGTTTGTATTTTGTGGCTGTCATAGTTAGGCACAGGCGTCAACTTGACAGTTGAAGGTTTGAGTGCTGGGCACATTTGTAAAGAATTAATGGTTAAGCCCAGAGCAAACCAGCAGGAGATTGTTTAACTAATAGGGAAGGCTCAGTTCATGGTATGTTGGACTATGTCCTTACGTGGTTGAGAAGCATACATCTCAACACGTAAAATAAATACAGAGAGCTGGTTGGCATCCTTGTGTATGCTGGTCTGGCAAGTAAGGATTGTCCCTCTCTCAGCCATTACATAGAGATAGTGTGGCCAGTTCCCTCGGCCCTGGTGTTGGTGTGTGCTCTCCCGTCAAACTGGACTTAAAACTGTAATCAGTAATCGTAAGAGAAAATAACTCCTTGTTCCCTTAAGCCTTTTGATGGTGATTTATCAGCAACAATGCAGGCAAACTGCAACAATCGCAATAGCTAGAGTTACTGGTAACAATAGAAAGTTGAATCTAAACATCTAAGTTGTGGGTTTCTTCCTTGCATATTTTGTGAAGACAGTATGGGTTTCACACGATCTTCTCTAACCTTGATAATACCTTTTCCTGAGTTTTCTGACTGGGTGCTTGCCCCTCTTTGGGTCAGTTCTTTCCACAATAACTTTGGGTCTCAGTTTTTGAAACACATTCATGATTACCTATAAACAAAACACTTTTTGAGTATTCTGATGCTTGATAGAAGGAGTTCACATCAATTTCATGGGTCACATATCTGATGCATCAGTCTATCTATCTTTTCTCTCTCTCTCTTTCCTGCACATATACACACTGTAATTCTGCTTATAAGACAACTTCTTGAACATGAACTAGGTGGGTCAATCACTTTCCTCATCCTCATGTCAGAAAGACATGGCGGAAGCAACCTAGGAGAGGGAGGGCTTATTTGGGCTCAGGAATAATTGTACTTATTTAGGTTTTATGGACATTACAGTCCATCATGGTGTGGAAAGGAAGGAGGTGGGGGAGGCTTTGCCTGAACAGGAAGTGGTGGTTGTTTGCACGATGCTGAGCAGGCAGCAGAGACCACTAGAATCTAAATAGAAATCCTTGGCAGGTGTGGCCTCAAAAGGCCACCATCAGTGACCCCTGTTACTAGTCGGGCCATACCCTTCGAGAGCGCACAAACTTCAAAATAACCACAAGTTCTGGCTTGCACTGGTGGGAAAAGTTTAGATTTAAACTACAGTGCTCATCTAGTGATCTTTTTAGGGGGTCCTTAAGTTCTCTGGGAATCATTACAAGAATACTCTGAGTTACCCACATAGGTGACATGACAGCATCTCTCTTTCCCTATCATGAACCTGTCACATTACTGAAAAAGAATCTCTTGTTTAATTAACTTCTTTTCTCCCTCTAGACTGCAGTTCTTAATAATTTCTGATATTACCAACCTATTTAGCATGCTAGTGCAGTCTGAAGTTTCCTTCTTAGAACAATGCTTTTAAATGCACAAGAACTAAACAAGATTACAAAAGAAATCAGTTGTATCAAATTCAATTTGAAAGCATTAAAAACACAAGGTATTTACTTTTTATTTATTTTTTATTTTATTTTTAAAATTTTTTTATTATTATTATTTATTCAACGGTGCACATGTGCGTGTGTATGTGCGCGCGTGTGTGTGTATATCTCTGTGTGTGTGTCTGTGTATGTGTAGAACCACGGACGGATTCGCGAACCACCATGGACGCTTCCACCTCCTTCTGCCCCGGGATTCACAGGCTCCGTCCTACCAGGACCAGAAGCGCAGGCCGCCCCCGCTTCCGCCTGGCGTCTATACGTGGGATCTGGGATACGAACTCAGGACCTTCCACCTGCAAGGTGGAGGCTTAACCCCTGAGCCACCTCTCCAGCCCGGTATTTACTTTTTAATGCATTAAATAACAAAACCTAATAAAAGCAACTTCAAAGTCATAGTGAGCACAAGATTTTTGGAGACCTGCAGCACAATGTGCAGGTGTTGTTTTTAGGGTTTGACAAAGTTATAGATGTTGCAAACATCTGGAGTTTCTGGCCTCTAGTCATCATTTAACTTAATGCCAAAGTTTAGTTGCAAGCTAAGGAAAATGACAATGTGATTAAAACATACATGTTTTGTGATGCATGCTTCCAACTTTTGTCTCTCTGTCTATGATAGTCTTCATACTACAGCACCTACATGGTAAAGGGCAGTACTATATTTGTATCATCACAGAACTCCTACTTGCTAATACGTTGACACGCTTTTCTTTTGGTAGTGAGCCTCCATTTGGTGTTTATCTCTTGCTTCGGACTAATCCACCAAATCACATTTATTGAAGAATAGTTTAAAATTAAGAATAAGTCTGGGTATATAGTTTAATGACAGAGGGCTTCAATCACAGCATAATAAATAAATAAATAAATAAATTATATTATATTATATTAAATCAAGAGCTTAAAGGACAGCAGTATATGTAGAAATTAAAGCTTTTCTTCTTCCCGATAATGAGTGGTAGAAATAAGGAGGTATTTTCACATGTATTATATATGTGTGTTGACAATTTAAAAAGCTACCTATCATATCTATCATATCATAGATATAGAAAAGATGCAACTAAAAAGTTGTTGGGGATTTAAATATATATTATATATATATTATTTATATATTAAACTCACTATTACAATTCAAGAATTCCAGAAGGAAACTACCTAATTAATGGTTGAAGTGAAGAAGTCACTAGAAGACATGATGCTACAAAATATTCAGAAATTGTTGTGTAGGATTAGATAAATTTTGCTTTTTCTCTTCAATGCAAAAAGAGAAGAATCCAATCAAATAAAAAGATCCCACTTCTTCTCTAAATATTTATTCAAAAATAAACTGAATTTCCAACTTTGATTATCCCTCATGCAAATTATATTTTATATTAGACCACGTTTAAGACTTAAACTTAAGTTCGAGAATTTGGTTGATTTATTTCTTGCTGCACATATGTGTTGTACATGAGATTACACATTCTTATATTTTCCTTCCTCTTATAAACTTCATATAAAGTTCAGTATGATTTCAGAAATTCATATGAAAAGACTCATAAACAATTTCACACTCTGGTATGTACTTAACATGGAAAATTCCTAGATAGTATTTGAAAGCATCCTGCTATCTAACAGGGAAATGATGCTGTTGCTAGATGAAACTAGCAATCTAATCTGAACATCTGTTCTACATGCACAGGAAGTACCAAGACTGTCTTCAGAACTGTACAGTTCCTATGGGTTACTCTGAGATGAATGTGATACATTTTAATGTTTCAGGACACTGGTAACATTCCCCTATGTGTAATTCATTTTGCATTTCACTTCTAAGGTTAAAATTCCTGCTTCTGAAGTGTCCTAGCACATCTGGAGAATCTTCTTAGGATTATAGAATCTGTCACTTCTTACGAATCCTGGAAATATTACTGAGTGGCTGGTATGACCAGAATACAAGTTTGTGTGCAGGTACAAACTGTTTAAGGGAGTTGAGAAGACTGAAGAAGACCAGAACGTGGGCAGCTCACATACTGCACCTAAATATTTCTGACATTAAAAATTAGCTAGAGGGCTGGCAAGATGACTTGGTGGATAAATGCACCCTGAATCAGTTCCCAGAATCTGTATGGTGGAAGAAGAGAACTGACTACAGAAAGTTAAGGTTGTTCTCTGGCTTTCATGCAAGTGCTGTAGTATGCATCTCTTTTTCTCTCTCCTCATACTTCCTCTCAACAAATAAATGGATTACAAAAGTAAGGCCTGTGCTTCTGCAAAAGATTAGCATGCATCAAACATTCAATTGCTATTTTTCACATCAACCTAGAAAGTAGACTGCATTGGGAACTATTAATAGAAGTAACATTGAAATTTTTCCTTTTCAACACTACAGAAAATATACTTTGGAATTTTTCATTTTAAAGTAGCCCCATAGTTCATACTTCAATTTTTTTATTATTGCAGGCTCAGTATTATTCTATATTAAATAGACAAATGTGGATGAAAAAAAAAGCCAAATTGAACAATGCTCAGTCCTGATCAGCAAGAAAAGCCATCTGGGCTGGAAGTCCCCTCAGCATTTCCAGTCGTGGAGGGCGGCAGTCGGAGAGGCCACTGAATCTGCTGACATAGACTGTGGAGTGATGACAAATAGAGTCGAACACTGCCAATATGAAGAGGGCTTGGCAGTAGATGGCCAAGGTTCTTCAGAGCAGAGAAGTGAGTTCATGATCCGGCCAGATAAAATGCAAACGGAGGCCTGTCTGGTTGTACCTAAAGTGGCCTGTTTTTCTGACTTGCATTTCCAAGACTCTTCCAGTTGTCTTCCTCAGATCTCATGGAAGTCCATTAAAGCATAGAATGTATAGTGTCAGAAGTATCACAATAATTCTACATTTTGCAAATCTGCACCAGGCCCTCCCTAGACTCTCACATTCTTTAATTTATTTCATTACATCTCGTCTTCTCAGTCCCCTGCTTGGCAGAAAGGTAACAATCAGGGAAGGATGGCGCACAGGGGCATTTGGGTTATGTGAGGGATGCCTCCTTGATTCTCAGGACTCCACAGGGCAGCTTAACACTGGTGACAGAGTGGCAGAGGTTCCACGTCCCAAGAGCAGCATGGGAAAAGGTAACGAAGCTCATCCATCGCCTGAGAGTGGTAGGTGAAGTGGAGGGGTGGTGGCGACACATGTATCCTTAGTGATTGACACAGCTAAAACGAGTTCCAGACAAAGCTTTGCAAAAAGATCTGTCCCTCATTGCTGGCACTGAACAGCTAAAGCGTGACATACACCCGTGTGCTTTGGCGTCTGCAAAGGTAGCAGATGTCTTCCTGACAGGTTAGCTGGGGAAACCAGTTTGTATAGTAAAAGACTGCAAAGGAGGGCTGAAGAAGAAGGAAATCTGGAGAAGTTCCCACCCAGACTGAGATTCTTACCAAGACAGGTGGAAGGAGAGACTGAATCATCTTCTCTGGGATAGGGGCAGGCAGTTTTGCATGTTGAGTAGCAAACAGCATTTCATGGCTGGGGGAAAATGATGGAGGAAAAAATTCTGCATGTCCCTCCTCGCCTGCAGAAGCATAAAGTGCCCTTGTGTGACTCAGACTGCTGTGCTCATCCATCAGTGTTGCTGTCTTAAATAGGAGTGCTGTAGAAAAAAATGGTCCATTCTTCACATTGACACTTACGACTGTTAATAACACAATGGTTTCACTTAACAATATTGTGTGTGTGTGTGTGTGTGTGTGTGTGTGTGTGTGTGTGTGGTGTTTGCGTTGCTTCTATTGATCAGCAAAGTCACCCTGAGCAACAATGAAATTAAAGACACTCATTTAGAGAATCTGCTTGTGTAAGCTGAAATTTCACCCCAACTGGTCAGAACATTATTGTTTGTGTTTTTCTTTTAAGTGACGCTTCCAGAGATAAGACTCTAATAATTTTCCAACTGGAAAAAATTATCTTGTCTCAAGGTGGTAGAAACAGTCATGGGCATAGCAAGTTAATGAATGGCTCCATCATAGGTGGTACTGAGAGGGTAGATTGTGCCCCAGGACTGAACCAAAAGTTAAGAGGCCAAGGCCCTGCCTGGGAACACTTACGATATCTGCAAAATGTGAATTTTGGTTGGCACAGGCAGGCACGACAATTATCAGGTGGAAAATACACTTGTATTTGTTTGATAGATACTATCTCATTGTGTAGTCTAGGCTAGCTACAGCTAATGGGTTGTAGGATTATATACATGTACATGTAAACACACCAGTGTTATGCCACTACTTATAGGATACAAGGAATTATATCATGGGATGTTTGGCATGTTTTGGAGAACTTTTTGGTCATGATAAGTTTCACAGGTAAGGCTACCAAGTTTAGAATCTGTCTGTTTCTCCTTTGGTCACATTTAACCTTCAAAATGTCAGCAAGAATGATTATATATTTTTATCTACCTGTATGTTCTGAAGTCATCTGAATAACCCTTTTGGTTATTGACTCTTTTTTCCTTGGGTCTTAATTTGCTTTGACTAGAGAATTCTTGAATTAATTATTAATTCTTTTAATGCAATCTTCCTGTCACTGTCAAGTCTTTTAAACCAAGTCAGTGAAACGTACAAAATGATCTTGAAAATCAAGAAAATTCAGATATTCTATAACAAAAGCAGTATCACTATTAAATTCATTGATACTTTGTAAATAACACCAAGGAATAAAGAAATAAACAGGCTTTTAACTATTTGTCAACATCTCCAGGACAGAATGAACTGACAAAACAAATCTTAGAAAAATAAGGACAACGTTATATTTTAGATGAAATGTTCTTATTTGAACATAATTTAAAAACTTGACATGACATCTTTATGGACAATGTAGGGGTCTATGATCCAATTGCAACCTTTCACTGAATATTATTTTTTACAATGATGGTATTTTGCATTAGTTTTATAGATAAGTTGTATCTGAGTTCATCTGTTTACCCTCTTGAATACAAGGAGAGAAGCTATTTTTTATAATAGCTTGTCAAGTGTACCATTCATTGATTAGGAGCAAATAACAATGAATGCAAAATATTTTTTGTGCTAATATTAATAAAGCAATATTGAAATACACCAAAAACTTGAAACTAGTGACAAGGTCACAATTAAGTTTTGATTCTGGAAACCATTGTCTTTAAGTAGCTTTTTGAAGCACTGAAGGTATGATAACAATGAACTGACAGGAACCTGTTAGCTTTCATAAGCTTCTTGTTTCAGAGCATGCAGACCAGACCACATAGGATTCTTCCTGCCATACAAACTACCTTGTACTATTCTGAGAATGTGTCATTTCTCTAAACCCTCTGAGTACAGGCAATGGATCTCTTCTGATCTGTGTGTTTCAGAGATCTGACTGATCCCTGTTTCAATAGTGTAGCTTTAGGAACTTTTAACTGATCAGTGAAAAGAATTGCTGTTGCTCATTTCCAGCAACAAAATAAGATGGTAAAGGAGCACACCAGAATTTATTTAATATTTTGGCATGAGTTCATTACAGAATCGAATTCTGTTGAACTCTTTTGTCCAGAGAAGAATGGGTTTGGAATACTTTTGGAGCGGGTCTGAGAGATAAAGATTCAATTCATTATCTGTGGTGAAGACAAAAGGCTTAGTCCCCAGTCTGGCACACATTTCTTTCATTCAGTTTGGAGGCTTCTACTACAAACAAGCTTTACCCAATAAATGAACCTGACCCAAAGAAGGGCCCTAGAGCAAGACTGCATGCTACAGATCTGGCCTGGCTTATTCCATGCCAGCAGAGATAACAGTCTCAGAGCAAACGTAAGAGAGAAGGTGCAGACTTTTGAATGAAATAGTTTGGTGTAAAATAGTCTAAGAGGAAGGAATTCCTGAGGACTTGTAAGCACTTTTCTACTCAATAGGAAACACTTCTACTAAAAGAAGCCATGCTGATTTTCTTGTTTGTACACTGATTAATAAATATCCGAGATGTACAAAAATATATGGCTTGGTTTGCCACAGTGTTATGGTTTGGCTCATGTGTTGAACGCTTGTCCTCCATATGGTGGTCTTGCCTTTTGGAGGTTCTGGAAATTCGAATGTGGGTCCCAACAGGGGCAAGTCTTTGAAGGTCGTCTGCCTGGTTGCCCTTCCTTTCCGCATCTGCCTGGTTGCCCTTCCTTTCCTCAGTCTCTCTGCCAAGCCTTGAAGTCTGCAACCTCTGGTGGACAGAATGTTCCCCATAAGGGTTTGAGGCTAGGTAGCCATGGGTGAACCTTTGAAACTGAGAGCCACATCAATCTTTGTTCCCTTAGGATATTTCTGTCAGATGTTTACCGTAGGAAGGAAAAGAGGAGGAAACTAACAAGCAGGGTTCAGTAGAGCCAGCCATGCTGCAGTTACCAGAAAGGCAGGGTGAAGACACATAGAAAGAACATGCCTTCCAGCCCTGGGCTCCAAGGAGGTGTGCCCTGCTCAGAGAACAATACCCCTGTCTCCATGGGGCGAATGCATGCTCAGAAAACTTTCCGTTTGCTTTTATACAGGAGGTGATTCCTTTCTTTGCATGTAGCAGTCTATTTCTCTTTGCTGAAAGCCCAAGATACACCCTAGCAGTTTGTTTGCAGTGTAATTCACAGTGGAATTGCTAGCAGGTCAATTAAAACTGCTGTTTTGTAGATTAAAGATTCACACAGTGTTTCCTGAAGAATGATAGCAACATGACTTTCAAACTCGCCTTACAAAATCCAAAACAGAACAAACGAAAATATCAAAACAAAAACCTGCACTTTCACAGAGTGCTTTGACGGTGGCAAGATTTTCCTCTATTTTAAATCAGAAGAGAAGGGCTAGAGTGGGGACTGCACATTGCATTTATCTTTCAATCCTCAAAACCTGCCACCTCACAATGCAATATCAAATTCACAGTCAGAATGATGTTTGATGTTTTGTTTAAGTGAATGAATAATTATATTCCACTCTTGAATTTGGTTTAAATGCTATCTTAACTAAAACTCACATAGAGAGAAGTCCAAGAATAAAGTGAACTATTTCATAACTCAATAGTATATGGACACATAAAATTTACAGTGCTTAAGTTATTCACTTTTGAAGGTTTGTATAGTGAATTCAAAAATAAAAAATCATATTATGTCTATGTGACTCGAAATAATTTGTAGTAAAAGAGTCAACTTAATGCTGAGATCGGAGAAGTCATAACGGGAGTAGATGCTTCATAAAAAACATAAATTGCTGGTCAGTAGTGGACATTTCATTCTGAGCATGCACATTTATCCTAGTCAGTTGATTTATTGTGATTTTTGGTAGATTAAATATAATATATGACACTATTTTCTTTTGTTTTAATTATTTTATCTTATCACTAGTATAAAATACAAGTAGCAGTTAAGAAAGGATATCAATGATGAGACAGATAACTTTGTTGTAATATAAACCTGACATGGGTTATAATGGAAGACAGTAATTTGAAAAATAATACAAGTTGAGTGTTGTACAGAGACACTCTTTACTCATGATAAACAAATGCCTAAAGGAGAGAGTTAGTCTGATTTCCCAAGAAACTACTGATACATCTTTGATGTTTTATAGCAATCATTAAAAATCATCTTAGTCACTATTTTACTACCATTCTCTATTTATGTGATGTCTTGTTTATTCTCCATTTTATAACAGAACTAAATGTGCTTTTTTTCATACTGCTTTAAATGATCAATCTAATAGCAATGATGAGTTTATGTATATTTATAGATGCATGAAAGCCATAATCAGTAGGCATTGGTGAATTTCAGGCCATGGATTTCTCAATGCTAGTGAATACTTTTTTTATTTTCAAGTGATGCTACTAGAATTTAGAGACTACTTGCTTTTTGCAATTACTGACTTTTTACAATATATGTTTTAGTTTTATCAGTTCAGTATGATAATGAATACATGACCCAAACCATTCAGGGGAATAAAGGGTTTTTATTCAAGCTGGGGCGAGAGAGTTCATAGCAACATGAAGACCAAGAACTGGCCCACCATATCCATGAGAAGAGCCAAAAAAGGTGTACACTTTCTATCACGACAGTCTGATAAAGTCATCTAGTTCTGTCTCCATCTTATCCACTTGTCAGAGAATGGTCTTACCCACTATGGGTTGTACCATCCGCATCAATTAGATAATCTCCTCCGGGCTTACTCAGAGACTTGTTTTAACTAAATAATTCTTCATAGGTGCATGGTTCTTCATAGTGTGCTGAAAGACTCAGTCTCAATGGTCAAGCCGACGATTGTAACTACCACATCATAGCAGGAGTAACCTGGGCTTTGGAGGCAGACTGCCTGGCTTTGAAGTCTAGAACTAATCGGCTTATTTAGAGCATGTACACATTAGAAAGACATTACAGGGGCTCAATTCATATTGACTTTATTATTGCTTCATGGTTTTCCCAGGCTGGCATCAAGATCAACTAATGTTCCCAAGGTTGTGACTCTCTAGGTCGCATCGCTGAGTACTGAATAGGAATTGCTTATGTGAGAATCACTAGGCCACTTTACCAGTGAACAATGTTGGCCTTTCTAAAAAATATTTTTTATTTTAATCAGTCTTTCATTTAAAACATAATTTTTATGCCAAGAAAATGCTTTTTTGAGGAAAAAGATGGGCTATTTTCTGAGGAGGTAGAGTGGGTACTGAGACAAGGATTTATTTTGTCCAGACTACCTGTGAACTCTCTCTCTGTAGCTAAGTGGGGTACTGAACTCTTGAGCCCTCTGCCTCCCCCCGCCCCCAGTTCTGGGATCCTTTGTGTGTCACTGTACCCAACATGTACCACCATGCCCCACTTTCATTAGATTTTTGAGTGCAAGACAGGCTGAGGAAGAGGAAATTGTACAGCAAAAAAACCAAAGGAATCTCAAGATGTCTGGGGCTGTGGACTATTTCTTAAAGATGGAGAAGTTATGAAATCCCTCCCATTCATGTGCCACATGGTGACAATTTTCACAAGGACCCAACACCCAGTAAATGCCAAGATTACAAGCACAAGAAGGCCAACTCCTCCACTCATGGCACTCATATCATAGTGACAGTTCATATTCAAGAAAGGATATTGATCCAAGTGATTAATTTAAAAACCCCTGGCTTTTGCATTAACTATTCATCAAGATTCTATGCAAATGAATAGACACACAGAAGTATGTACAGAAATTGGTTTCCAAAAGATTTCAAGTTCATTAAGATCATGAGACCATGGAGTTGCAGTGGCACTGATTCTGTAAAGCAATCCAGGAATCCATAGCCCGTACAACGTCTGTCACACTTGGAGAGACAACTCCATTCGTCTCATGCTCAGGATGGCCCAGCTGCTAGTCTAAGCACTATCATAGGTGGACTGCGCCTTCCCACACCACCATGTTGTGATGGAAAGTACGATTATTTACATAAGTCATGAAGCTGAGTAGCTGAGAGAGGAGGAAATGCAGACGGCTTGGGTGGAGGAAGTGATCAGAATGTATATGCAGGCCAGCGGCTCTCAAGTGCACAGAGTGCTACCCATCTGTCACATTTAAGGCAATGTGGAAATGATTACTCTCTTTTCCTCACGAAGGCTCACAAAATGTAGGAATGATGCTAGATACACAGGTGTTTCTTAAATTTATCTGTTGACCTTAACAGCCTTCAAGTTTCAATTACAAAACAGACTGGTAAGATTTACAAACACACACAAATACACACCAATACACACATCATTTGCATATGTCAACACATGGATATAGATAGACACATTCACATATAATCAACACATACTCACATATGTCAATACATACGCATGTCAGTACACATATTCACATGCATTAAGCACAGACTCACATATATCACACCCACACTCGATGTATCATCAGAAATTGTTTTCTCTTTGTCTTATCTCAGGGTCTATTTTTTTGGAGATCACAATTCATTAAATGCATCAACACTATGAATAAAATATCATCAGCCTAATTTGAATTTTCACGATGTCAGGAGGAACCATATGGATGATATAAAGCTCTGCTCTATTTCTGACGAGCAGCTGTCCTGGTTGGTTGAATCTCTCCTTAGGATGACCGTTATTGAGCCTTTGTGTGTCTGTACTGGCTTTCTGTGCTTCTGAAAGGAATTCAGAGTCATCAGAATGAATGGAAAGAGATCTGTCTGTGTGCGATTGGATAATTCCCAGAGTAACAGCTGTGTGGAGCCAAGAGAGAAAGTGACTCTGGAAATGAGCTATGCGACTTCAGGCCCCCTTCATTCTGTTTGTGTTTTCCCAAGTGTTGGCAAACGGCACACATCAGATTGTCCTTAGGAGTTTCATTTATTTATTTTTTCAGCGGAACGCAGAGTCTTTATGGGTCTCTTACAGTTGTGTCGAGCACCTCAGAAAAGCTGATCGTGTATTTCTTTTACTTCCCTGACAGCTATATATTTGAGATAAAAAGACCTGATAAAAAATATTCCTCTTAGAATTCTGTCACTCTTGCTTTTTATTCCACAGCTGTAGAGAACTACACAGGAGAACATAGACGATCTCAGAGGTAATTTCATTCCTAGGTAGAGTAGGCATGGCCTCTTTCAGGCAGTTACTGTCAGCCAAGCACTATGCTGCACTCTATGCAAAAATTTATTGCATTCCTTAATTCTCAGCACTGTCTGATGTTTAGAAGTTGAGTATTATAGTCAGAACTCAGATCTGAGTCTGAGCTGCCCAAACTCAAAGCTCCTGACCTTACAACACTTATATTACAGGTGAATTCTGACTTCTGAGGGGTGGGGATGCACCTTGGTGGAGTCTATATATCTGCATATCTGCATATCATAGTTTCTGAACCCATGTCCCCTTTGTCTGCTTACTTTAGTTTCAGGTTAAGTAGTGTTTCTCAAGCTTGAGAAGCCACAACTCCGAAGAGTTATCTTCAGACTTCAGGAGCCTGTGGATCCCACAGCTTAACAGTTTGATGCAACACAACGGCAAATCAAAATTCACGCATCAGCAGACACTGGAATCACACGCTGCTTGTTTTCAAGAGCATCCTTGATCAGCCTGTTATGATCTTTTATTATCGTGACTGAGACCAAAGCAGGCATTTAAAATGCCTCAGAGAATTTGAAAACGTTTTACTCTGAGGCATAGAATTGTGTTTCTAAGTAACTGTTAATGTCAAATGTGCTTCTTGGCATTGGAGAGTTACTAAGCTTTCCAATGAATAAATATGATGCTACTTTACACTTTTTTATTTTAAGGATACATGCTAGAATATGTATCAAAGTTATCTAGCCTGTCGATAGAAATATAAAATGACAATAAAAAATTTTAAAAACAAAAGAATAAATTTGTAATATGCCAACAATCTGGGAAAGGGATTGGTAGGGAGGAAAGGCTGAGGGTCGATAGGGATGGGAGGCAGAGGGTGGAGCTGGGAAGATGGGTCAGAGATTAAAGCTTTTGCCTTTTAAGCAAAGGACCTGAGTTTAGATTCTCAGATCCAGTGTAAAAATGACAGGTTGACATGATGATGGCCTGCACTTCTAGCCCGGGAAAGCAGAATCTGGAAATCCCCAGAACAAAGCAATAAGGAGATAGAATAATCCAGGAAAATTCCTGAAGTCACCATTGGGCCTCTACAAGCACACACTCAAGGACCCTCTTGTACATATATACACACACAAATATGCATGCACACACATGAACTCACACAGAAGCATGCATATACATAGGTTAAAAAAAGAAAATGGAACAGGTGAGAGAGTAATTAGAAGATAGCATACAGGAAATTGTTAAAAAACAAACTTCATAAAATAGATGTTAAAAAGTTAGTACTGGTAGATTTGTGAAAATAAATTAGCAAAATACCAAGAAAATAATATCCTGAAGGAGTGATGCACAGACTAGATATTTCCCTCTGGTACTTCTGAGGAGAGAATCAATGGATACAGAGATGAGTATGGACATTCAGACCAGGAGCGCCTGAATCAACTTCGAGCTCATGGCGCAGGTCTCAACATTAGTCAGCAGAATAGTTCACGTTCTTTCATCTCGTTGGAAACAAAGATGAATTTTCCAGGTCACCATCCTCCGCTGCAGATTTGTTTATTTCACAACTGACAAAGCAGTATCGTCTGCCCTGAATACTTAACTAAAAAAACAAAAACAAAGAACCTCCCAAAAGCCTAATACCCCTTGATAATTACAAAATAAATAAATCTGAGCGAGGAAATAAATATCCCTCTTTTTGAGGCTGGAAAGCTAGGCTAGCTGGATATGATTTACTTTTCAGTTCACCCAAAATTTAAAAATAACTACAAATTACAGTGTGTATTTCTGTATGTCTTATGTTTGTGGTTCATAAGCAACTTTGTAAAAGAAGCCTGAGTTGAATTGGGCAACTATCCATAAATGGAAATGTCAATAAGAACACATTTTTTGCTTTCTAGGAGCTAAAATTAATCCATGTAGAGGCACAAACTTACTTTTTGATGAGTAGAGACATTATTACCAGTGCAAAAGAAACTGTCCCAGAACATGTAGATCAAAATAGAAACGAAACCAATGAGTGAATTATGAACCTAGAAATGTTATTGGCAATAAAATGAAATTTATTTGGTAGATCACGAGAGAGGAAAGAAGAGCACATGTGGAAGAATGAAGACAGAAGGAAAACTAGAGACTGAGGGGCAAAGAGTCTTCCTCTTGGAGTCTCAGTGATTCAGTTTCAGTGATGAATTTGACACTTGGGAGGTAAGTGTTCTGGCAAACTTATGAGGAATTATTTAGTCAATGTAGAGTGTTGACTGTGTTGAGTGTATAATAAAGGAGGGAAGACCCAGTTCAGAGTCTGTGAGACCATTCCTTGGGCAGGTGCATGAGACAGAGAGCGAGAGAGAGAGAGAGCTAGTGACCATGTTGGAAAGCTGGAAAGCTAGAATGAAGCATTGTTCTCTCTCTACCTCTACTCATGCTGTGGATGTGATATGATGATTTCCTTCAACTCTTATGCCAGCATACTTTGTCTGCCATGCTGAATTGAAATGGGAAGAAAACTCCCTTTTTCCCCTTGAGTTGCTTGGGCTGGCTATTTATTATAGCAATTAAGTTATGACACTCCTGTACTCCACACTGCAATGTCCTATTTTGATGTGGTTCCACAGAACATATCAGAAACAGAAAGGGGGTCATGGCAGGAAAACGTGACTCATTTCTAGAAAATATTAACATTCACAGAAGCATTGCAGGAGATGCTAAATTGGAAGAAATAAATGCAATTTTTCCAATTCCTACAATTAAGCTAATACAAGATCTATAGCTATTAGCAATTTGGAGATAAAGTCAATTTTGAAGCTGATTTAAAAATCAAACCATTGCTTTTATATCTCTGTATGAACTCCAATCAAATCTTAATGGTGACTATGAACTGAATATTTTTGTTGTTAGAATTGAACATTTTAGCTGTGGAATGTGTATGTATGTATGTGTGTGTGTGTGCACGTGATGTGTATATATATTTGCATGTGGTATGTTTATTCATGTGTGGTATGTATGTTTATTCATGTGTAGTATGTATGCATGGTATGTATGAATGTGTGTGTGCATATGGTACATGTGTATACTTGAGTGTTTGAATGTAGTATGCGTGTATGTATGCATGTGTAGTGTGTATGTGTGTGTTTTTTAATGTGTGTATGTGTTTTTATATGTATGTATGTTTTTAGTGTGTATGTATGTGTTTTTATGTGTGTGAAGAAAGGCTTGACAAAGCAATATTCTGCTATTTTTCTTTTGTTACTATAAACTGCTCAAGTCTGTAGATTAATTCAGTTGGTTTTTTGGAGTCAGATAATTTGGGAAATGCTAAGGCCCCTGAAGACCAAGGTGCATAATTTTTCCCTGCTAGATCTTGTTTCTGTTTATTTCTCTTTCTTGTCATCTTGCAAAATCACTCATCATTCTGGAGACAGAAGAGAAAGCAAAAGACAACATGGCAACCAGGGCTTTAGCTTTCAACCACAGGACTTCAATTTAGGAATTTGTTTTGAAGTTCTAAACCAGTTTGGTCTTTATTTGCCCATAATGCAGCAAGGTTAAAATATATTCACGAGCAACATTTAAAGTTGACATTGAAGTGTTAGCTTCATTGAGCCAGTAAAATCAAAGCAAAAGAATTTGTCAGCTTCTAGATATATTGACAGCAACAGGCACTCTACAGTTTATGAAGCTGAATAAGATTTCCAGCCTATAAAAAAGAAATTATTATGAACTAATTGGATTATCACACACTGGACCCCTGGGATACTGAATGCTTATGATATTCACATCTACTACTCCTTTTCTTCTACTAACACTGGAGACTGAATCATTCCAGTTTCATGGTAGCCATTTGCTAATTTTATCAGTGTTCTTTGAATTTTCCCTTCTTCCTCCATCTTGGCCAGTGTTGTAGTATATACATTTTCTTTGTCTCCTTTCATGTGTCTGTGTGTATTTTTGTGGGTGCATGTGTGTGTGCATGCACATGCGAAGGTCCAAAGTTGATGTTGGGAATCATCCTCAATCCCTCTTTTACCTTATTTTTTTCCAATGGGTTTTTAATAAAAAAAAAAACACACACATATTTTCCCATAGGTTTGAGTAGCCAGCTTGCTATGGGGATTCACGGTCTCTGCCTTTTAAGGCTGCAATTACAGATGAGTAGTAACACCCAAATAGCATTTTAAATAAGAGCCTGGAATACAAACTCAAGTTCTTATGTTTGTGTGGCAAGGGCTGTAACAGCTGCACCACCTCCTCAATTCTAATATTAATATTTATATTTGATAATTGTGAGGGAAATTATGAACGAGACATTAAAGCAGTCCATCAGTATACCCTTCAGCTCACATGGATGGCATCTGTTATCTCAAAACTGTCACCTGTAATTCCACTAGTCTAATACTTCAGCTCCTTTAATCATTCAAGCAGCATACATTGAATGACTGAAAGACAGTTTTCACACATCTATTGAATGGAAATGACTGATTTTCACAATCTATCATGTGAGTCATTGCATGGGAATGTGACTATATTTCATCAGTCTGTGCTCAGTTTATCAAGATCATAAAGGAGTTTGAGCTAAGGTCTGTTTCATGCCACAGTGATGTGATCCTAAATGTAACTTCTGTTCCTAAATGACACTCTACTGCTCAGTGCCATTAATAGTTCACTTGTATGCATTTAGTACAACTGTAAAAGCAATCCACAGAGGTCTCTTCCAAGATTTGTACACTGTATACCAAGTCCTTGGATTTATAATGAAAACTTTCAGGTAACAAAGACAGGAGACCTGAAAAGTACCACTGACGTCTACAAGTAAGTAAATTCCTGTGTTTAGCTGTTTGTTCAAAAGGGAATTGAAAAATATGGATCAATTTACATATTTTTTTCTAGAGATTCCCAAGAAAAACTAAAAGGTCCTAATCTAGTTCAGTTTGGTTGTAGCTGAGTGTTTATGAGAGTATTTATTATTAATGGTTGTTATTATTTTCTAGGGATTTTTTTGAGACTATCCCTAGTTCTATGTTCTATGACTTCAGATGGTCCTGAACAAAATTATATAGCTCAGACTGGCCTCAAACTAATTGGCATTCCTCTTGCTTTAGCCTGCCCAGTGCTGAGATTACAGTCAGGAGCCTCCTCGCCCGGTTAACCTTGAGACTGAAATCACTCCTGCCCCTTCCATTCCTGGTGTCTTTCCCTTCCCACACCCCTGTCTCTCTGAACTTTTAAGATCTGGGAAGCTGTACCTAGCTGGACTGTTTTCTGTTGCTTTCACCTGAGAAGCTTGAACATGTGACATACTTGTAGTTACTCTATACCTGCTGTTCCCATGACTGAAACGAAAGTCTTGCATGGTTAGTCCTTCAGTGAAAGCATGGAATGAGACCGAATCAACAACACTTCTCCACTTCTCACATGATGTTTCCTTCAAATGCTATTTCTGGTCACCAAATTTAAGAAAGGACATTATTTGAACAGTTTATTATTTTAGGTACAGTTAAACTAATATTAACATTTTTAATCATCACTTATTGTAACTGATGGTAGGCATTTTTAATCAAGCAATAAATTTTTGTTTAAACTAAATATGCCACCAAGAGAAGATGTATGATTATTAAACAGAATGTCTGAAATCTTTGGGGAGTGATGTGTTCCAATATTATCATTTATCTGCCATTATTGAGTGATTTCAGAACTCATCCATTTTAAATAAAAATTTCTGGCCTACAGAGCATATAACTAAATGTCAAAACCATTTTGAATGGATTGTTCCCTTAAATTTATTACATACTACCTTAAAACATTACTGTGTTTCTGTTTTTTAAGGAATGCATGAAGAATTATAAGATAAACAAAAAGTTAAAATACTCTATATCCTCTGCTCCATAAATGGGCACACTTAATGATGTATAACATTCTGTGTGGGAGCTTGTGTTTCAGATTAGACTGGCCTGCTGCTCATGAAGGGGTCTTGGTGTCCCTCTTCGATGTAACTATCTATGAGGATATAGATACATGAAATCTCTCTCTCTCTTTCTGTGTGTGTGTTAGTAAGGAACTTTAAATAAACATGTCTGAAACACATTTTGAATAAAGAAACTTTTTAGGCATTTGTGTGTAGTAATGGTTGTTATGAAGTGGTGATATTTGGTGATACTTCTCAATTCAGTAACATCTATGCACAGTTTCATGGGGCAAGTTGCATATCTATCACTTGGTTAAACCAGGAAGAGACAGCCTGTTGAATGTAGGAATCTGGGTCACTCACATCTACAAAATAGCCTTGGAACTTTTCAAAGCAAATGACTGTGCTCAAAGCACTTCACCTAGCTTCAGGCATCAGAGAGACTGGATTGCAACTAAGGTGCATTTATTGGCTGAGTAACATGCTGTGCTGTGCCTTATGGACCAATCCACCAGAATTCTCTCCTAGAATTTCTATTAAAATGTTATATGATCAGTGGTAGACCTGGAATTCACATTCAGGCTGCCTGGTTTATGAAATCTTTCTCTCCTTCCTATTTATCTTCTATTGATACATGCATAGCACAAAATATAAATGTAATTGGCAACCATTGTACTGTATTGATGATGCTGCAATTCTGTAATTTTTTCTGAACATATATTGATTTCTAAATTGCATGTAGGTACAGTGTGCCTTTTAAGCCCTGGTAAAATGAATTAAAGAATATTGTTTTCTTTCTTATGGATAATACTTAGGCAGTTTATATCAGCCATGCTGAGAGGATCTCTGAGAGTCTTTGAAGGTCATCCCCCAAGGTTGGGATTATCCTGAAAGAACACACCCTAAAATCACCAATGTCCCCCTACCTTCTGTTCATGAAAGGATATGGAAATTAGTTCCCCACAGTAGATAAACTCTACCAAGAGGTCTAGCACAAGGTGAACTGGGTTGGTCCTCAATATGAACAGACTAATGAGACAGGTAATGAAAAGCTCCAATCAGGTTTGCAGAAACTGGAGCTAACCAATGAGGAAAAGTCATTTTCCCCAGGTCCACATATGCCTATAAATAATGCTGACCTAACAGCCATCTTTGGCTCTCTTGCTCCTCATGGGACTCCATATCTGGAGTTCCTGAGTTCCTACCTGACTTTTCTCTCACTCCTCATGGATTCCATGCCTGGAGTCCATGAGTTCTCTCTTGGCCTTCACGGATTCACATCCTGAGTTCTGCTCTTTTTTTTCCCTCTGATAAACTTTGACTTAATCTCTACATGTGTTCTGGTTTCAATCTTCCATTCCCGAACATAAGAAACTGGATACATACAGATTCTAGAGGGACCTGATCAATAGTGTAAGGAATATCCTCATTTTGTATTTTGTGATGTATTTAGTGATGAAGTGAGCAATTTATATTGTCAAACTGTGGAAGACCTGGATTACTGATTCACTTTTTGGCAATTATATGGTTTAGAGTAAATTTCTTAGCTTCTCTGAGTCTGTTTTTTTACTTTTAAAGTATCAAAGAGAATAATTTAATGATAACATTGTTATATCTATTCATAAGATACCAAACTGAATATGGCAAAGTTGTTAATAAACAATATCTGTTTTGTTATTCAATAATTATAATTATACTTTACACTGCATCTATCATATTTGAGGTGCATATTTCAGAAATTCCTAGGGAAATTCTGTAGCAGATTTTTTTAAAGTAAATTTTTTTTCTTTTTTCTATTTATTTTATTTTTTCTCCCACATTTTATTTTTTTCCTAATCATACAAGCGTAATAGTTCCTCTTCCTCCTCCCTTCCCTCCCTGTCATTCCCCCATTGCACTCTTCCCCATTACCCCCTTTCTTTCACCCCTCTCCCTCCCTTCTCCATCTCCTGGCACCTCCCCCTTCCTCCCTCCCATCCCTTGGAGAATCTGTGAGCACCTACATTTCCTCTGAGTCCTCCACCCTAATGAAGGTTCAGGACTCAGTGGCATAGATTAGGGGCTCTTCTTGGGCTCCCCGTTAACATGGGACTCTATTATGTCTGTTTAACCCTTTGCCTTTAAGGATCCTACTGCCTGAAGTCTTCTTGCCTGTGATCTGTGCTATACTTCGGGGGTTCTTGACATGTCAGCCATTGCGCTGGTCAGGCAAGGTCCAATCACATTGTGGCTATCCTGGCTGCTGGAGCCCTGACTTAAAGTAAAATTTATAGATGACATTTGTTAAAGTGGTAGATAAATAAATTTTGCTAATAGAAAATGTTAAAGAGTAGAAATCAAAATTCAATTAATTTCTAAAATAAAAATGTAAAATAATGAAGTAATGAAAATGGAAATTTCAATGTCAAGCTATTCAATAGTAGTAGACCTAAGACTCAAATAATTAAAAGTGAAGTGCTAAGTCAAACATAGATATACAGAGATGTAGATGTATAGCATTAAATACTTCAAGAATAGCAGCAGAATGTAAACACTCGTAGATTCAACAAAAGTTTTACAAAATATTCTAAGACAAACTTCAGGAAATATGAAACTCTAAGATGAATACGGAAATTGAACAGGAAGGGAAAAATGTGTAACTGTCCATTTCAAAAACTACTGTCCTCAACTCAAATGCTTTACCTTGCATCAGAAAGGAAGATTAGTGTTTGAGGCTAGTGGGAAAAGTTTTAAGGAATATTGGTTGACAGGAGTAAAGTTAGTTAGGGACAGATGTGCCTTTCCAGATGTTAAACTTAAAATGCTGGAATATGAATATAAGGAAGGTTAATAGATGAGACAAAGGAGACAAAAGGGACTATTTAGTAACACAACACATGGGTCTTTATTCAGATTTTCTATCTTCATTAATCACATATATTTATTTATATCCTTTTTCTAATGCATAAATCTATTCATATGTTTAGGCTTATAACTTTTTTCCTCTTCATTCATTTCTTGAGTTAGTGGCTCAGCTTACTTGTATTTTCTTGTTTAATAATAAATTATTTTAAAGGTATAAAATTTAGCTTCAGGATGAGAACTCTGTCTGTAAGATTCAAGTGATCCCACTTCATGTCTTTCTGGAGCACTATGTGATGCTCTAGAGAGACAAGAAAATGGATGACTGAGTTTATTTAAAAGTGAATGCTAAACTAACCTTATAGATTGGAATGCTGTGTGAGTCAGCTTTTCATCATTACAACAAGCAATTGAAATTGATCAGTTTCTAAGAAATTGTTTCACAGCTGTGAAGGTGGAATGTCGCTTTGCCTCAAGGCACATGACTATGGGACCATATAGACTAGCAGAACCTCTGACCTCATGGGAGGTGAAGAAGAAGAGGGAGTAAGATGTCAGGCTCCCATCATGTCCTTCAAAAGTGGGGCTTTTAACCAAGCCTTTAACACATGTCTTTGGAGAACTTTCTAGACACAATCTGTAGAATATACTTAGAATAGATTTTTGGCATTACTTTGGATAAATGCAAGGGATAGCAAATCTGACCAAGTGCTCAGAGTTTTTAAATGAATTTAAATACATGTAGAGAAACTAATAGAAAAGAATACAACCCCCCCCGACATATGTGTTTATCAGTAAGTAGGAAAAGATACAAGGCAACATATTCCATATATCAAACAATTGTTTTTTAAGAAGGAAATTATTTTTTTCTTTGGAAACATGAAAAATGGTATAGAGTAAATAATAGTATTAATAATAATGGTAATAGCACATCATGAAAACCCACCCACTCACAATTAAAATCTGTCTTTAAGTAGGGGATATTAGGATATAAACAGTCAACACTTAATCGACTCTGTTTTTGGATGTGATTCGCACCATAATTTGTTCAAAGTAGAACAAGGTAGCATGCTTATAAAAGCATTAGGACTTCAAATTCACACATATGTCTACTAGCATCTGCATTATGTACCCAAATATACAGTGGAAGTAGGAATCCACGAGTTCATGTATTTGTGGCTTATATCTTGTTTCTACTACTTTTAGGTTTAATTAGAAGCAAGTAAAATCTTTAAAAATAAAACCTGGCCACACATCTAAATAAAACTTTGAATAAAGTTGGCCACTCTGGTGACTCTCACATTTCTACTCCTCAGTGGATTTTACATAGCTAATTCATGATGCTCATTTTTACCTGTTGTCCTATTTCATTATGGCTTTTATGGTTGTTTTGCTTGCCCACAGAAGTGCCCACAATGAATCAATTTTTGAAATATGAATTTTCAACATGTTATTAATTTACTTTAGAATGGCTGTGGGTTTTACCTCTTCAGGGGCTCAGAATCCAGATTCCAAGGGAAAGCATTCAAACTGTCACATGATCTATTCCCATCTACCCCAAACAACTTCAGCTGCCACCTTCTCTCTATTCAAACTATACAGACTTATTTCCTAGTTGTGTAGCATCACACTGTTGTATGTTATGTTCTCCCCACTTCATATGGAAATTTCTCAGTCTATAATCTCTACTCAACTCCAATCTGTGCCCTGCTAGACTTCCTGACTCAGTGATCGCCCTCTATTGAGTTCTGCAGTCCCGCGGCGCTCCAATTACAGCATGGTCTCATAGTGTAGAGTAATTACCTTCATAGGAGGATAGTACTTCATTTCACCCAACATTAACCAAACTCCAGTCGCATACCAGCTTCTGAGTTAGAGCTGGGGTGTCAGAGGTAGACGCAGCTTGCTTCACTTCACGGCTCATAGCTTCCTTCCTATACTTGAAGCTTCTCACTCTACTGAGCTCCTGCTCCCCATTCGTGCTGAGCCATACCTTCTTGCATGTTTCTGTTCTTCGATTCCTCTTCATGGGGTGCCTTTCTTTTCCTCTAACCAAAAGCCCTCATTAACATCTTAGCTACTAATCAAATTCTATGCTCAAGATGTATCTCCTTCCCACATGTGAAGTGGGATGTTCTTTCTTTGACTTCCAAAGTTCTCTTTTTCTTATGCTGTGCATGCAATGTGATTTCTTTGCTGTGCATCTCTATGTTGCACACAGGGATTTACTCAGCATGAGACACAAGGCAGATCGCCCACAGATACTTATTTAATTCCATGGAATGACAGCTCACTGTAGAACTCCAGCCACCTCTTCACTTAAGCATCATTTACTCACAGCAATTCATATGAGCACCTGCTGAAAGGAAGCGCCAGGTGTTTTCCTTTTTTCTCTCTTTAAACTACATTGTATAATTTCTTTCTTCTTTTGCTCAGAATATTTTTCATATGAAAAAACACAACACTCTTAACTTCTTAAAACTCAAATCCATAGGTTCTGATGACTGGTTACTTCATCTGGGACTTAGCATTCCTTTGTCTATCTCCTCTGATTTTTAGCTGCATTTTATTCTTTAAGACTATAAATACCATGATTTTTTTTAAATGTCAATATCATCCTCTGTCTAGCCACAGATGATGTGTTTTGGTAGACAAGTTTGTTTTTCTTCAATTATATAAAAAAATCATTTAGAAGAAAACTGGCACATGCATATGTTTTAGTTTCAGCCTTGAACTTGGCATCTCCTGGTTGGCTGGCGGCCCCCACTGAGCTCGCTCTGTCCCTGCCATCCACACACTCCCTGGGCAGCCGGCACCTGTGGCAGTACAAAAGACCCCACACGGCAGCTGCAGGCTCAGATGCCCACGCTGGAATAAATGTCTGAAGCAGAATATTTGGATCTGTGACCGGCTCTATTTTTTTTAGTGCCTTTCAGGATCTGTTAGGATTGCCCATTGATGCTGGGTAATCAATTGCCCCAGTCCACTTATTCTTGGGTTATCTCTAACTCAATTCGAAGATGGAGATCCTTAGTGGCAGCACATGTTAGCGCTTGCTAACACAGGTTTGGAGGCCCAGCTGTCTTCATGTGAAACCTGGAATGGTTCTTGACCTGTGTGACCTTGGTCAAATTATCAACTCTGTGGACCTCGGGCTTCTGATTTGTAAAATGGTAACCATAGTGCTTTATTATGATGCTGGGAATTGTGAATGAGTTTAGATGAGTAAGGTTTGTGTGCCAGGCTTCACATGGTAAGCACTGTAGTGCTTCCTTTTATTACTAGAATTTAGATTACTGAAATATCTAATACCATGTAAAATAAATTTAATAATATTCTCTGGTGATTCTTACTATTTGTTCCTTTTTACTTTTCTTCAGATTGTGACTCTCGTTCAATCTAACACCACAGAAGACCATCAGTACTTACTGGCCTATCCCTGAAAAATTTAGAAGAAACAACTGATATTGACAGAATCCAGTATCATCCAGGAGAAAAACCTTCACATGCTTATTAGGGATTATTGTGCCTGAGTTAACTGAGCTGGGACAGCACACCCGAAAAGTGGGAGTTACCATGTCCTAGATTGAGCCCCGGATTGAATAAGAGAAGCCTCTGAGCTTGAGTTTCATCCTTCTGTTTCCTCATTGTGGATGCAACTTGATTGGCGACTCCAAGCACTTCAGGATTCCCTTCCCCCCACTATAGACTGGATCTTAACCCCTTATTTCATTACCTTGCTTTTGCCAGGGTAGCCTATCACCACCGCAGGAAAAGTTACATAGTAGTTTCCCTCTTCCTCTGTAACATATACCTACTGTGACACACTAACTAAAAGTAAAACATGTTTTGTTTCATCAAGCAAAAAAAAAAAAAAACTTAATAAACCATCAAGGATGTAGGATACTACCTCCATTTCATGCATGTCCCAGAAGATTAGCCGATTTATTTCTGTTTCCTTCTGAAAGAATCTGTCATATAAGTTATTGGTAAACGGGAATCTTATGCATGCATTTCCATTTTCCTTCTCCCTCTTCCTTTCCTCCTAGTTTCCAAAAACTAACCATAGCCCAAGTAAATGGCAAGAATACCAGCTCTAGGAGGGGAAGTCTGAGGGGTGTTATTAAGAACTTTGCTACCATAAGCTATCAAGAGTAAGTACATGGCAGGTTTTGCGGTGATACAGGATTCTTTGGCTACCATTTAGGGGATGCATTGAAAGAGATTAGCTCTGGGAGACTGTTGCAGTGGGTAAGCAAAATGGAACTAAGTAAATGAGAACAAGTATATTGTGATGGAAATGAATTCAAGATAAAGGGTGTTTATGTAAAGTCTGAAAATAGAATCAAATACAAGTATACACACTGAAGTCAAAGTCTTCAACTTTTTAGAAGATATTTTAAGTTTTTGGACAGTATACAGATCTTTTATATTTCTGTGTTTGTATTTTATAAGATACTCTGTAGTGTTACATGTCTACTTATAGTTTAGGAATTTTATTTCTTACACAACTCATTCATTTTTCACTCTAGGACATTTGGAGCAAGTGACTACCCTCCCCATGATAACTGTTAAAGAGAGTGTGTATACACACAGTCTTCTATTATTGATGTCAAATGCTTTCCTCTGTGTAGAAATTTCCTTGTCAAGTTTCATTTGACAACTATATAGGATGCACTTTCAGTGTTCCAGGTATACTTCTGGATCCTAGATGAGATTTTACAAATATCTCTACAAATATTTCATAGTTAAAAGTGCTGTTACTACATTACAATGATTCCAAGTTGAATACTCAAAGTCTTTGTTGATAGTTTAACATAATACATATGAAAACCCAAAGCAAAAACACTAAATAGGGCAAACAAAAATTCATAATGTAAAGTTTCACCTAAACTGATAGATACACCTACTCATAAATATAAAAAATACCTGGAACACTTTTTTAAAATAGTCTTTCTTTTTCAAAGACTCATCTCATATAGAATCAAGCAAATAGCTGGCATGTGAGTATAATCTTAGTTTGACATATGAAAAAAAGGCTTCAATCAGACATATAGTTCAATGCCATCATGAACAGGAAACATTCTTTAGATGGAAAGACCCATGTCCTATTTATTAATCCTAGAAAATATTACTCCACCATTAGTGTAAAAAATGAAAACTGAGATATTTCTAGGTTAGAAATGCATTTGATTAGGTATGAACACATATTTATAATGTTGGATATTTGTAATACTGTTTCCATGGCATTTATAATCACATTCTTGCATGAATCCTGAAATAGACATCACAAATATTTATTGAGTTGCTTTTATGAATAATTTTAAAAGATATTTTTATATTATGCAAATTTGTTCTTCTTAGTAATGGATGCAGAGAGGGAAAAAACACATACACTTAAGTATCTCTTTTACATAGACTGATTTTTATTGAAGTAATCAATTTTCAACAAGATTCTCAATTGAAGATTGGAAAATTCCTCTAAAGGGCCAGTGAAGAAACTTTAGGTTTTTGGGCCCTGGAGTCTCTCTTAAAACTAAGAAATTCCAGCACAGCACTGGAAAAAGCAGTTACAGAGGATTCATGAACTAAGGAATGTGCTGCCTTCCAGTAAGGTTCTAGTCACAGGACATCGGTGTCGGTTAGAGGTGGTCCACCCAATCATTGTTTGCTGACTCTTGTTCCAAGGGTTAAGAGTAACGAGCTTCAGAATTGTGTAGATTTGTAGGACCTGGTGAATTCTAGATACACGGGAATTTGAGTGCAGGTCTCAGTCACTGTCTTATCCAAGCACAGAAGCCTTCCATTCCTCAGTATTTTCTACTTGGCTCCTCATTTCCAATGGAGAACTTTCCTTCCACTACACACTGGGCTCAGGGCTTCTTCAAACTTGCTCCAATTTGTCTAATGTGCCTAATGCTTCTGCACTTTAACTCATGCTATTACTGATGATACACCTTTCTTATTATTTGCTGTATTATCCAAAATCTTCTAAATTTAAATAGCTATGTATAGAATTATAGAGATGATTCAGAATATTGATACATGTTGACTCATAGAATCATGAACTATTTCATCATCTAGTTTATGTGGTACCCTATGTTGATTTGCACTGGATTCAGCTACATACTGGCTTTTGATAATTTGGAATCCATGTTTCAGGGCTATTTCTTCCAATGCTCAGATGATTCTTTCCATCTGAGAACATGCCATGACTATGAACAGACATGTGGTTGCAGACACTATTGTCCGTGTGCTTCTGGGTTTCATGAATGCCTGGGTTATGGTAACCTGAAAATAAATAGCTTCATCCTCATGACTACATAATTATAGTCTCCTGTGACATAGGCTAGCACTACTTTTCTCCCATGCTTTTACACAAGAGACAACACTTTCCAGTGTTTTCAGGAGCTACTAGGAGGACTGTTTTGATTAAAATACAAATTAAATTCAGTTTGCTTAGTTTTATCCTTTCCTGCTTGTCTCTTCAAATATTGCCTGCTTTTCTCAGACTATAAGAATACAAAGGCAGCATGAACATAATATGGAAGCCATAGCTCACTCTAGATCTTCCTGATTCGACAGTCATGCCTGACATTTGAAACATATAGATTCATCCATACATGATGCACACTGCTTGTATAAATCAACGTATGTAAATGTAAATGTACTTCACAACTTTTTAGAATTGAGCCCATTAAGAGCCCATTTAGATTTGAGCCCATTAAAACAGAATGACTCCTTTAGCTTGGGAGCATAGCAACAACAGATAGTCTTTCATATGGTAGTGATGACATTCTGTAGATACCAAAATTTATTCTGTTGGTATAAGAATGAAAAATAACTGTGGACTACCTCTATTGATTCAATGGATTTTCCTTTATTCCTGAATAAAGTCATATTAGTCTACCTTTTTCTCTTATTTTTGTTTTGATAGACAGAGACAGAAAACAGACATGTATATATATAACATGAAAAGCAGGGGGTTTGTGGCATACTTTGACCTGGATCCTACTAGGTCTCATGCTGGCTTCAAACTCATAATTCTCCTGCCTGAGTCTCCTGGGCAGAGGATTACTGCCATGTACCATCTCACTTGGCATTTCTACTGTGCATAAAATTTAGTGAAAACATGATGATATAATGTAGGCAATATACATGGAGAAAATCAAGTAACTGAAAGGCATCCAATAAGATGCATTTCATATTGAAAAAGCTACAAGAATGTTAATATTAATCACCATATTCCATGTAAAAAATAGAGAAGAATGATACCTTTGGCATATAACAGTGACAAAATGTTAGTGTTAATTTCAGAATCTGTTTATTTTCTATTTCTGAGTTGGCCTTTTGAGGTTGTGTTCAGAGTATTTTAAGACATGTATAAAGAGTTTTTTTTAAATGAGTCATAATTCAAATCTTTCCTGAGTGAAAGCTGATGGAAATAAACCTCTTACATACCCTCTTTCAGAGTTCATCTGACAGGAGCTAAATGGCCCTCAATGAAGGGAAGAGCAAAGAAACATGTTCACAAGAAATACTCCTTGGGCCAAGGCATGGTTTCCTGTCCAGGTGTAGGTAGACTTTCCAGCAGATATGTGAAAAACTCTGAGAGAAGAAATGTCACAGAGTTCTTCCCACTACCTTCAAAATCAAAGTGGCAGGTCTTGGAGCAGCACAGATGCACATTTAATCTGCACTGCCACAGTAGAAGATGCTCATTTGTTAAGACTTTGATCTGAGCCCATTAAAACAGAATGACTCCTTTAGCTTGGGAGCATAGCAACAACAGATAGTCTTTCATATGGTAGTGATGACATTCTGTAGATACCAAAATTTGTTCTGTTGGTATAAGAATGAAAAATAACTGTGGACTACCTCTATTGATTCAATGGATTTTCCTTTATTCCTGAATTCTTGAATTCCTGAATTTTGGGGAGATTTCAAGCAAACTTTAGTAAAACCTCAATGGCCCAAGGGTCAATGCCAGGTCCCAATGAGATTAGGAAAACAACGTCCATCGCCACTACATGGTCAGCTTCCTTGTACAGACAGCACACCACAGGTTTAAGTTAAACCTGACTTCTTTCCGCTTGCCAAACTCCACGAATTATTTCACCTCTGGGCTTCAGTCTGTGTTGCCTATGTGTTCTCTTGGCTCACTCCACTTCCTACAGAAAATGTGATGACTTCAACTCCTTTGGGTCTCCCACAATGAGAAGTATGGTCTTCTTTCTGTGACTTCAAACATGGATTTCCCAATGTCTTTTATACTGCTCTATTTGCGCCCCATTCCTGACGGAAATATCACAGTACTATGCCATGGGCATATAACACCCATTTTAGCAATCACTTCTCTGGCATTAAATGTCCATGCTCCTTAAGGTGTCTGTTATTTGCCCTTTTGTAGTTGATATATATGATGGGAAACAGTTCTCAAAACACCTGTGGCAGGTATTTCAGAATAAAAGAATACTGTGCCAGATCATAGAGATCTGGTTAAGAATCAGAAGAACACTACAATCACTGACTAATTAGAAAAAACATCATAGCAAATATTTGCCAAAGTTATGTCCCTGATTCAAAACAAAAACTCAGCAATTTATGAAGTTAAAATATTAAGACTATCTAAAGGAATATGAGTAAGAAAGTGTGTGTATGTGTGTGTGTGTGTGTGTGTGTGTGTGCATGTGTATGTTTATTCATATGGAAAACATTTCACTTATTCTTATAATGAGGAAATTTCCTTCAATGCAGGCTAACATTATTATGTAGTATACTATTTAATGATGCAACCTTGCATGAGACTGTGTATACACACTTAAAGCTGTTGACCAGGAACCTAATAAATACAACCCCATCACCTGTCAATGTATGCTGTGAGCTGTGAAGGGTGTTTATATTTTTAGATATTTAGAGTAGGGACAAAAGAACAGTGGTATTCCTTGACAGAACAAATATTGAAGAATTGGATGACTAACACAGAACACAGGTATGTTCAGAACACAGGCACATTCAAGACACAGGCATGCTCATGAATCTGTGTATTGACTATGGCAACATTTCACAATGTCAGAGCATACAAGTTGAGATGCAGAGGTTCCGCTCTGAAAGGCCTAAAATAGATACCTCTACCAGTCAAGTAACCTTGGCTTCTTACCAACATATCCAATCGTATTAAGAAAATTCCATTATGTTATTTAGGCCTTATAATGAGGGGTGCGATCTATTTCAGAATCCTCAACATTTTTTTGTTCTGTAAAGGGCCAGATTGTAGCAGAGTCCTGGCTCTGTTACTGATGCTGTGTGTGTGAACTTGGGCAAGTCATCTGAACTCTGAGTTAGCATAAGGAAAAAATAGAAAGATAACTACACAAAGTTTTAAGCTTTTGGAGGATTGCATACACTAACATTCCTAGTAAGTGCCCTGATGTATGATGGGATGGTGAGGATTGGATGTCTGAAACACAAAGATACAAGATAGAAATTGACAAAAAAAATACATCTGGGAACTCTGATTCAAGTTGTATTGTTGACAATAAAATAAACCTCAAGGAAAAAATATGTTCCAAAGGAGTGAGGGACTTGCTGCAATCTGTCTGCATGTTCACAACCAAGCAGCTTAGAGTAACAATTCTTCACTACAGCTCATAGTCCACTTTGGCAAGAGTGCTCATACCAACACCAGTAGCTGAAGTAAGTGGTTACATATGCCATAGCTACAAGGATTACTGAGAAAGGAACACATCTTATCTATCAGATTTCAAGAGTGGCAAAACATGTCAAAGTGTGCTGAACTATTGAGTCAGCTCCTTCTACTTCGCTACCTACTCAAAGGAGGGTCCCACCCACCATAGGCTGGATTTTCCAACATCAATCAGATGCCTTCCTGCAGGCTTGTCTTAACTATGGATTTTTACACATGTGTTCAGAACTTAGCCTTCAAGTGTCAAGTTGACACCTACATTCAACTAGCACAGGGCCCCTTGCAAAGAATAAAAGTAATTCAGCACACCAGGAAGATACTAAAAAATTGCAAGTATTTGGAGTCAAGTTAAGTGTGGTGACTATCATCTGTAATCCCAGGAGGCTGAGACAGAAGACTGCCCTGAGCTGGAGTCCACCATGGGCAACGATATGAGAACCTATTTCAGAAACACCAAAAATAAAGTGGAAAAAGAACAAATAAGGAAATAGAGTACAATCATATTTGAATGACAGTTATTTTAATTTAATATTCCACTGCTGCTGTGATTATAGGACATAAACAATTTAGGAGAACAAGGGGATTTTTGTTCCCATTGATGACTTCCAGTTAAATGATGGGTAATCATGACCAGCAGAAGTTGAAGCAACTGGCCATGCTATATCAGGATAAGGACCTATGCTGACGCCTAAACTTGCAGTTTGCAAGCTGGTTAATCCACCTCCCAGGGAATGATTCTACCTATCAAGGCCTGGGTCTTCACACACACACACACACACACACACACACACGCACACAAATCTTTTTCAGCCTTTCTTTAAGTAAGTAATTCCGTACTGGTGTGTCTAAACAGTCACATTTCAATCGCCAGTTGACAGCTGAAACTTAATTGCCACAGTAGTGAAATACATAGTAATAACAATATATTAGGACTACATTAAGAAATTGATAAGCCTGTGGGCAAGGTGGAAATTTCTACATACCTTTCCCAATTCATTCAAACAACTAGAAAAGGAAATATGAGCAAACGTATTATAATCAGTTAAGTCTCATTGCTAAAAATTAGTGAATGCATATTATTCCTATATCCCATAACATATTAAAACTGACCAAAAGATGGGAAATCAGTTAATCTCCCCAAGTTTCAAAGAACTAATATTACAGAAAATATATTTTATGAATAGAATCCATTAGTTACTTCAAAGAATGCATATGGTATTTTTAAGTGCTCAGTAAACTGGAACAGCTTTTAAGATCCATGGAACTTATAAGAACATTAATAAATAGTCATGAAATTATTCTGATCAGGTATGTGACATAATGCATGTTGTACAGAAGAGAAAGCAAAGTAAGTGTACTTGCATTTCGGGACCGATACATCAGAGGAAGAGGAAGGGGGTCTAGCAAGTAAAAAGAAAATAAGCAACCAAAATTCATGATTTTTCTGCCCTTTGTTAATTCAACATGAAATTAATGTTATAAATATTCATGGAATGTTGAAAGCACTAATGTTTTAATATAATCTAAACAACTGTACACCTTTGACTCCTGGTTATTTGAATCCTAAAAATAATGCCTATTTGAGGGATCGAAGCCAAAATTATCATGGGAGCATTTTGGTAATAGTGTAAAAATAGACTAATAGCCATCACACAATCTTTCCTGTATGTAATGCGATCTGTACACTTTTGTACAACTTTGAAGGATCTAGTAGCTTTGCTTATTCACCCTATTTTCTCAGACTAGAACAGTGAAAACTAGTAATGCTTGAGACATTCCAAGGGCAAACATATAATAAATGGGAGAGGGGCTGGAGAGGTGGCTCAGGGGTTAAGCCTCCGCCTTGCAGGCGGAAGGTCCTGAGTTCGTATCCCAGATCCCACGTATAGACGCCAGGCAGAAGCGGGGCAGCCTGCGCTTCTGGTCCTGGTAGGGCGGAGCCTGTGAATCCCGGGGCAGAAGGAGGTGGAGGCGTCCATGGTGGTTCGCGAATTCATCCGTGGTTCTACACACACACATACACACATACACACATGCGCGCGCACATACATGCACAATTGAATAAATAATAATAATAAAAGTTTTTAAAAAATGGGAGAAATGGAATCAAGGCACATTGTGCATTCATATATATCCTTGAGTGACAACATCTTAACTATAGGATTTTAGAACATTTACTTAACTGTGCAAAATGAAAATTTTTACATAGGATAGGTAGATGATTGATTAGCAAGTAGCTTCAACTGCACATGACTGCCGTAGAGCATTGAAAGGTTTTGTCCTTTGTAAAAAACAAGCTATGTTTTTGTACAGTTGAAACACCCTGTCACAAGATTGTGAGTAACTTGTAAAACAAATTGTTAAGTGAACTTTTCCACTGACATGTGTTTTCTGTTGTAGTTTACGTTATTCTGAGGAACTCTAAAGATTTTTTTCCCCAGACCTTCAAATCTTCTGTTAAGCAACATATTTTAATAAATGACTAGCTAGGGACACATGAGCCATTTCTTTCTTTTTTTTTATTTCCACTCATACAAACTTAACAGGTACACCTGTCCCCTCCCTCCCTCCAACCTCCCACCGCCTTATGCCCCCCTCCCCTCCCCATTCCCTTCCCCATCCCCCAGTGCCTCCCCCTCCCATCCCCGGAGTATCCTTTAATGTACATGCCAGGCTCTGCACTGGGTCCTCCTCTCCGATGAGGTGTAAGGACCCAGTGGCCTTTCCCAGAACCCTTTCTTGTGTTCCCCTTAAGCATAGGAACACTACTGTGGCTGTCAATCCCTTGCCCATATGAGCCATTTCAAAACTTACTTATTTAAGAACTCAGGGGTCATTCAAGATATGGAGCTGGTGTGGAAACCTAAGCAGCTTTGCCCCTTTCAGGTAAAAAATTGTTGAACCTTTATATTCTTGTTCTGTCAATCTAAGGATTATTAAGGAGCATGTTCCTTCTTAGAACTCAGACATGGATGAATGATTCAATTGACAGCCTTGATGTATGCTCCCAGGTTTGGAAAGGCAAAAGTCCTTATATAGATTTAATAGTTCACATGAGAAAAATCAGAATCAGATTCCCATGCAGTCACTTAGCAATTTGCTTGTTGGAATTTTCAATTTCCATGGGTTAAGGGAACGGTCACTTTTGTAGCAAAGAAGGCCTTATTCAGGCCTGCTTTTATCTCCTGGTCAATGGCTGTATACTGAAGGAAATTGGAAGGGCAGCTAGATGATCTATCAACAATAATGCATGTTCAGTATATATTAATTGACCACAAACTGACCAAGAGATACATTCTTGGGGTTGCAGGCTACCTTTCCCATTCACACCACTTTGGCCCTTCTACTGAACTTTTGAAGGTTGAGCACACTTCAGGATCATGTGTCCATCTCCAGAACACTTCTGTGATGTCATTTGACCAGTTATTTGCTGTTTGCTCTGCTCTTTCTTCTGATGTCCTTCCAACCACCCTTACTGTAGCTTCTTGTTCTCTGCTCAGTCACCTTGCTTGCAGGCCTTGTTAAACTCCAGCACTCATTCATCATGGCCTCTAGACCCTGCCTTCAGATCTTTTAGTTTTATCCAGGAGCACAGGAACACAACAGAAAGGCATGAACCTTCTTATTCTGTTGCTTCTCCCAAAGAATGAACTATATCCACTGATATAGTTTCAATCTATCTGGTCACTTCTCATTCAATTACTTCCATTCCTAACTCAAATGTATGAGCCCACGGAAGCCATAGGTTAGAGAAGGCAGCAACAACTTGAAGTGTGTGCTGTGAAGCAAATGGGCTACCTTGTCCATTTCTAATTACTACATCTCCCACAGCTACAAGTAGACACAGTTGCATTCATACTCAGTTCTTTCTTTGCTCCCTCACTAGCCTGTTCCAGCAGTAAAGTGGTATCCCAGAATGAGAAGCACAGTGGATATTGCCTTCCTTTTGGCGAGAATGCACTAACTTTACATTTGGTAACCAGCGGCAAGTATATAATTGACTTGCCAGCCTGATCATAAATGGAGTCAACATTTGTAAGAAAGAATATTTGGATTAATTATAAAAACAATTCTGCATTCTGCAGAGTTCACTATAACACAGGCAATATTCAAGTGTTTAGTGAGAGGACACAGTGGATATTGCTTTCCTTTTGGCAAGAATGCACCAACTTTGCATTTGGTAACCGGCAGCAAGTATATAATTGACTTACTGGCCTAATCATAAATGGAGTCAACATTTGTAAGAAAGAATATTTGGATTAATTATAAAAACAATTCTAAGGGCATTGCAGGAGCAGCAAAAATGCAAAAGAAAATCAACAAACCACAATCCAGAACTTCAGAGACTCTATATCAACCACTTAGAACTAGGCCAGACTAATCTCTCCCCATCCTGAAGCTCCTGAAGCTCAGGGAAACATGCGGAAGAGGAGGCGGTAAGATTGTAAGAGCAAAAGGATGGGAGGAACAATGATTTGCAAGATACTCCACACAAGTTAGGGCCGAAGCAATCATAATTGGACTTCGCATGCCTTGCACAATGTCCAACACACTATTGACATCACAAAGTCTAGCATCTGCTAAAGGCACCAAGATCCTTGGAGGCAAGGGATTGACAGCCACAGTAGTATTCCTATACTTAAGGGGAACACGGGAAAGGGTTCAGGGAAATGCCACTGGGTCCTTGTACGTCATGGGAGAGGAGGGCCCAGAGGAGAGTCTGGCATGCACATTAAAGGACTCTCTGGGGATTGGGGGGGGAGGCACTGAGGGATGGGGAGGGAGGGGTGAGGGGAGGAGGAGCAGGGGGTTCGGGGGGAGGAGAAGGGAGGGAGGGAAGTGGTGTACCTATTAAGTTTGTATGAGCAGAAATAATAATGAAAATGTTAAAAAAAACAATTCTGCATTCTGCAGAGTTCACTATAACACAGGCAATCACTCAAGTGTTTACATGGGAGGAGTGTACAAAGGAAAAGCTTCAGACGGAAGACTTTTCTGTGTGTTGCAAATTGGAAATTAACTTTTCTTGGGCTGAGAGGTGTCAATTAAGTAGTAAAGATCAATAAGTCATTCTTTTTGAGATAACACTTTGTCAGCATTAGATCAATACTTTTCTCAAATTCATAGATCAATTAACTTCATCTTTTCATTGCTCCTAATTTTGTTTATAATTTATGAAAAGGGACCAGGGGAGTCCTAAATAGCTAAATCAATGATACACATCAGAGAATTAGCAAGAGTGGGTAGTTAGGAGCTAAAGAGGGAGAGAAAGAGGGAGAGAACAGTACCTATGATCTGTGCTATAGAAACTGAACTTTCCTTGTGAGATGGTCTGAGGGCCACTTTATGGGGTATGGTTGCCTTTGAGTTATTCTTTTCCAATCCTGTCAGAAAGTGGTTTTAAGGAACAGGTGATATCAGCAATTTCACTTTGAAATGAATTGATGCTAATGTCAAATTCTTGTGTTTTATATTAGGGTTTAGGATTTTCATGCCTCTTCTTCATTCCTTTTTGACAATTTAGTACTTTTGTAATGGATTTTAAATTTAAAAAATGAAAAAAAATCAACAAACCATAATTCAGAACATCAGAGACTCTTTATCAACCACCTGGAACCAGGCCAGCCTAATCTTCCCCCATCCTAAAGCTCAGGGAAATTTGTGGAAGAAGGGGCGATAAGAGTGTAAGAGCTTAAAGATGGGGAGGAGCAAGATACTCCACACAAGTTAGGACCAAAGTAATCATAATAGGACTTTGCATGACCTGCGCAATGAACAAAATGTCATTGACCTCTCAAAGTCTAGCATGGATCACAGGCTCTAAGATCCTTAGAGGCAAGGGACTAACAGCCACAATAGTGTTCCCATACTAAAGGGGAACACAAAAAAGAGCTCTAGGCAATGCTACTGAGTTCTTACACCTCATCAGAGAGGAGGACCCAGAGGGAAGTTTCACATGCACACTAAAGGATGCTCAGGGATGGGGGGGGGCAATGGGAGAAAGGGAGGAAGGGGGGAAAGGAAGGGGAAGGGGGGGAGGGAGCAAAGGAATCCAGGGAGGGGTGGAGGGAGGGAGGGGAATGGGGTACCTATGAAGTTTGTATGAGAGGAAAAAATAGAAAAATTAAAATAAAGATGTAATTCTCAATAAAAGAGATTTTTCTGAAAAAAAAAACCATGTATAGTAAAACTTCCAAAGTAAAAAAAAAAATGAAACACAGTAAGATCCATCCTTTCTCCACATAAATACATTATTCTGTCTGTCCTCTTACTGATTCTTGAACTAACTTTTCTGGGATAGCTTCTTACTGCATTTACCCCATTCATATCATCTTTTGCTGTGCTTCTGAAGACACGTTATGCAACGAGCAGAATGCATTCTTGCAAATACCATGCTCATAAACAATGAAAAAACTAAAGGGAACAAGCCAACACAAGGCGAAGGAAAATTTTTTGGCTCTATACTTTGGCAACCGTGGCTCTCCTCAGAACAATTATATAAGGCGATAGTGTATTAGGATATAAGAAAGTGATCTGGAGTTCTGGGAGTTGCTCTGGATAATTCATCAAACGACTAAGGAGATCTGGAGAACTCTGATATGCAGCGTCCCATCTATGCAACTCCAAGCCAGTAGGTTGGCGGCACGGATAAAACAACTCCCAGCTGATAGAGCCATCGAGGTGGACAGAACCTTGCAGAGACTCAGCCCTCCACCCGGAAAGTCTGATGCAGCCTCTGAATTCACGGTGTTGGAGTTGAACTCATGAGGACTCTGGAGAACTGGCCAGAGAAATATTTGGTTGCTTGGTGTGTGTGTAGAAACCATCACATAATTTGATGACCAGAATTCTTAGAGTATTCTGGGCTTGTTGTCATTGACAACCAGTAGGTTTGTTATACTTAATCTCCATGAAGTCATTTGCTCATGAGTTAACATTGTGAATTAGACAGTTTTTATTTTCAAATGGAAATTTCTCCCTATTGCCCAAGCAGAAATATTGAAAACGCACCTTAACTTCTCTCTAGTTTTGGCAATGTGAAGTTCCACAATAGTTGTGCTATCAAACAGATGATATAATGGCAAATCTGATATGGCAAATCAGAGTGTGATATGGCAAATCCTCGCTAGAGACAGAAATGGCAACTTACCCCTGTCTGTGTCGTACAGGAAGACGAAACCATTCCATTCATAATGATCCAGCAGACTCAGGAGGGCACCTCGCAATGAAGGCCTTAGCTGCAGCACAAACTGGCTTTCCCCCTCTGTAGGGAAGCTTGGCGTGATGAGGGAGATGTGCAGGGCACTGCAGAAAGAGGTCAAGGTGTGAACTGACCTCTTGTCATAGAGTCCGAAAATGGCAAATACCCCTCTAGAATACTGGGAACAGACTGGGAAAAGAAACAGACAGAAAATAATCACCAATGGTTCACAGATGCTAAAACTCTCCACATTAAGTCCGTACAGTTTATGAACTTAAAATCACAGAATCACCAATTTGTTAGTGATATAAGATGAAAAGCAGAGCTAAAGTATATAATTAATTGCAAAATCAATTTATCAGCTTGTACTCAAAGTCGTGAACTGAGGGAAGCTGATCTGAATTAAAGACTTGCAATAGGATGTCAATTTGAATTAAAGGGAAATTTGACCAAAATGAAGTAATGTGACCTTCTAGAGCAAATTTTTACTATAGGATGTGAACTACAACAGATTCAAAATTTTCTCTGATTTTTTTCTTGGCTATAAAATATGTTTGAAATTTTTCGGTTGGGTTTGGAGAGACATTTATATTACATTTTTCCTAAGCTCTTTGCTTGTCTTCTATATTCTCAAATTGGACATGTGTTAACAACGAGGTTGTTATCTCTGATTTTTACTGTTTGCCTACATCAATTTAATGTCTTGTCATTACTCTTGGAATGTGCTTGAATCATGTTTGAAAACAGAAATTGGTGTGAAGGGAAAATCATGTTTAGGGTGTCTAAGAGCTTGGTGAATTGAGGCCAGGTGTTTGAGTGCAAACTCAAGACAAAGTAGTTCCCAGGGCCCTTTAGCCAAGTCTGCTGCTGTGATTATTTTTCTCTATACTGTTGGGAGACAATGCTCAGGGAAAAGGGTGATTTATTTGGCTTGCAGTTGCAGAGAGAATGTAGTCCGTTTTGACAGAAATCTCCTAGCAGAAGGCATGGTGGGAGGCAGAACCGGGAGGCGCTACAAATGCGCTCATCATAGAGGCAGAGTGAGCCAGGAGCCAACTAGAAGCAGGGCGGGGCTACCCAATCTCAAGGCCCGCCCCTTGTGACATGCCTTCCTTCAACAAACTTCACCTTCTAAAGGTCCCATGACCTTCCCAAACATTAATAACAGCTAAGGATTCAAACACATGAGTCTCTGTGTGTGTGTGTGGGGACTCATATTCAAGCTGTGACAACCCCTGGAAAGGACTTTGCTCCTTCTGTTCAATAGTTGAAAGCACAGTGAGGCACGTCATAAAGAGAAGTTCCTTCGTATGCTTTCTCAGTCACATCTGACTTGCTCTTGCCCACGCTGACTTATGTCTGCACCAATGGGACACACAGCAACAGTAGGATTGGTCCACTCTAGTGTTTGTAAAATTACAAATGTCATATGTGACTAATGGTCTTCTTTCTCCTTGGATTATATAACAAGTTAAAGACAGTGTGAAGCACTATGAATGTTTATGTTTTGGAATTTTAGTTACTGATTTTAATTGTTAAATGTAGTGTGAATATTTTTCCTGGGGAGTTGCCACACATAATCTTCCTTTTACCCCAGATAGGTGTTCCATAAATGATTAAGAAAAAATAAGTAATGATTATGTCAAATTCCAATTTGAGGGTATGCTTAGAGTAAGGGGAGGGTTGTATCCAGGAGCAGGGAAGATCCAGCAAGGCTGATGGCTACACCTGACTGCCGATGAACCTTCCTGGGCTTCTCTCAGACTTGCTTGAAGGCTCATGGCTTTTGCCCGCTCTCTCGTTGCTCCCTTTCTGTCGCTAGAATGTAATAACGTTTACTCAGAGGAGCCTATGGGGCATAAGTACTTCCAGCTCTGTCCTTCCTCCCTTACCCAGATAGGACAGCAAGGTTTGCTGCAGGACCTACCAGGCCTAGCCTACCCTGCCACTCCTCCTTTTCTCCTTGAATGCATGCAACTCTGGGGACTATGCCCAATGCTGTGTGAACACTTCGGGAGAGATGCTGCACATAATCATCTTTCTTCACCAGAGAGAAGTTCCATGACAGACCAAAGTAGCCATTAGGCCAATGTCCAACAAGAGGAACCAATGAGTTCATTGGGCTTGCTTACAGGAAGAGTAGGGGGAGGGGTGCTTACAGGAGCAAGGAGGACCTGTCATGTCCAATGGTCACCCCAATGGCTGTCTAGATGGGACAGTCTACTCTAACTAATCTTCAGCTTATGTGCCCAGAAACCCCTCCCAGACCTCACTTGTGAGGGAATCTGGGAAGGAAAGTGCAACATATACATTCTAGCCCCTCCCAATCCCAAATGTGCAGGCATATGGGCAGACACGTATATTATAGCCCCACCCAGCCCCTCTATCTTTGAGATAATATGATCAGACACACATGCATCTTAATGACCTCAGAAAATGCCACACAACACTAAGTCCATGAAGAAATTTAAGAATATTAAGTAAGCAATCAAGAGATACATGCATTTTAAGAGGGAGTAAGTCATTATGATGAGAGGAAACTTTATTTGAAAAATTAATAGGTTGTTGAAAATAATTAGAATTTTTTATCTATAATACACCATGTCTGAGTTTTTTTTAAGACAGCTTAATGAGACCCGGATATTTTTCTTTTTTTCTTGTTTGTTTTATTTCTCAAAGTAGGGGATAGAATCTCAACACTATAATATATTGTAACAGAAGACGGTAAAACAAAAAGAAATAAATGTTGGCTAGATGGGAACTTAAAAAGTTAGAGTTTATATTCAAATGGATAAGAGCAAGATGAGATTGGAATTGATATAAAGGGAAATAGCAAACTCTGTGGACAAGCTTGAATTCTAGTATTCTTGTAGCTTAGTCATATAATCTAGGCGATTAGGATATCCTATCTGTACTGATTACAAATCTATAATATGACAAGGTTAAATTGACATCATTTAAACTTACTAGCCCATCAGGATACATAAAGCAATTAGCAGATTACAGATCTGAAGACATTTTAGGAATTTGAAGACTACTATAGTTTGAATATTTCTGTTGTTAAATAAGCAAAAACTTGAAAACCCTTCAGCAGTCTAAAGCTAAGCAAGGAGATGTTTAGATTATATTCAGCAAATACTGGTTCTTTTTGTAGCTATAGTAATGGAGTTGTAAAGAATTCTAAGAAACAGCCAACTTTAATTCCATATTCCTCCAGCAACTAGAATTAATGCTTGTAGTAGACTGACAAATCTGAAAGTTTTTTTTTCTGACAGTGACTGGCTGCAATTTGCCTATAAGATATAGGCATAACTAAAGAGCTGTCATAATTAAATCATCTGGCATCTTGAGTTAACATCCGATTAAAGTTCTATAACTTTGCTGATCTGGTATGTAACGTATGGATCAGATCCCAACTTTATGAATGTTTCACCAATATTTTGGATTCTGTTCCTGTGTTTGGTACAACCTGAACTTATTCATAAAGCTTTGTTATGATGTTCACATGATTCTTAGTCCTACAGCCAGTCTTTACCAGGTGAACGACTTAGCTTAATTGGCTATATTTGCTTGTTTAATTTTGCTTTTTGGTGTTGGATCTTGAACTTAGGCTTACTGTGCGAAGACACATAGTAAATACCTACTCAACCACTGAGCCACACCCTCATCCCCTGATACAAAATGTTTTACTTTTACTGAAAATAAATTTGGAAGATTGAGAATTTAGATCTCTACTTTTTTTCAATGCAATGCTGAAACTACACCCAAACTTCAGTGTTAATTCAGGAAACCCTAAGTGCACAATTTAGAAGACAACCACTTTAATTGTTCATGCAAGGAATGAACATTTCCATCATATTGGTTGTGGCCTTTAAAACCGTATTATTCCCAAGCTTTGGTTTCCTAACCGATTTTTTTCCAGGAACTATAGGAGTTCTGAGAGATTCTTTCCATGGGAAATGTTCTGGTTGCTCTTCATGTTGCTGATAAATTCACAGCCAACAGTTTAGAGAAACAAGGGATTTTATTCAGTTTTACAATTTTCTGGTGACATTTCTTTTTTCTCTCTTTTTTTAAGATTAAGGCAGAGTTTATTAGAGGAGAGAAAGAACAGAACTTATGGACATTGATTCTGCGAGGGGCAAAAGAACCGTCTAATGACTGGCAGGGACAGAGGTATTTTATAGAGTTAGGTCTGCCCAGGAAAAGCAGCTTTCCTTCTGATTAGCTCCAGTTTTTGCAAACCTTTTGAGAATGTTTGGTCCCCCCACATTTCATTGGTTTGTTCATATTGGATCCAGCCTTGTTGATCTTGTGGCCTACCTCATGAGCTGCATGTTTTGAGGAACTTTGAGTTTGTCTTCAATGTAGAACTCTTCTCCATATTCTTTTATAAACTGAAGGTTGGGAGAAGTTGGCAACATTTCTTATGCAGCTTGGCAGGACAGCTGATAACAACACCAGGAACTAGGGGGGAATTGGTTACACTATATCCATAGAACTGCTGAGGGTCAAACATCACACAGGTCCGTCCAAATACATCATGGACCGACAAAGTCACTGAGTCAGCTCCCTCCATCTTACTCACCTGTCTAGGGACTAGTGCCACCCACCATGGACTGGGTTTTCCCTAATCAGTTAGACAATCTTCTGCAGGTTTGTTCTGGGATTAATTCAACTGCAAATTCTTTAAAAATGTGCCCAGAGCTTGACCTCCTCAGTTATCAAACTGACACCTGTAGTTCGCTATCCACAGGAAGCTCTGGAGAGCTAGCGCTGGGTGGGCAAAGCTCATCTTCCTTTGTCAGCCCTCTCCATTACCAAAAAAAGAAAAAGAAAAAATCCAAGAACACTCTGTTTGCATCAAAGTAAACTATTGACGATTTATATAACATGAGATATATAAAAAGCATGAACTACTAAATTGATTTTAAAACTGAATCATGCAGAAATACTCCCTATGGCTTAATTCTACTCCATAGTTTTCAATGTACATGATGGCTTCTCACTATTCTGGTATTCATTGCACGGTCTGAATTATTTCAGTTTATTTCACCAGACTTTGACAAGCCTAAAATTTTCTGATATTTAACTATCTCCCCCTCTCTTTATTTGCATCATTATATGGAGCCATTTTTTCCCCACAGGTATCTGCTATTCTGTCTCTATTATTTATATTGGATCTATGCCATCAGTAAATTAATATTGCTGTTTCTGGATGTAACCTGCCATTCACATTTTAGTTCCCCTTTGTAAATTCCTGTGGGTAGTACTAATTTTTCAAACATTTTTTCCCCATATTTTAATCTATATTCCCAAGTCTTGGCAGGTGAGGGTTATTAGGTCTTCACTGTGTGAGAACAGCCTGTCAATCAAATATTCAATGTTATTATCTTCATACCATGCACTGAATGATATTTTATTTGGTCCAATAGATTCAAATTTCATAGCATAATTATTTCCATATTTATTATAATCTAGTTTTGGAAGCACTAAATGAAAATTTTGCTTGGCTCTCATGCTATCTACTCTTACTTAGCATACAAATGATTATTCAAACAATAGAATCCATTAGACCATATAAATGCACACATAATTCAATAGAGTAAGCTGAGTACAAATGTGTTCAGAATATATAAAAGGAAAGTTGAATTTTAATGTTCTCATAAAATAACACAATAAACAAGAATTAATGCTTAGTATTGAGTTGATGTGATGATATCAGATTGATATATATATTCAGGAATATAAACATTAATCAGGATAAGGCTTTCAATGAAATAATTTAATCATAATTTTAAGTGCATATTCTATGTTCTGTTTCACTAATTAGATGACTTTGATCATTCATTATGTAAATAAGCACATATCATAAACACATGGTGAAAATCCATTCATCTTTAACCTAATGTCTTCCCACCAGTCAGTCACCCAATTTCATTCCAGATGTTACATCTCAAATTTACATAAATAGAGTCAAACTATTATGTAATTCATGACTAATTGTAGCCTAATGTCATATACAAATTTTGTGTTATGGTTTTAGCTCAGTGTGTTTCAAGTTAGAGGATAAAAGTCCTAAAGAATCCCTGAGTCTGTCATTTCTTCCCTTTGGTGGATTACACCTTGGGTTGATGACTAGTGATCGAAAATACAGAAATTAGCAAGTAGGAAAGGGTAATGGACCAAGAGAGAGAAAAGTAGATAGTAAAGTAGAGCAGGTGTGATATGTATAGAGCGCACAGATTGTATCTGGGGAATATTTAAACATTGGACATAGCAGATGTCTTACATGTCTCTTTATTCTACCTGGTGTCCAAAATTACATGGATAGAAATGCAAGAGCTAAATATATTCCTTTGCTTTGATGGCTTTGAAAAGTGACCGTCTGTGAAATTCTGCTGCCTTGAATCTTCATTCTGGCTCTTGTTGCTAACCAGAAGTGTTGGGATAGGTAGATAGAAGGGGGAAATTAACAAGCTATAGAATTTCAATTTAAAAACAGATGGGAAAGAGAGCAGACAAGAAATAGGGTGTGAATATGAACAAAGTAAAATGATAGACACGTGTGTCACAATAATGCTCATAATTTTGTATGCTAACTGAAAAATAATAACAAGTCAAATTTAAAAAATAAAAGCTAAAGCACAAAATTCGCTATGACAACATGTTTCTTTTATATATTTATATCTTATGGGAGACAGTTACAAATATCACTTCCTTGGTTATAATTATTATTTTTTATTGTTACCATTTGAATTTGATGAGAAAAAGAATTTCACTTATTAATTAGTCCAGGAAAAGGCTGTTTATGGAAATTCATTTCCTATTTCAAATTACACTTCACTTTCCTCCTATTTAGTCTGCAAAATTAGAGTTCAAATCTCTTTTTTTTTTTAAGTTGTTTTTTTCTGATATTAAACTCGGCAAAGTGTCTATGACAGCAGAGGTGGGATTGGAGCTTGTGGCTAGAAAGCATGACACACACAGAAGCAGGGAAAGGTGGAGTGGGTGAGAGAGGGAGTTAAGGGGCCATGTGACTGCCTCAGCCCAGGGTACTGGAAAGGTAAGGAAGTGACTGAAAATGTTTGAATGTGGATAATGGTCCCGCCAATGTTCCACATAGGGGTAATGTTTTCTTGGTTAGAGGAGCACTGTAAGGTAGTGTAAAGGTGTTTGTTAGCCAGCGAGATGGCTCAGTGGGAAAGGAGCCTTCCCCAAAACCTGGGACATAATTTTGATCTCAGGAAAGAACAAGGTGGAAACAGAGAACAAAGTTGTCCTCTGATCTCTATACACATATTGGCAGTATGTATGTGCCTGCAATATCTCTCTCTCTCTCTCTGTCTCATTTATTTTGCACTTGTGAGTAGATGTGTGTATACAAGAGGCCACTTGAGTGTATGTGCCTGTGAAGGTCCAAGGGTGACAATAATTTTCCATTGTTCTTCCTCCTTATCACTTTATTCTGGGGTTTCCCAGGCTCTGCCTTCCAGGGCTGGAAGTATAGGCAGCCAATATATTGACTGACATTTTTATATGGGATCTGGGGATCTGAACTCAGGTCCTTTTGCTTGTGAGATGAAGGTTTTGACCCCCTGATCTATCTCCCCAGTTCTCTTTCTTCATCTTTTAGTGAATTTGCTCATTAAAACTTAAATGGTTAAAAAGTTAATTTACTCATTAATGAATTTCCTTCTTTACTGGAAATAATGCATTGCAAAAAGACACTGCCACTCATTCTTTTATTCAACAAATACATATTCATTGCCTGTTTCTTTTTTGTCCCTGTGTTAAACATTCTGAATACAGTAAAGTCAAAATAGTATTCTCACTGTAAAGAGTTTCATGGTCTAGTGGACAAGACAGAGATCAGATCTGATACTTGAAGTCATTGAACCTCATTAGAGATGGACAAGGGAAGCAAGCAAGAGCATTTCACACAGGGAAACAGTACCTGCCTGTGGAATTTGGATTGAAGAATAACAATTGCAAAAACAATTTCACAAATAGAAGAATATATTAGACAAAAAAAAAAAAAGAGAGAGAAAAGAAGATGGCAAATCAGAAGTGATTTGGTAAGTAGAATGTACAGGGTGCATCTGAAAAACATTTGTGTGTGTGTGTGTGTGTGTCTGTGTGTCTGTGTATCTGTGTATATCAGAGGGTATCGTGTGTGGAGGACCAAGTGGTGACTTCTGGAATCATCCTGAATCACTTCTACTTCCTTCTTGCTTCGCTCTGGGATTTCCCATGCTGTGCCCACCAGGATCAAAAGTGTAGGCCCCCACCATTTCTAGCTTGGTATTTTTATGGGCCTGGGATCCAAATTCAGAAGCTTCTATTTGTGAGACGGAATCTGAACCCCTGAGACATCTCTTTAACCCCAAGATCTAAGAAACATTTAAGAGTTAAGTAGTCAGAATCCTGTTTTTGCTGTGTGGTAATACTTCCACACAAGCTTCAGGGAGTATAGAAGTATTTATTAGGATTATGCTTCTAGGGTGGAAATGGTCTAGTATGGTGGGAATCACACAGCAGCAGGCATGGCTGGAAGTAGAAACAGAAAGTTGTTTTTGGTCACTGAAGCCATCAGGAGGCAGAGAGTTCAAGAGCAGAGAGAGGAGGCATTGATAGAGCTCCCCCAAATCAAGGCCCCTCTCTTGTGACTTGCCATTTTCCAGTGAGACTCTAACTTTTTTTTTTTTCTTTTTTTCTTTTTTATTTTTGTTTATTATTTATTATCATTTGTGTGTATACACATATGCATATTTCATGTTCTATAGGGAGAAGGGCAGGTCATTCTTGTAGAGCTCTCTCTGTCAGCTCTCTCCTTCCTTTTTTTATATAATACATTTTTTATTATTATTTCAGCTCATACAAACTTAATAGGTACACCAGTTCCCTCCCTCCTCCTCCCCCCCAACCCCCTGCTCCCCTTCCCCTCACCCCTCCTGCCCCATACCCCCCCCCCCTGCCCCGGTGCTTCCCGCCCCGATTCCCAGAGTCCTTTCTTGTGCATGCCTGACTCTCCTCTGGGCCCTCCTCTCTGATGACATACAAGGATCCAGTGGCATTTCCCTGAACCCCTTCCTGTGTTCCCCTTAAGCATAGGAACACTACTGTGGCTGTCAATCCCTTGCCTCCAAGGATCTTGGTGCCTTTAGCAGATGCTAGACTTTGTAAGGTCAATAGTGTGTTGGACATTGCGCTGGGCATGCAAAGTCCAATTATGATTGCTTCGGCCCTAACTTGTGTGGAGTATCTTGCAAATCATTGCTCCTCCCATCCTTTTGCTCTTACACTCTTACCGCCCCCTCTTCCGCAAATGTCCCTGAGCTTCAGGATGGGGAGAGATTAGTCTGGCCTAGTTCTAGGTGGTTGATATAGAGTCTCTGAAGTTCTGGATTGTGGTTTGTTGATTTTCTTTTGCAGTTTTGCTGCTCCTGCAATGCCCTTCACTCCATCGTGATGGGCACTGTATGTCACCCCCTGGCCAGAGACAGAGACTCGAACTTTCAAAGGTGCTACAACATTGCCATACATTATCACCAGGCAAGGATCCAACACATGCGCCTGTGGGGGACACCATGGGGGTTCCATTTGGGATGTGGTGAATGTGAGATGTTGAGTGTGTAATATGTCAAAGCATGTGAGACTATGAAGTGGAATAAAAAGAAAAAGATTTGATATGTAGCTTTGGAAGGAACAGGCTATTAAAGACAGTGTAATTCAGAAAGAATGCCCAAAGAAACTCTGGCAGGAGGCTAACGTTTGTAGGAAATTATCAAAATTAGAGCAGAGTAGGAGACTTGGCAGATGAAATTAAAGAAGTGGAATTTTTCAGAGTGAAAGGTCAATTGCATCTAACGCTATAAGGAGAGATTTTTGCAGATTAGCATTTGGACTTCCTTTTAGAGGCGCAGAGTTGTCTGTACATCTTTACAAGTTACTGGCGATGCTGTGAAAGTCATTTAAAAGGAGCACATGCATATGCTGGATCGTCTGGAGGACCTGCTTGAAATAGTGGGATGCTGTGGGATGTCACTGCCCATATTCCATTTCTGGGTAAAATCACGTGGAAACTACTTCAGTGACAAATGATCTCTAGACATATTAAGCAACCACATGTACGTGTGCACAAATTACATGAATGAGAGCTCATTGATATGACGATGGAGTGATCACCTGAGCACCTGGTAAACAGCACATGTGCACACACACACAGCCATCAGCAAGGTGGGAAGTTTATGCAAAAACTTGATAGCTTGATATGGTGACACACGTCTGAATTTCTATCCCTGGAAAGTGAAAACAGGAGTATCAAAAGTTTCAGACCAGCCTGGTTGCAGAGAGACCCTGTCTTAAAAAGCAAAGCAGGGTAAGCCTCAAATGACAAAGCATCAATGAACAAATCAACAAAAATGCACATGCAAATTTCAAATATGTAGACACTCTGTTCTAGGACATACCAGCTTCTAGGAGATGATTAGCAACATGAGAATATCAAATTATTGCAATACATTTGCAGGCTGAGACATACACTAACAATTGGATTAGATACCAATTTTAGAGCGCATCAGCTGCTTCACACACACACACACACACACACACACACACACACACACACACACAAAGAAAATCTGTCCTTCCAGAGTTGCATTATTCTACATTCATGGATGCAAACAAATTCAAATTAGCCTGTAATCAACATTCTGAAAATTTTTATGTGGTATTAAATGTGCCAACTCTATATATCATTATTCCATATTGCATACTGTAAGTTATTTAAAAATTGTTGAAGAATCTAAGGGAATGTACATATCTAATATGCAAATACTGTATCATTTTATGTAGGAATCTAGAATATGTAAAGATTGTAGTATTTGTAAAGGATTAAGGAATTCTGGATCTGTCTCCCATTATTAACAAATTGGAGGAGAAACTGAAACATGTCTTTCTTTTGAGAGAATGGAGCCAGTAGAATTAAAGAATTGATGCAGAAGAGAGAAAGGGAACTGAGAAATTCTAAAAATTCATAAGTTGTTAGATTTGTACCTACCAATTGGATGGTCTTGACTATAGCAATTATTTCACAATGTACATGTAGACAGAATGACATAATGTATGTCTTTTGCATATTAAATACAATTTAAATAAAGAGCAAATAATAATGAAAGGAGTAATGCCAATGGGTAAGTTGTGGACCAGGGACCTGAAGCAGTAGCATGTGGAGATTCCCATCTGCCAGACACATAGTGCCTAGGGAAGGAGGCAAAGGGAAGATGTGATCTGGAAGTTTACAACTTCCCTCCTGCAACAGACTCTTCTCTTAGCTACCTCTGTCATTCTTCCCTGGGTACTTTCTTATCTGAGAGCTGCCATTCCCTTCCCTTTGCCTACATCATCCCATCAAATCACATTTTAAGTATTAAAATAGAACATCATCTACATTTTTGTTAGATAGTCTCATGTTCTTCTGTCTTCAAATATCACCCATGCACAGCGTTTCCATGGTTATCTTCTTCTGTCTTATTCTTCTTTTTCTGTAAAGTTCATATCCAAATACCAATAGTTGACTATCCTAAAATTTAGCTGGACTTAAAGAGGACACTCATACACCCCCCAAACTTATGTACACTGCGTTATCTTATTTGGATGGAAAGTCAAAATATTCTTCATTCTTCTTTCTTCTCCTTGCACAGCTAGATCGTGAGCTACCTTTGAAGAGTACGTATTAGAAATATTTGAAAATAACTTCAGTCCCTTTGCTGCCTTGTGGCAACACTACCATCTTCTTGCGCAGTCAGTTCTGAGAGTCTCCTAACCCTTTTTTTTTTTTTTATCCTTTCAATTACTGTCTACAGAGCAGAGAATATAAACAAGATAGCATTTTATCTCTTCTTAAAATACATTCCATTTCAGAGCCTTTATGCTAGCTAGCTGGTTTATGTTGCCCTCCGGTCACATGGCCAGACTTCTCAACATCCCTTCAGCAAAACTCTCAGCCACTCAGAGCCTTTCACAGATTTCTCTAAGGCATGAGACTGCCACACTCCACTCTGTCACATAAACTTGTTTTTATTTTCTTTGCAGGTCTGTCTGTCTCAAACTGTTTATCAACTTTGACTTATCTATTGTCTTGAGAGGAAGTAAGTGAACTGCCTGGGTCTCTGGTGTATCCCTAGCCTACGCTGGGCAATGGACAGTAGTCAAATCATATTTATTAGATGACTAAAATCAAAGTTTCTGGTGAAAGAAGAAGAAAGGGAGACTGGGAGTGTGTAGATTCATGGACTCAAATCCACGAAATCTACTTTCTGATCTAGATTGATTCTGTCTATTGAGTTTCCATTTCTGGGAACTGGGTTGTGGGATGAAGTGCTAGTTAGTAAGCATGCAGGCAGGACTTTGGATGCCTGGAATCCAACTAAATTTTGTGGGAAAAGGTGAGCATCCACACTCGGAAGGCAGAGCTAGAAGATCCCTGGAGCCAGTCACATTAACCAGCTCTGGTGTTGACTGCAGTACCCTGACTCAATAAATAAGATAGAGAGCATTTGAGGCAGATACCCAACATCAACCTCAGGATTATACATTCATACATACACATATGTACCTGCATACCCACATGCACCACATACATGCTATGAAACACCCTCCCGCTGCCCCCCACACACACAAAGAGAAATTTCCCATTTCTACAGTAAGCCTCAGCAACTCTCTGGGCCCCTATATTTATTTTTCCTTTTAATTTGATTGTGCATCAACTGATGCTAGTATTTAATTAAAGCTCAGTTTAGAAATTTACCAGCTATTAAGGCATACGAACCTAATGATCCTTTATGAGAAAACCAATTGTAATCATAAAGCTGTGCTGATTGGCTAACAATTTAGACCTGACCATCAATACTCATTTCCATGATGGACAGAAACATAGCAATAGGTAGTGCAGTTTTTTTTTTAAATCAGGGAAATGTTACATTGTAATTTACATACTCTTTATTTTCATTGTCATGAATATGCTACACTTGTCAGAAGAACTAACAGTATGCACACTGCAGCTGAGTATCAAATGTCATTAATTCCAATTCTTGCTGACTCTCCCCAGCTTCTAGCTGCATATCCCTAGTCCTAGATGGCCCTCATTAATTGCTTTTCGTTCTTTATTTACCTGGTATCTGCCTGCTAGCTCTGAATTCTACAAGTCACATTCTTTTCAAAGAAATTTCATCCCACATGTGGATAAACCTAATATTTCTTCAAACACTAACAGTTCATTTGAAAACTGTCCAGTCAGGTCATGTAGTTTCTGCAACTCTCCTCATTTTCAAATTATTTGATGTTCAAATGATGAGTTTTTCATATTTAGACTTGAAAAGGGCTCAATCAGAGAGTAGCAAAAGCATGCTGAGCCAAGAAGTCATTAATTTATATCCTTAAGGCATTCTCAAGGTTATTAATATGCAAATGCTAATTTTCTTAGAATTCTAAACAGTGGTTTGCTCCAGTGGTGGCTTGCTAAGGTATGGAAAGTTACTGAAGCTAATCACCATTGACGGCAAGTGGAGATGTAAATTACACAAAAATATTTCACTTCAATTACATCACAATTAAGTGCTTTTAGCTTCTCAGATGTCTTCTGGGAAGCCAAGTCTGGACAGTGTCATTGAAGGTCACAATGAGATCCAATCATGAACCCCATTTTCCGCCCTGCTCATACCGCTTCTGTTTTATGGTATCTCAATGAGAAAGCACTTTTCAATACTAAATTCAACTAATTGAGAGCTCAGTAAAAATACTCAGGCTTGTTTGCACATTTCTTTCCGGAGTCAGGCGTCATAATGGAAACACATGGCTCATTTTGCTTGCAAGGCCCACAAAGGAATAAGTAGAGGGCGGTTTGCAGAACTCAGCACAGGGCAGGATTCCATTCTCTGTAAAGATGGCTTCTTGGCAGTCATTTGGAAGTCATAAGGAGCACATCATTCTTCTATACTACTAATACTCAACTATAAAGACTCCAACAAGGCAGCCTTTGGAAGCCAAGAAAGGGTGAGGAGTAGAAGAAACTGATTTTTTAAATGCATTTAAATCAAAACAGGTGTGCTTTCTTCTTGTCAACCTCTAATCACGGATAAACAAAGTACTTCATAGGAAAAAAAAACAACGCCTCATGATTTACTGTTTAGAATTCAAGGGTTTGAAATATATTTTTACCTTGAAGTGGTTCCTTAATGGAGGCATTTGGTTCATCGTTCTATTTTATGCTATATAACTGAGTTGCACAATTACAGCAAGATTGTTTTATATGCTAGAGAAACACTTTTCCAAGTGTCTAAATAATATGTTGCAAGCTTTCCTTCATCAGAAAAGACACAGCTGTCTTCCTAAAAAGCATTTAAATGCATTTTGGAAGTGGAATAACCTCAATTAAAAAATGGAACATAATAATATTTGGGCAGCTAGCTGAGTAGGTTTTAGACACAATTAGTTTAATGAATATGACACTTCTGGAATAACTGAAGTGTCATCTCTTGTTCTGGCCTGAGAATGATGTGACACTTGTCCAGTGTCTGCATGGACCGTTAGTCATCACTGTGATAACAAGGACAGTGCCTGGCTAGTTGTCCTTTTCTTCTCGCTCATTCATAGTGAGGGTGAGCACGGAGTCAGTGATGACATAGTGGACGAGCAAGGGACAGATTGGAGGCAGAGAAGGAGGTCATGCGTGTAAGGCATTTGAGATCTAGGAAGATAATTGGCCTAATTAAACCACTGAATGAATAATGTGTCCCTACAAGATGAAGTAAGTTAGGAAGGTTAATTTCTGAGCAACTACATTAGAATTCAGAGTTCATATACTTTCATTGGGCTTGCCTGTTCTACACCTAACCCCAAACCCAAATCTCTTGTGTATGCTTTCAGGTAGCCTCTCCTGTAAAAAGACCAAGGAACAATAATTATATTCCTACTGGGTCCCAGGGTCTATAACAGTCACTTATTATTCTTCAAGCTTGTGTATAAGACATTCTGACAGGCACACATTATTCTCCTTGATCTTTCGTTTTAACTATAGGATCTGGTATCCCAATACAACTAATTTAAGTTTATACAGATAAGTGATAAAAAGAACAACTTTTAACCCACATCTGCACCCACAGTGCATGCTCTTTTCTCTTCAGCATTTGAAAAGAAAATCACTGGCTAAGTACTTCTTTTATCCAGCTCTGTCAAAGAGATTTTCACCATTATACCTTTATTGCTACTGGGAGAGGTGTTCTAAGAATACTCAAGCTGCACAAAAACAGAAGTGGGTCTTAAGGGATTACGGAAAATCGGTTTCTTGTTAGGAAGCCACTTCTTGGAGCAAACTGACTTTTAGCTGTCAATTTTAAAAGGACAAAAGCACACACAGCTCAGTATTAAGACTGTGTGTGTGGGCTGGAGAGGTGGCTCAGGGGTTAAGCCTCCGCCTTGCAGGCGGAAGGTCCTGAGTTCGGATCCCAGATCCCACGTATAGACGCCAGGCGGAAGCGGGGGCGGCCTGCGCTTCTGGTCCTGGTAGGGGGGAGCTTGTGAATCCCTGGGCAGAAGGAGGTGGAGGCGTACATAGTGGTTTGCGAATTCGTCCGTGGTTCTACACATACACAGACACACACGCGCGCGCACATACACACGCACATGCACACAGTTAAATAAATAATAAAAAAAATTTAAAAAAAAGACTGTGTGTGTGTGTGTGTGTGTGTGTGTGTGTGTGCTTTGTCAAAGTTTTCTGCATTGAGTCTTAGACAAGAATTTATAGCTTACCACACTAGCTAGACATTTTAAACTGTTGCCTGTCCAGCTATTTCATATACAAAAACAAATTTTGAGACACCTTTTCCTCTGCCAAATGTAATATTAGAACCTATAGTCAGATTCTAGAAAAGAGCATGATATAATGGGCTTAACTTTGAATAGCAATATATTACTTTGACTATGCTTAAGTTTCAAGAGCAATTTTCAAAACTTTGAACTGAATGGCAAGAAAGTAAATACAAGACAGGGATAATGAATTCTTCTAGTTACTTTTTCTGTAGGCTATAATTATTAAAACAGCATTTTCTTGAATTTCATAGTTAAATAAAACTGATTTGTAAAGTCTTGATTATTTTCAGGGCGTTACAGAAAAGAATGATGGCTAATGAAAATGCCATTTTATTCATCGTACTTCTAAAATCATGCTTTAATTATTATAATTATATTAGTATATTTCTATGGACATATCTATACATGTGCCTGTGGAGAAAAAGGGGAAGCAATTTATATTCTCTGAGAAATTACAATTGAATAATATTGTTGTAGCGTCTGCATGGTTATTGATAAATCACCATCAAATGGCTTAAGAGAACAAGGGGTTTATTTTCTTACTGATAGTCTAGTTACAGTCTGTAGTCCAGGTTGATGGGAGAACATGCACCAACACAGGACCAAGGGAACTGGCCACACCATCACCACATAATGGCTAAGAGAGAGACAATCCTTACTTGCTAGACCAGCATGTCTGACCAGGTTTACAGAAGGATGCCCACTTCCTCAACCGCTCTCAGTATTTTATTCACCTGTTCAGGACCTAGTCCCATCCACCATGGACTGGGCCTTCCCCATCAGCTGGACAATCTCTTGCAGGTTTGCTCTGGGCTTAACTCAACCATTAATTCTCTACAAATGTGCTCAGAGCTCAAACCCTCAACTGTCAAGTTGACATCTGTTCCTAACTATGACAAATACTTAGTGTGATCATCACACTTTTTTTGCTATGCTAACATTTGGTTGCTTTTTTCCTAATGTATTTATATTTCTTAGGATATCCAGAATACCACATGATTAACAAAAACCTAAACCTTATATTTTAAGCCAGTGTTTCTAAGCAAATACTATGAAAATTTTATCATTCTATCTGAAATAAATTATATAATATAATGTTTGTTTATGTATATGTGGTAACATGTCAGATATTGAAAAAGATATGATGACATATACACTGTAATTGAGAGAATCTTTAATTCTTGAGTATTTCTTTTTTTTTTTAAACAAAGTCTCCATTTCTTTTTTTTAAATTCTTTTTTTATTATTATTTATTCAATTGTGCATGTGTACATATGTATGTGCGCGCGTGTGTGTGTCTGTGTGTGTGTAGAACCACGGACGAATTCGGGAACCAGCATGGATGCCTCCATCTCCTTCTGCCCCAGGATTCACAGGCTCCGCTCTACCAGGACCGGAATGCAGGCCGTCCCTGCTTCAGCCTGGCGTCTAAACGTGGGATCTGGGATCCGAACTTAGGACCTTCCACCTGCAAGGCAGAGGCTTAACCCCTGAGCCACCTCTCCAGCCCCTAATTCTTGAGTATTTCTAAATACTCTGCTGACTTTTAAATATTGGCCACGAATAAAAACATGTATTTATCTCAAAGTTGATCAAGAAAAATTTTACTTGCAAGTCACAGATGATTAGAATGGAGTTTCCTGAGAAACTCCTTCTTTCCTTTCCTTTATTTATTTATTTGTGCAAGTCTTAGGCCATTGCTCTTACATTTGTTTGATCTGCATATTGTCAGAATTGAAATGCATGCACATGTATGTAAGCCCATGTTTTAGTACCAATGAAAAAGCATCATTCCTGGATTATGGAACTTTGTGATTGGAAGAGACTTTGAAGGATATATAGACAGAGTATTTTCTCTTTCGAAGGGAACCTGAATTATTGACCTTCAGACCAGATCATCTTCAGACACTGAAAAATCAAAGAATATATCCTTAGCCTGGATAGAAAGAGAGGTAAAATATTCTTTCCAATAGGAAGATTAATCTAATAGCAAGACTTTCCTTATAAATTAATAGGCTTTGAAATGTACCTACTGTACTTCTTCAACTAGGGGAGGCACCACCTGTGAGCATGGATAGTATTGAATTAGCGAACTGTATTTTGTGAAAGTGCTATGATCAAAGAGTATAATAAATACATCTGTAGACCTTTTGCTATGGCTATAAGCACTTTTTAATTACTCAAATCTTTAGCCAGCAGTATTTACATGTTATGTAAATTATTCTTCTGACTCTTATTGATTAAGACAAATCAGGTATGTCATTCTCTGATCCCCTTATAAGTGAGGCATACGAACTCAACTGAACTATATTGAACCTTCAGGCTGATTTCAGCTTTGTAACTTGATTTTTCTTTCTTTTATTTTTGACATAATATGCATAGGCATTATGAGGTTTTTCAACATTTAATCTAAAAGCTAATTACTTTGTATAATATGTTCTGTTTCAGGTAGCTTTTTGTTAATTCATCAAATACCAATTTACATAATATGTTTCAGGTACTCTGGAGGTGCTGAGAACACAAAACTAGTAAAACACATTTCAGAGTTTTAAGCATGTACAAGTTAGAGCTGCATGTCATAGTGCTTAATTCCATTTGTAGAAAAACAAAAGCATCAATTCTACAAAACTGAGCATCTGTTTTGAGTTAGCTGTTGCACGGGGTGCTGGTAGACAACCATTACAGAATTCCCATCCTTCCATCTGATGAGTTTATGAGTGAGACTCATGAAGATGTAAAGTTTGGTTCAAACTCAGATCTTTTGCATCTTTATCAGACTCTACTACACGTAAAAATGAAAATATGTAAGCAGACTAGATGACTTTGCTTTGTACCCAGAAAAGGTACAAAGGTCAACTCTGAGTGAGAAAGTTGTAGGAAAAGCACAATCCAAGTCTATGAGGAAGGTATGGGAGGGGGGCTTGGAGGCTTGGGACTTCATTCTAAAGACAAGGGGAAGCTCTCTCCTAATTGTAAAGCAGAAACATTGAATACTCTAGCTTATGTCTTCAAAATGCTACTTACTATATGAAAAATTAAAGTAGAGCTAATAATGTATCTTGGGAAAGTTGATAGTATTGCAGTAGTCCAGGCAAAAGTTATGGGTAGTTTAGAATTCAAGGGCTTTATGGGAGGGGATAAAATATAGAGTCAAGGCATTCTTTGCAGGAGGAATTAATAGGCTGTGATGTTTACTTATCCAGGATATTTGGGCAAACTTCACATCTCAGTTTCAGAGTAGAGCATCTGGCCATCTGTTGATGTGTCTGTCATACACTGAGGTAGGGAGGGAAGCAGTGGGAGGTTTACTATGTCTATTCTGTAAGTGAATTTGAGAATTGGGAGGAAATTCAAAGAGAAAACCAATCAGACAGTTGATTGTGCCTATCTTGAGAGTAGAGATGTAAATTGTGGATATATATTTGAAAAGTGTACTGAATCAATGGGAGCAGAAGTAAACACTGAGAAAAACTTACAAAGTTAGTCTAGTAAAGTAGGAATGGGAAATCCAGTGCACTGCGATGACAGGGCACTCAATGGAAGCAAAGTACCTCCATATAGAGGTCAGTAGGTGAGTGGTCATTAGAACCAAGAATTGCCAGGGCAGAACTAGTAAGCAAGAAAAGTGTATGAGTCCTTAGAATTCAAGAATCCTCACAGATACAAACAGCATACCAATTCCACATTGTGTCTCAATGATGTCAACTGGAAAGTGAGCATCAATTTCATACATATATCATATATATATATGTGTATATATATATACACATATATATGTATATATATATACACATATATATGTATATATATATATACACATATATATATATATATCCTGATCATTTCTATCTACCAGTATATACACATACACATACTTATATCTGGACTGGCTTATTTTAGTGTGTATATGTGCACATAGTGTGATCATATGTGTGTGCAAATTTGTGTGTGTGTACATGTGCCTGTGTGTATGCTTGCAGAGGCCAGAACAAAGTATCTGGTGTCCTGCTCTATTGCTTGCACCCTTTCTCCCTGGAGACAGGGTATCTTCTTAAAGCTTGCAAAATTGGCTAGGCAATGAATCCCCTGAAATCTCCTGCCTTTGACTCTCAACAATAGAGTTACAGGCACTTGTGGTTATATACAACTTTTCTTTCACATATTTGCTAAGGATTCAAACTGACACAGCAAGCACTTTTACTTTCTGAACCTTATCCTCTGTTACCACAATATACCATACCTAATGTGTTTCTTCATGCAATGAATGGTATTATAGTGAAGACACCATTAGTTGTAATTCATGGACTTTTATAATTTTGTAGTGGTGAAGTAGGAATCTATGCTTGGAGGTATAGGATATCCCTGTCGAAGACAGTTGGCATAAGAGGATAAATTTGTTTATATAACCAATGTGGAAGACTTAACTCATATTACGCCAAAACATTCCCTGGGCAGGTGGATAAAGATGGAGATAATCAGTGGCCAGGCAGGCAAGCAAGCAAGTATTTGGCACTGATCCTTATCCTCTGCTTTTGCTGTGGATGTGATGGGACCAGTTGTTCGCTTGGCACTTGATACTGGATAAGATTCTCCTGCAATGGTGGACTAAAACTCAGAAACGTGAATTGAATAAAACCTAATTATCCTCTAAGCTATTTAAATCAGATATTCCTTTCAGCAAATTATGAAGTTAGTTAGCATAGATGCTAATTAATATAGGTCATAATTTGACTCAACTAATCTAGACCAGTTTCAATGATTTATAGAAACAATACCATAGAACAGCTTGTGCCTCTAATGATTTCAACTCCAAGAGAGTGTAGTGTGTTTACTGTGCAGGGCTAAAAACCAGTTAATGAATGACATAAGAATTCTCACTAGCCACTCACTTTTGTGAGGTCAGTTTGGTTAAGGGTAATGTCTTTTCTTTAAGTTTGAGATTGAAATCAGGGACATGCCTATGATATAGCTCCATCACTGAGTTATATCCCCAGCACCTCTTTTTCTTTTCTTTTTGAGGTAAGATCTTACTAAATTGCTCGGGTTGGCCTTGAACTCACTCTGTGGCCAGACAGTCCTCTAACTTTTGCTTCTTATTAATGGTTGGCACTACATTCCTGGACCACTAAGCCTGTTTATGTCTACCTGATCTACATCTAAGTTGACAAACACCATTAGCTTTATAACCTCTTGATAAACTCATTTTTGGTAGAGAAGAGTCAGAATTAGTTTCTGTTGTATGCTATAAGGTTAACAGATAAAAATACTATTGAGAAGTCAGGTGTGATACTCACACCTCCTTTCTCCTCACTCAAGAGATGAAGGAGGACTAATACAAGCTCAAGGACACTGTTCACTACATAGCGAGTACTAGGCCAGCCGGGCTATGGTGTGAAATAGTGTCCCACAATACAAAAGAAAACAAAATAACTAATCAAAAAATCATAGAGGGCTTAAATGTTTCAGACATTCTTATGTTCAGTCTGTATTTACTACATTTACTGAAATAGTATTAATTAATCTTTACATACATCATATAAAGTGTCAGTTATCTTTTAAGCTCAGAGAGATTAAACATCATCCACACTCACAGAATCAAGGACAGAATTGAGGTTTAAATTGGGATGCTGGTTTCTGATTCATGGGCTCCTGGTTACCAATCCAGATAACTTCTTTATTACTCTTGTAGCAACAATATGATCAAATATTATATTTTTATCATTGCCAAAAATCACAAGGATTGCATTTGGCTTTCAAGCTAGAAAAGACATGGCTTGCTGGCTATGATCAGTGTTCACACCAGAGCTCAGCGATCACAAAGCCTTTGGATCAAGCTGAATTCTTTATTTCCTGGGCAACTTGGCTGCCTTCCTGTTCCCCAGGTTCTCACAAAAGAGGACAAGCTTGAAAGTCTGATACAATTATGAGTCCTCTGTCAGAGGAATGATGTGGTGGTAAGACGAAAGTCAATTTCTAAGGAAAGTATCCGTGAGAAGTCAGTGCCCACGTTCTTTCTCCATCATAATTTGAATCTTCTTTCTTCCTAGATGTTTTAGACTCATTTACTTTTATTATATATGAATGCAATGAAATTATGACATTTCACACTTTAATGACCAATGTTCCCCATCTCTCTTTTTCCCCTTTCAACCCCTCATCTCCACTACCAGTCTCCTATTTCCATGTCTTTTCACATGTGTGGTTCACTGAGTTTCAACTGAGTTGCTTTGGATGGCATGTACCTGAGCACCTGCTAAAGCATATATCCTCTTGTCAGTGGATAGAACATGGAGGGAAACATTTTTTCTTGCTTGCTCCATCATTATTAAATCCAAACAGTCTCCTAGGACAGTGTGGTACCTCTTGAGATCTTTCTCTTTCCATGGTGAAATGTTGGTAGGTCAAATCTGGACACACAGTTACAGTGAGACCATGAATTCAACAGCCCTATCATGTCCAGAAGATAATGCCTGGCCATACCCCTTCCCCCTTCAAGCTCTTATAATCTTACATTTGCCCTTTGGAACGTTATCACATTAGTTTGTTGACGAATCACTTTCATTTCATTACAGATGCCTGCTTTTTTTTCATTCTGTGTCTTTCAGATCTGTCTTTCATTCCGAATAAAAAGTAAAATTTGTTTTATTTTAAAAGTATAATGACCTAATTAAGTCCTTCATTAAGGATATTGGTTCAAAGGTTCAAAATGTTCAATTTCTGAACCATTTTTGAAAGAAATGTGGTTTAAACAATTTAAAGAGCCCATTACACTCAGCTCCATTTTTAAAATTGCATAATTTGATTAAATTGACATTTAAATGTCAAGTACTTTTGTACCATTTCCTTTCTCATGATTGCTCATTGCTGAAACGTTAGATAATTATGAAGGTTTGCTCTCTCTCTTTCTTTTCTAATCGGTTCTCTTCAACCTCCTGCCTTGATGGTTCTAAAACCAAGCACAAGAGCCTGAAGGGTCCTAACATTGTTGTGTCACATTAGTACAAATATTGGTATTTAATGCATAAAATCATTTAGAAGAGGAAAACTCATTTAAGAAAGTTGGTTCACAGAAGTGACATATTCTCAGTGTGTGAAAATAAGTTTGGTGGTTGTATCATTTCATCATAGAAATTCTATGAACATGTAGATTTGGCTGAAGACTGAGTTTCAAATATATGAATTAATTTCATTATGAATGAAACATTGTCATGAGATCTTAAAGATATACATACTGCATATAATCATATATATATGGAAATGCAAATAAAGTTGATCCTTTTGATCCTTAAATTAGAGGAGACTCAGAAGAAATGACAATTGATGGTGGTAAAAATATGATGAGATTTTGTTAGCCACCTATTAAAATATAGGTGTTTGGGGTTAACAACTGTGATGGTTAATGGTCATTAACAACTTGACTGGATTTGTAATCACCCAGTAGAGTGTTTCCAGAGAGGGTTACCAAGGAGAGAAGACTCATCTTGAGTAAGTTCACTTACTATCCTATAGGCTCAGATATGGGACTGATTAAAAAGGAGAGGAAGAGAGAGAGAAAAAGAGAGAAAGGGAGAGAGGGAGAAAAAGAGTAAGAGAGATAGAGAAAAAGAGAGGAAGATAGGGAGAGAGAGAGAGAGAGAGAATATGAACGCCAGCATTCATATTTATTTGCATCTTTACTGGGAATATGGCATGATCAGTGTCTCACAGTTTGTCTATGCCACACACTATGAGCTTCTCCCCCATGATGAACTGTAACGTCAAATTGGTAGTCATAATGTAGTTGATAATGTAACAAAACAGAAGGAAACTGTGCTCATACATCTCATCATGTTGAGTACTGGCCCCGTTTCATAGTAACATGTAAAATATCATTTCAATTTAGGAAAATTGTCTCTGAAGAATGCATACATGTGACCTTTAAATATTTTTAAAACTTCTACCCTGCAACAAATTTACTAGAATAGACATTCATGGATCTTAAAGTGAATCACCAGTACTTCCAGAAATAGTGAAAAATATATTCCAGCTCAAGACCAAAGCCTTTCCAAGCATTTCTGCTATGATGTACCATGGGTCACATAAGCTCTTCATGTCTAGTACTGATGATTGGAAGCTGATATTTATCCTGCCATGAAAAGAGCCAATGCAAGAATGGTCCAGACAGAAAGAATAACTTAGGAAGGTCAGGGTCAGTGAGAGCAATTTGTACAAATCTAAGCTTTCCTCTTCCCTTTGGTTTTAAGCCTTCTACAGCAGCACATACTTCATGAATCTGTCTTTGGTGTCTTGTGCAGTACTTTGCTACTAATAAATATTTATAAAAATCAATGAAACAGGACTAGGGAGATGGCTTAGGGTTTAAAATCTTTGCCTCACAAGCAAAAGGACCTGAATTCCCATGTGAAAATGTCAGGCAGAAATGGTAGTAGTTTGGAGGTCAGGATATGGAAGACAGAGCCTAGGAAATCCTAGGGCAAAATGAAAGGTAGAAGGGCAATGCGGGATGATTCCCAACTTGAACATTTACAGGCATACATGCTCAAGTGTCCTCTGGTACACACATGCACATGCATGTGCGTGCACACATGCACATACACACACACAAACACACACAAACACACATACACACACGAGCATGCAAAAAAGTCAATGAAACACATCTAATTATAAATTTGTTTTTAATGTATCTGTGTCCAAGTTCATAAATTATCTTTTATAAACAACCAAACACTTGTTTTCAGATAGAGTTTTAGGAATTGAAACTGAATAGTAGGAGTTTGTGAAGACTGTTGCTTCTCCAGTTAGTTGGAAAGAGTGAAGCAGGGAAACAAAGCAAGCCCAAAACTTGGGGAGGAATGTGCAAGAGATGAAAGAGCATTCTTGGTTCTCAGATACAGTTCTGAAATGTGTGTGTGTGTGTGTGTGTGTGTGTGTGTGTGATGTTAGTGACTTTTCTCACTGCTGTGATAAAATACCAGACAAAGGCAACCTAAGCCAGAAAACTTTATCTGGTCCTTTGAAAATATAATCTATCAGGTTGCAGAAGGTATGATGGCTAGAGCATGAGGCACTTGGTCACATTGTACCTGGGAAGCGATGCATGCTGGTGTTCAGTTCAGTTCTTCCTTTTTATTTACTCCAGGACCCCAGTCATGCAACAGTAAAACCGTGTGTAGTGCAGGCTCCTATCTAGAGACTCCTTGCACACATGCTGTGTATTATATCCTAGGTGATCTTAGATCCTGTGCAGTTGATAATTAGCATTGACTATCACAATCACTAATGGAAAATCCCTGGAAGGCTCTCTACTAAAAACCCTTCTATTTTCAGCAGTGAAGTGATCTTTCACGAAACTCAAATTCACAAAGGAGCTCATTTAGATGTACAAGTTATTAAATACAGAGTCCAAATCACAGAGTGACTAGTTAGATGGAAATCAAGGAACTGATCTCTCTTCCAGGAATATAGCTTTCATCCCAAGTAGAAGGACCAAATCACATAGCACAGCTTTCATGGGAATGTGCTCTTTAAATAAAGGTGCCACATGCCCATTTAGCTTCTAGGAACCAAAGCAAACCATTTCTGTTTAAAATACCACATAAAGCTTTGAGGATTTGAGACATGCAATAACCTAAATTCAGGTTAAACCTTAAATAAATTTCGTGCAGACATCTCTAGAATGGAAGAATACAAGAAGAGCCTTAGATACAAGAAGAGCCAGCCACTCTGTACTTGAATGTGATGGTACATGATATTACAATTCCTCTGCTATGACTGGCCAGAGATTTACCTTCCCAATCTGTTCATCTTCTTGTAAATCAAGGTTACTGACTCAAACAAGACACAACTGTTTAAAACCTAAATGGCTAGAAGACAAGGAATGAAATGAATGAGTAGGTGAAGTGGTTTGGTTGCAAGTTAAGAAACCAATTCTTTCAATATGGACACACTTTGGATACATATTTTTCTTTCAATCACTAAAACTCATAAAATCACAGGCCTTGTATTTTTACTTCTCAGGGTGGCTATAATTGTGGATTCAAGAAACATTCCATTTTTCTTTCAACTCTACTCTCTGAGAGAACACAACTCAACAATGATGAATGGAGGCCCTTAGCCCTTGGAAAATTGGAAAGTACATGGCTGTCTGAGGCCATTTACTGCTTGGTTGCAGTGACTGCTACATGGGCATGTAAGTTATCAGTGCATCTAAAATATTTTGAAGAAAGCCAGAACCTTGTGATATTAAAACAATCACACAATTTTAAATTGTTTGCTCAAAAAATACTGTTGGCTATAAAATACTGATCTGAAGGTCAAGTTTGACATGCTGCCACAGTTTTGCAGTTTAGCGTATGAAATCAATAGTTTTTCTTTTCCCCAAGGTGGCAGGTCAAACTACCATGCAACACTCTAAAGTCTAATAGTATTAGTGCTGGGGAATTCTGGGATGAGAGGGTTTTTGGTGAAAGACTAATGACCAAATTTATTTTACATAATGTGAGTACATAAAACTTTTTTTTTATTCAATTGTGCACGTGTATGTGTGTGTGTGTGCGTGTATGTGTGTGTAGAACCATGGACAAATTCGGGAACCGCCATGGACCTGCCTCCTTGTTTACTCTGCCCCGGGATTCACAGACTCCGCCCTACCAGGACCGGAAACGCAGGCCGCCCCTGCTTCCGCCTGGCGTCTATACGTGGGGTCTAGGATCTGAACTCAGGACCTTGCGCCTGCAAGGCAGAGGCTTAACTCCTGAGCCACCTCTCCAGCCCCCGTACATAAAACTTTTTTTAAAATTTTTTTTAATTATTATTTATTCAATTTTGTGTGTGTGCGTATGTATGTGCACGCCGCGTGTGTGTGTGTGTATCTGTGTGTGTGTGTGTGTGCGCGTGTGTGTGTAGAACCACGGACGAATGCGGGAATCACCATGGATGCCTCCACCTCCTTCTCGTTTACTCTGCCCCGAGATTCACAGGCTCCGCCCTACCAGGACCAGAAACGCAGGCCGCCCCCGCTTCTGCCTGGCGTCTATACGTGGGATCTGGGATCCGAACTCAGGACCTTCTGCCTGCAAGGCACAGGCTTAACCCCTGAGCCACCTCTCCAGCCCCCCCCACCCCCCCACACATAAAACTTTTGAGGCTGTTAATTGTTGAGAAAAATGCAATACAGAGAAACTTTCCGCATTGTGATCTCAGTAGTCACTATTTCGAACATTATCTAGGCCAGCTGGAGTTGTTTTCTTAAATGGATTTGCTGACAAACAGTGACCAGATTCTAACACAGTCACCTGTAAAGAAAATGCTAAACTCTGCCATCATGTCTCAGAGCTATGTTGCTTTACTCGGGATCCCCAAGAGGAAAATAATAAAATGGCTATATATGTACATTCAAAAAATAAGCTCTGGGTTGACCTACTGCCTGTATCCAGAGGACTATGTAAACTTGATTACTATTACAAAGTGCTTTGTTCATACAATGTTGGCTTTGGTTTTTCCCATTGACTTCTTTTTGTAATTCACAAGATTTTAAAGCAAACACATGCACAAAAGAAGGTTTCCTTATTTGAGAAGAATTTCTACCAAAGAGCTGAAAAAATGACATCAATTCCTAAAGAAGTTGTTTTTGTCTTTACTGGACATCAATGGCCTATTGTTAGACTGTAGTCATTCAGCTTTCTTTTACATTTAGAAATAAAGTCAGCTTTGTAAGAAGAAAGGTCTGTGATAGTGTTAACATGCGTCTGTTCTGGCATAGCTGTGATAGAATTTCACCCCAAGCTCACTCATGCCTAACTCCATACCTGTGTTTCCTGGCTGGTTCCACATTCCTAAGCAGGCAGCTGATCGAAATTGACAAGAATTCTGCTCAAGGTGCTTCAGTAAGCACAAATGTTTTCCATTTCAACACTCTGGTGACTCAAAGGAATGAGCTTCCAAGTGAGCAACAGAATACAAAGGCTTGAGTCCATTCCTTTCACAGTCAGCAAAGACCCTGACACAGATCCACTTAATAGCATTAGTTAACTGAGTTAAAAAAAATAACCATTGCCCTTCAATAAGTGAACATAGGTGCCCATGGACATCAGGTAATTGTTCCATCCATGGTGTATGGGACAGACTTTCTTCATTCCTGCCTGTATTGTCATGGAGACAAAAACAGTCTTCTCTTCTTATGGGCCTGAAATCTGTGAAACCATCTCCACTTCTCTCATTCATTTGCCCAGCCATCCATTTATCCACCTCACCAACAATTCATGTGCTTCATACAAAATATTGCATCCTCTGAGGTTAGAATGACATTATGATACTTATTCCAATCTCATAGTCAAGCTACACATCTGTTATCTGTGCATGACAATGAAGATCTAATCATTTTTGCTTAAAATAATCACACTGGTGAAAGATTGTCAAAGTTCAACTGTCTTACAATCAAAGGTACATCTGTGTATTATATATGGATTTTCAGTATCTATTTCAAATATTTGTACTCCTAAATATTTTAAAAGAAAACATGAAGTTTGTTCACAGATTTAGGTTCTGTTTGAGGTGGACATACATGAAGTTTGTATTTTTACTGCATAGCTGTTAGGTAGTAAAAAAAGAGAGTTATTGGTTAATTCTTTTAGCTATTCAAGGAGGTAATATCTGAATCTGAAAATCTTAGTTTGACTTTACTTTGTATTTTTTTCTTTTGTATAGTTCTTTTGCAAGAAGATTTACAGGAAAGGAAATGATAACATGAATGAAATTTGTGTTCCTGCTTTTTTCTGCCCTGGACCTGGACCAGGCCAGACTTCCTGCCCCTCAGGTAAGGCCTGCTGGACCACACCCCAGACCCCAGGTCATCTGCATACCCCCTAGCCACTCTGTCTTTCTGCCCCAGACCCCGAACCCAGGCAGATTCCCTGCTCCTCAGAATTCAGCAGAGACCAGAGAAAACCCAAGCAAAAGGCTAGGGGACTAATACCATTCACCTGAGCTCTTCTAAAATCATCCCATCATATGGGAGAGAATATTCACATCCAGTTCTAAAATAAGTAAATGCTTTTTACCATTTTGTTCTTCTCAATTAGTAATCACCGTAATTTAACATTTCCATATAGCCAACAAAAACCCATGTAACTTCAGGGATTATACCATTTACCCTCACATGTCACCAAGGAAGTAAACATAAAAAGTGCACTATCATACTAATCTTCAATCCCTGTCTACTAAACTCAGTTTAATTGATATAGTAATAGTCTAATAACCTCATCTAGGAAATATCACCAACACCAGACAGGCATACCCAACTCCAAGTCAAACACTAGCAATAACTGCTCAGGTATAGTAATACTGTCTAATTCAGTTCAACCAAAAATACACAAAAACAAAAAGAAGGACATAAAAGATAAAACCAAAATGCCCAGGTCACAGCACAAATCCACAAGAAACAAAAGCTAAGACAACAAATCTGCTACAAAAGGAATCAACTTCATAATGATGGGATCAAACCAGAACAAACTCACAGAAAATAGCCAAGAAAGCCATACCCAAGATGATGATTTTCAAGACCTGATTTTTGCTATGAGCAAAACAATGAAAGAGGAAATCCAGGAGGAGTTAAATAACTGCATCAACCAATTGAAACAGAAACAGAACAGGCACTTGGAGGAGATAAAAAAAGCAGTTGAAGAAACAAAAATAGGCATAGAGCAGTTAAAACCATCTCAAGCAGAGTTAAAACTCAAACTAAAAAACAAGCTATCTTCAACCCAGAACTCAACAGAGAGTTTCATCAGCAGAACTAATGAAGCACAAAATAGAATATCAGATCTTGAAGACAAAGGGGAAGAACTAACCAGTTCAATTAAAGAGGTTGTTAAAGCCAAAAATCTATTTGAGAGCAATATACAAGTGTTATGGGACACCTTGAAGAAGCCTAACATGAGCATTCCTGGAGTACCAGAACAAGAATCCCAAAATACCATACCTGAAGAAATTTTTCAAATTATCATAAAGGAAAACTTTCCACATCTAAAGAAAAAGAGGCCCATCCAAATACACGAGACATTCTGTACCCCAAACAGACCAAAATAGAAACTTGCCACAGCAAATAATATTCAAAATACTACACATACGAGACAAAGAGAATGTGCTGAGAGATTCAAGAGAAAAAAAGGCACTTTTAAAGGTAAATATATTAAAATAAAAATGATTTTTCAATGGAAACAGTAAAATCCAGAAGAACTTGGAGGGACATACTCTAAGAATTGAATGAGCACAAATTTCAACCCAAGCTGATATACCCAGCAAAACTATCAGTCATGATTAATGATGAAAGAAAAATTTTCCATCATAAAGACAACTTCAACGTACATGACCACCAAACCAGGCCTTCAAAAAACACTAGAAAAGATACTCAAGCCTGAAGAAAAGAACAAGCATATCCAGGAGGACAGAAGAGAAGTATAACATTACAACACACAAGCTAAATAATACACTTATGAAAGCCACTAAACACAAAAAATGTCAGGAACTAAAAGTAATTTCTCCATTATAACCCTAAATGTCACCAATCAAAAGACACAGGTTATAAACATGGATTAGAAATCAAAACCCATCTATCTGTTGCCTTCAGGAAACACATCTCATGACAAAAGATAGGCACATTCTAAAAGTAAAAGGCTGGGCAAAAATTCTTCAAGCTAATGGAATCAGGAAACAAGCAGGGGTAGCAATTATGCTATCTGATAAAGTGGACTTCAAACCAAAGAAAATCGTAAGAGATGCAGACGGATATATTTTAGTCACAGGAACAATTCACCAGGAAGAATTCATAATACTGAACATATATGCATGTAATATGGGGTCCTCCACATTTATTAAGCAAATACTACAGTCTAAAATAAGAAATCAATCCCCAAATGATAATACTTAGGGATTTCAATACCCCATGTATTGTGGTATTGAACTTCAATATGGGATAGATCAATAGGCCAAAAACTCAACAGAAACTTTATCAGGGACAAAATTGAAATGTCTAACAAATATCTTAAAAATTGCTCCATATCCCTAGACATCAGGGAAATGCAAATCAAAACTTCCCTGAAATATCATTTCACCCTAGTCAGGATGGCAAAAACCCACAATACAAATAACATCAAATGATGGAAATGATGTGGAGAGAAGGGAACTCTCATATATTGCTGGTGGGAATGCAAGCTTATACAACCACTCTGGTGATCAGTCTGGCAATTTCTTAAAAAGTTAAAGATTGAAATGCCATATGACCCTGCTCTACCACTTCTGGGAATAATGTCCTATAATGCAGAAATTCACTACAGTAACACTTTGCCACAACCATGTTCATTGCAGCAATATGTACAATAACAAAGTCATGGAATCAACCCAAATGCCCAACAGTTGATGAATAGGTAATGAAAAAGTGGTACATTTATACAATGGAATACTACTCAGCCATCAAAAAAGGTGAATTAATGAAATTTTCTGGGAAATGGATGGAATTAGAAAAAATTATATTGAGTGTCCTACTCCTATTCGTCCATCTACCTTTGAATCTTCTCTTATATTAAGATCTTTATTTAAACAGTCTTTTATCTTTGGTTAGGAGGTAACCTTCCATACCAATCAGAATGCAGCCAAGAGTGGTGCAGGAAAAGCAAAATTGAATATGACAACAAACCATAATTCAGAACACCAAATAACCTACATTATTCACCTGGAACCAGACCAGCCAAATCTCTCCCCATCCTAAAGCTCAGAAGAGAGGGCAGCAAGACTGTAAGAGCCTAAAGATGGGGAAGACCAACGATATGCAAGATATTCTATACCAGTTAGAGCTGCAGCAACCAGAATTGGAGTTTGCCTGATCTGCATAATGGCTGACATATCAATGACTCCCCAATGTCTAGCATGGATCACAGGGAGAAAGTCTAGGCAGTAGGATCCTTAGATGCAAGGGATTAAACAGTCATAATACAGTTCCCATACTAACTGGTAGCCCAAGAAGGGGCTCTGGGCTTTGCCATGAATTCTTACCCCTCACTAGGGTGGAGGACCCAGAGGGAGGTTTGACATTCACACTAAAGGATGTCCAGGGGATAGTAGGGAGGAAAGGGAGGCACTGGATAGGGGAAGGATGGGAAGGAGGTGAAAGGAAGGGGGAAGGAGGGAGAGTGCAGGGGAGGGGGAAGGGAGAGGACAGGGTTACCTATTGAGCTTGTATGATTAGGAAAAATAAAAAATATAGGATAAAAAAAGAAATTTGCATTCTTTTCTTTTCCAAAAAAAAACTAATTTGTAATGGTATCTTTTCAGGAATTTGAAAACATTAGTCATTGGGTCCATTAAAGTATGTGAGAAAATCTTGTTTACTCAAAGGTAAATCTATGTAATACCTACAGTAATTTCAAGGATTAAAAACAGGAGGGATGGGGTTGGAGGGCCACACCAGAAACAAGGAGAGAGGGGACCATGTTACAGCAGAGAAAATAGGCCTCCATCAAGGACTGCAAGTAAGTAATACGACACCTCGTTAAATTCACGGACTTTTTTTCCTGATCATTTTCAACTGAGGGGGTAGGATCTCACCAGAATGGGAGGGCATATAGTCTGGCAGATAAAAAGTAACCATTTTGCAAATGGGTGATTGACCCCTCCCTTACTGAGGTTTCCTACTTTTATTACATCCACCCTTGTATGTGCTATTATAACAAGACTCCAGTTTAACAGCTTTTTGTCTCTGGCCAGGGGGTGACATACAGTGTCCAGCAGGATGAAGTGAAGGGCTTTGCAGGAGCAGCAAAACTGCAAAAGAAAATCAACAAACCACAATCCAGAACTTCAGAGACTCTATATCAACCACCTAGAACTAGGCCAGACTAATCTCTCCCTATCCTGAAGCTCAGGGACATTTGCGAAAGAGGGGGAGGTAAGATTGTAAGAGCAAATGGATGGGAGGAGCAATGATTTGCAAGATACTCCACACAAGTTAGGGCCGAAACAATCATAATTGGACTTTGCATGCCCGGCGCAATGTCCAACACACTATTGACCTCACAAAGTCTAGCATCTGCTAAAGGCACCAAGATCCTTAGAGGCAAGGGATTGACAGCCACAGTAGTGTTTCTATGCTTAAGGGGAACACGGGAAAGGCCACTGGATCCTTGTACGTCATCGGAGAGGAGGGCCCAGAGGAGAGTCAGGCATGCACAAGAAAGGACTCTCTGGGAATTGGGGCGGGAGGCACTGGGGGATGGGGAGAGAGGGGTGAGGGGAGGGGGGGATGAGGGGGTTTGGGGGAGGAGGAGGGAGGGAGGGAACTAGTGTACCTATTAAGTTTGTATGAGCGGAAATAATAAAAATGTATTAATAAAAAAACAAGAGTTAAAATTTAGTTTTCTTCTTTTTTTTTATTTGTAAAGCTTAGCACTAGGCATTCTCAGAAGATAGCTGCTTCAAGTGACTGGAAAAGAGCAGAATTTCCCATTAAGTTTTTAAATTAAATGTTCTACTTTGTTTTAATCGCTGGGTCTTATTGAAAATCATTAAAATTGAAAAGGTTGGGAATCTAGTACAAGTAAATCTTTGAAAGGTATTTGAAATGTACATATTAAAAAAAGAAGTATAAATATTTTTTGTTTGATCACAAATTGGAGACCTCTTTTTTCTCTTTCTCTCCTCTCTCTTTCTCTGCATATATGTTGTCATAGTTAGACACATGTCAACTTGATGGTTAAAGGTTTGAGCTCTGGAAACATGTGTACAGAATTGGTAGTTAAGTTAAGCCTGGAGTAATCCTGCAGGAGATTGTTTACTCTATGGAAAAGTCCCAGCCCATGGTGGGTGGAACTACTCCCTGGGCAAGTGAATAAAATGAAGGGAACTAGTTGAGAGAGTTGGCATCCTTGTGCACACTTGGCCAGACATGCTGGTCTTGCAAGTAAGGATTGTCCCTTTTTCAGCCATTACGTGGATGGTGTGTTCAGTCCTCTCTGCTCTGGTGTTGGTATGAGCTCTCCTGCCAAGCTGGACAAACAACGGTAACCAGACTGTCATAAGAGAATAAACCCTTTGTTTCCTTGAGCTGTTTTTTGGTGATTTTCTCAGAAACCATGTAGGCTAACTGCAACATAAACATATGTGTATGTTTCTATGTGCAGTTACAAAATTTACACGTAGTCTTTGCTGAAATGTATTCTATAGGACAAAGCTGTGTCTGGCAAATCACGGATCCTTTAGTACATTCTAAAACCTTTGTATACAGAGGAAGAGCTCTTGTCTTTTATTATGTTCAAATAATTGCATTTCAAATTTTGTTTTTATTTTCATGTGCATGTGTGTAAGGGGTGTATGAACATGTGTATTTATGTCTGTATGTATGGATGCATGTGAGTATGAGGGTACACATCAGTGTGCATGCATGTGTAGGACCTAGGAAGTTTAAATCCCTAACTCTACTTAAAGTCAGAAATATAGTACAAACATCCTTTATCCCAGTGCTACTACATGGAGGTAGGACTCCCAGAACTTCACATACCATGAAACTGGAAAGAGACCCTGTCTGAAACAAGTAGACAGTAACAACTGACAATCAAATTGTATTATGACATCTAATCTGTGAATCATGGTATGTCATGCTTGTATGCACATACATGAATGCACACATACACTCATATATACACTCCTACACACATATTTATACATACACATACACTCAAACACATAAAAGCACTCATATACACATGTACACACACACACACACACACACACACACATACATACTCTCTCTCATACACACACATTAGCAAGGTAGGATAGGCATTTTGCTCATTGGTAGAGAATTTGCCTAGCATGTATAATCCTTAGTACAATCCCCACCACTCTTCCATGCACCAGGAAATAAAAACAATATTAAAACATCCTGTAATCATGCATTGCAGAAAAAGCTTAATTTTTCCATTGATGGAAAATACCTTAACACCAATGTATGTTTGAAAGTTGAGATATACATTCCATAATTTTCATACATCAAAATCTCCTGGATTATTGTGCTAATCAATATTTTGTTACTGTTGTCTGGAGGCCTGTCTTAAGTTTAGTGGTTTCCACATAATTTTGATGAATAACACAAGCTTGGCACAGCCATCTTCACAGGACTGTGGAAGGTCTTGGGGAGCCTACTCCCCATTGATCCTTTGGATATAATGTCAATAATTTAAAAAAATATTACTTCAATGTTACTTCAGCTACTTCAAATTTCAATGCTATTTTGTTTGTGCATCTTTAAAACACAGTGTTCTTAATTAGCATATATTAATCAATAACCCCAAACTATTTTCCTTGTGTCATTTAGCAGCAACTCCAAATTAAATGCTTCTTGTCTAAAGTAGAAGAGTTGGAAATGGGCTGAAATTTTTTATTTTTTATTTTTATTTATTTTTTATATTTGTTTTATCAAGTAGAAATGAGAACAAAATCTTTCTGGTAAAATTGGAATATATAATACATGATTGTGATATTTTATATTATAGGAACAATATGGACAAAACTAGAAATGGTCCTATGATTCTATCTTTAGGAATAATTTCATTTTATGGATGTTCTTTGAGTATATGCCTTTGTTTGGTCAATTACATGTATTTGGACCATTTTTTATATTGTATTTTAACATAAGTTACTTAATAGAACAAATTATGTTCATTTTTAAAAATGAAAATGAATTTTTATATCTCCTCCATGAAATCTATGTCATTGTATGTTAATATTGAGTTATTATTTATTTTGCTGAAAGATAGTTAAATTCAACCTGTGACTTTGCTTTCCAGTGCTTTATCTAAAAATGACTTTCTCCAAGTTGTCTTACATTGTGTTTACACTCTTTGAGCTTCCTGAGTTAGGGGTTAGGTGGAATAACCTGAGGCTGGGCTGCAATTATTTATTCATAGTTAATTCACTGAAAGACTTTTCAATTTAAAACAAACAAAAAGGAGGCAGACCTATATGAAAAAGATTCAAAAGGCATGTTTGAGAGAGGGATAAGGTGATAATAAACATTCACCTGTGTTCACTGCTATACACTTCATAAACCAGAGGAAGACATGGAGTCAAAACACTAGTCATTGTCTTTGTATGGAAAAGGAGGAGGGTTAATTGAAGTATTTCTTCAATATAGAATTAGGGAGATATGGAGCACACAAAGCAATGGTCTTCTCATTTTTTTCTTGTTTCTCAGTAGTGCACTATGGAGGTATAAATTTCATCCAATCTGCCCCTGTGTATGGACATTAGAAGTGTTGCAATATTTTGTATTAGAGCAAGGCTGCAATAAATGTTTCATTGTACATGTTGGCTGGAAGGGAATCAATGGGGTATCTCTTTGAACAAGAGATGGTATGGGTGCACGCCCTTCTGGCAGTGGATTAGAATCCTTGATTCTTTACAGTCTGAACATGTATTGTAATATTCATTAATTCGGTTCACCTAATAGATGAAAACAACCTTGCCATAGTTGGAACATATAATTACCTGAACTTTTGGGGATATGTGAAATTTAGGGTGTTCTATTTCCTTATTTCATGTCATCTATCAACTGTCTCCATCTATATGCCATGTGTTTTCTCTATCTATTCTCTATCATCTATCTATGCTTCATCTATTTTATAATGCATCTCTCTGTCATCATACCTAACATCTATCTTTTCATTACTAATCTACTTATCAATGTATCATCTATATACTTATCCCCTTTCATATATTTTCATCATCATCATTTGGACAATTATCTAGGTTTTGTCTATCATCTTTCATTTATCTATCCATTTATCAGTTACCTAATCTATCAATCTATCATGTCTATCAACATCTATCAACTATTTCTTTTATCATCTAGATACAGATATATATCTAGATCTGTCTGATCAATCTATCATCTGTCTCTATCTATATCCCAGTGTCATCTATGTAACCTATCTATCATCATCTATTATTTCTCTGCTCTATCTATCTATCTATCTATCTATCTATCTTCTGCTTATATATCATGCATCACCTATTATGTTTCTAACATTTATCATGTGTCTACTTCCTATCACTTATCTATCATCTTTCTATATCTATGTAACATTTACTAATCATTATTAGTGATCATTTGTCATCTATCAATCTTTTTTTCTCTTGGACTTTCGACTAAGATCAAATGTATCATCTATTATCTATCTATCCAATCAGCTATCATGATCTATTATTTACATTCATGTTATCCATCTATTACCTATCTTTCTATTCATCAGTGAATATTTTGTCATCTTTCTATCTAAAATCTATCTCTACCTATATATAATTATCAGTAATTTTTTCATGTATCATCTATCTATCATCTATTTTGCTATCCACCTAATCTGTCAATCATCTCTGTAGTCATTATCTGTCTAATAATATGTCTATCCATCTACCTATTATTTAATCTATCAATCTATCATCTTTGTCATCTAAAATCTATATCTATCATCTGTCAATCTATTATTTATCTGTGTATCATATATCCACAAGCTATAGTCATTACCTATCATCTTTATATTATTAATATGTCATTTGTTCTATCTTTCATCTATTATCAACTAATTATTTGTCATATATATATATGACAGACCTGTCCAGGTCTTTCCCTTAACATTACATTGAGGTTTTTTAATCATTTTTTGTGGCTTTTTTTCATTGAAAATGCTATCATTTAGTGATTCATTCTTAAATATGTGATATGCTTATACTATTTTTTAATTTTTATAGTTTGTTTGAAAAATATTCATTCATTATTTCCATTAAAGTTTGATAAGTAGGAAAGTATTTTAAAAATGTGTTTTAAGAGGAATCCACCTGTGTCTTTCTTTATCTAGTTCTTAACTCTTTGTTTTTTAGTTTTTTGTAGTCTATGATACTTTTTCACATAAATATAACGAATTTGTGTGTTTTCATCTCTTACAATCCATCCCATCCTCCATTCTGCCCCAATATATTCTTTTCCTTTCCAGTCAGTCTCCGTCTTATATTCATATCATTGTGCATGTGTATGTTTGTGTTTGTTTGTGTGTTCGTGTGTGTGTGTGTGTATGTGTGTGTGTGATACACATGTGCTCTACTCCTGAGAATTGGTATTCATCTGGGATGTCTGTGTTGGCAAGTGTCTCTCCTTCTCCTATCTGGATAATTTCTCTCCTTCTCCTATCTGGCATCAACCTTCAATAGGGTTTAGTGTTTCTTAAGACCTCTGATCCGTGTAGAAATGTTAATAGAGAAACCATTGTCCAGATCTTGTAAACTATGCCAAATCCATGTTATATTTCCTGATCACTTAGATTCCTTATACACTTTCAAATAATTATGATGTGTTGTATAAAGTATGCAATTAATCTTATTTTCTAAAAGTACATGATTTCTCACAAGTACAAATTTAAAGTCTGTATTTTCACAATGACTTGCTTAAGACATTATCTTAATTATTAGTAAATTTTTGCCATCTTATATAGTTCTGGCCTGTTCCAGAATCATGCCAGTTTAGCTATAGACACTTTTATTTCATTTGTGAGCATAGTACACTCTATGGAAAGTAGCCATACTTTTAATGTCTGCTTTCCCATACAAACTTTATAAAAGAGACTGACAAAATTTTTCTTAAGAACGTCGTGAATTCATGCTGTGAAAAAACCTGATTTTAAAATTTTTTTTTATCATTTATTCAATTGTGCGTGTGTGTGTGTGTGTGTGTGTGTGTGTGTGTAGAACCACGGGCGAATTCGGGAACCACCATGGACGCCTCCACCTCCTCCTTGTTTACTCTGCCCCGGGATTCACAGGTTCCGCCCTACCAGGACCAGAAACGCAGGCCGTCTGCTTCCACCTGGCGTCTATACGTGGGGTCTAGGATCCGAACTCAGGACCTTTCTCCTGCAAGGCAGAGGCTTAACCCCTGAGCCACCTCTCCAGCCCCGAAAAAGGATTTTCTCTATTCATTCACAGCCCCTTAAGCTACTTAAGAAATCCTCAGTAATCAAGCATGTCTTCCTCGACTACTTCTTCCGCGTTGGATTCTGAACATTTGAAGTGTAGACATTCATTTCACTTCAAACCCTATCCCAGTTCTTTACTTAAATTAAGATGAAAATGGAGTTTTTGATTGGGATGGATTTGGATTTCCATTTTCTGGACCAGTTAACTGTTCCGCTCTTTTTTTCTGTGTACTTTACACTGTCCACTTTCCTCAATGTCCTTCTTCAGCTTGGAGAGTTTCTGTGAGCTTCACCACTCTTCTGTCACCTAGTGAATTCTTAGTTATCTTCTGGAATTCAAATCTAAGTCAATAAGCTAAGGCTATTGTACCTTATCCCATCATTAAATTGGGAACTCCATTTATAAAATCTCAGGACACATACTTGTTTGCAGGTTCTATGATTAGAGTAAATAATTAAATATATCTTAAAGTGAAAATAAAAGTTAGCAGGCAGAAATGAATACTAGGATTTGTCAGAGTACTTAGAGATGGTCTTTGAATGACAAAACAGAGTCTATCTTTTTAAGTAAATGCATAGTATTGGATCAGCATCTGTTATAAACTTAGTGGAATAATGTATTAGCTATAAAATATATTTAAATAAAATATATTTGATAAACTCATTGGATTTTAAGACATATTTACATTTCTGTGCACATTTACAAAACTGATTTTAATGTCCACTTGTTTTTCTTCAAACAAATAAAAGTTTTGGCAATACTTGAACATACTGTGGTTAAAATCTTTTTGTTTTCAGTTTTGCTGTTCCTGCACCACCGTTGGCTTCATCCTGACTGGTATTGGAGGTCACCTCCTGACCAAAGATAAAAGGCTGTTCAAATGAAATCCTACTATAAGAAGAGATTCAAAAGTACATGGAATAGGAGTAGGAGACCACAGTGTGTGTGTGTGTGTGTGTGTGTGTGTGTGTGTGTGTGAATTAGTCTCCCTCTGCAGGATGGTTACCAGTCACTGTACCTTCCCTGACTGGTGAGATCAAACCTCCTCAGTTGCAAGTGACCAAGAAGGAAGGTGAGAGTGAGCTTCACCAGATGTCTCACTACTTACTTGTAATAATTAATGGTGACCTATTTTTCTCTACTGAAGTATGACCCCTCTCTCCTTATTTCTGGAGGAGCACTCCTTCCCTTTCCTCCTTGTTTATAATCTTTGAGATTACTGTAGGTATTACAGAGATTTATCTTTGAATATGTCACTAAGTGGGTTTAGTACTAGGATCCAGCTATTAGGGAGAACATATGGTGATGAATTTTCTGTGTTTGGGATACTTCACTCAATATAATTTTTTCTAATCCCATCCATTTCCGGCAAATTTCATTAAGTCATCTTTTTTGATGGCTGAGTAGTATTCCATGGTATAAATGTACCACATTTTCCTTATCCACTCATCAACTGTTGGGCATTTGGGTTGATTCTATGACTTTGCTATTGTAAATAGTGCTGCTATGAACATGGTTGTACTTGTGTCATTGAGGTGAATTTTTGCTTTATGGGGGATTATTCCTAGAAGTGGAATAGCAGGGTCATATGGCATTTCAATCTTTAACTTTTTGAAAAATCCCCAGATAGCTCACCAGAGTGGTTGTATAAGCCTGCATTCCCACCAGCAATATACGAGAGTTCCCTCTCTCTACATCCTCTCCAGCATTTGGTGTTGCTTGTATTTTGGATTTTTGCCATCCTGATGGGGGTGAGATGATATCTCAGGGAAGTTTTGATTTGCATTTCCCTGATGGCTAAGGATGTGGACATTTTTTAAGATGTTTGTTAGACGTTTCAATTTCATCCCTGGAAAAGGTTTTTTTGAGTTCCCAGGCCCATTTATCTCCTTGGTGTTTAGTTTTCTAAGTTTTGTTGTGCGCGCTGGATAATCGAGCTCTATCAGATATGTGGTTAGTGAAGATTTTCTCCCATTCTGTGGGTTGCCTTTGTGCTCAAGTTACAATCTCTTTATCTGAACAGAAGCTCTTTAATTTCACAAGATCCCCTCTGTTGAGTGTTGGTTGTAGTGACTGTGCTATTGGATGTCCATTTAGGAACTGTTGGCGTAGCCCAATCAGCTCAAGGGAGTTCCCTACTCTTTCAACTATGGTTTTTATAACCAGAAACCCTACATTAATCACCTGGAACCAGACCAGCCAAATCTCTCCCCATCCTAAAGATCAGGGAAACTTGTGGAAGAGGAGGCAGCAAGATTGTATCAGCCTAAAGATGGGGAGGACCAACAACATGCAAGATACTCCACACAAGCTGGGGCTGCAGTGTCCATAATGGGACTTTGCTTGACCTGCAAAATGACTGACATGTCAACAACCCCCCAAAGTCTAGCATGGATCACAGGCACTAGGATCCTTAGAGTCATAATAGTACTCCCATACCAAAGGCGAATCTTTACACCTCACTAGAATGGAGGACTCAGAGGGAAGTTTGACATTCACACTACAGGATGCTCCAGGGAAGGAGGGAGGAAGGGAGAGACACTGGGAAAGGGGGAGGTTAGAGGGTGAAAGGAAGGGGAAAAGGAAGAAGGTGCAAGGGGGACTGGGGAGGGGTGGAGGGAGGGAGGGGAACGGGGCACCTATTTAGCTTGTGTGATTGCGGAAAAATAAAAAAAATTCTTAGATGAGGCTTATTATTAATCTTAAAAAATTCACATGAATCTGCCCATATTTTTGACATGGTAACCTTTTGCATTTAATGGTAAAAGAGACAATTTTCTGGATTGAATAATATGTGAATGAAACATGAAATCATAATTTTAAATTTATTGATAAGTGTTTCAAAAGCTAGCTTATTTTTAAAAATAATTAAGCATTTTTACAAAAGAAACTAAAATAATCCCTAAGTTTACTTGCATTATGAAATGACTGCTGTCTTCCTGTTTACTTGTAATATTTTTATTGGTTTCCAGAATTTTAAGATAGTTTTCAAAATATTTCATTTTCAAATTATAATATTTACCCAGACTTATAAGTGCTATCAACAATTGCTTTTCATTTTGGGATCCATTATCTCAATGGAAATGTCAGCTACATTTCATTGACATTTCTATTTTGTTTATGTTTCTAAACTCTTTTGAGAGGCACTAGTCTTTAATGTGCACCTGTACTGCACTAAGCTTTTTGGAATGTGTTTGCATATTTTTTGCCTCTCTGAATTCTTTATTAGAATAATAAAGAATGGCTACATTCATTAGAGTCCACTAATGTTTGCATTATCAAGCTATTCTTGCAGACAGTGTTAACAGTTATTCTCTGAGCTACTCATATGTCTCCTGGAGAAATTGTATACTAACCTCAGTGTAGTTGGACTCTTCTTATGATATTGCATATTAATATGCTGTATATTGACTCTACAGTCCTTGCTTTCTTATGATATGATGTGAAAAAAAATTCCTATAGATTCAACCCAGAACCCATCATTTTTAAGCTGGTTATTTTGTACATTAACTTTAAAATGATGAAAATAATATGATAAATTCTATGGAATTTCACATAAAGAAAATGGTTAGTATAACAACCACCCTGGCCAGAAGTGACCATTGGTGGAACAATGGTATGAATGTAAGGGGGAAACTGACAGCTTTCTGATTGGATGTAAGGTCCACCTTTTTACCGTGGATCATTCCTGGTAGTGTAAACCAGGAAAAGAACCTAGGAGAGGCAAAGACTAAGCCTGAGTGGTGTGTGTGTGTGTGTGTGTGTGTGTGTGTGTGTGTGTGTGCTGTGCAAACTATTAAAGTCTAGCTGTAAAGACACTATATCAAACTTTATTTTGAGTATTTGTCAATATACCTATAGATCTGAGGAACATAAATAGTTCATTTTGCAATGGAAGGTAATTGTTACAAAAATCACAACTTGCCAAAATGTAGAAAATAAATGACTGTGGACTTCTGGGCCTTGAACAGAAAATCTAACCTCACCCCACTCCCAAAGCTCAGGAAACATCGTGGGCATAAAACTGAAAGATCATGAAGGAGACATGGGTATGTACAGACATTATCTTCAGGGCACAACAGAGCTCTTGCATCCATGGATTAATTTCTGTTAAGTGTTTTTGCATAAGACATGCTCAGAATTTGTCCTACCAGCATTTAGCTGAGAAAGGGGAAAGATCTCAAAAGCCTCCACAATTCTCTGAGAAAGAGTTGAGACAATTAGATAATTCTATGGTAGATATTTTCCTCAGTGATATACCCACTGACACATGGTTCATGCTCCAGCAAGTGCTCAGACACCTGCCAGCAAAGGCAATCAGGTGAAACTCAGTGGTCTACACATGCAAAAAGACATGAAAATAGGAGGGAGATTGTCAGAGAAGAAAGGTTGTAATGAGAAAAGGAAGAGGAATAGAATTGGGGACTGAGGAGTGAAAATACATAAATTCACTATACTCTCTGTAAAATGCTAAAAGAATAATAGAAGAATACATCCACTGAAAAGCATAGTCATCTGCTTTTTGAATTTTGTATTTATTTTTAATACTTTGATAACAATAAAAGTGTTATTTATTAAAAAAAAGATGGTTAAGACCAAGTTTGGCACATAGTGAATGTTATCACAATTAGTCATTACTGTTAAAATAATTTTATTTTTATGCTTTTATTACATAGATTTATTGTATTTTGTTTTCTATCCATGTGCCATTAGTGATATATATTTCTTATTCTTTCATTTTCCTATTTTTTTAAACTTATTCTTTTACTTTTACAAGCATATTGAGTATTCATCCCAATTTCCCTTCCTCCTCCCTCCCTCCTATCCCCTATGTTTCCTTCACCATTCTCTCCCACTCCCGTCCATCCTTCTGCCTGTATGCTTCTATGGACCTCAGGATTCATCTGACTTGTCTAATCCTGTGAGGGCTCAGGCCTCCATTGTATATTAAGTTACCTCTCTTCAGGCCACCCTACTAATAAGTGCATTTCCCTTCACTCATCCAGCTTTAGACGCAAAGTTTTCCACTGTGAGTTCTCATTCTATGCTACCTACAGAGCAGTTTGTTGTACTGTCTTCCTAGCTACAGGTTTATTGCCTGTATTCCCTATTCATCTGTTTTCTTCCCTTTTTTTATTGTTGCTTTTTATTTTATTTGGCTTTCAATACATGTAAAATATGTATAATATTATTCAACTATATTCACCAATTTACCCATATTTTCTTGAATTCCTTTGGTATCATTTTGAACACTTGTATTTATAAGACTTTCTTTTTATTTTTATGTTTGGTAAATTGGACCTGACTATGGTTTATCATTAAAGATATTAGATTAAAAAACAGACATTAAAATACATGTGAAAGGTACTGTAAAGTATAAACATATCACTCTGATGAACTCTGTAATATGTAGTAAAACTGTCTGTTAAACCTACCTTTAACGAGTATATCTGTCATAATCACTAGAGACCAGGAAAGTGACTCAGCAGGTGCAGGAGCTTAACAGCAAGGACAATGAATTGTGTTCAATCTCCACAAGCCACATAGCAGAAAAAAATCTGGCTTCTAAAAGAGGTCCTTGAACTCCACATCCATGTCACAGTGTATACATGCAAACTCATGCACACATGATAATGCATGTAATAAAATATTAAAATTGGGTTGTGTTAGCTTTAAGGTTGCATCATGGTTGTCAGCTTTCTTTCTTTCTTTTTTTGGTGGCAGTCACATGTCCAGTGACTAACATTTTTCAGGTGGAAAAGGATAAATAAAGATGCAATCTTAATCAATGATTTCCATACTTTATTTAATTGCATTTGAGGGGGTTAAATTATGTTTGCTTCACACCTGCTGAAAGTAACAGCAAGTACCTTAAATAAACCTTCTTTCATATTCAAATGAACACACTCTTCTATTATGGAAATGAAATTCTGGATGAATATAGGAAGTGTATGTACTCTCCTTTGAAACAATAAATATTTTACAAATATGCGCTTTCATTCCTAAAACCTGTGATTGTCTTGATCCATCTTTGATCTCTGAAAAGGGCTTTCAAGGATAAGTTCTACAGTGACTATCATCAGACACCAATCCCACATGTGTAAATACGCTTTCAATTACTATCAGCAATTATTCATTCAATGAAATCAACAAAACATACTTGCCAAGCAAAGTGTTAAACATAGAAGTTACGCTGTGGGGAGACCAGCCATTTTAGCAGAGTGTGATAAATCTTGTGATCAAATAATCATAGCATGATAAATGCAGAAGGATGAACAGTGACTTACTTATCTAGTAAAATGTGATCAAGTAAAATCATGAGCATAATAATCTTCAATCTGAAATTTGAAAGAGTATTCTGCATCACATGAGGAGACAAGGTTTAATTAACAAGTCCAGTCTACAGCCCAAAGTAGCCTAACTTCTCAGATAATTCAGAATTCTCATGGATGAAGATCAGCTGAGAATCATCTGTGTATAAAATGTTTTTTTAATACCAAAATGAAGAATTTGATTTCATTCCAAAAGTAAATAGAAAACAAGTGTGTGTGTGTGTGTGTGTGTGTGTGTGTGTGTGTGTGTGTTTGTAAGACTGGAGTTCGCACCATCACAAGGGGTGAGAGAAAGGAAAACCAGAGAAAAGGAAAAGCAATAATTCACCCAGGGGTGGACAGTGGTGGCTTGGAACAATTTTCATAAGTGGGGATAGAAAAGAAATGCTGACTTGGCATACTGAGCATCTGTATTTTAAATGTGAAAAGGAGGAGAGGAGAGTCAAGGGCAGAAGCCTAGATAGTGGCTTGAACATCTAGATAATAGAAGCAATTGCAAGTATACAGACATCTGGTGACAAATAACAGGAAAAGAGAAAACAGAGATCCAGCTCAGGATTAGACAGATTCATTGAAGTCTGTCCAGCATCTGTCTAACTAATTGTCACGCGGGATTTGAGCACTTTCACTGGCAGCGAGGCTTAAATATGGAAGAAAGTAATTGGGCCACATGGGACTTTAACCACTAATAGAAATGATCGACTCTGGCTTAGCAAGATGCGCCTGGTGTCAGGCTTCAATTGCCAAGGCAATTGTCTCACTAATTAAAGAAGAGGATGACATGGTGTGACATCTGGAAATATGTTCACTTCTCTGAGATTGAAGGGTCACATCAGAATTGAACTGACTCATTGTCTTCTCCGCAGTTATATAACCAATGTATCCCCCAAAGTAAACTGTCACCAAAGATGTTTCTGCTATTGTAGACATCGCTCATTAGTAGATATGCACATCCTGTGTTGTCAGTGTCATGCAATGAAATGTCATACTTCTATGCTTCTTTAGGAAGAATACAATATACATGGATTTCTATGAGTTTCTCATTTGTTTGTTCATTCATTCTACAAATATACATCGATGTCTCACTAGTTCCTAGTCAATGCTCCAGGCACTGGAAATAGGACAGTGGATGAAATAGACGATGCTCCTGATTTCCTGAGAGACTTAGTGACCGAAGATGGATGATCAGTTAAAAAGTGCATGTTAGATGGTAATAAGTGTTATAAAGACTATTACAGCAAGTAAAGAGAATTGGAAATGGGAGACATAGGGAAGTAAGTGTGGTTATATTACAGTTTCTTGGATAAAGTTATGTCCACGCCAAGCAAGAGGCCAAGACAGGGGCAGCTGAATATCTGCTGGACATCTGTTTCAAGCAGAGGTAGCAGCAAGCGCAAGGTCAGGTCAGGTCCTGAGAAGGGGGGAACGATGATCAAAGACATTATACTTTTTCTTCAGCACTTATCACCTTAGTATGGAAATGAAAGGAAAGAAGACATTGCTGTGATGGAAAAGTTACGGCATTTCTTCTGGCATGGTGGATTGAAGGACAGGGGCAGGGGGACAAACCACATAGTAGAACAAGACCTACCACCTTTATGCTGTTTATCTCCAAATGACACAGTAATTACTGGCCATTTTCACTTCTCAGGATGATCATAGAATATAGACTTGCTCTAGTGATAAGATTAATTTGCTGCCTAATTCCATCAAGCTAATTCACAGGCTGCCTTTGGAATCAAAGCGTGAACTTGGTGTATCCAAAGCCGTCTCCTGGGAAAGGGTTAGAATTTTTTTCTGCCCTGTTTAGCATGGAGCATAGCAATAGACCCTCAGTAAGGACTTTCTGAATGGATAGCTTGATATAAACTATATTCGTAGAAACACAGCTGCCACTTTCAGGATTAATACAGGACACAAAGCAGACATAAGCACTTAGCAAAGCCTTGTTTGTACTCTCAAACCATATGTTCCGTTTGCAGGAAGTTAGAGTGATTGCATAAACAATGAGAATGACAAGTGGCATTCAGGAAATGGGCGGCTCTTTTGTACAAAGATCTGTGACTGACTTCACATCTGAGCGTCAACCTCCTGAACAGTGTGTCTGCGAGTAGCAGTTAAAGCGGCGAAGCTAAGGAATCATGGCAAGTGCGGAGAATGGGCTTTGTCGGTAAGTAGGGCAAATTGTGTTTTCAGCCACACCTGCACGTGCATCATATTAGAGTCAAGTGCCATGAAGCACAGCGTGAAGTGTACATGGCGACACATCCTCATTTCTAAGGTCACTATGCTCACAGCCTTTGCTTTCTGGATGGATCACACAAAACAAGTATTCCATGGTTCCACACAACAGTTTCTTTCAGTTATGACTACTTAACAATGGAATTTGCTCAAAGTCTCTTCTGTCTTCTTCTGAAGTAGCTCCATATTATGAGGGAAACAGACTAAATCTGTGGGTTGATGAATGAAAATAAAATGACCTTTAACTCCATCTTGATTTGCTTGAACCATCAATATCACAATTTATTTATTAATTACTTATTATTTGTCTTAATTTGAGGCTTCTTTATGCACACAGTCTCAAAAGGGAAGTATTCCATATTTTTCATGAAATGTGTACACAACACCTTCGGTAACTATTATGATGCTTAAGCCATTATTGTGCAGAATTAGTACATTAATTATATGGCACATTAATACTTTCTCATTAGTCATTTGATGTTAACATAATTAAATTACATTTATGCCTCTAGAAGTCATTAAGAACTTCATTTGTTTGCATATAATATCAATATTAATGACAAATGAAAAATAGCTAGTAGGTATAAAATCAGTGGCATGGTGAGCAGAAACTGCTCCATAAATGGATTCCTTTCCATTATTTCTGGCCCAACACACTGGTATGTGTAAGAAGCAGGTGAATATCATGGTTTAAAATATTAACTGTTCTTCCTCAAAATCACCAAAATGTATCATTCCTTCAGAGTCCCTTAAAGTCTTGCCAGCAATAGGTATCTTAGTAGAATTGTTGAAGGGATGATTTACCAGAGGTATTTTGAATGTCAGTAATTCAAGTCATTTGTAAGAAAAGTCATGTTTGTAGAGTGTTTCACGTACTCCTGCTACACTGGCATCTTTTCGGTCTTCTGAAACTTGTGCTTCTAGTTCATCATTCACTCTCATGTCTTGTGGCTTCTGCAGGACTTCTTAGAGTAGCCAACAGTCATTTCAGACTAATCTATCCCTAGGATTTCTTCACTGACTTCTCTTGTATGAAAGTTAATAATCTTGAATTTGTAGAGTGAAAATGGTAATAAGGTGTACACTTCAGTATTTTATGGAGGGAGTAAATGAAAACCCACAGCCACTAATATCTTTGTAAAGGCATGTTGTGTCCAATGTAAAGGAAGACCACACGTAAAGATGCCTACATCATGATGTCATTTTTAGTGCTTCTTCATTTTTTTCTAGAAAGTGCCAAGAATGCTAGAAAAATGTAAGCATTGACATTTTAGAATATGAAACGTTAGTAGATAAGTTTTATTCTTATTTTCTTGAACATATACTTTCTACAGAATAAAATGAACTTAGGAAATATTTTTTTCAAGTAAAGAAATTCCCATGAGCTAAATTTTAGAAATGATTTCTTATAAACTCCGTAACATACACAGAGTACTTACATTGTGCAAAGGACTTAATAGTACTAAACTTTAAATATCTTAAAGCAAAAACTCATTTGGGTACACATAGCATGCATTAAAAGAATGCATAGAAAAAGTCATTGATTTTGTACAACATAGCTTCATATTATTTGAACATTTGAGAGAAATGGTTAAATTAAGTATTTATATCTTAGCTCTAAAGCTCTTTGTGTATGTGAGAACTTGGATATAATATTGAACTATGTCCACAAGGTGACATCTGACAGTAAATGTAAGTATTAAGAATACAGATACAAGATTCATTCTGAAGGTCAGGGCCAAATACCCAGAATGCCACAGGGTTAGCAGAGGCCAGGGTTAAACACTCATCATGCCATGGAGGTTAGGAGAGGCCAGGATTAAGTATCCAGCATGCCATGGGGTTTAGGATAGGTCAGGACCTAGTACTCAGCATGCCTTGAGTGTTAGTAGAGGCCAGGTTCGAGTGCATGACATGTCATGGGTTTAGGAGAGGCTTTGAAGAAGAAATAACATATGGACTTCAAATAAAAGCAAACCCGCCCTAATGGAGACAGAGGAGAAGAATGTGGGAAGTGATCAATAATCCAGGTAGTGGGAGCATTGCAGGGAGATTGTTAGCTTGAGAAATTCCACCTTTCCATCCAGTGTGCTGAAATGTCAAAGCATTGAGTCTTTTGTACACTAAAGAACATTTTCTTGCCCTATCCAAGTTAGCAAGGAATGACTAAGGACACACAGCACACGGATGCAAATTGGACATTGTGAAGACCAGCATGCAAGAGCACAGATATCGGACATGTTCTGGTACCAACAGCTGAATGGAATTGGTTTGAGCACTCAAGCCTCAGACCTGCTGTCATCTTCAACTGAAAGAGCCACAGCCAGCCAAGAACCCGATAGAAGAAAAAAGCAAAACAAAGCAGAAGAACTAGATTCTCATTCCCTGTCAGATACAGCTAATGAATAAACCAAACAAACACAATGATAAGGAATGAAAGATTTCATGGCATACTTGAACAGTAAGAGCTTTGTTTCTTACAAGTTTGGAAAGAAACATCAACTGACACCTATGGCTGAGAAAGCATTCACAGATCGATGAGCAATGTAGGCAGCCAGAAGGTAGCACTCTCCACTTCCACCTCACATGTAAGCATGTTTGTTGAAGAGCTCAGATAGAGAGGACAGAGATAAAGTGACCTTAGATTTGGGGCAATGACTGGAAGAACCTGTCATACCAGAGAATTGGTTAGGAATTGATGGAAGATGTAAAAGACCAGTAATATAATATGATATATATATTCAGACAAATCAAAACTATTCCAAAAGTTTGAAAATCAAAATACAGTGTTCTGCATGACTAGTATGTAAGAACGCTTTTGTGTTCAAATGAAATACAATGCTTTGGAATGTAAAAGACAAGAGTCTATGGTAGTTTAAGGCAAGATCTGGGTTTTGATTCTATTTAAATAGTTAACATTGGGCAGGTTGTGCTATAGTTCACATCAATAAAGACATCTCTTTTATTTATTTTTCTTTTTCTACTTTTACTTTTTTACTCTTATTCATCCCAGCGTCCCTCCTTCCTCGACCATTCCCTCCCACTCTTCTGCCTGTATGTGTGTATGAACCCCAGGATTCACTCTAGCTTAAGACAACTTTTTTGACAAAGGAGTCCTTCAATTGCAATTCCTCTTGTTGATATCAATGGAAATCTTAAAATGTCATTTTGCCTAAATGACCTCTAGCCAATATGGCAGCCACTGGCTGTGTCTGACACCTGAGCAGCTGAAATATGGCTTCTGTGCATAACAAACTGGAATGTAAATTTCATTTGAATTTAATCATGTTTAAAGAACTGACAGTTATAGAAAACTTTATGAAAATATATTAAGAATCATACAAGAAACATAGAAAACATACTTGTATTGAAAGTATTTCAGCATGTAAATCTGCTTTGTTCACTGTAAATTTTATGGAATTTAATTTTAGATGAAGAATTTCCACTAAAGTATATTATTTAAATGAATATGCTCATCAAGAATAAAGTACATCCTAGATTTTGTAGTTTTAATAAATATATTGCACACAAATAATGCTCATGCTAATTTATGTTGAAATAAAGTAGTACATTACACATTGACATAGTGTTTGATCAAAATTATTATAATTTTACCATTTCTTTTTTAATCTAATACTTGGAAACTTACAACATGGCCTTGTTATTAAAATATCCTGCTCTGGGCTGAAGGGATGGCTCAGGGATTAAGAATGCCTCAAAATCAGAAGGATTTGAGTTCAGATCCCAGATACCATGTAAAAATGCCAGACAAAAATGTCAGAGACTTGTACTTCTGGCCTTGGTGGGCAGAGTGAAACAAAAGTAGGTAGAAGCAATTCAGGATAATTCCCAAAGTCAACCTTGATCCTCCACATGGACACATAGTTCCCTCTGATATACACAGACATACATGTCACACACACACACACACACACACACACACACACACACTCACACACACGATATCATACAAAAATAGCTGCGACTCTTTTTTTAAATACTTGTCTGTCTAGCAAAGTATGTATTTTTCCATTGGATTTTTCTGGCTTGCCTCCACAAAAGGTGTGATTCTCTATGTTTATAATTAATAATAATTATTATATGCTAATAAGTTCCTACCATGTTGCAAATCATAGATCCACACACTTCTGTTTAAAACTATGGAGTAAATACTGTAGTTTCTGGAGCTACTCAATTTTCATTAGGATGTGTGAATATTTATAAGCAACAGATCAGAAAATTGAACAACAGAGTTCTGACAAAACTTTTATGCAAAAAGATGTGATGTTATTGCTCACTCTAGGGGATAGTCTTCTGCTTGCTAAACTCTGTTTTATGTAGTTCTTAAAACATCTTATTAATTTTCTAAAAATTGCAACAGAATTATCCAATACATCCTGTAACTCACAATTAGGAAGTACCTGTGAAATACTATGCATCAATGCCAGAGTTTATAATGAAAAATTAGCCAACAATTGGAGACCAGAAGGGCCTCATGGCACATCTCTGGGAATATGCACATTCACATTTCACAGTCCTTAACTTGAGCAAAAACTGAATGCAGTACACTCAATGTTTTGGAACTATTAGCACACTTAAAATACTAATTAAGATTTCTTTAGAAATAATTTCTTATTCTCGAAAACTCTGAATCCTCAAGATACTTTCTGCTTCTCTTGGCTGGATGCCATTTTCCATCTTGCTGACACACTGCCTGTTGGCAGATGTGAGAATGGAATCTGAGATAAGAATTGTCTGAACCATGCACAAATGCTTAAGCAAAGAGAAAATAAGGAACTTCATTACTAGACCTATGGTTTTCCTCTGATTTTTATAATATAAAGGAATGATGTGACTTTATCCTGATATTTTATTGGTTTATGATTTTTATTAACTTGGAATTTAGAAAAGACTTATTGAATTGATTCTTAAATAGGATAAGGAAACCAATTAATGTAGTAGTATTGATCTAAACATATGAATGAATTCTTGTTTACATAACTGACCACAATAAAATTTAATATAAAACAGTAAGATAAAATGGTTTAGATTTTTAATCATTAGCTGCTTGAAAACATAAAAATAAGGTGTTAATAACATAAAAGGTATGATGGGGAAAATAAATAAATATAATAATAAAAAATAACATAAAAGGGGTATGGAAATAGCTGGGACTTTCAATAGTAGACTCCAAGTGAAGTCTGAGGCAAATGAAGATAAGGTTATTTAATATGACTATAAGGAATCCCAGAACTAGTAATTTCTTCAGTATTTTTTTAACAAACAACATGCATACCAGATTCTATAACTGAGTTTTGCATATTCTCTGTCCATTTATATTTCTGTAATGTTCACAAATTACATAATTTAATGGAAACACAATGCTAAACATTTAATAATTAATATTAATTTAATGCATAATTTCATTAATAAAAAACCCATCATTTATGTACAAAATGTGGTACAGAAATTTATTTTTTTACCTTATTAAGATGCTTGTGAATTTATTTTGTATGCATGTACCAGGGGTGGGGGCGAGTGAGAGGTAGCTCCTGTGAGTAAGCATGTAGGTCAAGGAACAGTTTTTGGAAGTCAATTCTTCCCTTCAACCTTGTGATGACTGGGCATCAAATTCAGGTCTCCAGGTTTGTATGTAACACATTTACCTGCTGAGCCATCTCAGCCGTCCCAAGTTGACTGAACTTTACATGACTGACAGTCATTCACTGGTTTATGAATGCCAAGTCTCCACCTTCAGAATTCTGTATCATTTACATTAAGAATAAAGCTCAAATTATGAATTACAAGGATGTCATACCAAAGCCCAGTGAGACAAATGTCTATTTTGAGCTTAGATATTAGATATGATTGATCCTTTTAACTCATGGGTCTGATTGAAGATGCTGAGATGGAATGTTCCAGGGGGATCCTTTGACTTACTAACTTTGTCTAAGAACAGAACTACCCTTCAGTAGCAGGGACAGAGCTGGAGCAGTGTGGAAGAATAGCAAAAGTTTAATGGACAACTAACTTGTGGCAACACTCCTGAGAGTCCTTAGAGTAAAAACACTCTGTCTCAGCCTGAACAGTCTCAGTGAATTTTTGATGTTTTTATTGTTGTTGTTCAGAATGTAAATTGATGTACACATATAATAGTTTTTATATTCTGTTGCTATAATAAATAGAGACTCAAACAGCTTAGGAGACAGGGAATTTTACTAAGTTTATAATTGCAGGTTATAGTTTACCACGTTAGGAGAAAATGTATTAGCATTAGAAAGTGGGGAAACCAAAGACATGGTATCCACAACAAGAGTAGAGAGCAAGGAAACCTGCAGCATGCTTCATTTCTACGTGCCACTCTACCGAGTTTATGTAACCAGCTCTATCCATTTTTTTCATAAGCCCATTAGACAGTCTATGTCCACTATGTGCTTGGTGCTTATCAATTATGCAATCAAGACAATCTTGATTGTCCTCCAATAGGCTTGTCCTGAGACCTGCCATGGCTAAATAATTTATCGTGTATGTTCCAAGAGTCAAGTTGACAGGTGAACCCAGTATCACAAGTGATGTGCTTACTGTGGACCTGACCCATGGCAGCCAGTTATTAAGTCAGAACTATTTAATCCAATCTACCTCATCGCCATTATCATCATCATCTTCGATGAGCACCATCAACTTCATACATATACAGCATTCTGCATTCAAATAGTTTGTCATCATAGCATTTGCTTCTACTCCTCTTGTGTTGACTTTAGACAATCTTTTAGTGTATAATATTATAACAATACTTAATACTCACTATATTCTCTGAATTAAAATATACTTTAATAAAGTCATTCAGAATAACCTGATTAAGTACTACTGTCAATTTCATTTTACAAATAAGGAAGTGGAGTCACAATTTTTGTTTGTTTGTTTGCTTGCTTATTTATTTATTTATTTAATTATTTATTTTACATGAGGTCTCCAATGGCCTAGGTTAGCTAGAACCTGGCTGAATCATAGATTGTCCTTGAAGTCTTGACCTTGTAAATTTCTATTTCCTGGGTGCTACAGTTTAGGAAGGGCTAGGATTTGAACCCAAGATCTGTCTGAAGCAAGATGAGCACATGCCATGTCCCAGTCTTAGAGTGAACTTTTAATAAAATTAGGAAACTATCACCCAGACAACTGTATAAAGTATGAAGGGAGAGTAAAATGAAATAGGCTATGTTTTTCTCTAAGAAACATTCATTTTCTGATTTCCCTGGTCTATCCTTCAGTGCCACATCTGGAAGGCTACCTTTCCTCTTTTATTCCTGGATGTTCAATTCTGCTGTTCTCAGGAGGCAAACATGGATCTGTCAAACTGTGATGTTTTAATTTCACTGTGAGTGTGTGGTCTGCAGATAGGACCCCTTGTTCTGCCCAACATCCTTCATGGAAAATACAGAGCCAACCAAAGAGCGCCACAAAAAATTACAGCCCCCTAACAGGCAGGGGAGGGTTCTGCTGTCTTCATCTGTCTAGAAACTCTGAGGAATTTCTTCTGAGTAGAAGCACACCATCTGGGAAGCTCCTCACTGCACTTAGAATTCTGCTACCTTTGCTCAATTGCTCTGCTTTCAGTGTGCAGTGCAAACGTGTCGTGAAAACTTGTTTCACTCAGGAGAATTATCCATCGATTTACATTTCAAGCCTAATTTTTAAAATTCTTGATTTTAAAGAAAATGACATAATCGGTTACATTTATTTAGTGGAATGTTAAGAATGGTTCATTCTATTTATTGTATACATTTCAACCTAAGTAAGCCTTCCACAGGAGAATGGTCAAATCTCAGGATCCAATCGCAAGCCCAACCATCTCATTTTGGAGGAAATGAAAACAACCCACAAGAGAAACAACTCACTTTCCTGGAGGAAGTGCTGCTATTTATTAGGGCAAAATAGTTTAAGTTTGGCATGAAGAGAGTTTGGACAAAGCCCACCCAGCCATCTCTGGGTCTACTAAATGACAGCAGAAGTACCGTTGCACACTTGTTGCATGTTTTCTTTCCTCCCATTACGATTTCTCCAATTTCATCAAATTGCACCTCTCCTTGACATTCCCTTCAACAGGACAAGGATCATGGTTGAACCATTTACCATTTTCATCATAAATATTTACTTAAAATAATGAATAATTGTGCATTTAGCACCACTTGTAAGAAAAATCCAAACTGAAACTCAACATCTTCAACATTTGGGGTTCTTGTTCTCTCTGTTTTTTGTTATTTATCTATCTGAGATAATCTTCCTGAAATTTATTTACCAGACAAAGTACATATCAGACTTACATAACTCTTTGTCAGCAATACTATCCTTGGTGGGACTCAGGGGGGCCCTAAGATGCAGCTCTTCCTCCTGCCACATCTGTATTATCAGTAGGTAGTGGATAGTTTGCATTTTATTTCTGGTTGTGATTGTCTTCTTTCTTGCTTCTTCACCAGAAAGCTACATGAAGACCACTTTCATTTTCTTGTTTTATGATAGTTTGCTTCATTTATAACTTTTGAAACTGTTACTGTTTTGTAGAGGATAGCGTTGACACATAATTTAAGGGTAATTACCATTTGTCTATCATAGACATTTAGACTCCCTCTTCTTTCTTTCACAACAATCCTAGGCTGCTTTTTCTCCCATTATTCTGCCTTTTCAAACCTTGATACATCTGTCAGAGCTTCTCTATTTACTCTTGTTTTTTCTAATCCTGAAGTGTGAACCTAGGGCCTCATGCATACAATGCAAATGTTCTGCTACTGAATCCCATCCTCCATTCAGCCTCTGTCTTTTCCTAAACACAACTTTCACTCTGAATACAACCAAACTCTCCTTGCAACATTTCTGATCACATGAGCCGCCCATGTTCACATGTGTCTCTTCGCTCTGACATAATTAAGAACTTTAGCAAAAAACTGCATCTTCTTCATCTCTTGATGAGCTACTTGCTGGAAATCTGCTATTATGTTGAGCTATAAAAAAAGTATTGCACTTTGAGTGACTAGCACTTAATATGGAAATTCTAAACAATTTAATAAAATATTTTGATACTATAGTTGAGCCAATTTCTCAGTGAGTTCAAGCCAAGAACAGAGTGTGATAAGTTTGGACAGAAATCTATTCAATGGTTCAGTTTTATTTTGAAGGCTGAAACTTTAGCTAAGATCTCACTTTGATCACTCAGCATCCCATTTCTGAGGCTCTAGACAGAAGCCTTCTGGGTGCATTCAAAGAACAGTTCCCTTCTAATTTCTTCTTTTTCTTTCATACTTGCAGAATCTGGGCAGACAATCACTAAATAGATGTGCTATCTTGTAAACAGCACCATGCAGAAATGGTAGGAATAATCCTTTTCTAGTTAAATGGCTGGCTATACTACTTATTTTACCCATAAGAGAAAGAAATAAAAATATTATTGCAAATTTCAAATGTTTGCATGACTGGCGAAAATCAATACATGTACCAAACACTAAGTACAATTATAATGAAGATTAGATTATTAAAAAAAACAAAGCCCATTATATATGAGAACATCAGCCAGTGTACTGTTTTCAATGCACTGGAAATACTGATGAATTAATATAAGCAATATGAATTCTAAAAGGTGAAATACAATTACAAAATGCTTCCCTGAAGAACAGACAGAGCTCATTGAACTCTAATTCTCCTGTTTTGCCACTGAGACAGTGCTGAGGAAGATTCAGGGATTCGTACATGTTATTATGTTGCTTCCACACAGAGCAAAAGACTGATAATCTTATTTCTATTCAGAAAAGAAAACCACCTGGCTGAGGAGATTGTTTAGTGGTTAAAGCCTTTGTCTTTCAAGGAAGAAGGCTCGAGTTTAGATTCCCCAGATCCCATGCATAAGTCCTGGGTTGATATTGTCATGGCCTATAATTCTGGTCCTGGAAGATCAAGGCTGGGAAACTCCAGAACAAAACAATATGGAGATAGAGCAATAAAATCAACTATTTTATATCCTTTCATTCAGCCTTGACATGTTTTCTCTTCTCTGGTTTGCATTTGTCATAAAGACATGGCACTAGAGAATCTGAAGCTCAGGCTCAGGAAGTCAATATACTGTGACTTGCAATAAGTAATATCAGTCACTTAACTGATTTAAATTTTTTTCACTCCTGAAAACTAACAAGAAATGTCAAACATCTTGATAATAATCAATGAAATTTTTTTCTATTCAGATATTATAATTAAAATCTTCATAGCAAATTTATAAGCTAGAACCCAAGGAAGTTCTAAAAAGTAGGATATGTATTTTTAAAATAACAGACTATTCCCTTGGATCTTTGAAGCTTTAATTTTCTATCTTGGCACCAACTTTAAACATTCTGCTCTGTTGATACCGATTTTTGATGAAAACAGACTTCTGGAGTGCCAAAAATTCCTAATTGTATGCTGTGTTAGATTAACTTTGGGCACAAGCACAGGAAAATATTGCTTAATGAGCATTCATTATTACCTTATTTCAAGAGACATCACATAAAATGATTACCAAGTGCCACACAAATTTAATATGTCACTGCTGTGAAACATAATTGAAATAGTCTGAAGAACTTTCATGTGTTTTAGTGTCCATTGTATTACAGCTCTATCATAGTTATTTAACATTGCTTGAACAGGTCCACTTTTTGGGGCTTTAAGATGAGGAAAAACTAAACATCACTATTGCAACTAGAATATGGGCTTTGAGGGCATTATTGATGCTAGGTATAATAAACTTCGTTGCCTCTGTGAAGAAAATGTATCTGACTTTTGAAAATAAAGGAGAATCCATGGACAACTTTAATAAGGGGGAAGGGAAAGCTCTGTTGCTATTCAACCAGCTTCACACACGTTTGCTAAGACATCTACATTTCTGACTGAATGCTACCGTTTGTTACTGAGAGATCTGTTTTCAAGTTCCTTAGAACGTGGCTTCACTAATCGCATAAACCAACTGGAAGGAGACTGCAAGATGGCAGAAGTGTGGCAGCACAGGTCTAGGGATTCTGCACAGCTGGAATTTTAATTAGCAGCGGAGCTGAATTTAAGTGAACTGCATGTCATCTTCTCATTACCAGGTGCTTAGACCCAAGCACTATTTACTTAAGACCAAAAAAATAATAATAATAAGGTGTCTTGAATAAGTACTGGCTTCTGCAGCCACCTTTGTGCATTATCTCTATTGCAACAGATTACATGACTTTCTTAAATAAATGCACAATACAAATTTAGTAAACCTTACACAGAATGTCAAAAGCTCTGTTACAAGACTGGAAGATGTAGCTCAGTTTGTAAGGTGCTTGCCCAACATTCATGGAATCATGGATTGGTTGGGTTTCTACCATCAAAGGGCTGTGGCAGAGCACACCTGTAATTCACTTGGGAGTTGGTGACCAGACAATCAAGAGTTCAAGGCCACCTTTTACTAGACCAAGAGTTCAAGGCCACTGTTTGTTACAGGAGACACTGTTGCAAAAAAAAAAAAAAAAAAATGCCTTGGGCAACAGTGAGAAGTAAAAAGCTAAAATAGAAAATCATTAGCATCACATTAAATTCAGGATCAGAGTGAATAAAACAAGTTTTTGGCCATTTCTGTCCTTTGGGTCTTCAGAAAGGTTTGTTTATTAACAATGAAGATAAGGGGCAGAGCCCATTTTATTCTAATCACTAAGGGAAACATCATAATCAGTGCTGGAATTCAGTGTTGGAACTTATTTACCCTAAGGCATGACATAATTAGTGTACCCTGTGAAATTTACATACACAGGGAGGGAAGACTCTCTGTACTATTCCTGACCCAAATCCTGGTTTAAACAAATCTCATTCCCATACCATGTAATGCATATTGTTCTTGCTTAGCAACCATAGTGTAAAATTCTGAAATATGCCCAGATGTGAAATTTTTGATTGCCAACATGATGCTACCATGCAACACTCCACAGCCAACTTCATGTGATCAGTTGTCACTAGAAAAATGATGGAACACAATTGCATAATATTTACTTTCAGTGTACACAATTTGGCATGTGTGCAATACAAAGGTATTTAGATTTAGATGCTTTCTCTAAGCTATCCCAATATTTACCTAAATATTTCCAAGTCTACTAAAGCTTGAAATGTAAAACACATCTCTTTCCAAGCAATTTTGATGGAGGAATTCAACATGTACAGTTCTTTAAAGACTTTCATAGATGTTATTTTGAAATCAGCTAAAAGAAATTCTTCTAAAAATTTGTGCAAGATACATACTGAATGCTATTTTATGTCAGGTGTGATACTGAGAATAAAATGAGTATGATCTCTCACAAGACATATAGTTATGCCTATGGGCAATATGAATACATTGGTGGTCTACACATGCCAACTATGTTCACCATGATTTATGGTTCTTGGCACTTGCTTCTGAAACTAGAGCCTTTTTTTCTGTGCAGTTCCCTCTTGGCTTCTATAAATTGCTCCTTTCCTAAACCTAGAATTATTTTTCTAGAGATATTTACAGGAATTATTCCTTCACTTCATATACATCTTAATCACATCTCTGAGTAATGAAATTCTGAATAATTTTACTATTTTGCAGTTCAAAGGAACAATACTTAGGAAGGTAGTGAAACAACTGAGAGGTTGGAGACTCAATTACATAAAGCAGATTGCTGTACTATTCAACACTTTCTCATTTTCATACTAAATATTTTCATACTAAACATTTAGAAACTACTCCATTTTGGAGGGAGTAAAGGAAATGATAAAGTATGTTGAATTTATAGATGCCTTCAGAGAAGAATGCATCATTTATTGGTCTCTTTTGGTACCTACCAGATTGATGGTGTATTAATTGGTCAGGAATTTGATTAGAAATGCCCCTGGCATATGAAATGAGTGGAATGTTGAGTGTTTCATTATTTACTTCTGCCACATATAACATTATCCAATTCATGTTACGAGTATGAAAATAGCACTGTGTTTAAAAATTTGGTCTTCTCAAAAATTAACCAGAAGGCATATGTCACATTTTTGTTTTCATACTTTCATTATTAGTCTTGCAATTATTTCATTGATAAATTTAAATAAAAATAGATAACATTTCTTATAGAAATATACTAATTTGATGATAGTATCATATAAAACCTGCTTTTTTGCTTTAACAGTTCTATAGTTAGCTAAATTATGAAAATGGACCACATGCTTTTCTTATCAAGAATATGTGGCATATGAAAACTATTTATATTCATATGCAATAAGTAAATATAGTCAATCTGCAAAGAAAAAAACTCATCGCCCGTAACTACTGCCCACTTTGACCTACTTCCCTCACCAATTCTTGAACATCTTAGCATCTCTTGTCTCTGACTATATCTTCTCTGGAGTTGGGCTGCTCTGCTCTGGCTCCAAAACTCAGACAGGACATCTCTTCTTCACAACTCACTTTTTTTTTTAAACTGACACTTTCTCATAGTTTTTATCCAGTTTTTTTTTTTTTTTTTTTTTTTTTTTTTTTTTTTTTTTGGTGTGTGTGTGTGTGTGTGTGTGTGTGTGTGTGTGTGTGTGTGGCCTGTGTCTTCCTTATTGACATGTATATACCTATACATTGTGCCATGTTCATTCATTTCTTGATCCATATGCCTCTTTGCCTTTGATAGAAATTCAACCTTTGAAGATACAATCCAGTCTGACTCATTTGGTTTCAGGAGCTGTGAGGGCAGTGACCAGCAGGGCTCTGCACAATCAGAAGAGACGACCACAGGACACAGAGCTGCAAGGGGCTTTTCCTCATGGCAAAAGCATCAAGGAAAAGAACAACAGAATTCCAAAATCGAACTGGTTGGAAGATCATGAGGGCAGTGTTTAAAATCTTGAGAGAAATCATGAGATTAGCTGGATCAGGAAAGAGGAAGAGAAAAGGTAATTGGTAGTGTGCACTAAGTAATTACTAAGGGTGAACCGCTTTATAATATCTATTATATTTCCTGTAACAGAACTTTCCTCTGGAGAGATTTACATGACTAATTCCTTTAAACCATCCACATCTCAGTGGGGTAGAATCTTTTCTTTTGATGGGAATTCTGCAAGTCTTCCAATTGACTAGTATTTAAGGCATCTCAAGAAGTTATTTTCATGGAAAAATTGTGAAACCTTTATCATATCTCTATAAAAACTTGCATTAAGGTATAAATGGGTAACTTACATTGTGAGTAACACATGATGGGTTTTATGTGAATTTACACATTACCTACAGAATTCAGTATTGTGAATCATTTCCCTGTTTGAAAGTACCCAGAGTGGTTACTCTACTCTGACAAACCTATGCTTGGCTCCATAATTAGATTCACCACACTAAATTTTATTTTGCTATTAATTTAATCATATCAGTATTATGCTGTCATGAGAAATGAGTAGCTTAAAAGAAGAGACTTAACCATCATTTCTCATGACATTCTCATTTCTCTTGTTGCATGTAGAAGTTATGTGTTACATAATACAGTTTATGACAGACACATACCTTTAAGTATGTACGTTAATTATTTAATTATTACTGATGAAAAGACTCTTGGTTTCTCTCTTTCCTTTAATACAAATACACAGTATAATTGTAGCAGTTACTATAACTGTGTCCTGTGAATTTGTGCAGATGTTTTTCTGGAGTAAGTAAAAGTATGGATGTCTAGGGAATATGTGTATATGTGTCATTTCAATATTTATCAATGAATGTTTTCATGAAGTGGTTATAACCACAAATATATGATATTATATATACATATATATATATTTCTTTGTGATATAATACATTTGAATAAAAGCATTCTCTCAGGTGCCCAGTGATATACTGGGGATCTGAGTTCGATCCCCAGAGTTCTCATGTGTATTGACAGCTGAATCTTGAATGTTGTCTTTTGACCACAACACATATGATTCTTCATATTCTATTCCTCTCTCAATAAAGAAAAAATAAATAAACAAAACATCGACAAAGGAGCTTTCTATATTGTGGATACAAGCAAATGCCTTGGAGTGAATATATTTTTAAACTTCACAGGTATTCATTAAATGTATCATAGACACTAATAGATTTAAAATGTAAGAATGCACATGTAATGTAATCTAAAAATGCAACATGATATATCAAAAGGAACTGATAACACTTTGCATGAAATGCATTCATATCATGGACATTGCTAGTGAAAGGAGGAATAAGTAAATAAAATAACTAAAAACCTCTGAGGTGTGTCTTTTTTGTTCCTAAAATCAGTTAATTTAAATATTGTGAGAGTACATATTTAAGAGATGCTAAGCAATACTGATGTTTTAATTAGATACTGACTGAAGTTTGCTGATCCTCACAGCTCTGACTCTAAGTAAACAGGTTAAAGATACTATATTGAATTTCAGTTGCAGAGGAGTGTGCCACCTGAGGTAGTGTTTTTAGCATGTTATGTCAAAATACTTAAAAGTGTTCTATTAAAAATTAAGCAAGGGGGACTGTTAAGGTGATATTTAACTTACTAAATCCACTGGCCAATAAATTGTCCTTTTCATTCTAGGCATACCCATTTACCAGGTCAATAACCAGATGTCTTGAGTAATTAAAGTTTTGTGAATGCAAATATGAAGAAGGGTTCAGTTAACAATTATAAAATGGGTCAAGGAAACCACATGGAAGGTTATTTTTCATATTAATAAATGTGCATTAATGATTTTACGAAACCAGGATTGGCCCACAGGAAGCCATTTTTCATTGGAATTTGCTCTTTGGTGCCATCATTTCATAACTAATTACTTGGAAGCTGAAACTGACTCAAAGGAGGTGTCAGTAATTGACTAGCCTTCCAGAGTCCCAGTGCTAATGGAGATCTTAAAATGCCTGGGAACCGGCTGCCTCTGCGCAGCCACGAGCTCACAACCCCGAGGATCTCTTTCAGTGCTTTGAAGACGGTCACCATTCGGAGATTTCCTTTTTTACAGAGATGCTTACACCTTCGAGTCTTCAGAATCTCTGAGGACTGAGATGAGAAGGTTCAGACTTTCATCTCAAAGCTGATGGCCTTGTGCTATGGAGGCTTTGATTTTTACAACTCGGCATTTTACTTGAATCGACATTTCTCCCTTTTTTCATGGACTGGAAAATTTGTCTTATGTTATTACCTCATGCTGATAGCAAAGTGACCTTCCATTTTCTTCTGGCAAAGTGCTTTTTTTGCTAACTCAGACAAGTAGGTTTTTCTTTGGATGAACCCATTGAATTCCCAGTAGTAATTCCTATAGCTGTACAATAAGCATAGGCATCTACCATGGCATACATATCTTGAGAGAAATCTAGAGAAAGTCTTTACATATGCATGTAGATTTTAATTTGTTGGTTCCACTCTATAGAAATTCAGAAAGGGAGGGCGTAGAGTCTGGCAGATAGAAGGTAACCATCCTGCAAATGGGAGACTGACCCCCCTCCCCTACAGTGGTCTCCTACTCTTATTCCATCTACCTTTGAATCTACTCTTATAATAAGACTCTATTTTAACAGCATTTTATCTCTGGCCAGGGGGTGACATCCAATACCCATCATGATGGAGCCAAGGGTGGTGCAGGAGCAGCAAAACTGAAAAAAAATCAAAAAACCATAATTCAGAAAATCAGAGACTCTATATCAACCAGGCCAGCGTAATCTCTCCCCATCCTAAAGTTCAGGGAAATTTGCAGAAGAGGGGGTGGTAAGATTGTGAGAGCCTAAAGATAGGGAGGAGCAATAATATGCAAGATACTCCATACAAGTTAGGGCCGAGGTAATCATAATAGGACTTTGCATGATCTGTGCAATGACCAACATATCATTGAACCCCCAAAGTCTAGCATGGACCATAGGCACTATGATCCTTAGAGGCAAGGGATTAACAGCCACAATAGTGTTCCTATTCTAAAGGGGAACACAAAAAAGAGCTCTAGGCAATGCCACTGAGCCCTTACACTTCATCAGAGAGGAGGATCCAGAGGGAAGTTTGACATGCACACTAAACAATGCCCAGGAATGGGGGGGGGAGCACTGGGAGAAAGGGAAGAAGGGGGGAAAGGAAAGGGAAAATGGGGGAGGAAGCAAGGGGATCCAGGAAGGGGTGAGGGAGGGAGGGGAATAGGGTACTTATCAACTTTGTATGAGTGGAAGAAATAAATAAAAAAAAGAAATTCATGTTTTTGACCATGAATGAGTGATGATACGGATAGCATTTGACCAAAGAGTTATTATCACCTTTACAGGTTATTTCTTCCTCTTTTCTTTTAACTAAGTTAGCATAAAATGTTTGAGAGTGGCTATCATTGATCATTTTATGCATCATGATTTTCCTTGAGATGCCCTAAAAAATAAAAGCCACCTAGCATCATACCAAAGGCATTCTGAACTGAGGCTTGAAAGACTTTACTAAACCCCACTAAAAGTTTGCAAGACCCAACAAGAGCAAATCAGCAAATCCTGATGTCCCACCCTAACCCAGCTCTCTGGCTTCCTTAAACTCTCCCTTCCTTAACTTTGCTGGGATTGGGAATGAGAGTACCAAGTTCACAGGATCAGGGCACAGTCATATACAGGCACGTGAGGTAGCCCAATGTCCTTATTTTAGGCAAACTCCCTTGACTATACTTTCAAGAGATTTCTTTTTTTTTAAATTTTTTTATTTATTCAATTGTGCATGTGTGCGTGTATGTGTATGAGTGTGTGTGCGTGCGTGTGTATGTGTGTGTGTGTAGAACCACGGGCGAATTCGGGAACCACCATGGACCGCCTTCACCTCCTTGTTTACTCTGTCCCTGGATTCACAGGCTCCGCCCTACCAAGACCAGAAACACAGGCCGCCCCCGCTTCTGCCCGGCGTCTATACGTGGGACCTGAGATCCAAACTCAGGACCTTCTGCCTGCAAGGCAGAGGCTTAACCCCTGAGCCACCTCTCCAGCCCCTCAAGAGATTTCTTTTAATATATGTATAGTTAAAAAGCTAAAACTAAAAAGTTGAAACAGAAAACAATCATCCTTAATAGTAGTATAAACCATCACATTTTTTTTTTTCTGGTAGCACTGGAGATTGAACCTATGTCTAGACAAGCACTCTACTACTGAGCTACTACTTGAATGTATGGGCTTGGAAATTGCTGGCTTTAAAGACCTAAGCTTTATCACTTGAATACATTTAAAAAATCACCCCTTTCCCTGAATTACTCACATGCATATCATCTATTTTGATATGCTTGAAATCAGAATGATATATTTGTATATTTCATGAATATACAAATAATTTGATAGAATAATTTGATAGAATGTTTCACATTAAATAGATGAAATAAATAGTTGTAGTGTTCACTACATCTACATCCATATATCTATGGTTAGTACAGCTTTCATATTAAATGTAAAGTACACATCGACATAAAACATAACTTCAAGTTGTTTGTCTATAGATATGGCTGTTTGAAATTTAAATCTAAGTGTATAAATATGCTTAGATTAAATATGCTTGAATTTAAATAATTTTAGTTTAAAATCATAATTAAACTTTTCAACATTGAAATTATGTTTATTAGATCTTGTAGCTTAATTTTTAACTTGTAAAAATTAGTCTCTGAACTGAAAAAATAAATACAATAAATATTTCTTGCACATTGTGATTTTTATATAATTTCTTTTTTTACTAAATTAAACAAATCTTTAAATTCACAAATTTTTATTTTTCAGAAGAATGGATACTTCAAAAATAATAGTTTCCTGATAAAATTAGTGATAAATTATGACCTGTCATCTTAGCATGATTCATAGCATTATTAGCAAATGAACATGAGCATTTTCCAAGTCCTATAAAAAGGAGAAATTTAAAAACATTGTTTCTTTTTCATGATGCCTTCATGACATTAGTTTAATGGGGATATTCAATCTGGTTTTACATATTATGGACTTCTTTGAGGAAGGGACAAGGTCTGCATATCCTTTCCTATAATTTTAGTCTTCCATGTGTTTTCATATTTGAGCGTATTACCCAAGATGCTTTAATCTGTATATTACCTGTCTTTTCATTATCTTGTAACTAGCACATTAAGATGCCTGATCTCAGGCAGCTCCACAGTTTCAGCACCCTTCTAGTCTTTGTTTGGTTTCCACTTTCAAATTCTTAGCATAGATACAAAGTAGTCCATGTAACACATTGAGAGAAATAAGGCTATAAAATGCACTGATTTCATAATACGGTGCATGTTGGTCCCTTTATCTGGATGTACAGTACCAGTGAGTGCTTAAGAAATAAAGCTGAAACATGAAGACAAGTACAGTCTATCCATGCAAGATGTAAAGAAAAACATGGAATGTCTTAATGTATAACTGTTTCCTCTATGTTGAAACATTCCTTTCCAGAGGAAGGAGAGAGGTTCATAGCACTTAAGACATACATAAAACAAGGGTAAGGAAGCAAACGAACTAGAAAAACTCAGGAAATTTCTAAAACTTACAATATGAATAACACCCCTCCCCCACCATTACATAGACAATGGCAGATCTTGGGAAAAGGAAAGACTGAACTGCAAGCTTTGCAGGGAGATCCAGGGATGCAGCATGCAGCATGTTTCCCACGACACAGGAGCCTTTCAGTCAACCATGCTCATGTAAATAACTTCTTACCAATAGTCCTGTAGCTAACCCCCAAAAATTCACTGGTTTACTAAAACAGACCTGGAAGACGCTATTTCGTTGATTTTGGTGTCAGAGTCCTATGTGGGGTGAACAGATTTTGTTCATCTCCTAATGAAAAGTCAAACAACACTGATTACAGCAAAGTATTTCAATTGTATCACATTTGTAACAAATGGAATGCTGTAGTATTAAAATACCTATTTTCTTTGCAATTTATGTACCATCTTAAGCTATTTTTTCCATTAACATGAAGATGTTATTTTGATTTGAACCAGAAAGGATCAGATTGTATGTGTTTTCTAAAGACACGATTGCAAGATAATCTTGGCCTAGCACCCAGCCAGTTTTATGTCTACAGGGGTGGTCAATGATCATCATTTAAATAAAAGAAAAGAAATTCAACTCCATTTAACTGTATACATTTCTGAAATGAGAGATTTCAGTAATTGGATTTGAAAGTCTGTTTTCACAAGTCACAACCATTCTTTTCACCCTCGATTAACTGTTTTGTGTTGTCTCATATTAAATATCAGTGTTAAATAATAAATGCTCTTTAGAGCCAGGGGTTAAATCACTAGTGTGAGTAATAAAGCTGTTCTGATTTCAGGTAAACACATATTACCGTAGCATTTCTTGAAGCAGGTAAGTCATTGCATTCAGCCATCAGTATCTCTTGACATGCTGGTCAAGACTTCCTAGGTCGGCACATGGGGTAGGTCAAGTCTGGAAATATGCATTTTAAATTTTTTTGTGTGTTATGTGTGTATACATGTGCATAGCTATATGCAGTCATGCATACACACACAGATGCCAGAGGTGGACCTCAGGCTCCAGAATATACACTTTGCAGTGAAATTCTAAGTTTCTCTATTTTATAAAGAAACAACTTTGCTAATTTTCTTGAGAGTGAAGAATTATCTCACGTGAACCTTTTCCTTAATATAACACAGACTACACCAAATTGCTTCCGTTCTTTTCTATTCTCTTTTTTTCCCCAGTTTCATGAGTATGTACATATGGGAGCATGTGAGTGTATGTGTGTGTGTGTGTGTGTGTATGTGCGTGTGTACATGTACATGTGAAAACTCCATTTGATATAAGTAATCACTCTCAATTGCTTCTCTCCCTTATTCTTTTTATTTTATTTTAATATTTCATTTCATTTCATTTTTTTACCTAGTTATACAAGCTCAATGGATAGGTACTCTTGTTCCCTCCTTCTCTTTTCCCCTCCTCCTTCCTTTCCCTTCTCCCGCTATCCTTCTATCTTGTACTCTCTCATACCTCTTTCTTGTCTTCTCCCTCCCTCCTTCTAGAACATCAGCTTACAAGGGCCTTGATGTTCTCTCACAGTCATCTACACTAGTGAAGATTCGGACTCTACCTTCTCCTTTAGAGGCTGGGTTTCTAATTAAATACAGAGCTTTCCAGTAGGGCTAGTCTTATTAACCGGCTTGCTCTCTTGCTCTGAGAATCCCTAAGCTTTCTTCTGGGAACAGAATACAGGCTGGTCACCATACCTACCCAGGGTTTTACATGGGATCTGAGGATCTGGGGTCACCACATCTACTAGTGTTTACATGGGGTCTGGGGATCTGGACTCAGGTCCTTTAGTTTTCAAATCAAGCACTTTAACTGCCGTGCTCCTTCCCAGCCTCTAGTTCCATTATTCTTGCTTTGGTTTCCATTTGATCTGCTGTCAAAGTTAAAGAGAAAGTTCTGTTGACTACTTCCTTTACACATCTAATTTGTTCTAATACTTGGGCTCTATGAAAATGCTGCTCTATGAAAAAGGACTTTGCAGGTAGGAAGGAGGTGTAAGAGCTTGTATTGTAGATATTCTCCTGTGTCATCCAACTGGGCCAATATCAGGAGTATCCACTAAAGCCGAGAACATGTGGTTGCAGTCAGAGAGGGAGAGGAACTGTGAGAGTGCAGTGTGGAAGAGAGCTAATACATCCTAAAGGAAGCCACATTAGAAGGCTTTTACAAGCATGTGGTACTTGAATATAGAGGCAAAATACATCTTTACAGTTCGTGTTTCTCTTCCAGAATCTAGAAGCAAATGTACTCTGTAAATGGCAGATTGTGATTACAATGAAACTCCAAGGTATCATTTCATTTTATGCTTCACATTCATTATTCCAATCTAATGTGAAGGGGTGTCACAGCCATGAGTCTGGGAGTCTACATTTCACATGCACGTCTTTTTTTCTCTTGAGTCCACATGGTGTTTCTGCCAAGTTCTCACACAGCATTTAGAAATACAGGTGTCTCAGAGGTGGACTCAATCAGAATCATTTGTCTACAGACATGATTTTGAAAAAATTGTATTTTTGTCCCACTCTATTCAATTCTTTAACAATGACTCCAACTTACAATAATTATGCCGTGTGTGTGTGTGTGTGTGTGTGTGTGTGTGTTCATATAACACTTTTCTTACTATGTTTATTCACTTAGAAAGTTAGTACCTATCTAATTTAAGCCAGCAAGCTGCTGTGTACTTGAAATATACAAGAGAATGGTACTTCTCAGGTATCTGCACATTGCTAAGCTCTGCCATTTGTGAGAAAGTGTGGGAGGCACTGAAAATAACTCCAGGATTTCTGGAATAACTTCTGTAAGAAAACTGGGAGAATATCAAAGTACCAAGTGTGACACATGTGACTGGTTTCCATTATAGAGGAAGAAAAAACCCTACAGGTTCAGAAAATGTAGATCATAGTACCATATGTATGTGTAGAAAATTGAAGCAAGGGATATTATTGATGGCATGGTCTTTCACCAGTTTATTTAAAAATATAGTTGACAAATTTCTAATGGAGAAGAACAATGTATATAAAAGCAATAAAGTGTGACTATGCATCCTATATGGTGGTAGAGACAGAATTTTGGGAAACTATGATATGGAAAGGGTGTAACTTTATTTTAAACAAAAGAGAGAGATAGAAATAGTTATATATACATATAGAGACATGTTAAATATATGTATGTAAGAATATTTTATTTTAAGAAAAAGATAGAATATGATACATGGCTATATATGAATGCATATGTGCATATAATTTATAAAATTGAATGCCCAGAAAGATTAGCCCAAGGCCCATTCATATAAAAAAAGTTCACTGTGACTATCAAGGCAAAAAAGATAGATTGTAGTTAGGGCTGCAGCTCTGAAAATGAAAACAAAAGACAGAAAACATGAAGATATAATGACACGAACAATCAGGATTTCATTTGCCAGCTCACTGTATTCAGTGGGAGAGACATTTTAAAATGACTCCAACAGGAGGGTTAAGAGTATTGAAGGACATGCTCAAAATCCATTATATAATTGCAGACAAATGGCCTTATGTGGCCTGGCAAATAAAAGAGAACAGCAGATAAAGGTGGAAGGGGAATTAATATTCTCAAACATGGTGGTGTCAAGCTGATGGCTCAACACAGATGAATGGAGTTCAGGAATGATATTAAGATGAAGCAATCAATTTACATTCCTGTCTAAATTACCTAAATTAGATGACCAAAAAATGTCAAGAATGGATAAACTATGACATTGTAGAAAACTATAAAATGTTTTTTTGCCTAACAAAGAAAATCTACAGAATGAGAGAACTATCACAAACAATATATGTGATAAAGAGTTAATAATCAAAATATGCAAGATGTTCAAACACAACACTAACAACCGAGCAACTGGCAAGGTGATGACTCAATCAGAAGACAAGTGACCTCTTATACCTTTCCAAAGAGGGTGTACAGGTGGATAGAAGATGTATGAACAATGTTTGAATTTACAGATAAAGTTTGCATCTGAATATTAATAAAAGGAAAAATATCATACAGTATTTCAAAGATTTACATTCAGTAATGTAAAGATAGATTTTCCTTTCTAAAATATTCTAAAGTTGAAATATTTGGAAAATCAAACTGCAGGCAGATACTATGTCATTGGATTAAGTTAATTTAAAAAATTATCTCCCAAATATTGCCCAATTATCTCACAAATAGTGCCCATTTGAATTTGAATAAATTAATTGAAAGTGTTTCTTATAATTGCTTGTCTTTTTTGAAAGAGAATCAAATGTTTGGACCCTGGGGGCACCATTTAAACAATGAAATCATCCAGTTGATTCTCTTGAGTGCTGCATATAGAGAAAGACTAAACCCAGAGTATTAGAACTGAACTTATTTCTCAACTTGTAGAAATAATTGCATTTGAGACCTGTGACATCCTATCTGATCTGAATACTTGGCCCATTGATGGTTTACCTTCTGAAGTCTACACAGACCATTTCTGTCTTTTCTCAAAAGTCTAATTTTACTGCCTTAATAAAATAAATCATTAATTCACTGTTCTAGTTATCTTAAAAATAGATATGACTGTGGCTTTGCCAGAGAAGAAAGTGCTAGTTAATATTAATGGAAATAGATATCAAACCTCAGAAAGACAGATAATAAGACTTTCTCCCTAATTATACACATATTTTCTTCCTATGTTTCAGCTACTTTTTGAGTCCAGAAGCATTTATTCTTGTCTTAAAATTTAAGAAAGCATATTCAGGCATAATACTGTATTCACTCTTTTATTTGTAGCTATCTTGTTTTTCTTTTCTTCATATTCATGAATATGTGTAGTAGTGAGTGTTCATATTTGTATGTGTGTAGGCTAGAGGTTGGATACAGGAAATTAACTTCAATTCCTTTTCATTCTTTAGAGACAAGGTTTTTAATCAAATCTAGTCTCTCCCTTTCAAGGTTGGAATGGGGGGCACTGATATAAATACTAGCTGGGAATCTGAATTACAGTGTTTTTGCAGAAATTAACAGCTGAGCCATATCCACATTCAAATAGTTAATATTCTTAATCTGTTACTGTTCTGAGTTCAAATATAAATGTGTACACACACACACATATATAAATATATTCCTATACGCACGATCTTAAAAACATGCACATCTGCATATATAAAATACATATATATATATATAAATGTACCCATACTTATATGCATATACACATGACAATCTACATATAGACATATGCTTCTCTGGTATTAAGTTCCAGGCATCTAGCCATTCATATATCAGCTAAAAATCTGACTGACTTCACATGAGAGACCTTCCTTACAACCCATGTACTAGAATCTACACCTTGGTTTTCAGTCCTTTAGAATAAGGACCTTGATTTTCTCATATGTCCCATGGGAAACCCAACATCTTGATACATTCTAGTTACTCATTACATTATTAGTTTAGCAGAAGGATAAACATATACTATGTGATAAATCTCCATGATGTAGTAGATATAGATAATGAGATAGATGATAGATAGATAGGTAGATAGATAGAGCATAAGTATTATAGATAGATAAAAGAGAGAGATTTTGAATCTATCTAAGAATTCTGCATGGTAAGTACTATCATATTTCTAAACCTATCAAGACGGACACTCTGTTTCAAGCTCTTTGGAATGAGCACCTTGGTTTTCTAATACACCCCAAGGCACATGATCACATAATCACACATTCAGTTACTTATTACATCATAGGTTAACTTCAGGATAAACACGTACCATTTGATAAGTTCCAGGATATAATAGATTGATGACAGATAGATACATTGATAGATAACAAGTAAAAGTAGACAGTTAACAGATGATAGACTTGTTTTTAGCTCTTTATCATAATTCTACATAGCTGTTATCATAATTTTAAATCCATCCATTTTAAATCTCATGTGCATATTGCTGATTCTAGATTCTTACTTTCTCATTAGTCATCTAAGGGGCTAATGAAGATACATAGTGAAACACCCTAATTGCATTCTCGCTCTTTGTATCCTTGAAGGCATGCTCCATTTAGAAGACTTTGTTGGGACAAAAATGCCACTCATTTGCATCCCTTTACCGAACCTTGATTTCCAACTATATGGAACGTTGCAAACTCTCTCTGTTATTTTTGAGAACAAATTCTTACCGTCCCTGCAGGAGCTTCTGATGGAATCTTTTTTCTCTGGTGTCCATCTGCATTTTGAGTGACAGTTCAAGTATTAGACTTTCTTTGTAAAGTTTGTCCAGAATGTTCTAGCTAGGCTAGCCATGCTGTCTGCATGCAGCTACTATGCTATAAATACTTTTGCAGTGCTTGTCACTTTCATGTATATTTACGGGTTGATTTTCTGCTGGAGGCAGTGAGTACTGATGAGTCTGATTTATCTGCTTAGCTGCACATGTGTGATACAGGCAGCTTACAAAAAACATTTGTGCAATAATTGATAAATTTAGGGAATTATTATTAATAAGAAAAACATAGTCTAGTTACTGAAGCGATATATAGTAAAATCTTAAATGTCTTTTATGTACCTTGAATGCTTAAGAGTTTCCACATTAAAACTATCTTGAAGGCTTGGGCTATAACTCAGCAGTGCAGAGTCTGGTTAGCATATGTGAGACTGTATCTGCAGCACACATACCCACATGCTACACATAAATGTACATGCACATACCCACACACATACATACATACAATGCACATACAATTATTGAACATTGTGTTGGTGTTCATGTCATGCAATCCTAGCATTTGGAAATAGAGACAGGAGGATTAGAAGTCAGGGACAGCCTGAGTTACCTAGGTAATTTAAGGCACCATGGACTACTACACATGAGATCCCATCTAAAAAATTTGTTCAAGTAGATGGATAGACATTACACAAAGAGTTGAAGGACTGTTTTCTTTTTTTTTTAACATTTTTATTATTATTTCTGCTCATGCAAACTTAATAGGTGCACCGGTTCCCTCCCTCCCTCCTCCTCCCCCCGAACCCCCTACTCCCCCTCCCCTCACCCCTCTCTTCCCATCCCCCAGTGCCTCCCGCCCCAATTCCCAGAGAGTCCTTTAATGTGCATCCCTGACTCTCCTCTGGGCCCTCCTCTCTGATGATGTACAAGGACCCAGTGGCATTTCCCTGAACCCTTTCCCGTGTTCCCCTTAAGCATAGGAACACTACTGTGGCTGCCAATCCCTTGCCTCCAAGGATCTTGGTGGAAGGGCTGTTTTTAAAATGCTCTTTTCAGTTATGGTGGGTGAGGATTTTTTTGAATCCGGTTTTTGGCAAAAGTGCTTGTATCATCTACTAGTCCTAAGTAGTGCTGTTATATCCATTCACTCTGGGTGTTGTGGGGAACACAGGAGCAGGCAATCTTGTGTGCGAGACTGTGAGGGAGAGCTGCTACTCTAGGTAAAAGAACGGAGTTAAAAGAACAGAGAACCAAGGAAAACCTCCTCCTGAGAATTCCATTTCACAAACCGTCTTTCCGTACAGTGTTTATTCTCTTTCATTTTTGCATCTTTCTGCAAACCTAAGGACACCTCTTTGTTACCTAACATTTGTTTTGTTATATAACTTCTTCAGTCCCTCAGAATGTTTCATCAAAATAGATGTATAAGTAAAAACATAGGCTAGGTGCTGACTCAGTGAGTAGGAGGTCTGGCCAGCACAAAAATGCAAACCTGCCTTCCGATGGCCAGCAGTCTTGTAAAAAGCAGGGTGTGGCCAGATACTCCTGAAACCCTGTTGCTGTGGGAAGCAGAGACAGAAAAATCCTTGGGGTGTGTTGACCTCTGTCCTAGTTCCAGGTTGAGTAAGAGACCCTGTTTTGGGAATAAAACAGAGCGCAATAGAGCAGGACACTCGAAGTCCTCCTCTGTTCTGTGCATAGTAATGTACATGTTTACATGCTCACATACATTCCAACACATTCCTTCTCATATAATGATAAGACATCATCCTCTCTTTATCCTCCTCTTTTATTCTCCTAAATGCCAACTTAATTTTGGCCTAACACACACACACACACACACACACACACACACACACTTTATTATCCCTTGTGTATCAGCTGGACTATTTTAAAAGTACTATCCAGATGTAAGTATGTGATTTCTTCATTTTTTAAAATAATTGGTAGAAAAATTAAGCGTTTCTACAAAATAAATGGACCTTTTCATATGCAGTATGATTCTTTGATCTCATTGAACAAAACTGATTAATCTACTCATCACCCAACATTCTTATCCCCCTATTTATCTCTTTAGTAACTATTTGCCCTCTAAATATTGTTTGAGCCAGAATCCAAAATTGATCATTTTTGTCATAATCTCCAATCTAAAACAGTTTATAGTGGGTAGTGACTTAAACTCAAGCACAAACATTGGAACTAACATTCTGTCTTTCTCTGTTGCCTCTAAATAATATTCTTCTGTTGCATTGTTTGTAAAGTGGATGCAAAACCAGTGCTGTTTCACTCTATGCACACTCCTATCCAGATCTCACCAATACTTTTTAGAATACCTACTGCTAAACTATGTGTCATTTAATAATATCCCTGATTCACACTACATCATTCTAGAAAATATTTCTTCCTACTGTTAAAAACTAAAATTAATTCTTCTAATCTTTGTTATGGTGTTTCTTACTCTACCTTTCTATTTGATATGCAAACTTCTTTTTAAATTTTTTTCTAGTTTTACAAACATCATGAGTGATTGTCCATTTCCTTCCCTTTCCCCTTATCTTCCTCCCCCTTCCTTCTCTTACCCCTCCTCCGTTCATCAATCCTCTCACCCTCCTGCCTGTCTGCTTGTGTGGGTTCCAGGATTCCCTTTCAGTTGTAGACTCTAGTAGGAGCTCAGGCCTCTGTAGTAGATTAAGTGGCCCTCTCTTGGGAAAACCAACTGATATGAACAGTGTCCATCACCTCTCTAGCCCTGGTCCCTAAGGATCCACCTGCATGAAATTATTTCTCCTAAGTTCCTTACTAGTCCATGGGGAAATATTGATATGTCAGTCATAGTGCCAGACTGGTGAAGATAAGTCTCATTGTAGTGAGTTTCTGGATGCGGCAGCCTTGCTGTATCTGTCTGGCAGGGAGTGGACTTCCCAACCTTTAGACTATTATCTTAACTCCCATCTTCTGCAAGATTCCTTAAGCCTTAGGATGGAAGAGATTTGGTTGTCCTCATTCTGGCTGCGTATTCTACAGTTGCTGGTACTTGGCACTATGGTTGGTTGTTGTTGTCTATTTTGCTGCTCTTCCATTGCACTAGGTTGTGTCTTGTTTGGGTGTGGAGATCCTCTCTTATCCAAAGACAAAATGAGAGGGGTTTAGAAGAAAGCACACTCTTGGGTGTTTGTGGTTAATATTGAGACATCTGATCCTGTCTACTGTTAGTTTTCACCCTATCCACTGTTGTTTAGACTGGTTTACAATGCTGGGCATGTGTTCTCAGTCCTGGTGAGGGGGAGGGGTGTAAAAGGGCTGGTAAGCAGATTGCTGGTTACCGAAAGGTAACCCCACTCTACTATATCCTAATCCTGTTCTTCTCTCTCCTTTAAGACTTTCTTATATTAAAGCCCCTTTTAACTGTTTACCCCTGTTCTTTTCTTTCTGTTCTTTTGGGAACTTCTTCCACCCTGTCTGGCTTGTGTTCCTTTGCATTTGTGAGTGTAATAATTCCATCAAATGGATGGGTTAATTCTAGGATCCACTTATAAGGAAGAACATACAGCATCTGTGTTTCTACATCTGGGGTATTTCATTCAGTATGATTTTTTCCAGTTCCATCCAGTTACTAACAAATTTCATTAGCTCATCATCAACTTTTGGACATCTAGGTTGGTTCCATTTCTTTGCAATTGTGAATAGAGCTGCTATGAACATGGTTGTAACCGTGACTCTGATGCAGGATACAGTGTTCTTTGGGAATACTCCCAGGAGTGATATAACTAGGTCCTATGGAATTTCAATTTTTAATTTTTTAGGAGCCTCCAAATTGATCTCCAATGGAGCTGTATTAATTTACAACCCATCAGCAATGCATGAGAGTTGCCATCTCTGTATCTACACCCGTATACACAAACTTCTTTTACACTGCCCAGGTAAGCAGCATTTATGTTTCTTATAGTAATTTTTAAGACATCTTCTTGTCTTCTCTAAAAAATGTCATTTACAAATTGATCCTAAATTCTGAAAACATTAAAATTTTAATTTCTTAATTACATTATTATATTTCAACTTCATATTATGATGATGATTTACATATAATTATTATGACAATGCAGTGACAACAAAGGAAAACTCTAGTTTTTAAAGCTTGAAGTTTTTCTTTGCTTTTCCTTTTCTTTCAACCTTTTTTTTAATTTTATTTTTTCTCACACATTTTATTTTTTTTCCAAATCATACAAGCTTAATAGGTATCCCCATTCTCTCCCTCTGTTGCAGTTCACCTGCATGGTTGCTGATAAATGATCATCAAACGACTTAAGGGAACAAGGGGTTTACTTCTTAAGACAGTCCAATTATAGTCTGTCCAGCTTGACGGGAGAGCATGCACCAACACCAGGGCCAAGGGAACTGGCCACACCATCTCTATGTAATGGCTAAGAGAGGGACAATCCTTACTTGCCAGACCAGCATGTCTGACCAAGTGTGCACAAGAATGCCAATTTCCTCACCTGGCTCTCAGTATTTTATTCTAGGCCTTTTGTTCAGGGCCTAGTCCCACCTATAACATAGGTGGGCCTTCTCCATCAGCTAGACAATCTCCTATAGGTTTACTCTGAGCTTAACCCAACCACTAATTCTCCACAAATGTGCCAAGACATCAAACTCTCAACAGTCAAGTTGACATCTGTGTCTAACTATGACACCCTCCCTCTTCCCCTCGCCAGTCATCCCTCCTTGCACTTTCTCCCCTTCTCCCCTTCCTTTCATCTCCCTCCCTTTCTCCCCCTCTCCCAATGCTTTCCTCTTCCTCCTTCCTGTCCCTGGAACATCCTTTTGTGTGAACTCCAAACCTCCCTCTGAGTCTTCCACCAATAAAGGTTCAGGACTCAGTGGCATGGCCCGGAGCCCCTTCTTGGGCTCCCCATTAGTATGGGAACTCTATTATGACTGTTTAATCCCTCGTCTCTAAAGATCCAGCCTGGAGGTTTCTCCCCTGAGATCCAGGCTAGAGTTTGGGGGGTCGTTGACATGGCAGCCATTGTGCAGTTTAGGCAAAGTCCAGTTCTAGCTGCTGCAACTCTAACTTGTGTGGAGTGTCTTGCATATCCTCGATCCTCCTCATCTTTAGGTTCTTACACTCTTGCTGCCCCCTCTTGCATAAAGTTCCCTGAGCTTTACGATGGGAAGAGATTTGGCTGTTCTGGTTCCAGGTGATATGTAGGGTCTTTGGTGTTCTGAATTATGGTTTGTTGTTGTTTTCAATTTTGCTTTTCCTGAACCAACCTTAGCTGTATCCTGATTGGTATTGAAGGTTCTTTCAACTTTTAATCACTTATAACAGCCTATTCTCTTTCACCTCATGGGATTAACAAGTGTTAGGTTTTTCATGATCTGTTCTTTGTAGTTCTGTCTTCCAGACCACATAATTCTATGAGAGGGAGTGTTAATTTTCTCAATAGAAATGATTTTGACACTTTTCGTTTTTACTTTTCTCATTTTCTTCTTAAGGAGCAGCTTTAAACACTGATAAACAATATAAAAGTATAACAAAACACAGACTTATATGAACTTTATGAATGTATTTAATATTCATTAAATTTAAAAAATAATATTTTATTTGTCTGTGTGTCTGTACGTGCATGTGTGTGTCAGAGGAACAGTGTCCCTGTAGAGGTCCAAGGGTGACTTCAGGAATCATCCTGGATTGTTTCTATCTCCTTTTTGCTTTGCTCTAGGATTTCCCAGGCTCTGTCCACCCCGGGGCTGGAAGTGCAGACTGCTGCTGTTTGTGTCTGGCATTTTTGCATGGGACCTGAGATCTGAACTTGGGACTTTCTGCTTGTGAGACAGAGTCTTAACCCTGGAGCCATCTCTCCAGTGTCTTAGTGCTTTTTGTGAGATAGGGTCTTGTGTATCCCAGGCTGGCTGGAATTCCCTGTGTGGTGAGGACTGCTGTAAGTGCTGTCCCACCGTTGCTTTATGTGGTGTTGGGGATCAAGCTCAGGGCTTGCAATATACTGAACAAGCAATCCACCAACTGAGTTACCCCTTCAGGCCACTTCCATTTTTGAGCATCTTTAATTTAGATTTACAGCAAATTAAACCAAAAGCAGTTATTGATTTCTTTAAGGAAATTCCTTCTGCCTATACTTTCAATCTTATTATTATTTCAATATTAATTTTTCTTTTCTTTTTTCCTTCTCCTTTCATTTTACAGAGACCACAAATTACATTCTTTTCAGACAGACTATCCTGATGATGATTCTCAAATGGATTCCTGCTGTGTTCTGACTAAATGAAACAGGACACTCAAAAAAATCCTAAGCCAGTGAATCCAATGTGGAACTGCACAGTTTTGTGTGATTTGTACCAGTCATATGATACAACTTAACATTCGTCCTACAACTTCTGCTTAAGTTGTAAACATGAAAAGTAAGATTTTCACACAAAGAAATATAAGGTTTAGAGTAGTCATGGGCAGATAAAAAACTACTGAAATGAAATAGCAATTATTTTGCCTTTTTATCCCAAAATATAATGAAAATATAAAATTCACCTATTTCATATTCATCAGCTTCTACACCTGTCTCAGAAATCATGCTGAATGAAGTGAATATCTTTGTTTTTATAATTCACATTTTCTTGTTTGTTACTAGAACAAATTATGCTGCTGCCTAATACTAAAATATTATAGTTTTGTTATAGTACATATGCTTCCACAACCTGCTACACCTTCTTGACATCCATGTAAAAATCAATTACTAAAAAACAATTAGATGGGACATTGTGTCAGAATTTATGAACTGTGTGAATAGATAAAGGCACTACTTTGTTCTCCAAATAAACATATAAATGCAGAAGAAATTTGCTTAAAGAGTTCTGTGGTTTCATTTGTCATGAAATGTGTTTTCCTAACTCTTGCTCTCCAACTCATATAAATCTCTAGCTACTTGGATGACAACAATCCAGGAATCCTAAGAAAAGTGAAGCGACTGCTCAATGTGATCAGGAACTGATTTACTGAGTATCTGAATATCTCTTCAATGGAAAGCATCAGGAAGGTGTTAAGTTGTAACAGGTGTACACTCTTGGCTCAAGGAGTGGAAGCAAATGGTACCATGCAGTCTGAAACACCACAGACACACAAACACACAGCATAAACAAGGTTTCCTGACAGCTGTGCATTGGAAATTCACAGGGTAAGTATTTCCAAAGTGATTAAGTAATATTAACAAATTCAATGAAAAGGCACTAAAAAGTTCCTCGGTGAATAGGCTCCATTTTGGAAATTTTACCAATTCTTCTAGTCCTTGGAAGGAACAGCAATAATCTTTGATCTCAGCTCCGCATTGAACACATCAGGGCTGTAGTTCATCTTCATTTCAGATTACTATCTACTTGGAAAAATCCTGATGTTTGTGATTGTGATGTCATGTACCAGGCATGCCTGCAGATGCGTATGTGATCCCCTCAGGTGGAAACTAGAAACATGTCTGAGTACTGTCAGTGGGTGGCTGATTGTGTTCCTGAATGCTGTCATTGTGTTGATTTTCCAAGGGACTGAAAGTCACTTTAGGCTGCCAAGGCATTAGCAGTGATTGTCACTGAGAACACGACAGAGCAGCCCCTGTGCAGGCTGCCCAGGGGGTGTGCCAAGGTAATAACTTCACAACTTAGTAACCCAAAGAGGAAAACAACAAAGGACCGATTAAATGCATTCAGGACCCTCTCATGTGGGCCAGTTTGATGGCTCTCTGGGTAAGGCACCTGCTCACAAACTTAGCAACCCGAGTTCAAGCCCTTGAAGTACATGTGTAGAAAGACAGAACTGACTTCTGAAAATTGTCCTCTGATTTCTACTCATGCACCATGGCATGCATATGATCGCTCTCTCTCTCTCTCTCTCTCTTTCTCTCTTTCCCTCTCTCTCTCCTTTATTTCTCTCCGTCCTCTTCCTCCATCAATCCTTCTCTTTGAAATAAACAAATAAATACTTTTCAAATAACTCCATTTAATTTTTAATTTTGTAAAAAACCTCAAATTTTGTGATATGTTTTTAAAATTATGTTGGATGACTTTGTAAAGTTTGATTGTTTCAGATCGAGCAGATGATAAAAGCTTTAGTTGTATCTATTATCAGTAACCATTTCCTCACATAGACTCATGCTGGGGGATATTTTATTCATCCATATCACTTCACTGGTTACTTGTGTGTTTCTTAGTGTTTCTGTTATCCTGTAGTGTTTAATGCATGAGAGGAAAGGGAAGTGGATCATTTGGTAAAGCTCTTTATTGCATAGGCATGAGGAACTGACTTTAATCTCCAGCACAAATGTTAAAAAAAAGGAAAAGAAAAAGAAAAAGAAAAAGCTAAGCATATTCCCAGTGCTGGGCAGGTGGAGACAGGAGGATGTTTGGGGATTGCTGGACACTCAGTCTAACCTAATCAATCAGAAAGCTTCAAGTTAAGTGATAGACTCCCTCCCCCAAAAATTAAGTGGAAAGCAACTGAGAAAGATATCCAATGTGAACTTCTGGTCTCAATATGTATGACACCAGCACATATACACACATACACATATACACACATGCACACACACATGCATATACACATGCACACACACATGCACATATACATGCACACACACATGCACTCACACATGAACAGTTACATATGCATGCATACAGAAAAATACATATACACAAACACACACATCACGTGTTTCAATAAGTTGTAGTCTTATATTTCTAGAGGAACAAAATATGCCATTTTGAAGAATAAGTCAAATGGCAATTTATGTCAAAAGCCCATTTCATTAAGTTATCGATAAACTTATAATAGTCACTATTATTTCTGGTTCATTAGGGAATTAATAAGTACGTCTTGGAATACAGTTTCCTATCTGCCAGTTAATTTAAGTGTATAACTCTATCTTTATAATTCAAAGCTGCTTCTTTGGGCAGGGTATGTGGCTCAGTGGTAATGTACTTCATTGGCATGCACTAAGTGCTGGGTGCAGTCCCCAATACTACAGTGAATCAGTGAATAAAAAAATCATAAATAAGACTGATTTCTCATTGGAGAACTCTGTACTCAAAATACGTGCCACTTATTGATATCATTTTTCAAAAAAAATCTGTGTAAGATAATAAATTGATACTTCTGATGATTGCATTAATGATTCTTAAAATTTGAATTAACCATAATTATGAAATCTTGAGGGAAATAATTCAAACAAAAATATCGGAAACATCAGATGATCCCTAAAGAAAAAAAGGTGTAACTAAAGGATAAACATAATAGCTCTGTACTGTACAAAATAATTATTCATTTTAGTGAGATTTCTGTAGTTATTTCACTTACATGATAATGATGATAGAAGGAGAAATAGGTAGGAGATAGACAGATAGATAGATAGATAGATAGATAGATAGATAGATAGATGACAGACAGAACCACTATTTTAAGAATAATACTAACAGTCCTGGTATAAGTAGAAAATTCTCTCAATTAGATTAATTAAGAAAACACATTTTTAAGCTCTACATGGTGGCTCATGGTTATAATTCCAACAGTTGTGAAACTGAGGCAGGAGGATGGCCATAATTTTGAGACCTGTCTGAGCTACCAACAAATAAAGTGAAACCAAGAAAAGAAGGTAATGGCAGTGCTTACATGCCTAATCTCCTGGTGGTCATGCTTAAATGTCTAATTTCCTGGTGGTCACACTTCCACATCTAATCTCCTGCTAATCATGCTTACATGCCTAATCTCTTGTTAATGACATTAAAACGAGAACAAGCCAAACAAATAAGTAGAAGTCAGGGCCAAAGGACATATGACCAAGGCAACTGTGTGGAGAAAAAGAAGCAAAAGGGGTGGGGGAAGGTCCATGAAGACAAAGGTCAGAAACTAGGGCAGTGTCCTGAAAATACTCGAGTCCACATGATGGAGCTTCTGTTCGGGACTGCCATGCGCTCAGCCCATCAGAGCTAGTCCCATACAGACTTCCTTATTATTAGAAATGTGTAAGAGCCTAAAGATGGGGAGGAGTTACGACATGCAAGATACTCCACACAAGTTAAGGCCGAAGTAATCGTAATAGGATTTTGCATGACCTGCGCAATGACCAACATATCATTGACCGCCCCCCCCAAAGTCTAGCATGGATCACAGGCACTAGGATCCTTAGAGGCAAGGGATTAACAGCCACAATAGTGTTCCTGTACTAAAGGGGAACACAAAAAAGAGCTCTAGACAATGCCACTAAGTCCTTACACCTCATCAGAGAGGAGGACCCAGAGGGAAGTCTGACATGCACACTAAAGGATGATCCAGGAATGGGGGGGGGGGAGCACTAGGAGAAAAGGGGGGAAGGCAAGGGAAAAGGACGGAGGGAGCAAGGGGATCCAGGGAGGGGTGGCAGGAGGGAGGGGAATAGGGTACTTATCAACTTTGTATGAGTTGAAGAAATAAATTTTTTTTTAAAAAAAGATGCTCTAAGGATGGGGGGAAAATGGAAGTAAGGGGCGGGAAGGAAAGGGAAAAGGGAAGAGGGAGCAAGGGGATCCAGGGAGGGGTGGAGAGAGGGAGGGGAATGGGGTACCTATCAAGCTTGTATGAGTGGAAAAAATAAATAAATATTTAAAAAAAAAGAATGAAAAAAAAGAAATGTGTGCAGGTTACCTTAGCTATTCTGTCTGCTAATAACTCCTGAAAAGAGGGAAGCCCTTGTTAAGAAGTGAAAAGACTCAATCTCATGCTACCATGTCATGAGTTGGATGACTTAAAAGCAGGTCAGAAATTGTCTTCCTCTTTCTTACCTGTAAACAGTTAAGGTGTGTAGCTAGAGAAGCTAGTGTTTTGTATCTATCCATGAGTGTGTGTTCCATAATGCTAATGGTAGTTTAATATACATGTTATATTGTACATATGACATTTTTGATCTACTATTTTTAATTTATTCATTTTTAGTTGAAGCAAAATCATGTACATTAATTCTTTGCACAAATATGCCACTGTTATTTATGATCAATATGCTATGTAATAGATCCCTTGAAAGGATGCTTCCAATTTAACGCTTTTCCAGCTCTGACAATAGTTCTACTCTTGAATACCAAACTCCACGTTTGACTTTGTTTATGGTCTTCATATGAATAAGGTCATGTAGCATCTATATCTTTGAGTTTACTTATGTCACTTGCTATACCATGGAAACATTGTGCATGTTGTTCTATGACAAGATTTCCTGTATGTTTAAAGTCTGAAGAAGGAGCAGTTATTCCACTATGTACATCACAACCTTTTCAGTTTTGTTTGTACTGTCATTTTGTTGGTTGTTGTTCTGTCTCACATTCAATATTTTGAAACCAAAAGCTCAAATCCAAACATTTTCCTCATGGTACTACCATCTGCTTTTACCCATCTTTCAAGTTTAAGTCATAATTATTTCTAAGGCACTCTTCTTGACTGTCAATTTTTTCCATCTCAGCACCAGCAACCATGGGCAGCTCATGGATGCTGATAGACCTGGGGAGAAAAATGCCTTGGGGAACAGTGGCATTCAATGGAAGGTGGCCTGATCGTGGATCAGCATGGATATTGCCTAGGCATGCTGAGGAATGCGCATGCTGAGGACTGCGCATGCTGAGGAATGCGCATGCTGAGGAACGCTGCAGTAGAGGCCAGGACCTCACTGATCCACTGAGGGAACAGCAAGACCTGGCTAATAGTTTCACATTACCTCAAGAATCAAATTTCCAAAAGCACTTCAGTGTCTGCTCTTTCCGTCTCATTCACACTGGATGCAAATTGCAGAACCTCTTTTAAAAATCTCAGAGAGAACCTCTCAGCACTCGATCTACAAGCTTCCTCTTGCAATACTCTTTGAGAGTGTTAACTACAGAATAGAGTTTAAACTGGCCAAAGTGCAGAGAAGAGGTGACTGTGGACTGTTAAACTCCACATCTCAGAAGAGGTGACAGTAAGGACATAGGAGCCCAGAGTAGGGAAGTGTGATGCCAGATAATATCTTCAGGACAAGACAGGGCTGTCACACAGCACCTGTCAACCCACTGCGACTTCTATTTCCACAAGACCTGCACCAGACACAACCTACCATTAATTTACCCTGGAAGGGGCGATACCTTAAGAGGAACCACGCCTCCCCCAGAGACTACAGAGAGTCATCTCAGGATGGGAGAAGTGGGAAGGAAGTGCTTTCCTAAATAGAAAACCCACTGATGCATCTACATGTTCTAGCAAGTGCTCAGATACTAGTTTTTGTGGTCAGCCCAGACAAAATGCAGTGGGTTGCATATGATAAAGGATGGGAAAATGCAAGGGAGACTGATGGATAAGAATAACATTTGTTGTGGGAAAGAAGGGGGGATGGGACTGTGGAATAAAAGATAAAAGTGACACAAATTCATTGTATTCATTTATGAAACTCCAAAGCAACAGGACAATAAATAAAATCTCTGAGAGATAAGTGTGGGTCTCCTCACCTTACTTGGAAGCCTGGTTAATAGACAAATCCAGTTATCCAGTCAACCCTGAGTGTCCTAATGTTATAATTTTCTACTGACTTGTCTTTATTTATTATCTTGTTTCTCTCCTTCAATGTAAAATGATTTAGAACCTGATTATTTTAATTTGTTAATTAATTTATCAAATTTACATTTTTATAAACATGCTCCTTACTTCCCTCATTCCCCATCCTTTTCTCCCTTCTCTCCCTCTCATTCCATCTCATCCTTCCTCCCCTTCCTCCTCATCCTCTGTGGGCTCTGTCTACTCCCTCCCATTCTCCTGTCCTTTGGTTCTGTGGGTCCTGGGGGTCCCTCTGTATATTTTGTTCTCGGGGATTCAGGCCTCTGTGGTAGACCAAGAGGCCCTTCCTTGGGTAGCCAGATGATACGGGTGCTTCCCTACCTCTGTCTGACCCTTTACCTTAAGATCATACTGCCTGAAACTATTTCTCCAGAGATATGCCCCAATCCATGGGGGCATGTTGACATGTCCACCACTGCGCAGGTCTGATTAAGTTCAATTCCTGTTGCCTAGAGACTGGTTATTTTAATTTCTTCTTTTTTATTAAAAATCATTGAGTCCTCCTAATAAAAAGATGTCTGAATTCAGTTTTTAAAAGATCATTAACTTCCCATCCCTTTTTATGGTAATAGTGATTTTTACCATAGTATTAAGAAGGGCGTAATAAAGGCAGAACATCCCTCCTTTTCAGAATATGCAGTTTTGGCATTGATCTTTCACAAAGCCTCAGATTATAAGTTTATAAAGTAGATCCCTTCGTGGATGAGATTTGGACCTGTTCCACCCACCAGCGATACTTAATTATTATGTTGGACATGAAGTGACAGAGTCCCATAAATTAGCTCCGGGGCTCACATTAGTCATTCTTTTGGCATTGAAACAACTCTCATGACAGTGAGACTGATAGGAGAATGACAAATGACAACAGGCTACTGCTACTCTTGCTGTGTATCAAGCCAGATGACGCAAACCCCAAGACAGGTGCGGGGAGAACATGTGCAATGATGTGGAGACCACTGAATGGTTATCAGTGCATCTGCAGCACACGCTGGTGCCCAAGGAAACCAAAAGACAGGTCTGCATTAGAACAGTCCATGGGTTCTGGTGGAGCCCAGCTAGGTACATCTACATCATCCGGACTAATAATCAGAATTAAGTAAAAGGTGACATTCTTGTGTCCTTTCCCATCCTGACTTCCATTTCTTCACTAAAATTTCTGAGTCAAGTATCTTTGCATTTGTGTCAGTATTCTAGGTCATGAAGGACCATTCTGGTAATCATATATGCAAAAAGCGAGCCTGCAGATGGGATCCTTCATGCAGCGAGGCTGCACGCTGGGAAGAGGCACACAGTGTTACTTAGTGACAAGGTTATTTTGAAAAAAGAATCTATTCTTATTGCCATTTCATAGTAGTATTTCAGTGACTTCTTAAATGAGGTGTGAAAACTAATCTTTTGAAGATTTCATTTTTTACTGGAGTTAAGTGTAGTCTTCTTTTCTCCTTATAGTTAATTAGTTGCTTGAAAATTGATAAAAAAGCATCTGCAATGCAGTACCAATTGACCAGAAATTTCATTTTTAAAAAGTAAAAGTTATGGGATGGAATGATGACTCTGTAGAGCACTTGCTGTGAAAGCATAAAAACTTGAGTGTAAATTCCAGACACCTCCATAAAAAGCTGGGTGTGGCCATTTGGACCTTTAGCAATGGTGTAGTGAGGAGGAGTACAAAGAGCAGCAGATCCCTTGGCTTACAAGTCATAGCCTAGCTCCATGATCTTATTTCAAGGGGATAAAATGGAAAACAAGAGAGCTAGAACACATGATATTTGCTTGCATGGACATTCCAAACCACATACATAAATAAATAGATTATAAGAAAACAAACAAATAAATAAATAGGTAAATTATATAAACAAACAGGTAGATAGATAGATGATAGATAGATAGATAGATAGATAGATAGATAGATAGATAGATAGACAGATAGATTATGGTAAAGGTATGGTGTATGACTAGGATTTTATTATCCACAGTGGCCCATCACAACTAAAATGGTCACTTGGTCCACAGACATTACTGCTTGAGGTCCAAAAATCTTCAAATGTTCCCTGATTTATGAAGTCCTTTTATCTGAATGAAAGATTCATAAACAACAGTAAAGAAAAAATGCTTAGCCTGTATATCACTAGCTTTAACTTCTCTTAATACTTTGGTGCATTTGCTTTAGAAAGTATTAATTAAAAATGGAAGTCTTCAGGTGATTTCTCCTTCCCATTCCACTCTCTTTCTTCCAGAGATCCTCACCACTTCATTCATGTTCTGATGGCTGCATGAGTCTCCAAATAGCACACTTCAGCTTCCTATGCTTATCAATATTTTTGATGTTACTAGGTATCATAAGTTTTTGAGCTCTGGGCACATTTGTAGAGAATTAGTGGTTGAGTTAGGCCCAGAGCAAACCTGCAGGAGATTGTCTAGCTGATGGGGAAGGCCCAGTCCATGGTGGGTGGGATTTGACCCTGGAATAAAATACAGACAGCTGGTTGAGAGAGTTGGCATCCTGTGTACACTTGGTCAGACATGCTGGTCTGGCAAGGAAGGATTGTCCCTCTCTCAGCCTTTACATAGAGATGGTGTGGCCAGTTTCCTTGGCTCTGGTGTTGGTGCGTGCTTTCCAGTAACTATAACTGGACTGTTGTAAGGAAATAGACCATTTATTCCCTTAAGCCGTTTGATGGTCATTTGTCAGCAATCATGCAACACTGGGATAAAATTAACATTTTATGTTCTCTTAGTATTTAAGATTTTATTTTGAAGTGATTTTAGGTAGAGACAGAAGTATAGATAGAAGCCCTTACTGGTTTACCTTTGTTGTTACCAACTTGCATTACTATACATATTTGTCAAAGTCAAGGTATCAGTTAAACTATTATAGTTTTTCCAGTAATGCTTATTTTCTCTTCTGTGGTTTAATTAAAAAATAACTATATTGCATTTTTTAAAAAAGAAATTTAAATGCTAAAAACAAGAGTACACATTCCTACCCAAACTACAGATGCTTACCTGGGTACACTAAAAGTCCCATACTTCTGATGAAAATCTAAAGTTTGTCTTCATTCTTTTGAAGACTTCAATGGTGTACTTAGCTATTTTGTTAAAAGACTTTTTTATTAATTAAGTCAGTTATTTGGCAATTTGATTCATGTGTCTAATAGTGTTTTCTGATTATGTTCTTCAATCCTCCTCCCTAGCAATCCTTTATCCAGATTCATGAATGTAGGTTTAGTTTGAGACCCTTTAACAAGAATCACTGGAACAATCCATTGGAGCCTAACAGGGTCATCATTGTCCACACAACTGAAGGAAACAACTGCCCACTTCCAAGAATTTGTGAGGTGCAACTAGTTCAGCAGTAAGGGATCTCAAAGGATTGCCTTCACCCATTCCTCCCGAAACTTCTCTTTCATCCATGCCTGGCTGTTAATGGAAGGTGGAAAGATTTACACAAGGTATAGTTTGGGAGATAGTGGTAAGAGACTCAGAGAATCCTACCATCTTGTAATAAAATTTGGAAAAAAAATATTTAAAAAAAACTTTGAAAGGAGGCACCTTGCATGGTTCTAAACACTCTGGATTGATAAAGAACACCCCAGTGTAGCTGAGAGATGTTTCCTTGTTAAGATGTTGGTTTAGGAGTCTTCACAGGCCTTCTAAAACAACATGGGCTCTGGCCGTTCCTCTTGGTCTAATCACCAGAAACAGATGACAAGACATGTTGTCGAAGACACCACATCTTGGTTCTATGATACAGAAGCATTAAGCTTTCTTCACTGAGATATTTTTCATTAGCCATTTTGGTTCTTAGATAATAAATTACATTTTGCACACTATCATAACTGCAGCTTGAAGGACAATGAAGTGCCTGGGAATTCCCAGTGCATGGAAACAGGACAAGCTGCCATATTGGAGAGAGCTGAAGTTTCCAGGCTGAATTATGATGGGGAACATTGCTTCTTCCTCAGAGATGTGAGACTTGAACAATCAGAAGGAATATGTCTACTCTTTTCAAATTACAATTCTGGAACATGTGTTAGGTAGGTAGGTAAAAGGAATCTACAACCCACTCTATGACAATGTGTTAGGTCGATGTTGAACATCTATTGATAAAAAGAAGTTAACCCAAGGGGGGGGGAGACTTAAGAAATACAAGTTGTTTCAGAGCTGAGGGCTTGGTTGCTAGGGAAACCACATAATTTAGCTTTAAGGTGGGAGAGCATTAGAACAAAAGAGAGAACTTAAAGTCAGAGAGAAGAGCGGACAATTGCCATGTGTAGCATGGCAAACCCAGGGCAAAGGGGGGCTTCCATCTTTTATGGCATTTGGATGTTGCTAGGGGGTTTCCAGGTGTGTGCAAGATGCAGAGGGCAAAAAGTGTTATTAGGGTGGGGAGGTAAGGGGTCAGGGGTCTGGGGAGGTGAGGACGTGCATTGAAATGGCTTGGCAGACAGTTTCTGGAATGCCACATTACAGGCAGGATGAAGTTTCAGAAAATGGCCTGACTATGACTAATATTACATGTTTAAATGTAAAACAGTCTGATGACATATCACTTTCTTGTTTACTCATTGCTCAGAAGGACTGAATATTCTCACATCTCCTTTCTAAATGCTTTTTCTTTTTGCAAGGATTCATATGGTTGAGACATATTCTATGCATAGTATGTAGAGCTCAGATTTTATTGTTTTTACCCTAAAATATTCTCTCATATCTTCTGTTAAATTTGAAAGTATGAGCATCATCCCCTCCACATTGTGCAAGTATCAATTTTGTGGGTGTCTTTTTAAATTTAGGATTCCTCTATGTTTATTTAAGTAGTGAAATAAAAAATCATATTTGAATAAATATTGAAATCTATCCCTTCTATGTTGCTGAAATGCTCACAGAAATGCAGGTCAAAGATGATGAATAGCTCAAGGTTATTAAAAGAATGGTGGAGTTTTTTTTGGATAGATGAATCTAAATTAACCCTCATTAGGAGTATGGAGTAATTGTTATGCAACAAATCTCACCAGAGTAAACCTTTTTCATTTAAAAATTGTGCTACCTTGTTATGAAATTAGCATGATCCTTTCACATTGGTTATTTTTCATAGTGCAATAAAAAGAAAGGTCATGCTCATGGTATAAAGAAAAGCCATTCCTTGACTCTTATCTTAATCCTTGTCTGTCACATGAAGAATTGTCAGACCAGTGGAATGATTAAAAAGTATGATTAAGATGAAATTAAAAGTCAAGATTTGGATGAGATAATTTAAATAACATGCCTTTTTTCTCTAAATTAATTTTAATTCTTTCCTAAAGTATCCAGGACTTTAATTTTTTTCAGGACTTTTAAATGAAAATGAAAATGTAGAAACTTTCTTATATTTAACTGAGCTAAATCAAAGATAAAATAGTCTTAATACATGGTAGGAACTCTGATACATTATGGTCTACTACCAGCAATGCATTTCAATTAGGTCTTTCCTAATATATTTCATAGTTTTTGCCTTTTTAAGTGTTAAATAGTATGTTTGGTACCTGAAGATTTCTGAGAACTATGTTGTGATTTTTAATGTTGGAATTTCAAATGGTTAGTGGCCTTTCAGTTGATTATTTCATGTCTTAATATAGGATTTTGTCGATAGGTAGAACATCTTGGCCATGGTGTCAAAGGTTCTGGGATGGAAGGTCCAGCTTGCAGAGTTGGAATCTTGGTCCCTCCACAAACACACTACTTTACTAGGCATGCCATCTTCCTTCCTTGTTCTATAGTCTATGACAGCACTAATAACAACACAAGTGCAGTCATTAAAAATTTAGTGCCCAGACCCAATACTTAAGAGGAATGATAGACCTTCTTTGGCTTTATTATTGTAGTTCTCCTCTATGTTCTCTCTCTCATAGATATCTGGAGGGAAGGCAAGCTGGCAGTTACCTTTATAACTTGTGCTTGTTTCCTAGCATGCCCACTCCAGTTGTGCAGTGCAGCTGTTATCTTACTTTCCACTCTGTCTCTTAATTTTCATTTCTCACTTTTGAAACAGTTGCATGCATTCAATATTATTCTTATATCTTATTGCAAAAATGTAAATTAATGAAGTCATTGTATACCTCTGAGTATACCTCTAAGAGATTGTCTTAATTGCATATTTGATGTGAGCACACCCAGTTCACAGTGGGAGAGGTGTAGAAGGATGAGATGAAGAGAGCTAGTATGTTGGTAAGAAAGCAAGTATGTATATGCTGTGAGCAGCTTCATTTGTTTTGGATGCTGGTGTAACTCAGCTGCAAACTAGAGTTGTGAGCACAAGTGAAATTCTCTTGTTCTTCTGAGTTGTTTGGGTCATGTGTCTATTGTTGCTAGGAAACTAACATAAACATAATGGTGGCTATGTTCTAAAGTGTCTACATGAATAATACTGCTTTCATTGTATATCTAAAGAATCCTATGGGCTTCTTAGCTAACAGTTTCCATCATTACATGTAGCCATTGCATTGTCCTTGCTAATATTAGTGACAAGCCTGAATTTGTATACCTCCTCCTCTTTTTCCTCCATCATTCATGGAGTAAAAAAATCTTTATCCAGGTTTTAGACAACTCATATGAGTATACCTTATTCAATACCTCTTTCCCTTTCTCAGCATATGGTAAGCTCACAGGGGTGATAGCCCATCCTGTAATCCTAGACCTTGGAGGTCTGAGATGGGAGAAGTGCTGTGTGTTGAGGCCTACCTGGACTTCGAAATGAAGACTAGAAATCAGAATTACATAATGTGACTCTTTCTCAAAATAAAATAAAATAAAATAAAATAAAATAAAATAAAATAAAATAAAATAAAATAAAATAAAATAAAATAAAATAAAGTAAAATAAAAGTTTTCTGCTCTGGACCCGGACCAGGGCAGACTCCCTGCTCCTCAGGAGGTAACCTTCGATATCAATCAGGATGCACCCAAGGGTGGTACAGGAAAAGCAAAACTGAAAACAACAACAAACCATAATTCAGAACACCAAAGACCCTAATTATTTACTTGGAACCAGACCAGCCAATCTCTCCCCATCCTAAAGCTCAGAGAACCTTGTGGAAGTGGAAGCAGCAAGATTGTAAGAGCCTAAAGATGGGGAGAACCAATGATATGCAAGATACTCCATACAGGTTAGGGCTGCAGCAGCCAGAATTGGACTTTGCCTAACCTGCACAATGGCTGACATGTCAACGATCCCCCAAATTCTAGCCTGGGTCACAGGGGAAAAACCTCCAGGTTGTAGTATCCTTAGAGGCAAGGGATTAATAGTCATAACAGTTCCCATACTAATGGGGAGCCCAAGAAAGGGCTCCAGGCTATGCCAGAGTCCTTACCCCTCACTAGGGTGTAAGACTCAGAGGGAGGTTTGGCATTCACACAAAAGGATTCTCCAGGGGATGGGAGGGAGGAAGGGGGAAGCATTGGGAGAGGGCTAGGGAGGGAAGGGATGAAAAGGAAAGGGGGAAGAGGGGAGATTGCAAGGGGGGACTGGGGAGGAGAGGAAGGAGGGAGAGTATGGGAGTACCTATTGAGCTTGTATGATTAAGAAAAAAAATAAAAAGTGGGAGAAAAAATAAAATAGAGCGTATATATAATAAGCTCTTTATATATAAATATTTCAGTATAAAAACTAAAATATAATTTAGTTTTAACTTATATTAATCTTTATTTTTAAAATATATTTTTATTATTTAATAATTTCATGCCATGAAATAAAGTAATTTTCTCCCCATATTACATAATCCCATCCCCTCTCTCTGTTCCATTGGAAACCTTCTTCTTCCCAGCTAGTCTTCTTCCACTTTCATATCTCTGTATGTTTGTGGTCTGCTGAGTGTTATCTTGTCTGCTTGTGTTGGCATGTGCCTGAGGACTCGCTGGTGCGCAGATAATAAATCAGTGGGAATGGCAGTGGGGAAACTGGGTTCTCTTCCCAATCCAGCATTTGAGCCTATAGTCTCTCAGGTAGGGATGGAGCCTTTTGAGATCTTCCACATCCCATATGAAATTCTGGCAGGCCAAATTGTATGCAGGTTTTGTGGAAGTGTACACAGTTCTAGTGTGTTCATAGATACACAGCCCCAGCATGTCCAGAAGATACTATTTGGAAACACCCTTTCCCACCCTCCGGCTTTATATTCTTATTGCTGTTCCTAAGGATCTTTGATACTGTCAGACAGAAGCTTATTTTATTAGATGACAGAGTAGGAACAGAGATACCCAACACAGGAGTAAAAAGAGAAAGTGTAAAGGGCAACAGAAACTGCTTTGAGTTGCTCCTCCTAGAAGCCATAGGCAAGTAAGCCAAATTCCCAGCACCAGGTTTGTGATACCTCCTAATGAATGAACTGAGCTTTTGGTCAAAGATCTCAAAGATGTCCCAAGCAATATAGGCCTTCACCATTATTCTAGCTTGCACATCAGAACCTCACACTCTGGCACTATTGCTGAAGACAAGACATGGAAAAATTAAGCTACAACTGATCTGGAAGCTTCCTCATTGCTGGTTCACTTTGTGGGGGAAATATTCATAAGTAGTTCTGTGTAGCTATGAATCCTGTGACCTACAATGATAATCATGCTGGCAAGAGGTGACCATCGGTGCAATAGTGGTATATATGGCATGAGAGTGACCAGCTGCTTTGTAAATGAAAAGCAGTGAATTTACACCTGGCACAGAAAACACGGGTCAAGAGCCTGAGGAAGGAGAAGCCATAAGCTCGAGGAATAAGCACTTTACTGAAATTTAACTATTCAACAATAATGTCAAGTGCCTTCTAAGCATTTTTTTAATTTTAAAAAAATATTTCACTCAAGTAACTGCTATAAGGAACATTAGCTATCAGGAAAAGTAAAGAAGCAACATTCTAAGAAACAATGATGGAGTAAAGGTAAATCTTCTATGGACTCAGGATCACCTAGGAGACACACTCCTGGGCACGTCAGTGAGGGTGTTTCCAGAGAAGTTGAAAAGAGGAAGGAAGATCCACTCCAGAATGGTCGGAGTCATTTCAGGATCCTAGTTGAGCCAATTCTTTTCTCTCACTGCTTCCTGAGTGTGGATAAAAACGGTACCAGTTGTCTCATGTGCCTGCATCACAGCTATGACTGCTTCTGCTACCACACTTCCAGCCATGATGGACTGTACTCTCAAACGGAGCTGCAACAAGCCCTGCCTCCTTTGCAGGGTTTTTGACAGATTTTTTTCGTGCAACAGAGAAAAAAATAACTAATGCAAATGGTTCTTAGGCTTAATGCGCATAAGGGAAATATTGCAGTGATTTAAGCTAAACTACTGACAGGTCTAATTTCTTTAACTCTCAGATTAAAAGTTTCCAAAGCTAGTAATTTCAGTACTTTATTAAACATAGGAGGGTAACATTACTTCAATTAGTTACTCATTAAAAGCTAATAATGTTCTAGATTTAATTGATAAGTAAAATTATAATGTACTTTACTTTGACTTTCCTCAGAACCATCAAGACAGATACAGGGTAAATAAACACTGTCATAAACATTAAGCTCACTCGTTAAAAGCTATACGGTGATATTCCATGGTTTTAAACACAGCTGTGTATCATAAAAATAATTCAGATAGGAATGTTATCAGTGGGTTTAAGGCTATGAAACATGAACTTAATCCAGCTTATTTTTATATATTAGTGACTGGAGAAGTAAGAATAAATAAAGCAATGAAACAGATTTTGGCTTGGTTTTCTTTTGAGAACAAGATTTCTCTGGGTCTCCTAAGCCATTGTTGACCATACTACTTCAGCCTTGGGTGGACAGGGATTATATATGCGCACTGCCACATCCACAAGAAATAGAATTTTATGAAATATTAATACATTACCAAAAAAGCAAAGCAAAAGGAGAGTAATTATCTATAATTAGTCATCAATCTAATTAATGATAACAATTATCCAATGTTGTGGACAAGGCAATGTCATGGCTATTTGGGAGCAATTTCAATGTACAAGCCACACACCATTAAAATGTGCATGCTCATCCATCTAATCATTCTCATTGTAAAAAGAAATATGTTCAGAAAGGAAAAACCAAAACATCTAAAATATTTAAGTTATTAATATCCACAGAGCAAAGATTACCTGCTCATTAAAGAGTTTTGAAAACACCTAATAGGAAATGTTACTTCAAAATGAAACAATATGTGTTGCAAGAAAGTGTTTGATGTAATCAAACCATTAGACCATTAGAGATAATTTTATTATTGGCAGTAGAATGATGATGGTAATGATGATGGATTGCCACACGGGAATTGAACCTACAGCTTCAGACACACTAGGAAGGCATTCCACCACTGAGCCACATGCCCTAGCCAGGAAAGATGATCATCATTCTAATTGCTTTGCTGCTACAACTGGATTCTTTCCTTGCCTACCACAGGCACATTAATTTTCTCATTTAAAATATATTAAGATAAAGCACCAATATAACCATGTTGTGAGTGAAATCTGAGAACAGACAGAAAAATACAAAGCTATCTTGTTATTTTTTCACTTTCATGGGTTTGGCTTTATGAAGCACCTGCCCAGTTACCAAGGTTATTTTTAATATATTTTATTTATTTATTTGAGGCAGAGGAAGAGAGAGATTAGAACAGAGAAAGAGAGACAGAGAGAAAGAGAGAGAGAGAAAGAGAGAGAGAGCTACATGCCATGGCATACATATGGAAGTTAGAGACTAACTTTCAAAATTCTGTTCTCTCTTTTTACCATATGGACCCTCAAAATCAAACTTGTTTGTAAACAGTTATCTTTACATTTGCTTCCCCCCAAAATAGAAAAATGTTTGTCTCTCGACTTTCCTTTTAAATTGTTAGAGAAATATTTGCACCAATCCCTTAGTCATAAACAAATCACATGTGAAATCATGTTTCAAAGCTTTATACATTTTATATGTCATTATTCACAAATAAAAATGTGATACTTTCATAATAAATATCACATTTATATTTGTGAATAATGAATGACATACATCATATTATTATTTATTATTTATTTCAATTATGCATGTATGCGTGTGTGTGTGTGTGTGCATGTATGTGTGTGTATGTAGAACCACAGGGAAATTCGGGAACCACTATGGACCACCTCCACCCCCTCCTGTTTACTCTGCCCGGGGATTCACAGGCTCCGCCCTACCAGCACCTGAAAAGCAGGCTGCCCCCGCTTCTGCCAGGTGTCTGTACATGGGGTCTAGGATCCGAATTCAGGATCTTCGACCTGCAAGGCAGAGGCTTAACCCTTGAGCCACCTCTCCAGCCCCATGACATACATCATGTAACGTTGTAATACTTCTAGTGGTTTTTAAAATCATGAAATGTTGAGTGTTTGTGAAACTGGTAGTAACTGATAATGATGACTCTTACTTCCTTCCCACTTGTGAGCAGCCCCAAGAGAGCGAAAACAAGACAAATTTCTTTGCCATAATTCAGTTCATGTTCAGGGGTAATTCATAACAAGAAGAAGGTACGGAAAATAAGCTGCCTTTGAACTCTGATACTTCCTTGTCCTTTTATCAATATGGTTGTTGTGGAGCAATTGTAAGTCTTTAGACTCTAACAAAAAAAAATAAGCTACTTTTTCTTATAGCATCCAATTGAGTTCTGTTTATTTGTTTATTTTCTTATTTTTCCTACTGAGGATGGAGCCCAAGGTCTTGTGCAGACCTGTTATATGTTCTTTCACTGAGTTAAATCATGATCCTTAGCTTTTTTAAAATTGTTTCTTAATTTGGAGATGTAAAGGGACCAAAGTAGCTCAGACTGACCTTGAACTTACAACCCTCCTTCCTCAGCTAATGCTGAATTTATAGGTATGTAATTCCATGTCCAGCAGAGCTACATGATTTGGCTTAACTGTCTATAGTTATCATGGTAATATTTTAAATTCACAAAGGATGAGTGCTGGGGAGGTAGCTTGGGTGTAAACCAGAGAACCAGAGTTCGGATCCTTGGCTCCTATCTAAAATCTCAAGTAGATGTGGTGACCTGCCTGCAATTTTAGCCTTTTAAGATGAAGACTGACAATACCAGAGTATTCTTTCTAGTGAAACTAGCTCTATAGTAAAGCTCTGGGTTTGGTTGGAGGCCAAGTCTAAAAAGAAAAAGGTGGAGGAGTGATTTTTGAAGATGATTATAAACATTAATCTTGGGCTTTCACACATGCACATACATGAAAGCATGCACGCATACACACACATTCTTCCATATGCAGGCATACATCACATACACACCTAAAAATATATTGTAAACTATGTTTCTGGAGTAAAATATCACATTGTGAAATTTTAAGCAAAATATTTCATGCATTTCTTTTTGTTGGTCCCAACTTCTCCAAAGATGACATTCTTTGAGTGTTTAAATCCAGTTCATTTCCTTAACTTTCATAACCACTGTAAAGTACTGGAAATGCATGACTCTGATCATGAGACGTGATGGTGATGTTGAGAGTCTCCTCAGGCACCAGGTCCTTAATGTGTTATTCAAGTGCTGATGTAACTGTCTTCCATCACCTTCATTGAACTTTCTAAGGACATGTGCATAATTTAAATACTTTTGCATTTATTCAAGCCCTGTGCCTTACCTAAAACTTTTCTTTTACCTTTTCCTAAAGTAAAATCAGTGGACTTAGTGAATGTAGAAAAATGCAATTCAGTTGCAAAGATAAGGAACACAAAATCAGTTGCAAAGATAAGGAACACAAAATCAGTTGCAAAGATAAGGAACACAAAATCAGGTAGCAGGACAGTGAATACTTTCTCCTTGTCTCATGGAGAAATGTGGTTACAGAAATGTTTTCCCTGCCAGTAAAAGGGTGATAACATGGATTTTCTGCTTTGTGTTTATTTGTTCCCTTTCTTAGTTGAGTTACTCTTTGAAAAAGAAAAATGAAGACCTGCTATTGAAATATTGACTATTAAAGTAAATATTTGCTCACTATGTGTGCTACACTGATTGGAAAATTAAAGTAGCTAATAGAAAAAGACTCATGGGTAAATTCACTAATACAATAATGTTCTCAGGAAGCCAGAGAAAGAGACAAGGAACCAATTCTACAGGCAGGGAGCAAGCCCTAAAGTGAGCAACAGAGAGAAGGACTGGAGGTGAAAATACTTAACAGACAGCACCGAGAGACATCAATCAGAAGAAACTGACATCACAGGCAGGAACACAGTGCATTTTAATAAAATGCAGGCTAGGAGTTAACGATGTCATTTTAATTTCTTATTTTTATTCATTTTGTGTGTATGAGATGCCATGGTGTGTGTGTGTGTGTGTGTGTGTGTGTGTGTGTGTGTGTGTGTGTGATGCCACAGTGCACATGTGGTGGATTCAGGACAACTTGCAAAAAGGAGTCAGTTCTTTCTTCCCATCATGTGGGTTCCAGAGATCTAATAATGCAGGAGACGAGGCACAGTGATTGTCCTGAACTGTTGGCCCCTTCACCAGCCCAAAGATGGTATTCCAAAAGGGGCGCAAATAATATGTAGGTGCAATGAATGCAAATAATATGTAACTACAAACTCTAAAAGTCTCTGCAGTGCAGATTCTAAAGCCCACATACGAAAGAAACATCAATTAATGACATGTGGGACTTCACAAAAATAGAAAGCTTCTTTACAACAACAGAAACAATCCAGTGGAGAAACAGCCTACAGAAAGTAAGTCTTCACTGGCTATACATCTAACAGAAGGTTAATATTTAGAACATACAAAGAACTCATCTACTAAACAAGAAGTCAAATATTTCAGTCCATAATCGGCAAATGAAATGAACGAACAATTCTCAGAATATGAACTAAAAATAGTTTATTTTAACTAAAAATAGTTAAAAGGTAAGGAAAATGTTCAATCTTACTATCCATCAGGGAAATACAGAATGTAACTATATCCATCAAGGACTGCAAGTAAGTAATGAGACATCTGGTTAAGTTCACAGACTTTCGTTCCTGATCATTTACAACTGAGGGGGTATGATTTCACCAGAAGGGGAGGGCATATAGTCTGGCAGATAAAAAGTAACCATTTTGCAAATGGGTGACTGACCCCTCCCTCACTGTAGTTTCCTACTTTTATTACATCTACCTTTGAATATACTCTTATAACAAGACTCTAGTTTAACAGCTTTTTATCTCTGGCCAGGAGGTGACATACAATACCCATCAGGATGGAGTGAAGGGCATTGTAGGAGCAGCAAACTGCAAAAGAAGATCAACAAACCATAATCTAGAACTTCAGAAACTCTATATCAACCACCTAGAACAAGGCCAGCCTAATCTCTCCCCATCCTGAAGCTCAGGGACATTTGTGGAAGAGGGGGCAGTAAGATTGTAAGAGCACAAGGATGGGAGGAGCAATGATATACTAAGATACTCCACACAAATTAGGGCCGAAGCAATCATAATAGGACTTTGCATGCCCTGCGCAATGTCCAACACACTATTGACCCCACAAAGTCTACCATTTGCTAAAGGCACTAGGATCCTGGGAGGCAAGGGATTGACAGCTACAGTAGTGTTCCTATGCTTACCGGGAACACAGGAAAGGGTTCAGGGAAATGCCACTGGGTCCTTGTACGTCATCAAAAAGGAGGACCCACTCCCTTCCCTCCACTCCGCCGCCTGGGACGCAGGCGCGCTGGTCCAGCCGGGCCTCACCACGCGACCCAGGTAAGCTCCATCCGCACACCACCCCCAGAACCCCCAGGCCGCCCAGGGAACCCAGCTCCTCCCACCGTCCAGCCGGAGCAGCCGCGCAGAGGCCTGGGAGGAAGAGGACACCCCCTCTGCGCCTGGGCCCCACTCCCAGGTCCCCCAGGTCACCCAGGTTAAATAGCGCCCTCGCCTACCGCCTCATCCTCCCTTCCCTCCACTCCGCTGCCCGGGATGCGCGGGGTCCAGCCTGGACTCACCTCAACCTAGGTAAGCTCCGTCTCTGCTCACCCCCAGAACCCCAGGCCAAATAATTCAGTTTAGTGAAAAATGCACAGAAATTGAAAGAAGATCTTAAGAGTTAAAACGACAATGCCAAAGTCAAAGTGCAAATCCATGAGAAACAACACTCAAGTAAACAAATCTCCCACTGAAGGAATTAATCCCATAATGTTAGACTCCAACCAGAACAAACCCATGGAAAATGGCCAAGAAAGCCTGACCCAGGATAACGACCTTCAAAATATGATCATTACCCTGTTCAATACTATGAAAGAGGAAATCCGGGAGGAATTAAATAATCGAATCAATCGCTTTGAAGATGAACACAACAGACACTTGGAGGAGATGAGAAAAACAGTGCAAGAAACAAAAACTGGCATAGAGCACTTAAAGCAGACTAAAGCAAAGTTTAAAACTGAGCTACAAGACAAGTTATCTTCAACCCAGAACTCCACAGAGAGTCTTATCAGCAGAACTAAGGAAGCAGAAAACAGAATTTCAGATCTTGAAGATAAAATGGGAGTATTAACCAGCTCAATGGAAGAGGTTGTTAAAGCCAAAAAGATACTTGAGAGAAATATTCAGGAGATATGGGATACCCTGAAGAAGCCTAACATGCGTATTCATGGAATACCAGAGCAAGAATCTCAAAATACCACCCCTGAGGAAATTTTTCAAACGATCCTCAAGGAAAACTTTCCTCATCTAAAAAAAGAGAGGCCCATCCATATACAAGAGGCATTCACACCCCAAACAGATATGACCAAAACAGTAGCTCGCCACGGCAAATAATAGTCAAAACACTCCACATTCAAGATAAAGAACTGGTGCTGAGAGCTTCAAGGGAGAAAAAATAAGTCACTTTTATTTATTTTTTTAATTTTTTTATTACTATTATTATTATTTATTCAACTGTGTGCATATGCGTGTGTATGTGCATGTGTGCGTGTGTCTGTGTGTGTGTGTCTGTGTAGGTGTAGAACCACGGAAGAATTCACGAACCACCATGCACGCCTCCACCTCCTTCTGCCCCTGGATTCACAGGCTCCGCCCTACCAGGACCAGAAGCACAGGCCGCCCCCACTTCACCTGGCGTCTGTACATGGGATCTGGGATCCAAACTCAGAACCTTCCGCCTGCAAGGCAGAGGCTTAAACCCTGAGCCACCTCTCCATCTCCACAAGTCACTTTTAAAGGTAAACCTATTAAAATAACAAATGACTTCTCAGTCGAAACAGTAAAAGCAAGAAGAGCTTAGAGAGACATACTTCAAGTATTGAATGAGCAAAAATGTCAACCCAGGCTGATTTACCCTGCAAAACTATCAGTCATGATCGAGGGAGAAAGAAAAATCTTCCAGCACAAAGACAACTTGAAGGGATACATGTCCACCAAACCAGGCCTTCAAAAAATGCTAGAATGATACTCAAGCTTGAAGAAAAAAACAGGCATATCCAGGAGAAAAGAAGGCAAGTATAACACCATTAACAGCGAAGCAATATACCTATAAAAACCACTAAACATAATAAATGTCTGGGATTCAAAATAGTTTCTCCATTATAACACTAAATGTTAATGGAATTAACTCACCGATCAAGAGACACAGATTACAAACTTGGATTAAAAATCACAATCCATCAATCTGCTGCCTGCAAGAAACCCATCTTACCACAAAAGATAGGCATGCCTTAAAAATAAAAGGCTGGTCAACAATTCTACAAGCTAATGGAAGCAGAAAACAGGCAGGGGTAGCCATTATGATATTAGACAAAGTGGACTTCAAATCAAAGAAAATTATAAGAGACATGGATGGATACTACATTTTAGTCACAGGTACAATTCACCAGGAAGACTTCACAATACAGAACATATATGCACCCAATACGGGCCCCTCCACATTCATTAAGAAAACCCTACAGCATCTAAAGCAAGAAATCAACCCCCAAATGATAATTCTTGGGGACTTCAACACAGCCCTCTCAACATGGGATAGATCAACAGGTCAAAAGCTTAACAGAGACACTTTAGACCTTAATCAAACCCTTAAAGACATGGACCTTACAGATCTTTATTTAACTTTTCACCCACGCACCAAAGAATACACATTTTTCTCAGCAGCATACGGAGCTTTCTCCAAAATAGATCACATACTGGGCCACAAAACGAATTACACATATACAAAAAAGCTGAAATTCTAACCTGTGCCCTGTCAGACCACCATGGCCTAAAGCTGGACATCCACAACACAACAAACAAGAGAAAATACACTAACTCCTGGAAACTTAACAATATGATGCTGAATGAGTACTGGATTCAGGAAGAAAAAGGAAATTCAAGATTTCCTGAAAGTGAATGAAAATGAAAATACAACTTACCAAAATCTCTGGGACACAATGAAAGCTGTTCTAAGAGGTAAGTTCATAGCTCTTAATGCCTATGTCAAAAAAATGGAAACATCAGAAATAAACAACTTAACAATCCAGCTTAAAGCTTTAGAGAAACTAGAGCAATCTGATCCCAAAAGTAGTAGAAGAGAGGAGATTAGCAAAATAAGGGGAGAAATATCTGAAATCGAGATTAAGAAAACAATAGAAAAAAATCAACCAGTCAAAAAGCTGGTTCTTTGAAGAAATCAATAAGATTGATACACCCCTAGCTAAATTAACCAAAAGAAAGAGAGAGAAAACCCAAATTAACAAAATTAGAAATGAACATGGAGTTATCACTACTGATACCCAAGAAATCCAGAGAATTATAACATCATATTTCAAAAACTTATACTCTGTGAAGTTTGACAACACAAAAGAGATGGATGAATTTCTAAGTAAACACAACTTACCTAAATTGAATCAGGAAGTTGTGAATTATTTAAATAGTCTTATAACATATAAGGAAATTGAAGAAGTAATCTCAAATCTTCCCACCAAAAAATGCCCTGGACCAGATGGATTCAGCACAGAGTTCTACCAGACATTTAAGGAGTTAATAACACCAACACTCCTTAAACTGTTCCATCAAATAGCAAAGGAAGGAACACTACCAAATTCCTTCTATGAAGCTAATATCGTTTTAATCCTAAAACCTAATAAAGATTCACTTAAAGAAGAAAACTATAGGCCGATCTCTCTGATGAACACAGACGCAAAGATTCTCAACAAAGTCTTAGCAAATCGGATTCAAAAACACATTAAAAAGATCATTCACGGGGACCAAGTAGGCTTCATCCCCGGCACACAAGGTTGGTTCAACATACGCAAATCAATAAATGTAATTCATCATGTAAACCAGTCCAAAGTCCAAGACCACATGATACTCTCGATAGATGCAGAAAAACCTTTTGACAAGATCCAACAGCCTTTTATGATCAAAACGCTAGAGACAGTAGGAACAGAAGGAACCTTTATCGATATAATAAAAGCTGTATACAACATCCCACAAGTATTATGCTCAATGGGGAACAATTGGAAGCATTCCCACTTCGATCAAGAACTAGACAAGGCTGTCCACTCTCACCACTTCTATTCAATATTGTATTTGAAGTCTTAGCTGAAGCCATAAGACAAGAAAGGGACATAAGAGGGATTCAAATCGGCAAGGAAGAAGTCAAACTATCCCTATTTGCAGATGACATGATCTTATACCTAAGTGATCCCAAAAACTCCACCAGGAAGCTCCTGGAACTAATTGAGAAGTTCAGCAGGGTGGCAGGATACAAAATAAATGTGCAAAAATCAGAGGCCTTCCTATATGCCCAAAATGAAAGAAGTGAAAAAGCCTTGAAAGAAACAATCCCATTTACTATAGCCCCTAAAAAAATGGAATACCTTGGTATAAACCTAACCAAGGAGGTAAAAGACCTTTACAATGAAAATTTTAAAACCCTAAAGAAAGAAATAGCAGAAGACACCAGAAGGTGGAAAGACCACCCTTGTTCCTGAATTGGCAGAATCAACATCGTAAAAATGACCATCCTACCAAAGGCAATATACAAATTCAATGCTATACCAATTAAAATCCCAAAGCAATTCTTCAAAGAAGTTGACCAAACAATATCAAAGTTCATATGGAAGCACAAAAGACCCAGGATAGCAAAGACAATCTAGAGTAACAAAAACACTGCTGGAGGTATTACCATACCAAACCTAAGTCTATATTACAAATCCATAGTTATAAAGACAGCCTGGTACTGGCTCCAAAATAGACACACAGATCAATGGATAAGGATTGAAGACCCAGATATAAGTCCACAAAGTTACAGCCATTTGATCTTTGACAAAGGGGCCCAAAGAATCCAATGGAAAAAGAACAGCATCTTCAACAAATGGTGCTGGCAAAACTGGATCTCCACATGCAGAAGATTAAAGCTGGACCCGTACTTGTCACCATGTACAAGACTTAATTCCAAATGGATCAAGGACCTTGATATCAGGCCAGCGTCTATAAAAACCATAGTTGAAAGGATAGGGAACTCCCTCGAGCTGATTGGGCTAGGCCAACATTTCCTAAACAGACATCCAATGGCACAGTCACTGCTACCAACTCTCAACAGTTGGGATCTTGTGAAATTAAAGAGCTTCTGTTCAGATAAAGAGATTGTAACACGAGCTCAAAGGCAACCCACAGAATGGGAGAAAATCTTCACTAACCACACATCTGATAGAACGCTGCTGTCCAGAGTGCACAAAGAACTTAGAAAACTAAACACCAAGGAAACCAATGGCCCAATTAAAAAATGGGCCCTGGAACTTAAAAGAAACTTTACCAGGGATGAAATTAAAATGTCTAACAAATATCTTAAAAAATGCTCCACTTCTTTAGCCATCAGGGAAATGCAAATCAAAACTTCCCTGAGATATCATCTCACCCCAGTCAGGATGGCAAAAATCCACAATACAAACAACAACAAATGCTGGAGAGGATGTGGAGAGAGGGGAACTCTGCTACATTGCTGGTGGGAATGCAGGCTCATACAGCCACTCTGGCGAGCCGTCTGGAGATTCTTAAAGAAATTAAAGATTGAAATGCCATATGACCCTGCTATTCCACTTTTGGGAATAACCCCCCATACAGCAGAGGTTCACCTCGATAGCACGAGCACGATCATGTTCATAGCAGCACTGTTTACAATAGCAAAGTCATGGAATCAGCCTAAATGTCCAACAGTTGGCAAGTGGATAAAGAAACAGTGGTAGAACTATACAATGGAGTACTACTCAGCCATCAAAAATGACGAATTACTGGAATTTGCTGGGAAATGGATGTCATTAGAAACAATTATATTAAGGGAAGTATCCCAGACCCAGAAAATTAAACACCATATGTATTCCCTAATAGGTGGCTCCTAGTGCCAAACCCACCCAGCCCACCTAGAGACACTCAAAGAAAAATCTCTGTAATACCTACAGTAATTGTAAGGATTATGAACAGGAGGGATGGGGTAGGGGGGCCATACCAGAAACAAGGAGAGAGGGGACCATGTTACAGCAGAGAAAATAGGCTTCCATCAAGGACTCAAATAAGTAATGAGACATCTGATTAAGTTCACAGACTTTCTTTCCTGATCATTTACTACTGAGGGGGTATGATTTCACTAGAAGAGGAGGGCATATAGTCTGCCAGATAAAAAGTAGCCATTTTGCAAATGGGTGATAGACCCGTCCCTCACTGTGGTTTCCTACTTTTAATACATCTATCTTTGAATGTGCTCTTATAACAAGACTCTAGTTTAACAGCTTTTTGTCTCTGGCCAGGGGTGACATACAATGCCCATCAGGATGGAGTGAAGGGCATTGCAGGAGCAGCAAAACTGCAAAAGAAAATCAACAAACCACTATCCAGAACTTCAGAGACTCTATATCAACCACCTAGAACTAGGCCAGCCTAATCTCTCCCCATCCTGAAGCTCAGGGACATTTGCGGAAGAGGGGGCGGTAAGAGTGTAAGAGCAAAAGGATGGGAGGAGCAATGATTTGCAAGATACTCCACACAAGTTAGGGCTGAAGCAATCATAATTGGACTTTGCATGCCCTACACAATGTCCAACACACTATTGACCTCACAAAATCTAGCATCTGCTAAAGGCACCAAGATCCTTGGAGGCAAGGGATTGGCAGCCACAGCAGTGTTCCTATACTTAAGGGGAACACGGGAAAGGTTCAGGGAAATGCCACTGGGTCCTTGTACGTCATTGGAGAGGAGGGCTCAGAGGAGAATCAGGCATGCACAAGAAAGGACTCTCTGGGAATTGGGGTGGGAGGCACTGGGGAATGGGGAGGGAGGGGTGAGGGGAGGGGGAGCACGGGGTTTGGGGGGAGGAGGAGGGAGGGAGGGAACTGGTGTACCTATTAAGTTTGTATGAGCTGACATAATAATAAAAATGGAAAAAAAAAGGAGGACCCAGAGGAGAGTTTGGCATGCACATTAAAGAATTTTCCGCAGATTGTGTGGGGAGGCACAGGGGGATGGAGAGGGAGGGGTGAGGGAGGGGGAGCAGGGGGGTCGGGAGAGGAGGAGGGAGGGAGGGAACTAGTGTACCTATTAAGTTTATATGAGCAGAAATAACAATAAAAATGTTAAAAAAAGATGCTACTTCAGACTCAGAATGACAGTCATTAAAAAATGCTCTCAAGGATGTGGACAGAGACCCTTACAATCTGTTGGTGGGCATATGAGCTAGTGTAGTCATAATGGAAATGGAATGAAAGTTCTTCATAAAACTAAAAGTAGGTCTGCCATATGATTAAGTTACATTACTCCTGGGTGTTCAGACTTAGGACTCCAAGAGGACATACCATAGAGATGTGTTTATGCACCACTATTTACAAAGGCTGAGTGATGGAACCAACCCATGCATCTGAAAACAGAGAATGGATAAAGAAAATGTGCTGTATGGTCACAATGGATTTTTTTCAGCCATGAATAAGATCACTTGATTTGCAGGAAAGTGAATGCAACTAGTGATGATAATATTAAGTGAATTAAGTCAATCTCAGAGAGACAAATAGTCATATTTCCTCTCATTTATGATTCCTTAAACCTTATATTAACCCACAAAATCATGTATGTATATAGGATGTGAAAATAAAAACAAATACATAGACACAAAAGAGACTAATAGGTGTGGAATGAGAGAAGGAATGGCCAGGAGGTGGGATAATTTCTTAATGTTCCTTGAAAATTTCTTAATGAAATACAGAGTCACATAGCACATAGAATCAATACTATAAAAATTGAAAAAGGATTGCTCAGAAATGAAAAGATCTATAATAGCAAAACATAATTCAATGCTGTAAAATAATTTGCCAATATTTATCCAAAAATTTGGAATTTAGGGATGGTGAGATGGCTACAAAGGTAAATGAGTTTGCTGCCACTTCTGATACTCTGAGTTTGATCCCTAGATCCCACAAGGTGAAAGGCAAGAACCAACTCTTGCAAGTCGTCCTTTGACCTCTACATACACAGACACCCACACCCACATATACACATACCCCCCACACACATACCACACACACTCACACTCACCACACAGTAAACCCTCAAATGAAAATGAAATAAATGTAAAACAAAATAATATGGAATCTGGGTGACCAAATAGCTCTACAGATAAAGTACCACTAACAAACCTGGTCCCCTGAGTTTGATCCCTGGAAGCCCACATGGTGGGAGGAGAAAACCTCTAACATCAACCTCTGCATCTTGGCAAGTGTGTATGAATGTGCTCTCCTTTATTTTTGTCTCTGCCCCTCTGTCTCTCTCTCAAATTAATAAAGAATTTAATAAAAGAGTTTAAAATATCATTGTTAATATAGAACCAGGGCTTCATTGTTGTTAAGACACCATTTGCAATCATCTTTTTCTATGATGATTTTTAAAGACTTTTTGATAGAATTGCATTGACTTTCATCTACTTTCTTGAAAATTATTTACTATCCCAAGTATAAGTTATTAATTATCCACTTAAGTTTGTCATAAAGGGCTATCTTCTTGTTCAGACATTTCTCTGTTTTTGGAGTGTGCAGAGCGTACTTTGGTAGGTACTTTCTACAGTTGACATGATGACCTTTCTACTCATGTGGCTATTTCTCTACTAGACCACACATGAATTATTTGACTGTTTTTTTAATCTTCCTACAGCCTGATGAAGGGGAGTACAGCCAAGGCATGCAAGAAACATTAGTGTCCACCCTTAACCTCCCACCACTCTACCTCCACACATCCCCCCCTTTCCTAGTAATTCCCATGACACCCAGTGAACTAAATCTAGAGCTACTAGTCTCTAGAAAAGTTAGTGTAATTTGAAAGCATCACTTTTACCATAACAATGACATTACAATAAAATCATTGCAACCCTGCTGTGAGCAATGGCTTGTTTAAAGAAGACAGTCATGGATTTCTTTTGTTACTGAAATGAAATGCATTAAAAGTAATTGCATGTTTCCATTTCTACCGGTAAGCGTGACAAGGATTACAGTCATACCTCATACCATTAAAATGATCTAATTTATGGAAAATATTTTCAAATGGTGATCATATTCTGAAGACTAATGGGAAACATAAAATATCTAAGATAAACAGCATTTTTGTACAGCTCATCTCATACATGTTTAAATGTTTCTGTGTCTGCACTTACGATTTTAGAGAAAAATTATCTATTATCATCTGTTCATTCTGATGCAGGTTTCAGGAACTGTTCTGTTAAAATGGCAGGAAGGTCAAGTAACTGAATGATCATGTGGGTAAAATTCAAGCATATTCAATGAAAGGGACGTCGATGGCAGAAGGGTCACCATAGACACTGGGTTTTAATTCAATTCTAGCCAAGCAGAGTTAAGAATGAGCATTTCTGACTCTGCAGGTTATTTGAAGTGATTTATTGTTGAGGGATCCTGTCGCTCTATGTCACCATTTAAGGATTTCTTTTTACAAAAGAGGCACAGATTAAATAAGCATCCTTTACCAGAAGCATATGTGTACAATGACCCTGTCACGACAGAGAGGAAGCATCACCATATGGCTGCACTAAATGAGGCTGAGGTTGGACTTCAGACAAAGGGCTCGGGAAGCCTGGATCATGATGGTTGGATGGCTCTGGAGTTGCTCGGGTAACTTGTGTTTTTCTATTCACGGAGAAAGGAAAACGATGGAAAAATAACACGCTTTCCATTGGTTTGTGTGTCCAGTGGGCTAATGAAAGCAAGTGAAACTGAATAAAATATCACCATGAATTTTCAGACTCTGACCTTGAACAAAATGTGAAAGGACAGAGTTCTTGCAGGATATTTTAGAAAGGAGTGGAAGGTTCTGTATTAACCTCATGATTTCAACCACTGTTATCAATACCCATGAAGGACACACTTCATCAGCAATAGTCACCTTTACTAGTCATGATCATTTGATTTCATTAGACATCATGCAAGAAGCTTGAAGTTAGGAAAAAATATGATAGGTGCTTATGTTTTATCAATTATGCATTGGAATCTGCTCACTTTGTTCGGTAAAACTCTCTCCTTCATGTTCACCGATTATAAAAGCATGTGACAACTAAAAACAAATATCTGGAACTTCTGCCACCCATGTCGAAGGGAATGAAGATGTGAACAAAGGTACCTCTGGTTTCAGATGAAATTCCCCAGGCCTGTTCACAGCTTTCCATAGCAAATGAAGAGACTGGCTTTTCTAACCTTTTGCTTTACACTGAATACGGACAAAACTTTTTTAAAATCAGGTTTTAAGCTTGTGAGAAATACTGGAACCAGTAAGATAGGATTCACTGTTTCATCAAAATGTTAAGACAAGCATGGTTGTTAGCTCATGCAGTACCCGTTAGGTCAGAATCTGCATGTGAGCCTGAAGACAGTTTCCTACGCAGAGAGGGTGAGGGTGGGCAGAGAGGACCATTTGGCTGGGATGCTCCGAGCTGGAGGCTCTGCCTGGAGCCCAGCCAGTGCCCAGCAGGCGGAGAGGAACCGTCTCCGCTCCAGCCTCTAATGATCTGTGAAATGGCATGAATCCAGGAAGAGACTCACCCCAGAGAGTCTCACAGAAATTTCAAATGCCCTTCATAGTATTTCCCTTGTCAAAAAGAAAATGTCATTTCAACAATTCCTATTTGAATTTTACCATTGCTCTTGAAACAACAGCAGGTGAAATCTGTGTGTGCTCCTGAGGGTGAGGTGCCATTCATCTGCACTAAAGTTCTTCCTTTGTCTTCCTTAAAAATATTTTGTTGTTATTATTGTTATTACTATTAAAAAGATTTTTACTTTGCTTATAATTCAAATGCTGACATTTTATTTTACTTTGAAGCAGGTAATTTCCTATCTCCGGTTGCAAAGTAAATTCAAGATAATTTTGTCTCCAGCATGAGTATTTGAAGAATATTTTAAATACGAGGGTGACATATTTAATTGCATACACATTTTGACTGGAGATATTTAGATATTTAAGAAAAGAAAACACATAGATTGTGGTCTTATCTGTGTTATATTGAAACACTGTGAGGCAATGTACCTGCATGGGACACTTTTTGTAAGGGCGGGATTGTCTGTGTTTTTATTTTTTCTACCATTCACCTAAGCAGAATATGACTTACATCAGGTACCAGAGAGATAGCTCAGCGTGTAAGATGGCGTTACAGATTGACAACCTGAGTTTAATCCCTGAAATCAATAATGTGCAAGGAGAGAGCTGACTCTTGTAAGTTGTCTTTTAACTTTTACCTGTGCATCATGGCACATGCCTGCACACACACACACACACACACACACACACACACACACACACACAAAGTGAGTGTAAAGGATTGCAGAAAAAAACTTGAAAGTTTTATTTCCAAAATCATGTAGAAATTTCAAGAATAAATTTCCCATATGTTGCCTAATAATCCATGTAGGCAACATAGGAAATCTGTGTGCTGTTGGAAACTTGGGTATTGGCAAGTGACAAGCCTTCGGCATAGTTGTGCTTTATGAAATTGGGGGGACAGCACAGAGTTGGAAAGGGAAGTTCTGGGCTGGAATATGCTTGCTGGGTGAGGGGTCTGGGGTGCATTACAGTCGCAGCAGCTGTGAATTTGGCTGAAGCTATAATATAAACCTTATAAGAGCGAGAAATTCTCACAGGCAGCCTCTGGGTGCTACTATCTGTCCTGCTTGTCAGATTGGGGCTGAGGAGCAGATCGTATGGAAGGTTCAGGTGGCCTTTGTCACCTCCTGGAGTGACAGAAGCCATTTTCAATCTAAGAGGTGAAACAGTGAAACTTTCCAGCTTGATGCTCCGGTTACTTCTCCATTTCAACCATTGTTTTTGTTGAATTAATAACACATGTACTTCTTTATGGGCTCTTAGGGGAAGCTTTGATACATTTATATATTGCATATTGATTAGCTCAGCATATTGTATTACCTAGCTCCCCAAACACTTATTCTTTGTGGCCCTAAGTTTCAAAACCCTTCTTTCTATCATGCACTCGAGACATGAATTGCAATACTGTTAACCCATGCATGTGCCAGCACATGTGCCAGCACGTAGGAACTCATCCCTCCTGTCTGGCTGTGATTTTGTCCCCTTAACCTACTCCCTTCCCAGTTCTCCCCCATCCTCCCCCAGTCTTCGGTATACATTGTTCTGCTTTCGGTTTTCTTTCTACCTATGAAAAAATGCTTCTATTGCAGATCAAATTATAGGTTAAATCATATGATATTGATCTTTCTGTGTCTTGACACAGACTACGGAAAAGATTTAGTAAGCGGTGAGGTGGTTGTCATTTACCCAATTTTAAAAAGCCTGTTTGATCGTGGAAAAAGGAATGGGTAGAAGGCGAGAGCCAGGCAGTGAGAAGTTAGGCTAATAAGGTCCCCTGGCCACGAGGGTCACTAGCAACATGAACTCACTGCAGCTTGTGTGCAACACCTACTCAGCATGAACCCAGCCACATGACACGTGGGGGAAGGAAGAGCTCACGAAGCCCCGCCCTTCTGTGAGTGAATAGTGATGGACAGTCAGGACTGGAGGAAGGGGATCCACTTGCTTCAGCGGTGATGTCACTGATGCATCACACATGCTGCTGCAGCAACCGAGTAAATGGTAATAAAACTCTTGTTCACACACACACACGCTCGCGCGCACACACACACACACACCCCACACACACACAGAAGGAGAATGATAACATGATGAGAAGAACCTCAGCCAGAGAAGGGAGAGAAGTAGAGTGATATAGGTAGAAAACTGATGAAAAACACATTCTGGTCTATGTGAAATTCGATAAATGAAGGAATCAATAAAGTATTAAAAATGTTTCTTCTTGGACTGGAGTGATGACTCAGGAATTAAGATTCTCCCTCAAAAGCAGAGGGTCCTGAGTTCAGATCTCAGGTCCCGTGTAAAATCACCAGGCAGAAAGGACAGTGACCTACACTTCTGGCCCTAGTGGGCAGAGCCTGGGAAATCCCAGAGCTAAGCAAAAAGGGAATAGAAGCAATCCAGGATAATTCCCAAAGTTACCCTCTGATGTACACACACACACACACACACACACACACACACAATAAATAAATAGATAGATAGATAGATAGATAGATAGATAGATAGATAGATAGATAGATAGATAAAAAGTAAAGTTTAAAAAAGTCTCTTCTTAGGCCTGCAAGATGGCTGAGCAGGTACAGGCACTTGACATCAAGCATGAAGATTTGTATTAGATATCTAAAACTGATATGGTGGAAGCAGTTTGTCCTATGACTTTCATACATGTGCTGTGATACATCTCCAGGAGCAAATAAATCAATAATGAGCAAACAAGCAAATGCATGCAAAAAGAAAAATGGCTGCTCTTCATGCCATTGAACTGAAATCTTTTCTTTGCAGACTGGAGATTTCTGCAGTGCTAGAGATTTCTGGACGTAGTTTCAATGATCCTGATGAGTTACATCTAGAGACTCCTTTGGAAGAAAGCATAGTCATGGGGAATGGATTTATTTTCTCTTTCATGGTCTCTAAACTCCAGTATGCTTGATCTGTGGATTCACATCCTGAATATTAATTGCAAGCTTGCATTCACAAATATTGCATGAGGGTTTCTTTACAATTACCCACTCTCCTACGCTCTCCAGTTCTCAGAAGAACAGGCAGAAATGGAAGGCATCTCTGCCCTCTAGAAGCTCACAGTCAATTCAGCAAATGTGATACTTCCAAACTACCATAAACGTACACTTTAGTTCCTTTGAATCTGACAAGGAAAACACCCAGCAGTTACCATGAGAAGCTGTGAAAAGCTTGCTCTACAAAGGGAATCTTTTGAATTTAAAGCACTTCTGCGTGCGCACACACATACACACACACACACCCCCCAAGTGAAACAGTCAAGTTGGTATGTTTAGTATATTTTTAGTACTTATTATATTTAGTATTAAAAGCTCAAGCAGCTTCTGAGTGTAAATTCTGAGTCGCTTTGAACATTGCAGGATATTTGTAAGATTGCTCTAACACTGTTTAAGTTAAGGTCCCCCATCACAGATATGTCAATTACTGTTCACAACTCCATTCAAGTCAAGATACAAAATATATTCATATGCACTATGGTGGATTCGAGACATTTTTCAGTGGCTCTGTGTACTTACGTGTGTGTGTGTGTGTGTGTGTGTGTGTGTGTGTGTGTGTGCAGTACACTAATTTCTTAATCCAAATGTGGAGCTCAGAAGGCAACCTTGGGTTTCAATCCTTGCCTTGCATCTTGTTTGAGACAGCATCTTTTGTGCCAGGTTCACTTACCCCCAAATCTTCTCTCCACCTCCCAGACCCCTGGATCACTGTATCTAGATGCTTCTGCTGTGAATACAGGATTTGCATGGGTTGTAGAGAGAAGAATTCAGGTCCCCATGCTTATGGGGAAAATACTTTACCCAGTAAGTGATCTGTCTAACCCTGATTATTTTATTCTTTCTCTCAGGCATCAGGAAAAAATAAGACAAGCTGCACTTACATTTTTTGAGTCCAAAGAAGGAAAATGAACATAACTCGCCAAGAAGGGGATGGGGTCAATTAATAAATTCCAGCCAATTATATCCATGATAAAATTTTGCTTTGTTGTAATAAAGTTTAAAAAATGTTACAGGAAAGCCAAAAAAATTTCATGTGAAAATTTACCAATTTTTACACTGGAAACAAATTAATACTCAGTCTTATAAATCAATACAAGGTAGACATCTTAGGACATATAGCTTTTTAGTGTTATCTGGCTCATAGATTTAATTCCACATACACACTGATAATTCTTAAGGTTCTCTTTACCCTACACCTTTCCTTCTTCCACTATTTGGTCTCTAGACTACATCAAGGATTACTCTTACCAGAAGACACTTTTCAAAGCAAAGTTGGACAAGGAACTTTCATCACAAACTAGGTCCTGAACAATTCACAACTCTCCCAGCACCTCTCTTCTTCAAGTGGATCATTCAACTCTGCAGAATGGTATTTGTAATCCACAGTCCCCAATTCTTCAAACATTTTAAATTTCATTCAACAAAACTGTTCAAAAGCCACAAAAGTCACATAACCAGATTTATCAGCCATATCTCACTTGTCAGGTACCAATTGCTGTAGCAGTTCATATGCATGTTGCTGATAAAATCACTACCAAATAGCTTAAGACTGGACCCATTTTGGCAATGGGAGGGAGGGTGAGATAGACTGGGAATGGGAAGAAAGGGAGGAAGGAAGGGATGGAGGAATGAGGGAAACAAGGAGCATATATATAAAAATGTAGATTTAATAAATTTATTTTTTAAAAAAAGAAAAACCAGTCTGAGCTGTGGAATGAATTCCAGCCCAGCATGACTGCAGAGTGTCTCAAAAATAAATAAAAAAGAAATAAATGCTATACAACCTGAAGAAAATCCAGACTAATAGGAAATGATGCAGTATGAATTACCTTTATGATTTTAGTTTGATTTGTTACTCCTCCATGTGACTGTCACTTTTAGTTCTCAAAATTCACCCTTTATACTTCCTTGGGAAGAATAGTCTTCAAATCCTGCCTTCTAAAATGCCACAACTGGGATGGAGAGGTGGTAAAGAGGTTAGGACTCTGCCTCCCAAGCAAAGGTTCTGAGTTCAGGTCTCAGGTCCCATGTAAAAAATTCCAGGCAGGAAAGGCAGCGTTCTGCACCTCTGGCTCTGGTGAGCGGAGCCTGAGAAATCCCAGAGCAAAGCAAAAATGAAGTAGAAGCAATCCAGAATGATTCCTGAAGTCGCCCTTGGTCCTCCATGGATATACACAGTGTCTTCTGATACACAATACATGCACATTCACTTACACACATGTGTGTATTAAATAAACTAAACAAACAAACAAACAAACAAATAAATAAATAAATAAAATAAAGTTTAAAATGCCAGTTCCCTGATTCAGCCCTCAGATGGTCTCTGTTCTTCTGTTCTCACACTCAACCTTCCTCCTTGCTTCCTGAAATCCAGAATGTACACTTGGAGTAGTCACCCCCCCCCCCAGCTTGCTTCCCACCACAAGTCTCCTCTGAGTCTCTCCAGGTTGAGGTGCTTCCTGTCCCCTTAACTCCTTTTCTTCCTCAAAATTGTCACTTTCACCAGTGCCTTTTACGGCTGTCTTTTCTCATGAATTCAACGTGATGTTCTACTTAACTAAACTTTCTGCTTCTTCATAAAACCTTTTGATATTCCTTTTTGGGATGTTATTATTACATGAGATTGAGTATCTTCTGATTTAGTATCTACTTATTAACTTCTTTTTTGTGTGTGGGCATGGCTCTCTCTCTCTCTCTCTCTCTCTCTCTCTCTCTCTCTTTCTCTCTGTGTATGTGTGTAAGAGAGCACCTTGTGTGCCTGTGGAGGCTCAAGAGTGACTTTGGGAATCATCCTGAATTGCTCTACCTCCACACTGCTTCCCTCTAGGCTTTCCCAGGCTCAGCTCCAGGGCTAGAAGTGCCAGCTGCTGCCATTTCCACCTGGTGTTTTCATGTGGGATTTGAGATATGAATTCAGGTCCTATTGGTTTCAAAGCAAGAGTTTAAACCTATAGTAATTGCCCCATTCCTTTAACTTTATTTACTTATGTCTTACAAAGTTGTTTCTGTCTTTCCTGATCCTAACCTTTGAAAAGTCCAATAAAATTCTTTCTCTCTCTCTCTCTCTCTTTCTGCAGGTATACATGTGTGCATGTGTGTGGAGGCCAGAAAACAGCAGTGGGTGCTTTCCCTTAGAAATGCCATCCATCTTATTGTTGAGACAAGGTCATTCTCTGGACTAGAGACTGGAGACCACCCCTTAGTCTAGGATACCTGATCAGTGAGCCCCGGAGATCCACCTGTCTCTGCCTGTCCAGCAGTGGAATTGCAAGTGTTCACTAGGATACCCAGCATTTTGATTTGTGTCCTGGGCTGAACTCAGCTCCTCCTGTTTGTATAGCAAGCACTTTTCCGACTGAACCATCTTCCCAGCCCACAGCTTTTTCTTTTCAATATGTGGCACAATGATTGCATCCAGGCGGTTGCCAAGTGCACATTCAATTAATTTAAAGAGACAACTGAACACATTAGTAGCTGCATCTTAGCAGGAGCAGCAGAAGTTGGCAGCAGCTTGTGATGGATGCATCAGGAAAATGGAATTCAGAAGAGATGAGTAATTTGGTGTCCATGAGGTTCAGACTCTCAGGAGTTGACTCTAATCCAGAGCTCCCCCAGATTTATTTCTCTTCGTGCAAATTCTAACATCAAAATAAATCAGTCCAATCTTATGTCATTAATCAAATATCCGTGTGATGCAGCATCCTTTGTTAATCTGTGATCTTGGCTTTTTGAGGGATGGTTAAAATGTCCCGATAGCTCCTGAGAAAACTAAAGAGAAAATACCTTTTTTTCCCTCTTGTATTTGTAAGTGTGTGCAGAAGAGAGTATGGTGTGAGCCTGAGGAGTGAGTCCCAAGGGTGGCGCTGGGAATCATCCTGGATTGCCCTACCTCCTTACTGCTTTTGCTCTGGGGAGTCCCAGACTCCCATCTTCCAGAGCCAGTAGTGCAAGGCAGCAGCCATTTCCATCTGCCGTTTTTATGAGATCTGAACTCACATCCTTTTACAGGCAGAGATTTAACTCCTGAGCTATCTCTTCATCTTGAGAAAATATCTTTTCAGTACATTATGCATATGTACCCTCAGCCTGGGGGAACTGATTGTCTCCTTCCCTAGGCCGTATCAGCATCTGTCACTCCACAGGGAGGTTACGGATGGACTTCAGTAGACTGCACATCTCTGGGGAACAAAGTAGCCTATTGCTCCTGCAGTGGAATAGGAGTTTGCACTCTTGATATGAGGCAAGAAAAAAAATGTATTTGGAATTGCAAAGAACTGAGAAGACGACTGTTGATCAGTCTTTTAGCTAAGACCAAGGGTAAAAGTGAGTGGCCCATAGTAGGTCCAGTGTTTTTAACAAATGACCTGGAGGGTAAGACTGAGAACCATCTTTTGAGACTTGGATCTTGATTTTAAATGAGACCAGCAATAAAATCTCTGTCCATAGTGAGTGCCAAGTACTCGGTCAAATACCTTCATTAGACCAAGGAACCTACGAAGGATGGATGACAAACTCATGACTGTCTTTTCTTAACTGCAGACCCTCAGCACAGGCCCTTTTGACTCTAAGTTTTGAAGTTACTGGATTTTACTGAGGACCAATGTTTAGTATCCTTCACTATTCCTGAGTACTGAGGGCTGATACCTTTCACTCTTGCCCTAACAAATCAGAAGCAAAAGTGCATGAAGAGTTGCTTCCATTCTTTTGTTGACCCAACACTTGAGGAGAATCTTTTACAGTCGATACCTTAAGGGGACACTGTAAAGTTGAACCAAAACACTGTTTTATCCCCAGTGTTATTATATATGAACTTATATATGTTATTATATATGAACTTAATGCTCTTCTGTGTCAAACACTGGGAATTTGTTGACAATGCAGTAGCATCCCAGTCTCCTGGGTCCCCAAGTTCCAGGGGTGGGTGTACAAATAAATGATAATATGATATAAGGAGATGATCCTAAAGATACCTGGGAGAATGCAAAGTGGTCAGAAAATGCCCTCCATAGGAAATGACCTAAAATCTCTGACCCAAAAACTAAGTCACACTGCTCCTCCCAATCCTAGGGAATAACCAGGTAACTTAAACCCTGAAAAGTTACAATTTTCAATGGTCAATGACAAATCTTGACACTCAGGTTTTTTATTGAGTTTTTAAGACAAGCTACAGTCTGTGAATATGATGGTGATAATTTTAGTCCATTGAAATTGGGGTTTTTATTTTAAAATAATAAAAGTGTGTAAGCAAAGGAATCAATTATGGCAACTTCTGAGTAAATAAGGTACTCTTTCAACTAGAAGTGATACTGCTTAAAATGTCTTGAAATTTCTCTCTTCATGTTTTCCTTGTGGACAAAGCAAAGCAAACTCAACTCAGTGACATTAATAGATTTTTCTTTTCTTTAGATGCTGTTAATGAGAAGAAATATAAATACACATTCTTGGCAAACATGCAATAAGTACAGGAGTGTATAAATGAAACTAAGAGCACTAAATAGCAATGACTAATACTGCTTCTATTAATTATGATTCCTGTGATGTTGTAGCTTAAAGAAAACCTATCTTTCCACTTACCAATATATGCTTCATATTTCTCATACAATAAAACTCTAAATCATGGTGCTTAGCAGATATATGCCATGCTTCAAATAGATAGTACATTCATTGAGGATGGAAATTAAACTGTGACAGTATTATGATACTAAATGGAAAACTACACTTTGAAATAAAATTTAAAATATAAATTCATTGACACCCTGAAAATAAAATGCTATTTTAATAATTCTCTCTCAAAGAAATACTCATATTTTGTTTCTAATTTGTAATTTTTTCACATTCCTGGTGTTTTCTTAGCATATTATCTTTACTACATTTTGCGAAAACAACAAGAGTTGAAGGCTTAAAATATTAGGCATTATATATGAGCATTAGACTTCTAATATGATATATATATATCTATTTATATACATACTCATATGAATTCTTTTTTACACACACACATTTTACATTACACATTTTAGTGCTCACCATGCAAGAATACTTGACGTTAGTATAAAATGAGGGGCTGAAGAGATGGTTTACCAGTACAGAACTTGCCTCACTAGTGTGAAGATGTGAATTTGGATGCTAGAGCCTATGTGAATGCTGGATGTCAATGGTATATTGCTTGCAATTCCCACCAGAAGGCAGAGACAGAAGATCCCAGAGCAATAATGGCTGGAGCTCTGAGTTTAACTGAGAGAATGACTTGAAGAAAGTTGTAAGAGGGATAGAGAAGAGTTTTCACATCAAATTTAGACTTCCATATACATATCCACATATGTATACATACAACCAAACACACACATGCTTGTGAATACACATGTACATACACTTCCCACACATACCTGTTCAAGAAAATGAAAAAGAATGTGTATATGAAAATTAATTGCTTAAAATAAATGATTAGTCACTTTACAAATTGTATGTTATTACCTCATTATATTTCTTTGCTTTGGTGTACATTGTGTGAATGGGAGATATACATGCACACCTCTATAAAATAATAATGATATTTGAACAGCAATAATACTATCATTTAAATTATACAATTGCTTAAGATATCCATTCTTCTTTGTCCACTGTAAATAGATGATTGTGTGGCAAGTCACAATTATGGTGAAAATATTGGTTTACTCATTTGATTCATTTTTTTATTGTGGCAACTAAGTAAACAATTGACTTCTATCATGAAAATAGTAAATGAACATAAGAGAACCCCACAGGTCATTAAATGTATTGATGAACAATAGGAAGTTACCAGATTGGAGGGGAAAACATATCCATTTATATACCCACTGGAGAGTCTCCTTGGCTCTAAGACAAGGTCTGAAGTCCAGAATCACACAAAGGTCCCAATAAAATCCAGTAAGATATAAGACAAAAACAAAAATAAAGGAGAAAAAAGATAAAAGATGGGGGAGGACTTGTAGGGAAAGGGGTCTGGTAGAGAGAGGGGGATAAGGAAAGGTAGAGGGAAGAACAGTGAGAATGTACTAAACACGTATGAAATTGTCAAAGAGCAAATTTAACTAATTAAAAAAAAGGAAAAGAAGGACAAACAGCTAATGGTGTATGTGAGAAGGGATAGTCTTAACTTCAGTCATACACTGATTTTGTCCCAGAAACATTAGTCTGAAAGGAGATTTAACCACTATCACATGCTGTGAATGATGCCTTCTTTTTGTCATTTTTCCATTTCCTCAAAACAATGTCAGATCTCCTAAAATCTGCATGAGGTCTTAAGAAACCTGATTTTCAGTTCTAAAGACATATGGTTCAGACCCCAAACTAAGTATTGGTTGCTGGGTCTAACAGTTCTTCCTGCAAAAATAGTCAACACACTCAATGTAATAATGAGCTCTAGGGTGACAACCAAAGTAACAAATTACATTTCTTGTCTAAAAAGCAGTTTCTTAGTTCAGCATTCAGTATAGGAAAGGAACCATGATTTGCTCTACACATGAATGATGAACAGTGCTGTGGGAACTCTTTCTAAAATACAAATATAATTATGTTATGAACTGCTTAAAATAACTCTTGTTGTCTATTGCTCCAAGATAAAGTACCACATTCCATCCATCCAAGTCTGCAGAGTAGATTCGAAGCTTCCCAACATCTCCCACCTCTGCCATGTTCGCCCACCCTCCCTATGCCCATCCACTCCATCATCTGACAAACTTCACCTCATGTCCTTAATCTCCAGACACATTCCTGTGCCCTGGATTCATACACACATGTCTCTCCACAATGAAGCAAAATCTCATGAATTTTTCAAAGTCCAAGTGAGAGAATGGCATAGGCAAGAGGTTGGGAAAAAATCAACAGGGAGATTTTTTTCATACTATCCATTGACAAGAATTACCATATAAGATATACTACTAACAGTTAAAAATACCCATTTTTGCCATACTGTCACCTAAAACATGTGCAGAAGATCTACGTATGTTCCACTCAACAACTGATTAGCACAAAAGTCGTGATGACTCAGAGGGAAACTGCTTGCACAGCAAGCTTGATGACCTAAATTCAATCCCTGGGACCCACCTAAAGGTGCACGTAGAGAATTGATTTCACAAAGTTGTCCTTTGACCTCCACATATGTTTTCCATGGCAGCAAGCACACAAACACGCACAAATCTCATAAAGACTTATCGTAACTCCCATTCTTTCTAAAGCACTCTGGGTCTTTATTAATTTTATCCTTTTCTCTAAGTAGTTAGTGCAAAATACTGCTTTACTGAACACTTGCACATTTAGAATATTTAACAGTCTGACAAATTGTTATAAGCTGATTTTCAAAAGTCTTGTATCAATTTTAGGCAAGTCAGTCATATTCAGTTTTATTAATTCTTTTCAATTGAAGTAGGAAGCATTATTTCCTGGGTGAGGGTTCTGGACGAAACAGAAAAGCGGAACAAGCCAACACCAGCATGCACTCATCCCTGGCTCTCTGATTCTTCACTCTCGATGCAGTGTGGCCAGTTACCTTACACTCCTCGGGCTTTGACTTCCTCTGCAGTGACAAACCATGACCAAGAACTATGAGGTGGAATAATACTCCCCCTTTAAGTCTCTTTTGTATTTATGACAGCAACAGAAAAGGAAACACTCACTTTAATTTGTTTTCCTCTTATTATTAAGGTTGTTCATTTCATAGTTTGTCTAGTGGACATATGTATTTATTTTAAATTGTATATATGCATATGTACAATATCACATTATTTTTAACCTGACTTAAATATAGGTGAGTGGGCAGCCTTGAGAGTTCTTTGCATCATTTATGTTAGCCTGAGATATTTCCCAAGATTTAAAATACTTTTTGATGTACACATTAATCTTTATATACAATATGGAGAAATTTGGTCAAGTTAGCCATGTATAGATAAAAACTATTGAATCATGCTCTGATAACATCTTTTCTCTCCACTGAGCCTGTGTGCATTTTAATCAGCAATGTAGATAGTAACATTGCTACATAAAATGTAAAGTAAGTTTGTAGATCACTAAATTATGAGGGAGGGTATTCTGTAGATGTGACGTAAAGGCAAAATATTTGCCTGTGAGTCCCTAGGTTCCATCTCCAAGACTGTAAAAGAGGTAAATGAAGAAAAAGTTTCAGGGTGATCTTAATGTTCCCAAGAAAGCTGAAGCTTAACTTTTGCTGTGAGTATTCAAAAATCCTTCATGAAGAGGCTTATTGGCAGCTGCCAAATATGAGAAACTGGATGGTGAATACCCCTGAGTTATCCCTCACTTTCCTGCCATTGTCTTTGAAAATTAAACTTTGAACTCCTTTAATTCATGAATGTGGTTTGCCATGAATGATCCAGACAAATATATGAATTTCAATTATAGATACATTATGCATGCAGGGTATAGCAAAGCTTGGTTTAGGTTAAGACTCTGGCTATTAAACTTTCATCTAAAATTGCAATTAAATATGGAAAGCAGTAAGAATTAATGAAAGTTTGTTTATAAAATGCAATTGATATGGGTCATGAGAAAGACATTTGCTTTGGGATATTCAATTCCAGCTAAGAATCAGTTGTTAGAGACACCCAATTATGAAAGAGATTTTCAGCTTGATTCCTTTCCACCATAATCAGCTAGTAAACAATTGTTGAATATGGAGCTTTTATGTTCCAGACCCTGTAACATTCTCTCGTGGCAATGAAGGCTAGTAATAATGTACAATCTGCTTTATCAAGAAATAACAATCTGATAGACTTGGCACATGTCTCCATCATCTGTCTTTTATACATCAAACTATGTATCCATAAAATCTATCTGTGGATCTGTTTCCTATCAATGTATCTATCATTTACCTATACATATATAACATTTACTGATCTGTAATATCCCTACTTATAATTTGTCATTTATCTGTCTACCTAATATCAACCTGTCTGTCTATCTGTCTGCCTGCCTGCCTATTTAACCATCTATAGCATCTATTTATCAGTCTCTCATCTGACTTTTATTATATATGTCATCTGTGCATATTTGCCTTTCCTCTTTCTTATTTGCCTATTATCTGTCAATGTTTATCTGTTGCACTTATTTATCAATTCATCATCATCTTATCTATCTATCCATCTATTTCTTTTTTTAATATTTTTATTATTTATTCAACTGTGTGCGTATGCGTTTGTGCGTGTGTGCATGTGTACATGTGCATGTCCGTGTGTGTGTGTGTGTGTGTGTGTGTGTGTGTGTAGAACCACGGACGAATTCGGGAACCACCATGGACGCCTCCATCTCCTCCTTGTTTACTCTGCCCTGGGATTCACCCTACCAGGACCAGAAACGCAGGCCACCCCGGCTTCCACCCGGCATCTATACGTGGGGTCTAGGATCCGACCTCAGGACCTTCTGCCTGCAAGGCAGAGGCTTAACTCCTGAGCCACCTCTCTAGCCCCTATCCATCTATTTCTATCTGTCTGTCTAATATTTTAATCTGTGACTCCGTCTTTCTGTATATGACTCCATCACCTATCTAATTATCATTTATCTATTCATTCATTTATCTTTTAATCTATAGCTATCACCTATCTCTTTCATAAGGAAAAACTTATAGAAAGCAACAAACCAAAAAACTGACAATCCTGGCAATATGTGATAAATATTTGTATTGAAAGGGATGCACCAAGACCAACCACTTATAACTACAATATGTCTATGCTAGTACTAAAAATGATATACTTAAACATATGTATGTATATGCTGAAATTATAATAATTATATAATGGACAGTATCAGAGGAATTGTGGATGTGAAGCAAAGACAAAATTTAAGTAGTTAATTATGTTGCTGAACAGTAAATATGGAACTAGTTTGCTGACTATTACAGACCTTTTAAATGACTCTGGAAGTCAAAGGAAATATGAATGGATAGTCTGCAACACATACAACAAAGAGTTAATTTATTTCCATCATTGGCTAGCAGAGGAAAAGCAGATGGTTTATAGAAAAATGTATATGTGAGTCTTATAAATCTTACAAAATTTTCTAAACCTCATTGTTAATAATGATATGCAAATAAAAACAGAAATTAGATATCATTTTCACCTATCAAGACAAGTGAAAATTCAAGATACTGATAATGGTTAGTGTTGGCAGGTTCTAGATGATAATTATTCTCATACTCCAGAGGTTATACATTTAGACAGCATCTCTTAAAGAGAATTAATGATACTATCTATCAATTGAAGGCCCAAATCGACATCATTTGGTATAAAAATTTTTTGTCCAGGAACTGGCCTGATAAGAATATTCATACAAATATTAGATATTAATGGTGTTGGTAATATTCAAATGTGAGAATGTCTTAACTGGTCATCTAGAGGAAATGAATATGCTAAGTACAAGCACATTTCAGAACAGCATGCTATGTGATCATACAGGAAAGCAAAATCATTCTTACACACTGATCTTGGGATTGATGAATACCATTAGCATTGTGTAGTTATGAAAGGATATTTCATAAACTTCTCTTATTTCTACACAGATGATAGAAGCTTATGTTTTCATACTCTTCATCTTCTTCAGATTTTACAGGAAATAGGAAAATTTAAAGTGTAGTGTTTCTCTTATGTTCTCATGGTAGGATTAAAAGAATATTTTTGCTTTTTGACATTTCCAAATTAAGTTTTCATAAAAGTGTTGTTGTTTTAATAATAATTTACTATATAATTATAACATATTAATATATAACATAAAGTTTATATTAATAAAATATAAATATATAATAATAAAAATATACAAAATGAAAAGAATAGCATTGTAGATCAAGGACTTTAGTATTCAAAGCAAGCAAATCTATGAGTAAAAATAAGGCCATGCTGACTACACCTTATGGTGTAACTTTGCTGTATTTGAAGAAACAGAGTACATTACTAAAGAAGGTATAAATCTAGATTTTTTTTTGCTTATTTCTATCACTGAACCTTTTATTGACAGTATAGCCATTCTAATCAGTCATAATGATAGCTGGAACTTTAAATACTGAGTGGGGCAGTTTGAACTTGGCCTGATGATTTCCAAAAATAATTGTCTTCATTTGGAAATGAAAACCATGTGCAGAAAATCCAAGAAAATCTGTCCAGAGCATAAGAACATCTTAAAGTGCTTTGCCAAGGTAATAAACGTTTAATATTCATATTCCAAAATTAAATAATGTTCCTCTAAAACTATATAGACTTGCCAACCAACATAGCATCTGCTTCTGGGTGCCTAACAGTTAAGAGTTGTTCAGTTATTTTTTTTCTTTCTACACATGGTGATATTTAGGATATGAAGTTGGCTGTATAAAGTCATGACAGCATCAAAATCTAGATTTCTGACATGTTTGCACTTCCTTATAGATTTCATTGAAGAATCAGCATGCAGTGTAAAATACCGCATCTATTTGCTGGTATAATTGAAAGCTTTGAGAGAAATACTCCACTATTCAAATTAAGTTCTTGAACAGTTATAGTCAAAGTGAGAGGGGTACAATAAAGGTATCATCTTGAACAAGTAATGACTGACCAGCAGTTAAGAGAGAGATGACTCTTAAATTTATAATAGGGAATTTTGAAGTTATAGACAAATTTTCCTAAATACACCAATCTTCAGTTTCTCTACTTATAAAAAATAATGTGTACTTTTCAGAGCTGTGTAAAGTGAGGGAAACACAGGGGTCTGGAAACCAGGCAGAAGTCTGTTGTTGCTGTTTGTGTCGCTGCTTCTGCAGCTGCCGCTCTCATCAAGAAGAAGGAGTTGCAAGGTCATGAATTCTCAGCAATGTCAACTCCCGAGGACTCTTCAGAGACATTAAAGACCAAGAAACAATTGGATTTACTAATTTGTAAGTCACTGATGACCTTCAGGAACACAGTGTTCCAGGAGTGGTGATTAGTGAAAAGGGTAAATAGCGACCAAAATAGAAAGGAGATGTCACAGAATAGTGGTACTTTAGAAGGATTCGTAAGACAGAAGTAGGAGAGGAAGAGGTCTAGGGTAGAGAGGTCTCCAGGAAGGGAGCACTGGCCATGTTCTCCAGGCCTGGGAAGATAGCTGGAAAAGTTGCTGATTGGCTTCAAGGATAAAATCCTAGTCTGCTTCATAAAGAAGATAGAAGATGAAGAATTATTTATCTAACTCAGGGGTAGTCCCCTCAGGGGCCTTTGAGATAATTGCAGATTAACTGAGAGACTGTTTATCCATGCAAGACAATCTCTCTGTAAATGTACATATGCCCAGTGCAGAAATTATACAACTATGGATAACATTGGGGAAGTTATTTTCCTCCTCTAATACTGTATGAAGCAGTTCTTTGTATGGAGGACCTATGGATGCCAGAGAAGGATATTTTCTCCTAAGATTTAGAAGTAGGCTTGATAAAGACAACTTTAGACCAGTTAACATAAGTTAAAATAAATAGCTAATTGAAATACCCCCAAATGTTTCTATGAACTGTCAGCAAAATATATATTAAAGTATTTATCACCTTTCCAAGACATAAACAGAGGTACCTTGAAATATCAAAATTGACTCAGAAAAATAAATAATCCATATAAGCCAGAAAAATGTATACAGCTAAATTTAACTGAGTTCCAAGAATATAGGGAGTATTTTCCACATACTTTTGCGCTGTTTGCCAATATCCTGTGTGGTAAGTTTTATTCTCTGATACTAACAGATGAATGAGCTGAAAGCTAACTTACCATGTCAGATCGAATTCAAACCCATTTGACTCAAAAGCCTGAATATTATCCCTTCTACCTCTAAATAAGACATAAAAATGATCTAGAACACTAAATACCAAAAGTTACATATCATCCGAACATTTGTCGAATTAATAAAGGTAACCTAATTTACATTGCCAAAATACAAAAGACCACCTAACAGGAAGAGATAGAAAACCTGTGTTAGAGATGATGCAGTTTCCTTTACTATTCAAAATTGATCCCTCTACAGTTTCTGACAAGGTATTTTGTACTTTAAGTTCTCCCTCTCCTGGGCTCCCTGTGCTTCTCTTCAAAATTCTCTGGTTTTTTTTCCTCAGACTTCTTTGTTTTGCCCTTTGTTCTCCTTGCTATGGACATATTGGTATTCCAAAGGACTATGGTCCACAGTCTTTGGCTATTGATACTGTCTGGTGATCTCCGCCCTTTCTAGAACGCCAGTCTTCTGCAAGTCTACCACAAGCTTCTGCTGAGCCAAAGCGCTCCATTCACACTCAGGTTTCTACTGCAAGCTTTTCTTAAGATGTCTCTGGTAACTCAAGAACAACTCATCTACCTGAACTACCTTCTTCAGACACAGATTTCCTTTTGTGCATCCATTTCTTCCAGCAGCCGGTACCACTAGTACTGACAGATCTGAGAAACCTTCCTTTCCTCTCACCATGTTCTGTGCCCCCTCACAGGAAAGTCTGAATTTCAGGGAGCCCTAAGATCTCTGTTCTGGGATCCAGAGCCTTCCTCTTTCCCCTGTGTTTCTGTGTTTATCCCTGAATTCATCATTTTTAAATCTCATTACTCTTGACATTAAACTAATAGCATTTTTTCTTTTTTTTTCTTTTTTTTTTTTTGTGTGTGTGTGTCCTTCCCATATTTTCTCTCTCACAACCAGATTGCTCTTTGTGACATATAAAGTTGATCATGTTGTTGTTGGGCTCAAATAATTTATGGATCCTCATTTGTATTCCACAGAGGCTCTTTGCAATAGTTGAGATTTTTTTGCAGACCTGCAAAGCTTCATCCCTTAGCATACCTCTTTTCTTCATATTCAGTACTCTAGTAAGAACAAAGCCATATTCGGTATTTCAAACAGACATGACTTCCACAACTCCATGTCTTCTCATGTATCATCCTTCTGGCCAGATGCAAGCTCCTTCCTCTTCTCTGAATGGCCCAGTTGGAACCTTGGTGCCCATCATGTAGCATCAGATGTCCTGCCAGGTTTAGTACAATTACCCTTCCTGCGTTTCTTGCTGCATGCACTCTATTTTTCCAGCATAACACTCAATCTTACTGTATGGTGTACAAAATATCAGTGATTCTTCTCTTTTCTGTTGAACTATGAGCTCACTGAGAGCAGCAACTACTCTTTAAAGTTTTGTATTTTCAATTTGTTGCAACAAAGTATCTTAAGTAGACTTGCTCTACATGGCTATGTCTAATGAATCATTATTCACTCTAATGAATGAGTCAATGACTTATTTCTTTATTTTAGCCTTTGATAGACCATTTACTGTCATGCGATTAATGAATAAATTGCCCAGAACCATTTTAAACTACTTTCTTCAAAATAATGCAATTAGAGAAAAGATAAATGAGAATTCTTTTTGTCTTTTGAATTTAAATAACTTCAATATAGATATTACACGTTTTATGTCTGTATGACTTATTGGCAAAAACACTGGAGAGGTAGTCAGAAGACTTGTTTCAAACTCTGCTACACAGCCTTTGGCAAGTAAACTAACTTCTTTGAGCCAAAGGATATAAAACTATAAAACAATGTCTGTCTACTCAGACTGTCTTATTACAACATAAGCTTGGGGTCAAATAAATTCTTGTAGTGTGAAAAGTATGAAACTATTTGTCATAATGTGTAGTAAATGTTTTATTTATTTTTCATAAAATTTAAATTTTTACAAATTTTAAATTCAGAATAATATTGCTCTATAAATAAGATACAGACACGTATAGATAGGCAGGGAGAAAAATGATGATAGATGGATAGATAGATAGTCTATAGAGATGATGATGATGAAATTCATGATGACGAAGAGATAGAGGATGACAGATGATAGGTAATAGAAAGATGATGCTAGATTAGTGTTAGAGAGAAAATAGATATGTGATTATGATATATAATAGATGACAGAGTGATAGAACAATTGATGATAGTTAGATGTATAGATATACAGGTAGAAAAAATTTTCCATTACCAGGAAATAAACATTATCTTCCTCTTTGGGAAATAACACCAATGAATACTCATTTAACAAATGAATAAGGAGATTTTCTGACATTTTTAAAGCTTAATCTTATGAGCATTCAAATACATCAGTACAAATCATGCCTCTTCCTATCACTTAAGAAAGGGACCAACCAAAGCAATGTAAGTCATATCTTTGTCACTTATCCTAGACTAGAAAATTGTGAGGGTAAGTAGGAAATTATAAAACTAAATCATTATTTCAAATCAACGTAGAATGCTGCTATCACTTCAAAACAAGGAAGTCTAACAAGTCACAGCTTGGAAACTCATGCTCCTAAAATAAGCCAAATGATATTTATTCTAATGTATCTTTACCACCTATTTTTGTTGGATAGAATCACTTTAATTTTTACCACTTTTATGATGATTATAGTAGCTTAATGTTATGTTGCTTACTACACTTAATATCAGTGAGCTTTTATTACATCCTTGCTGTGTAAGTGAAAAATTCCATTGAGTCTATTGGCTATAATGTCACACTTATTTTTGCAAGGTACATTCTCCTTGAACATTTAGAACTAACAGGTAAATTAGCCACAAAAAAGTAATACTTATCTTTAATAATGAACAAACTTGTATCAAGTAGGGTGATACACCAGTAATCACAACACTTAGAAGATTGAGAGAAGAATATCATGAGTTCTAACAATCCTTGGCTACACAGTGGCTTCCAGATCAGCCTGGGTTACAAGAGTGAGAATGTTTCTTAAAACCAAACCTAACCATGTTCTTCACTGCACTAGAGTGTAAAATATAATCTGTAATTGCTGGGAATGCTCAATCTATCCTTGTTAAACAAATGATTATAACGGTTTTGACAGACAAGAGAACTACATAAATACATTATTAGAAAAAAAGAAAAACATTAAATAAATTGGTATAAATTTAAAAAGTTGAAAATAATCCCTAAGTGTATATATCAGTTGTAATATATGAGCATTTGACCTTTCTTATTATGTACCTCTATTTGAAACTTAAAGTGTCATTTCAGAGACAGGATACTTTTATTTATATTTAATAGACTTTCCCACATTATAGGAGTGATAATCTAAGATTTATGTATATCTGCGTTATATCTGCATTGAACACATGGTAATAATGTCTCAAGTATGTCATTTAATAAATTTGGTAACAGGAAAATTTAGTATTTTGCTTACTACTTCTGGTCAAATTTTACAGATATTGGTACTCTACAAACAAAAATACCTTTATCTAATATGTAATAGAAATGTATACTAACATTTGATCTATTTCAAAGTTATGTTAAATGTTCTTTAAGGATAGTATTCAATTTGTTTGCAAAGCTAGCTGAAATAGAAGTATTTATGTCTTTGATTAAATAATGTAGAACACATTGGCTATTTACTTTAAAAATATTTACTTTGATCATTCCATGTACATTGTTTACATCAAGATAAAGAGATATGCTTATCCAATTACATTTGAAGTTTGGCTAAAAAGGCTACTTATTATACATATTTTATGTTACTAAAATGATCATAAATTTATTCATCTGTATTTAAAATTTTTCTTTTAGCATTTAATCAAAGTGTGACTCTCTAGTAATGTGAACATCTTAAAAAGAAAAATAAATTTAATGCAAATTTTTGTTGAAAATGAAATATTGTTTAAAATAACACTAAAAACCCTGAATTATCCCTGCTTCTATAAGGTTGGGGCTTTTACAAAAAGAAAAATCCAGGTTTCGGTTTGGACCTATGCATTCATACGTGTGAGCTCTATAAATGAAAGTATCCGGTTCCATCTAGTATTCTCAGAACACTGACTTCATTTTGCTCTCAAGAGCTAGCATTATATTACATTTGTCCAATAGGTGACCAACACACTTTATTTCTAAGTCTTTCTATGTGTTAAGCACACTTTCAGAAAGTAATTAAATGTATCTTGGTTAATGAATCTTATTCATAAAGGGAGTACCCTGAAATTTTCCAAAGAGCCACTAGGGAAATCAGAATTCAAATAAATTTCACACAGCACACATTATACCTTTCTCTTCCAAGGTAATGTATCACGGTAAGGAAAAATTCAATGTTGATTTTCTAGAATGCTAAATTTCCTGACCTCTTTTTACCTTTTTGTACCCAAAGGCACAGAGTTTGATATATGAAGCTGCTTGTACTTCCTGTTTATGTTTTATCTTTATTTAAAGTAGAAAATCGTGTGTGTTTGTGTGTGTGTGTGTGTGTGTGTGTGTGTGTGTGTGTGTGTGTGTGTACTTTTGGTCAGTCTATGCAACATATACTAATCACAATCTGATTATTATATTTTTTCCCCAAATGAAGCTTGCACTTGCCTTCTGGGTATTTGACAGACTCCTTTGTCAATATAATTATCCTTTTCTTCATTAGAAAATGTTTTTACTGACAAAACCTCTACACACAGCCAATTATACATGATTGTAAATGATATTAGATCTGCCACATTGTGTGAGACCTAGAGTCATAACTGATTGAAAGCTTACTTGTATGAGTCTCCTCAGTATTAGTGTGCTTTGGAAGAGCGTCTTTTCTGTTATATGGTTTTTGGTTTTTTATTCCATATCCAACTACTTATTAGTTTCTCAGATTTACCATTACTGCACAATACTTGGCATGTAGATAACTGATAAGATTTATAAATATCTCTCCAGATCTGCCTTTAATTTATATGAGTTTTGGCTTAAAACTACTCCCTTCTGTATCAATAGAAGTTTTATCACTTAGCAAAACATAACATTTTAAGTCAAGGAGGACTTATAGGAAGTATAGAATTCAGGAAAAAATACAGCTGCAACAACAAGGTTTCAACTAAGTTACAGCATGTAAAAGTGAGTTCCAAATGCAAGAAAAAAATTATCCTAGTATTGATTTAGCAAATTAATGATGAATATGTGTGAGCAAAAGTATTTGTTTGTTAAATAGATATCCCAGGACATTTAAACACTCTGCTTTTTACTTGTTCCATTGTTGTGTACATTTATGTGTGCAGGTAGAATTTTTAAAATTCAGACATATCCTTCTTGATGTACTGAAGCTCTCTCATATGTGCAAGCATACAATGCTTTCTATAACAGCCACTTCTGCATGTCTCCAATAATCTAGAACTTCTGTCTTAGCACAGCAGTAAATTAGCACAAGAAACTGAGGAAGCATTTGGAGCAAGTTTCTTTCAAGAACTAAAAGCCAGTACAATGCTTTGACTTGGTGGCGCCCTCAGTGTTTTAGACTAATGCACAGTTGGCTTTTCTCTCTCAATAAAACACATAGACGCTTGGTGAGGGACCTCTCCACAACTGTTTAGTTATGCCGCTGGAAGAGGTCGCTCATTCTGTTTCATCATATGAGACAGTATATCCCAACTGGGTTGGTTTGTGAATTCACGTGCATCAGAGACAAATGTGATCTGTCAACAAGACAAGGCTTTACAGAGTTACATGCACAGGATGGACGCATGGTGTAGTAAGAGACATTTACAACCCAGAATACCAGAGCAGGACGGCCTCAGATGACATCACCAGTTCACCACCAGCAACAACTAACCACTTCCATGTACATCCACATCACTCTGCAGCCTGCCAGGGTTCTCACTACTAGCAAGTGCTTTGTTGCCTTTACCAGTATAAAGAGCATGTGTCCTCTAAAAGGAAGGCGGGGGCTCACTCAAGTGAAAAGCCAACAGGAAAATCAAAAGGGACAGAATGAAAAACAGATTCATACAATGTTCACTGAAATGACATTTTCCCCCTATATTATCCAGGCAGAAGAAAGAGAACGGGAAGAAAGAAAAAGAAGGAGGGAGAGAAGGAAGGAGGAAAGAAAGAAAGGGTGATATAGAAGAAGAGAGGAAGGAGGAAAGAGAAAGAGCAGGTAAAAAAATCCTGAAGTCTACCCCTTTTTAACTTTGATTTTCTCTGAAACCAGGTAACTGCTGGATTTTGTGTTTATTTTTTTCTTTAAAAATTCAATAAGAGGAGGTATTACCTCCTTCCAACTCTCTTCTAATTTAGCCATAACTTGTGTTTTACTTACAGGCATTGGTCACGGCAAAACTGTTGGCTGTCTCAATGTTGTCCACATGAGGTACCAAATTGAAAGGAGCTTCCGACGCATTAGGGCTGGTGTTATGAAGAAAAATTGCTAATCGGAAGGCGGTGTATTCCTGATCGGTGTTTCGGATGAAGAGACCACCTATGAAGGACGGCAGGAAAAGCACAGTTCGTGTTTCTTCTTTGATACATTATACACACTCTGAGCACAGCCCGATTTACGCGGCTGCAGGAGCATGCTCTTCAGGACCTATCTTTGCCTTGGTTTGGGAGCCTGCCCTTTGTCCCTAAGGTGCATGCCTTGGATTGCAGTTCTGTGAACCCTTTGGCTTTTCCTTGCTCCCATCTGTGCTATCACCAGCCTGTTTGGCTTTCTCTCGCTTGCCCTCCTCAGGATTCTCCCAGCACACCACTCACTACATTAGTGAGTTCAGGACTTCGCTCTCTCCAGCCAGCATGCAGAGGAAGGGACAAAAGAGATTTACATTTAAAAAAATATGCAAGAATGAAGGGATGTTATCATCCAGAAAGAGGACTGAGGTAGAAAGGAGAGAGGAACTTTGGCTTTCTTGCTGCTCTTGGACTCTGTTAATTAGCCCTGTTTTCTGCAAGGGTTGATGCAGTGTGTGGTTGAGGATGGGCTGGAAAAGATTCAATAGCTGCGTCCCACCAACACACCGGAGAGGAGGGCGGCAAGCAAAGCCAAGGATGGAGGGGTTCCCTGGAAACACAGTGCGTGTGTGTGGGGGGGGGGGCGGTGGAAGGGCAGAAGCTTCAGAGGGAAAACAAAATAAAACCAGAGATGGCTTCTAACTTTGGAATTTGCTAACCGCTAGCAAGAAAGGGACAACGAAGCAGCGCGAGCGCAAACGCTGTATCCCCCCGCCCAAGTGTCTGTTTCTGTACTAATGAGAAAACTGCAGCGTCCAGATGGGAATAGCTGGGTTTAAATATATACATATTCGTATGTATATGAATATATTGAATTATATATGTGAGAAACGAGCTTAATATTCCTTTTCAGTCTGCGGAAAATGGTCAAAAGAAATATTCTATAAAATACAATCAAACCCCAAGCAAGGCTTGTTGCCCCAACTTCCAATCCCGCATAACCGTCTAGAGCCTGATTGTAAGAGGGTCTGAGTTGGGTGCTCTAGCGGGTCTACTGAAGCAACTTGGATTACAGAGACAGTCTGTGGGTAAAGCCGGGAAGGGAGAAGAGGGCAGGTGCTTCCAAAGGCTTCCCAGAATTGCTTATCAGCAACTCACTGAACTCACTTCAGATGTCTGCCTGGGCCCCGCGCAGCCCCCCTCCCCGGCTGCGCTTCTTACCTATTTGCACGCTGCTCGGAAAGGCTCCCATGGCGAGTCCCCAAAATCCAGAAAACAGCAAGACAATCTGTCTGCAAATAATCCTCATCTTTTTTGTTCCTCTCCTTGGGCGCGCTCTCCTCTCCTCTCCTCTCTCTCGTTCTCTCTCTCTCTTTCTTTCGCTCACACTCTTGTTAAAGGCTATTCAGAGAGGCATGGAAGACGATGGCGCTAAAACTAAAAATAAAAAAAGAAAGAGAGAGAAAGAGAGAGAGAGACTGAGAGAGAGGTTTGGATGTTCCGATGTTCTGACTCTTTCCCCGCTCAGCACCCCATCGCCTGCTGCCAGATGTTTCCCGCAGTCTCCATCGCCCTGGGAGAGGTGGCTTGGTCCTGCTAAAATGTTGGACATGCAAAAGATGGTGGTGGAGCGTCTCGCCGCGGCTCGCCTGGCAGGACGAGACATGCGCTCTGTCCGCGCTCACTTGCGCTCGCCGCCCGCTTGGCTGGCTGGCTGGTTGGCTGGCTCTCTCTCTCTGTCTCTCTCTCCCCTTCGTCTTCTCTCCCTCTTCTCTCTCTCTCTCTCTCTTCTCTCTCTCTCTCTCTCTCTCTCTCTCTCTCTCTCTCTCTCTCTCTCTCTATCGGCCCGCACGGGCTTGGTGGCCGTGTCCCCCACCCGAGGCTGCAGCAGCGCCCGCCTCGCCGCCCATGCCCCCCCCCCAGCGCGCACTCCCACCACGCGCCCCCCTCGTCCACCCATCCTGACACACCGGGTGCTCACCGGGGCGCCCAGGTCTCCCGCAGGCTCTCAAGCCGGTCTGGGGACCACTCAGATGCCCCTCCTGTCTTCTCCCAGATTTGCCAAGGGGATGCGCTCTGGGGCTGGGCACCCGGGTTCCAGCGTCCCCTCTCTTGGCTTTTCCAGAAGCGCCTGGGGCTTCTAGGATGCGCTGGGACTGGAAACCAACCCGGTCTGGCCGCCCGGGTGAGGGGCTCGGGGAGGGCTTAGTACCTCCCCATGCCCCCGGTCCCCTGCCGCATCCTTGCAGGCTGGCTGGGAGGACGCGCTGCCTCCCTCCTCCGCCGCCCTCGCTCCCGCCGCTGGGCTGCGCGCGCGGGGGACTCCCGGTGCTCGCTGCAGCAAAAGTCCCCGGCGCCCGCACCCCGCCCGCCCGGGAATCTGGACAGTCTGGGATGGGAATGGCTGTGGTCCAGGTGCTCAGGATGCGAATGAGGGATGAGAGGAGGACAGTGAGCAGCCCCCCCCGAGGGGGTCAGGGGGCTGGGGGGCACCCAGGAGGAAAGCCCTGGAGGAGATAAGGCCGGGAAAGAGAGCTGGAGAAGTTTATGCATCCTGGCAATTGGGGGGGGGGTTATATGTGTGGAGAGTGTATGCATATTTAAATAACACCCAAAGTTGAGGTCAATGAACTGGACCAGGAAAGGATTGAGACGGAGGTGGGGGGAGGAGGGGGTGTTTTGGGACTAGCAAGGGCATAGTCAGGACCCTGAGGAGTGGACAGTGGGAGAAATCTGTGAGGCTGCTCTCCTCTCTGAAGCTCCACCCCTCCCTCAGAGTGCTCCTTGCAGCTGCTCTTTTCTGTTCTGTAGCACTTTGGGATGCTCACTCTAGTTCCCTGTTACCCCTGGAAGAAGATGTGAGCACTTCGCTGATTGTGGCAGTAACTGCTTTGACTGCCAGGAAGAAAAAGCCAAAGAGTTATCCTAGGGGTTTTCAACTCCCCAGAGTGGCCCTTCTCATGGTCAGGACCCTGGGTGGCCATTTGTCATCCAGAGTCTGGGGTCTCTCCTGGTGGAGATGGAGATGAATGAGAGCTGTAGACACCTGGCTGGACACATTAACAATCTCCTGGGTCTGTTTTGACGACTCAGTCACTACGTACTGTTTCCTAATGTAAAAAAAAAAAAATCATGTTTTCCTTGAAGGCTAGGAAGCCAGGGCCGTGTTTCTGTCATTCTTACTTCTTTATTGTTGTGGTTAAACGTCCTGATGAAAGTCACTTGAGGGAAGAAGAGTTCATTTAGCCTCACAGGTGAAGGCTCATTCCACTGTGGTAGGGAAGCCCAGAAGCTAGGCATCTGAAGCAGCTGGTCACATGACATCCACAGTCAAGAATCAGGGCAATGAATGCCTGCTGGCGCTCAGCTCCTTTTCTGCTTGATGCCTTCCAGAATCCTCTGTATGGTGGACGGTTCCGTGACGATCAGCTAACCTGACGGAGATAATCTTCCATAGGTATTCTCGAGGCTAACCTTAATCTAGATGCTCCCTCCGTATGGGACGATCCTCTCCTAGTTGCTCATTTGATAATTAACACTAACCATCACCACTCCCATCGCATTTCTAAAAAGAATCTATTAAGCATCTATGATTGTCTGCTGTAACATATGGAGGAAGAGGGACGTGGACTGGTTAAGATTGGATTATTATAAAAGCTGTAACTGGTAACCGATTTTGAAATATGAATTACCTTTACTTCTTCAATATTACCTTTCTTCAGGGTTTTATTTTTCTTTTCATCTTTTTAAATTATATTTACTAATGTTTTATTATACATATTGTACTTAGAATTGGGGGAAGGGGAATATACACTCAAGTGGAAACAAAACTGCTATCTTTAATAAAATCTAATAAGAACTGATAGCAGGTAGTTCTTAATTCCTGAGAATTTGAACATCATTAAGTTTTCTGTGAACTTACAATAAATACTCACGATATTAAATTACATTCTGTCTGAAAAAATATTGTTAGTGTGGACAAGCATTATCCAAATGTATATATTAACTCAGGTGTGAACACACTGAAGTCCTAGTGCCCTTCAGTTAAATACCATTTACATATCTTTTTAGAGATTGCATTTCAAACTCATTATAACTTATTCACACTGTGCAGACATTATTTTTAACTAGGCATAAAACAACTATCTTTCATATTCTTCTCAATTATAGATGTCCAGTTACTCTGATACTGATAATTAATTCATGTGTATGAGACTAATGAAAGAAAATATAAAGAAAAACAGAAAGTACTAGTACTCTGAAATAGTGACTACTTTGATATAATCAAATCCAGTATCATTAATATAAATATTTAAAATGAAAATATAAATTATTAATTATGCAGCATGTTTTAGGGCTATTTCTACAGTTAATATGAATTACAAATATAAATGCCTTTAATTGATCCACTGTCCATAATTCTGTAAGCCATGTTTACGTAATAAACATTTCCTACATACTCTGTCTGTTTCTTCTGACTTTCAACAGCAAAAGTATTTTTCTTGGGCTGGGAAAGTCACCTTGACCCTAACTAATGAGTATAGACAGCTAGGGAGGTAGATGTATAGCCATCCCCAAAGCTGGAATCAAAGAACGATGTCAGAATTATAACAGTGTTCAAATTGTAGGATTTATCCAAAGAAATGTTTAAAAAAGAGCATTTCCCAAAACAGTTATCAATGTTATATTTAAAGTTTTAAATCTTCCTATTCATTATAAAAGCATCATTTATTTGTACATTAAAAAGACCATGATTAATAAACTTTTACATACCTAGCACATCTCTTTTCATCTCAAAACTGAAAAAATTTTAGGCATTTATGTTTATTGGTGTGACAGAATGCCATGATTTATGAATGTAATGTGGAATAATTAGCCATAAAATAATAAGCAAGCTAATTCATATCCATCACCTTGATATTTATCTTTTGTTCTTTTTTGCTTTCTTTTGAGACCATTCATAATTTACCCTCTTGGCAATTTTGGATTGATAAGGATGTAGCTAGCCAATAGGCAATTCTTTGTGTGCTGTTGATGGGTGCATGAGCCAAGACAGCCAATGTAGGAAAGTACATGGTTGGTGCCTCACACACTGAAAAACCAAATCATCATTTGAGTCAGAAAGCTAATACCTGGATTTCCATCTGGGAAGACACATTTCTCCCACCCACTGACTTTAAATCCATACATTCTTTTATTACCTATGATCAATTATCTTCATTTTTAATTTATAGATAATGCCAAAACGCTTGTTCAAATTCCACAAGACTTTTTCATTTCCTAAATCCCAAATTTTGCTTTCAAAATTACATCTTTTTTGTTGTTATTTTCCCCACATTCCTGTTCCATTTCAGCACAGATTGTTATGACAAAAACAACCTAATTGTGAGTAATTGGATTACACAAATCATACATTTGTCATTTTAGTTATGAAGCTTTAGTCTTGCACATCAAGTGGGATTTGAAATGTTTTCCTTTGTGTCTCTTCTGTCTGCGTGAAAACTGAGATGGCAAATAATAGCATTCTGCTTCCATTGTAAGAAGATAAAAAAAAATAGGCTACAAAAAAATTCAGACTGACTTCGAATTAAATTACAATTTCTGTATCCACTACATGTTTGAATTTATCACCTACATGGCTACCTAGTGAGGCTCTGCTGACGTGAGGAGGCAAGTATAACTTCTGTTCTTCTTAAAATGGAAACACTAGGAATTTCTTATGCTGTAACAGCGTCATATAAATGCAGAACAAGTTTGACTTTTTAATGCAGCCATCGCATCTAGATTGATATGTCTACAGATGTCCCATTCTTCTGAATATATACATATATATTATATATATGTTTATCATGTTGAGTAATTTATTATCCAAACATTTGTGATAGGCAGTTGAGCAAAACAAAATTTCTGCTCTTCTTATTAGATTTCTAAGTCTGATGAGTATGTACCAGATCCCAGATCTTGAGTTAAATCCTGATCTGATCTATACAAAACTTTCAGATGGCCTTATATTGATTAGGAAATTCACTTGAAAGTTAAAACTTTTGCTCGAGGTTGTAGTGCTAGAAAATGATGAGGAGTAGGTCTAGAGATATAAGGCAAGGATGTCTGCTCTAAGAAACTGTGCTGTTTCTGTGAGATCTGCCAAATCCATCATTTGATGGCATAGCAGGGATTTTTGAGAACTTAAAAAAAAAAGTGGAAGAATCTCCAGCATTCAGAAAGGGAGGTCCTTTGATCTCTGAAGAATACCTTAAGCTTTCGGAGAGGTACTGAATGTCTGGCTTCAGATGCCAGCCTCTCAACCCCATCCCTGGCAATAGTCCGTTTAGCAATTTGAGGCAGGCCTCTGGGCACATCTGTGCAAAATTGTTTCATTAACAGGCAGACCTATAGGAGGTCGTCTTCATTGCATGATGTGGGAAGACCCTGTGTATTTATAGCTGATGGAGCTACTCTCTGAGCAAATGAATAGGATGGAGATGGTTGGCAGTTTGGGTAAAGTTGGTAGCAAGCTGATATGTATTGAATATATTGGTCTTGCTTGCTTTTGTGGTGGATCCGATATACTAATTCCCTCAGCTCCTGATGGTGGTATTAGCTTACTGCTTTGATGAACTCTTGTCTGCTGTCACAAATGTGATTAAAAATCCCTTGTTCCCCTACATTGTTTGAGCCACGTATTCATTTAAGCAACAAAGTTAGTGCAAATAAGACGATTACCATGGAAGCGCTATATAGTTTTTCATTTCTAACGAGATGTATGTAAACCTTCAGCACAATTCTGATACACAGCAGGCAAACATTATTAAAGATTTGACAGAGAATGTGACCAAGACTTTAGTGGAGAGAGGCACAAAAGGGCTTGTGAGTACAACATGATTTGGAGAGGATTCAGGAAGATGTCTCAGAGCGAGAGAGTTTGAACTGAATTTCTATGGATGTGCAGATTATCAGATAAGGAAGATTTTGGTACTGGAGACAAAAGAGCAAATATCTTTAAGAGTGTGGCTACTTCTGGTGGTGCGTTGGGAAGATTCGGAAGTGAGGACAGAGAACAGGTGGTGATGGTGATCAAATTTTTCTGCAACTCTGTGTTCCTCTCATGGTGGGATAACATTGGCTTTGAGGAAGGGAAAAACAATCAGGTCTATACTTTAAGTCAAATAAATGGTGTAATTGTGTAAAGTTATGCAATGAGGCTGGAAGTGGAGAGAGAAATTAGAAACCTGTAAAAGCCTTATGGTGGTGAGAGATGTTGCTGGACAGTGTCCTCTGGTCAGGACATGGCTGCTATACCCAAGAACTCACCGCAGTGATGTCCACCGTCCACTTCCGCAGCACATGCACAATGTTCGGCCTGACAGTTTTCACCATGGATGAGGGGAGCTCTTAAGAAACACTGTATCTCCCAGAAAGACTATTTAAAGCCGATGCCAGACAGGAGAAGGGGGAGTGACTTTATTCAGTCATTTCCCCATTGATAGGTCATCTACGTGCCAGCAAGTACTCAGGCACTTGCCAGTGCAGGGGATCCCAGATGAAACTCAGTGGGCCACATATACAAAAAAACATGGGAAACTGGCTGAAAAGGAGAAAGTGTGAAGCGGAACAGGAGTGGGGGATGAATTATGCAGAAGAAATGAAAACACCTGAACATATTGTATTTATATATGAATTGTCAAAGAATTAAAAAAAATTTAGAAGTCATTGGTATAGTAGAGGTGATCAATAAGTAGACAGACTAACACTGACATATTAATACTTGCTTTTATCTCTTCTTTCTTGTCTCTCTTCAGAAAAGCTTTTCATGTAGCTTTGACTTGGAACTAGCTTTGTAGATCAGTTTGGTCTTGAACTTAGGGTTCCTATCTCTGTCCCCTGAATGCCTGGATAGCAGGGGCACACTTGACTTCTGAATAGACTGTGTGTATATGGGGAGTATGTGTGTGAATGCATGAGTGTGGGATATATGTGTGTGTGTACGTGTATGTGCATGTATGTATATGTGAACATGTTTGTGTATGTGAGTATATATGTGTGTATGTGTATGTATTTGTATATATGTGCTTGCATTTACATGTATGTGTTTGTGTAAGTGCCACATACATGTATAGAAGCCAGAGGTCAATGTTGGGTACCTTCCTAGATCACTCTTCATCTTGTGCTTTGAAACGAAGTTTGCAATATGGAGCTCACTGATCTGGAAGACTGTTTGCCAGTTTGCTCCAGGTATCCTCCTGCCTCTGTTTCCCCAGGAGATGTCTCTGCTCCCTCCAACCCTCCCTCCCCAGATCTGAGGTTACAGGAACTTGTATCAGTCTTTTCATGTGAATACTGGCTATCGCTCTCAAGTTCTCATGCTTATGCAGCAAGCCTTGCTGACTGAGTTATCTCCCTGTGGTTAACATTTGCTATTTAATCCTGAAATCTGAGTTTTCAATCCAACATATATACCACCAAAATCATGAAATCATCAGTCCTCCCCCCCTTAAAAAAATCTGCTTTTGTAGCACTACTTTTTACAACAAAAATAACAAAATGGCTTATCTGCATGCCCATTGATAGGAATATATCACCGTTAGAATGTGAATTGTCCCCTATGGGCTCATGTTGTTTGAAAACTTGGTCCCAATTGGTGGTGCTGTTGGGAAGGTTACAGAACCTTTAGGAGTGAGAGCTTGGCGCAGGAAGTACTCCACAGGGACATCAATTATATAATCTTCTATAGGCTTGCTTAGGACTTGCTTTAATTATGTAATTCTTTATAAGCATGCCTAAAAACTCAATTCTCAATTGCCAAGTGGACCCTGTATCTAGCTGGTATGATTGGCTATATACATTTCTACAAAGATGTATCAAAAATTATACAAGAAAAGAGGAGTGTTTCTATCTTACTAATGAGAAGTGATCTCAGGGGTATCTTGTTCAAATTGGTCCAGATCTGGGCATGGGGAATTAGTCATATGTTTCCATCATTTTTTTTTGTTATTTTTACATTAAACTCATTTCCATGCTCATTATCACCACAAGACAATCCAGGATCATATTGTATGTTAACTGTGACAGCATTCATATAAACCATTTCTCTTTGGGATGCCATTTCTGCTTTTTGGAGAATTGTAAAACAGAAGAGCTGGGCAATGGGTCCATTCAGTAAACAATTCACACTAAAACACTTACTGACTCTTTCTCTGTCTGTTATGTCTTCAGCAAAAGGTGAGTTCATGTATTTTTCTCTAACTGGAATCCAGGGATGATGTTTTTCATTCTATCATCTTTTGTTATTTTGTACCTCACTCTTCAACATAAAAAACCTCATTCCCACAATCAAGCTAAATACATTTACTTAGGATATCCAACTAGCCTTAAGTTCTTTAAAAATGGATTTTTAACCTCTCATTTTATCTTTGGATAAGGCAAGAACTCAAATCCCGAAACAAGACACAGCCTGGTGTAATGGAAAAGCAGGGAGACAACAGCAGTCAAACAGAATGCAGACAACCAACTACCTCAAAATGCTCAGCCAGAATCAGGCCAACCAAATCTCTTCCTATCCTAAGGCTCAGGGAATCTTGCAGAAGAGGAGCAGTAAGATTGGAATAGCCTAAAGGTGGGAAGGTCCACTGCTGGACCACTCAAGACAGGGCTGCAGCATGCAGGAACTCACTGCAATGAGACTTATTCTCTCTAGACCTGCACTATGACTGGCATATGAACATTCCTTGATAAACTAGAGAGGAACTCAGCAGAAATAATTATATGCAGTGGGATCCTTAGAGCTAGGATGAGACAGGTAAAAGGAAGTGTCTCTGTTAGTGGATCTACCCAAAGATGGGTCACTTAGTTTGCAGCAGAGGCTTGAGCCCCTACTAGAACAGAGAACCTGAAGGGAATCCGGAGTCCCACACAAGCAGACAGGCAAGAAGGTGGGAGAGGGAAGGATGAATTGGTGAAGGGAGGGGAGGGAGAGAAATGGAAGGGGAGAGTGAGATGACAAAGAGGAGGGGGGTAGAGACAACCAGTCTTTATGTTTGTAAAACTAGAAAAATAAAAATTAAGAAAAAAATTAGAATTTTTGAAAACACACTTTTGTTTTCAACCACCAGTGGTTACTGAAAACCCATGTCTATTATTGTTAATTATCTGCCTTCCTGGAAAATGACGATTTCATCACATTTCCACTGCATCAGTGCAGACGTGTAATATTGTTTATTATAGTCTATTCTGCAAGAGGGCAGTGCATTATCCAAACTAATACCAACAAGTCAATAAATTTATTTGTGCATGTATTAACTAAATCATTTCTTGTCGGGGCTGGTTTTCTGTTTTTCCAATGTGAATGTATTTTCTTTGGTGGAGCTAATACTTCTTCATTCACAATTGAGCAGTGGGAGCAATACCCCACCACCTTGCAGAGCCTCACTGCTTACTTTGTCTCTGTAAGACAAGCTTGCAGTGCACTAATCTTGCCCTATAGCAGATGCTTGATTAATCTTTCGTCATCTATCTACCTCACCTGGTCTCTTCTAGAAACTGACTGGCATTGTGCGTGACTTTAATGCTGATGAATTATCTCTCTTCCAGGACCACAGAATCCTCATTACCTCGGAAAGATTACTTTCCTTGTTTTATGTTCCTCATTCCTCTCCAGAGCCACTGGAATCAAAAGAGTAGAACTTGGCAGTCTCTACATCTTCTACTCATTCACTCACCATGTATTTTTAGAACATTTTTGATGCCTGAAAGTATCATGGGAGAAATGCAAAAACATTTTATCCTCCAGAACATACTGTATAACTTTTAAAAGATTCTAAGCATAGGTATTTGTGCAAAAAACACAAACACTCAGGTAAGCACAGGGAATGGAGTCTGATGGGACCTCCATCTAGGCACAGAAAGTGTTACGATTAACAAGTAGCAACTTGTGATAGTTCTTGATATTAGAACCTAACCCAGGATACAGATAATCAAGAAAGGACAAGATGATTTTTTTAATTCAATTATAAAAAATAAAACTCTGAATGTTTTTATTGCTTAAGGGACATGGAACATTGTAGACAGAGCAAAGTTTTGAGCATGGGTTGGGACTCATAGTGAGGGTCTCAGTCAGTAGTAGAGCTTAATTGTTTATAGCTAGATGCCAGAGAGTCATTTCTTTTTGAATTGCATCATAAATTGACAAGTGGCATGAAATAGAGCCTTGAGCTATACAATTCCTTCTTACAAACATTAATACTTAATAGTGTTTTCTAATAAGTCATGGGCCATTTTTCCTAATTCAATTCATATTTAGGCAGTTGATAGAGATCTGATGAGATTATTAACTTCACGAAACACAAGCTTGATCTTCTTTAAATTTAATTTTGGCTTGTATAATAAAATAGTCATGATTGCAACTGTTTTGAAGCAACTACTGTGATATATCAGAATGCAAAGTTTATTTTTTATAGCAACCCTTCTGTATAGATAGCTAGTCTTGTTTTATAATGTTTATAAAAAATAAAACTCTGAATGTTTTTATTGCTAAAATGTTCTACATTTTAGAGAGGATAGTGTTAGACTGAATGTCCTGTAGGTATTTAAGGTGTGTTTGGATTCAAAATATCATTGTTCTTAATCTGTGGTTGAAACTTACTGGTAGAGTGCTTAGTTTCCTTATATAAAGTACCTGTGTTTGATGTTCAGCACTGAAGAATAAAATGAAAGAATGGAGTTGGAAATGAAGGGAAGGGAAGAAGCAGAGAGGAGGGAAGGGAAAGACAAACTAAAGAAACTTTTGATTGACATATTTCTAATACAAACATGACAAAGCTATATGTTTGGTTATCAGTTATCTTTTCCCTTGCTTTGACCAGCTGAATCTAAAGCAACATGAAGTTCAGAAGAATGGGTATATTTACATTTTTGAGACATTTTTAGCAATCACTGAACCAACTAACATAAGTGCTATTACATCAATACATATTTATTTCAGCCTAACAAATGGGAATATTTGCTTTTTTTAAAGGGGAACACACACACATACCACAAAGGAAAATAAAGTAGAAATCAGGAGACCATATTGATTGCCTTATAGAAATCACTCCTACACCCTGTATTCCATACCAATAATAGATATCCCAGCTTGTGGGGTTAATGTTTCACCCTAAGCCTTCTGCATGTATTTAGTCACACTGACTTCTCTTGGAAGTATCCTTGTCTATGACTGAATGTACTTTGTATAGTATTGTTGACTAAAATAACAAGGTGTGACAATGTCTTTACTCCCAAGATGATTTTGCCTACAAATCCCATTGTCAACTTCTACAATCTGTGTTTTCCGTGGATACCTCTGGTCCACTGCAGATAATAGATAAGCCATCAGAGAACCCTTTGACCAGGACACGCTGTTTACATCTCTGTGGTATTGAGCATATCATTTTATTCCAGAAGCACACATGAAAAGTAGTGCTAGAGAAAATAGGATTGTAGGAATTGCAGAATTCTATTTATAAAACCAGATGCATATTTAATAAAACTATATTAGTGGTTATTTGGGGAAGTTGGCTCATAGGTGGTTTTCTATTCATTTGTTCACTTATATCCCAAGCAGCAGTATTTAAATTAAAGTTTATGCTGTTGCTATGGTGATGACCCTGGTATACCAGTACTGAGAATAATCCCCCCAAATGCAGCATTTTACTACAATGACACGAGCACAACTATATTCATTGCAGCACTATTATAATAGAAAGTCATGGAATCAACTCAAATGCCTCAAGCTGACGAATGGATAATGAAAATGTGGTACATTTATTACTGTTTGTCAGAAACAGTAGAGATGTAGATCTACAATATACGTTGACATCTAGATTCCTTAGGGATCACATTGGTAGAGATAGGTAATATACCACAAAAATAAAAAAAATTTACCTAAGAGAACTTTCCATAAAGTTGCAAGTAAGTGAAGATAAATAAAAGCTTTGTATGAAAGGGAGGAAACTTTCAAACCAATGTAAAGATTCATAGATTGCTGGAAAAATGGACGAAAGCAAGAAAATGTACAAAGCCAAACAAAATTTATGAAATGTACCAAACCAAGCAAACCGATTGCTTCTAAAGCAAACATAAAATCATGCTGATGGCCTTAGTAGGAAGCAGAGTCTAAGATGGCCTTAGTAGGAGACAGAGTCCAAAAAAAGGAAGCTAAACTTCTTGGAAGATGGGCAAGGGAGGAGAGCTCAGTCAGTTGGAAAAAAATTAACTATGGACTGACTGTAAGCTTTCTTTTCATAGACTACATGTGCATTTTTAGATAGGTTATTCTAGATCCGTGGGGAGTGGCCAGTTTGTAGGTGGTGGCATGCAATCTCAGCACTCTGGAGGCTAAGGCAGGAGGATCCTGAATTTGAGGCCAAGACTGGGTACATGTTGAAGCCATAGCTGAAAACATCAAACAAGTGATGTCACTATCACACTGATAGTCATCTGCTGCCAAGGTGTTTGTTATCATAGCTTTCAACTTTCACAGACTGATGAGCCTATGATTGCTTTTCTGTCCCAGCAGCTTGCATAGTACTTTCTGGAATTATGAGAACTGGCCAGCAAGGAAGAATCTTCTAGACCAGTTTTTTTGTTTTTTTTGGGGGGGGGACAGGGCAGGTCCTGTAATGAATACATATTGCCTCTTCAACAGTAGAGTCTTATTGTCAGTTTCTGGGGGCCAACCAAGAACAATGGCAAAAGCCTATGCTATTTGAAGGAGCTTTGAGACTCTTTGACCAACAATTTATTAGAAGATATCACATGTCTGGTACTGGAAATTTTGAAAATAAATAGTTATGCATAAATTGTGGCACTAGTCTCATGGCACACCATGTAATCACTAGAAAGAAAACTGTGAGAAAATTTCTATTCTGCCTTGTAAAGCAAAAAAAAAAAAAAAGCATGATGTACACACACAGGTTACTATGCTGTTTCTATAATGCAAAGTTTGAAAGTATTCTATTTGTATCCATATGTGTAGATATATTTACTCAAACACTGTGTATGTATACATACATTATGTAGCATGTGCATACTGGATGCATATTTAAAGAAAGAGGTAACAGAAAGGTGTAGACTGGGACATTAATGCTTGTTATGTTAAGAAGTTGGAAAGGGAGCTGGAGAAATGGCTCAGGAGTTAAGACTCTGTCTCATAAGAAGAAGGTCCTGAGTTTGGATCCCAGGTCCAAATATAAAACAGCAGGTGGAAATGGTGGCCCAACCTTTTAGATCTGGTGGGAGGAGCCTGGAAAATCCTAGAGTGAAGCAAGAAGTAGGTTCAAGCAATTCAGGGTGATTCCCTAAATCACCCTTGGTCCTCCACAGGGACATACAGCGCCTTCTGATACACACACACATACATTCTAAATAAATAAATAAATAAATAAATAAATAAATAAATAAATAAATAAATAAATAATAGGAGAAGTTGAAAGGTAAAATAAAGGTTAGAGAAATCCAAATATGAAAAGTATAAATGATGTGAAAGTTGTATTTTATATATATTTCATAAGCAGATATCTAAAAAATTTAATCAAAGCATTCTGATCTCAGAAGTAGTCTAATTTTAGGTTTGAAATTTGTTTTTTTTTCGTATTTTACCTGCCATGTAAATCATTTGTAAAATGATTATTGTTTCTAATTTATAAAGAATATAATTTTTAATTATAAGGAACAAGCTGAGGAGATGATTCAGGAGTTAAAGCCTTTCCTCCCAAGTACAAGAATCTAAGTTTTGACCCACAGATCCCATGAAAAATACCAAAAATTCTAGGTGGAAATTGTGGTGATCTGAAATTCTGGTTCTTTAAGACAGAGCCTAGGAAACCCCAGAGCAAAACGATGTAAATGTTTTAAACTTTGACATCATATGGCCAATGTTTAATGTTATTTTTGAATGAGTATCTGCTGACAGATGATTTAGATTCACAAATTAAAGCTAGAATCTGAGAAAACTGTTCTATCTGGAAACTTTCCCACTTGTTGGTTTTTTACAACTCTACTATAAATTGTGCAGTCTTAAACAATGAGTTTTCAGTTGCTAAAATGTCACAAGTATTTTTACACTATATGTTTCTTAATAACTTTGGTTTTACTATTTGTATGTGTTGAAGAGTCAAGGAAAGAATGTCAAATAATACTTTTCTTTAAGACTCAAAGCTGATAAAATAATGCACACATGCACTGCCATTTACAAATTAACTTGTTCACTGCTGGATGTTGGATACTGTGTCTGGTTTTTTTTTTTTTTTGTAGGATAAAAAGCCTTTTCTGTTCTTAATGTCTATAACCAAGGCACAAGACTATGCATGTCTCAGAGACATTCTTTTTGGGATCAAAGTGGCACAGGGAAACATCATTAGTTTTGTCTGACTACATTTCTCTTTGGTAGAATACTACGTATGGTTCAGCCCTAATGAATGGATGCTATCCCTTGGTAACAATTCCACTGTCTAATATTTCATCCTATGTGTTGTCTTTAAGATTTTCTTCCAAGATGATCCTTCTGGCGAGGACATGCTTAGGAATGCTCCCATTTCAGTTGCATAACCTCCTTTGAAGGCAGAAAGAATTATTATTGTGACGCCAGATCAGATCTGTGTCATGTTAGCTTCTACTATCATAACTTCCACTGGACTAAAAGAAATCACTGCAATATAAAAGTGATTTAAAGTAATTAACTAAGCAATTGTGCCCACTGTGTCTATACTGTGCCATTCCATCTTAAAATCTGACACCTTTACATGAACGCAATGATCCTTTTGCTGAGCTGTTTCTATGCATAGTGACCAGAGCGTGAATGCTGCAGAGATAAATGATTTTCAATTATTCAGAAATTCACCGGAGACCCTGTCGAGCAGAGAACAATTAGGGGATAGATAAATCTGAGGCATAGAGTGGAGAACACTAGGTATCAAGGATGAAATGACAGGGTGTTAGTAAATGCCAAGCACCAAAATCCTCTTTGTTTTATCCCAACCTGGTTATCTCTTCTCATGTAAAATGAGGGCTGTTAATTCTTCCTTATAGACTTTGAAGTTTCCAGCTGCTGCTGCTAAGTGTGCACTAGTTCACTGATTTTTTTATGTCAGAGATGTCTAAGATGAATTCTCTAAATCTCATTGATATTTCTTAAAAAGTGGTAGAATGGCAGAGCTACATGGTTAATGCAACTTGAAATGTAGATATAATAAAATTATATATATATATATATAACTCCTACTTTACTATTTTGTAAAGAGTGTTTCTGTGGTTTTGTACATGTTTATTATAATGTGATACAATATGATATTTGTGTGCGTAATCATTGTGATATTTCCCATTTAAGAATAGTCTGATGTTAATATTTTGAGTTTTACTGGCATTTCCTTTGGGTTGATATTGTTACATGTGAAATATTGCAAAGAGAGACATAAGGGTATGGGAGAAGAGTTAGAAACTGCACATAGCATCTGCCTGTGCATCTGCCCACTGCTCCTTATTCAGCTGCATTTTGAGAACTGAGGATTTCATGATTTATGTGAATGGGAATATTTTTTGACCAATGGAGACTGCTTTTTTTTCCTTATGAATAACAAAATACTATGTGATCAGCATTCACGTATTCATCTTGTTTGCTTATCACGGTTTGAAATGTAGGTTGTCCCCCACAGAATCCAAGTCATGGCATCTTTAAGAGCTGGAGCCTTGCTGGGGAATGGCACTCACAGAGGCTGGATCTTGAGATCAGTTAGCCCCACCCACTTGAGTTAATGAGTCTTCTCTTGAGCTTGCAATATCTCTCTGCCTCCATAATGTGTGCAGTAACTTAGGATGCATCCAGTTTCTGCCAACAAGCCATGCCTTTCCCTCCACGAAGGATTGGATTATATCTACCCTCTGGAATCACAAGCTGAATAAATCTCCTTTTCTCCCTTAAATTGCTTGACTTTGGTGTCTCACAGCAATAGAAAGGAGTAATTGGTACATTACCTTCTCTATATAATTTGCACTGCTTTGCTAGAATAGACAAAATAAAATCAAAGTTCATTTAGATATATAAAGATAAAATTATGAGACTAAGTTTAGAGAGCTCTAATTCCAGGTGAAACATGTAGATACATCGAATGTGTGTTCATATGTGTGTGTATGGGTTTGTGCTTGTGTGTATATATTTGTGTGTGTTGTTTCTGAAATATTCATCCATCACTTCCGAATGTAAATCAAATCTCTAATGTGGGGGAGCTGTTCATGTTCCTACTTGGATCAAAAGAGACTTCTGATCATATGTAGAGATTTAAGGGCTGGAGAAATTGCTTATCAGGCAAAGGAATGTGCTTCAAAGCTGAGTTCTAGCCTTGGGCACATGGTGTAAGGAAAAAACTGGCTCTTTTAAGTTGTTTTCTAACCTCGGCCTGTACACCATGGAATGCACACACACACATACACACACACGAATAATTTTTTGAAAAGAAAGGTGATCACATATCAGAATCAGCAACCACATCCTCATGATAACACAACTCTACTGCCAGCTTCAGATTCTGGTACAATTCTGTCTTTGAACTATGAGGACCATTGTATTTCCTCTATTCTTTTTTTTTTAATGTATCTATTTATTGTGTGTGTGTGTGTGTGTGTGTGCGTGCGTGCGTGTGTGCGTGTGTGTGTGTGTGTGTGTGTGTGTATCAGAGGACACTGTGTGTTCCTGAGGAGGATCAAGGGTGACTTCAGGAATCATCCTGGATTGCTTGTACCTCCTTCTTGGTTCACTCTGGGATTTCCCAGGCTCTGCTACCAGAGTCGAAAGTGCAGGCTGCTACCATTTCTGCCTGGCGTTTTTACATGGGACTTTGGATCTGACCTCAGGACCTTTTGCTTGCAAAGCAGTCTTAACCCCTGAGTCATCTTGTCAGCCCTCTTCTATTCTTTCGTTGGAGCACATACATTATTCAAATTCCAACACTTGAGCATGCTTTTGATATTTTCTAGTATAAATACAGCTTGATTGTGTTTAGTTGCCTGATAGAGTTTTATAAATATAGTATGTATGGGAAGGTTTAAAATTTCAGAATAACTCACATCTCAAATAACATAGTATAATATAATTTTATCTCTGAAGTTCAGAGGAAAAATCACTGTGCTAGCATGAGATCTAATTTAAGAAGTATTGTTTTTCCTCACTCTTTTTTTTGTTGCATATGCATATGAGTGTGTGTATGTGTGTGTGTGTGTGTGTGTGTGTGTGTGTGTGTATCAGATGGCACAGTGTGTATCTGTGGAATCATTCTGGATTGTTCTACCCCCTCCTTGCTTTGCTCTGGATTTTCCCAGGCTTTGCCTTCAGGGCCTGAAGTACAGGCAGTCACCATTTTGGCATTGTGTCTTTATGTGGGATCCAGGATCTGAAATCAGGACCTTCTGCTTAAACTCTGAACCATCTCTCCAATTCTTCTTTGTCCACTCTTAAAGATGAGAATGGGGCTGGAGAGGTGGCTCAGGGGTTAAGCCTCCGCCTTGCAGGCGGAAGGTCCTGAGTTCGGATCCTAGACCCCACGTATAGACGCCAGGCGGAAGCAGGGGTGGCCTGCGCTTCTGGTCCTGGTAGGGCGGAGCCTCTGAATACTGGGGTAGAAGGAGGTGGAGGCGTCCATGGTGGTTCACGAATTCGTCCGTGGTTCTACACACACACAGACACACACACACACGCGCGCGCACATACACACACACATGCGCACAGTTGAATAAATAATAATAATTAAAAAAAAAGATGAGAATGTTTCTTTAGTGTCCTATCTCCATTTTCGTAATGGTCTCAAAATGTCACACTGTCAAGGTTTAATGCATTTTGTGCTAATTATAAAAATTATAGGCAAATTACCAGTTATCACATTTTCATAAAATAATTTTATAGTTTTCATGATAATTATTGTGATCTCTTTCCACCAAATACAGTGTTCTATAATGCCTTTGTGCTCATTATGTCTATTCACATTATAATTGAGAATAGATTTATCCTGTCACAAGATCAATTGAAAAGAAGTTCAAAAACATTATATATGTCTTTCAAAAATAATCTTTTTATGATTATTTCATAAAAGTAGAAGAAATGGTGAAAAAGGACAGTAATTATAAGTCATAATTATATGTAATTATAATACTATAATTATAATATATAATATAATAAATTATAACATAATGTAGCACAGTAAAATACACTTTTATAGAATGTCAGGTTTATCTTTTCAAGTCCCATATCAGCTTTCAGATTTTCCTAGCATTTAAGGCTATTTTGATTACACAGTATTTTATGCATGTGAAACATAACCACAATATTTTTATTGTGATAAAGTAAAAAATAGCAAATGCTCATCATCATTTTGTGTAATCTAAGAAAAACAGACTCTCTTTGAATAAATGTTGTAGAGTTAAACTAATATCCAGATGAATTATCATTATTTAGACATCCTAGAGAATATAAACAATATTTCAGATATGTTAAAAATTATCTTGTACATTAAAACGTGTTTAATCAAAAGTAGTAGATACTATTCACATTGTATAACATAATATGGATGAATGGAATTTTGTGCATGAATGTTCTGGTACATACTTATATGAAATGTCTCTGGATACCACTAAATGTCTATAAAATTGGGGGAAAAAATAAAGGCTGTCAGGTAGAATAAGCAGGAAGTGTGAAAGACCGGGGTTGGGAAGAACTTCACAACTAAATGAAATAATGTGAAGTTGTGAGTGTGAGAGTGTGTGTGTGTGTGTGTGTGTCTGTTCTTCCCTCTTTATTTTTTTTGTATTCATAGCACTATCCTGAAAGACTTCCTACATCATATCAATATTGTATCCTTTATGTAATGAAGGGATTCTGAAGGACATTAACTGAGGACATAATAAAATGTGACTCAGATTAAAAAAATACTCAGGATGCAACATAAGAAACATGTCAGAGTGGGAGGAAATTATGGGTATGGAGAAGCAAATTACAAATAAATTGCTATGGTCCGAGATGGAAGAAGAGTGCTGTTCTAGGAAAGTACTTCCTTGCATTGATGCTTAGAAGGTAAAAATCACACTATGTGATGGAACTGAATGTGGAGACAATGTCTTAAGGGTTTCATAACAGAGGTGGTTTGAAGGTGAAATTGAGTGACATGTTTGAGCACTTGGTCCTCAGCTGGTGGCACTGTTTTGGAAGGTCGGGGAACTAGAAATAGAGGAATTGGATCCCTGGGGTTTATTCTTGGGTCCTTGAGGTTTGTTAGACCAATATTTCCTCTTTATGTGGTACAATGTAAGAGCTGTCTTTTTGCACTTGTTATCTTGGTTTTCCCACCAAAAATGAACACCCCAAAACTGCAATAAATAAATAAAAATAAGGTAAAATATATATAGCTCCTTTCTTCCACAAATTGCTTCCTGCCAGGTATTTGATTATAGCTATGAGAAAAGTTCGCAATACAGTAACAAATCTTGAGATTGAAAGCATTTAACCAATAGTTTTAGGAGTAGTATTATGTGTCATATTTTTCTGTTGTTGTCTATTTCTCCATAAAGGCAAGTTTTAGTTGCTTCCAGCAAATACTCAAATTGAAGGGCAGGCCATTTGTGAACTGATCTCATTTGTAATTCCATATGTATTTACAAATTTTTCTTTTTCCTTTGTTTTCAAATTTCTTGAAATATTTTAAGCATACATTGTATCTTCAAAAGTGGCTGATAATTTTTCAAGTCATCTTAATTACTCTTGAAATAGTATGGCCTAAAATAGTGGCAACAAAATATTTAAAATTTTATGACTTCAATGGTTTTTGTCCCTAAAACCGTTGGTAGACGAGATAGCATGCTGACTAGAATCTTAGCTAAACTTGTAGATAAAACGTATTCATCAAACAGCTAGTACTGTTACCATTACCAGTTGAGATTGTTGAATGTTAATCATCAATATGATACTTAGGAGACAAGCTTCTCATGCTTGTGAAAGGTCATCTAGATTTAGGTCAGCCTTTGGGGATATCTGTGAATTAATTACTGTCTTGATTAATTAGTGTGGGAATGTTCAGGCAAGAACTGAGTAGAACCATTCCTTGGGCTTGGGGTATTGAATGGAGTAAAAAGGAGGAAGACAGGTGAGCACAGCCACTCAGCCTGTCTGCTTCTGGCTGCAGATACAGTGTGAGCAGCTGCTTCAAGCTCCTGCTGCCTTGACTTCCCCACCATGACGGACTGTGTGAACTATGAACTGTGAGTTGAAATCAAGCAATGCTCCCTTAAGCTGCTTTAGGAATAGTTCTTTTTCACAATAACAGGAAAAGACACTAAGACGACAGTGTAATATCTACTGTCAATAAGTGCTACTATCTCTTTCAGTTAGATAGTAACTGCCACATATTCAGGGAAATTCAATACATGTATTACTTTAAGAAACAAATGATCATTTGTATTATGAAGACATTGGGGGATATAAAAATTTAAAAATTAACAAATTGTGGTTGTCTTTTTATGTATCATTCCAAAACTCAGAGAAATATTTTGACAAAATATATTATATAAATGTTACAAGTAATTACAACCAGTAGAAGCAGCTGCAGCTTTTTCCTACTGTAACACACAATGAAACAGTACTAGAAAACTGTCTGAAAGATGCACAATTGCTAAGACCTACAGTACTCACAGCACTGAGGAACCAGAAATAATTGCAACTTTCCTTAGGCTTTCTGAGATGACTATTTTCAAAAGAGTTAATGACATTGAACAGGGAATAAAGAAACAAAATTGTGTAGCTGCTTCTTCCAGGTTGAAGCAGAAGTAGTGGAAGCTGCAGGAGCCCTTGACACAGTTATCATGTCCCTCCCTGAGAGTTCAGAAGCAACATAAAGACAGTAGACGCTTCAGTAGTGCAGCTGCCTGCAGGCTGCAGGGGGCTCCACGGAGGCGTTTTTCATGACTCCTCACCCTGGCAGGGTGGACTTTTTGATGATGCAATTTTCCAGGTTCCTCAGGTTCCACTAAGTTGCCCTAATCAACCCACTGATTCATTACAACACACTTTGATGGAATACTTTCTTTGGCCAGTCTTTGCACTTACTAGCTGTGGTGAGTTGAGACACCTCAGTAGAAATAACTCAAGAAACCCTTATAGGTCACCATCAAGTATTGCAAGAGGTGACCTCCAATACCAACCAAGATGGAGCCAAAGGTGGTGCAGGAATAGCAAGATTGAAAACAACAACAAACCATAGTTCAGAACACCAAAGACCCTGCATTGATCACCTGAAACCAGTCCAGCTAAATCTCTCCCCATCCTAAAACTTGCGGAAGAGGGGGCAGGCAAAATTGTAAGAGCATAAAGATTGGAAGGACCAAAGATATGCAAGATGCTCCACACAAGTTAGGGCTGCAGTAGCCATAGTGGGATTTTGCATGACTTGCACAATGACCGATGTGTCAATGACACCCCTAGGGTCTAGCATGGACCACAGGCAGTAGGATCCTTAGAGTCAAGGGATTAATAGTCATAATAGTGTTCCCATACTAAGGGGGAAACCGGGGGCAGGGAGGGAGGGACTCTGCGCTATGCCACTGAGTCCTTACATCTCACTGGAGTGGAGGACTCAGAGAGAAGTTTGGCATTCACACAGGGAGATGCTCCAAGGGATGGGAGGAAGGGGGAGACACTGGGAGGGGAAGAGAGAGGGAGGTGAAAGGAAGGGGAAGAAGGGGAGAGTGCAAGGGGGATTGGGGAGGGCGGGAGGGAGTAAGAGGACCTGGGTATGTATTGAGCTGGTATGTTTGGGGAAGAAAAAAAAGAAACCCTTATGTATCCCAGGAGCTCACTGCAATGAGAACTTCTACCACCAGATCTACACAATGACTGACGTATCAAAATATTCTCTCAAGGACTATCAAGGATCTCAGGAGAGAGAACTGTGCTCAGAGAGTGTTCAGCAGGTACTAGATGAGGAGAAAGAGGGAACTCCTCACCTATGACTTTGCCCACTGAAGAATCATATATTCCACAACAGAGATCTGACTCTCTTACCAATACAAGCACTCCACAGGGAGTCCTGTGATCCATGCTCACAGAAGGACAGGAGGATGCACTGAAAGGGGGTTGGGAGAATTGAGAAAGAATGAGAGAATGAGGGTGGGTAGAAAGAGTGAGAGAGCAGGGGAGTGGGTGTGAAGGGAGTCGGGGCAACAAAAAAACTTATTTTGTTGGTATATGAAAAATTCTCAGTAAAGCAATCCTTGTATATAGTTGAAGAATATTTGTTTGTCTTAATTATAGAAAGCAAAGGAACCTCAAAGACACAAATGCAAAGTCTCCCTTTCTGCAGGAAACATACTGGAGAAAATAAAGTCAGTATCAGCAATATGCGCCACCATCTTCAATGTAACTTTTATTTGACAATAACTAAGAGATGAAAATAACTCAAGCTTTTGGAAAGATGAATGCCATAGCAATGTTTTCACCTCTCATTAGGTAATTAATATCCCACAGACATGCTCAAGGCTTGTCTTTGTTAAATAATTCTTCCTAGGTGTGCCAAAAGGCTTAGCACTTAACTTGACGTACCTGCTTAGGATGCATTCTAGGGCTGGAAAGAATACATATACATTTGTTATTAAAACTCATAAGAATGAACTGAGGCGACAGATTAATTGTCATATCCAAGGAAGTGAATTAACATTGTGAACTTGATCTAATCTGAAAAGGTTTTTCAGGGAAAGGCTACTTCATTAAAGTTAGTAAAAGACTTCAAAAGGTTCCTTCCAACTTTCCATTTAGGATTAAGATAAAAATCTTCACATAAAATTGATGGTGAAATCTTCCTAAATGATTGCATTTTATACATTTATAATGTATTCAATGAGCTAAAAAAATTTTATAAGTGTGATCCATCTAGATTAGTATTTAGAAAGCATATTTTTGTTCTAGTTCATTTGTTATTTCTTAACAGGCACCCTAAGTGACATTTAACATTTAGCTATTGAGTATCTATGAGATTTACTGAGTAACATATAAGCAGAGTTATCACTGGTTAGACCCATAGAAAGTATCTGAATTAATGCAGAGATAATCCATGCAAATGTCCTTACACATAGTATGCCTCATTTAAATATTTCCTTGCTATATGCTCCCAAATCATTTGCTATGAGCTATATTGTTACCAAATAATAGTAATCCACATTACATCTATGTTGTTCTAATGTCATTTTTAATGCATTACTTCACATTAGTTTCATTGAACTTGCTGTAAAGCAAATTGATAAAATTGGATTTTTAGTGGAAATACATAATAATACTATTATGGCACCTATGTCATGGCATAAACAACTTGGCATAATAGAGTCAGATGGTCTTAAAATTCAATGGTTTTATTAAGTTGCAAAGAGAACTGTTGTTTCAATGCATCAAGTAAAACATTTATTAGGAATATATTATAATCAGTTCTTAGAACACTATGGCTCATTTCCTGACAATGGCATTTCAATCTGAACACGTGTTTAGGAAAATCATGGCATGAATTAAGGAAGCTCAACATCCTCCATGTCCTTAGCATAATACAAATGAAATTAATTAAACAGTTAATCATATTCAAAGCAACCCTCTTGAGAAATAGTTTAAAGGAGCAGAGGTATGCTCCCCAGGGATGCACAGAGAGGAGAAAGAAAGGAATAGCTGAAACTGCACTGAGAAGTTTCTCCTCAAAGCCATAAGCAAAGAAAAGTCCTGGTACTGGGTGTGTGATACCTCCTGATAAGCTGATGGCCAGAGAGGTCTCAAGAACCTTCAAAGAATATAGGCTATTGCCAGAGCTCTTAAACTCCCACCACAGCTTAGTCATCAAAGACATTCAACATGTTCATCACAGGATATGGGAGCTGAGCTGGAAGGTTCCTCCTTGCTGGCTAGATATCATAGTGCAAGAAGGTAATATACAGGATGCTGGGGGAGAAGAGTTAAGACAATCTGACACAACTATGAACTCTGAACTATAGCAGTAACCACCCTGGCAAGAAGTCTTTACTGGGACCAGAGTGGCTTGAAAGTTATGGGAGTGACCATCTGCTTACAGACTGGAGTGAAGGCCTGCTGTCTGGTGGGAGCATACCTGGTACTGCTATTAAGTCTAAGAGCTTACATATGAGGAGGACATAGGACTGAGAGCAGAATAAACCAACATTTGCATAAGTGCACAAAATCAAGTTGCTATCTAAATACTTAGTATTATATCCATAGATTAGGGCATATGCCCTCTCAAACAAGAACCTTACTTTGATAATTATTGTAGCTTGCCTGCATGGTTGCTGATAAATCACCATCAAATGGCTTAAGGGAACAAAGAGTTTATTTTCTCTTATGATCGTCTAGTTACAGTTCTCAGTCCAGCTTGACAAGAAAGTTCATACCAGCACCAGGGCCGTGGGAACTGTCTATACCATTTCTACATAATGGCTGAGAGAGGGATGAACTTTACTTGCCAGACCAGCATGTCTGGCCAGTATACATAAGGATGCCAACTCTCTCGATCAACTCCCTATATTTTATTCCAGGGCCTAGTCCTACCCACCATGGGCTGGGCCTTTCTCATCAGCTAGACAATCTCCTGCAGGTTTGCTCTGGGCTTAACTCAACCACTAATTCCCTACAAATGTGCCCAGAGTTCAAACCCTCAAATGTCAAATTGACACCTGTGCCTAACTATGACAATAATGAAAGATACTTAAAGAGATACACAATAGGCCAAAATACAGAAAAAGATTGTGGACTGTTCTGTCCCATACAGAACATTTAAACCATCCCCACATTCTCCACTATTTCCAAGGCTTAGGGAATTTTAAGAAGAGGAGATGGAAATTAAGAAAGAACCAGAGACTCAGGAGGGATTTGGCCAGAGAGTATGTGTTTATTTAGGACTTGATAGGTCTTAAATAAAAATAAAGTGAATAAAGGACAGAAGATAATAAAGATGCTGGAAAACTAAAATGCTTTGTGTATGTGATGGAGGCATGGAGGCATGTTGCTTATTTTTTTCTGGAGTGTCTAAATTTATATGCCTTTCTCCAAGATTCTAAAATGAACCTCACCTTTGTAATCAAGAAAGAATATAAACAGATAGTTTATATTCAGGTACTAACAAGCCTCAGTGAAAAACAGAGAGATTCCTTAATTCAGTCTAAAGACTAAAGTGCTTCTTTGTTAATCCAGACAGCGGGGTTTCTGAAACAAACATGATTGTGAGCAGAAGAAAGTGATGGAACAAATACAAAAAAAATGAACCTCTATAAATTTATAAGTTGTAAACCAGTTCCTGAGATAATTAATTGCTAACAGAAAAGAGGAAACTGCAAAAACTTTTGGAATTCATGGTCCATCAAACAAGGCATTTTCCCAGTTTAACACATTCTGGAAAGAAATTGTCTGTCAAATGACTAAGTAATGATGTTCCCTTCTAATGTCATTTTTCTCTCCAAATCTATTATCCTGAGGAAATAATTCAGAATAGGTAATACTTTATGTACTAAAGTAACAATTATCCTCTTAAAAATTAATGCAACTTAGGAAAAGTTTTCTTATTATGATATTTTGGAAAAGAAATTAATTGTAAGTCCAAGTCAAGATTTTAGATTTAATAACATTGTGATTGAGAGAACTACGCAATGCAATGGCCTGATAAAAATACTTGGAATATTTGCAAAATTCAAAAGGAAGATGCCATATAGCAAATCTATGACACATGTCACAACCTTCTCTTCCTCTCTTCTCCCTCCATTACAATGTCTTCATTAACTCTAAAGGTCCTCTTTCTGCTATATGACCTACACACACACACACACACACATGAAAACATGCAATATTCATGCTTTCTAAGTCTAGGGTATTTCTCTTAACATAGTGATTTCCTGTATTATGTGTTTTACTGAAAATGCCATAACTTCACTTTTCTTTACATCTGCATAAAATTCCATTTTGTAGAAATCTCACATTCCCATTATACATCCATATCCCTATAGACAACTGGACTGGTAACCTATCTTGACTGTTGAGAACAGTGTATCATTAAATATGGTTTCCAGATATAACTCTCTGACTTTGATTATTTCAGTAATTCACATAGATGTAATATATCTCATTCTTATACATAGATCCATTTTTAGTTTTTGAGTAATTTCCATGACATTTCAATAGAGGCTGCACTCCCCCACTAGTATCATAAAGTTCGTTTCTTCCTCACATTGGAGCCAACATTTTATTTCCATTTATTTCCGTAATTGTCATCCTAACTGTGGTGAGATGAGATAAAGTGGTTTTTAAGGATGCCAATTACAATTTTCAACAACAATTTTAAAATATTTGTTGTAAATTTGGATTTGTCCTTTTGAGGACTGCCTATTCAGCTCGTTGACTCATTTATTGTTTGGATGCCTTGTGGTATTTTGAAAATTAATTTTTGTACTTCTTCATAGATTTCAGATGGTAACTCCTCTCCCAGTGACATGGGGTTGGTAGAGATCTTCCTCATTCTTTAGGCTGTCTCTTCACTCTACTCATGATTTCCTTTGCTGTGCAGAAGCTTTGTAAATCCACATCATTTTGGTATTGTTTCCTTTACTTTTGCAGAGAAATTTTGTCTGTGTCCAACTCCTTAAGTTTTCTTTGAACTACTTGGGATTTCTTGTAGAAATTTCACATCTTTAGTTCTCCATGAATTCTTCAATCCATTTTGAATTTATTTTTGTTTAGGGTGAGGAATATATAGTTAGATTTGGGTGTCAAGGTGAGCATTGGGGGTTTGAGTTCTAGGCACATTTGTAGAAAATTAGTAATTGAGAAAAGCCCATAGTGAACCTGCAGGAGATTGTGGAGTTGAGATTATGCATTTCTATCTAAGTTTTAGGATTGTTTTTCTGTTTCTGGAATGAATACTTACTCAAAAGACCCTAAAAATGCGACTGGAAAAACACAGTAGTTGATACAAAAATCATATGAAAAGAAATTGCCTTCAGATATACCAATTATGAACTTGTAGAGTAAGAAATCAATTTGAAAAATCACACTCTTATAAGCTTAAAAATACCTCAATGGATAAGGCCTGAGTTCAATCTTTGGAGGCCCACATGGTGGAAGGAAATTTGCCTTCTGGCTTCCACCTGTACACAATGACTCATGTGCGTGTGCCCCCCCCAAAACAAATAAATAATTTTTTTTTAAATTACCTAGGAGTAAACCTAAACAAACAGGCTAAATATTTCTGCAATGAGAACTTTGAAGCAGCTAGGAAAGGAGTATAAAGAGGCATTAGAATATGGCAAGGCCTGCCATGCTCAGGGCTCATGGAAAGATTACTGATGCACCATCTTCAGTTTAATTCCCACAAAAATTTCACTTCCCTTCCTCACAGAAACAGTGGTCTTTATTCTTTTGAAACAGTTTTGAATTTGTAGAAAAACTGAGAAGATGGTGCATTAACTCCCCCGTATTTCACAGGCAGTTTCTTCTATTATTAATAGTTTATATTATTATAGGACATTTGTCTTGATTAATGAAGCAACACTGATAATTTATTATTAATTTGCCTGTAATTTATTCTGATATCCTAGTTCCTATTGCTATCCTTCTGTTCTAAGATTCTATGCTAGACACCAAGCTACATTTAATGTTTTTTTCCACTTAAGTTATTATTTCTTCCGCTGATTTCTCTGACCTTCCTAGTCTCTGCTGGACTTAGTCATGGCTAGGAATACCAGACTGGCTCTTTTCAGAATGTTCTCAATTGGAAACTTTTCTGGTTTTATTTTTGGTTTAACAAATGTTATGTATGTGGGTAAGAAAGAGCACGTGGGAAAGGGACTCTTGCTTTTTATCATATCATATCTAAGGCCCAAACTTTATATGTTTTATCTCTTTGTTTCTGACCTCAGTCACCAGGATGAGGCAAATTTACTCAGATTTGTCCACTATGAAGTTTCTTCCCACCATCTTCTGCCTTCCCAGATTGTACATTGTAGAAGGAAATGCAAGTTCACACCTGAGCACTGATGAATTAGAAGTCCACCTGCTACAAAGTATTATCAGAACTCTCTGTCTAGGAGATTTGTGTTTTCACATGTTATCTTTTAAATTACTGAATAAAACACAATGCTATTTCCCTGTTGAAATAACATAATACCAAAGAGAAATGCATTTCATTAAGATCCACTGATTATAATGTTGGCATAAAACATTATTTTGACTGCAAACATGTTTGTAAGAATTTTCTATTGTTCTCAGGGGAAAGAAATATATTGGTATTAATACTCTCAAAGTTTGCTCAGTACTAAGTAAAATGCACATAAAGAGAAAATCATTTTCCCATTTTTATTTAGCTGTTTATAATTTCCCTTATGAGAACATCAGTGCTTTGCAAGGAGTTCGGATACTGGCTGGATTTGAAAAAGAACCAGTACTCATGCAGTTGAAAAGCAATCAATCATAACTAATAAAAGAGGTGTTTAATACCTAATTTTGAATACATTAGGTTTAACAAATTTAGAATTTGTTTGCATCATCATTTCCAAAACTGAACTTTAATGGTTTATGGAGCAGTGATGAAGAAATTAGCTGATGATTAAAGATCACATCTTTACTTAAAAATGAATGACTTCAGTATCATACTAATTGAAAGTAGGATATTAAAAGTGAAAAAAGCTTTAAAAAGTTGTAGTTCGGCAGCTGACTAACTCCCATGCCATGCTCAGAAGGGTAGGACTTTTATTTTCTTGTCGTCAGCCTATCACTTACTCAATTCAAAACCAAAGATAAAGGCAATTTAATATGGAAATAAAACCTGCCTGTGCTTGATTAAATAGAAAACCTCATGTTCTAGCTGCTGGGAATCATGTTGTCATTATTAGCTTTTGCATGAATTTGTAATAGTTTACCCCAAGGAGAGGTCTTTCCAGAGTTTATTTGCTGGCAGTCCAGTCACATCCTGGAGTCAGGTAGTATGGATTGAGTTTCCATAATTTTTCTTTTCCATGTGACCATGGGGAGATCACAGATTTTCCACAATGTTGCTTTTTCCCATTCATCACAAAAATATTAATATTTTTGTGGTCTTACAGTTGGTAATGTATTAAGGTGGGGTGATTATACAGATTGCATAATATATTAGGCATTGAAATATGTTTTTGACTACCATTATATATGTGCTTTATTGTACAGGTGTGTGGCATTATAAATTATATGCATACATACATACATCATACATAGGCATATATGGAAATAACTTCTGAGGAATAGTTTAAGACAGTTGTGTGAGATTCACTGTAACATTTTGTGTTTCCAGAGTCGTCATTGAAAGTATTTAGCACATTGTGTGTGACATTCTGAAGTAAATGTTATATATTAAAGACAGAATCCTAAAGTACTTTACATTCACACACTTACTATCATTCTCAAGAAATGTTTTCTCCTAGCACTGCTCAGAAAATTAAGCAGTAATCAATAAATTGATTCAAGTCAGTTATCTTTCATAGTAAAGACTTAATTAGTCTTTTTTCAATGTTTGAGATATTTTCTTGTGTCTTCTAGAGTAACTTTTAAACTATACCTTATGAAGGACTTTCAAATTTTATTCATGTGCAATCTTTTATTCTTAAAAAGTCTATGTATCCATGTATATGCATGTTTGTATGTATCGATCTATTTACCTATCAATCATATGTCTGACTTTTATTTAACTATCTACCTGCCTATTTGTCTATTTATCTATCATCTATAATCTTCCTTTGTATCTAATATCTGTATTTATCTACTTAAATATTGTGTATCATTTATCAACTGATTATCTCTCAATCCATAACATTATCTATCATTTGCATCCTTCAATATATACTATATCTCAGGCCCTGCACTTATGATAAGTGTACATTAGCCAATGACAGAAGCAACTCCTTCTCAGGCTCATTTCATTGCCTAGTTAAAAAGTAAAGTGATTTTTAAATGGTTCTGAGTGACCACCACACAGAAAATGTATACATGTGCATGTGCATATACACGCTCATACTAATAATGTAATAACTAATTAAGAAGCATATATTTATCCTCTTTTACGTATATTCCTAGAATCTAACTGCAAGTTAAATATTCATATTGTTTGTTTTTTTAATTTTTTATTATTATTTATTCAATTGTGCATGTATGATGTGTGCACGTGTGTACATGTATGTATGTTTGTGTAGAACCACGGTCGAATTGGCGAACCACCATGGACGCCTCCACCTCCTCCTTGATTACGCTGCCCTGGGATTCACAGGCTCCGCCCTACCAGGGCCAGAAACGCAGGCCGCCCTGGTTTCCGCCCGGCGTCTACACGAGGGGTCTAGGATCAGAACTCAGAACCTTCTGCCTGCAAGGCAGAGGCTTAACCACTGAGCTATCACTCCAGCCCTCATATTATGTTTAGGAGAGGTATTCGAAATTTTCTTTCATTATCAACGCCTAGTCCAGCATTTTCTTCCTGGGCTTCTACTGCCTCCAGCAATGAGTTAGAGTTTCCTCTCCTATTTTCTAAAGTTGTCTTTCAAGATTGTTATTTCTTCCATCAGTACTGAGCTAAATTGTATTTTGTGAGATTACAGAACTATTTGTAGTTTTGTGGTACCTTATATATTGGGATTTGATTTCACAAATGCAGGCACATTTATTCAGGTCTGTTCCCCTCTTAGCACATCAATTTAGAAAGTGTTATTTCTATATTTTTTCTAAGTGGCTGAATGGGGAAGCACAATGTGGATCACAACATTCCTTTCATTGTCTGATGAATCTGTAGTATTTCTCTTTGCATTTCTGACACTGGAGATGGATTTTTCTCACAATTTTTCCACAACTCTAGCTGTTTTCTATTGTCTCAATCTTTCTGTAAACCCAAGTTTTGGCTCTCTTACTTTTCTCTGCTGTTTTCCAATCCACTAATCCCCAAGTTTTACCCTGCATATTTCATTTTATCCACTTGGTCTTGGGTTTGCTTTCCTTTTTTGTGATTTTACAGGGTAGAAATTGAGATAATTTATTTTCAACTTCTCTTATTTTCTACTGCAATTGCTTAAAGTAATAAATTCCCTAGTGAACATTGTGTAAATTCACTGCTATTTATTTTCCAATATTTTCTAGCTTTCCTTCCTTGCAATTCCTTCTTGATTTACTTATAATTAATGTATATTTCTAATAGATGGATTATTTATTACGTTTACCTTTTAAGATCACTTAGTATGTTACTTAATTTTCACATATGTGGGCTTCACAGGTATCTATTTGCAGATTGAAATTTTGCTTTTCTTTTACTTGTGACATACTCTATAAAACTCCAATCATGAAAGTTACTCAATTAATTATGGCATAATATATATTCTAGGAAGGTAGGTGTCTCTAACATAAAGCTTGAGAATTCTGAGACATTTGCATTACGTAATTCTCTTCTTATTGGATTACATTACTAATATTTAAATTTATGCAATTTATAATTATTTATCCTCCTCAATAGCTGATTTTTCATTTACCTTATAACGTCAAGAGCAAAATGTTTTCCTTTTAAATGAAGGCTAATTAGCACTCCTAGTATTTAATGATTTCGCTTTTGGTGTTATAGGAATAGAATTTCTCTAAGCTGAAGTCACAAATAATTTATTTTAGAAATTTTATAATGTAAGCTTTTAAACTTATGTTTAAAATGTGCTACATCTTGAGATTTTTTTCCATTGTTCGCATCATAAGGTGAGTTTAATAGTTTATCATCTGAAATTTATTTTTCAGGATTTTTTCGATGGATGTATTTTTCAGTAGTGAGAACACATAGTTACTTCCAAAATTTCCCTTAAAGGTTGGGGAGATAGATCTGTACATAGAGTGTTTGATCTTCAATCCTCAGGGCTTGATTTCAAAGCCAAGCATGGCTATACAAGCTGGTAATCAGAACACTGGGAAAGGAGAGAGAGACACTGAGAGCCCATTGATCAACTAGACAAGGGCGAATTTCTGATTCATTGAGACATTCTGTGTCAGGTGAATAAGGTGGAGATGAGAGAAGGCATCATACCTCTTGTTCTGGCCTCTACCATGCCTGGGCACATGTACACCTACTTAGACACTTACATGCATGCAACACACACACACAAATACATTCCAAAAAATACATTCACAAAACAAGTACTAGCCATGAGTACTAAGTGTAACATTTATTCAAAGGTTATATTTACTTGTTTCTATGATTTTCTGATACTAATGATAATTGCTAATTAGCAATTAACATTACTAATTATTTCAAAATTGATAACATTTTGAACATCTCTTTCATTTGTTTTTTTTTTTTTTTTGAACCTAGGCTGACCTCAAACTTGGGACAATCTTCCTATCTCAGCCCTCTCTCTATGTGCTGGGATTACAGCTGTGAGTCTCCATGCCTGGCTTGAATACTTTTCTGATAGATGCATAATCTCGACCCATCTTATTTGCAGAGGGTGGCTAGAGAGTCAATCATATAGACAGAACTGATAGCGTTGATCTCACTGGAAATATTTTTTAAGTTCCTCATGCTTATTTATGTTAAAAGATGTTGACTCCAGGTCTGTAATGATAGCACTTGAGGAGCTAGGATTCAAGAAATATAGCCCGAGTATAGAGTATATCTTATTGGAAAAGAGAAGGAAAGAATAAAAGAAATACTTATGGATTACACAGAAATTCAATTGCTCACTTAGTAGTTACTGAAGGAGAGGTGAAAGTCAATAATTCTAAATCATACCTTAACCTTTTTCATTTAAACTGTAGGAGCTTACTCAACAATGGAGAAAATTAAAGATTCATTGTAAAATAATTTTAATTAAAGAAGCAATTGGCTATTAATTAAATATTTTCCTATATATCTTTCCTCTCAACATACTGAAAGGTAATGTTAACTTGTCTGTGGATGACTTCTCGGGGAAGATGTTTCCTGATTAGAAAAATTCTTTCTGGGATGAATTCCCCTTCCTTTAATCACGGAGCTGTTGATGATAGAATGATTAGATGATTGGTTTAAAGATGCTGGTTATATATACATATATATAATAATTTCAAAGATATACTATCAGTGATTTATGTTTGCATCACTCATTACCTATCCCCACATCCCTCCCACCCTTCCTATTTTCCCCTCCTGCCCATTTGCTCATTTTCCTGCCTCTCTTGTATATCCCGACATACGCAACCCACTAGGCTTCCTCTAGGATGCGTGCACTAATTAGTGCTTGGACATTTGTCAGGGTATGAATGATCCACCAGTGGATGACTGTTAAGACAGCTGTTGTAGAGGTCTAGTGGAAGTAGACAGTGCTGCATTGAGCTCACTCATGTCAGCAGCTCCTCCTGTTTGATATTCCTTCTACCCATCCTTTGGCTCTTATATCCTCACCACCCTCTCTTCCAAAAGGGTGGGGATTTAGATGTCCCTGATTAGGGCTGAGCATCTTTACCTGATTACTTTACATTATATCTCTTCACCAAAAGGTTTAAGATTCAAGATCCATACCATCAGAGAGATGAGACACCAGCAACTAGTAATGTTGACAAATAACATAATGTTTTTATTGCCTTATTACAAAGGAAGAAATACGTGATGGACTCAGTTTCTAATCATTACCAGGGAGGTTTTGGTGCTTTTCCAAGAGCAGAACTTAGATTTTACCTTGTCTACAGACAAAAGCTCCTCCTTAACCTGACTTCTAGTTGTGCAACACCTGAATTCTTTATCCCACAATCAGCTGGTCCTGCTTCTCTTGCCTTTATGTTTATCTCGGCCAACACTGCTCTGAGATTGGTATACTCCACCTGATGCACGTCATTCAGTCTGATAAGGTTGGCAGGGCTTAGAAACACATGAATGTGTTCTTTTCCTGTCTTACTGTTGAATCAAAATCAGGTAAGTACAGCAATTGAAGAGGTATAAATATCTGTTCTTTCATCGATTTGTATAGCAAAACTTACCAACACATGTTTTCGCATGCCTTTGATAATGTGCCTTACCATTAATGGGTGAGACAAAGGCATTGTGTTTGCTACTATACTATTTTCAATGTATTCTTTCAATCACCTTTATCATTGCAGGAAAATGTTTGTTTCCTTAATGGCATGCATTGCTTTGTTCTTTTTCTCTTTAACTCATAAACCAAAGGAAATTTCTAACGACTTGTTTTTAAATGCATTGAAACTTCATAAAATATTGAAGTCAAGTAGTACATGACCTTAAAACATTGAAGATTAAGAAAGAAATTTGTATCATTCTAGAGACTATTTAATCAGTGATACTATGAGTAACTAAAACTCAGAGCATGATATGCATATTTAAATTTGTAAAAAATCATAGAAAATTCACATCCATACTGAAGTGTGTGTGTGTGTGTGTGTGTGTGTGTGTGTGTGTGTACACTTGGGTGGATGCATGTGTGCGTGTGTGTGATAACTGTGTGGAGTATAGAAGTCAATTTCAGCTGTTGTCCTCATGTACATCATGGCTTGTTTTATTTCTGATATTTATTTTCCTTTTAATTTTACAAGAATGTTGATTGCTAATCTTCATTTCCCTCCCTTCCATTTCCCCCTCCCATTTTTCTCCCTTCCCCTTACCAATCCGTTCCACTCTCTCTCACCCTTCTAACTGGATGCTTCTATGGACCCCAGGATTCCCTTTGGCTTGTCTATTCTTGTGGGGGTTCAGCCTCTGCATCATACCAAGTTACCCCTCCTTGGGCCACCCCATTGATAGGGGCATTTCCTTTCACCAATCCATACAGCTCGTTTTTAAGACAAAATTTCTCACTGGGACCTGGAACTTTCTGATTAGGCTATTGCATTAGTCCGGGTTCTCTAGAAGCACAGAATTATTAAAATGAAATATATATATACCTATATTATATATAACTTTATTAAAAAGACTCAACAAAAAGTGGAATCCTTCAAAGTAGCCACCCGTGGTTGTTTCGTTCTTAAGAGGAATGTCGCACAAAGCCAAAGGATTCCAAGAAAATCTCCACCCTCTATCTTGCTGGAGGATTGAAGATGATGGGCTCTGACATCACAAAGAACAGGGAACAGTGGCAAGGCCTGCGAGACCAGGCTCCAAAGGCAGCTGGGAACAGCAGGAAGGTCGAAAGAATGGAGATTTGTCACCTAAGGATGGAGGCAGCAACGAGGAAGGTAACCCAGCCCTAAGAAGGTATAGATGCTCAAAGAATGAACTGAACAGCAGGTAAACTGCTTGGATAAGGGACGAGCAAGTCCCTCCTCCTTGCACTTCTATTATCCGGTCCTCCACTGGAAAGTACCACACACTATGGGATGGGTCTTCCACACCAATTAAGAAAGTACCTGCAGACTTGATTGGGGGCCTGCTGCACTCATTGATTCTCCACAGCCGTGCCTCAAACAGCCTGCAGCTGTCAAGCTGACACTCAAATCTAACCACAACAGCTATTCTAGCTTGTCACAAGTCCCAGGCATCTGCCCATCTCTACCTCTCAGCTCTGAGGTTGCAAGAACACATCACCTGCCACCTGGACTTCTAAGTGGTTCTGATGATCAGCCTTAGGTCCTCATGATCACACAGAAAGCTTTTCTCCAACCAAGCCGTCTCCCCAGTCCCGAATCCTTATTTCACACGAATGTATTAAGATTTTCAATTCTCGATCTCTCTCTCTCTCTCTCACCCTCTCTTTCCCTTTCCTTCACATACACACACACACACACACACACACACACACACACACACACACACACACAAACTCTTCCCTGTTTAGGGCCTGTTATCCACCCTATCAGGACTGCCTCTGATCTTACTCTTTAACAGCAAAGCCTGATGAATACCAGCATTTCCTTTTTTTTTTTTTTTAAGGGAAATGCTCCCATTGAATTCATTGCCAGATTTTATCTGACAGAAGGTTAATTCCCTTAGGATAAAGAAGAGCTGTTTTGTATGGAACCCTCATTTCAGGGAAATTTATGAAGTTCTAAGATTTCTGCTTCCCTTGGGTAGACACAAATCTCTCTTTTGCAAACTTCTGGGCCCCACTCACTCCCAGATAGTATGCTTAACTCAGAGAAAGCTGCCTGACAACATGGGACATGAATTGACATGTCCATCTACAAATTTTACCTTATCAGTCCACTGTATCTCCTCAAACAGCAGATAGCTGCAGGCCATCTGTAGAATTAGTAGGAATAGACCAATTTCTTCTTGCAATTTGAATGATGTCTGACATAACTGCCTAAATGTTACTATCAAATAATTAGGAAAAAATGTGACTTTTTTCCTCTTTATGTAGAACACTGAGATCATAAAAGTGTTGGTATTATCTCAATACAGTTATAATAAGCATAGACTTTTATTTGATATTTTTAAAATTCAAAAGCAGACTGAAATATGTTAGCCTACTGAATCCTTTTAGTTGCTGTAACTTTAGCCTGCATGGTTACTGATAAATCATTATCAAACAGCTTAAGGGACAAGGGGTTTATTTTCTCTTACAATTGTCCAGTTATAGTTCTCAGTCCAGTTTGGCAGGAAAGCTCACATCAACACCAGGGCTGAGGGAACTGGCCATACCATCTCTACGTAATGGCTGAGAGAGGAACAATTCTTACTTGCCAGACCAGTATGTCTGGCCAAGTGTACACAAGGATGCCAACTTTCTCAACTATCTCTCTGTTTTTTATTCCAGGGTCTAGTCTCACCCACTATGGACTGGGCCTTCCCCATCATCTAGAACATCTCCTGCTCTGGGCTTAACTCAACTACTAATTCTCTGCAAATGTACCCAAAGTTCAAACCCTCAACTGTCAAGTTGACACTTGTGCTTAGCTATGACAGTTGCTCAATTTGGAAGGCAATGTTCTATTCCTAGGTGTGGGAAATGTGGCTCAGCAAAATTATAGTCTTGGAAGAAATAGCAGAAAACAGAGGCCGACTGTGTTCCAGCATTTGATTGCATATTGCATAGTTTCCCATTTGTTTTAAACAATATTAAGTAAGTAATGCCTGCAGACTATGCAAAATGGATTTATTTACACATGTGTGCCTGAGAGTACTTCTTCAGTTCCTGGGGTGACATCCATACAGATAGTTGCAGGAAGGTAAGTATACATACTCCTCAGGATGTATAATTGATACCGAATGTGTACATTTTGTTGCTACAGTGTGATGTACAGTATTGTGTCCCAAAACAGATTATACAAGATATAAATGACTCAGCTCTTCTCCAGAGTTATAGACCTTTTGTAGGTCAACTACTTTTAATAGATGCATATGCATTTTTCTGTTTCATAGATCTGTCATTTTTTTGTGTGTGTTTTAAATAGCACTCCACTTGGTGAACAGTGTATACTATAATTGATGGGCCATGGTGTCACAAAATAAATATCAGCTTTTAAATCATCATTGTTTAAACTGATGCACTATACTTTCTTTTATTAAAAAATGAAATTGCTATTTTAGTAAATAGCTTGAATTCTTATTTGTTGACAATACATTTAAACCTTGCTTTATTTTTTCTCCATAAACTTTCCTAAAACAATCTTTTTAAATTCAGAGAAAGCCTTTGGGTGAAGCATTAGTCATTATATTTAAGTATGATAATTAGCTTACTTAATTTTGTTGGCAGATTTGCCTCTTAGGAAATCATTTATTTATTTGGCTAGTAGTTTTGTAAATACCACTCAAAAAGTAAACACACTCCAAAAGATTGATTAAGACATAATTTTAAAGCACACATAGGCATTTCTGAAAGTAATTTCAGGCTAGTTCTGTCCTAGTAGAACACAAACAGGTAGGAGATTCTGAGAATTACTTTTCCTTCCTATATGCATGGCTCTTTTAAATTCTCTCCCAGCCTCAGGGAATGTGATGCCACTTGGAAAGCAGTCATGAACATAAAGGAATAAAAATAAACCCATGGTGCAACCTCTAATGGCTGAAATTACAAGGGAAGATATTTTTATGAAAGCATTTTTGTGATTATCCACATTGTACTTCAAGTTTCAGAGACACCCCCCCAAAAAAGCTACATGAAAAGTAAAGGAAACAATTTTGGTTGCTTTTAATATTTCTCAAATGAGCTGGAGAAGTGACTCAGGGATAAAGATTCTGCTTCATAAGAAGGTCTTGAGTTCAGATCCCAGGTCCCACATAAAAGTATCCAACAGAAAATGGCTACAGCCTGCATTTCAAGCCCAGGTGAGCGAAGCCTGGGAAATCTGAGTGGAGCAAAAAGGATGTAAAAGCAATCCAGGATGATTTCCAAAGTCACCCTTGGTCCTCCACAGGGACACACAGTGCCCTCTGATACACAAATGTGTACACGCACACACACACACACACACACACACACACATACACACACAACACACAAACATGCAAAAATAATAAAATAAGTTAAATTTCTTCAAAAATCTTGCTTGAAAATCAAGAGATTCCTAAAGCAATTGAAAGTGTATTTAAAGTCACCTCTTTGTCTGAGTCAAAATTTATTAAAGGCACTTTGATTTGGATTACCTTCCAGAGTTAAGCTCAACAGCTCAAATCAAAATGAAATTCATCAAGCTGAAGTTTCATGTCAACAATCAGAAGTAAGTTATTCATTTGAATTTTGAAGAAAGGAAGAGAAAGAGAGAGAGAGAGAGAGAGAGAGAGAGAGAATTTAAAATGACCATGACTTTTGGCTATCTTCAGTTCTTTCTTATCTGTAAATCCAAACTGAATGTGTCCATTCATTGGAAATCTCATTTTCTTTCATGCATTGAAGATCTACCCATTTGTAAAATTTCAAACAAGAGAGAGTATATTAACTAAATTTGCTATAATTTCACCATTTGACACCAGTATAAGGTTGATATAGAGCTCCATGGATTGAAAAAAAATAACATAAAGGAAATATTTAAAAATATGAGTTTCATTTGAATGACAGTCTTATGTGCAAGGGGACTATAATTTGACTTTAAGGGTGGAGAATATTAGAGCATTAGAACAAGAGAGATCACATAAAGTTAGGAGGAACAGGGGAGAAAACCACCATGGGCAGCGTGATGGGGGAATTCCACAGAGTCCACAAGGAAAAGGGAGATTATAACTTGTATAGCTTTCAGACATTGTTAAGGGGTTGTCAAGGAAGAAGGATGTGGGAAATCAAGTGAGTTCTCTCTCATTTACAACCATATTACCCCAATGTGTTAGATCGTGGATCTAGGAAGCTAAACAGGTTTTGGTCTGCGAATGCTTAGACAGGAGATTGCCAGATCTCAGCCTTGCCCACTATTGGAATAAATAGGAACAGGAAGGCACAATTTAGGAAGACAAGTGACTGTAGTTTGAGAATTGTCTATTGTAAATCTATATGGTTAGTTTTGTGAAATAATTGCCTTCCAGCCAAGATGCGATATTTTATAAAATGATGTGACTATAACTAATATCCAAGCAACTTGGATTCTACTCATAGCATCTGTCTGTCCAAGGTGAATTGCTTGCTTTGTAAAATGTATCTATTCCTTCTTAAGCTCCATTTTCAAAGTCCAGGTCTTTTACTAAATGATACTCTGTAAGTATGAATAGGTATTTTATTCAGGAAAGAGAAATGGAAGATTTAAAATATTCTCACCAGAAAATGTGAATGGGAAGTACAGTTAGACATTATTTTATGTTGGTCTTTGGGGTAAATACTTTACACTACAGCATCACCTATATAATTTTTCATTTAAAATTCTGTTCAGGGAATGTGTCACTTGGAAAGGGAACAGGTGCTGTTTGAGATAAAGTAAATACTCCCAATTGTAAATTAATTCTCCTTTGGTGGGTAGTTTCACCCTTCTTTACTATATATTTAAAGCTACCTTTATACATAATCTCTTGTACAGAACACTGCTCTCACATTAATTTTAGCATCCTGGCAAAGAATCACTACATCAGCCTTCTCCTCATACACATACACACACACACACACACACACACACACACACACACACACACACAGAGGTGTCACAAAGACACTGATACTTAAGGCTACTGAAATATTTGGTTTCCATTTATCTTCAGAAAGTTATACATGGGGATCACTGTGTCCAATGTTCCAGGTCTGTTACAGTTACTTTCTGCTGCAGTGAGACAATACTTTCACACTACTTAATGGGAGAAAAGGAGACTTATTTGGCTTACAGTTATGGGAGAGATATCATCCTTTATGGCAGAAAATACATGGCGGGTGGAAGAAGCAGGAAGTGACTTAAGTCATAGCACTCATCATGGTGGTAGAAAGAGCAAGAGCAAACAGCAAACTGTCAGTAAGCATAGGCTACCAAAATCTCAAGGTACCATTTCCTTCCCAAACATTAACATCAGCTAAGGAGTCAAACACATAAACCTGTGTGTGTATGGAAGGGGGACGGGGATCATGTCCAAAACATGACAAGGTCCCTCTCCTTCACATACTTTGCTAGTTTGTATACATGTCCCTATTTTTTATTCATTCTGACACAAAAAAGGACATAGATTCAATTATCAAAAAATGAAGATATTATTTATTGTCACCTGATTTCCTTAGTTTTGTATATTAAAGGAAGAAACAGAATGCCATACATTTTCATGATAATGGATAACAATAGTTTCATAAGTTTTGTATTACTCCACATATATGAAATGCATCATGATTTTTTCCTTATAACAAAATCATCTTGGACCTGGTCTTTTCTCATCTCCCAAATAAATACACATGCACATCTGTAAATGGTCATAATCCTCTTACATCCATAGTTGAGCTCAACACATTCAAGACTCAGTACTATCTTCTTGTAGTTTGAGTCTTTTTTCAAAATACAGGCATATTCTGCTCACTGTAACCACTCTGTTTCTGGTATAGCCCACTTTCCTTGGCCATGTATATACCATGTCCCCTCTGGGGTTGGTGCTTGCTACATTTCTTGCAAAAAGTCTGTCTATTTCCAGGAGATCAATCATCAGAAGAAGAAAATGCTAGATACAGAAATTTCGATATGAAATAGCTTAACATTGACATATCCCCATGATTAACTTTTTAAAAATAAATTTATTAAATTAACATTTTTCTATAGATAATCCTTGCCTCTATCATTTCCTCCCCTTCTTCCCTTCCTTCCCTCTTGTAAAATACAATGAAACTAAGTTTTATGTTAAGATTTAAATTTCTGTAGATCACTGGAACCCTTTAAGGAAAGTGCTTGCAATCAGAGTGCATAGGCTTAAGTGAAAGGTCAAATATTTGTTACCATTTTCTGATTTTTACATTTTTGTGTTCATGGAAGTATGATCAGCAAAGAGGAGAGAAACAGGGAAGAGGGATCATGGAAGAAGGAACCAGAAGATAGATACAGTGTCTGCAATTGCCAGGTCAACAAAAGTGAGGTTGCCATAACTATTAGAAGGAAATTACATAAGGAGTCCCAGAAAGTGACTTACAACAGGTTTAGCAGCCTGTCAGAACAACTTTCTCTGGCAAAATATCAGAATATACTTTTCCTGTGATAGGTCACAGGTCAAGAACAATTATTTAGGCTCTAAATTCTGACACAACTGATTGAAGATACTTGTCTCCTATTGTGGGTATAATTCTGGAATGCTGTAAGCACAGAGTTGAGAATCCAAGAAGTCAGAAACTACTTGAGTTTCCAAAATGTAGTGGGCAAAATTCCAGTTTTGAGTATTAATCATAAGTTTAGGGCACAAGTCTGTATCTATCCTAGAAACTTTTATTTAAATTGTTACTGAAGTTGTCATGGTTTGAAATGTGTCTCCCACAGTCTTATGTGTTTAGCAAGTTCATGACCCCTTGAGAAGTGGAGCCTTGCTGTAGGAAGGCAGTCACAAGGGGTGGGACTTGAGGTGGACTTCTCCTATCTCTAGGAGAAGTCTCCCTTTGCAGCAAGCAGTCTGCAGCTTTCAGCTTCCAAGATGTCTACAATGACTTAGCTTCCTCCAGCTTCGGCCAGCCAGCCATGCTGCCTCTGCTCTGAGAGACTGTACCTTCCCTCTGGAACCGTAAGCTGAATAAATCTCCCTTTCTCCCTTAAGTTACTTGACTTTGGGTGCTTTCTCACAGCAATAGTTAAGAGTAACTGTTACAGAACTGCACAAACTATGTTGTTTTATTTAATTGAAATATTGGCACAGATTCATTGTGTAAAACAATATTAAGTAACATTATTTTAATTCATGCATATCTTTACAATGAGTGTCTCACCCCACAGCTTGCATATCTCACCCATATCCTCTTCTTCTGGTCTTCTTCCCTGCCCCAGGTCATCTTCTTTCTTCCATTTTTCATATGTTTCATTTAACATATGCTGAATATATCTATTGTCAAAGAGATTAACTCCATTAGTGAGCCAAATTCTGCACTTCATTTGGACAATAGAAGAGGCCTCATTCTGAGGTCAAGACCCACAGAAGGCTTCCAACTAAAAGAAATGAAAACATTAAACAAAGAATAATTTAAAAATTTAAAAGAAGTATACATGCTTTAGGTAACTCATTTCTCCTGCAGGGACTGTTTCCTACTAGGAGTCTAGATGAGTCCAGCTACAGTCAGGCTAAGAGCTAATGAGGGGTAGGGGGATAGTCAGCTTAGAGCTCTCCAAGATTCTGACTGAAAAAGTTGCTCCTTTGTCTAGAGGGATTCTATAAGCATCTCTAGAGAAGTAGAGTTGGACAGCCGCAAGGGTCTTCTGTTTGAGTTCCTGTGCCTGCTCCTGCTAAATTCCAAGACTTCTCTGGCACTTTAATGCTATGCTGTTCCAGTATGTAAATATGCTCAGTAATGGCTATGCCTTGGGACTCTCCCCCTCTCTCCCTCCCTCTCCCTTCCTCCCTCTCTCCCTTCCTTCCTTCCTTCCTTCCTTCCTTCCTTCCTTCCTTCCTTCCTTCCTTCCTTCCTTCCTTCCTTCCTTCCTTCCTTCCTTCCTTCCTTCCTTCCTCCCTTCCTCCCTCCTTCCCTCCCTCCCTCTTGTTTGCTTGCTTACTCTTGTTTGCTTGATTTTGTCTTAAAAAAAAGAAAAAGGCTTCCACAATGTAGTCCAGGCCAGCTGATAACTCACCACTGAAGCAAAGCTCATAGCAATGTTTCTATTTCTGCACTGATTGCTGGGATTAGAAACACCAGCCACCATGCCCCTGTTCTTACTTCCTTTAGTGCTAGTCTCTCCTTCAGATGTGCTGTGATTGCACTAACTGTGCACACTGCTCCATCTCCACTCTTCTTTAAAGGGCTTCTATTAAAGGGCTATACATCTTTTCCAAGGCTCTTTTTCACCTCTAGTCCCAGCTCTCACTGTCTGTGTTTGCATCCACTCTGTGCTTGGTGACAAGTACTTCCCTCATGAATGGACTCTGTCCTACACACATATCTACTTTCTAAATTTTTATTTATATCTTGTTTTATTTCTAAAATTTCTTGGTACTGTATTGCCAGTACCTTCCTCCTGTCACTAACCTCAGAGGAGGAGTGTTATTCAACCACTCTCAGTTTATTCCCGGGAGAGTCAAGTCACTGGAACACAGTTGTCTATTTTATCATCTCTCCCAAACCCTAGCTCTATACTATACTGTATTCCACTCAGATTCTTCAAGTACAAAACGATTACATTAGACTATGTTTGAATATCAACAAGTCAGTAGATGTAATTATATGTTTGCTCCAGTTTGTCTTCATGTTGCAAATAACAGTCAAATAACTTAAGAAAACAAGGGGTTCTATTCTTGATTATTATTCTGATCACAGTTCATATCCCAGCTTGTCAAGAGAATCCATACCAACTTCAGAAGCTAAATGACACTGGTCATATAATATCAATAGGAACTGATGAGGGAAAAGCAAACCTTCTCACTTGCTAGTCCGCAAGTACACAAAAGCATGATGAAGTATGCCAAACCACTGGACCGGCTCTCTCCAACTTATCCACCTGCCCATAGAATGGTCTCATTCACCATGCCCTGGGTCTTCCCACAACACACAATCCCTCGCAGGCTTGCTTAGAGCTTGTCTTAGCGACCAGTTCTTCATAGGTATGACCCCTTTAATAAAATGCAAATTAAATTTGCAGATTACTAAAATGCGATAAGGTTATATAAAATATTCACAGAAATAAGAATCCAGTGATGATGAATTTTCAGCTGTGGAACAAATGTTAAAGTATATCTCAAGAATCTAAAGTAACACTCAAATAAGAAAATTATCCAAATAATTATTAACTTGAGCTAAAAATAAAATCTTGTCATGCAGATGTTTGGAGCAGCAATTTGGGAGAAAACTGGTATGGTTTATGCTATGAGAATATAAAGTTGGAGACAATAGTTTAAAATTAAATATATTTCATTTTGAATTGAGTACAGTTTCCCAAATAGTGGGGATATTAGACACAGTATAGTTAGAATTTGCAGGAGATCAGAGTTAATGTTTAAAAATAAATTTTTAAAATTTTACAATTGCATTCAGTAATGATACTATAATATTTTGTAAAAACCTATCAATTAAAAAAGTACGGTTGCAATTATTTTTCTTTTTCCTGTTTTGAGTTTGTGTATGGTCTTGTGGATATAACATATTATTATAATTTTTGTCATTATTATTTCAATTATTATTAATAGAATATTTGTGTGTGTGTGTTTTTGTCCTGTGTGTGTACAAGAAGGTACTTGAATGTGTGCACCTCTGGAGGCCGAAGGTGACACAGGGAATCATTCTGAATTGCTCTTCCTCATTATTGCTGTTCTCTGGGGTTTCACGGGCTCTGACTTCCAAGGCTGGAATTACAGATTTCTGCATGCTGGATTCTCAGAATATTTAAGCGAGCTCCGTGTATCCAAACTCAGGTCCTTTTTCTTGAGAGGTGAAGGCTCTAGCCCCTGATGTTCCTCCCAAGCCATATAACATATTACTTTATTTACTATAGTTTTTAAATGAATTATGAAATGCAAATTTCAAATCTTTCATTTCACTTTTTCAAGAATTTGCTCTTTTATGAATTGTCGCAGATCTATTGTTTTAAAAAATACTGTGCAAGGGTTTGTCTTTTGAAAAAGAAGCTCACCCTTACCACATTGTCACAGAGACACACAGATAGTAAGTAAATGAATGGAAAATGACATTCCGATGAACCAAATCCCAGGACAAGTAAAAGTAACTGTAATCATATCAGACAAAGATGACTTTACACCAAGGAATATCAAAAAAGATGAGAAGGACATTGCATATTAATTAAGTGAAAATCCATCAGGAAGTTATAAGGGTTATAAAAAATGTGTACACTTAATAGCTCTTTACCCAATTACACTAAATAAACAATTCTAGTCACAGACAGTGAGGCTCAATACAAAAATAATGGGAAAGGAAAAGAATAAAACAATAATAATCTAAATCCAACATTAGTAAAATAGAATGAACAATGAACAATAAAACTTGTAAATAAAATTCTCCTTAAGCTGTTCCATAAAAATGAGAGAAAAGGAAAACTTCAAAAGTCATTTTTCAGTATTACTCTTACACCCAAACTGGGTAAGGACCCCATGAAGAATAAAAATTATAAGCAAGTTTCATTGAAGATCATACACTCAAGAATCTATATTTTCTTTGGTATATTGGATTATCTGAGTAGTCAGTTATGATTTCCATGTCCAGGCATTACTTAAAGGTCTTGAACAATAAGCTTCTTCCTTTCTCAAATTGGTTCTGTAATACTATGAGCATAGAGCATGGACAGACAGTCAGACAGTCCAACTCTCTGCCTTCCCCTTTCCTTCCACTTTCTTTGACTCTGCAGATGAGGAAGTCATGATAGAGTCACCTATGTCCTCTTCTGGGAGTGTGTACAAAAAGCTGCCCAAGTCCTACAGTGTTCTAGGTCGCTAGGAACATGCCAGCACTTCCCAGTACTGTGGACATTCCACTGCAAGAGTCTTCCTTTGTGTCCCTTTTTATTCCAATTTGTGTCATAGTCTCAAGGAACCCATATGTTAACTAATTGCTGTTGATATTTCCTAGCTCTTTCAGCTTCCTTTTGGCCACGCAGTGAACAGATCATCTCTCCACCACCAAGCTCAGCTCCAGGCCATTGTCAGACATAACATAATCAAATGGCCATAGACTAAAAATATGAGAAAAAAATAAATTCTTTCTCCCATGTATTTTTCCATAACAACAAGGAAAATTTACACCATTATCAGCTCACCTGTCTTAACAAAAGATAAAAACAAAAAAAAACCCAGACATTCTGAAATTCTTTTCTAATTCAAGAGAAAAATGAACCATTCTGAAAAAATTTTAAAACAAATTCCCATGCAAAGTATTGAATAAGTCATTGGATAGAAAAATGAATCCATTATTTACAGTTAGACTAGAAAAATAAATTCCTAATAATGTCATGATGAAGGATTCATGTACTTAAATGAATTTTATGCAAAGGAAATAATTTGCAAAATATTTTTATATAAAATTTAATCTAAACTAGTAGGAAGAAACAGGATAATATTATGCTGATAATTAAATGTTTATATAGAGAGCATTCTGTAAAACAGAATGGGTGTGAAGTGACTTATTGAATGCATTTGAATCTTATAAGAAGTTATGAAATGAGAAGATAGCTAATTACTTAGTAAGCTTGACAAGTAAGCAAAAGTTGGTGAAAAAGAGGTGCCATCCCTCCATGAGAGACCACTGAAGATTAACATACATGTCAGGTAGATAGGAGGACCACTTCCCTCTATATTATTTCCTTGATGTATCAAACAGGCTTTAGCAAGTGCTTAGGGACAGGCTTCTGTGGGCAGCCCAGATGAAACTCAGGGGGCTACACAGGCAAAGGAACAAGAAAGTGGGAGGGAAACTGGTTGAGAATAAAATTTATAGAAGGGATAGAAGGGTGATGGGGCTGGGTAATGGCGTGGGAAAGTGATATGAACTCATTATATTCACATATGAATTTCTATTTCAAGGTAACTTGATAAAGAAGACCAAAGTTCTTTGATTGGAGAAAGTAAAGAGGCAGCTGTGTCTTAACAGGAGGCTTATATTAGTCACCCATACAGCTACCCAGGACTCATTCCTAAACCATATTCACCAATGTTAATGCAGTTTATTATAATATCTTATTATATTTTCACTCCTTATGGTCTGCTATATATCATCTATATGTTACTTTATAGATGTCTGAGTCACTTACTCCTGTCGTACTTGTGTAGGTATATTTTTTGTTCTGTATATTCCCTGTAGTAGTTTTACTGAAAGAGGCAAATCTTGTCTTTTCTATATTCTTTCCTGAAGGCAATAGGGATTCCCAGGAGGTTTTCAAGATCAAAGAACAAAGCTAAAAGCAGGATTTTTGAGAAAAAAAAATCATCACTTTGAGGGTGACCAAAGAAAGGGCAGGAAGCCATGCAGAAGGAAGACAGTGAGTCACTCCTTGTTAGGAAGCTTTCTACATAGGAGTAGATATAAAGAGGAATACACAAAGAAGCATGAAGGAAGAGCAGGTATGGCTTCATAATTCAGTCCACAAAGAACAGATAATAAAAATAAAACTTCGCATTCCCCGCATAATATATATTTGTATAAATCAATGAAAAATGTTTTTTTTTTACTAAGGGCTCTCTTCTACTAAAATGATTACATAGTATATTATAAATCCTATATCTTCTCCTTGTCTGTTACCCATCCTCTATGTGGTAATCTCATAGAACTCTGCATTGTTTAACACCCCCTGGTTCTTTTTTTTATTTTTATAATACATTTTTATTATTATTTCAGCTCATACAAACTTAATAGGTAAACCAGTTTCCTCCCTCCCTCCTCCCCCCCCCCCGAACCCCCTACTCCCCCTCCCCTCACTCCTCCTGCCCTGTCCTCCCGTGCCTCCCGCCCCAATTCCCAGAGTCCTTTCTTGTGCATGCCTGACTCTCCTCTGGGCCCTCCTCTCCGATGACATACAAGGATCCAGTGGCATTTCCCTGAAACCTTTCCTGTGTTCCCCTTAAGTATAGGACCACTACTGTAGCTGTCAATCCCTTGCCTCCAAGGATTTTGGTGCCTTTAGCAGATGCTAGACTTTGTGAGGTCAATAGTGTGTTGGACATTGTGCAGGGCATGCAAAGTCCAATTATGATTGCTTCGGCCCTAACTTGTGTGGAGTATCTTGCAAATCATTGCTCCTCCCATCCTTTTGCTCTTACACTCTTACCGCCCCCTCTTCCGCAAATGTCCCTGAGCTTCAGGATGGGGAGAGATTAGTCTGGCCTAGTTCTAGGTGGTTGATATAGAGTCTCTGAAGTTCTGGATAGTGGTTTGTTGATTTTCTTTTGCAGTTTTGTTGCTCCTGCAATGCCTTTCACTCCATCGTGATGGGCACTGTATGTCACCCCCTGGCCAGAGACAGAAAGCTGTTAAACTGGAGTCTTATTATAAGAGCACATTCAAGGGTAGATGTAATACTTATACCCAAAAGTGGAATTGCAGGGTCATATGGCATTTAGCAATTGGAGGGGCCAATCACCCATTTGCAAAATGGTTACTTTTTAATCTGCCGAACTATATGCCCTCCTCTTCTGGTGAGTTCATACACCCTTAGTTGTAAATGATCAGGAACAAATGTCTGTGAACTTAACTAGGTGTCACATTACTTTCATGCAGTCCTTGATGGAGGCCTATTTTCTCTACTGTAACCTGGTCACTTCTCTCCTTGTTTCTGGTGTGGCCCTTCAACCCCATCCCTCCTGTTCATAATCCTTGCAATTACTGTAGGTAATACATAGATTTACCTATGAGTGTCTCAAGATGGGCTGGGTGGGTTTGGTATTAGGAGCCCCCTATTAGGGAGTATATATGGCGCTTAATTTTCTGTGTCTGGGATACTTCACTTAATATAATTGTTTCTAATGATATCCATTTCCCAGCAAATTCCAGTAATTCATCATTTTTGATGGCTGAGTAGTACTCCATTGTATAGATGTACCACAGTTTCCTTATCCACTCGCCAACTGTTGGACATTTGGGTTGATTCCATGACTTTGCTATTGTAAACAGTGCTGCTATGAACATGGTCGTGCTTGTGCTATCAAGATGAACCTCTGCTGTATGGGGGGTTATACCCAAAAGTGGAATCGCAGAGTCATATGGCATTTCAATCTTTAATTTCTTTAAGAATCTCCAGACGGCTCGCCAGAGTGGCTGTATGAGCCTGCACTCCCACCAGCAATGTAGGAGAGTTCCCCTCTCTCCACATCCTCTCCAGCATTTGTTGTTGTTTGTATTGTGGATTTTTGCCATCCTGACCGGGATGAGATGATATCTCAGGGAAGTTTTGATTTGCATTTCCCTGATGGCTAAAGAAGTGGAGCATTTTTTAAGATATTTGTTAAACATTTTAATTTCATCTCTGGTAAAATTTCTTTTAAGTTCCAGGGTCCATTTTTTAATTGGGCCATTGGTTTCCTTGGCGTTTAGTTTTCTAAGTTCTTTGTGCACTCTGGACAGTAGAACTCTATCAGATATGTGGTTAATGAAGATTTTTCTCCCATTCTGTGGGTTGCCTTTGAGCTCGTGTTACAATCTCTTTATCTGAACAGAAGCTCTTTAATTTCACAAGATCCCAACTGTTGAGAGTTGGTAGCAGTGACTGTGCCATTATGTCTGTTTAGGAAATGTTGGCCTACCCCAATCAGCTCAAGGGATTTCCCTATCCTTTCATCTATGGTTTTTATAGACGCTGGCCTGATATCAAGGTCCTTGATCCATTTGGAATTAAGTCTTGTACATGGTGACAAGTATGGGTCCAGCTTTAATCTTCTGCATGTGGAGATCCAGTTTTGCCAGCACCATTTGTTGAAGATGCTGTTCTTTTTCCATTGGATTCTTTGGGCCCCTTTGTCAAAGACCAAATGGCTGTAATTTTGTGGGCTTATATCTGGGTCTTCAATCCTTATCCATTGATCTGTGTGTCTATTTTGGAGCCAGTACCAGGCTGTTTCTTATAGCACAACAGTCTTGAATACATGTTTGGGTAATTGTGACTAATGAGAGTTTGATGGTGCATACTTTTCCCAATTGAATCATAAACTTCTGAGTACTAGATTAATCTAACATAGTGGATTTATATATTCATGTGTGAAAAGCCTGGAAATACAACCTAGCAGTAAGAGTTGATGAAAGCATATGACTTGAAGTTGTTAAAGTGGCCACAGGTTTATTTCTAAAGCAACACACACCCTAGTGACAGAAGCAGGGGTGGAGTCTATCCCATGAGCCTGTACACATCCATGTGGAAATGTTCATGAGTGATGAGAACTTCTTGAGTATGCTCAGTTTGATTTTTACATTCTTATTTTCATTGTATGTATGAGTCTGTGTTCATATACATGGTCGTTTTGTTGTCTGTGCCATCCCAAGAGGGAGAAATGACCCAGGTAGGGCTAAGAAATTTATAATAACCTAGAAATTATTGCTTCTTATGGACTGAAGTGGATGTTTAGGCATATATAACACAGTGGTGTATATTTACATATCTAAGTACATGCAAACACAAAGTAAACAAAATGTTTAACTATAATGGAAAGGTCCATGCCTGATGGTACTAATGACAACCTCTGATTTTTCCATGAAAACAATTCTTTTCTTTTTTCTATATTCTACAGCCATAAACTTTAACCACCATAAATCCTAAGCATTTATATTTCCCATTGAAAGATAATGAATTCAGACTTAGAAATGGACACTCAATAGTACCAGAAAGAGCAAAAGAAGGCTTTGTAACACATGAGCTAAGATGAACACATAAGCTAAAATTTGAATAAGTCCTCCCCATTTCTTAGGCTAGTCCATGGAATGCCAGAATATTAGGTGCTCTGGCTGCTTAACAAGAACGAGTGCATAAGATTTAGTTAGTTAAATTGTATTAGAGAAACTGTGTTACTGATATTTGACGTCAAAATTTTATTCCTAACATTATATTTTCAACAAAGAAATAAATCACTGGAAACTTTTCTACATTCATTAAGTTTGGCTTTCTAGATCTAAGAACTAGAAATGGTGAACACTTTCTTGGTGAGCCACAGTAGAGATTTAAAGATATTAATATAGTGTTCAATAGATTACAAATAGTCAAAACACAAGCTTTGTGGGTGCATCCTAAGTACTTAATATGTGCTGTGGGATTTCTGTTAATTTGTAGTCAGTATCCTTTCCAAGAATGTTAGGAACCTGAAACACTAAAATGAATCAAATGCTGAAAGAGGAATCTAGGAAGAAAATGGACAAAGAATAGAAACACAGAGGAAAAAGAAAACAATTGTCGAGTGGGAGGAAGTGGAGAATCCCATCAGAAGATGGACAAGGAAATGTCACAACTGTAGGAAAACAAAGGAAAGCATTGGGATTATCAACAGAAAATGAATGGAAAATGTCAGTAGATAGACTGTCTAAGCTGTAAGGCAAGCCTGAAATTATAAATATTGAAAAATTTCCCTTGGATAGAGGCCATGAATGGTTTGTACAAACACACAGAAGGTTGCAGAGAGAAATCAAACTGTGGGAAGCAGAAGGATGAATGGGAGCTCCTGGAGGCGTGAGTCCCCACTGCTCTGACAATGGAAGAGTGGAGCAAGAAAATTAAAGGAGACAAGATCCTTTGACAATGGGAGAGTGGAGCAAGATAATTAGAGGAGATGCTGTGTTACGGATGAAAGACAACCAGGAGGAAATAGGTGTGGATCTAAAGCAGGTCTATGTGTATTTTGCAGGGATTATTTAGACCCTGCAAAAGCTTCAAGAGGTTTTGGCCACCAATTATAGGAAAAATGTTAGCTTTTTTAATCATAGAAAGGCTACAAGGTAGAAAAAGAAATGGGGAAAAGACATAGGCATAATTAATGTCATTAGTTGTAATGACTACCAGTAAAAAAGACATATTTAAATCTTAAATGGCCTATAATACATCATTTCAATATATCTTTTATTCTTTATTGACCTTATGTTTTAAAATCAACTTTCGTTATCAAGAGGCAAGTGGTGATAGTCTTTCTTTGAGAAAATAAAGCTGAAGGCTCAAGACACTTCAGATGTTGCAGGATATAAGGGAACGTGGTGCAGTGGAACAAGGAGAGGGGATTCTGACAAATATTAAACATTTGTCTCCATGCGGTATTAGTTACTTTTGCCACTACTGTGAAAAGTATCTCATGAAAGCAGCTGAAGGAAGGGTTCAGTTTGACTCACAGGTCCAGGCCACAGTCCCTGAGGGGGGAGCATCTTGGCGACAAGAACTTGATGCAGCTGATCCCATTCTACCCACAGGTCACAAGTAGAGGGGGCCTAATGCCCATCTGAAGCTTTATTTCTTTTTTGTTTTATTCAGCTAGGATCTGAGGAATGGAACAATACCATACATACATCGATTCACATAATCTAGCTATGTCTACTCAGGCAGGACCTAAGGCTTGTCTCCTAGGTCATTCTAGAACCTATCAGGTTGATAATGTCAATGATCAGAGACATAAGCACTCATAAAAAAGGTAAGAAAGCCTTGTAGCTTGCCTGATATTGTGATGGTGTTGATAAATGCATTAGGGAAACAAAGGGGGTATTCTGACTCATGATTCTCTAGTACAGTTCATAGCCCAACTTATCAGGACCACATGTCCACAGGAACCGCAGAGGAAGAGGCAGATCTTACTTGGCAGACATCAAAGCTTCCAAAATCTGCTCTAAAATGCCAAGCTCCTGAATCATCTCCCTGGTCTTATTCACCTGCCCAGAGAATAGTCCCAATTACATGGGCTATGTCTTTCCACATCAATTTTAGATGCTCTTTTGCTGGCTTGTTCAAGCCATCCTCAACCACTATTCTTCACAAATGTCTCCAGAGCTCAGTCTTCAGTTGTCAAGTTGAAACCTCTATATTTGAATAGCGTAGGAAGCAAGATGGACAGCACATTAATAATCTCTGTATTAAGATCTAACTTCCTATTGGTCCCAACCATGTCTGTCACTGGACCCCCATCAGGATTCTACTCTGCTTTTTAGCAAACTGTTTCCCCATTCAACGTCTTGCTCAAATGTCTTCGCTTCCTGTCTTAGTGTGCTTTGCATTCTGCTGATGTTCATGTGCAGTGAGTTGTTTTCCCAGATTCTAATGATGTCTTTGCCAGCAGCTGCAAGTACACCGAGAACATCGCAAGTGTGTATGTGCACAGTACAGAATTCTTCCAATTAGGTCTGCTGCTTAATTGTCAAGCAACCTGACCGCTGTGTTGCCTCTGAATCTGAATTCCCTGTAAATGGAAGATATTATGAAGCTTATCAGAGAGTCTGCATGGGCACTGAATGAGGAAATGGTACACATGTTTAAAAACAAATCCATGGTTATTTCCTTAAGCTACTGAAGCAGCAAAGCATCCTAGTTAACCATGCCAGGTCAGCTCTACAATCAGACCTGAGTAACAAATCTATGCTTTTTGGTCAGCTAGATTAGATTTCAACCTGCTTGAGTCTCAGTTTTGATACATGCAAAATGGGATAGTAGCATCTACTTTGAAGGGCTATTTAAAGCTTAAATGAAATGTGTGCTAATTACTCAGCCTTCTGACTGTCAGATAGATCTCAATGGATTATAGCTAAATAGTAATACGGGCAAGGGCATAATACAAGAGAGACTATTCCATATTTTTTAATCTAGTGTAGTCATATCATTCTTGCCACACCATAAACTCCCTACAGCAAGAGAAGACTGCAGAAACCAACACTTCTAAAAATGAAGATCCTCATTTCTTGGGCACAAAGGAAGTGAAAGTCCATCTCGTTTTCTAGTACAGACCCCTCAAAAGTCACAAAGCAAGACCCAGCCCTACAGCATATGCAAATCAGACTTTCCTATAAGTTTGCTTCTGAACTGAGGACGATTCCTTCCTGAAAAACTGATATTGATTTCTAACTAGCTAGGAAGCCAGAAGCCCATTGTCTATGTCCATCCAAATGGGAGGAATCTACCTGCTGGCTATGGTAACAGGGATGTTCATCTCGCCATATGCTTTAACTGCAAGAGTTTTCAATTTTCCATATGTATTTACTGGGCTAATCACAGGTTAATAATATGAAGATATGTAATATGGTTAGAACCTCTCAGTTCACAAATCAGTGTGGAGAAATATTATATGCAAGGAAAAGGAAATGAGGAGGAGGGAGAGGCTGATGAGTAGGAGTAATATTCCTGCCTTTTGTGATAAGAGGAGAGATTTTTTTCTGGCAATTTGAACTCCACCTCTTTTGTCTGCTTTCATGATTCCTTCTTCACATTCTATGCCTCTGTGGAGTGTACTGTGTGTACACTTTACACACAGATATGACTATCATGAAAGTTAAGGCTGTCTGGTTGTCTCTCTGGCAGGTACCTGAGATGAAACTGGCTTTTAGCAGCCCACACTAAAAGAGATGACTGGCACTTTGGAATCCTGTCCTGACTGACAAGCACGATGAGGTAGAGTAGGCACTCATTGAGGAAGATACAGGCAATTCATAGGGGTCACATGTGTAGACAGCGTTACTACATTGTGCCATCCTGGGACATTTCTGTAAATTTGTCTTAGTATGTTCACACAGCTGTATAGAATTTTAGTCACACTTTGTGACCCCCACATACCGTCATTCTTACTGAATTTAAAATTGAACTCAATTGCTTTGTGACCTCTTTAATGCTGGCAAAAGGGGGTGGTTTGTTAATATGAATGCAATGCCAATGTGAGAGGGAAGTAACAAATGATTGATTATGCAAGTCTGTAAGAGGAAGTAAAGCTATTTCTAGCTCAGTACATCAAAAATAGCTTGCCAGATGTGACTCCCAGTTTTCTATAAAATTCATTATTTTCTATGTGCATTGAAGGATCAAAAAAAAAGATTTTTATAAAGAGACACACACAAAAAAATTAGGCTACACTTTTGATCTTCCCTTCTTCCAAATCCCTTCTCTTCCTTCCTTCATTTTGTAGTTGTATAAAAGCACTTGAGAATGGAGATGGAACAGAATTCAGCTGCTCTACTACTGTGCAAGGATGTTTAAAGCTGTTTCAGACTTTAGTTGAATTTACTTTAAGATACTCTGTCCTTCTAACTCATCAATGCATCCAGAAAGTGAGTCTTCTGTAGAACCCAAGTTGACTCTGTCTTATATGCTGTTCTTCTCAAGTGACGTCCTCTCTTATCTGATTTCTTCAAACCCTCCATCAACAAGAAGAAACTCATCAATTTACAGTCTCTTTGCCTTGGAATTCTCAGACTCTAGCTGAAGCTAATTTTCCTAAACTCTCAGTCTTGAGTATTTTGTTGTAGCAACATAACTTGAATTAGAGTCAGACTCAAAAGATGATGTGTGAGGTTACAGTGGAAGTATAAAAACGTGGACATAGCGAATTAATTTAGGGCTGTGAACCTGTCAGGGAGACTCTCCATGATTTTCCATCAGGCAGACTAAATGTTTGGGAATCCACCTGTTGATGGAGAAACACAAAGATACCTATGACTCCAGTGGAGCCCTGAGTCTGGTTAGAACAGGTGTATTGTCAAAGGTGTTCTGCCATGATAAAGCCATCTTTAACTATATTTCCTTTTTAAAAAGTTTAAAGTGTATAAAATGGAAGAAAGAATTAAATGAGGTATATCTGATGATGGAGAACAAAAAAAGAATTAATTTAGGGAAATTCACCTTTATTGATGCACTGTGTGCTCTTAACCAATTTCATGCATGCATAAAAACATTCAATTTATTCTGTCCTCTGTTCTCCATTGTCTCTCCAGTCTCCTTTCTCTTCAAGTGTTCCTTATCCATATTTATCCTTTTTCTTTGATTTGTACATGGTATTGGCTCCAGACCTCCCTGTGGGGTTCAAGACCTAGGATTTTCTCTTGGAGTCCAATAGGACCCTCCATGGAAACACAAGTGGATATATTTGCCTCAGTGCCACCAAACCCTCTTAGATGCCCATTGTTCATCAATGCTCTGTAGGGCACCATGTGTTTCTTCTTAGTTCATAGCTAATCATTAGCCATGTGAGTTCACTGTAGGTAATGATCAGTAACCATCACTCATAACCCTTTCCCTGTCTTTTGGCTCATGCATTCTTCCATCCCTTCTTCTATAGAGGCCTCAGATCCATTTGGGATTCTGTATGTGACATGCTGAGGTCTGAATCCTCAACCTTCATATATTCTTGGACTCTTGTCCCACCATGGTTCTCCACATTCATCTCCAGTCCTGATGATGAGAAGTCCCTCTGCTTAACACTGAGGGTGGTGTTTTCATTCTGTCTGCATCCTCTTCCATGATGTTCCTTCATCTTTGTGTGGATAGAGTTTGATCTTCTTTCCATGACTTAACACTCCACAGTCATCTTTTCTCTGTCAAAGCCCATCTGTTGCAAAAGAAGCTTCTGAGATAAGGGTTGAGCATCAAGTCCCTGTGGATACCTCCATCAGGGAGAGATATGTAAAGCAATGAAGAGGAAGGCTTAGGCAAAGAATAAAGGATGCTCATAGAAATGGGAAAAGGGGAAGGTTTTGGAAAAGAATACAGAGTGGGAAGACAGCAATAGATCCTTTTGTGGCTATACCACACAGAAGAGAGATGGTGTAAAATACATTAGAGAAAAGCAAAACATGGAAATCATATGGGAGCAATGAGATACTCAGAAGGATCTTAAATATTTATTATTTTCTCATTGCTGAAAACACCCACATTTTTGGTTGGTACAAAATTGTTTTGACCAAGTCAAAATGTAATGAGCCTGAAGAAGGAAGTGACCCCCATAAACTGTGCACAGTGGATGATGGAAATAGACCACAGTGGGTGGTCTATTTCTTAAAAAGGGATGAAATGGTTTAGTGTGCAGAATTTACTATCTCTCTACTTCATACATGCCTTCTCAGTCAGCAAGCTACCTGTCTTAATGAACACTGTTGTTCCCACAGGTCTGGTTTCTCAGCAATCACTTCACTCAACAACTGACTTTTAAAGTTCAATAATTCTCATTTCCACAGCATGTGTCTGAAAAGCAAAATGTGCTTTCTCACTATATCTGTCTAGCAGTATAATTCTAGTCAACAGCATGCATGTTAGACACTTACTTAGCAGGAGTGGTGAACATTGTCTTACACTGAGCAGCCTCTTGTTTTGGCTGATGCTTCTCGAAATGTATCATCCTTCTGATACCGTTTTTCTTGTTGATTTGTTTACAAAAGCAAGTTCTACTGAGGCACTTTGTTTTCATTTCTTTCATTTATTAGGTATTTCAGAGTGAAAGTAGACATCAGGAAATTGATTTTGACAAGTACATTTCTACTTCGTAGAGTACATGATATTATCTGGAGATAGGATTTTTAAAGTTATAACTAGTTAAGGTAAATTTGTACTTGGAATGGTATAGTCCTTGACGATATGACTGGTGTCTTTGCAATAAGTTTAGTTTACTGATAGACTAACATAGGAATAATGATGTGCACAGACAGAAAGACAACCTTGTACAAGCCAAGGAAAGTGCTCAGTGCCAAAGTCCTCACAGGGCTTCAAGCATTGTGACTTTAAGATTCAGTCGCAAGCACTGTGAGAAAATAAATTACTAATCCACACAGTCTGCGGCACTTCACTGCAACATTCCAGGCAACCTACACAGTACAGATTCCACTCTAAAACGCAAATGCTCTTTTCCACAGGTGTTTAATGAGGCACCCCAACTTCTCACTTTAGAAAACAGTCATTTATGGACTACCATTTTACCCTAAACTGCAAGTTCTTTTAGGAAATGTTTCTTTTTCCAAGAGATCATCTAGAAAACATTACTTTAAAATGTATCAATGTTAGTAGCTTGTAACTATACTATTTTTGGAAAATGGGCTTTGATAACACATTTTACACTTAGTTCATGTCATCATTTGTGGTCAATACTAAAGGTTTGGTGAAGATTTTAATTTTTTGAATAAATATTTCAAGTCAAAATTTGTAGGGGTAAAGCAATCTCTTTTTAATGTCAAGCTGGTACTGGTGTATTTACATATAACTTGATCTGTTAGAATTGATTGTGAAAATATTGACTCTCACAACAACATTAACAACAACGAAAACAGAATATGGTTTGCCACTAATTGTAAAAGCAGTTGATAAAAGATTATACAGCCTACTGCTGTCATAGAAATAGTGAATTACCTCAATTATGACAACTAAAGAATAGCCATAGCTCTAATTATCATGCAGATACTTATGCATTATGGAAATCTTGGGTTTAATAGAATGATTTAATAAGGTGTACTTTGAATTATAATTATTTGAAAATATCAAACACTATTTGTATGCTTAATATCTTTATTGTCATTGTCATATTAACTTATGTGGAAGAGTCAGCATATGCATTTCAGATTTGTGGCAGAGCACAGGTTGCTGAGTACATTCTTTCATGGCTTTGAGACATGTGCTGACACACCTCTGATTGACACATGGGCATCCACATAGATACAGACTCGATGATGGCTCTGAGGTTAGTCATCAGCTCTGAAGTTAGTCATTTCAAAATTCAAGAAGCAGGAAGCTTTTCAATCATAGTCTACTAACCTTACTTTACATCTCCCTTCAGGAAATAAATAAACTAGCAAAATGGATAGTACGAAATAAATCTTCTCTGCCTTACAATTTCAAACAAAATCTCTCCATCTTTAGTCTTCCAGCTGGAGATAAAGATGACAAATTTCACTGGACTTGTTGACTGGGAATATATATTCTGAGCCCTAAAAACTGCCAGGCATTGTTCTTAGGCTGTACTTAGCAGTAAAGATGCAAATTCCTTCCCCATGTCCTGATATAAGATTATGCATTAACAATCACATAGTCTAGAAAATTCACCACTTGAAAGTGAATTTCAGTGCTTGGAGGATATTTACAAGGTTGCTTAACATAATCATCACGCAATTATGAAAAGTTTTCATCATTCCTGAAGCAAGCCTTGTGCCTATTAGCAGCCAGTCATCTTCCCCAACACAAGCTATGTCCAGGCCATCATTAACAGATTCTTCGCTGGTGTGTATGTGTATTGTGAAATTCACATACTTAAAATTACACAGTGTGAGCTCTCAAACCCAGAGTGATTTTGATCGTTCATAGTGTCCTAGCATATGTCACTAGTGCTTTTGCATTTCTGTGGCTGGATAGCCACATAAACATATGCCACATCTAATATTTCTACTTGTGTTTGATAGACATTAAATATTGTTTAACCTTTTTGATCATCACAAAGAGTTACGCTACATTTTAAACATTTAAATATTAGTGTTTTTATTAATGGGATTTCTTGTAGTACAGTCATATCTTGAGATTTAAATTTTCAAGAGACCACCAAGCAGCTGAATTGTATCATTTTACAGTGAAATGAGCAGTAAGTCAAGGTTCTGACATCTCTGCATTCATGTTTTTGATTCACCAATACACATATTTCATAAAACATAAGTTGCTAAATATTTTTCATATTGCATAATAATATAATTTACAGTAAAGGGGTTTAAAATTAACTGCTCTGAGAACATTTTTTACTGTAACTGTTTGTTGCAGTTCGCCTGCATGGTTGCTGGTAAATGACCAGAACAAAGCTTAAGGGAACAAGGAGTTTACTTTCTTATGACAGTCCGGTTACAGTTCATAGTCCAGCTTGACAGGAGAGCATGCACCAACACCAGGGCTGAGGGAACTGGCCACCATAACTGCATAAAGGCTGAGAGATGAACAATCCTTACTGCCAGACCAGCATGTCTGGCCAAGTATACAGAAGGATGCCAACTCTCTCAACCAGCTCTCTGATTTATCCAGGGCCTAATCCCACCTACCATGGGCTGGGCCTTCCCCATCAACTATACAATCTCCTTCAGGTTTGCTCTGGGCTTAACTCAACCATCAACTTTCTACAACTGTACCCAGAGCTCAAACCCTCAACAGTCAAGTTGACACCTGTGCTTAACTATGACACTGTTCATAAAATTATTCTCCTTTAAGAGGAGAACAGAGAAGCAAAGCATATGCATACAATAATTGACGCTGTCAGAGAATATTTATTTAACCTTCAGTATATTCAGAATCACCCTTTTATAGTGAACATCATTTCATGTCTGATATCTGAGAAAAAATAATTTTTTGCCTCTGTGTATAATTTTTTGCAGCATATTGATAGGGCATGGCTGTTTAATATAAAAGGAGGAGTCAGCCCAGGATTGGAGCATAGTGTGTGGTCCTGAGTGCTGGTCTGAGTAAGGAAGTGAGGCTTAGCTGACAAAAGAAATTACTGTGCTCCTGTGATATTTCAATCCCGAATCACATCTAAGATATATGGCCAGCATCAGCAAACGATATGAACATATCAAGTTACTCCATTTTGTAGCTTTTTGCATATTTCAGCTCATTTAATTTGAAACTCCAATGAGTTCTGTTTCTTATGTTCACAATCCCAGTTTATATATGAAGAAAGTAAAGTTTAGAAAAGTCACATGTTCACATGGCTTTGCTGACATGGGTGGTAAGTAATGATGCCCAGATATAGAAAATAGATTCTAAGACATTACAGTTAGAAGAAGACTGAAAATTTTCATTCATTTACTTCATATTTGAATATATACACTTCTTTTTAAACAAAGTCTTGTAGAAAATTCAATAATAACCATGCACTTATTTATTCCTATAACTATGAAAAAAACAAAGTTTGCTCTTCCAAAGAACTCACTTCTATAGGTGACAGGGATTAATGTAATTGAACTAATAAAAGAAGGAAAATGCATAAGAGATCCTATGTGAAAGTGGAAAACCTATGAATTAATCATACTAAAGCATTAAGAGACAAACCCTAGCAAGCACGCAAATAGACAACAAAGAGAGTTTTCTATTTTAGACAACTTTAAACTGGTTTGGAACTATAAAAACCTGGAGTGACCAAATATGGTGCACCTATTTAAAAAATGAGGAACCAGGAATGAACAAAGACATCTAGCATGAAATGAGGTTATGGTGTAATTGGATGTCAAATCTAGACAAGTTAACTACATGTCAAATCAAGACAAATTTATGGACTTTGGGATGTAGATTTGAAGGATTTCAGTCTGGAAATAATGTGGTTTGTGTGGTGATTTTAAGCCCTTCATGCATACTGGGGAATTTGCTGATGGAGAATAGGGGCAAAAAGCAAAACCAAGTCACACATAAGAATAGCAAATAAATATGATGGTACAGCAATAATAAAAGCAAAGAGAACCAGCATAAGTCATTAAGAAGAATGAACCAGTAAGACTGAACATGAATCATTTAATAAACAGGTGAGAAGGCAAAACTCAGAAAACCATCCTGCTAATTACATCTACCAGGAATGTGTCCACAATTTCTTTTTCTTTTTAAATGTAACTCCATGGTCAGATTAGAGGCCCTTTCCTACTTTTGGATTACTTCTTGTTTGGGTTTTCTCAAACATTAAATCCTATTCTTCCAGCTAGTATTTCAATAGTTCCCTAATTTCTTAGTAAAACAAAGAGAAAGAATAAAGAAACAAATTTGTGTATTGATTAATTTGGTGTTGCTGTGATAAAATACCCGTAAAAAGTTATTGACAAAAATAAAGAAGGAAGGAAGGAAGGAAGGAAGGAAGGAAGAGAGGAAGGAAGGAAGGAAGGAAGGAAGGAAGGAAGGAAAGAAGGAAGAAAGGAAAAAAAGGAGGGAGGTGGGAGGGAGGAAAGGATGGAGGGAGGGAGGAAAGAAGGAAGGAAGGAAGGGAAAGGAAAGGGAGGAAGGGGAAAAATGGGAAGGATGAGGAGGAGGGAGAGGACAGGGAAGGAGGGAGGAAAGGAGGGCGGGAGCGGGAAGGAAGGAGAAGAAGAAGGAAGAAAAGGAAAAAAACGAGGGTAGGGAGGTTGGGAGGGAGGAATTGGGCGGGAGGGTGGGGAAGAAGAGGAAGGAAGGAAGGAAAAACAGGGAGGAAGGGGAAAGAAATGGGAAGGAATGAAGGAAGGAGGGAGGAAAGGGAAGGAGGGAGGAAAGGAGGGAGGGAGGAAGGAAGGAAGGAAGGACAAGAGAAGAAAAGAAGGGAAGGAGGGAGGGAGGGAGGAAAAAGGGGGGAGGGAGGGAGAGAAGCAGGGAGGAAAAGCTGTTCTGAAGCACAGTTCTAGTGTGAGGTCTATAGGTCATCCTTGATGCCACTGGTCACTTGCTTCTATGATAATGAAGCAGAGGGACATGAATGCTGTGGTTCAGCTCATTTTCTCCTTTCATGACGTCAATGTTGAATAGCATGTCATCCCTCATACGTGATGTGTTTCCTGATGTCAATTAGCCTCATCTGAACAATCAGGGAACATGAAACAATTGTTTTTAATGATGGTGAGGATAGTGAGGATGAAGATCTTAATGTCTATCATTCTGCGAAGAAGCTAGCCCAGCTAGCTTAGGGAAAAGGGGAAATGAACTACTGTTTATTAATCTCTGTTGCTTCCATCATGTCACTACTTGATTTAAACAGCTTATTTTGGTTAAAACATCAGGTAACATTCATTCTTTTTCCTAGTTCCCGGGACTGGGAAGCATATGTCTATCAGTTCTTGTCTTTTATCCTGGTGACAACTGAGTATAAGACATTCTATAAACACACTTGCTAAAATATTGCCTCAGTGACTGGATCCAAACTGGAGTATACCTTTAGGGAAAAAAAAGTCTTCTATCTTTCCTTTTAGTTCTTGGAGTGTTATAGTTCAATGAAAGTGACTTCAATTTTGGAAAAAGACAAGTGGAGGGTTGTTGTTCTAATTTGCATTTTAGACAGCACTTATCCTTCTTAAAGGATAAATAAATGGAAGCTATCAGAGGAGAGAGGTCGTGATGATGATATTATCAGGTAACTTTAAAAACACTGGGAAGGAGGAATAAAGGTAAAGTAAAACAAAGCACACAAAAAAATAGATCTTTCTTTAAATACTCAGTGTTCTGCAATGTGAATGGTTATCCCACATGCAAAAACAATAGAAACTAGGGGTTCAAGGCAGAATATTTATACAAACATCTGTCATGCTTTCCCTATTTGTACAAAGTTGCAATGTGTTTCTGCAGTATTTGACCTCAACAAAAATGTGTCTATAAAAATGGTAAAATTTAAGTCTCATTCATGAAGAGCCAAGGGTCCAAACAATGGAAGTTATTTGAAAGTGGATTCCATTTAATTTGCTCTCAAGAAGATGATATTTAATATTCCTTCTATCCTTGCTAATCTACTACCCTAGGCTAGCTCAGCAAGAAAGGATATTATTTACAACATCATTTGCTGGCATTGTAGTTCAGATGTGATTTAGTACACATCTTTTACATCTCCTCAGAATACCGGTTTGGCTCCTGTTTCAGTGTGTCTACAAGAGACAGCACACCAGTTATGAATCTGAAATTAGACAGATTCAATGTCCAGTGTTCATATTGCTGCTAAACCTCCTTGAGGTCAGTTTCTCAAGACAGTGACTCAATGGTAAGAGTTCTATCCATTTCTTAGCCAATTTCTAATAAAGTCACGCTGCTGCATCTTATCCGACCAATCTGGTAGACAAGGTCTCAGTTTGGAAAAGATGGATTCAAAGAAACATCTTTTGGAAAAAGGACATGGCATTATTTGAAATAAATAAGAAAAATAAGTAAAATATGGGAATTGTCAGGGCTTAATGTTTCGGCCCAGTTGGGGCCTAACGCCTGTTCTGGTGAATGTCAGAGTAACGCCCATGGGCAGGTGCTAGGAATTCCTTCCTAGGTAGTTTAAGTTTTGCCTCTGGCAGGAGGAATTCTTCTGGGAATTCGGTATACTTTCTACATGTTCTTAGGTTTTTTTTTTTTTTTTTTTTTTTTTTTTTTTTTTTTCATGACTAGCTTCCTGCTCTCTGATCTAGAGAAAAAGCTTGCTTTTAGCTTTAAAATTAAATTGCAACTAGAGATTTTATGTCTAATCACATACAGTAAGTAGACTTGTTAGCCAGAATGTATACACTGATTTTAAAGAAATTAGAGAGCAACTTTAAGTCTTAAAACATAGGTGGGTAAAATTCCCACCTATGAACTAACTCAGAAATTCTATAAGTATGAGACTATGATATCTGTTCACTAGAACTTTAAAAGGATGTTTGATCCCTCTTTGATTGTAATTTACACTATCATAGGAGGAATTGTTCTTTCAATAATTATATTGCTAAAGTGTTTCCTTCAGCACATCTCTCAGCAGCGCTCCATTAATAAGACCATTCTACAAGTGCTTATGGCCCTTGAACATCCAAGCCATGGCCCCCCTAGAGACATGGTTCAAGCTTGGATTGCATTGCAGATATTCGTGAAACCTTGGTCTAATCTACTATCCAAATATCCTGGCATACCTGTCCAGAGGAGAGGTCCTTCAGGGCTGCTAGCCAATGATGGGTAAGGTTCCACACAAGGGTGGTATCTGACCTAAGCCATGTGCAGTCTATTATGCTGGACCCCCTCTGAGGCAGGGTCAATAAAGTCAGAGCAAAGAACTCTGGCTCCCGCTGGCTGTCAAAAAGATGGATATGTAGGAGGAATGGACCAGGCAGGCCTATATTGTCTGTATGGACTGCATGCAATTTCCCAAACTAGAACCTGCTGCCATTACTGGTGCTGATGTCAACCTGCCTGACTGAGAGGACCAACCCAGAAAGGACAACAGCAAAAGCTCACGCTGGGACTTATGGGATGTTGGGCACACATTTAGTTAATTGTAATGAAAAACATGTTCCTTATTGAAATCAAAAGGAGCTCAATCGTCCTCTGTGCATTTTAAAATGCAGTCTCTATTAAAACAATGATAACTATGTGGTCTCAACCCCATGGCTATTTGGTGGAGCTAGATTTGGAAATACTGGGAGAATGTTTCTGTTAAATGCCTTTACCCTCAAGCATGGGTTAGGTTCTTGAAAAAATGTCCAGTTCTTGAAAAAATATCCACCCTGAAGGTGATTTCTGTTGACTAGGAGAATATGTGTCTGTTTGCAGGTGTACATTCTTTGACCCCAAATTTTCTAGTATAAAAGTTGTCACAAAGTTTCAATAAAGAGGGTCCGGATTCACTCAGCCTAGAGAGGTGCATGTTTCTGTTCTCTACCTGGTCCGGGGGAGCCCTGGCCTGTGGCATCACACATGTGAAATTCCTCCCATGTGCTAGTAATCAACAAATAATGTTATCCGCACTGTGGTGCAGTGACCAACAGTGAGATAGAAGATTGACTGCAAACAAAAAAAATGTTCAATTCATTTTCCAGTAAAGATTTTTATTAAAGTATAATATTCACATAAAGAAATGCACAAAATAAAATTGGTTAGGTGGATATATTTTGTTAAGGTAAGTAATATTTAAAAAATTTTAGGGCTGCATAGATGGCTTAGGGGCTAAGTTTCTGCCTCATAAGCAGAAGGCCCAAGAGAAAATGGCAGTGGCCTGTACTTCCAGCCCTGGAAGAAAGAGTCCAGAAAACTCCAGAGCAAAGTAAAGAAGAGGTAGCACAATCCAGAAAAAGTCTCCCTTTAATCTCAACAGGAGCAAACAGTTCCCTTTGATACATGAAAAATACATACACAGAAGCATAGACACAGAGACACATATGCAAAAAATTAATGTGTATATAGTTTGTGTGTGTGTTGTATGCACGTGGTGTGTGTGTGTGTGGTGTGCACAGTGTTATATGGCAAGTGTACATATTTTCATGTCTGTGTGTGCACATGATGTATAAGTATGTAGGCATCTGTGCATGTTCTTATGACTGTGTGTGCATGGTGTATAAGCATGTATAGCATGTGTTCATATTCTCATGTCTGAGTGTGCATGATACAAAAGCATGTATGGCATGTGTACATGTTCTGATGACTATGTGTGCATGATGTATAAGCATCTATGACATATATATGTGCTCTCATGTTTGTGTGTACATGGGGTGTGTTGGAGTTCGCTTGCATGGTTGCTGATAAATCATCATCAAACTACTTAAGGGAATAAGGGATTTATTTTCTCTTACAATTACTTGTTACAATTCTTAGTCCAGGTTGATGGGAGAGCATATACCAACACCAGGGCCAAGGGAACTGGCCACACCATCACCACATAACAGCTGAGAGAGGGATGATCCTTACTTCCCAGACCAGCATGTCTGGACAAGTGTACACAAAGATACCAACTTCCTTAACCAACTCTCAGTTCAGGGCCTAGTCCCACCCACCATTGGCTAGGTCTGCCTTATCAACTAGACAATCTCCTTTACCCTGGGCTTAACTACTAATTCTCTGCAAATGTGCCCAGAGCTCAAACCCTCAAACATCAAGTTGAAACCTGTACATAACCATGACAGGGTGTAAATATATATGGCAGGTGTGCATGTTCTTATGTCTGTGTGCACAGATCTTCTTACATGGAGGTCAAAGGATGACTTTTTCAGCAGACAGTTTCAGTCTTCTTCTTGTTGAGGGAGAGACTCTTATTTCTGCTGTGCTGCATGCTCTAGGCTAGCTTGCTTGAGAACTTCCAGCCAATTTCTCCTGTGTCCATTTTCCATCTCACCACAGATGTTCAGGGATTACAGAGTTGCAGGGATTGCAGAGTTGCAGGGATTGCAGAGGTGCAGGGATTCCAGAGGCACAGGGATTGCAGATGTGTACCACCACAGCTGTATTATACAGTCAGTCCTGACTGACTGGCACTTCTACCAGCTCAGCCATTTCTCTGGCCTATTTTTTCTTTTTTTTTTTTTGCATGTGGAAGGATAGTTTACAACTTAAGAGAGATAACTGTTTATTACTGAGTTTTTCATATTTAAAAATGTGAATTGGGATTAGGGCACACTACATTGAACATAATTAAAATAATGCATGTAATTAGGAAATGAGAAAATAATACATGCATGTGTTTACGAATCTGTCAAAGGAAACACCTGGCAACCATCATCCAACTACAGATCTTTAGCAGAAGGTGACTCATGTTCTCTTTGTCCCTGAACACAAATGTATTTTCTTAGTTATTCTCAATTTAAAAAAGTATATGTATTTTTTGAAGCTTCAAAGAAGTATTTATTTTTCAAGGAAAGTTCTGTGATATATATTTTTTCATCCAAAGTTATTTTGTTGCTACCTGTGGGAAGGCCAAATTATAATAGTGAGAGGTAGTATTGCAGCTACATTCAACAAAGACTGAGATAATAATCCAAAAGTTCAGATGATAAAAGCCCACTGCCGGGGTAGTGGAGACAAGATAAACAATAGTTGAAGGCAAAAGTTAGCCATATATCAAATTTAATGTCTACCTGAACCACTATTTCAAAACACAGAAATGGAAAGAAAGGGATATGGCAAAAGAGGGAAAACAGCTCTCATAATCCATTCCCTCTGGACCCTGTTCCTTATTCTTTTTGCTTTAGCCTCTTAGGCATTCACAGTCCCTCCTCTGCTGATCATCCTGGATCCCAGTGCTCTGCTCTTCCCCTATCCTGCCACTATTCACTAGGTCTGCATTACTAGCTCTGCATCCACAAGTGCAGTCCACCAAATGGCTGGACAAAAGCTGAGTGGGGAATAACAGTGGATAGTCACCAGATTGAGACTGTATACAGTTACTGATAACAGAGGGAAAACATCCGTTACTCAGGTCATAGATGTAGTGTTGTTGATGTCGAGAACAGATCCTGGTAGTGAGGAAGACAGTCTTGGGGCTTCTCATAATCTTAAGCATTTCCATGAGCTCAGCACACGTTTGATCAAATTACTATGAGAGAATACCACCACACCATCATAACACCCTGTAGGGGCGGAGTACAGCTCTACGGTCAAGTGGCTCAGGTTGGCTGTGTGGTGCTGCAGATCCTTTCAAATTTTATCTGATGGTCAACTGGACACTAGCACAGGAAAACCATGCCTGGCCTCAAAAGCAGAGTTAATGATGGAGAGAGTCTTCAGTGGGCTTCTTCAAGTACCTGAGTACCATGTCCAGATAGTAGTGTATATACACTCCACGGAGATGAAGATGCTGAAGGGTCCTCAAATTGGAAAAATTAAAAGTGAACCAGACAATATTCTTATTCTTCATGCCTATGAAAAAATCCTCAAAGTTTCCAATAGTGTTGAGGACTTCATCATAAAAAAACTAAGTTACAATTTCTCATTTTGACTGGGTACTATGGAAAACAAGGCCCCTTAAGAAACATCTGCTACATGTCTACTTCTAGCTCTTGGATGCATGCTAGCTCAGGTGTTTCCAGGTACTCTAAGACGCTATCAGATGTATAGAAAGCTCCTTATAACACAGTGGTAGAGATCTTTCTCTTGATATTCATCAAGATCCAGGGTTTTCAGACAAATATCACTTAACACCTTCAAAGTCTGTTCTTCCCTAGACACAGGCAGTCTGTTGCTTGCTTATTCCCATGACCAATGGTGAACATCTGCCACCATCCTCACCCTCCCCAGTCCATATCCTCTAGAAGTCATGGTGCACATTGAGAAAATCCAGCATCTGAAATTTCGACTTCCTAGGGAAATCCATGTGTGTCAGCAGCACTAGTCCATCGAGCATGGTTCACAGGGTCTCCAGGTCTCTGGTTTTCATCAGCGCCCACAAGAAGAGGCAGGGGAAGGGTCAGACTGGGACTATCATCCTCAGCATTTTAATTTTTTTGCTGATGGAGGCCTCCTTGAATAGTCCTGGGAAGAGCTCCATAGGGCATGTCTTCAAGGGCAGAGATGAGCAAGCTTTCCTCTCTCAGCAGCCTCTGCCTTGCCAAGTGCAGGAGTGTGGGTGGAGCCTGGATGCTCATCTTCATAGATCTTAAAGAAGTTCCTCATACTATATGAGCTTCAGGCAGGCCCTACAACTGACTACCATGGTTGTTGCTGTTACTAACTTAAAGAGTATTTAAGAGGTATAATAAAATGTGGGAGGAAAAAAAACCTTAGGGTACAATAATATGAATAGAAATTTCAATAGCTCTTGTTTTCTCTTTAAGAAAGCTGCTGGGGAGGGAGGAAGGAGATTATTACCTTTGTTTAAAAAATAAAATTAGATAGTAAAATCTGTTATACATGCAATTCTTGCATAAGTGTAAATATCTGCCATGCATTCTTGTATGTCACAACTTTGTCATGTTCAGGAAATAATGTCTGGCCCACCACTTCAAGTACAATTTTAATGATACCCCTTTTTTTGATGCTCCATGAAACTTGGGTGGAGGTGGGTGAGGTATATATGCCCAGTTTAGAAGCACGAAACATGTCAGGCATATGTCATCAAAGACAAACTAGATGAAACATAGTGGGCCACACCAGTGAAAATATTTAAAAATAGGAGGGAGCCTGGCAGGGAAGATGAAGGATTATAAGGGGATGAGAGTTGGGACTAAGAGATGAAATTAGAAATATTATGAATTCACTGTATTCATGCATGCAACATTAAACAATAAAAGAATGAAAAAAATATGTTATATAAAGTTGATGGTGTATACTAAACACGATATAGTTTAGTAGGTCATCTTGTTCAAAAAAGGCATGCTCATGTAAGAATAGAAAATGTTACTTTTTATGTTATCCATGAAATAATTGTTTTGGAAAAAGTATATGTATTTTTTACATGTGGAACAGTGCTTTTCAACCTAAGCCAGCACTTGAATCATCTCAAAGTTTTTTTAATATAGAAACTGTATCCCCAACTCCACATTTTCCAAAAATGATTAGAGCAGTCTTAAGAGGCAGAAGATAGGGAAAAGGATCATGAAATGCCATCCTTTCATAATGCCACAGCCACAGCAATCATGGACTTGCAGCAGAGGTGGGCGCTGACACTGTCCACATGCCCAATGACCAGCTATGAACTGAGGAGAAACCCATAGAATCCCACAAAGTACTGATGAGCACTGCAAAACCAATAAGCTTTGAGGGCAAGTCAGACAAAAATATTCAGTTGTGTGTTCACAGGGGAGTCCTGTAATAGGCTTCAGGAGAAGAACCTAGCCCCAGAATTGCACAGTATGTATAACACAACACAACACAAAACAGAAGATCATTAATATGAAAGGAAGACTTGAATTTACATGGAAAGACACAGAATTTTGTAAATAGAAGCAAAACTTTCTGCATGCACCTCCCCAACACGTGCTGCATGTGTGTCTGTGCAATGCTACGGAGAGGAAAATCGTGACCAATATGGTTCCTTGCCAACCAGTCTCCTCTGGACTCCGAGGCCTGATATGAAACTATACTCTGTGTCCATACTATCGAATTTAAATTAAGTGGCAAATCAAAAAACATAACTGCAAAGATCTGAAAAGTAATTTATGAAATGTCTAAATCTTTCCCCTGGAACGGGTGACATTTAGAAGCTTTTTGATTGAATAGTTTTAAATTTCTAAAAAACCCATGCTAGATTAAAATGCAAGCCATGTTCTGTGGCTAACCTTAGCTGACACGCTTTTCATTTCCTACTGGATTGTAATGTTTCTCAGCTCTTACAGTGATTAATGAATGAAAGGATTACAAACAGAAAAAGCCTAGTTAATTACTAATGTTCTAAGTTAGAATTCATATTGAAATTGCTGTTCTATTTTTGCAAAGAGGGAATGGGACGCATGTGAATCTTTTCATTCTACAAACCTTACAGAGATGCCACACTACATTGCATATGAGTTTATTGAGACAATTTCACATCAGGAATAAATGAAGCATATGCAGAGATGTAAAACTACTACAAAAGAGCAGCTTCCATATTTTTTAATTATTTTGAAATATGATCATCTTTTGATTGCTTTAAGAAAAGATAATTTGTGAAGCTGAGGTGTTTTAAAAACCATCTCTGATCTAAATCTTCTTGCAAAAATGTATGGCAGATCATATGCAGATAAACGTAAAATTCTGAAACTTTTCCATCTTTATAAATGCTGCAGTATCTTTTCTTCTGAAACACTGATCACTTTCTAAAGAATATAAAAGCATACATAAATGATATTATGAGAGTAATACTCTAACCATTCACATTCCCACATGCAGATATGTCACACTCCAGAAATTTCATTTTAAAGAAAAATGCAATGCAGGTGTAGTAAACTCTTTTTAAATTCCCTGCGTTGATTGTGTCTCCTGTCCCAACCACTGCTGGAGTCACCATCAATCTGAAAAGGATGATATAGCAGACTGCCTTTCCCAAAACTGGTCCTAGTCCCTCTGTATTCCACAAGGCCCTCATTCAACTCTGCAGTCATTGGTAGAGTGGCTTCTTTTATCTCCTTGAACTTTGATTCCTCAGTGACTCCTGCAATGGGTCTCCAGGGCCATGTGACTCCTGGGCAGCATCTTCAACTGGCTGCAGTGAAGGTAGCTCAACTTTTTGTTCCAGACATAATGGAGAAAATATGACCTCACAGAGATTTTCAAGTCCTGGAAGAGTGAACGCCCATGCTGTGAAGGAAAAAAGTATGTTGAGGATCATAGAGGCAGAATGCTCCACAGTGACTCCAATCAAGTTCCCATCCTTCAGCAGCTTGGTGGAAGATGCAGATATAGATGGAACAGGAGCCCAGCTGATCTGCAGGATACAGAAAACTGTAATGAGCGCTATTTCAACCTCCTAGTAGTAAGGTGACTGGATACGATAAAAAGCTAGAAGAGATCTGCAGAATCTATGATTTGTTCATGATATCATTGATTTACTGGTATCTAAAAATACAGTACTTTTTACATAACTGAAATTTGTACATGATATCACATTAATGAATTCTTTGAAAACCTAATCTGTTCTGATTTTAAACTTTGATTCATGTTTCTTAATGCTTTATGACAAAATGATATACTTCTTAGTGGGAAACCTATGATCAATCTATGGCGAAGGAAAGTTTCAGACTACTTTATTTAAAGCAAAATGTCTTAAACAGTGGATTGCATAGATGCTTAGTCAAAAATCAGTTAGTTGTGCATGCTTCCATCTATTTCTGGATTCTACTTTCTATCTGTTTAAAAATTTTCTGTTATGATATGATAGTCTACTGCTTGTTGCTTTATAGATGACCTTGATCTTTCTTCCTTTTGAAGATCATTTCATCTAGTTATATCTTTTTGGATTTTATGTGAAATAAGCAATTCATGTCAATCTTAGGTCATGTTTATGAACATTTTATCTAAGTTTATATTTAATTCAATGTTCCTGTCAATAATCATTACATGACTTTTTAATAGACTTTGACTTCTTTATAGATTTTTTGCTTTATATTCTACACCATACATCTCACTTAATTTATTCATAAATATTTTAGATATCTGTAATTTTGACAATGATTACATGTTAAGTTTTATGTATAATTCAAATTATTTCTGTTATTTTATGTTTTTTGACACGGAAAAATGACAATGAGGATTCTGGTTGTTGTTTGGTGGTAGGACACTTATGTGGGACATGAAAGTTGCATTTAAGTCCAGAGTATTCAGACAGAAAAAAATGAATATGTTGTTCATGCCTGTAAACCTAGCACTTGGGAACTGGGGGCAAGAGAATCAGGGCTTAAAGACAGATTTACTATTAGTTTTACTTAGTGATTTTTTTCAAGTCAAATTATGTCAGTCCAATATTTGCTAGAATGAGAAACCATTTATGTTTCACTCACTGAATCAATCTCATTTCCCTTTCAAGTATTCATTTCTTTTCACTCTTTCTACTTTCTATGGAAACTTTTGTTGGACATGTGAAATTTCTTCTTCTGTTTCAAAGTTCCAGAATCTTCCTTTTCAATTTTTGTCTCTGGTCTTTGGGCAAATTTTTGAGAGTATATCATCTGTATGATATGCTATGAAGGCTTTCTGTTGATTGTGATTCATATACTATTCAGTCCATTAACTGAGAAACTGCTTTAAATTGTTGCACTTATTTTGATATTGATGATTATAATTTGTTCAAATAGGCATCTCTTTTTGCTCAGTGCACTAACCATTTATGACTTTCTCTCCATTTTTACAGTGTTTTAAGCACATTCTTTCCATGTCATTCACTTAATTCCTTTAGTTCTTCATATTGTTGACATCCCGATTCTTGTTAGTTATTCCTTTATCTCAAGTGTGTTTCTAACTGTTAAAAGAGATTAAAGAGGAATTGCTTTTCAGAGAGAGTTGGATCTTGGTCCATCTTCTCAAACTGCAGCAGGATACCTTAGATTGGGAAGTTCATATGGGAGAAAGTTTTGATTTTCTCATAATTCTGGAGCTTGGGAAGTCCAGGATCATGTCGATTGAGAGAAACTTGTGCTGCTGCCATTCATGGAGAAAAGCAGGACAATTAAAGACAGAAGTGGGGGAAGAGTGACTTGCCATCATCCTGCTCTTGTAGTTAGTCCAGTCCTGGGAGAAATGCATGGATCCCTCCTCATGACCTAATCAGCTCATAGAGGACCAAGGCAATCAAATATGAATATGCAAGTGGAAAGGATAGGGATACTAATTGCTCTTTATTGTTCAGGACCTTATGGATCCATGTTGTTGAAGTGGCCTCACATGGTGTCCTGGGTGTGCTGCAAGTGGTCTTTGGGGTGTTTTCTTAATCTTAGATCAGTTTTCTAGCGTATTTTCTTACATCTATAGGATGCTCATTTTCAGCAATTCATCTTGCACATGTGTGTGGTACACATAGATTTGAAGTTTTAATGTCTCACAGTAGAGTTATTTTTCTGAGCCACAGTTCCCAGAAGAGCTTTGCATTCTTCATTCTTTCAGCTGTTTCATTGGGGCACTGTCTTGTGAGGTGCCGACTTGAAGCAAGGTTTGCATTCCCAAGGCTGTATTTGAACAAACACAAGATAACATATATTTTCTGTGTTATCATTAGAAGCAATGGTGCTTCTCTTCACATTGGATACCAACCTCGGTGGCATCCATTCATCTTCAATGACAGAAAACTTAATTCTGCTTCATTCTGGTGGTAGGAAATGATGAGATTTTTTTTTTTATAAAATGTGAATTACTGGTTATTAAATTTCATGTTTTCTCGGGGCTGGAGAGGTGGCTCAGGGATTAAACCTCTGCCTTGCAGGCAGAAGGTCCTGAGTTCGGATCGTAGACCCCACATATAGACGCGGGTAGACGCCGGGCGGCCTGCGTTTCCGGTCCTGGTAGGGCGGAGCCTGTGAATCCCGGGGCAGAGTAAACAAGGAGGAGGTGGAGGCGGCCATGGTGATTCCCGAATTCGTCCATGGTTCTACACACACGTGCATGCACGCACAATTGAATAAATAATAATAAAACTTAAAAAAAAAATTTCATGTTTTCTCGGGGCTGGAGAGGTGGCTCAGGGGTTAAACCTCTGCCTTGCAGGCAGAAAGTCCTGAGTTTGGATCCTATGACCCCACGTATAGACGCCAGGCAGAAGCGAGTGTGGCCTGCGTTTCTGGTCCTGGTAGGGCGGAGCCTGTGAATCCCGGGGCAGAGTAAACAAGGAGGAGGTGGAGGCGTCCATGGTGGTTCCCGAATTCATCCGTGGTTCTACACACACACACACATACATACACACACATATAAATACATGCTCACACACGCACACACATGCATACACGCACAATTGAATAAATAATAAATAAAAAAATTTAAATTTCATGCTTTCTCCAGAATTTTAGATTTTCATGCTTAGAAGATATTCTGTGAAATTTAGAATGAAAAGATTTAATAGAACATCAGCTAATTTAAAAGTAAGATTTCACACATGGTTGCTGAGTCTCTGTATACCCTTTCAGCCCTTCATAGTTCCCATTAAGATCAGACAATAATTTGTTGTCATTTAAACTTAGGGTAGAATTCCAGCTCTCCTAAATTATTAGCTCTGAAATTTCACAAATATTTATTAAATGTTCTGAATTGTGACATCTCAAAGTATTGCAATTAATACATATGTGTGTATATGTGTGTGTGTGTGTGTGATATGTAGAGAAGACAGATATATGAAAATATAGAATATATGAAGACATATGCTATACATAGAAATGTGAAAATAAAGACTAATAATTACTTTAGATACCAGAGAAACATGTCCATTTATAAATGAAAATTATTGTTAATTTGGCTTAATAAATTTAAAATACTTAATCACTAGAATTTAGGGTTCACTTTACCTACAAATGTACAACTTTGAAAGAGTAAATTTTGATTTTGAAAGGTTAATAGTTCTCCCAAATTTCTACTTGCTGTCAAGTACAGACCATTTTGGTGGGGAAGATATAAATATACTAAATAGTTCTGTATTAATACTTACGAGTGATTTAAAAAATAGCTAAGAATCTAAATGTCATATATTTAACTGAATTAGCATCCTGTTTTATGTTTATACTTTAAAATTTTTAAAAGTCCCTCAATTATACTTATATTTATTACGATTTCTATTTTCAGACTTTTTTATTTGTTCAAAGATTTTCTTCACATATAGCTCACAAATACAGACTTCATAAAGGAAATCAACTTTGAGAAGTAAATGAATGCACATGTTTAAATTCATTTTGAGTGAGTTTTTATATGATCTTAGCAGAATATTAGAAACCTATTTGTAGTATGAACCAGTGAACACTGTGTTAGAGTCATTGATAGACCAGTTTACTATGATTTCCCAAGGAAGGTATGAGAGCAAAGATGATTATGAATTAATGTAAACTTTTTAAAGAAATCGATATATAAATTTTGTTTGTTTTTGTCTCAGAGATACAATATAGTTTTGGAAACATATGTATTATATATTTATTGAGGTGCCTACAGCTGAATGTAACTCAAAGGAAATGTTAAATATATATGTTTTGTTTGTATGGAGAAGGTTTTATAAAGGACTAGATTTCTGCACTGAATTATAATTTTGAATTGCACCATTATGAAGTGCATACATGCATGTATGCATATGTGTGCATGCATGCATGTGTGTGTGTCTGTGTGTGTGTGTACTTATTTGTAGTGGCAGGAAGAAGGAGTGACTCATGAAAGAGAACAGATGATTATGGAATATTCTGGGATGTACATTTCAGCTTTTATATCTGGAAAATGGTACCAGGGAAAAATGGCCTGCCACACAAGGGTGAACATTTCTTTTTTTTTATTATTATTATTTTTTATTCAACTGTGCGCATGTGCGTGTGTATGTGCGCGCGCGCGTGTGTCTGTGTGTGAGTGTGTGTCTGTGTGTGTGTGTGTGTGTCTGTGTATGTGTGTGTAGAACCACGGACGAATTCGCGAACCACCATGGACGCCTCCACCTCCTTCTGCCCCGGGATTCACAGGCTCCACCCTACCAGGACCAGAAGCGCAGGCTGCCCCCGCTTCTACCTGGCGTCTATACGTGGAATCTGGGATCCGAACGCAGGACCTTCCGCCTGCAAGGCAGAGGCTCAACCCCTGAGCCACCTCTCTAGCCCCAAGGGTGAACATTTCTATGGCATGTGATGGAATAGGCACTCCATTTTTGAAGAAGTAGAGAGCAATAAGTGGTATCACTCTTGGGGTTCTTGGAAAATGTTTCAGAAGACATCAGGAATAAGAGTAAGAAAGTACTGTGTGTGTGATAATAAGTGATTCAAATTAAACATAAATCACATGAAATTACTTCTATGTTTTCAGCTCTCTGTTCTCTGTGAATTTCAGTTTGCATAATCCAGAGTCTTAAAATCATTGACAAAGTCCTCCCTGAGGTAGACTTTACCTTCTTATTTGTTTCAACACTCCAATAATATCCTCACTTTCATCAAGCCAGACCAGCTTCTTGTATCTTCAGGACTCCAACATTATCCCTTAATTAGTATTTTCAACTATAGAGCATCTCTTCAATAGTGTTATTCCTTTTGATACCTGCATTCAAATTTTGTTCCAATGCTATTTTGTGACTCAGGAGATGTTGACTCAAAATGATGACTATCACTTTCTCTTAGTCTGGATATTCCTAATGTGGTTTTCTTCTTTTGTTACGGTCTTCCAAAGCACTCATCACTTAATATACTATATTATTTATTTATCATCTTTACTGCTTTTGCTGCCCCCCTTCATTTCTGTGACCATGAGTCAGGGAGGAATGTTTTGTTCACAGGCTTCAAATTTGAATAACCTGCTTTGGAGTAGATTTTCAATAATGCCCTTGAAAATGACCCAACAGCATTATCAGTATGCCTGCTGGTGACACTCCAGCAACTGATCTCTTTGGTGGTTCTGCATGTTGTCGTCTGTCCTATCTCACATACTCTCAAGTTCATGTGCTGTTTCTATGCAAGTCTGAATTCTACTACTTTATTCATCCAAGAGAAAAATTTTGATCTTATTATACCAATGCAAACTTTCAAACTTAATTATCTTCATAAATTTAGGGAAATTGTATTTTAAAGTCTTCTCTTCAGCTTAATGGAGAACACATTTGCTGTGGCGCTCCATATAATGGACTTTTTCAGAAAGTTTTCTTCTTGAAGAAATTAAAGTTGCTGTGACTGTGTATCCATGTGTAAATCAGTTCTTAGAATGACCTGATTTTTTCTAACCTCTCCAATAATTCTCACTGGTCTATTTTATCAAAATATAAAAGCATGCTTAGGATTTCTGTCTGTCAAGTATTTATAGAAGCTTGCTTGCTATGCTTTGACCTTAGGATCTTACATACCCTATTTTTCTGACTGTGTCTAATTCTTGATTTATACCTGCTTCCTCTCTTTGTTCACCTGCACTCATTTTCAGTGTGAGTTTCTCTGTTTCTCATTTTCATGGAAAGTTTCCTTGTACTTGATTACCTTGGCAGGATGTTTCTCTCATATATTTAAAAATGCCTACATTTTCCCTGAAACACTTTTTAAAACTATATCACTTTATTTTCTAAAGTCCCTTGAGTAGACCATGTAACATGAGAACAGAGAACATGATACCCTTGCTTTACCAACAAGGGCGAAGGATGTAGGAGAGTATCTTGTATGTAAATGATTAAAATTTTACTCCTACGAACTGAAGTGCTGCCTCCAAATTGGTATCTTAAAATATTACCTGTCTTTTGTGGGGTAATTAAGTCTTGGAAATATTGGAAATAAAGGACTGGTGCCTTTATAAGAATGGATAACAATGCTTGCCCCCCCATGAGAACCCACTGAGACAGAAACAATTCAGGATGGGGCACTCGCTGTACCACATTGATTTGATAGTTGTAACTTTTTCCATAAACATGACAAAAATAAATTTATCTTGTTTAAACCACTAACTAGATAATATTCCATTATGGCAGGCAAAATAATCGAAGCACATGCTTGATGGATTAAATTAAGAAGTATATGAATGAATAATTGGACAATTTGTTGATAATATTTATTTTACCAGTCTAGAACATTTTAGTATCTTAGTTAACCTCATTATTTGGGGTTGGGAATCTTTATATGTTATAGTTTTTCAATTTTTATATGAACTTTTTCTTTTATTTTTCTTTTATTATTATTATTATTTATTCAACTGTGTGCATGTGCGTGTGTATGTGCGTGCGCGTGTGTGTGTCTGTGTGTGCGTGGTCTGTGTATGTGTAGAACCACGGACGAATTCGCGAACCACCATGGACGCCTCCATCTCCTTCTGCCCCGGGATTCACAGGCTCCGCCCTACCAGGACCAGAAGCGCAGGCTGCCCTGCTTCCGCCTGGCGTCTGTACGTGGGATCTGGGATCCGAACTCAGGACCTTCCGCCTGCAAGGCGGAGGCTTAACCCCTGAGCCACCTCTCCAGCCCATGAACTTTTTCTTAATCAATAAAGTATTATGGCCCTAGCTTGTCTTGTCTCTTACATTTTCAATTTCCTGTGAGGAGGACATTCTCCAAAAGTGATTACAGAAAAACTAGTATCTAGTTTCATGTATATGGATAATAATAATCCCAGTGTTATTGATGATTTAGAACTGTTGCTTTACCCATATCAATCATATTGAAATTAATATCTAAGCTAGCAATGAGGAGATAAAAAGTCCTTCACGCACTGGTGAAAGGCATTGAAGAAGGAAAACATTTATATTACGTTATTATTATCAAAGAGATAAGTAAGCTTGTGGTTTGGTAAGGAGACAACATTGTCTAGCAGGTATGAGCAGCATACAGCCACATGCACCACAGGATAGAAATCTATTCAACCCAACATCAAATTGTGAGCTTATTTAAAACATTATGAGATATTTAGGGATTTTTTTTTTTAAAAACACGATTGCTCAGTTCGTATGAGTGTTAACTTTGTAGATGACAACACTACATTGCACTTTGACATCAACAGGTTGGCTGTACCTGCTGGTTTTGGAAAAGCAAGAAACATCTAAGGAAAATACATTGAGGAGCATCTTCAATGAATACTTACTGGTCTTGGTGATCAAGAAGTCACCATCAATCTCAGAAAAAAATGAATGTGTCTTTCTTAAGAATCTCTACCTTTTAGTTGCTATTTCTTATGATGCTTTTAATCGGTGAAATAAACCTCTACATTGGGCAGATTTTCTTTAACAGCAAACAATTCCATCATATACCTGTGGATGGCAGCATTTATGCTAACGCCTTTCAATTGGTGGGGTTCAGCTCCATGCCAAGTGTTTTCTTTTTCTGGGTCTTAGGCAGAGGGCTTGTATAGCTGAGGAAGAATAGGGCTTTTGTTTGTTTGTTTACTTGCCTGCTTGTTTTTTTTGTAATAGTCATATGTCTTTACCTTTAAGTTTATGCTACATTAAATTTCATTTTTTAATTAATATATAAAATATAAAAATATACATCTTTATGAACCAACATGTGATGATGACTTGATATTTATATATATTGTGTAGTGTTTACATGGTGATAACTTTATCTTTATCCTCAGGCATCGATTATTTATGTTCAGTGTCAATCCTCTTGTTTAGAAACTGGACTATATTATAATGTAGAAGACTGTTCCCTAAAGTTACACTACTTTTTGAAAATACCTCAAACTTCTTTTTACCGTTTTTCCATAGGGTTCTGGGTACAATGATTCTGGAAGGCTGTACTTGGAGTGGACATATGGACATTTTAACACGTAAATAAACACTCACAATTGATCAAATTAAGGGATATAGTCAAATTAAAACTCTAAAGTTGTTGACTTGCTCTACTTTGCTTACTGGAAGGAGGGAAAATGGTAGTAATTATTCAGTACATCACATGACTTCATCAAATGTTTGAGTAATAAAACATTTCATTTTATTTTAATCAACAGTAAAATTATAGGCATAAGAACTAGCATTAGAAAGGAAAGAGAGGGACTTTAACCAATGAGAAATCATTGAAGATGTTGGCAGAAAGTATTAAAATAATAAGAAAAATGTAATAATAAAAATACTGCAATTGACAAACTCAAATGCAAGAATAACATAGCTTGAAGCTGTATATAGAAATTTAAACAAAAGAGAAGCATTGTCACAAAAATTATCCAGTATTACATAATTATCAAAGTTCTCTATTAAAGAAATGATTACTCATAAATTATTGCTGCCAAGAAATACTAGTAAATATATTGTGAAAGCCAGCCATTGAAAAAAATCATTTAAAGTTGTCATCAAAACTTTAAAATGTATGCATAAATTTGGTACTTTTTAAAAATGCAGAGAATGAGCACTGTAGAACTGTGTGCTTAGTGAGCACTATGTTTTAATCTTCAAGTTCTATGCTTCCAATCAGCAAATAAATAGGGAATTTTAAGACACAAGCATCATCTACTGTCTGGTCATTCTGAAATATTTGTGCTATCAATGACCAACTCCTTTTTTTCCTGTTGTTTTCTTTATGTAGGATGATAGAAATCATTTTTGATAAAGAAGAAAATCCTTCCCTTGAATCTGATTTGTTTCATCCCTAACATCACACGATACTTGAAAGAAAAGTACAAGTCTTAGTTTTATTTATTTATTTATTTTTCAGTGTCTCTCTACTTCTCTCTGGATTCATTGCTGCCTGCGCTATTTCAGTAATTCCATGTGATTGTGAGGATGAACTTGGATAAATGCTCCACAATAGTAAATATGCTAGGAAACATCCATGTAGCTCATTATTTCATTTGATTTATCAAGTATTTGACACATGGAAGCCCTCTACTTGACTTCTCCCTTCATTTAGCTATAGGAATATTTACCACTGATATACCTTCACCTCACTGGCCATGCTGTCTTTGTCATCCTTTAATGAGTAGTGATTCCTCCAAGATTATTCCTGAATCTTATATAAATATATCTGTTTCTCACCATAATCACAGAGCTTCATGGTTTATGTCTCCTTCTGTGCTCTAGTTTAGCACCTCTGTTTAATCTGCTTATTGTCTTCACTATATATAATGACCCTAAGACTTGCTAAGTATTAATTACTTTGTGTTGCTTTGAAAAAAATACCCCACAAAGTGACTTATGGAAGGGGTTATCTTGATTCACAGTTCATCATGGAAGAGAAGTCATTTCTACAGAAAGGCGACATAGTTGCCACTCAGTATTTGTTGTCAGGAAACAGTGAGAGATTAACATAGCCAGGTTCTTCAAAAGAATATAATGCCAAAGCCCTCTATCTCAGTTCCTGCTAAAATCTTTCTTTCCTAGTGTAAGCTTATGAGCCTGCCCTCCACTGTCTAGGTTCCACTTACAATTCTTTCCTGCTCCCACCAAAATGGCTCATTAAATTCTGCCTAACATAGTTCAGAATTTTTCTATCTTTGCAAACTACCACATGTATGTCTGCTAGAAAATCATTATCACCAACATTCCCCTCTCTGGCTTTTTCTGTCTCGCTCTATTAATTATTATTATTATTTTTAGTGGTGTGTGTGTGTGTGTGTGTGTGTGTGTGTGTGTGTGTTCTTCATAATGCATAGGTGGAGAATAGAGGGCAACTTTGTAAAGTTGAATGCACTTCCATTACATGGGTTCTGGGGAACAAGCTCGAATCACCAGCCTGAATGGTAAGTTCCTTTACCTACTGAGCCATCTTGCCAAACTCCTCCTTTGTTTTATATCTCAGTTAATGGTAGAATTTAGAAGAAACTCAGTTCCACATATTAAATACAAATAATTATAGTCTAAGTTTATATTTTTCTTCAGACTTTAAAGTTTGTACATGTAAAGTCAATAAATTCCACTTATTTAAAAAATTAAAAATTAAAAAAGTGATTTTGAATTTCAAAGTAACATTACAACTGAAATTATATCAGTCATATCAATAATGATACATTTTATCTTTGAGTTTAAGTGCCCAATACATTGCAAATTATAATGACTAGCAATGGAATTTGTTCATGTATAGTATAATTAAGATACACTTACACAGAATTTGTGTGGTATTAAGCACCTCCAATCATCACTGTTCCTGAATTTCACTCTGTTAAACAACATTATATCTAAAACTAAAAAAGATCAATAAAATGAAGTGAAAGTTCAGTTCAGCGTTCAGGCATTGCTGTGAAACAATTCAGAAATTCAATCACAGAGTCACTGGTTTGTGATGTTAGAATTCAGCATTCTAGCATGGTAGATGAGATCACCGATCAGTTAAGTAATTTAATAGAAATAATAGGAACAAAGACTGTGAATGAAAAGCAAAAAAGGTTCACTCAAGATTTGAAGGAGAGAAAATTATTTTAAACTTCATAAGGTAGAAAAAAGAAAACACTGAAAAAGAAGGATGATCTTTGCATCTTTGCTTTGCTTTTTGTGTTAAAATTTGTTATGTAATCTTGCACCTGTGTCTATAAATATGCTATTTTAGACTGAGATATACTTTGCTTTTTGTATTAAAATTTGTTATGTAATCTTGCACCTGTGTCTGTAAATGTGCTGTTTTAGACTGAGATATACTTTTCTATACAGCACAGAAGTCTATTTTTGTCTTGTCAAATATCCTTTGATTCTTAAGCAAAACTGAATGAGTAAAATCACTTAAAATCAGCAAAAGCCTCATTTCTGAGGTTTTGGGTGAAGCTTTCCATAGTCTCATGCAGTAGATAATTCATGCTGCTTCACTAGTTACCAGAACAACTTCTTCAATATAGCTTACTACAAAAGAAGAGTGTTTTGAAATATAATGTTCCACATTGTATTCCAGATAAGACAAAGCTGTTTTATCTTGTGTACTAGAGCTTTTAGTACTCTCTGTGTCTAGAGAAGTTGGGCATTTCAACAGCCTCTAGCATTGTCCATGGACTCTGTAAAATCTGTTGTCTTGGAATGAATAGTTTTGCCTATCTTTTCTTTCCCATTGAATTATGATGACTTGTGCCCCTAGATCCAATAATGCAGCAAGGGTTAGAAATACATGAATAGCACTTTGGCTTCAAGACAGTCACTACCCAAGACTCCTTGAATTTACTTTTGTGTTTGTGAAATTGTTCCAAGTCTTGTATTTTGGATCATGACCTAAGGAACACATCTCAGTTTTTCACAAAAGGAAAAAAACACCGTTTTGATTTGGACATCTCTTCTAGTCATGGCTTGAATATATGTGTTGTTCATCTCCCTTCTTCCCCCACACTCATGTATTTGAATCTATAGATGATGTTAATGTCTGGAAAGGTCATGGACCTTTCAGGAAATGGAGCCTTGCTGAAGAAATGCAACTCATAGGGGATGGGCCTTTCTGCCGAGTAGCCCAGCTCTCCTTCCAGTTTGTTCTTGTTTGCTCTGCCTCAGTGATGATGGCTGAGACCCAAACCACCTCCAATTTCTAACTCCAAGTCATGGTTTCTGCCATGGGATTCTGGCCCTAAAGGTATATATCTCCTTATATATAAATCTCACTTTCCTCAGAAGTTTTATATGAGTATTGTCTTATAGCAACAGAGAAGAGTTATTACAACACATCTGTGTTTTGTTTTTGTTTTTTTTTTTTTGAGAATCTTCTTAAAGAGCAAGCTATTCTTGAAAGTTCAAGAGCCAGTAAACATAAGTGAGGAATACAAAAATGTTTGAAAGAGATTTCTACGTGTCCTCTCCTTCCCCTACCAGGTAGTTAACTTTCTGACGTTGAGTTCAACTCATCTCCACATTACCAGTCTTTCTTGCTTTTCTTTTCAAATACCATTTTAATTTCTTGAATTTCTGAAGTTCTTGTTCTCTTTTTGTATAAGAGTCTGTCTATCTCTTTAATTAATTAGTTCACAGAGAGAGCTTCAGATCCAACATCTCACCCAGGAGTTCTTCATTCCTTTCTGCTTTCTTTCTAGTTAAACGTTATCAATTCTCTGAACCAATGAAAGAACCTGATATAATAATGATTCCTTTAGATTTTTTTCATTTAATGGAAATAAATTCTTAATTTTGTTTGGCTCATTTAAATTTTATGACAAATTGAGGGATTTTGCTTATTCATGGCAGTGCAACCAATAAATCTAGCTGTAAGATGTTTCTTGCTGCTTAAGTAAAGAAGACTGTTTCTTCTTTGTGGGTTTGATCATTATTCATCGATATGCACATCAGCCCATTATTTTTTTAATTTATTTTTTCTGCTCATACAAACGTAATAAGTACCCCTGTCCCCTCCCTCCCTCCACCCCTCCCTGGACCTCCCTGCTCTTCCCTCCTTTTCCCCTTCCTTTCCCCCCCCCATCTCTGAAGCATCTTTTAATGTGTATATCAAACTTTCCTCTGGGTCCTCCTCTCTGATGAGGTGTAAGGACTCAGTGGCATTTCCTAGAACTCTTTCTTGTGTTTCCCTTAAGTATAGGGACACTATTGTGACTGTTAATCCCTTGATAAGCCCATTATTTATATTTGTGGTACAATTTCCATATAGCTAAATTGTCATTCATCTGGGAAGCATTTTAGACTTTAAGCTGAGAAGCACATTAAGTATTTTTCACTTTTTTATTATTATTATTATTTATTCAACTGTGTGCATGTGCGTGTGTATGTGAGCGCGCGTGTGTGTGTCTGTGTGTGTATGTGTGTGTGTAGAACCACGGACGAATTCGGGAACCACCATGGACGCCTCCACCTCCTTCTGCCCCGGGATTCACAGGCTCCGCCCTACCAGGTCCAGAAGCGCAGGCCGCCCCCGCTTCTGCCTTGCGTCTAAACGTGGGATCTGGGATCCGAACTCAGGACCTTTCGCCTGCAAGGCGGAGGCTTAACCCCTGAGCCACCTCTCCAGCCCAGTATTTTTCACTTTTGATTTGACTAATTCTTATAATATTCTTTTTAAATTTTATGTATCCAGAAATGATTTTTTTTGCCAATTTTGCTTTTGAGATGAAGTTCTGATTAGATATGAGTTTAGATTCCTCTAATATTTTCTGCTAGAATAGTTTTTCCTTCATAATCTTTTTTTCTTCAGTTTCCACATCTACAAAGGATGGAGGTTTGTGATCATGCGAATATTTATGACTAGTGCTTCACTGGATTTTGAGGTTAATTGCTTAGAACAATCGTCCCAGGATCAAGATGGTTGTGATGCTCTTAATATTGCTGTGATAACTGTTTTATTAGGTTCTCCTCACTGATGAAATATGACAAGAATTTTTATAGCTTGGTAGTATGTTTTGCAAATAACAGCAAAAATGAGTGTCAAGAATTTACTGTATAGAGGATGCTCCTGGGATGGGGGTGGGAAGGCACTGGGGGATGGAAAGGGAAAGGAGAGGGGAGGGGGGAGCAGAGGGGTCAGAGGGAGGTGGAAGGAGGGAGGGGACCAGTGTACCTGTTAAGTTTGTATGAATGGAAATAATAATAATAATAAAAAGAATTTACTGTACACATGTCACAGCCAGTCACAAAGGCGAAAATTAGTCTCAAAGGACAAAATATCAGATAACAGAGTCATGGTTAATGGGATGTGCTGATCTTACTGCTTTCTTTTCCTTCAAAATGTTGTTTCCAGCAAGAAAAACATCACAATATGCTGATTGCTCACACACTCTCTCTCTTTCTCTCTCTCTTTCTCTCTCTCTTTCTCTCTCTCTACAATCTATTATATATTTAGGCTATCATATAAACTTGTATCCTGGCTCCATATGGTTCAATCAGGATTGTGTAGTTGCTCAAATTTGGCTGAGCATGCCGTTTCTTCTAGGACCCAGAGTTTGGGAACATTGGTTCTGTTTTTAAACCAGGGAAAGGAAGAATAGAGTACTGAGAGCTCCTATCTATCAGTCAGACTAGAAACAGCAAAAAGGAGGACTTTCTGTCAACTACAAAGCATAGTTCTCTGAGATGACATCCAGGTGATATATGAGAAAAAGCAATCTGTAATGTCAGTTTAATGTTAAGAGAAAGTAGATTATTACATAGTCTTAATAATAAATTACATCACAAGAAAGGGTATAGAGTCTTGTGTGAAGCACTACATGAAACAGAACAAACTGTTATTTGATGTGATTAAAACTTAATTTCACTTCTTCCCTGTTTAAAAGGGGGGAGTTGCAAATTAGTACAGAAAAAGATTAGAAATGAGAACTGAAACTCTCAGAGTAGTATTTGTCTCATGGACAAATTACTTAAATACATTTAAGAAAACAACTTCAGGAAAGTTCGTAAGTGTTATAGAGAAACTACTGTTTTCTCTCTTACTAAACCTGCCTTGCTATTTTGACTTTTTAGATAAATGAACATCTGTATCTCATTTTCTATAAAATCCATTCATTAATTACTAAGAAGGGTATGTATGTAGATATATAAATACTTCAAGAATCTAAAAAATATATGTCTAAGTAATGTTTGAAATAAGCAGATGGGCTATTTTATAGATATGGACCTGTTCTTTCTCCCTTTCATATTCCTTTCTAATACACATCAAACAACCCAGTGCAAGTCTCTGATTGGTAATACAAATATTAATACAGTGAATCAAGAACATTGCCTCCAATTTTTACATTTATTGAATTATAATTTTAGTGACTTTCATCTTTCCATAATTTATAACAACTATATATTGCCAGAATTCTAATTAGTAGAATTTAATTCAGAACTGTATTTGAAAACACTGACACAATATCATCACTAAAGATATCTCTTTCAAAACACTCATATGCATGTATGTTCAGATTATTTTACCCATTTTTCTGAAATTATTTTCTTCATGTTTTGTAAATAGTATTTCTTAAAATTAGTATCTACTACTTTCACAAAGCAGACAGATCTGGTAAATTATTACTACAATTTCTTCCATCTAAGAATTTTAAACAATACTGACTTAGGTTTGTTTATTTAATTTTATTTAGGGCCTTTTGAACACTACTATTTAAGCTAGAAACATAGGTTGAAATGACTTCTGCCCTGGTTTTATGTCATCTTTTTCTGGCTCTGTTTGCCTTCCTTTCCTCTTTCCTCTGTGCTCTGTCTTAGAACTCTTCTTGGGTACCATTTCCTTATCTCTCTTCACTTCAATTCTTCACAATTACTACTCTAATCTAGGCATTACACTCCTTATACCTGTGCAGTTTTACACTTGTCTTACCCACTCTTCTATATAAAAGCCAATATGGACTTCAGAAATAAAGACATGAACAGGCAGAATTTATTCTTCAAATCTTCACTGCATTTCCATGCTTTCCTATTTCCTTCTAGTTCAAGATTTGCTATTATCTTGGTAAGAAGAAGTTTATTGAAATATCCTAGGCCTGTCTTTCCAGGCTTATATCCTGCATAATTTGTTGAAATTATGTAGAGCAAGAGATCTATTTTAGTGCTTCAAGTTTGTCTTTTTCTGTCTAAACTTTATGATTCCCCACCCACTGCTGCATGTGCTTGTTAATTTTTATTCACAAGCCCCAACTTAGAATCACTTTCTCTAGGAATATCTCTCTGAGCTCCCAAGCCTGTACAAACTCATACCATAGGAACCTGTATCTCACCATTGTGCTGAAGTATCATTGACGGCTTGTGCTCCCACACTCTTTTGAATTTGTGCCTGTCCTCTTACATATATCCACAGAGGTTATAGTAGTGGTTGGCATAGAGTAAGGAAAAAGTAAGTAATGATCAAATGAAACCAAGACAGGAGAATCTGTAGGCACTCTGATATTCTTGAAGAAATAAATCTCTGACATTAAATGTAACTCTTATGAAATTGCACTGAAAATGTAACATTTTATTTTGACCTATTTCCATATTGTGCTCATTTACAGCACAGTTTAATATTGAATAGTTTTCAAGGTATATTTATTAAAAGATCTGTTCAGTTGACTGTTAACAACTATTTTGGTACACATTCTGGATGTGATCATTGAGTTTTTGGAAGGTTTCTGTGCTTATGTGTGGCACTACTGATTCAGGAAGGCCCTAGCCCAGGCTCCCAAATCCAGAGGTCTGGCTACAGCTAAGCCTACAAAGGAACCATACAGGCAGAGGGATGGACAACCAATGGGTGGAGGAATGAACAGCCAATGGGAAGGAAGAATGAACAACCAAGGGAAGCGGCCATCTAATCTGGACCCCCCAAGCAGAGGGGTGGCCACACCTGATTGGACCCCGACCCTATATAAGCCCAAACACTTCCTGAGTAAAGCTGAGTCTGCAGCCAACTCGTCTCTGTGTGCTGCTTCTCGCCTGACTCCCGGGGCCTGGGTGGTGACCCTGTCGCTGGCTCACCCCCGTGACGCCCCGCCATTTCCCTTCTTCTCCCTGCTGGCTCTGCAGGGGATTTGGCAACATCTGGTGCACCAACATGGGGAGGTGCTGCCTTTGGTATAGACAAGACACTCATTCCGGTAAAGTTCAGTGAGCAGCCACTTTAGTTTTGTGTTCCTGTGCTTTTGGTGCCTGAAGGTGAGCAGGTGGCCTCCTCTTCTTCCCCTTTCCCTGTTTGTCCTTGGGACACTCTCTCACTTGATTTAGTGATGACCAAGGAGCCCTTCTTAAGGTTAGGAACCCAATCGCTCGCTTGATTTGCTGATAATCAAGGAGCCTTAATCGCTCATTTGATTTCCCCACGATCAAAGAACCCCTCTAAATTAAGGCTTTTCCTGGTGAGTTCATATGAGAAATTGGTCCCCTCAGAACTCAGAGCCCAGGTTGGATTATATTGAATCGGCCTGACCGGGGGCATCCAGGGGAGTAATGAACCCCTGAAGTCGCTCACTAAACACAGGATGCTTAGATTCAAAACACCTCTGCGTATGTCCTGCACTAGGTCTCTCCTTGGATGTTGGTTACACTTTTAGGAGTTGTTTTCACTTTGACCTTGGTTCTAGTCGTTGCTTTTTATTTTCTGCACTCTTTCGCTTTGTCTGCTCGGACTTAGAAGATTTTTGGGAGGAAGCTTTAATCTTAGCACCTTGTATTTTCCCAGAAAATGTCTGGGAGCCACAGATTTGAATGGGAGTGCTTTTTCTGGCATGTAAGGGGGAAGTCCAGGAAGGCCATATCCTTCCGGCCCCATCCTCCTTGGCATAACAGCCTTAAAGATCCTCCACTGAGGAAGTGATCAGTTGCTACAATGTAACTTGTGGAGAAAACTCAAATTAGTTCTTTGTTCTTCCTTCGGATCCTTCCCCTCCCCCTTCCTGGTTGAGGACTCTACAGAGGGCTCACAGGTCTGTTGGGGAGGCATTCCACTCCCCTGCTGACATCCCCTTCCCTCCTCTTCTTCCTGTAGCTCTTGACTCCCACTCTTTCCTTGCTGTATTTTCTGCTTCAGACGATACTGGTCTCCCAATACTGGTTTCCCAGTACATGTCTTCCAGTACATGTCTCCAAATCCCTTCTAGAGACTAGAGGCCTCAAGGTTAAGACTACTGGCCTGGAGGAACTTTAGAATGAGGCTGTAGTTTTGGCACCTCACATCTCCCCAGAGAAAATGTGGGAACCAGACCTATGGATGAGGATGCTTTTCCTTGCTAAATGGTTTTCATAATTAAGCTAAACTACCAGACTTAACTAATATGAGGTCTTTTTTTAAATAAGGTTTTCCTAAATGTTAATCCGCCTTTGATAAAGCTTTCAAGGGTAATTTTAAGACAATTACTGGTAAATTGTACAGTTGCTAGTAAAATGTTGTTCATGTGCTTGTATGTTTATATGTTCTGTGTTTACATGTTGTCTATCTTGTATCTGTGGCCATTTCACTTTTTATTTCTGTTGCACACTAATATGGAAATTTTGGCACGCTAGTTTTAAATACATGTATTCATATTTAAAAATAAGAACAAATAACTTTGGTAACATCTAAGGCCTTAACTACTTATGTTTTATATCTATCACTATTGTTTTTCTAATCGATTATAAGTTTTCATTGATACAAGTTTTCTTACAAGTTTTTTCATATATTTCTGAAATAGCAAAGCTTGCTTTCCAGGTCCTCAGGGCATCCATTCAGGCCTCAGATATTCCTAAGATCACCAAAGGCCCGTTGTAAGCCTGGCTGTCCTCTATTGAAGCTATGACTTACTAACTTACAATTGTTAGGTTCTGATTTATGTCTCCCCAGCTCTTCTGGATCATTTCTCCACCTGCCCCACCTACAGCCTCTCCGTCTGCCCTGCCTACAGCCCCTCTGCCTGCTCCTGCTCTGGCAAAACCTCCTTTTCTCAGCCACTTCTTGAGTTCCCCTTTGGGACCATGATTCCTTCTCTGCAATGGTCTCATAACTAGTAGTCAATGATGGGTAAGGCTCCACATGAAGGTGGCGACCAACCTAAGACAGGCACAGTCACCTATATTCCATGTAGCTGAAGAGGCTCCAGGTTGCCCCAGCTATCATGATCACCACTGAAAAAATTTTATAAATAAAAGGGTGGAATTGTGGCACTACTGATTCAGGGAGGCCTTAGCCTGGGCTCCCAAATCCAGGAGGTCTGGCTATAGATAAGCCTAAAAAGGAACCATACAGGCAGAAAGATGGACAACCAATGGGCAGAGGAATGAACAGCCAATGGGAAGGAGGGGTAAACAACCAATGGGAAGCGGCCATCCAATCTGGACACCCGTAAACAGCTAAATGATTGGTGGCTCCTGTCCCCCTTCCTGAGCAGAGGGGTGGCCACACCTGATTGGACCCCAACCCTATATAAACCCAAACACTTCCTGAGTAAAGCTGAGTCTGCAGCCAACTCATTACCTGAGTGCTGCTTCTTGCCCGACTCCCGGGGTCTGGGTGGTGACTCTGTCGCTGGCTCGCTTATTCACCTCATGCCCACAAGGCCCCGCTGTTTCCCCTCTTCCCCCTGACTAGCCTGGTGGGGGATTCAGCAACACTTATGGTTTTATGGACCCTCAGTCGATGGCCAAGAAGTTAATTATGCCATCATGGTATAAGAGCACAGAAGTCTGCCACTTCTCCCTCTCCCCCCAGAGATGACATGCTGTCACCTAGAATCACAAAATGCCCTCTTTGAATTGTGACAGTCTGATTCTGGAACTTGTGAGTTGTAACCTGACCTGACCTTCTGAAAGTATAGTGATGTGACCACATCAAACTTAAGAGGGGTTGAAGACATGACTTTTAAGGGGAAATGGATTGAATAGATGCCCTTGAAATGCTCATGTGGGTGGCTCCAATTTCCCTTGTGAAGGACTATAGAGGCAGGTGTAGGAAGTGATGGGAGGGAATCTTCTGAGAGAGCTGGTGTAACTGAGTTTCCGCATACCAACATGCTGGAGATCACCAGAAAGTCACCAAAGTTAAGTGGATTATTCAGATGTCTGAACAAATGGTGGGTGGGCTCCTTTCCTGCTATTGTCTTGGCGTCTGAGAATATTGGACAGAGTTTGATGGAAAGTATGGGAAAGTGTTTGCTCATGTTAGTGCACCAAATACCTTTGTTATCAAATTCTCAACAAAGACATTTTTTTACTTTGCTCAAATGAGTATAGCTATAGCTCTTCTTCCAAACATAAGCCATTTGTAAAAACACAGTTAATTCTTCATTGAGATGAATTTTATTTCTACAAGTTTAGAATACCAAATGGAGTTGTCTATCTTTCTTGATTGTCTTCTGTTCTAAGGTCTATTATATATATTTTAATCACTTTTATTTAACAGAAAGACAAAACATTTTTCTGTAGAAGGGTGAGCAATCACCCCAATGAAATATAACATCTTGGGCTTCTGGGATGAGAATCATTGCTTTGTGTTATATATTTCAAATTCCAGCTCCACCTATGACAGCCTGGGTACTTTATGAAAGAAATGTAATTAACATCCCAGATAATAATGGGTCCCCAAAAGTAAAACCATGGTTATTCATGTCTCATCCTTACTAAAGTGTAGCCGCTCAGCACAGCAGTAGTGTTTGTGTATTGATGTGATAATTTTGTTTCTAAAACATATAATAAGATACTTTCCCATAAATCTTTTGAATATTTAACTCCACAATATAGATTGCAAGAAAAAGAACAAAGCTCATTGTGACATTGCTTTGGATTAAACATTTACTTTCAATCTTTGTGAAAGCTACTTCTTATAAATTAACTCACACAATACAGCTCCTCAGGAGAAGAGATTCCTGATTTAGGTTTGTGCCTTTGCAAAGTTCAGAAACAGATGAGACAAGGTGCTTGGGTTCCTACATTTTCTTCTAACTTTTATGTTTTTAATCCTGTTCAGTCTCTAAAAGATAGACATCTGATCCATCCACACCTTCAGGTAAGAAGATGAGTGAGTTCATTCCCTAGCTCCCTGACCAACATTAAAGCTTAAATAACTTTACACAACATAGAAATAAAGAATGCTTTTCCCTCATTCATTCTAAGGTGTAAATCCACAGCTGTTCATCAGTTTTGGGTCAAAATATATGAAGTAGGACTCATGTTGCCTGAAAGAACAGAAGCCAGACTTTCCTGGATTCCTGTCTCCATGATAAGTCAGTGACTGACTGACTGTTAAGATGATGAACGACTTTCTTTATTAAGTAATAAGAAAATATGGCAGATGGACTTTATAGCAATGAACCAGATCATCCTGTCTAAAGAAATAGATGCTTGGCTTCTCTTTTCTCAGGAAGAGTAAAAATGGCAAATATTCCCTTAACATTTTGCTTTGTGGACATCCCCAAGGAAGTGTGTCTCTGATTAGACTTGGAAACTAGTGAAAATTGCATTTATATATTTTAATTAAAAAATAAATATGGAAAAAATGTGACACAACTGAAAAATAATAAAATCAGGATTAAAATTTGATACATCCTTTTGTAGATAAACATTTTGAGCTAAAGAAGTGGGATTAATCAGGAACAGAGTGTGACAGTGATGAGTCCAGAGCAGCTGGGCTTCCTGGCACAGAGCCCATGCAGGGCTGGTCCAGTCAGTGGTCAGCTGTGGATAAGGAAAGAAGCCATGGAGCTGTCTCAGTTACCAATAAATGAGGGGCAACTAACAGAGCCAGGAAGGGCAAGGTTGTATGTCCACTATTGAGCACTCTGGTTTCTAAGGGATAGTCCCAAACCCATGTCACGCAAATGATCTTGACTAAGAGTAGTGGACACGAAGAATAAAGAACAAAGTGGAGGGAAATTTGCAGCAAAGAAAAGAAGAAGGCGAAAGAGGGAGAGAAATAAGAGCTAAGAGGGCAGTCAGGAGAGTAGTCAGAATGTATTATAACATATGTGTATGTCAAAGAACAAAATTTATTAATAAAAACAAAATAGAATAGCTAGATGTCAATAATTATAGTTTTATAATGATGAAAAACTATTTTGACAGATATATATCAATGGGACTCAAAATTCAAATTAATAAAATATATTTGAGAAAGTAGTGTTCCTTGTCTACTAGAAATACAAGTAACTTAGATGTTCAATCAGGAAATCACTAGGTGACTTTTAAAATGTATTTTCACATTATTTTAGTGTCATCTGAGAACTTGGTGATAGTTTGAAAAATGCTGTCAGAAATTAAATAGCAAAAGTACAATTTCTAAAAAGAAATTATTGCTATAAATTGCTGTGAAAAGAAATATAAATAATAATGACAATTTAAATCTGAAGTATTTGTGAATAGTGGCGTGGGTAAAAATCAATGATTTTAGCATTATTTTTGTGTTTTTTTCCTTGAATTTCTTAGTCTCTATTACTTTTAAAATGGAAAATAATCAGACTACTTTTGAAAAAAGAATTTTGGGGTACAGGGAGATTTCTCAGTGAGCAAAATACTTGCGGCACAATCTTGAGGATATGAGTCCAGATCCCACCTCAAAGTCAAGCACAGACTCTCAGCACTGAGATGCAGGAAATGGAGATCAGACAGATGCCTGCAGCCCACTGGCCAGGCAGACCAGACAATCAGTGAGCTCTCAGTGGCATGAGTCACTTGTCTTCCAAAAATATGGACAGAGTGGTTGAGGAAGACACCCAGTTTCAGTCCCCCATGAGCAGGTGCACACATGCACACTCAACTACACACAGACACAGACACACACACACATACACACACCTGCACATATATGCATGTATACCATACATCTATACACACACCTGCACACATACAATACATACAAGATAAATTCAATGTTTTGTTACTTTTTTAAATATGAGGTCTGGAGGTCTAGAACCAAGGATGCAGCTCAGTGGGCACAGGTACTTACTTCTATGCCTGAAGACTTGGGTTAGATCTCCTCATGGGGCAAAGAAAGAACCAGCTCTGCAAGGTTGTCCTCTGATCTCCTCATGCATGTTACGCACAGGAGTGCATACATGCAGATACATACATGCACACATAATTTTTTTATTTCTAATAATGGGAAACAAAAAACATCTAAAACTGAAGCTTCTAGAAAGGCAACTTGCTTTTTCCCCTCTGGTATCTCCCTTTACAAACTTGACCTTGGACTCCTGCCTGGCTTTGTGCTTCAGAGCTGGGTTTCTGAAGAAATCTTTGTTGACAAAGACTTTGTCCCAGGGGATGTCCACAGAGTACCTTGTGGGCATGAGGTGATTGTAGTTACAAACTTTTAAAAAAAGACTTGCTCTTTGACCTCTTGGAGATTTTCTTCTTGCCCAAGGCAGCAATCACTTTGTGGGGGTAGAGGTCAATTCCAGCCAGCAGAACATGGCTGAAGGGATGGTCTGAGGGTTGTATTATCAATGTTCTTTATGATGATGGCTTTGCATCTGGAGTAGTGTACAGCCATGACTAACACGACTTTCCTGGGTTTCATGAGCCTGCCCGTTTCGACAGCAGCCAGCAGGTACCTAGCAGACCATGTAGAAATATTTAAATTTTTTTTAAAAATTTGGATGTCTTATTAACATGACGTAGTAAAAGCATCTCTTTTGAAAATTGCTAATTTTATGGAACTTGATATATTTCAGTTGTTTCTGAAGTGTTTTAGAAGGTAAAGAAATTTAATAAACATAAGGAAACCATAAACAAATCCAAATACACAGCCATTATGCTGAAGGTGTGTCAAAGTACACAAAAGTCATTAAAGACCTCTATTATACAAGCAAAGTATTGCAGTTACTCTTTCTGCTGCTGTAAGATAACAATCATACAAACAGAGGACTAAAAGGAGATTTATCTGATTTACAGTTCCAGAGGGTAGACATAGTCCATTGAAGTAGGAATCCCATAGCAAAGGCATAGAAGGCAACAAAGATAGCTGAAGTCACATCCATCATGGAAACCAAGGAAGCAAGCTGCAGATTACTAGAACAAACTGCAAGAGCAGACTAACAGCATAACCAGGACAAGGCTACCTAACTGCATTCTAAAGCCTTGTGAAAGGCTACCCAATTGCATTCAGGACATTTTCAGGACATGATTTGCCTTCCTCTAGCAAGTCTCCAACTCTTAAAGGTGTTCTTACCTTCCCAAATGATAACATCAGCTAAGAATGCAAACATATGAACCTATATGAAACAACTCACATCTAAACCACTGTGCAAAATAAACAAGATGTTATCATACCATAAAATACAAAATAAACAGCCATGCAGTTTTACTATCATGCATAAATGCATAAAGACCAAAGTGAATGAGTGGAAAATAGTTAATTCTTTAATGCCAAAAATATCCCAAACCATTTATATAGCTATTCTGTTAAAAAAATTAAGAACACAATTCCTACCCCTTAAATATAGACTGTGTAACAGAAATTTCTCCAAAGTATACTGTACTCAAAGATGGAGCTGTTTTGAAATTAACTTTATGGTAAAAAGTCATCAGACCTTCTCCCTGAGCTGGCTGATCAGAGAAATATTTAACCCAAGAAAGTCTTGGTAGACACTATGTGAATGGCGTGCAATGTACCTCCTGGCTGTCCTCTGGCTCCTAACGCTGCTGAATCCTAACAAAGTCTTCATGGTGATACACACCATTGAGGGACACATTGCAAAATGCTTCTTCAGGATTCCTAAGAGCTGCCCCAGGTCACTGAGACAAGGACAGAAGCCCACACAGTAAGACAGAGAGGACAGCAGAATAGAATCTCGCATTGCACAGAAAAAAAAGGAAATTAGGTTAAAACAAAGAAAATGTGAATAAAATTGTGCCAAGTAGCTTAATTATAGTAAACACATGACACTAACAAAAATGTTATATAAATAGGGGAAATTGGGTATGAGCCAAATGAGAAGTAGAAGTCTATGTTCTTCAGATTCAACTATGCTGTAAAATTATTTTGTGGATTTCCTTATGGTAAGACATTCCAGGATAATACAATTTATATAAAGGCCAGTCATTGCATTCTAAAGCCTTGTGAAACTTTGGTGTTTTTTTTATATGCAATTCATTTTCAGGACATGTCATAATAAGGGGACACTTGGTAAAGATACAATTTTTGAATATGTGTGAGTTTATGACTATGGTGTATATATATGATACATGCTCATGTGCATGTGCAGGTATGTGTGTCTATGCTTGTGTGTAATGGCCATAGGAGGAGGCTGGGCATCTTACTCTATAATTATCTGCTTTAATTCTCTAGCTTATGCAACAGTGCCAGGGTTACAGGCATGTTTAGTCACTTCCAGCTCTTTACAAGGATGTTTGGTATTTGAATTCAGGTCCTTAAGCTTCCACAGCAAGCATTCTTATGACTGATCCATCCCTCCAGTCCAAATAAATTGTTATTTTTTAAATCAAATGACTAAGAGACTTTTACTTTTCTATTTTTAAAATTATAGTTGTTTGTCTCAAGATAATGTCAAGGCCATTTTCTGGTGGAACATAGGAACACATGTTATGACAAGAGTTTTGAATATCTTTGGTGTAGTCCCAAATGAGATGAACAATAACATAGAAGAAAAACTGTAAGGAAGAAAACAGATTTATATAGAACATGAATGTTCTTACATTAAAATTTCTATTTTTTTCTGCATAGCATACTGAAGACTAAAAGATTTCAAATCTTATATATTTTTGTTTGCATCCACAATTAAACAGTATGTCTATAGTATACCAAGTCTATCATGCATTATTTCTGCTCTTCTTGAGAATAGCCGCATCCAAAAAAAGTCAGAAATTGATGGTTTTTGTTTTGTCATAAAATTCAATTGAGCGAAGTTCTATTACAGCCATCAGTGTGAAAGAGCGAATGGCAAAGTTCTATAACAGAGAATTAGTAAGAATTACTGCAATCATTAAAGCAGCAGCATAAAATAAATGATCTCTTTACTTTTACAAAAGAAAATCTAATATAATAAAAGCCATATTTTCTTTGCAGGAAAGAGCTGACAACAATGTGAAGGTAATTTCATTGCAGCATAAACTACTTCGAACTGGTAATCTAGGAGCGGTGAATGGCAGCTTCAGTCATAGCACTAGGAATGTGTAGGCTGGAGCCAGATGAATGCTTCTAGAGCGCTGGGTGAAGTGGTGGGGTGAGGGTTTCTAGAAACAAGACCTTGAATCTGGGTCAGTGGGCTTGCATTGCTCATTATTCTCAATAAATTCCTGAGGAAGTGAACTTTCGAAGATTATTTGTCAATGAAATGTGAGATAGACTTTGGTTTATAAAGAATGAGAGAACATTACTGAAGAAGTTTAATCTAGTTACATTTTTCCTTAGTTCTAACTTAGCAGTTTTTTTTGCTGTTTCTCACTCCAAAATTTATTCATCCACCCACTTATTCATCCATTCATCCACACATATTAATACACAGATAATACACATGCCATGCAATTACTCAAACTGATTTACACAACAAAGGGAGCTATGAGAAGCAAACAAAATATGTGCTCAGGAAAAAAAAATTGGAAAAGTGTCTCTAGGGGGACTATTAAGGGGTTAAAAGCCTTTGCTTTAGAACAAAAGGATCTGAGTTCAGATTCCAGATCCTAAGCAAAACATGCCAGGTAGAAATAGTGCCTGTCTTGCCTGTCCAGAGGCGGGAAAGCCCAGAACAAAGCAATAGGGAGGTAGAAAAATCCAGAATGATTCCAAAGTCACCCTTGGGCCTCCACAGGCACACCCTCAAACGCTCTCTTCTACACACACAAACACCAACCCACCCCTCCACAGAGAGAGAGAGAGAGAGAAAGAGAGAGAAACAAGAAATGGAGTGCCCCCAAATCCCCAGGTGTTTGAGTTCCTTATCCCATGGCTGTGACAAAGTACCTGGCAAGAAGCACGTTTAAGGTACAAAGGGTGTATTTTACCTAATAGTTCAGCAGAACAGAGCCCTCCATATTGGAGAAGGCATAATGCCAGGGACAGGAGGCCAGCCCCACACTCTGCATCTACTATCACCAAGCAAGAAAAAGAAGATGATGTGGGACTAGATTAGGAAACCTGGAGACACACCCCATTCATAGATTTTTTTTCCATCAGGTTCCACTTCCCAAAGATTCCGTAACCTTCTCAAACAAGGTTACCAGCTGAGGACCAAGTGTTCAACACATGAACCTTTGGGGAATATTTTGCATTCAATCCACAAAAGGTTTGAAGGAAGTGCTAGTCAAAATCATTGCAGAGATTTAGGGAATACTACGAACAAAGAATAAACATTCACATTGGGGATTTTTTTTTCTATTTTTTGAGATTATAATTAGGATACCAGGCATGTGAAGTAAACTCTTTACAATTGGGCTTAATACATACACCTCAACTGGAGATTTTAAATTATTCTAATGATTGCTGCTGTAAGAATTAAAGGTTTAAGCCTAACAGAAACTGTCATGTCTTCTGTAGATGACAAAAATATGAAGTAGTTATACTAGGAATGAAAGTTTATTTCCCAATGAACTTTAATATGTCTCTAACCAACAAAATTTGTTTTTCCAACTCTTATCTAACTTATTCAATGGTGTCCATTCTATGTCATAGCCAGCTCTTGGATATGTGTCTAAAACAATATTTTGAAGAAGTTTGTGTGCAAACTGCATGATCAGAAGCAAATCAGAAGACTGATTTGTTTCTCTCCACAGTACATGTACACTGATGGTTCTAGCTTCTAGAACCTCAGTATGTAATGACTTTGGGAAAAAATTGGCCATTGCAAATATAATTAATTAGTTATAAAGAAGTCATGTTGGGGTAAGATGGATCTTTAATCCTGCTGGTCTAGTGTTCATAGAAAAAGGGATATTTAGGAACAAGTGCATACATGGGGACATGCCATGCAAGCTGAATGCATCAACTGGACTATAAGTCCAGGAGTGCCAAAAATTGTCAATAAGCTATGAGAGAACATGGACAGATTTCTGCTTTTAGTTCTCAAAAGAAACCAACCCTATCAACATGTGCCCTCAAAGTTCAGCGTTCTGGTGTCCAGAGCTGTAGGAGACAGGTTTCTATTGTTTCAGGCATTTAGTTGTAGTACTTTTTTACACACCCCTAGTGAACCAAATGTTACATGAGGACTAAATCTGATGACCTAACCAAAATTCTGTTTTCACATTTCTTCACCAGAAAATAAAGCAGAAAGGGGACGTTGGAGGGTAGCACAGCTATCAAAATGGAAGCCCATGTCTTTATAAGAGGCTGTCGATCAACATAATTATAATTATAGTCAAAGCAAACTTGTTCTAAAATTTCGCATCAGCTCCACTTGGGGTTTCAGGTTGCCAGGGATGACTTATTCTCATGACACCTTCCTACGTTGACTTGGTTTGTCTCCTCATGTTAACAACCTTCTTTTGATATCTTTAGCTATTCTCCATTTGCTCAAAACTGAAATACAGCAAACTCTTATTTGGAGGGCTTGATCTCTATAACTCAGACTGTCCTGGAATCACAGGGGACCCGCCCTGGTTACCTCCTGCTTTTGCTGGCCTGATATGGACACCAGACTGGACCATCTGCTCTTCATGCATTTGGTTTGAAAAGGGGAGCGCATACCAGTGTCCACACCAGGCACTAGAAGAGACACTTGCAATTTCTTTTTGGGATGAAAAGTCTTCCACGGTCTTTGAACATACGACCTCTGTTAAGAAGTAAGCTTGCTGGAGTGGTACATCTTTTGCTGCCTGAGACTCTGAGGGACACGCCTGTAATCAAATATGTTCTTTATGCAAGCTGTAGACTAATGAGCATAGATGTTAGCGATAATTTAAACTCATGGTGTGCAAGAAATCTCTGGCAGGTGGGATCCTATTTAAAGGAGGCTTCGGCATGTTAAGAATTTCTTAATATTTTAGGCTACTAAATTACTTATTGCTGTTACTTGACATTGTTGCTAATAAAATATCAAAAATCTTTGCTAGTAAAATCTATATATTTCCCTGTGTTGAATTTCTGTGACAGTAGAATTGTGCCTTAATAGGGAAAAGGCACATTCCTGAAACGTTTCATAATGCTAAGTATAAAACACTCATTAACCTTGATTAAAATACTTTATATATTTTTGGTTATTATGCAAACCAGGTGTTTGGAGGCAGAATCTTTCCCGTGTTGTTTATTCAGTGTTGGTTTATGAATAACCTCTCTGTGACTTTTCATTTGCTTCTCCATGGCCATTTACTTCAAATTAATCTATAATGGGAACCTCTTTGCTTTCACTAAATTACAACTGATTTTTGTTTTCTCCTAATTCTGTTTTAGTTGAGGCATTTATTACAAGGATTCCCTACTCTCTTAAGTATCTTAATTTTGTTCATACAGATCAGCCCTATTTCTGAATGGGCATTTGATAGTAAAACTTAATTATAACAGCACTAAAATATAAAATGAGAAAAATAAGAGGATTGAGTATCAAGGAAAGAAAGGATAATTGATCTGTATTGAACAGGAAGAATATTAGAAAGGGAAATCAGAGAACCAGAGATACCAGAGGGTGAGTCTTGTCTCAACCTCTCAGATTTCTAAGAAGGATCTTCTAGGGAAGTTCCTGCTTCTTGCCTGTAGCCTATATACTCCTGGCACCAGGAGATGAAGACTTTTGTTACTGGTACATTTCAGAGAAAGAATTGTTTGTTCTTGGCTATTACTTTGGCTTTGTTTGCTTCTTCATGCCATGAGTCAAGGACATTGTAGCAGACACTGTAGCACTTAGGATCATCCCCGACATTTCTTAGCCTGCCCTGTGTTGAGACGGACATGGTTCATGCTGAAGTTTGACATTAAGAGCCCACTGCAGCTGCAGATCTGTGCCATCCTTCGTGCAGTGCTATATTTGCTATCAAGCTGGCAAATCGATCTTCATTTATACAACTCCTTGGCCTATCTCTCCATGATTTCTAATATATATATAATAGGGGTTAATAAATAAATGATTTCCCAATAATCTCAACAAATATGTATATATATATGTGTGTGTGTATGTGTGTATATATACACATATATATATTCATAGCTCCGTTTTAGAGGCTGTCATCCCAAGAGCCAACTGTGCCTCTGTTCAGTGTCTCTGGATGTCCCCTGGCTATATCACATCATGACAGATGGTGTCATGGTAGGTGAGATGCAAAAAGGACATATCATATGGCAAGGCAGGAAGCCAGAGAGTACAGAGAAGTTAGTTCTATAATAATGCTTACATGAGATCTAACTAGGGTCTTGAAAAACTATATTAATTCCTTTTTAAAGGCAGAATCCTTAAGCTCAGAGACTTTCCTTCCTGATCATTTACAACTGATGGGGTATGATCTCACCAGAAGGGGAGGGCATATAGTCTGGCAGATAAAAAGTAACCATTTTGCAAATGGATGAATGACCCCTCCCTCACTGCGGTTTCCTACTTTTATTACATCTACCTTTGAATGTGCTTTTATAACAAGACTCCAGTTTAACAGCTTTTTGTCTCTGACCAGGGGGTGACATCCAATACTCATCAGGATGGAGTGAAGGTCATTGCACGAGCAGCAAAACTGAAAAAACAAATCAACAAACCATAATCCAGAACTTCAGAGACTATATCAACCACCTGGAACTAGGCCAGTCTAATCTCTCCCCATCCTGAAGCTCAGGGAATTTTGCAGAAGAGGGGGCGGTAAGATTGTAAGAGCACAAGGATGGGAGGAGCAATGATTTGCAAGATACTCCACACAAGTTAGGGCCGAAGCAATCATAATTGGACTTTGCATGCCCTCTGCAATGTCCATCACGCTATTGACCTCACAAAGTCTAGCATCTGCTAAAGGCACTAGGATCCTTGGAGGCAAGGGATTGACAGCCACAGTAGTGTTCCTATGCTTAAGGGGAACACAGGAAAGGGTTCTGGGAAATGCCACTGGGTCCTTGCACCTCATCAGAGAGGAGGACCCAGAGGAGAGTTTGGCATGCACATTAAAGGATGCTCTGGGGATGGGAGGGGGAGGCACTGAAGAATGGGGAGGGAGGGGTAAGGGGAGGGGGCACAGGGCAGTGGGAAGTTGGAGGGAGGGAGGGGACCGGTGTACCTGTTAAGTTTGTATGAGTGGAAATAAAAATAAAAATAAAAAAGGCAGAATCCCAATTGCTTAATAAATCCACATTACATCACTACATTAAAGACCAAGTTTTTAATACATGAAGGCTTAAAGCATATGCTCAAATGATAATAAGGCCCACAATGAATCATCTGGAGCTTTACAGGAGAGTAGCTGAGTTCAACTGGGCATTTTCTTTGTTCAGCAGGACAAGTACTCAGTGTCGTCCCAGTCAGCATTGTTGAAGAGGCAATGGTTACATATATCATGTGATGAAACTTTTGGATAACATGCAACTGGAGTTGGTTTCATTTTAGCTTAGCAGCATTGGGATTTCTCTGGCATGAGCAATAGGTCACTGGATTCTAAAAAACTCAACCAAACTGAAGACAAAAACCACCCTAGATCTGAAAAGCTTATAATTTGCTCAATATATAACTTATGACAAAGCATGTTATTCTCTAGAGACTACACTGATTGCCTAAGATAAAGATGTTGGGCTTCATGATTTGCATAAATTCTTTGAAATGTTATCAGTAATTAATAAATATTGCTAATTGTATTAGTTTTTGATAGAAATGCTTTTCAAAATATTGCTTGTCTGCTTTAGGATACAGCATTCTGCTTTCCTTTGCAATGTAATCACTCCATATGTCACTTTCCATCTTTGCAAGCACCAAGGATTTTGGATGTGTTTCCAATTCAGAAATGGTATTGGCAGTGGTTGCTGTTGATGCTGAGAAGTGCTAATGTATATAAAAGATGTTCACTTTTCATATATAATAAAATTGGAGAACCAAAGGTAAAAAACAGATTTGGGTATGCCACCTGTAATTTAAGCATGAAGAAAATATTCAAAAGAAAGGTACCAACTAAGAGTCTACCATATTTCTATACATCAACCAAAATACCCCAATCTTATGACATTAGCTAAAGGGGTAGTCACGAACATGACAGAAGATTTTCTTGTAGCTATGTTAGTGTTGAAATATAGAAGGCAGATAAATGTATAACAGTGTAAAACATTACATACCACATACACATGCATACATGCAAACACACATGAACACATATATGCACACATCTCACACACATTCACATGTACACACACACATATATATATATACCATACCATACATATACACACATAAGCACATACTCATCTATCACATACATGCACACATATGCACACACATAAAAACACATACACCACATTAATGCACATATACCTACACACATAAACACACACTCAAGTAGAAATGAACTTGATAACTGTTGAATTCTTTGGAATAAATGACTCGAGGCAATTTTTGGGACTCAACATTCTCAATTCTTAGGTTTTATGTTTTGGGCACAATATTAAATGGAAGTTTAGAGCTACAGAAATGTTCAAATCTAATTGTACTTCCAGTTTTAGTTTGGAAATGTCTCACCTCCACGTACCCTTCTGTTTGCTGATTAGTTATCTTTTACTTAACTATCTCAAGTAGAATCTGGCCTCTGTTTTTATCTTTCTTTTACTCTAGTTTTGCCACCTGCTATGCCAGGTGAAATTTATTTGATGATAATCCTGTGCTGGATCTGGTGCTCATAACTTCTGATTTGTTATATGTATTATACAGCTGTTGACGCTGTTGATATCATTGTTGCACATTCATCACAAAAGACCACTTCTCATCCCTTTAATAGGAAGTTATGAAGCATCAAGTCTTCAAGAGCAGTAAAGAATGATGTCTGATTGATTGTTTAATGTTCAGTTATTCACAATGCCATCATATGTAAAAGTTTAGAAATTAGCATGTTGTATTTGAACATAAGAACCTTCTGTTGACATAAAATCCATCTGCTAACCTGGTCAGACCTTAAAGCAGTGGAGATGTTGAGACAGTATTCTTTATCTAATTTATTTGTTTATTCTTTTAGAATTTCATTCATGAAAATAGTGCACACAAACAAAGAGCAGATTGTCAAAAAATGAGCAACACGGCCCCCTTTCCATATCTGTCTATATAATCTTCTACTTTCATAGTGTAATGATGCTGACTTCTGCTCTGTTGTGACACAACCGTGGGTATCTTCTCTGGATGTTGTTGACAAGATAGGTTAATCTTTTAGCATCCAAAACTGTGAACTAAACAAACCCACTTTTCTTGATTAATACATAGTTTTGTCTATTTTGTTATAAAAACAGAAAATGTACAGTTATGTTTGTCAACCCCAGAATGATCAAAATACAACTTATTTAGTGACTTTTCTTTTGACAGGCGAAGTCATGCTACATAACTGTCTTCATGTGTGAAAAAAAAGTAATCTATGCTCACAGCAGTCAGTCTTGCATTTGGCAAAATTTGAATGGCAGAACCAAATTGGAAGTCCTTAGGCATTTTAAAGTGAAGTGATTTAACACAACTCAGCTGAGCATATGGAGATGCTAACAGCTACTCTTTGGCACAGCCAGAGGATTTTTGTGAAGAGGCAAAAACCTCTGGGAGAAGGCTGGAAACTACAGTAGTCCAAAAAAATTCTTCATTGCAGGTTTTTTTTTAGGGGTGTGTCTTCCCAATGCTTGTTATGTACATGTTGTATGTGTGTGGGGGGGTGTGTTATACAGGTGCACTGATATGTGTGTGGGCATGTACATGTGTAGGTGCATGAATGTATACATGAACATGGGGGCAGAAGACAACCACAGGTGTCTTTCCACAGTCATAGTCCATCTAGTTGGTTTGTTTTGAAGTAACTTCTCACCAGTATGATTACTGTCCTGACCCACGAGCCTCAGGGACATATCTGCTTTCACTTCCCCATCTCTGGGATTGCAGGTTCTTGTCCCTTCCTCCACTCCTGGGTGCTAAAAAATGAAATCAAGTCTTGTTGCTTATAAAGTAATCACTTTATGGGCCAGAGAAATGGCTCAGGTGTTAAGAGTCTATCTGGCAAACAGAAGGTCCTGAGTTTGAAGTTTGGATTCCAGGTCCCACATTAGAAAACCAACCAACCAACCAACCAAACAAACAAACAAAAAAACAGGCAGAAATAGAGGCCTGCACCTCTGGCCCTGGTGGACAGAGCTGGAATAATTCCAGAGTGAAGCAAAAAAGAAAAAGGTAGAAGAAATCCAGGATGATTCCCAAAGTCACCCTTAGTTCTCTACAGAGACACACAGTGCCTTCTCACACACAACACACACACACACACACACACACACACACACACACACACACACAAATAAATAATTTTATGAACAAAGTAGACATCACCCCAGGTCCCTCAAGTCTTCTGATTTTGTAAGTTGTATGAAGTTTTGCCTGTAGTAGTAGTTCCTTTTCTGGATTCAATTCTAATGATAAGATAGCTGTTATTAATTTTGACTCTATTGCCTCTGGTAGATGGATGGAAAGCACAAGTGCTTCACATCTATTTTCAGCCCAACATTTGTCATTACCTTCCCACCACAGGATACCCTGGGGAAATTCTGAAAAATTGAATTTCATATATTAAAACTATGTAGATAAAGAATAAATATTTCATGAAAAATAAAGTAGCCAAATATCTGGCAACTGTTCTGGAGGTGTTCATGATTGCTTTAAACACTACAGACCTTATTAGGTATCAACTGCTTTTGCAAAGAACAGAATTATACATTATAGAACAGAATGTTACATTGGAGATTAAACAGTTGTAATAAAATAAGTTATTTTCTACATGGAGCTTATTTTTCTTTATCATGGCAGTAAGAAGAAGAGGTAAAAAGGAAATGAAAAGATTTTTTCCCTTTGTTAGCATTCGGTGTGTATTGAGTCTGTTACAAACAACATCTTAATTGTCCTTCAACAGGGGAAAAACAAACAATGATAAAAATCACAACTCATATGAGACACATTAGTAAAATTCTTCAGAGTAACAGTCTTCAAGGGAAGCTAGTCTTGCTTTATCTTGGAAAAAGCATGATAGAAAAATCATACTGATCAGCAATGATGGATGTCAGTTTGATATTATAGTTGTATAATTACAATAGAAAAATTTAGAGATTATTTTAAACAACATTATTTACCTAACAAATGATAACTTATCCTTCAGTGAAATTTTAAGGCATCATCTTAATCTATTGTGGTTTTAAACAATGAATGCACACTATTATTTTTAAAGACTTGAAATAATTGTCACTTGCAATATGTAGCACATTTAAGTTAATTGCTAATATTTTAAGCAAATAACAATTTTCCTATCTTTTCTAAGTTGATAGTATGAGAACTACTATTTAACAGAAAAGCTCTGTTTTATATCAAACATTTTCTTGGTTTTAAAAATATAGTTCCATTATTAAGTTTTTATTCTCATTTGCCCAACAGAAAGCTAAAGCCCAAATTGTTAGTGTAAGGAGAATAAGTATTAAGTGACAAAATAATATTTTTTGAGCTCAAATTCTTAGTCCTACACTTTACTCCTGTCACATGTAGTCTGATACAAGCATGAAACTCAATTTGAATTTAACCTAAGTCTTTGTGAATGAAATTGGTCATAATTATTTAATGGGATTATCTGCTATGTTTCTTTTAGATTTCTCCTGTTTTTATACCATAGTTTTTTTTTTCCAGGTTACTTTATGTAATCCCAAAGCCTCAGTCTATACTTAAATGTAGATATTCTGAAGTAACATTTGCAAGGAAGATAGATGTTCTGAATTCAATAGAATTCATATCTCCAAGTGATTTCAAACACATCATATATAGTTCAGCCAATTTTGAGCTCTTACCCCATTATCATTCTTTAGCAAATGATACCACCTTCCAACAAAAATTTTCTGCCAGAATTTCCAAAACCTCCCTAGCTTCCTGATGTCTCATCTATTTAGAATACAGCCCCTCTTTCAGATAACTTTACTCTGCAAATATTTCCAAAATTAATACCATCCCCAAAATGTTGTTTATCACAACCCTAATATAAGCTATCATTGTGTCTCACTTTATTTACCATCTATTGTTTACGCTTATCCATTTTCAACTCACTAAGCAAACCTCAGCTAGAGGCACACTCTCAATACATGCATCAGATCACATCTTATGCAACCTTAAATCCTGTAATATCTGCTTATTCCTTTGTAAGTGAGAGATTAAACTCACTAAAGTTACCTATAAATCCTTGCCTGGCCTGCCTCTAAAGCCTCATTCCACAACACTCTACCAGCAAATAACACATCTAACTCAATGTTCAGAAGTGCAGCAAGTGTGTGAACCTCTTCTTCAGTTAGAGTTCACATCCTAGTCTGATAATAAATAAGAAACAAAGCAAAGCAAAACAAAACAAATGTTCTGGTCTCCAAGGAGCAGTTATGGGGCATCCAAAAAGACATTGAATGTCATTTGGGAAAGAAATGGATGTGAAAGTCCAAGGCAATGATGAAATCATGCAGAACTGACATTGTAAATACTTTGCTTCTTCTCTCTGGTGACATTGCCCCTTTGCATCCATGATTCCATTTGACATGAGCATTGGTGTGATTACTTTGGGAAATATCTATTTAACGGCTATGTCTTTTAGGTTAAAGTTCAGAGTTATTCTCAGGCCATGTTATGTTTTTTTTTTTAACATCTCAATGAAATTAATTATATCATTAACCAAGTGGGTACAAGTTCAATAGCTCTTGCCCAAAAGGCTTGGGACAGGACATAACAATTTTTTTCAGATTTCATTAATATGTCTATATGTGAAATGAGATTCATTCAGATTATAGTCTATATATGAACAAATAATCATTTACATTCAATATTCATTGACAATATAACTTGTGGTTAATTTCTCATAGTTCTTTTGCTGAGCAGGGGGTTGAAGCTTGAGGAATTTGATGCGGAGTTAGCCTGGGCTTCAAGGGAAATACTGTCTCAAAAAAAAATCACAAAATACTTGCAATGTGCCATTGGTTTGCCCTGTCCATAATATTTTACATGAGTGTGGCATTTTGTACTGATTGTACCATGCCAGAAAAATAATTTTGGGTTTTGGATTATCTTGGGTTTGAAGATTATAATTGGGGATTAGAGATGTTCAACCTGGACTACATATTTATGACCATACTCAGTTTTTATAGGCATAATTATCTTGTGTGACTTTTTAAATCTAGGTATTACCTCTTTGCCTTTCCTTCTTTTTCTCTAAGAGAATAGAATTTCTTGAAGATTCCATGACTTTAAGCCTGTCAGTCTACCTTCTGTATTCTTGATCTCTTCCCTGAGAGCTAAGTCCTTCTTTATCTGAAAGATCTCATGGCTATTTTTGCATTTGGCGATATAAATGAAGTTGGTTTATTTAATAATACAATATTTTACAATTTAAAAAATATAGGATGGAGGTATGGTTTGACTATAAAATATCCTTGATGAATCATGGTTAGAATGTTTGTTTTAGATGACTATAGGGTAGTAACATGGAGATAACAGGATGTGGACTTTCACTGGCAAAAATAGGTTATTGTGGGCAAATGCCTTTGAAAGCTACAGCTCAGACTTAGTTCCAATAACACCCTACTTCCTGTGCACAGCTTTCTTTTGTGTATTCTTTTTGCCATGAACTGAGTTGCTGCTTGCTGTGCATTTACTGAAACACTTGAAATCACAAGCAAGAGTAACTCCTCCAGTGATAGTCCTGCCAGTGATTTTGGCCACAGTGATATTAAAGTAACCAATGCACAAAATCTTTGCTACCAAAGAAGTGAAGTGTTGTTTTGATTAGCTTGAATGCATGGTTCTTAGGACTTTGGGAGAGTATGCAGATGGAATATGGAAGAGTTTGGAGTTGTAGACAGAAGTCCTATAACAATGTAAACAGTGTGTCTGTAACGGTTACTCTTAACTATTGCTGTGAGAAAGCATTTACAGTCAATCAACTTAAGGGAGAAAGGGAGATTTATTCACTTTATACTTCCAGAGAGGAGATACAGCCTTTCATGGCAGAGGTGGCATGGCTGGCTGGCCAAAGATGGATAAAGGCTATGTCATACTCATCCATGAGGCCAAGAGCTGCAAGATTCCTTGCTGCAAAGGCAGACTCCTCCAGGAGGTGGGGTGGGACTCATCCACTTCAAGGCCTGCCCCTTGTGACCACCTTTCTCCAGCAAGGCTCCACTTCTCAATGGTGCAGTGACCTTCCCAAACACATGAGGGACTCAATTCAAACCATGACAGTGTCATAGAACATTATGGTGATAGCCACAAAACTGGAATAATGATAAAATACTAAGTGCATAAACTGCTCAGGTAAGGTTTTAGATGGATTTTATTGGGAATGGTGTGACATCAGAGGTCTTTGCATTACATTCTGCCAAAGCATTTGGATATATTCTGCACATATATTGAAGATCAGAATTACACACAGTTGACTTGGCAGAGGAAATTTCAAGACAGCATAGTAATTAGGCTGGAGCAAGATTATTTCTGGTTTCTTTTAGCATTCTTTACAGTGAGAATTGGAACAAAACACAGAACAAAATACTCAGAAGACATGCAATTTGGTGAAGAAAGAAACATGATCATGAATAAAGTGTATACACTTGGTCAAGAGATTGGCACCATGAAAAGAAGCCACAGATTTCACACTATGAAATGGGGAATAGTGACTGGTATGGAGGACCCCACTCATCAATGTTTGGGGCACAAAAAAGCAAATTTATTTGAAAAAACATTCTTTTAAAAATACAGAATTTTACAATATTGTTCAATTCAAGCAGAGCTCCAAATACTTTCCTAATGCATAGCTGCTTATACTCTGAACTTGCTGCCTTAACTACTTCTCTATAGAGTATGACAACATGATATTATTTTACATTGCTTATTTTTCAGACAAAGTATAAGAGTTGTAGGGACATATTTTCTTGCATCAGGATTCCATGGGAAAGACTGGGAGGCCAGGAAAAATGCAGTAGGATTTGGATTTCTCTCAAAGAACTTGTGAATGTGGGCAGTCTACATGAAGACTACATGATAATGGAGATGCCAAAAATGTGGAATGTCTGCCCAGGAAAGCAGTAAATGTATGTTTTGGGTAGTAAGGTGACAGGGCTTGGCATCTCCAAGCCTATTGCAGTTGAGATCATGTCCCCATGTGCCTCAGATGCCAGAGAATCTTACATTCACTTAATGGATCATGGTCTATTTTTTTGTCTTGTCTTTCCTGTTTCCCTCTTCTAAAACAGATATTTACTCTATATTGGAAGTATGTAATTTTCATTTTCATTTCATGTGACTTTCCAACAAGGAAAATATCTTGGGTTATGAATAGAGATCTTAGATTTTTGAATGCCTTGAAATATAAAACCAGACTTTCTGACATTTTAAATTTCTCTTTACTAAAGGAATAGGTTGGCCTTTTATAATCATATTTTTCTTGTAAAAGTGCAGTGTTATTTTTTTTAATTTTTATTCTTTGACAGTTTTATACTCTTTGAAGTTAACATTTGGATATACTTGATATTGGACTCAATGCATCTTACATTATGAAATGACCATGAGACTTTGAAAGCAAGGGATTTTTACGAGTTGAATCAGAAATGTTCCCCATAGATTCATGTTTGTTTCTTCTGATGGCATTGTTTTACTTATGCTAGGGTCTCTACAGTCATTGACAGATGGATCCTTGTTGGTGGAAATAAGTCACTGAATCATACCTTTGAAAACTATAGAACAGTCATTAATTATAGCCAGCCACTCTGTGTTTCCTGGTCACTATGTGAATGAATGTCTGTCCCCTGCCTGCCACACGATCAGTGCTTTGAGTTGTTCCATCCTGCCATCCCTGTTGTGATAGTCTAAAATCTCCTGAAATCAGGAGCCAAAATAAAACATTTATTCCCTTAAGTCTTTTCTGTTAGAAATTTTGGTCACAGTAGTGTAAAATTAAAAACAACCATTGGTTCTCAAATAGCACATTCCTGGTGGTAGGGAAAGACTGATTGTATAATTGTTCTGAAAAGTGCTTCAGAAGAATTTGATCTAAAATTTGTCTTGACAGTATGAGAAGCAACATGAAGGGTCTGCGTTTGCAGCTTAGTATGTTGCAAGGGGGAAGAAACACAAAGTCAATGGGATGCCACAATAGAATGTAGCTCTGATGCATTGGAACTTCAGAATTTCTGAAGAATATATAGTCATATACGTTAAAGTTCAGGGGAAAATGTTGGCATGATATCCTTGGAAAAAAATTTTTAAAACAAAAATCAATGCTCATAGTATTACCTACAATAATTGCAAGGATTATGAACAGGAGGGATGGGGTTGGAGGGCCACACCAGAAGCAAGGAGAGAAGTGACTATGTTACAGTAGAGAAAATAGGCCTCCATCAAGGACTGCAAATAAGTAATGTGACACCTGGTTAAGTTCGCAGACGTTCGTTCCTGATCATTTACAACTAAGGGGGTATATCTCACCAGAAGGGGAGGACATATAGTCTGGCAGATAAAAAGTAACCATTTTGCAAATGGGTGATTGTCCCCTCCCTCACTGAGGTTTCCTACTTTTATTACATCTACCCTTGATGTGCTCTTATAATAAGACTCCAGTTTAACAGCTTTTTGTCTCTGGCCAGGGGGTGACATACAGTGTCCATCACGATGGAGTGACGGGCATTGCAGGAGCAGCAAAACTGCAAAAGAAAATCAACAAACCATAATCCAGAACTTCAGAGACTCTATATCAACCACCTAGAACTAGGCCAGACTAATCTCTCCCCATCCTGAAGCTCAGGGACATTTGCGAAGAGGGGGCGGTAAGATTGTAAGAGCAAAAGGATGGGAGGAGCAATGATTTGCAAGATACTCCACACAAGTTAGGGCCGAAGCAATCATAATTGGACTTTGCATGCCCTGCACAATGTCCAACACACTGTTGACCTCACAAAGTCTAGCATCTGCTAAAGGCACCAAGATCCTTGGAGGCAAGGGATTGGCAGCCACAGTAGTGTTCCTATGCTTAAGTGGAACACAGGAAAGGGTTCAGGTAAATGCCACTGGGTCCTTGTACGTCATTGGAGAGGAGGGCCCAGAGGAGAGTCAGGGATGCATATTAAAGGACTTTCTGGGAATTGGGGCGGGAGGCACTGGGGGATGAGGAGGGAGGGGTGAGGGGAGGGGGAGCAGGGGCTTCGGGGGGAGGAGGAGGGAGGGAGGGAACTGGTGTATCTATTAAGTTTGTATGAGCAGAAATAATAATAAAAATGTATAAAAAAACAAAAATCAATGCTCATAGTAATTCTGTCATTGAAGGTTCAATCAGAGTTACATCTCCTGACTGGAAAGGATAAAGGAACAGGCAACGAGTGGACAGGAGACATAGCCAGTGTGAAGGTAGCTCATGATGTAAGTCAAGGTAGGGTGGAGCATGGGGAGATACCGAGTCTAATAAAAGAAAGGAATACAGTCTATCACTGCGTGCTCATTTGTGATGTCATTAAGCAGATCTGAAGCTTACGGACTCTACTTTGAATTCATCAGGAGTTCTAAACCCGACAGCGTATTAATAACTCATAAATTGCTTTGGAAACTATTCCCCAATGTGGTTTTTATTGGCACTTTCTGGATTAGTTCACTAATTGTTGAGGTGGCATAATGAAATTACTAATTGAATCTGACATTTCTACAAAATGTTACTAAAATATTACAGTGCCCATTGCCAGGTGAAGTGGGTGTGCATTTTCTGCTACACCAAATGATAAATTAAAGATAATGAAAATTAGTTATGTCACCAGTCTCAAATCTCCTGGAGTAGAATTGTTTCGCTGATAAAATAACATTAGAATTCATCCATTCAAATGATCCCTGTAATCTCAAATCTGAATTCAATTCTTATCATATGTTTTAATGAATATATCTTCTGTGAGTAAATATGTAAGTTTTGAATAGCATTATCACTTGCTAATTTTCTCCTTGCATTCTAGGGCCATTTATTTAAATTAATATATTGGTTCCAGAAGGCTGATCTGAAAATATGCAATGATGTCTTCAAATATATAACCTATGATTTTACATAAGTGTACAATGTTGAACTTGGAAGGAGGAAGACTGGTTCCCAAAGAGTCTGTGCTATAGGTCAGGTGCCATGTTTGATCGCTGAAGCACAAGAAAGTGCATTCTGAATAGCAGAGGTCTGCATTCCTCATGCTGCTACTTTCACACTCCTATGGCAACCCAATATGATGTGGATCCAGAGGTAGAAGCAGTTTATATGTGAAGGACATATATTGTTCCTTATGAGCAGCCACATTTTGGGAGCATTTCTGAAATCTCTCTACTTCAGGCAATTCACAATAGCTAAAGCCATGGGGCACAAAGGTCTTAGCACATCACTGCAATCCAACTGCAAAATCAAAAATGTAAAGTGAAAATGTGCTTTTCCCTTGCTTTGGTACTGGGGCGGTTAACAATTGCCAAGTGTGAAGTGGCACACCTATGGGCCCAAATACCACAATGATTTACAAAAGCAGTTCATGAGATTAAACCTCTTTCATCATGAACAACCATAGAAGATATATTCTTTCACATAAGGGGTTCATAGATGACTACTTCTGAAAGAAACCCTACAGGTTACTTTCATAGAGACATTAAATTTTCCTATTCCCTATATAGATCCTCCAGATCCAATTTAAACAACATGATCTCCCAGTTACCATTCTCTTCTATCTAGAATATACTTTGAGTTGCTAGTTACTCTCTATTTTCTTTCTTTCTGACTCCACATTTCCCACAGATCTCACCAGCTCATAGCAGGAACACTGTTTATAAAGTAAAAATGAACTCTACAACTTACCTGCCTCCCATGGCTGATCCTTTCTGATTAGTCATTGTACACTGGATCATCCATTTGTCTCCTGGATATTTGTTTTCCAGTCATTCCTGCTTTCTTGAATTTGAAAAGGATACCAAGCACATTTCTGTCTCAGGGACTTATTGTTTTCCTTTCTGAAGATTGCTATTCCTTCAAATACCATGTACTATTTCCCATTCATTCAAGTTCTTTTTAAGTATCATGCTTGCATTCCAGACTCCATTGATGGGCTTGTTATGGTCACCCTACTTCATCTCATTTTCACACCTTGCCATATTTTAGTTTTCATTCTAGATAATATCTCTACATCATCTACTACCTAATTTATTTGTTAATCTATTTTCTATTGCACGTTGGAATAGTATGTCCTATAAGAAGAATGAGTTCATCTTTTGCATTTTGTTTGAGGCACAGCAGTGCTTGACACAGTTGATGTGCATTTGTTGAATAAAAGACTAACCTTCAAGAAGAAAGAATGTTTAGCCTGATCTCCAGATTATGGAATCTCATTCAGTCCTCATACTCACAGGATCAAAGATGCAATTAACAGAAATGCGACAGCTAAATAGGATGTGATTAGAGACAGAAATGAGGCCTGACTTCATGTCTCACACCATTACACTGGGCCACTGAGATGTCCACTAAATTACTTACTTTCACACAGCTGGTCAATGGTAGGACTAAAAGTTCCTTTAACTACTCTGTAAAGTAAGAAACCTGAGAAGTTAGAATAAAGATTGAAATGTGGTTTATTTCATGTCCTGTTTGAAGACAGTCTTACTTTCAAACTTTCTTCATGTGAATTTGGGTAGTGGTTCTGTGCAGAGTAGCAGAGAGGAGAAAAGTATGCAGGCAGAAGGGTAATTCTAGAACAGCTGATGCTGGTCACATTTCCAGTGTCCCCTTCTTGATTTATTTCACTCATCCACGTAGTCAATTTGTTTCATTTATCTTTAAAACAATCTATCTTCACCAAGACAGGATATTGAATAATGTCAAGTAAAGTATTTACCATTGAGAAATGGGGAGATTTCTCTGTGGGTAAAATGCTTGCCAGCCAAGCATGAGAAGTTTGGATCCCAAGAACCCACATAAATGCTGCATGAGCTTCTAGACCCCCATGTAAGTCCTAGACTGAGAAGGCAAACAAAAGATCCCCAAAGCATGGTGACTAGCAAGAATAGCTGCGATTGTTGAGTTCCAGGTTCAGCCAGACATCCTGCCTTGCCACAGTGAATAAGGTGGAGAGTGGTTGAAGAAGATATCAATCTCATCCCAAACAATCGTGCACATACATGTGAACACTCATGCACATATATGCATGAATATCACAAACATACACATGCCAAATCCAAAGATGTCTAATATTAAATGAATCTTGAGAATCTACTGTACGTTAGTCCATGCTGACCGTTGAAGGTCATTGTTTCACCACCAGAGAGATTATTCATTTCTATACCATACACCAAGTTTGCCAGTGGAATCCGCATGTAGTACTTTATTCTTGACTCATTTTGCAAGCTCCTGTTCAAGACCAGATGATGTGTGCATTCTGAATATTTGAGACCCTAGGGGCAGAACTCGGATGGCTAGTAGGCCTCTAAACACAGTTCTTTGGTTTCCTCTAATGACAAACCACTTCATAGTACAAGCCTAGATTATTGGCTCTGGTCCACTGAGCTGTTAAACATACATAGATTCAAAATGTCTCTTTTGCATCTATTCTGAGATTACCGAAGGAGATAGAGGGCTGGCATCAATTCTGTTCCTTCTTTCCTTCCTTCCCATAGTCACTTTTTCCCAAGTACAGCTGGGGTTTCCAAACTTACTTCCTTGCCATATGCCTGTGACCTGAGAAGCATACTCTGAAATAGACATGTCACAAAGCCAAAAGCAATTTAAAGTGACTCCCGAGTGCTAAGTCTGACAAAGTGCTTAGTTATCTGTTGGCATTATCTCAGTTTTGCCCGGATAAGTTTATGACATGAATATTGTTTTCTGACACAGACATAGTGTGTGAACAAAAACAATGAACATGTATTTGAAATAGATTTCTTTCCTTTCATGTCAAGATCAAGGAAAAATGACCCACAAGGTTATGCAAAATGGATATAAAGTTTCTGAAAAATAGTGATGTTAATAGCATTATGATAACCTGGACCTGATCTTTTTTGCTAGGTTTCTTTCCATTTCTTAGAAAATTAGTCTCACTGACTCTGATAGGACGGCACTTGAAGCAGCAACTTTCCATTATGGATAGCCATTCAATACCAACCAGTTAGTATCATTTAAAATTTTTCATGAGTAAATGGGTTCTCTCTCCAAGGCTATTCTCTAAGCCTTTTCAAAAATCGTCCCAGCCTTCCTTCAACCAAGAGCTCCAGACACTTCCACCTGGTAGAACCCTGTTCCAAGAGTCCAATAAACCACTCAACCCACAGAACTCAACTTGCAGCACATGGTAATGATATGAACATTTGTTTCATGAGACAATTCTGAACTGTAAAGGGCTTGAGATAGCCCTGGTTTCTTAGCAGGGCACATTGTACCCATGCTTTCTATGCATACAAAGCAATTAGATTGACTGACTCATAGTCAAACATCAGTCAAAGTGTGCATTCTAAATTATAGCCAAGTTTTAATGATGGCTAGGGATTTCAATTAGGGGATCAACTCTTCTCTGGGAGATCTGTATCATATTTTAAAAGACAGATTGCATTGAGATAGCATGTACAGAATATATTATTAATTTATAGAAGCATTGTTACATGCTATGGGTGAATTTTGCCCTTCTTACTCCAGATTCCTATGTTGATTTCTTTACCCCTATTACACAGAATGTAACTTCAAACCACCTTTAAAAAATACTTAAGTTTCAATAGCATCAACTTACTTGATACCTTGATATTTGGATTTTATCTCCAAAACTGAGGAAGTAAATGTATATGGCTTAATCCACACAGCCTTTGGTACTTTGTTATAGAGACTCACAATATGCTATTAATGTGTAAGACAGTTTGGACAAGGCTAATCAATCAGTAGCTTTCTTATGGACAAATGAGTATATAATAATCCTCTAGGGAAAGGCTCAGCTCAGAGACACTAAAACAGAAAAGCACATAGTCTGCACAGACACATAAGGTGTCTGACTGGCAGGAGGGAATCAGCTTAAGTAGAGAACTGGGGTGAACATTAGAGTTTCAGCTTGGGGCAAAGTTTTCAGGAAAACACATAGTTTGTAGTCACATGAGTTTACCTTTCCCTTTGTTCAGTACAGACTGTTACAAAGCCGTTTGTTACCTGTTACCTTCAGGAGAATGGATTTGAGAAACATAGTTGAAGAGTTTTTGGAGATTTTAACTCTTGCAGATTTTTTTAGGGTTTAATTAAATATTTGGTCTTAAAGGACATGGAAGATTTCGCTTGCAATTTTTCAGTACAGTTTCCACATTCATCCTTACATGAAATTACAATGATAAAAATTTCCTTTAAGCAATATGAAAGGCAGAATATTGAAATTATTTCCAACATTTGTAATTCTCTCCCAATATTGATAGTGCTATAATAAGAAAATTTGTCAACATAATATTGTCACGTTTAAATCTTTCTTTGTTCAAAGAGAATTAAGAGTAACAAAAATGACAGTAAATGTTTAGTGAGAATTTAATGTTCACTTTGTTTTCATTCAATTATCTCCATATAAACCTAGTAACATAATTAATAAATGTGTATAGGATAAATATCCCATAGATAGAAAAATAGTTCTTGAAAAGTATTAACAACTTCTGCAAGGTTTACAATATCAATAAATGAGAGAAGAAAAATTTGAGCCCAGATTTGTATGATTCCATATTATCAACTCTTTCTTTTTTTAAAAAAAAGACAAGTCACTTTTTTACTTTTATTTTTTATTTTTTATTCAATTGTGCGTGTGTGCGCGTGTGTGTATGTATGTGTGTGTGTGTGTAGAACCACGGGCGAATTCGGGAACCACCATGGACGCCTCCACCTCCTCCTTGTTTACTCTGCCCCTGGATTCACAGGCTCCACCCTACCAGGACCAGAAACGCAGACCGCCCCCGCTTCTGCCCGGCGTCTATACGTGGGTCTAGGATCCGAACTCAGGACCTTCCTCCTGTAAGGCAGAGGCTTAACCCCTTAGTCACCTCTCCAGCCCCTCATATTATCAACTCTTAACTAAGTTGTTGAATTATAATACTGAATTCTATAAAGTAGAATAAAACTAAGAATGAACACCTGCACAGAAAACAATATTTATCCAGTACAACAAGAACAACTATTTTTAAAGGAAAATAAAATATGATACAACTGCCATTATCATCATTAGCCACTTCAAAACTTCATTTTGAAACACAAGTTTGGGTGTCATGTGCTGGTGGTATTATTTTAAGAAGTGAAATTTTAAACATTAGAAATTTTCATTATAAACCCACTGTACAGTGCTAGACTGGCTTACTGGGTGGATAGGTTGAACTCTTTACTTTCATGTGGACACTGAAATGGTAAAGGAAACATGCAAGATGATAGACTTGTACATGGTGTAGAAGTGACAGACAGAAAAGGGTAAGGACAGGCCGATAGTGTGCCACAGCCTTTCTAGAAGGTGATGAAAAGATGTGGATACCTTCAATTTGAATGGAGTTTGGAGTGTATGTGATGAAGGAATAGTGACAAAGTTGTAAGTCTGATTTTTTTTTGTTTCAGATGTAAGAAACTATTTTGCATACCAAATGCTCCTTTAGTATTATGTTGGTCTTTTATCATTGCAATAAAATATCATTGGAAAGTCTGTTTTTCTAGTGAAACCATACCTTGCATTCGGTCTTATGATGGCTAAGTGTCTTATGATTTTCTGAAGTGTCTAACACTGAAATCATCTAAGTTTACTGGTGTACAAAGACATGGTGCTATGTGAAGACAAGCTCAGGAGATGACTGTATTGTTAGAGTCTTTGCCTCAAAAGTGAAGGGACCTGACTTATGATCCAGGGCAATGTGGAAGCCCACATGCAATTCCAACCCTGGAAGAAGCAACCTGAGAAACTCTAGAGAGAGCTGATTAATCAGACTAGCCCCAGTGGTGTGCTCTGGGTTTAATTAGAGTCCCAGGCTGAGAATAAGAAAGTGGAAGAATGACTGAAGATGATTCTAGTTTTTTCTTGTGATTGCAAGGCAGGTTGCCACCTGAGCCACCATTGCAGCCCAGGGCTATTATTATGGTGTAGAACAATCCCCAGAGTTTTTTGTTGTTATTGTCATTGTTGTTCATTTGCTGTTATGTATTGTTTTTAAGAATGGAAAATCACAGGGGAAACTATTGAAGTATAATACAAATATATTCAATGATAGATTGAATAGCATCATTCAATATACTGCTAACTATACAGAAACTGAATTGTTTCTTGGATCCATATTTTGGTCATTAAAGTGACATTTGATCCTACCTAAATATATAATAACATAACTAGCTCTTAGCTTTTGAACTTATTCATTTGCTATGCCTAGTGAGCAAACTAACCATTAGATGAAGAGGTTGGGTAAGTTTTTAGGGACATAGAAGCATGACATACAAGAAACAAGACATTGGCCCTCTTCTCCCCTTCTTACCCTTAAGTTGAGTGTTAGTGACAGCCAATCTGGAGACTAGTTGATAAGCTGCAATTTTAAATGATTTTTGTTGATAAGCTATCTTTGCATGTGAAATGAAAATGCATACTTTTTAATATAAATAATGATTAGACACTTAGCATCTGATGTTAAGACATGGCTAGCATTTCAGTTACTATTCTTTTGCTCTTTTCTGCTGTGAGGCAATCCTCTTTCAGAACTTAGGTGAGAGAAGAACACTCTTTTGGCTTATAGTTCCAGAAGGAATGTAATTCATTTATCATGTGAATAACATTGCAGAAAGCATGAGTGAAGGTAGAAGACAGGGGCCTGGCTCAGCTTACTATCACCATCAGAGGAAAGAACAGGTGGGAAAGAAGGTAGGGCCAGGCTACCAAACCTCTAGGCCTGTTACCACGTGACCTGCTTTCCTGCAGCAAGGTTCCACCTCTTAATGGTTTCTCAACGATTCCAAAGATTAGCACCAGCTAACAATTCAAAGATGCCCTGCTGAGACAACTCATATTTAAGCAATTTGTTCCCTCTGAATTTTTACAGAAATGAAAAATACCATCATAAATTTGTTAGTGCAAACATAGTCCTATTAACTAAACACATTACGGTTGTGCATAATCTGGCTTTCATTATCCACAAGATCATCACTAATTTTCATAATTTGCTTATATTTATACTGGTAGAAATTGTGCTTCCAGAAATTTTGCTGGAATTCACCTTACTCAATTTTCTGGCAGAGTTACTTTATTAACTTCTCTAAGGACATATTACTTATTATGAAATTGTGAATACTAGAATATTTTAAGCTTATTCCTAGTAAAGAATAAGTTTTATTCTTAGACATTTATTTGTATATCTTTTTGCATGTTATTTTTACAGCATAATACCTTAAAATATTTCAATAAATGTTCTGAGATAGAACTTCAATTGTTTTATATCAAAACAAATTTTTCAGGAAAACAATACTGACATATCCAGTTTTAAGGAATTTTTCTCTACAATACTTTATACCAGACATATAAACTTTTTATTTATTTATGTAGTTTGTGCATTCAAACACTTGGTGGCTGAATGCATCACCAGTTCAGTTATTGATCGATGAGAGAGGTTCAGAAGGCATAGGAAATTAATGAAAGTTACTTGGCTCAGAAATCTTGTAAAACTTTCAAGACCCAGACACCTCAGAAAATTATAAAATACAGTGATTTACTTGCCAGAGATTTATATTAGTAAATGTTTTCTAGGGCAAAGGTAAACTCTTCAGTGGAGTGTCCACCAAGCTGGGCAGGAAAACTCTGGGGTTCCCCAGGCTCTGTCTTCCAGTGCTAAAATTATGGGTCATCCCCATTTCCACCTGACATTTTTACATAGGATCTAAGGATCTAAACTCCTTCCTGTGAGGCAAAGGGCTTAATCCCCAGTACAAAGCTTCATTTTCTATAGACAGTATGGTCCAATTTCAAGTGGATACATCTATTATCTCTTTTTATTTAATTAGAGAGATTAATATGAGTTAACTCATAAGTACTTAGTGAGAATTAGAGATAAATATGTTTAGTTTTTCTTCCTCCTTCTGTTCCTTCTCCTTCCCTTCATCTTCCTGTTAGTAGATATCATGAAGTCCAATATCTCTTATTCTTAGAAACCTAATTCTTAAAGAGTTTGCAGGTATCTGGAAGAAACCAAAATAAACAGTCATTTTCTTTATAGTCTTTATTTAGATTGATGATGCACTCTTTGTTAAAATGTGGTATGATATTATCACAATGTAGATGCATAATTCTGAACATCAACTTTTAGTGAACAGTATATGTGCATGACTTGCATTATCAACTTGCTTCAAGCATATAATCTATAAAACATAGACAAGGAAAGCTTGGCTTTTCATGATGACTATTATGACCTCTCAGAAAATCCTGGCCTGAAGTAGGTATCACAAAGCAACTAAAGTTATCTGAGAACTGAAAAATGTCAAAGAATGGCATAAGTGCTATCTTTTACCAATATTCATCAGCAAGATGAGGGTCAGTGAAAATGAGAAGTGCCTGCATAGACCTAGAGAAGGTAAAATCATCTCTTTACATGCAATGGTAGGACTATTTTCAAAAAGTGGTCCATTAATTCACAGTGAAGAAAAAGCAGCTGATGGCATTGCTACTGAGTGAAAAATTTGTTGTGAAGTAGCTTTATTTTTTCATTGTAATAGCAAGGCTACATAATTTTATTGCATATCTAGTAATATTGTTTTAACACTATTATCACTTTGGCCAGATTTAGATGTAAGGTTATGCTAGATAAACAGCCACAGATATTATAAACATCTCACTCAGCTGATTGTTCTTCCCCTGAAAGTTTGTAATTTTAAGAGGATTCTGCATTATTGATATTTTTGACATACACAATATAAAATCTAAAATTAGTGTGAGTGCTTCCTTTTGGGGTTACTATTTGAAGTTTCGTCTTTTTTTTGCATTTCACTGTGTATTATTTAGCTAAAAACAAATTTAGAAAATATTTGAAACTTTGATTTTGGGCATGTTTATGTGTTCATAAAAAGAAAGAAAATGCAAGTGCATAAGACTAATCTGATAGTAGAATTTACCACTTGGGGGATTGACAGAAGGAAGGTAGAATTTGAATGGCAAAGGAGACTTCGTATGAATTCGTATTTTAAACTTACAAAGGAAAATGCACTCACACACTATTAGAAAAATCATCATTTAATGGATGAAATTTATTATGAGATTAATGGACTCATGAAACTAAGAGATCAAAGCTTAACGTTAATATCATTTTAACTCATTGTTCTAGAAAAGAGACCAAGGCAAGAGTCCCTCGTCACTTCTATTCAGGGACAACATACTTTCAATGAGTAACTCATCACTTAGTAGTTAACACAAATTAGGTATTGCAGTCTGTCTGAAAGTTATTTAACATCTAAGAACCTAATGTAGGTTATTGCCCTTTCATAATACACTGCTACATTCACTATCTACCCTCAAAAGTTTTAGATATTTTAGGCTTATTATTTCAGCTCTTGTGCAGAGATAGAAAAGTGAAAGAGAAAGATTATGTAACTTGCTAGCAAAACCTCTCTCTCCTCTCTCTGTCTCTCTGTCTTTCTCCATCTCATAATATATTAGTAGCCTAATGAGCTTTAATGTCTAAAAACAAATAATTCCCTTAAGTTAAATTCATAGCAAAACAATCTCATTCAATTCACATAAAAAATTAAAAACCTGTGGATAAACTGAACAAGAAAATGAAAAAATTCTACAACAAAAACCTAAAACTCTGGAGACATGTACTGAGTCATGCACTAGGCAATGGAAATAGCTCCCATACTTATAATTAATATTGCAAAAATGGTCATCTTACCAAAATCATTCTGCTATTTCAATGTAATCCCAATCAAATCCCAAAGCCATAGAAAAAAATTAAATTTGTATATAAGCACAAAAAAGCAAAAGTAACCAAGGCAATACTGAACAAAAAGAATATTAAGAGGAGGGTTTTGCCATATTTGATTTCAATTGAGCTACAGAAATAAAAGTACCTTGCAGAAAACAGACACATGGTCCAATATAATAGAATAGAGCCCAGAAATAATAAGTCCATGTAACTGCCTGATTTATGATATAGATGTCAAAGATAGTCACTGGAGAAAAGAGAGCAAGCTACTTAACCTCCTATATTGTTTTGACAAGGAAAAACATGCCTAAGACTGTAAAACATCAAAACACCAGTGGAAGGGGAGAACATAATGGGAACAGGAATAGATTACTTAGTGTTAACCTTAAATACTAGAGATAATAAACTACCAGCTAAACACGTCTCATTATACCCTTAGATAGGAAGCATTCTCAGCATTCAACTAAAGAAGTGTGCTGTTGTAATGGAAGATATGTGATGCAGAGAACCACAGCTGGTCAAGTGCAGAGCATATGGAACTTTGGGCGGCTCAGCCCCAATCAGATCGTCAAAATCAACCCCCAGTAAGATTGTAAGAGTCTAAGGGTGCGAGAGGTGCTGCCTGCCAAGACATTTCATTCACAACAGTACTGCCACCCTGGAGCTCACTGCAGAAAGGTCACTCCACTAGCCCTACCCACTAGTTGCCATGTCAATGTTTCCCCCTGGAAGAACAAGGACCTAAAGTGAGATCTTTGGGGCACACAGAGAGAATCTTTGGGGTAGGTGTGATCCAAGAGAAGGGAGTTTCTTCACTGGTAGGTTTGCCCAATCATAGGATGCTCTTACCTCCATAGATGTTGGGGAATTTGCTAGTGCAGGTATCTACAACAGAATCCTGTGGCTCACACATGCAGAGGGACATGGGACTCAGAAGCAGAGGGCTGGAATGCAGAACTGGAGGGAATGGAGAGGAGGGGAAATTGGGAGAAGGTGCAAAGACACATTCTGTTTATGTATTAAAGTTTCAAAGAATAAAGAGGAAAAAATATATATAGACTTTGAAAAGAGGTACTCTGAATAATTAGATAATAATAATGGTTCTAGAAGCCATGAGCTATTAAACATAAATCCTTTTATCGGGTGGGATCATTCCACAAATAGTTGTTGCCCCGGGGGATATTTTCAAAGCTTTCCTAAATAATACCAACTTTTGCCACTGCTCTGTGAGTGTGTGTTGTGTGTGATGTGTGTGTGTGTGTGTGCGCGCGCGCGCGTGCACCTTTGTAGCTTTGGGAGACTAAAGATGACTTGGGAATAACCCTAGATTGCTTCTATCTCCTATTTGATTTGCTCTGGAGTTTCCCAGGCTCTCCTTCCAGGAGGAGAAGTACAGGCTGCCTCAATTTTTCTCCTGGCATTTTTACATGGGATCTAGGCTCCAAACTTAGGACCTTCTGCTTGCCAGGCAGACACTTGATAGAGCAAGTCATCTTTCCAACCCACTGCTGGCTAATTTTCATGGTCTCAGAGCTGCTGTATATGGCTGGAAGATGAAACGTATCAAAAGTCTTTCTCACCTGTGAATCCGGGTCCTACAATATGAATGCCACAAAACAAACTCTGGGGGTTATACTGAGAATATGGGAGGATACTTTCATTCCCAAAGTGACAATTTTGAAAAATAATTAACAAAATACAATCATCTCAGAACTCTGAAAATTAACCAAGAACACAAAAAGTTCAGGAATATATCTATTAAAGAAATTATTTATGAGGCTGGAGAGGTGGCTCAGGGGTTAAGCCTCTTGCCTTGCAGGCGGAAGGTCCTGAGTTCAGATCCTAGACCCCATGTATAGACGCTGGACGGAAGCGGGGGCGGCCTGCGTTTCAGGTCCTGGTAGGGCGGAGCCTATGAATCCCCGGACAGTGTAAACAGGGAGGAGGTGGAGGCGTCCATGGTGGTTCCCGAAGTCGCCTGTGGTTGTACACACACACACACACACACACACACACACACACACACACATACACACACACATGCACACGCGCACAATTGAATAAAAAAATTAAAAAAAAAATTTTATGGTAGGAACCATGCGATGTATGGGGCTTAACTTGCACCTATGTGATTCTGAAAACATTCATCTCAGAAGTACTACAATGAAGACTCACAGCAAAAGAACTCATTTCCTAATTACAGCTAAATTGTTTCTCTTCTGGGTAATCTAGAAAAATTTCCTCAACATCATACTCTGAAGATACTCTGGAAATTAAAATGGATGGAGTTGGGGACTCATGCTGACTCACCTCTCCTGCAGAAGTATCAGATGCGGATAGATTCTGGGAGAGAGGAGCAATTGTCTTCAGTTATATACCCAGTGTTGAGCACACCAGCTTCCAAGGATAGTTCCAGACCTATGCTCACCCATCTAGCCTTGTAAATCCAGTGAGTCAGAAAGCAAAGTGATTTCATGTGGGACCCGGATTTCCACGGATGAGAGAGGGCAGGGGAGGCTTGAGTTGATTGAGGGGGACAGAGTTGGTGGGGAGGAGAGATAAAATTCATACATGCACGACAGTGTCAATGACAAATATTAATAAATATGAAAAATAAGATAAAAAGAAACAGGACAAATGCAGTTGACAGTCAGAATTTATTTGAATTGGCTCTGACCTTTTAATAATGAGCAATATTGCTAGTATTACATCACTCTGCATGTAGGTATGATTAGAGTGGGAGTCTGATAAACAGTCTGAAGTTTTGATTTTCAGAGTTTGGGGAAAATGTTAGTTCTAGAGGCTGTTTCTCAGCCTCCTCTGCGCTGCATCACCTCTAGTCTTGCCTATGCTTATTATTTTTAAAGCTAACATTGTTCCTTATTCAGCATATGTATGAATTCTACATAGGAAAGGGTTTGATCTATTTTACTCATCTTGAAAAGTGTTTGGCAGAGAATATACACTGGGCAACTCATGAATGAATGAATGGATATCAGACATTCCTGCTTCAGGTGTTCCTCATGCCTTAGGGAGAAGAGTGAGCTCTTAACAACTGTCCATTGTTTATTTCAACTGCTGTCAGATGTCTTATCTTCACATTTAGAAGATCATCCATGTTTTACTGGGGGTTTACTGGGGTTAAGGTGGGATAGATAGTATGTTCAATGTGAGTCACACTAAGCAATTGGCACATTTTTCATAGAAATAGAAGTCTGGATTTTGGAAATGCAATCTTGAAAGAGTTTTGCATTCTGTCATAAGCAATGGTGGCTCCCAAATGGCTGTTTTTGCTGCTTACTTGTGAAAATTTTAGCAATATTTGCAGATGGCATCTGAAAATTGAGTTAAATTATGCTCTTCTGTTTCACCAACTTGAAGATTTCACTGTGTGACTGTAAAATGAGCAAAGTGCCAAGAAATTAAAGTTTCATCTCAATATTGCTTTGTCTCATTTTTTTCTTTGAATTCTAAGCTACAATCATGCAAAGACATTGCTTCTTTTTCTTGTTATGTGAGAGAAAAGTATTTTCTATTTATATCTGGAGAATAATGACTACCTGACTCATACTTTTGAGAAAAATCTACTATTATTTTATAACAAAATGGAACATCCCAATGTAAAATATGACTATGGCTAAACTTACCATCAAAAACTTCATAGGAAAATTAGCAGTCCTGATTCTTGTCTTAAAGCATGAAGGATCCCCTGTGCTAGCTATACTTAGGATTCTACAAAACTAGCAAATTGTCATTCAGCTGTGCAGGTTTCATGAGTCCTAGCAAGGGTTATATCATTGGGCTACGTCACAAACTATAGTGGTACTGACAAGAAGGAAACTATATTTCTATATTTTGTGGCAGCTCATCTTTTTTGCTGCTGAGTTGTCTGGAATATTAGCTCCTTATGATTCACTCCTCTGGGCATAGATTTACCTCTAAAGCCACAGGAAAACCTTTTCCTGTCTTAAATTTTAGGAAGCAAAAGTCTTGTCAGACTTAGATTGTCTAACATAGAATAACATACCAGCAATACTAGTTATTTTTAAAGCATCACCATGGAATTTAGCTTACCTTAAATAATACAAACATAAATTTGAATATATGTTTTATGAGCCATAAGGAATTCCATGAACTTAAGCAAGCATTCCAGTTAAAAATTGAAACCCATGGGATGGATTAAATGTGCAAGGATTATCTGAATGCCTTTAGTACCCAAGGATATTGGATGTAGGACACTGTGGGTTATCTTCACACAAGCAAAAATTTATGAGCAGTATAAAAAGTGGGCAACTCTGAATATTTATGAAACTGTGTTTTGAGGACATTAAAATGTGCTGTAATGTAAGAAAAACAGCTTGGACTGGAGAGATGGCTTAAGGGTTAAAACTCTGCCTCATATGTAGAAGGTTCTGAGTTCAAATATTAGGTCCCACATAAAAACACAGGTGGAAATGACAACAGCTTATACTTCTGACCATGGTGTGTGGAGCCTGACACAATTTATAATAATAACAGGATGGTAAATTGCATAACAAATTTTGTTAAGTAACTGTCCCAGAATAATATACAAAATTATGTTTTTAAATTTAGTGTGTGTGTGTGTGTGTGTGCTTGTGAGCGCGCGTGCGCATGTGCGCGCCAGCCACTTGGAGCATGTGGATGTTAGAAGACATGTTTAGAAATTGATTCTCCTTCTGCCTCATTGAGGCAAAGTACTTCTTGTTGCTATGACAAATTGCTTTTCCTGGCCTCCTGCTTCCAGTGATTGGTGATTCTCCTATTTCTACCTCAAAGCTCACGAGGAATACTGGAATTTGGTTTTGATATATCTTAAAAAGGTGAAAACAAGGGCTCCTAGGGGAATCAAAATATGTGAATCTTAATTTTGTCCTAAATAATAACAATTTTTAATCAAACATCAAGAATATATCTTCTGTTATCCTGATCCTTGAAAATGAAGGGGATTTGATCAATGGAAATGAATAGAAATAGAATTTAGTATAGATTATTAGAAATATAACTCATATTCAGTGAATCTGCTAGTGATTATTATTTCATGCCTGTGTAGAACAAGTTTTAATGTTATAAATTCAAAATGGAAAATATAATTGAGATGAGTTCTTTAAATTCCTGTCAGTTGTCACTTTTAATATGCGAAAGAGAAAGGAAACATGGACTGATTCACTATGTGAAAGACTCATGAGCTGTTTTGACCAAATAGAGCGATTCTATCATTTCTGACAATTATTTGGAATGCGCCCATGGGATTTGCAGTTCCACTGCAGGACGAAAAATAAGCAAGCATAAACCTTTCTCAGGAGGCCAACCTTAGTTGCTAGCTAGTCTTCCAAGGTTGTTCTATTTTTGTGTCAACACAACTCCCACTCATGCATATACAAGGTAAGCTCTAGAAATCACCTTAGGATAAACTAATGTATTAAAAAAAACATGAAATCAAGAGCCTTAATGACATTAGTGATGCCTGACCATTCTGTTTCAATTCCAGGACTGTCTAGGGAAGCTAATGAACTGTTTCTGTGGCTCCAAAGCAAAGCCAGGGTTTCACAGGCCAGTTGTGAATTATGAGCACATTTCCTTTTATAGCCTATAAATCTCTTCCAGTTTTATATTCACAGTAGCTTTAAACACCTAAATTCACATCAGTGATTGTGCAGCCGAGTTCTGGATGTTTGGGATTAATAACAGAGTTAAGTATATCCTCTATATTTAAAGAAATGCATTTTCAGGACAGTCTGACCTTAATTACAGTAAATCAGACCTTCTCCAGTGACAAGGTTGATAAATGCCATTGTCTTTTTTTCCAGTACGTGTCATAATAACTCTGCACACTGCACCATAAAATAATATTTGAGAGAGAAACAGAACTGGAGTTAAATACTAGAGCATCAGGTTTGAAAGGTAATATTGGTTTTGATGTGAAACCCATGCATGGCTGGAGATAAATGACGAATGTCGATGCCAAAGAATTTGTACATTTGGACATTAACTGGGTGGAGGTTATGGGTAAAATTTTGATTTCAAATGCAATTCTTGGAGAAGCGATAAAGTTAAGTTGATTTTTCACTTAGGCATGGGGAAAATGTCTTTGCAAGACAAATGGGAAACAGTTACATTGAAAGTCAGCAAAGCATGCACTGCATACCAGAAAGAAAGGCAACACCACAGATCCAAAAATCAGACCCAGGTCTAGACAGAAGAGGCATGAGTAGAAGGGTCTTTCTTCAGTCAACCATTGAAACATGGGGCAGGAGGAGGCAAGTATGGAAATATTGTTCTATTTTTGTCTGTGTAGGTATAGGTGTGTGTGTAGGTATAGGTGTGTACAGGGCACATATGTGAAGAGGGCAATATGTATGCCTGTGGAGGCTCAAAGGTAACTTCTGGAATCATCCTGGATTGCTCTGTTTCCTTATACCTTTACTGTGGGGTTTCCTAGACTCTGCCTTCCAGGGTCAGAAGCTCAGGCTTCCTTCACTTCTATGAGGTGTTTTTACATGGGTTCTGGGAACTGAACTCCGGTCCTTTTTCATGGGAGTAGAAGGGTTAACCCTTGAGCCATCTCTCCATCCCTCAAGTAAGCAGTTAAATGAAGAAAATGACAAGAAGCAGCTGGAAGCTAGGTCCAAAAATGGAAGGAAACAAGAAAAGCATTTCAGAGTGTTGACTATCTCATGCTTTACCCAGCAGAGTGTACATAGATGAATGAGAACATGTCTTGGGGCACATGCCATAGATACAATGCCATAGATACAATGAAGCTCTCCCCCAAAAATTTTTATATTTTTCACACACTTCTTTGCCCAATACCCTGGATTTCATTGTAAGAACAAATGCACTGAATTAGTTCAACAAATTCATTTAGAGACATAGCATTTAAGATTTTTTTTTCTAAATGAGTTTTCTTTAATAAATTCTTGGAATCGAGGTGCCAGTTACCCCAAGGATTTCTGTTGTTATCAATTTTTCTGATGCAAAGAAGAAACGTTACTTTGCAATGCACGGTGATATGGGATCTGTGTCTCTACTTTAGTCTTAGTTCTAAGACTTCTCTTAAAATATAAAAATACTTGTGGTAACGTTCGATAAATCATATATCTTTGCGTCTCTTCCTCCTCCCATGTAATCACAATAATAACAGTAAAGAGATAATATTCCTTATTTCATGTTTAATATTTGTTATATTTTAGGAATTCTGATATGCAGTTTATTTTAGATGTTATACTCTTATCACTGACCCCACGACTTAAACATTATTTGATCCAACTCACAAATGAATACATCTGGAGCTCACATAGATTAAGATACTTTCCCAAAGTCACTGTCAGTAATGAGAAGTGTTGTAACTCTAATCAGTGTGTCCTGGAGACCCAGACAATCTTCAAAACTTGTGAGAATGTGACCATAACTGTTTATTTCCATTTGGGTTGAAGATGTTCTTTATTTTTGATTCTTCTGTCAGGAGAATACAATAAGTAATAACTAAGTATATAAATGTAATTTCAGTAAATGCTTCATTTATTTTTGGTTCAATCCTGGGCCTCACACTGTATAAAAACACAGGTCGTATGTTTTGTGAGAAAGAAGACAGAGGCATGCAAGCAAGTTTTTCTTCTGAACTTCGCAGTTGTGTTTATTTGTCAGCCTGACAGGCAGCGTTTAAGATTAGCTAAGATTTCAACAAGATAATAGCAAATAAAAAAACACACTTTTTATTAACTGCTACTTATTGACTTAATACATCCTTAATATTAATACCCATTGGCTTAATTTGTTCTTAATAGTAACAACAATATCAACAGTTCTATTTTGTTTTAAAAACTAATTACTTCCCATGGGGTCTAATATGAGATTACCTTCTTTTTCTTCATTTCTAATTCTTTGGAAAAATTTAGCAAATATTTTCAGAAAACATGAATCCTACGTGTTTTGGTGTAAAGGAAGCAATAGTGGCAATGAAGGCATCAACTTAAAACAAGATTGGAATCAAGAACAAGGGTTTGACTAGCCAAGATGGTACACACACATCTATAATCCCAGCACTTGTGGACCTAAAGCAAGTGAATAATATATTCAAGATTAACCTTGAACTTACATAATTGTAAACTAATATTTAAGTTACAAGCTAAAGGTCTAACGGCACTAGAACATTGGTAAAAGGAAAGTGGTGGTTCAGAAACTGGCAGCTATTTAAATAAAGGGGCTGGACATACAGTTGAAGTGAGAAACATTCATGAGTTTCTCTCATTATCTATGATGCACCTTTTGGAGAACAGATGTTTGTCCCTGATCTTTCTCAGGACATAACAGGTCTAATGGAAAAGAAGATCATAGAGAGATTTGATTTTATTGCAGAATGCAAGCTTTAATGTGACTATTCTTGTTCTCTACAGAGGGGATAGATTTCCTGGAAGAGGCATATAATCTGAGATAATTCTTGAAAAGAGAGAAAAAAAGTTAGCTCTTGAGAAAAACTAGAATTCCATCTCCAGCAATGTGACAAACAACTGTGCTTCCAAGGGAACTGAAATGTCTGATAAGATATTTAGGACATCTCACATGCACTGTTGATCTTGCGTGAAAGTGAGAACTCTAGAGAGTTTTTAAATGAAGGAAATTCTGTCAGTCATGTTGCCAGAACCCAAGAGAGTTTTTCCCACACTTTGAGGGAGCAGCTTTGGGGCATCGTGGGGAAACTTCTGCATACTAGGTGCAGATAGTGCAGGAAACTTGGGACTCCAAGGTGTGCAGTAATCTCCGGAGAGAGGTAGATAGGGCACAGATGCCTTCACTTTTCTCTGAAGAAAATGGAAAGCAATCAAAGTTTGGGGTATGTGCTAAGGATGTTTCAGGGGCATTATTTTATAAGTCAGTCAATTCCTGGCTTATGTCTGTTTAACCTAAAAAAAAGTATTTAGCAGATATTGTAAGTTAAAGTGGTTCTGAGTTAATTGGAATGTATGTTAATGCATGGAATCAAACAAAGACAAGGAGTTTCCTCATATCCAGTTACAATGAAAACATCCAGCTCACAATAAACTTACAGGAGAAAGGTGTCAGAAACTAGAACTAAAAGTCAACAGAGACAATCATGAGACAAATGTATATTCTGGATATTAAAATGATCAGGAAAAGAGCATAATGTAATTATATTACATTTATTCAAGGATTTAAGCATGCAAGAGAGATAAAAGCAAGGAAAATATATAAAATTCTAGTAATTAAATGTAAATAGCATTTATAGATGATTGTATATAATAAATACATGTGTTATGTTTTATATAAAACAGAATGTTATGGTTTAAAATGTGAGTTGTCACCCACAGGCTCATGGGCTTGAATCTTTAGTTGCTGGGAAAGTCATGACAGCTTCAGGTGGAGCATGCTAATGGAAGGCAGTCACAGGTGTGGGCCTTGAGGTTGGTTAACTCTGCCCAACCTCAATTAGTGATTTTGCTCTTGCAGTTGGCAGTTTTCGGCTCTGAGCCTCCATGATGGGCATGACTTAGGCCACCTCTAGTTACTGCCAGCCAGCCATGCCTTTTCCATCACAATGAAGTATATCTCTCCTCTGGGAACATAAAGTGAATAAATCTCCCTTTCTCCCCTTAAGTTGCTTGAATAGTTTCTCATAGCATCAGAGGAGAGTAACTGCTACACAGAGTGTTATAACTCAATGGCGAACTAAACAGCAAAGTTTAGTAGAGAACTGGAAAAGGGAGAATTATTATTTAAATGACTAAAATGTGGAGAAATGAAGAAGTGAATGGATTACTCAAAAATAAGTGAAGATGAAATGAGAAGTTGAAACACATGGCTTTTCTGAGTCCTAGAATGAAATATGTAAGAGTGGATAGTGTCCAGTAGCAGAAGTGAGTGAAGTAATTGTTATCGCAACATTGGCATTCCCATAAGTCTTTGAAGGTTAATGAAATTAAGACAAAACAAGTCATACAGTGTTGAATCTGTTTAACCCAAATAGAAAGAAAACATCTGAAAAGAAGCCAGACAGAAAACAAAAATTACCTCCAAAGACAAAAGACAAAGACAAAAATGTAGATGACTGTGTCTAAACATACTTGTGAAGACTGGGAGAGCTGATTACTTACAAACTCCAAGAAAGAATTCTCAGTCAATTAGTAGTGTGTTGGATACTTGAATTTTTATTCATAGGATATCGTAAAAACCATCACCATAAATAAAGAGGTGATTATGTAAGGCGAAGAGTATGCTGAATTAGCTTGATTGTGACAATCATTTCAAGACACGCACACATATCAAAACATCCTGCTCCTCCCCCTTTGAATATGCAATTTGCACATGTTGTTCATGTCTCAAGAAAGCTTGGGAATAAGAGCCTCACATCCATAGAAGCTTCGTTTCCACAGTGGGATTAAATTAAACTTTAAAGACAAAACTAAAGAGGTCATATTGCCCACACAAAACAAAGGATGACAATCTATGGCAGAAATGAAAGGAACAAATAATACGAGAAAAAGGATTTCTGAATGGTTTCCAGAAGAAAGCTGAACACACATATTGAAGAGTGTTGATGTGCTTAGAAAATAACTGTGTTAAGCACTAATGATACGTGTGCTAGGAAAGGGATAAAAGAAAAATGCAAAAGACAGTACATCATTGGGTGAAGGGCGGTCACAGTCAACGCAGTTTGTAATTGCATTACTGGAGAAAACAGTGATTATTTCTAAGCATTATATTAATATATTTTAAATCAGAATTGAAATGGTTTGGATCTCTATTGGTACTTTAATAGAATACTAGGTACACATGTAGCCATGATGCAGGCATACCATTATCAGCTCTTTACCTAAAAATAATTAAAAGTTCTCCTTGAAATGAGACTTTGAGCAGCTATGTTTCAGCAAAATTATTAGTGGGATAAAACTTTAAGCAATCTATAAATCAATAAAACAAAAGCCAAAATAAACATTATCTCATATTTATACACTAGGGTATATTAATTAAAATAGCATATCCATATACTAGGATTTATGAAATTTGATATAACAAGTTAATGATTGTAGGAATGCCTTTTTGAAAAGCATTATGCCGATTCAGAGAAGTCACATGTAGAAGAAAATTATTATAATAATCCCTTTACATGAAGTTCCTTAAAATAATATTAATGTACACTGCAAGAAATCATGAATGGTTGTTCCACAAGTTGCAGGTGAAGACTGAGTGTGATCTTTCTGCGGTGATGGGAATTATTATACATGTTGACTTAATATAGATTATACAGCTACATTTCAAAATAATCCAGTTTTTCACTCTATACATTGGCTATTCAATTGATATTCATAACTATACCTCAGTAAAAAGAGACAGACACCAAAATTTTTTTGCATTTTTATTTTTTTAATTTTTTCCACATTTTTTAAATTTATATCTTTCATTCATACAAAGTTGATACATACCCCATTCCCCTCCCTACCTCCACCCCTCCCTGGATCACCTTGCTCCCTCTTCCCTTTTCCCTTTCCTTCACCCCCTTCCTTTCTCTCAGTACTCCCCCCCCCCCTTTCCTGGAGCATCCTTTAGTGTGCATGTCAAACTTGCCTCTGGGTCCTCCTCTCTGATGAGTTGTAAGGACTCAGTGGCATTGCCTAGAGCTCTTTTTTGTGTTCTACTTTATTATAGAAACACTATTGTGGCTGTTAATCCCTTGTCTCTAAGGATCATAGTGTCTGTGACCCATGATAGACTTTAGGGGTTCAATGATATGTTGGTAATTGCGTAGGTCATGCAAAGTCCTATTATGATTACTTCAGCCCTAACTTATATGGAGTATCTTGCATATCGTTGCTCCTCCCCATCTTTAGGCTCTTACAATCTTACCACCCCCTCTTCCGAAAATTTCCCTGAGCTTTAAGATGGAGAGAGATTAGGCTGGCCTGGTATCAGGTGGTTGATGGAGAGTCTCTGATTTTCCGAATTCTGGTTTGTTGATTTTTTTTTTTTTTCAGTTTTGTTGCTCCTGCACTGCCCTTGGCTCCATCCTGATGAGTATTGGATGTCACCCCCTGAGCAGAGATACAATGCTGTTGAAATAGAGTCTTATTATAAGAGTAGATTCAAAGGTAGATGTAATAAAAGTAGGAGACCACTGTGGGGGGGGGAATCAGTCTCCCATTTGCAGGATGGTTACCTTCTATCTGCCAGACTCTATGTCCTCCCTTTCTGGTGAGATCATACCCCATCAGATGCAAGTTACCAGTAAGGAAAGTCTGTGAGCCCAACCAGATGTCTCATTACTTACTTGCAGTCCTTGATGGTGGCCTATTTTCTTTGCTGTAGCATGATCCTTAGCCATCAGGGAAATGCAAATCAAAACTTCCCTGAGATATCATCTCACTCCAGTCAGGATGGTAAAAATCCACAATACAAACAACAAAAAATGCTGGAGAGGATGTGATGAGAAGGGAACTCTCTTACATTGCTAGTGGAAAATGCCCTATGACTCTGCTTTCCACTTTTGGGAATAGCCCCCCATACAGCAAAAATTCACCTCGATAGCACAAGCATGACCATGTTCCTAGCAGCACTGTTTACAATAGCAAAGTCATGGAATCAACCTAAATGCCCAACAGGTGATGAGTGGATAAGGCAAATGTGGTACATTTATACAAAGGAGTACTACTTGGCCATCAAAAATGATGAATTAATGAAGTTTGCCGGGAAATGGATGGAATTAGAAAAAATTACATTGAGTAAAGCATCCCAGACACAGAAAATTTAGTGTCATATGTACTCCCTAATAGGTGGATCCTAGTACCAAACTCACTTAGTGACACACTCAAAGATAAATCTCTGTAATACCCACAGTAATAATCAGAGATTATAAGCAGGGAAGAAAGGGGAAGGAGAGCCCCGCCAGAAACAGATACCAAAATTCAATAGGTATCAAAAATGAGAAAATAAAATTACAAGGGTCATGCTTACCAAAGAAAGAAATAAATTATGAGAAGAAAAAAATAAATTGGAGAAGTGATTGAGTAAAAATGACATAAAGAGAAAGTGGATGTAAATTCAGATTGATCTATATAAAAAAAAACCCAATTGGGAAGTTAGATACAAAAATTGTCTTTCTGAGGTTGTCTTAATTCAGTTAACTTGATTATTCAATTACATCCATTTTCCTATAAACAGCATAACTTAGTTTTTCCTTGTGCCTGAAAAAAAACATTGAGTAAACATACTTTATTTATTTTTCATTCATTGCTCAGTTTTCAAACAGCTGGTTTGTTTAATAACAGCTACTGTGAATAGCTCTGAAATAAATACAGATGTATATGAACCTCTTTGATATGTTGATTTGGAGTATTTTGGGTAAATACCTTGGTGTGGTATAGCTAAATCATATGAAAGACCTATTTTTAATTTTCTGAGAAACTTATTTTGACTTCCACAGATAGAAAGTCATTTATGTATACAGCTCAAAGGTAGAAGTAATACTGTTATTGATGCAAAAGAAAATAACAGGAGTAGGCAGGGTTGAGAGAAGGAGAATAGGAATGGCATGGATATGCTCAACACATAAATCCTTTCATGAACATCCAAAAAATAAAGTTTATGTGTAATGCATATTGACTAAACTCTCCTGTAACAACTGCATTTAGAAAATGTATTTATTTTCTGCATTGATATATTTCATTGTAAGGAAAGAGAAAGGTTGAAATTCAAAAGACAAAAATAATATAAAGACAAAAATATGGAAGATGAGACTTCTCAATTCTTGTGATGCAATCTTCATGACCTGAGTTTGATCTTCATAATCCACATAAAGAGATGGGTATTTTAGCTTCTGCCTGTAACCACAATGTTGCCTATAACCCTCTCTCTCTCTCTAAATAAACAAATAAATAAATCTCCAAGAAAACAACATAAATGAAAATGATTTAAATATATCAATATTTGTAAAAAAGAATAAAAATACAAAAAGTACCAGAAATAAGATAGGATTATACAAAATAATAGAAAGTTAATTTGAACAAACAAAATTTCAAAACCTTATTGTTTTATGATTTGAACATGAAGTATCTCCCATCTGTTCATATTTTGTTCATTGGATCCTTGGCTAATAGTATCAATTTCGAATGTTCTGGATACTGTGGAAGGTATGGAGTTTCTCCATTGTATTTTTAAGGTATATAAATTGTTTTCTGAATTTTTACTCACTCTCACAGTTGAAAGCTTGCATTTAATCTTAAGGAAATATGAGACTTAGACTTAAAGATTCAAAAGATGGACTAAAATGCATTTTGCACAATGAAAAGACTCAACTTTTGAAGGTCAGAGAGGTCAGAGGTAGAATTTTATTCTTGAATTGAAACACATATTTCAGACTTCAGGTTTCAATATACGTACAAAGTTAGAACCTTCACAAGGTTCACAATGTTTAAAGAGGGACATCACAAATGTTTCTAAATTATGAGTGCTTATAGTACAGACAGAGAAAAATGAACACACATACTTTAAATACACATAAAATATCTAATCATTAATAAGTATATATAGTCTCTTTTAGATAATCAAGAAAAACATTCATTAACATCATATTTGGAAATTACTCTAGAAAATAAAACACTTTCAATACTGCCTAAGAAATAGGACAAAGAACACTCAAAAAATGGTAGATAAAATGGGCAGTATTTGGTATTTAAATGAAAATTATCCTGGATAAAGATCAAGAATCTCCCCAAATTTCTTCTTAAAGAAATTAAAGATTGAAATGCCATATGACCCTGCTATCCCACTTTTGGGAATAACCCCCCATGCAGCAGAGGTTCGCCTCGATAGCACAAGCTCGACCATGTTCATAGCAGCACTGTTTACAATAGCAAAGTCATGGAATCAACCTAAATGTCCAACAGTTGACGAGTGGATAAGGAAACTGTGGTACATCTATACAATGGAGTACTACTCAGCCATCAAAAATGATGAATTACTGGAATTTGCTGGGAAATGGATGTCATTAGAAAGAATTATATTAAGTGAAGTATCCCAAACCCAGAAAATTAAGCACCGTATGTACTCCCTAATAGGTGGCTCCTAGTACCAAACTCACCCAGCCCACATTGAGACACTCAAAAGTAAACCTATGTAACACAGTAATTGCAAGAATTATGAACAAGAGAGATGGGTTAGGAGGGCCACACCAGAAACAAGGAGAGAGGAGACCATGTTACAGCAGAGAAAATAGGCCTCCATCAAGGTCTGCAAGTAAGTAATGAGAAACCTGGTTAAGTTCACAGACGTTCTTTCCTGATCTCACCAGAAGGGGAGGGCATATAGTCTAGCAGATAAAAAGTAATCAGTTTGCAAATGGGTGATGGACCCCTCCCTCAGTGAGGTTTCCTACTCTTATTACATCTACCCTTGAATGTGCTATTACAACAAGACTCCAGTTTAACAGCTTTTTGTCTCTGGCCAGGGGGTGACATACAGTGCCCAGCAGAATGGAGTGAAGGGAATTGCAGGAGCAGCAAAACTGCAAAAGAAAATCAACAAACCACAATCCAGAACTTCAGAGACTCTATATCAATCACATAGAACTAGGACAGCCTAATCTCTCCCCATCCTGGAGCTCAGGGACATTTGTGGAAGAGGGGGCGGTAAGATTGTAAGAGCAAAAGGATGGGAGGAGCAACGATTTGCAAGATTCTCAACAATAGTTGGGGCCAAAGCAATCATAATGGGACTTTGCATGCCCTGCGCAATGTCCAGCGCACTGTTGCCCTCATAAAGTCTAGCATCTGTTAAGGGCACCGAGACCCCTGGAGGCAAGGGATTGACAGCCATAGTAGTGATCTTATGCTTAAGGGGAACAAGAGAAAGGGCTTATGGAAATGCCACTGGGTCCTTATATGTCATCGGAGAGGAGGACCCAGTGGAGAGTTAGGCGTACACAATAAAGGACTCTCTGGGAATTGGGGGGGAGGCACTGGGGGAAGGGGAGGGGGAGGAGGGGGGAGGGAGGGAACTGGTAAAAAATTTTAAAATGTATAATTAAATTTTTAATAAAAAAAAAAAAGGTAACCAGCTCCCTGAAAAGGCTTCACCATCTGAAAAACTAACAGGTCTTTAAAAAAGCCACTTTTCCTTTTTTATTTTTTAAAAATTTTAATTGACAAAATAATTACACCTGTGATGTTTTGATATATGTAAAAAAAAAAAAAAGAATCTCCCCAAATTTCTAAACTTGATTCCTACAAAGTAGTAGGTATATACTGAATTTTGTACATTGTACGTAGAACAGTGTAGCAGTTTGCCTGCATGGTTGCTTATGAATGACCATCAAATGGCTTAAGGGAACAAAAGGTTTATTTCCTTATGACAGTCTGGTTACAGTTCTCAGTCCAGCTTGATAGGAGAACATGCACCAACTGCCAGGGCCAAGGGAACTGGACATACCATCCTTATGTAATGGCTGAGAGAGGGATGATCCTCACTTGCCAGACCTGCATGTCTGGCCAAGTATACAAAGGATGCTGATTCTCTCAACGAGCTCTCCGTGATTTATTCCAGGGCCTAATCCCACCCAACATAGGCTGAGTCTTCCCTATCAGCTAGACAATCTCCCACATGTTTGCTCTGAGCCCAACTCAACCACTAATTCTCTACAAATGTGCCCAGAACTCAAACCCTCAACTGTCAAGTTGACACCTGTGCCTAACTATGACAGTTATGGGAGGAGAAGTAAGAATATGGATTTGGTTTGCAGATGTTAGTTTTGAAATGCTCATGAATGTTCAAAAACTTTATATTACAAATAATATAAATTTATATAAAATATACAGTATATAAGATGCATAATTGCATTTACACATAAAGAATTTATTATTGTATATGCACATATATATTTGCACATGTCTTAAGAGCTTGAATATCTATTCTATATACACGTGTATTTACATTTACATATAATTTATCATTCTTATCTATCATTTTTATATCTGTGCTCAATGTACCTATCATTCTTCTCTCTATTTTGGGAAAAGTCAATACAAATGAATTTTTCAAAGATGAAAGAAGGAAATTTTTTTTCCTGAGAAAGGAAGCTGGAAAGAGAAGGTAAAATCAAAGACATTGACAAAGTAACTTCTCTCAAGAGGAGCAGAACTTCAGAGCCCGTCTGGCTAAAGCCCACAGAGGATATGGCTACCAGCTGCACTTATGCCTTGGATGTCAAAAGAGATCAGTTTCACTCAAGATTTGAAGGTTTAGTGTTCTTCAAAAAACAAATCTTATTTTTTAAGTAGAAGTCGCATTTTAATGTTCATTTCATGTTTTTATTTATGTGAGAGTGAGTACATATTGAGAGTTCAGAATGTAGAAAAGAACCCATGAAAGAAGACTAAAAAAGAGCAAAGGAGTGAAATGGGGAAGACAGTAGAATATGTGACTTAAAATGGAAAGAGACTTACTGGGGGTGGGAGAGTCAGTGGGGATAGGAAAGAGGAAAAGTGGGAGGAGTCAGCCAAACTAAGCATGTATAGCCATGCAACAAATACACCTGCTACTTTACAAGTTAAGTAAAAAAAGGAGATTTAAAGCATTTTGCTTTTATGAGGTGCTCTAATTGTTTGTTGTCTCCAGCATTCCATTCCAGCGTGTATCATTTATTGCAGAGAACATCTTACTTGCAGAGTAATGTTAATGAAACATGAAGTTATTCTTTGGCTAGCTTCATAGATAAATAACTCAGATTTACACCAAATCTCAGGTCTCTTTTTAAATGCAGGTGGGGACTTCATCTATTTTTTAAATAGTCTGCTGTATTTTTTAAAAAAAATATTTAATAAGAGAATAAGAAAAAGTATGAAACCTTTCCAAAAATCCCAGCTGTCTTGAAGTTGGTGATTCCAAATCATTTCACTTTCATATTTGAATACTTCGCCCATGAACATGATACCTAGGGGCTGTGTGCTCATTGCTGTGGACAGATTTATAGTGTTTTCAGTAAAAGGAATTTTTTGGAGGAAGAAAACCTTTCTACTGAAAGTCAGTAAGGAGGAAGAAAGCTATAATATATCACCTACATAGACTATAAATGAAAATCACACGTTATTCTAGCAATGGGACCTGATTAATGTGTATCACTGTTGCTTTTTCATGCTCTAGTCTTCCCATGTTTAGGAAAATGATAATTCTAGCAGAATTCCTTCAAAAGCTTCAGTAAATACCTCAGGGCCAGTCTTTGTGGGCATGAGTACAGAACCATACAAATCTGTGAGAGGAGGCGCTGAGGACACTAACAATTATGTCAACATTTCAGAAAGATGAGCTATCAAGCAAGTCCAATATCCTCCTTTATCAAAGGGGGATATTTTTTCTCTAAAACATAATAAGCACTCTCCTCTTAATTCAGTTTTAAGTTGAACACTCTTCAATTCTTTCTGTCTTTTGAAGAAAAGTTTAAGAACTGTTTTTACTCAATTGTGTTATTGCACTTAGAGGAATTCTATCATGCATTCATATAAAATATGTAGAAATCAAGGGGGCAACTGAACTATGGACATTATCATAGAGATAATGAATATTTCCTTAGTCAGAAGTTGCAGATGCCGGGGCTGGAGAGGTGGCTCAGAGGTTAAACTTCCACCTTGAAGGCGGAAGGTCCTGAGTTCGGATCCTAGACCCCACGTATAGACGCTGGGTGGAAGCGGGGGCGGCCTGCGTTTCTGGTCCTGGTAGGACGGAGCCTGTGAATCCCAGGGCAGAGTAAACAAGGAGGAGGTGGAGGCGGTCCATGGTGGTTCCCGAATTCGTCCGTGGTTCTACATACACATACATACACACACACACGCGCACACACGCACAATTGAACAAAAAAAATGAAATAAAAAATATTAAAAAAAAAGAAGTTGCAGATGCCTACACAGTGCTGTTAGATGTCACTGATGTGCTAGGGAAGGTGCAAAACCTGCTTCTCAGTAGGCTGAGGAAATCTTTTCATGGAGTATAAATGCTGGATAGGCCCCTTATGCATATGATTTAAAATTTTTTTGAAATAATTTCATAATGTAGAAATTGACATGTTCCTCTTCATAACAATTCCTATTCATAGAAACACTAACAGCTTAAAATATTCCAAAAAATTTCCTATCAGAGCAGGAATTTATGAAGTGTCATGTGTATCATGCAAGTTGAATTTATATGTACCTCTACTATTGAACAATGACCACTGTAGGAAAGGTGCGTTCTATGTGGAGTAAATTTTAAGAGATGCAGAGGAAACATGGAACAGGAAATTTTTCCAGCTGAATGTTTTGTGTGGTCATCAAAAGGCCCAAAATGGTAAACTCACTGAGTCAATGTTTGTTGACTACGTTACCACTGACTTTAGATTCTATGTTCTTGACAAAAGCCATTTGTAATAAGGAAGTAACTTTACAGCTTTTGGATGGAGCAGATCATTGATGAATCTTTGCCAAATTTCTGGGCTTGGCTTGTAGCTCAGTTGGAAGAGCGGTTCTTAGCCTGCACTGGACCATGTGTTCATTCTCCAACACCACATAAAACCAGGCATGGTAGGCCTACACCCATACCCATAGCATTCTGTAAGTGGAGGCAAGAAGATCAGAAGTTAAAGGCATCCTTGGCTACACTTCAAGCTTGAGGCCAGTCTTAAAATCCTGTTTCTACATAAAAGGTAAAAGTATCTCAGCCAACTGGAAGATAATCTAGAGACCACTAAGATGATTGAGAAAGTCTCCAACAGGGGCTTTCTGGTTGGAATTTGATCCATTTTCAGAGAAAATTACCTATGACTTCCTACCAGTAGAACCAACTCATGGAAATACTAGTCATCCTCTAAGCTAATAGTAGAATATATGAAAAATGAAATGCTACTGAATTGTTTGGATGCCTTTTACTTTTATATGTGAATAATAAGCATTAGGAAGTGGAGCAAAGTGATCATTTCAATATAGTGTGTGTCATATTTTTCATGTGCCTGTATATCTTCCCTCAGGGTTCTGAATAGCTCAGATATCTGTGACATCAACACGAATGAAGAACATTAGCAGAATGCTGCTTTGATTGATTTTTAACTGCCTCACAATTCCTGATATCCAAGTCTCAGAAGCCACCTGCAACCACATGCGCTTTATCCACTTCATGCCATGAGCACAGTGCAGTTCAGCATTTCTAAAATGCATTTCTCCTTAGACTTATTTTCCTATTGTATTTTTCATTTTTTACACTAACCTAATGTGGTATCTCTGACTCTAGCAAAGTAATAGTCTATTAAAATATTGACTTGAAAAATCAATTTTAAAAGGATGTCTCTGAGAGCACAGATGCAGAGTCGCTTCTTTTAAAATGTTTTATAGAAATTAATATTAAATTGCAGTATTCTTTTTTAAATTTTTTTATTATTTATTCAATTGTGCGTGTATGCATGTGTGCGCGTGTGTGTATGTATGTGTGTGTAGAACCACAGACGAATTCGGGAACTACCATGGACGCCTCCACCTCCTCCTTTTTTACTCTGCCCTGGGATTCACAGGCTCCGCCCTACCAAGACCAGAAACGCAGGCCGCCCCTGCTTCCACCCGGCATCTATACGTGGGGTCTAGGATCCGAACTCAGGACCTTCCACCTTCAAAGTGGAAGCTTAACCCCTGAGCCACCTCTCCAGCCCCTAAATTGCAGTATTCTTAACCACTCAAAATAATTAACTAGAAGATTTATTTTATATTAGAGATACTAGTGCATATTTATTTGACTTGTGTTTTACACAATCATGTGCAAGAACCCACACAACAATTAGTTACTGAGTTTTTGCTCTTGGTGATATGCTAAAAACTTCAAAATTATAACTCCCTATGATATTATAACACCTCTTTTACAATTGGAATATATTGTATATATCAATTTAGAAATGAGCAAAATTGATCTTAGACTATTCAGAGAAGCTCAAAATCATGGAGCCAATGTATTAAAGACAAAGTACTTGGAAGCCTGTATGTGTTCTTTGGAATGTCAGCATGATTTTCTAGAAATATATCACACACTGAAGTGTAACAGCTGAACAACCAGGTCCCTGGGGAAAAGTGAAATTCTCTGTCAGGAAAATATTTCTTACACACACACACACACGTGCGTGCATGCACACACAAATGATTCTCCTAGAAGATATTTTATAACAATGGAACAGCTTGGAAAAATACTTATATTCCATTTGTGTGGATAAAGGTCTTTTATGCAGGATCCATAAAGGACACTTGCAAATTAGTTAGACTATTTCTTCCTCAGCAAATATTACAGAAGTAAGATCAGTGCTCCAAAATTAGTGTTACCACTAAATAATAAAAATCAGTATTCAGAAAATTAATTTATATTGTTATGTGAAAACATGTAATTTATGTAATCAACTGTTTATATTGTTATGTGATGACACATGTAATCAATCAACTGTTGTGTGATGCTTCTTCCTCTGACCAGACCATTTTGGAATAAAGGATCTCTTGATCTTCCTGGTATCCACAACAACTAGGGAAGAACAATATCAGCCAGGCCTGTGGCAAAGGTGGTGGTAGTGGAGACATTGACACACCCTAGTAGAAGTAAATAGGAGAAGATTACAGAACCTTACTGGGACTCCTTCCTGCCACACACCTAGATGCTTGAAAAAACCTGAACCATCTGGGGAGTGATGGGAATTTACGTGGTCTACATGGTCCATCAGTTATGATGAGGTGGGATTTGTGGTGAAGCAGCTGTTTTGGGGTCATCTATGGTCTGTAAATAACACTTCACTCAGGCTGCTCAATCAACTAACTCATTGGCTTGAATCCTGCCCAGGCACAATTCTACCAGCTGTGGTTTGGATACACTCATATCATTTAAATAATGTCTTCCAGCTTTTTCAGGGGTTTACCTTTGGTAAGTAATTCTACACAGGCATACCTGAAGTTTCAGTGTGCGATTTTCCAGTTGGCATCTGAAACTAACTGCAATATTCACCAGTAATTACCAATATTCACAAGAAATAAAAAAAATTAAGAAAATCTTCTACTAAATAAGTGTGCTTTTTAAAGCACACCAATTTTCAAGTGGATTTCCTTCTCCCTGCATGTCTTCAATAGCAGCAATAGAGCTCACTAAGACTCTTTTTATTTGGCTTAAACACAATACCTAAAGTACTGTAATACAAAACTTGATGACACAATTTACTTATAGAATGCAGTCTCATTCCTAGCCCTCAATTCTACCATTTTCAATATCTCTGCTTTAGCCTTGAGCACTGTTTATTACATGATCCAAATCTGTCACTGTTGTTTAACTCAACACTACAAAAGTCCTCAACTATAGCACATTCCTGGGATGCTGAGCTTCTTCTAGTCTCTGCTTGCTAATAAATAAACATTACTAGCAGAAATATAAAGTTTTTTGGGGCAAGTCAGCTTTTCATTTCTTTCTGGTGTACAATGGTTATGATTTATAATAAAAATTAGTTTATCCAGGATTTAGGAACAAGTTGATATGAGGCAACCTTGATATTCATAATAAATTACTCAAGTTTTTCCTCAAAATAAATTCTAATTTTACAATAGAACATAAAGCAAGTAAAGAATGTGTTACAATTACTTTTGCTGCTATGAGACGATACTCACTCTAGCAACTTAGGAAAAAAGGTTTTTTTTCCAGAGGGACTATAGTCCATTCTTGTGAGAATGGAATGTAGAAGGCATGGCTACAGGCAGAAGTAGGAGGCCACTTAAAGTAACTGCCACCATCATGAGACAGATGGTGGCAAAAACTGAGAAGAAGCAGGGTTTGACTTTTAAATCTCGAGACCCTCACCCTGTGTTATCCCATCCTCCAGCAAGTCTCCGTCTCCTAAAGGTGCCACAACCTCTCCAAACATTAATACCACTTAAGGATTTGAACACATAAGTATGAAGGGGGAGTGGAAATTCACATTTAAACCATGATAATGAATGTTAACTGCATAGAAGTAGCAATTAATATTTAAAATATAAAAAGCTAAAATACCAACTTTTGAAGCTCTTGCTAGCTCTTGTGTGTGCTTTCAAACACATCTATGTAGTCGTATAATAAAGAAAATAAAGAACATAATACAAAACAGATATCAACCAGAACTTCTGAATTCCTATTGGTGAGTATATTTCTTAATTCTTCATAAATGGAATGCAATGTAAAATGTTACCTGAGATTTTAATGAGTCCTTAAAGAGAAAAAGTCAGTGATTACAGCAACATTGGCTGAATAAGTATCTTTTAACTGAAATTTAATAACATAGAAATATGGGTTTGCAAGTAAGTGCTGGAAATTGGCAGATTACAAATAATTGTTTATGTACATATATCTCTGTTCTCATATGTAATTAAAGCATAAACATGAATTTTGAATATTTCTCATTTACCTCCTTTAAAACGAGAAGTTTAGTAACATTTTAAATATTTTAGTTTTGTTCAAGCGCATGTTAAATATGCTTTCAGTAGCTTTGACACATTTTAGCTCTCCTCCCCATCCTGGAGCACTTAGAATGCAGATGCCACGGGAGTTTTGGTTGGTTATGATGCAGCCACAGCCATAGCACCATTGTTATTCACTGGACCTATTTTTTTTTCATATTTTTTTTTATTTCTGCTTATACAAACTTAACAGGTACACCGGTCCCCTCCCTTCTTCCACCCCCTCCCGATCCCCCTCCTCTCCCCTACCCTACCCTCCCCCTCTCCCCTTCCTGTCCCCCAGTGCCTCCTCCCCCCAATCCCCAGAGCATCCTTTACTGTACATGCCAAACTCTCCTCTGGGTCCTCCTCTCCAATGAGGTGCAAGGACCTAGGGGTATTTCCCAGAACCCTTTCCTGTGTTCCCCTTAAGCTTAGGAACACTACTGTGGCTGTCAATCCCTTAGCCTCTGAGGATCCTAGTGCCTTTAGTCCATGCTAGACTTTGTGGGGGTCGATAATGTGTTGGACATTGCGCAGGGCGTGGAGTATCTTGCATATCATTACTCCTCCTATCCTTGTGCTCTTACAATCTTACCGCCCCCTCTTCCACAAATTTCCCTGAGCTTCAGGATGGGGAGAGATTAGGCTGGCCTAGTTCCAGGTGGTTGATATAGAGTCTCTGATGTTCTGAATTATCACATGGACCTATTACACATCCATAATACTAAAGCCTGCAGTTGAAGCAGATGCTGACTTGCATTGCAGTGTAAAACTGAGTCCATTTCCTCGATCACTTGGATTTGCACTTTTTCAACTGAATATTTCATCTTCTCTATCCCTTAGAGACCAAAGGGACTAATGGATGTCTCCAGGTTATTTCCAGGTGTCTCCCAGGTGATTACCGAAGGAATTTTTGAGCCCTACTCAGCACATTGATGAATAATCTGCTGTTATTCTTTATGATGAATTTTTACTTCATACCACTCCCCTGCTTTTTTAAAATCCCTGAAGTGAGCATAATATACTCTTGAGTTATGGACTTAATAGATTCCAGGTATTATATAAAAACCGTTTTTACTAATTAATCTTCATGACTTTACTTCAACGTATACATTGTAATGCAGGAGGTGAGGCTTGGAAAAATTCAGACATTTGCTCAAAGTTAGGTACTTAACTCAAAAAGGGGTGTGTAGCATATAATACAACAGATATCTAACTCCTTTACCAACATAAGCACCCCAAAAGAAAGCCTGTGATTCACACACATAGAGGGACATTAGGGTGAGTGGGACATGGTTGAATTGAATATGGGAGGGGGGTGTGGCTGGAGAAGTGGTCTGGGCGATGACATAAACTCATTTTGTCTGGATAAGAAAAATTCTCAATAAATGATAAATAAATAAAAGAATATATTGGAAGAAATAAGAAATACACAAACATTTCCTCATATATCCCAAAATATAACCCTGACTGAATGTTAAAAGAGAAGCAAATGCATGTTACAGGAGAAACAAGGGTAAGGAAAAGGGTAAAAAAAATTAAATTTCATTTATTTTTTGGTAAATAATGGTAAAACAAAGGTAGTTTATGTAGTGACCTTCAAAGAATGATTTGGCAAATTTTAATTAATAGATTAACCAAGAATGAACTGGAAAGAAAATGCTAAAAATTCCAAAGATTTCTCAACTCATTTTAAATTGTAATCTTTCTAAAAGCAAAACATTTGTTTGGTTGTCTGTATTATTCATGTGTCAACTTGATTGATCTACCATGTGCAAAAATATTTGGTCAGCCTTTCTAATTTTGTCTGTGAGTGTACTTTCAGATGATATGAACATGAAATCAATAGGTAGAATAGATCACATGATTAGACAGTGTAATGTTGGTATGGTCCAGTTTTTGGACTTGGATTTAGACACCTCTTGGCTCTTACATGCCCCAACTTTCAGACTGGAAATTATACCTTCAACTTTCCTTGCTCACAGACACACTCTTCTCGCTTATCTGATAAGGCACTAATAAGTTAGGGTGCTTTGTTAGAGGATAAGAATTTTTAAAAGTCTTCTGAGCTGGTTTTGGAATTGTCCTGCTAATCAGATTAGATCTGAAGACACAAATGAGTTCCTGTCCAACACCCAGCCTTATCATGAGCAACAAGGACCCACAGTGTGATCTGGCAGCGAATGTCACCACTGGATACTCCTGACATGAAGCAAGTGACTCAAGAGAACACTTTCAGAAACTAATTAACTTAACAAGATTAACTGGCTCTTACTGGATCTGGAAAATAATTGTCAGTCATTACAGATTTGCCTTATAAACTGGAATAAATTGATAGATTCTGCATCCTCTTTTCCACATGGAGTTCTTATATAAAAATATAATCCAGTTGTTGACATGCTAAACTGCAAAAACTTTTGTTTAAATTTTCCCTCATGTTTAATCTCAGCACAAAGTCTCTTGACATCCAAAGTTCTCCGTGCCTTCCACTTTCCAAACTCATCTAGGAGAAATCTCGTATATGGTATGACTTCATTTCTCTGTTGGTTAGCAATCAACTTCTTTTTGAAGGGATTAATTTCACTCTCAAGCCTGCCCTGTTGATCTTCCAAAATAAAAAAGGGGGGGGGGGCTGATTTTGAATTGGATACACAATTTTTCCCTAGCTCTATAGACTAATACAAACATATAGAGAATGAAATATGAAAATAAAGTAAAAGAATAAGTGCAAAATAGATGATTGAAATTTTCTCTTGATCTACATCTTTATGTTCTTTTATTTTGAGTTTATTGAACTTGTATTTATTTGACAGTGGTTTAGAACTTAGTAGATTTGTTCTCTAACCTACCTTTCATTTGAAACTTAACTTCACATTTACAAGATTTAATTAAGAATACATTGATCTATGTATGTTTTCATAATAAAACAGCATCTAGTATAAGAAAAATATTTTCTTTTAGTTGGAATTTTTGTTCCTTAAAATGCTTTATCAGCACCTTAATGTATTGTGTAATCATATAAAAAACTTTTAAATGTATGGATATATTCAGGTTCAGAAAAATTAAAATTTGTCAATTATTGAATAGTTTGTATGATTATTCAACTATGGGACAGCACTATTCTACATAAGATTGAATTTTTATTTTTATTTTAACTTCATATAGTTATATATTACATAAGCTTGCATTATTAGCACAAATAACCCACTTATTCCTGTTGCTATATCAGTTTTCTTATGGGAAGCATCTGACTACAAAGTTGTGTAATGAACTGAAACCCATTATCACTAAAAACTGAGGATTTATCCTGATTTATTCTGAAGTGTTAGAGCTGGATTCCCTCTTACTCTCTGTTCCTGGAAGGAAGCATTTTAGTGAAAGTTAAATGACTCACAACTATTTTAATCTCATCTTGTTATTATTAGGGCTTGAATCTATGTGAGTTTCTAAGTATTCTAAGTGAAACATTTTTTTTTACACTGACATATTGCTATTTGGGTGACTTATAGGAGACTATAAAGGAAAGAAGACATTTAGTCTCAAGTGTACCATTTTATAGTACTTCGAGGAATCACTAGTCCATAGTACTTAGAAAAGTATCTTAAGTCTTCAGAGATATAAACTGCTATCTGCAAAACTCTAAACTGCATATATAACAAAGTCAATACTTAGATACTACAACTATAAAGAACTATTGCCAAGTTATGCAACATATGATATTACAGATTTGGAATTTTTAGATGTTGCATCTTTATAGAAGGTATTATTTTGAAAACTCAGCCACATGTTGAAAAACAAAGATAACCAAAGAAAACCATAGATGATCCTTAGTGTACCCTAATGATTTTATGATAATATATAGCATGATAGATTTGATCAAATCCAATGCATTCATTCTGTGCATCTTAAAACTCTGCTTGCTAAAAACTCAGCACACTATTGCATTATCAATTCAACTATTATTGCAATGAACAGACTAATTGCTTTCTACTGTCACTTTAGTACTGCAACATGCCATCATTTCTGATGCGTAATAAGTGCATAACTTTTGTTCACTGATTTCTGATTAATCTTTGGATATTAGGAAGAACAATGAAAAACTTTGTCATATATTTGAACTTGTACTGTACACACATGTGCTCATCATTTTTTAAAATATCAGGTGGTCCAGAAACAATGGCCATGACAATCATGCTTATCTCATGATTTCATGTACATATATGATTTATGTATATGACATCATGCACATAAAATGTAGCAAATTATTTGAATATTAAACTACTTGATTATCATTAAAATAGACACTCTTTATTACTACTATTTGTATTTAGGAGTGATTTTCTGCATTTATGCAGAAAGATAAAAAAGGAAGGATAAAGGTCTCCTGTCAAGTAATCATGACCATCTAATCATCTCTTGGGTACTGAAGCACGTAATAATTGTTGATACCCTCTACTGTGCAGATGGTATGAAGCTGCATTCACATTGTGAACATTGAGCTGCCCAACTTTGTAGGAATTTCTCATACTGGTGTCTATTGATTTGATACATGATTATAGATTTTATAAGGAAATGTACATAGACAAAAAGGTCCAAGGAATTTTTGAAGATGAGTAGACTTAGTTTATACTGTATCCTTACGATCCTGTGCTTATCACAATGTAACAAACAACCAGAAAACTGAAATGGCATGAAATATCATGGAAAAAGTATTTTAGCATGGCAACAGAATGACTTATCATAAGATCATGCAGTATCAATATGAATGAATTGATATTAAGAGATAGATGGTAGTGTTCACTTTTAAAGAAACAAATTATTTCCCAAGTGTTGTTCTAATGATGTTTCCTGTCTTGAAAGAGTTCACAAAATGAATGGCTTTGATGTTTCCATCTTATTTTTCTTAAAACCTAGAAGCTTCTATTGAGGCTGTTGATTTGATTGCATCTTTTCCCCCCACAGAGATGGGAAAGCATTTTGCTGATGGCTTTGTGCTTTGCTACCTGTAGCCAACCAGTGACCTTCCTCCTCATCATCACTCTTGAAACCACTTGAATCAGACTCTCCCTTCACCCCTACATAGAAAACGTTATTGTCGAGGCAACAGACAACCTTCCTATTCCCTAATGCAATGGGCTTTTTTTAGTCCTTTGTGTATTTGAACAGCACATTCTTCAACCCTTTGCCCCTTGGAACATTTATTTCCACCACATTCAGAATCTCTCTCTCTCTCTCTCCTCTCTCTCTCTCTCTCTCTCTCTTTCTCTTTCTCTCTCTCCCTTTGTTTCATTACAGATTCATTTTACCATTAGCCAGATCTGAAAAACTGGAAAGGGCACTCCAGGCACTACATCAACCATTTTCTGTAGTCTTCATTTTGCTACTGTTTTCTAGATGTAATATCAATTAGGCATTATTGCTGACAATGTCCAGCTTATATGTTACTGTAGTACATGGAAGTGACCGCTATCCCACTCTTAGTTGTGATTACTATATCTTGATGCTATTTAGAGCCAGACTTAACCTTGAGTCTTACTTTGCCCAAAGAAGGAATTAGGGAATGAATGTGAGCCACTCTCAGGAAAAGCTTCATATACAGCAGGAGACTCATTATCTTGTCTTTTCCTGTGGCAAAGTGTTAAACTTAACTGCTCCGAGTCTGAGCCTGGGCATCCAGGAAGCTTGGAGAAGTGCCTTATCAGCTCAGTACAATAAGTGAGAATTAGACTTACATTCACTGCAAGCCATCAGGAAGTGTGGAAGCCACCTGCATGGTAAAGCTGCTTGATATTGCAAACGCTATCTCCACGTCTCAGTGCCTGCTAGCTATAAACACCAACACGTGATGCTTAGCGTCACTGTGAAGTGATGGGTAAAATCACTCTTCATAACTGCTCTCCCATTTGACCATCCTGAAGACTCTTCCACTAATGGAAGTTCAATTCCTATTAATCTTATATTTTTAAATTTTTTTATTATTTATTCAGTTGTGCGTGTGTATAGGTATGTTTGTGTGTGTGTGTGTGTGTGTGTGTGTGTGTGTGTGTGTGTGTGTGTGTGTAGAAAGAACCACGGGCGAATTCGGGAACCACCATGGACCGCCTCCACCTCCTCCTTGTTTACTCTGCCCCGGGATTCACAGGCTCCGCCCTACCAGGACCAGAAACGCAGGCCGCCCTGCTTCCAAACTCAGGACCTTCCACCTGCAAAGCAGAAGCTTAACCCCTGAACCACCTCTCCAGCCTCTATCTTTATGATTTTCTTTCTAACAAACACAACACATCTTTAACTTCCAAATAAACTGCATGTTCATCTACAGATATGTTACTTCTTCTGCCATTTCTTCTTCAGAATGACTCTCCATGTCTTATGCCAACAAGGCATTTCCTAGCTGATTTCTCCTTTTTTCATCTTTTACACTTTTGTTCTTTGTCCTAAAGCTTGAATGACTATTTCTATGTCTATCTTTTTGTTTATCTTAGAATAAAGTTAGAGAGTTTTACTGCTGCCTAGAGAACCTCCACAGTGTACCTCTTTGGACCCCCTTACCCTAGTTCCTTATCTCATTCTCCTCACCACATGTCATCCCCTGGATTGACACAGCTTCAACTATCGCCTCTATGAGGCTTCCTATGTACAGAATGATTTTCCAATGATATCATGGGAGTTTAACCTCTCACTATCTTACTATCTTCTGATGTTTTCCTGAAATATCATTCATTTTATGGGTACATCTGTGCCTACTAGATAAAAAAATACTTTTAGTTCCCCTAAAGTTTTCCTAAGATCTCTTTTCATGATTTTATTTAATATTTAATATTTTTCCAAGTGTTTTATTATATTCTATCTATATATTATCTATCTGCCTATGTTTTAAAAATATTTTCGTAAGAATTTTCATGTATGAATAAAATGAGTTTACGCCTGTCTCCTCTTCCCTTTTCTCCCTTTTCCCACTTCTTCCACCTTCCCCAATTGTCATGAATTCAGCCATGTCCTTCCCACCCTCATAGCACTCTGTATGTGTGAACCGTGGGTCGCTTTATCTATCTATCTATCTATATCTATCTATCTATCTATCTATCTATCTATCTATCTATCATCTATCATCATTATCATCATCCTTTATCTATGTATGATCATCATACATTGATCAATTATATGGATCTATTATTTATACTTCACCCCTTTCAGCTCTAAGCTCTGGAACATTGTAGATTTTATCAATGTTGTTCACAGCTGCTTCCCTTTATCTTATGATCAGAGTCTGGCAAGCAGCCTGTGCTCAGTGGGAAGTGTCAATCAGCGATGCTTGGGACATCGTAAGAGAGTTATAAGATCCTGGATATCCCTGTTACTTCTTTTGAGTCCATGTGAAACTTAACTCTGTGTTTTACTTTCTTTGTTTTAACCTGTAAGTTGAAAATAGCTGAACCAAATAATATAATTTGTATAATGTTTTTTAAAATGACTATGTATGATGTGTGCAGACTATAATTAGCACAAACTAAGTAATATCCAATCATAACAACAGAGTGAAGTACAATTAAACACAGAAACTAGAGAGTGAGTACACTAGAAACCCAGAGCTTTAGCTTCTTATTCCACCACTGCAAACTGGGTTAGTCCAGCTTTAATGTGCTTGTCTATAAATTGATGATAATATAGATTGGAAATAGTTGTAATAATGGATGCATAATGTCCGGCCTGTGGTTTACCCAAACTAGGCATAATAGGAATACAATAGTTAAGTAATTACAGTAAATAATTTTTGAGTAATTAACTTTTGTCAGTAAATTAATTCTTTGAGAATTTCGTGAATTAGCTATTTCTATAGTACAGCCTTTCCCAGTTTTGTCAAGATGTACCAGAGACTGTTTCTAATAGCTGGTGGAGTTGGGGTTTGGGCTCATCCTGCTCCCTGAGCACTAGCCCACACTCGTTTATCAGGTCAGTTTGTGTTCATGCTCATCTGCATGGGGGCTGAAGGTTATCTGGCTGTGAGGTGATATATGTAGACAGCTCCACCTAAATTAGAGGATGTAAGACCCATCCAAGCCCACATGTACAGCCTGCTTCTGGATGATTTGGAACTGATGCAGCACAAATAGGCTTAATCGTGGGAATTCAGATCAAGGGGAATTTTTTTCCAGAGAAAAAATAGTTTTGGCTGATCAATAGTACTTAGAAGTAAATTCTTACTCGTGTAGATTGAGCAGTCACACTTTGTGAAGTCTTCATTTGCCCTTTACCCTCTATAGGGAAGGACATCTAACGCTCCTTTTTTTTTTTTTTTTTTTTTAGTTGTTATTCAATTGTGTGTGTGTGTGCGCCCGTGTGTATGAATGTGTGTGTATGTGTATGTGTGTAGAAACACGGACGAATTCTGGAACCACCATGGACGCCTCCACTTCCTTGTTTACTCTGCCCGGGAATTCACAGGCTCTGCCCCACCAGGACCAGAAGCGCAGGCCGCCCCCGCTTCCGCCCGGCGTCTATACGTGAGATCTGGGATCTGAACTCAGGACCTTCTGCCTGTAAGGCAGAGGCTTAACCCCAGAGCCACCTCTCCAGCCCACTTCTTGAAGTTTGAGAAACATGGCTGTTTGTCAGGGCTGGTCCTGTTATGTAACCGTTCCAGATAAAAATCTGGCTGTGGTTTTCTGAACAGATGTAATAAACCCAAAGAGAAGAGGATTTATTTCATGAGATTATAAAATACACATTTCAAAATTTAATTTCTCACAAATAAGAACTGAAGGGAAGTAGTGTAACTTCAGGGACCATACCTTGATTATTTCTCAGAAAACTCTCTATTGTAGTTACTGACAACCTTCACAGACTTGAGGTGAAGTAACTTTGCCTGAAGCCAGTGGGGCTTTGATGAGGACTGGAGCCCGGGAGTGTGGTTCTTTAACCAGTTCTCTCCCTGCCTTACTTTTTCATGCTCTATCCGCAGTCCAGAGGATTCTAAAAGTAAAACGAAAAGTAGAACGAGGTTTTCTATTTTAGCTTTGAGATTTTGAGCGCTATTTTAACTCACCTGTTTAAAACCCTCTGCTAGGAACACTAAAGGTTTATTGGAAAAAAGAAAAGAAATACATAGTCATGTATTTCTACATGTTGGAGAATGTGAGAGGAAAAGTATCAATAACTTAATGGGAATTGAAGGCCAATAATATGTACCCACAAACTATATTTATCAGTATCTATGGTGCTTTCCTTATTTATAGCTTTTAAGTGGCAGATCGATCTAGTTGTCTGCCTGTAAGAGCTAAGATGATTTATGCATTGCCTCATGGAACAATGCTCCTCTTACTATACTGAAACAAATTGCTATCTCAAATGTCTTTAAAAATACAAGTTGTGATCTAAATCTTATATATTTACTTTATCTGGATTATAGAGTCTTTTCTACTGGGAAAGACTGAATAAAAATAAGCCTCATCAAAGGTCACTCTGGGTACCAGTCATGAACATTTAGCTACATGGCATCATTTTGTAGTTGAAGGTAGATATTGGTGCCTTTTCCCTTGATAGAGTCAGAAAATGATTTGGAGGGGGCTTGTATGGTACCTGGGGGTACGTAGAAAGAATGGAAGCAAATAAGATCCCTAACATGGGCCCTAGAAAGGGGTAAGGAGACTGGCTCATGCAGGTGAAGTTGAGAGGTCTCAGCAATTTTCTGTGTGGGAATAAACAGAGTAAAGTTTGGTGTGAACGCTTTGCCTCCTTTCTCTTTAAGGGTTGCAATAAAATATCTACCCTAATTGCAAAATATGTAAAAGTCACATTAGTTAAATTGCACACAGCAAAAGGAAGCTGTCTGTTATCATTTCTGATTGTTCAAATCCTCTTCACTACCATCACTACCTACCAGGAACAAAATGGGTTGCTCTTTTGCTGGCATAGTTAGAAAATTCTATGAAGTACAGTCTTCAGTCTGTGCACATGGATATTTTCAGTTTTAGCTGTAGTTCTTACACTTCTGTTCCTTTTTTTTCCCGTTATGTGACAGAATTGATAAAACACTCAATGTAGCCCAGTCCACACCAGGTCATACGTTCTTATTCAAGATTCTTTTCAGGAACCTTGTACTTGTTAGCCTTATGTAACATGCTGAGAGAATTTTTTCCCAGAGAAAAGAATTGGGTGAAACTGTGGTTTACTATAATTGAAAGCAGGTCCAGAGGCAGCGGCAAATCACACTCTGTGTAGAGTCAGGGGAGAATAAAAACAGATACTTTTTATTTTATCTCTATTTTGCTATCGGGACTTGGCTCTGTCCTTGTCACTTGTCTACTCATTGCTCACTGGAATGATGAGAAACACCATGTCCCAAGACTCACAACACATCAGGGACTTTGTATGATTTATTTAATCTTCAAATATCCTTCAGACGTTTTTCCCAATAGGATGGAAGCACATTAGAAAGGACATGTGTTGTGCCTTCAAACTCTCATGGCTTGGCAGCCTGTTAGGCGCCTCCACATCTTTGAACCTCATATTCCAGAGAGAGCAAGCTGTATTTGTCACTTCATCCAGTTTTGTTTGTGTACCTTCCATCCCCATGCTTCTGGGCAGTGCTCTTCTTTCATTTCCTCTTCAGATCCTAAAGTACCAGCATCTCGTCTCCTGGAATCTTTCTTTTCTGCCTTTACCACTTCAGTTCCCTTGTTCCAAGAACACTGATATCTCTTTCTCTATGAGCACTCATATTTCACAAATGATAAGGTAAGGTCTTCTGCTTTAACCTTCCAAATGTTATGATTATACCTAATCTACACCACATTTGGCTCCTCATGTGAAATCCTTACATGCACTTTCTACTTCTTTTATTTGCATGACATGAAATGGCATGTCCATATTCTTTCTACGTGCTCCCAGTGCCCTGTGCAGAAAGAAGCATATACTCCCTTGGGAGATGAACAGGACAAGAGACTTAGCATCCACATTTTAAAATGTCAACATTGAAAGGTAGAAATTTTGCTCTGCATTCTGAGTCTTTCTCAATTTAATTTGTGTCTTTATGCTTTGAGCATTAAGTACACTGTTTGAAATGGATTTAGCTTATTGCTCTTGATTGCTATGAAATGGTTGTGGGATGATGTGTTAAACGCTTGGGGTTCAGTTCATGGTGCTATGTTGGGAGATTCTGGAGACTTCAACAGAAGGAAATCTGTTTCTGTGTGCGAGGACTTGGGAGACTACTGTCCTCAGCAAACTCCTTCTTGTCTAGCTCTCTGTCTCCCACCTTACTATTAAATTAACAGCCTTCCCTGCCACTCATTCTGAAAACCATGATGCTCTACCTAAACTTTTGCTTTTGGAACTCCTGGTCACCTTGAACACCCTTGAAAAGCTGGTCATACTAAACTTACATCCACCACCTGCACAGCATAGAGACTTTTCTTCCAAAGAGAGTTGCATCTTAATAAGATCTATGTATGCATACTTATGGTAACTATAAATAATTTTTATTTGTGATCTACAAGATAATAAACTGAAAACCCACAGAATGAATAAGCCATAGCCGAATCACTTCATAGAAAAGAGGAGACATTCTTATGAAACTCAAATGTAAGAAAGGAAACATGTGGAATGCACAGAGCAGGGCTCATTGGAGAGTGTACTATGACACACAGATAAGTGTTTCAAAATCCACCCCAAGAGACAAAAGCTGTCTCTTGACAGCTCTGTGCTTCTACCTCTTCATAACGAAGGATGCTCTTTGAATACACTTTACAGAGCTGCTCTACTTTCCATTATGATTAGTTTCTCTTCTGTGTCATTCAACATTAGTTCACTCTAAAAAGGAATAACAACAGGAAAGGAAAGTTCTGGATACTGAAATACTTACCCTAAGATTAAAGGAAGTATCTTCACATCTTGTCTATTCAGCTAATTACATTTGGTGGTACATATCTTAGAGAGATACTCAGTGTGCTATTTAAAACACTCTTCTCCCTTATTGTATAAGTCTCCTGGCTTTGACTGTACATGCTGTAAAGAAAGATATGATGTTGGAAGACAGAGATCTTAGACCCTATAACATCAGAAGCTGGGGCTTAGATCCTATAACAAGAGATGTTGGCACAGCTTCCTTATGGAATAAATAACTACAGTGTTTTACTTTTTCAGACTTTAAAGGTGTGGCAAGGATGTCTTGTAGGGAATTAGTTTCTTTCCACCCCATTGCTCACATATGCAAGTTTTTTGATTTGTGCTATGAACCCACTGTTGCTCCTATCGCTGTGTGATTAAATAAATGCTTGGAAAGGCAGAACACTTTAAAATTAGTGTGAAGACTAGGGCAAGATAAATGTCAGAGAGAATGTCATTTTAGAAAAAAAAATGGTTAGATTTTTATAATATATAACACGAGGAAAAATAGTTGACTACTGAGTTGTTATTTCTGTATGGTACTAAGTATGGTAGGTAGAATTTTCACTTTTCTCTTTCCTCACCAATATGTGGATTCACCTATTAATCGTATCTGCATATTTACTTAGATTTCTCATCTTAATCTGTCTTGTTCTTTGTAGCTGCTAAATTTTCTTTTTATGTAGGTGCTGTATTTTTAATTATTTTAGAAAGGATGTAGCATAGCTAACAAATAGACAAGGCAAAGATCTTGGTTATTCACATTTGAAACACATTTATTGACATACGTTTGTTTGCTACAGCAATATTTTTTATCTTACTTGAAAATCATGGCTATAGATATTGGTAATCAAAAATGTACTATTTATCAAAATTAAGATGCTTTCTCTTTCAAGATACTATTTTATTTCATAAAATAAAGTAGCACCTTTGCTACTTTACTAATTAGTAGAAGAAGCTACATGCAATTGATGGTAAGATACATCATGATTTCATGAAAGTGGAGTTTGAAATAATGCATTGTGTAAACTGAATGAAAAATTGTAGGCATTGGGCTAATAGTATGCATCCAGTGTGTAGTCTCTAAGACATCTTTATAGAGTCTGAAAAGTAGAGCATGACAGAACAAAACTCATGTCATCATTGTACTAAGTCTTGAAAATTAACTTAAGGTATGGCTATTTTGGAGCAGTTAATTTTTCTAGAGAATCAGCAGACCTTCAAAATGCATTTCCATAGACGAGAAGAAGAAATTGAAGATGAAGAACCTTGGAAACAGAAAGACAAATCTGAACTGTCCAGATCATAGTAAGGTAAAAAAATAATAAGGCAGAATTTTGGTTTGCATGTGTTTATAGATGCAGATTGTTGAGAAAGTGCTGAATTGAGTACTGGGTTGTACTTAAGCATCTGCCGCCAAAGGTGGCATGTGTATAATAAGCTACAACTAGTAAGTTACTTCCGAACAAGTGGAGGGACGTGAATGTGAGAACTTCAGTTTTAAGTGTTAATTTCAAAGTGTGGTTAGAGCCTCTGAAAGACTCGAGGCCCATCCTGGACTGTAGTTGTAGCAGACTTAATCTATGAAGGCAAATATCACAAGCATGATACCTTCTATTCCCCTTCTCCCCCAAGGACAGAAATGTATCGGCCCCTTGGAATCAACAGTGCACAGTTTCCTTAGGTATGATTAACTCTCTTTCTTCCTCTCTCCACCTCTCATTCTCTCTCTCTCTTATATATATATATATGCAGTTGTGTACCCATCTTATTATCTTATCAGAGAATGCCTGAAACTGAGTTACTTTACGAAGACGGGAAGTTTATTCAGTTTATATTTTGAGAGTCCAAAGGCATAGAGCTGGTGTCTGATTCCCTATGGTGAGGCTCTCCTTGTGATACCAGCAGAACAGTGTGTGTGTGTGTGTGCGTGTGTGTGTGTGCGAGTGTGTGTGTGCAAGAAGTGATCCTATCACACAGCAGGAAGTCAGCAGTTTTTCAGGGGATGGACTCACTCTTCAGCAGTTTGTTACAGTGAGAGTAAGTTAAATTTTTACAGAATAACTTAATTTAAAAGAATCATATCTCAGATTAACAGGGGACATCATTTTAGGTACTACTTTTTTGTTCTTTAATTATTGTGGATTTATGTTCTCTTTTGATTATCATTTTACATTTCTATCCATGTAACAAAGGCCAAATAATTTTCACATGATTCTAGCATGTATCTTTGTATAAAACTTAATATAGTAGCATCAAATATATTCACTGTGAGATACTCGGCACACATTTTGTTAAAATTGAAAATGTTGCACAGAATTACTATATTAAAAGTGCATCACCTCCACAAGTCACCTCATTACGCACCAAGTTTCCAAGGTTTTAATTCATAAACCTTGGTGGAATAAATTATGTATCATATATAATATATTATTACTTATATATGTTATTACATATATTTGAGAAAACAATACTTTTAAGTAACAAATGACTGTGCTATTACTTGCTTTTAAAAGTTTATAATAGTCTGGAAGTCTATTGCTGTGGATGTAGTCTCTTTCTCTTTTTTATGTATATGCATGTGTACAAATATGTTGTGCATGTGTGAGTATGCACATATGTGTTTGTGTGAGTTTGAGATTGATACTGGGAACTATCCTCCATTATCCTTCCACTTAATTCTTTTCATGTAGGGTCTCTAATCAAACTCAGAGCTCACTGATAGATAAAGCTAATTTCATCTGTTACTCTTCTACTTTATTCTTTTGAGGCAGGATCTCCAATCAAATTCAGAGCTCACTAATAGATATGGCTGGTCTCATCCATTAACCTTCTACCTTATCCTTTTGAGGCAGGATCTCTAATCAAGTTCAGAACTCATTGATAGATAATGACTTGCCTCAATAGCAAGTTTTCCTTGAGGATTTTGGGGTTCCTCTTTCCCAGGCAAGAATTAGGATGGGCCGTCTCTCCCATCTGGCATTTTTCATAGAATTTGGGCATCTAAACTCAAGTCCTTTTCCTTGCAGGCAAGCATTTTCGCCACTAAGCCATCTCCCCGACCTGCTTCTTGTAATCTTTAGATACTATTTCCTCTTTTGAGTTAATGGTATTTCCTTATGACTCCTATTTCTAACAATATAAAGCACAGTTGAGTTGATTTTCTTCCAACCAGCTGGCCATGAAAATGAGCTTACAGTTTCTCTTTGACAGCTAAAATTGAAAAGCTATGTAACGTCTTCATTTCTTAGTTCTTCCTTGAACCCCTTACTGCCATGTATTCAGTCTTTGCCCACCATCTCCTATTCCCTAAGGCTGCGCTCTGAACAAGGACAGGCTGCCTATGGCTGCCTCCCATCTAATATGTCATATGCTATGTTTGCTTGCTTTGTGCTGTATTTTTTATTTAAAAACTGGAGACTTTTAACGAATTTGGCAGGTTAGGTTGCAGGGAAGTTAAGTGGAAATGGCTAATAGTCTGCTATTTTTCAGATTTGTAATCAGCCTCTGTTTTTCAATCAAGGTTCAAAAGAGGCATGGACAGTATTTGTTTGTGATTACTTTTTCTTACCACTAAAATCAGAGTTTGCTTCAGGTTTTAATTTCTTATCTGTTTTGATGCTAGAGATTAAATTCAAAGTATTATAATTTGTTTTATATCTTTTCACATCTCTGTAAATTTTATGCACATTTCTCATTTTCTATGTTCCCATAAAAACGATCTTTTCTGAGAAACTTGGGAGAAGCTAATTGCAGAAAGTAAACTTGGAAACATCTTTCTTTGGATTAAGACACAATGCAGAGGAAGTAATAAGGGGTCAAGTCAAACATGTGAGAAAGTGGATTTTCTTTCTGGATCTCAGATGTTAAACATTTCTCCTCTCTTTAGGAAATGTCCTTCATTAGTATCTCTATTTTATTACAGATTTTTGTGTCTTGTGATACACTTTTTTACATTAGAAAGAGTATTATTTCCATACTAGAAATCTGTTTCTTTAAAAATAAAAGCAATGGGGGGTTTTGGAGTCTCATATTTGTGTAGCTTTCTAAAATTTCCTTGTTCATTCAGCATGATTTCAGCAATTTAAAATTTGTTGGGATTTTCTTTATGACCTAGCAAATAGTTTACTTTAGTAAATGCTGTTTTTTTATTATTATTATTTCAGCTCATACAAACCTAATAGGTACACCAGTTCCCTCTCTCCCTGCTCCTCCCCCCGAACCCCCTGCTCCCCTTCCCCTCACCTCTCCCTCCCCATCCCCCAATGCCTCCCGCCCCAATTCCCAGAGTCCTTTCTTGTGCATGCCTGACTCTCCTCTGGGCCCTCCTCTCCGATGACGTACAAAGACCCAGTGGCATTTCCCTGAACCCTTTCCTGTGTTCCCCTTAAGCATAGAAACATTACTGTGGCTGCCAATCCCTTGCCTCCAAGGATCTTGGTGCCTTTAGCAGACGCTAGACTTTGTGAGGTCAACAGTGTGTTGGACATTGTGCAGGGCATGCAAAGTCCAATTATGATTGCTTCGGCCCTAACTTGTGTGGAGTATCTTGCAAATCATTGCTCCTCCCATCCTTTTGCTCTTACACTCTTACCGCCCCCTCTTCCACAAATGTCCCTGAGCTTCAGGATGGGGACAGATTAGTCTGGCCTAGTTCTTGGTGGTTGATATAGGGTCTCTGAAGTTCTGGATTGTGGGTTGTTGATTTTCTTTTGCAGTTTTGCTGCTCCTGCAATGCCCTTCATTCCATCCTGCTGGGCACTGTATGTCACCCCCTGGCCAGAGACAAAAAGCTGTTAAACTGGAGTCTTGTTATAAGAGCACATTCAAGGGTAGATGTAATAAAAGTAGGAAACCTCAGTGAGGGAGGGGTCAATCACCCATTTGCAAAATGGTTACTTTTTATCTGCCAGACTATATGCCCTCCCCTTCTGGTGAGATCATACCCCCTTAGTTGTAAATAATCAGGAACAAACGTCTGTGAACTTAACCAGGTGTCACATTACTTACTTGCAGTCCTTGATGGAGGCCTATTTTCTCTACTGTAACATGGTCACTTCTCTCCTTGTTTCTGGTGTGGCCCTCCAACCCCATCCCTCCTGTTCATAATCCTTGCAAATACTGTAGATAATACATAGATTTACCTATGAGTGTCTCAAGATGGGCTGGGTGGGTTTGGTACTAGGAGCCACCTATTAAGGAGTACATACAGCACTTAATTTTCTGGGTTTGGGATACTCCACTTAATATAATTGTTTCTAATGACATCCATTTCCTGGCAAATTTCAGTAATTCATCATTTTTGATGGCTGAGTAGTACTCCATTGTATAGATGTACCACAATTTCCTTATCCACTCGCCAACTGTTGGCCATTTGGGTCGATTCCATGACTTTGCTATTGTAAACAGTGCTACTATGAACATGATCGTGCTTGTGCTATCGAGGTGAACCTCTGCTGTATAGGGGGTTATTCCCAAAAGTGGAATAGCAGGGTCATACTCTGTTTATGCTGCCCTTTTTTTAAAATTCAGTATTCTTTAAATGTGAAATAAGTCATTTTTGTTAATTGTAACAAATCTCAGTACCTCACCTATATCCCTTGAATACCAACATGTGCTTTCCCTTTCTGGTAATTTGAACAATCTTGCTTATGAAAACTTTTTGAATAGTTACAGGGGCAGCTTAAAAAATTCCTTTGGGAATTGATGTTAATGGACAGAATTCAGGTGATGAGTCTATGATTTGGGAGATGGTTGCTATAATTCCAGGAAGAGGGGATTGGGGGATGTGTTAGCTTCAGACTATTACAGATCTTATAACTTCAAAGGATAATGTAAATAGTCAGTTGCCAGTATCAGTTTGTTGATTGCTGATGCATTCAACGTTCACTTCATGACTCTGTGATCAAGGGCATCACTCTTGACATCTCTGTGCCTCTATCCCTTCAGAATTTAGGATGCTCACTGGACACACTTTATAGAACTAGTGTCTTTCCCATAATGATTACTTCTCTACATGACTCTCTATTGTGAAATTCACTCTAAAGAGGAATAACAATCAGATAGCTCTGAATAATGAAATGCCTACTCTGAGATTAAATGAAATATCTTCATTATCTTGTCTGCTCAGCTAAGTAGGCTTGGTGGAATGTGTCTTTAAATAGTCATGAACTACTCATGTCCCCATGCATACCATTGCAAATATGAAAATCATGTTTAATCTTTGTCTGTTGATATCTGATAAATATAGACAGAGTTGTATTTGTTACATAGATTATATTGACTATTCATATCTTCAAATCACTAAAATCTATCCTGTGTCTTTTTGAAGTATTTGACTTTGTTGTTTTTGGTTTCTCCATTATCTCAGTAAAGGTGTTTTTATTAATTTATGAATGAGAATAACAATGTTAATATGGAATATATAACTTGTTTATTTATCTGTAATTAAACAATTGGAAAGGTATAAATGCATATAGTTTTCTTATTTGAGACAAGTGGTAAGGCTTTCTTTAATATTAAGTGTAATCTCAGAAACTTTAAAAACCAATCAAGACTTCTTTTGGGTTGGAGAGATGGCTCAGAAGGTCCTGAGTTCAGATCCCAGGTTCCACGTAACAATGCCAGGGGGAAATGTCTGTGACCTACATTTTCAGCCCTGGAGGGCAGAGCCTGGGAAATCTCAGAGCGAAGCAAGAAGGAGGTAGAAGCAATTCAGGATGATTCCTGAAGTCACCCTTGCTCTCCACAAAGACACACAATGCTCTCTGATAGACACACACATACATACACACACACAACATAAATAAATAAAATATTTTAAAAAGACTTCTTTTGACAATTCCTCTGTGAAAGTTAATAAATGTTCAATATCAGAGAAAATAAGTATTTTTCTTGTTTGTTATATATATTATATATTAGCCCAATCTAATAGTACTCATTTGTCCCGTGCTTCAACACATTAAAAGTTGTGTCATGCTCAGATTAAATTATGAATCTAATTCATTCCTACAAAAAATTAGGAAAAATACCTAAAAAGTACCACACCTTTTCATTTTCTTAGTGGGGTCCTTTAGAGAAAAGAAATATTTTTATTCTTGATGAAGTGCAATTTATCATTTATTTTCTTTATGAGACATTCTTTTTTGTAATCTAAGCGATGTTTCTTTACCCTAAACCCATGGGTGCAGTTTCTTTTGTTTTCTATAAGACACTTAACAGTTTAACATTTTGCTCACATTGTGTCATCTAATAGTCACATTTCGGCTGGAGAGATGGCTCAGGGGTTAAGACTCTCCCTCCAAAGTAGAAGGTCCTGAGTTCAGATCCCAGATCCCATGTAAAAACACCAGGTAGAAATGGTGGCAGCCTGTACTTCCAGGAAACAGTGGGGAGAGCCTGGGAAAACCCAGAGTGAAGCAAAAAGGAGATAGAAGCAATCCAGGATGATTCCTGAAGTCATCCTTGGTCCTGCACAAGGACACACAGTGCCTTCCGATAAAAAAAAATAGTGACTTTTAATCACAGAATTACTGTAATGTTTTGAATGTTTACACCATTATGGATGTCATGAGTATTTTTGTTGCTGTTGTCGTTGAATGCCATTTCATCATCAAAGTACACTTGCATTGTCCATTCAAAAGAGGGCAGACATTTAAATCATTTCCACTGTTCTATTATTAATGAAACTGCTGTGGATCGCTTGAGTATTTTATACTTGTTGACCTAAGTTTTTATTTTTACTTCATATATGTTACTTCATATATAAATAAAATTTCTTGTTCATATAGAGCATTTTTAACTTTGTGAGAAATTTTGCATCAGACTGAGAAAAGATGGATTCTTGGTGTCATTTTAATGTGCTTTTCCCTGATGACTAGGATGTTGAACATTTTGCTATGTAGTTATTTGCCATTTTCATCTTTTCATTTGAAAAATGTTTGCTCAATTCATTTGCCCATTTAATGAACTCCTTTTTCTTTAAGAAAATGCCTTACATATCAAAGAATTTACATGTACCCATTTATGTTCTGCTTCCAGAACTTTCTCCTTGTTGCTGTGGAGCACATTTTACTTGGGTATTATCTTGTTTCTGCCTAAAGAATTTGTCTTTCAGACTTTTCAATACAGATCCCTTGATCGGGTATTTTTTTCAGCCCTGTAAATCAAGAACTGCATTGGTTTTCATTTATTTGAAAGACAGTCATTTTCCACTGAACTGGGAATTTATTTAGTGAAAACCTTAGTATATTATTTTCTGATTTAAAAATATTGTTGTAGCTATGTTTTCATAGATTTATGATATGTATATTTCTAATATTTCTTGTCAGTTTTATTCTGATACTTTTGTTTATGTAAGAGTTGTAAATGCATACTTTTCATTATTACTTAATATATTAACAAATAAAAACCTCAATTATTAATATATATTTTTCATCTGACTATTTGTCTTCAGTTTGTTAGTGAGTCAGAATTTTTCTAGTTTGATGTACATTGAAAAGAACAGGGGAAACTGACTTTATGAATGAAACTTACATTGATCATGTAATATTTCTTACTCCTATTTGGTACAAACCATAGATATCCAAACTATAACCAACATCACTGTACAGAATTTTTTATTAACAGGATGATTATAGTACTCCTTGACTTAAATTATGAATGTATTTATCCTGATATTTGTGTATTCAATTCTACCAGTTACTTTTTATACATTATGAAGATGTAGCATTCAAATGTTCGATCGTTTGTCAGTTTTTAAGTATCTGTGCATATTTTATGGAAATTCCAATCCAGTTAATTTTCATGCTTTCTATCAAATGTCCTCTGAACAGGAAGTGTTACAGTACTGTTGTCTAATGTTATTATACCAAACATCAAAGAAAAAGCATCAGAATACTGCTTTCAAAATTTCTATTTCATTAAGAGAAATGTGTTATAATTTATCAGGCCTATTTTAGATATGTAAGGCACTTGTGTGTCTAGAGACACAAAGCATGCCATTGGGCTAACATTGTGGGTTAGCTTTTCAAGAAGCACCTCTTAACATCTTAGCATATGCTCTAACTCTCCACAGCTATTGGGCCACATTGTTTGGTTTTCATTCCTGCCTTTGTTCTTGCTTGAAATTCTCTTCTACATCAATCACCTGCCTGTATTTATCATACCTCTTTTCTCTAGACAACAGGGCTCTTTTGTCTTATTCAGTTTTGTACTGTCAGTGTCTAAAATGAAGATTTTGGACAAGTGGTTTGGCATGCAATAGGCACTCAGTAAACAGTGCTGTCTGTGTTGAAGAATTTAGTCCTTTTCTACAGAATTTATTTTAGGATAGCCTGGATAGCCCTATAGCTCCACTTCTGAATATCTATTTAAATTGAATGACATTCAGTAACTATTTCATAACTTGACATCCTTTGATCTCCAAGCATAATAAATGCTGTTTGCTTGTGAGATAAAGTGAAGCACTTTAAAATTATAATTGACCTATTTCCATAGGTTGAGATTTTATTTACAATGCTTTTCATCAATACAGACCTAAAGAGACGCAATTCTGAGCTTTGAAAATTGCTTTATATCGGTGAAACTCAAAATACACGATATTTACAGAAGAATAAAGCTGAGACACAAAGATAGGTTTTGATGTAAGATAAAGAAATAAAATCCCATTATTTTCTTTTAAATAGGAAGTCATGAGCGTTCTTGAACTGGCGATTCTGCAAAGAAATTGCCTTGCTTCTGACTCCAGCAGATTCAGGGGAAAGATTAACTGTTATTGTGTCATTGCTGGAAGAGATGCTATCAGGTTAGGCCAAATGAAAGAAGCTGGTTTCATGTCCTTGCAACTATCTCCTAAGATTTCTTTTTTTTAAATTTAAATTCACTTTGTGAGATGCTTCTTATCTTCCATGGACCTAATGGCCACACTGCTGCTTTCATTTAAAAAGAACTAAAAACATGGAATATGGGGGATGAAAAATGTAAATCCTGACACACCAGAAAGTTGAAATCTGTGTGGAGTCATTTATATCAGTAAAATTATCTTTCTTACCAATGCAAGGGGGCTAGGTAGCAGGTATCTTCCCATATAGAAATGATTCAGGAAGTTAATGATGCTTCTTTTTCTCTCATTCTCTCTCCCCTCTTCCTCTTCCTCCTCTTTCTTGAATTTTGTTATATTAAACATACTGCAGAGCTCATTAATTTAGGTAACAATCTCATATGTCATGTATATTAATGTATAAATATCAGTCAAGTGGAACATGATAGTTAATTGCACAGACTTTGGAGACCAACTTTTCAATCACACTTCTATTTCTTATGTTCAGAACTCTCATTAGTTCTTTGCTGCTATTTCTAGCTCTATAAAATATAATACACAATCATATCCTATTTTGTATGCTGTGTGTGCATGTGCACACATGCTTCTGTGATAATTAAGTCAGTTAATATGTATAAAATATCTAAAGTGAGATCTCAGACAACTATTCAACCCCAAATTTCTATCTGTTGCTAAGAAAATCATAACAAAGTTCAGAATCTTCCAATAGATTGAAATATAAACTTTCTCTTTTAAATTCTCTTTTATCCATCAGATGATATCCAAGCCTAGAGCTGCTGATCCAACTGAAAGTGTGTGACTTGGAAAGATTGACAAACAGCATTAGGATGAGATTTTCTATTGCTTTCTCCAACATTGCACGTGTGCATGCACATACATTGACTGCTGGGATTGAACCTGCTTGTCCTCTGTCAGAATCATGATGCTTGTGATTTTGGCTTTGACTCGAAGGAAGCATAGGGGACTTTTTACCTGAATTTTGTCTATTAAAAAGGGGAACCACAAAAATCTACAATGCATAAGATTGTATGTTTGCATCACCAAGCCCTGACAAAGTTCACTTGTTTCTTATTCAGATAATTTCTTATACTTGCATATTTCTTCTGAAAGTCTGATAAGGACACAGATTGCAGCAAAGTAGAGTTCAATTGCTCTTGGTATCTTTGAAAAAAAGAATAATGACATGATTATGTTATGCTTTATGGCATTTAAATCAAATTCTTATGCCTAGCAAGAGTAACTTCATGGGATTCCCTTCCTTCCCCATTCCCCCCTTCCCCTTCCCCTTCCCCTTCCTCCCTTCCCCTTCACCTTACCCCTTCCCGTCCCCTTCCCCTTTCCCCTTCCCTCACCTTCCCCTTGCCCCTTCCCCTTCCCCTTCCTTCCCCTTCCCCTTACACGTCCCTTCACTTCCCCCTTCCCCTTCCCCTTCCACTTCCATTCCCCTTCCCTTCCCTTCCCGTCCCTTCGTTTCCTAAAGGAATATAATAAAGTTATGTCATTTTTAACCCTTTTAATCCAATCCCATCTACCCTCCTTTTGGAATGTATACCTTCTTCCCACCAGTCCCCTTCGTATTTTATTGGGTTTTTTGTTTTGCTTTGTTTTTGTTTTTCATATATAGTCTTTTGAACGTTCCTTAGGTTGCCTATGCTGACATGTTCCTGAACACTTGCTCAAGCATGGATTTCTTAAGTATAGGCTTAATAATGTCTCCTTACCTCTTCTTGTTACCTAGTTTGTGCCTCATAGCATAAGTGACTATTCCCTCAAACTCCTGATCTTGTCCGCATAAATCTTTAAGCTTAGTTGTAGCAATGAATTGAAGGGCACCAGGAAAACACTGTGAAGAAAAGTAATTGCCTGTACAGGACAACATAAAGATTCATCACACAGGACATTCCTATCTTGATTTGGTTCTTCTCATGCCAAGGAAAAGAATATCGCTGGAGAGCTGGGCTATTTAAATCTTGACAAAAAGTTTATGCTTTCAAAACCCACATCTCTAAGAAACATAGAAAACAGGAACTTCAGACCTCTTTCATGAATTTTGATCACGCATAGACATATTGTTGTTACAGTATCAGGAAAAAAGTGCCACATATAGATTTTGAATGATTGAAAATTAAACAGGGTGTGTTCCCAATATGTTTGTTGGTGTTAACACAAAGTTTCTCCCTCCCCAAATCTCCTGTGCTTTGTCTCTGGAGAACAACTGAAGTTTCTGGTTTTCACATCCATGAAGGTTTAAGCTGAATCATTCCAACACTGGTGGGAGAATGTCTAACAAGTGTCTACACTTCCTGCAATGCCTACTTTAGCGCATATTTTCATGTGACATTTAAAGTGGCCTACTTCTTACAGAATCAGCTGGAAAGCTTCAGTTGACTATAATGCAAATTTGAACTCTGAATTTACTGGATGTTTGTGCCAACCACTGAAGAAGGAAACATCAGTACCTAACTCCATAATGTAAAGGCAACCTTCAAAATGTAAAGAACAGGTACACTTCATTTAATCATAAACGCGGAATGCATCTCTAAACTATGCAGAAGGAGCAAAGTGATTGTCTGCATTTCCCCACAGCCTGAGGATTATGTGCTTAATGAGAGATGAGTCACAGAAGAATGGCACTTTTTCAACTAGAGCAGAACCGATTTTTACTTCTGAGCACTCTCCTAGAAAGCCCTGGGATCCAGAGATCAATTCCTACAGTTTAATGTGAGAGCAATTTGCAGTGTCATTGAAGAACCCTTCAAGGGGCAAACAAAAAAATAAACACACCTTATGTAAACATACAGGAAGACAACTAAATGCTATCATGCGCACTATCTAATATGTCAATTCTGTATGCAGAATTTACATCATTTTATCTTACATATAATTGATATAATTACATATAATATTTAAAAATATTCTAAAACAATTTAAAAAGCTGCTTCTGTTTTCTTCATTAGTTAACTTATTTCAGTTTCTCTGTTAAGTATTTGTAACTGTTCATAAGGATCAAATGTTTACAACTGTACAATTAATGTAAAATATCTTGGGATTTTAGGTGCCTAACACACACACACACACACACACACACACACACACACACACACACCCCTTTATAATGTACCTAATTGGAATCAGAACAATATAAGAAAGGACAAAATTCAATGAATAATTTATTTGCAATGAAAAATTATCTTCTTGGTAATGTAGTTTTTCATATTGACACTGTCTGGGCATTAGAAGACATGCTCTATCTCATTAAATGCTCAGCAGTTAGAATCTGCATGATTTAAATGTGACACACCTTAGTTATTTGCTGTTTTCTTTTTTATTAATTTTTTCTACTTTTACAAGTATATTGAGTATTCATCCCAGATTCTCTCCCTCCGCCCTTCCGTTCCTTCCCTTTCCTTCACCATTCCCTCTCATACTCTCCTACTCTTCTATCTACATGCTTTTATGGACATGAAAATACCTAGCAATATTAAGCCATAAAATATTTTATTGCCTTAGTTGCCTGAAAATGAGTAAAGCAAAGTGAAAGTCAACTGCATGAAACCCAAGGTGTCTCCCTCCTTTCTAATATCTACATCTAGAAATTTAGCTAACATGGACTCTATTAGTTTCTTTAGGATTCAAACAGAGATTTGAGAATAGGAATTAGAAGGAGGCAATGTTAAAATACTCGCATTGCCCCACCCCAAGGCTTAGGGACCATTACTGAAGAGAGGGTAGTAAGAATGGAAAGAGTCTGTAGGTGGTAAGACGTGATGCCAGACAGTACCATCAGTACACCATAGGGCTGTTGCACCCAGGAACTCACTGGAACTGTGTGCACTTCCATGAGACCTCCACAAGATTCAACCTAAATATAGTTTACTGCAGAAGGAGGGACGATCTCAAGAGACCCCACACTTTCTTGATAGAATCGTGAGGGTTAATGCTGGATGAATTTGGATGGGGGGCTGCTTGCCTCAGTGGTTCACCCATTGATAAGTGATCCATACTCCCAAGTGCTCAGGCACCTGCCGGTACAGACAGCTTAGATGAAACTTAGTGGGTCATTCACATAAAAAGACATAAAGTAGGAAGGAGACTAGCTGGGAAGAAGAGAGATGGGGTTGGGTGACACAGACTCATCACGTTCACGTATGAAATTGTCAAGTAAACAAATCAAAAAGCACTGTCACTAAATTTCCTGCATTTCTCTTGTCCTTTGAGTGAAATATTTTTTCATAATCTTACTGTCATGATGAATATGTTAATAATGCATATTAAGTCTCAGAAAAATGAGGAACATGCTGAGATTTAAAATTTAACATCTGTCTTAAAATTTAATGTATTAAGACATAAGGTACAATATATCCACACAATTGATTTTATTATCATGGTTGTAAATAAATTTGATTTTATGTTTGGTATTTGGTGGACAGCTAATTTAAATATCACATTATTTTTCTTTCTAGTCTTACACATTTGATAATCACAAAGTTTATTCCGTGGTTTTGTAGTAGATTTTGCAACACTCATGCTGATATAAACTTGTAGACTGCTCACTCCACCAACCTAACTTTTTTATTCTCATCTACTCACCTCTGAATTCCAAGAGGTCGCATTCTGACAAGATTTATTTATTTTATATACTTTTGATACAGCATATTCTAATGTCTTATTCATTACATATTAATGTGCTACCATTTTCTAATATTCCTCACTCTCAAGATAGTTAGAAACATAATTTTATTGAAACATATTGTTATGTTTGGGAATTAGGTTTAAAATCAGAGCATTTTTTTCTCCCAAATTTATTAAATTTAGTCATCGTAACCAAGAACATATAGTAGTTGAGACCTCCTATGAAGAGAACTGCACACACACACAAACACACAGATATACCCTATGGCACATATACATATGTATGCATACATAAATGCACACACACACACACACACACACACACACACACACACACACACACACACACTGTCCAGGCCCACGAACCAGCGTAAACCCAGACTTATGTGCAGGAAACAAAAGTGGGAGCAGCAGGAATTGATCAGGCATCGGGTCAGAGGGAGCCTAGGATGTCCATCATCTAAGCGGACTTTATCGTAACACACATGAGTATTTATAGGAAAACAATCAAAGAGCAGGCCAAATTCAGGAAAACATCAAAGAAGAGCAGGACCAAATTTTTTACAGGATTATGTAAAACATATACATTCCAGTTAACAAAGAAAAGTCAGGAGTGACATCTACTTGCTTTGGGATCAGATATAATGTCACCAGATAAAGTAAAACAGGCATGGCACTTTGTTGCTGGAAGGGAATGCACAATGTATGCCTCAAAACAGAGTTACCTGGTCTGAGCATTAGCATATCTCAGATAAGCAGGAAAGAACTGTTGGGGAAAGAACAGCCCAGTCAGTTTCCAAGGGAAACAAAAGAGATCCAAGAACAGATTGGAGACAAACTCTACCTCCAAGGGAAGGAGTTAGGCCTGCCATTGTCTTGCAGACAAGATGCAAACTCAACCTCCTAAGGAAGGTGATAGCCTGTTTCAGGTGCTAATGGATCATCCAGAGAGGAGGCTTTCGGCCTGACAACCCCGATAACAGACACACACAGATAAACATATACACATTTGTACACACATAATACACAGACACATTAAACATAGACAGACACAGACAATAAAGACATATAGATATCCATACAGTCAATGGCATATACATATGCACACGCATACATAACAAAAACATACATAGTCACATTTATGCCCAACACAGCAAACATAACAAAAACATACATAGTCACATTTATGCACAAACACATCAAAGGCATATACACACATAAACACACAGACACATACACATATGTACACATACAGAAATATACAGAATCCCAGACATACACCAGGAACACACACACATAGTCATAGACAACACACACACATACACACACGTACATAGCCATAAAAGTAGGAGAGGTAGTTGAGAAGAAGGGATCAGCAAGGGTGGGAGGGGTAAGGAAAGGCACTGGGGGTAAATAAGTCATAATACATTGCATACAAGAAGAAACTTTTAAAAATGAAAAACATAAAAAATTCTCTCAGTCTTTATTAAGTCACCATGGAGCTCTACACTGATGAAAGCAATTATAACAAACATAAGTTTTTGTTAGTGGTTAGTAACCTACAGAAAAAAAGGGATCATTAATGTGCATTATTTGCATTAGTATCCAACAACTACTACCTTTAGGGAAAAAAGTAAAGCAACTAATTAAGGAAAATAAAAAGTCAACATAATTCCATTTGCAGCCTTTTATTAATATTTAATTGTAAATACTCCTTAGAACTCCTGAGCTAAATGTTCACATTCATTGGAGTTTGACATTATCTCTGACCTGTCAAATTAAAAAAAAAAGATGACAAAAAACTTCCATAAAATGAAATGGATCATTTTGGATAACTGAAAAATTGGCCTGGAAGAAATAAAGCATGATACAATATGATCTAATATCATGAAATCACTTTTTTACTTCTAGAAGTTTCGAATGTGCATAAATCTTTGAGATGATCAGATATATAACAAATGGAAAAGAGAGATGAAATATGTCCAGTAATTTTCATAAATAGGTCATCACATGGCTGGTGAAACAGCTTAACAGATACAGGTGCTTGCCCCCAAGGCTTGTGGCCTGAGCTTAGTCTCTGGCAATCACAAGTGGAAGGAGAAAACAGAGCTTCACAGTCTTCTGACCCCCATATACTTTGAAGTTCCTTTACAGTAATACAGATAATAATGGCATGGGGCCCTTCCTTAGGAGAAACCAGAGATTCAGACAGTTTCAACTATAATTTTATGCTCATTTCTCCTAGATTCCTATATCATTAATTGTTTTCCAGACAAACTTTTGGCTTTAGCACGCCTCATTATTGCAGTCATCTCTGTTTTTCCAGTCCATCTTGCAGGTGCTGAGATTTTCTTTTTTTCCTATTAATGCAAATCTGTTTTTCTATAGATTATACTCATGACATCCTGGTCCAATCACCCTTTTACAGAACAATCTTCTATAGGCATGAATCATCCGCAATACCCAAGAAAGAAAATGATACAAAAAAAAAAACATAGAACAGAGATTTTCTGTTTGTCCTCGTTGCTTTGGTTATAGTGTCATAATATCTTAGTAGTTTAACTCTAGTTTCTTAAAATTTACCATACATTTGAATACATTTCTGCTGTTTTTTTCCATACCATAATATTAATTCTTACTGAACAACAAAGCTTAAACCCATTTTTCTTCTCTTTTGCATAGAAGAAACATTGTTTAGAGAACATCGTTTTTAAACAGAAAACACCTTTGGGTTTATGGTTTGATTTTAATTGGCTTTGTAATGAAAAATATGTTGAAATCATTTCTATGTCTCTCACTCTTTCAGCTCTCAGAGAATCAATAAGGCTCCAAAAATCCCCCACAGAACACACATCCCACTCAACACTGTGTTAATGAATCAATACAAGCAAAGAGAAATTATTCTATGGGAAAAGAAACTTACATTCTATTTAATTTAAATGTGTAATCACACTGTATAGGGCATTTTGAATATGTCATACAAAAAGTAAACTATAGCCAAAAGGTTCCCATCCTCTGTTTGAATGTATTTCATGGGGTTGAAAGAATGATGATATTCAAAACATATATTTTCAAGCTCCTCAACCCAAAGTTATAGTATTGATTGAGACTCATAAAGCTTTCTTCAAACTTTTCCTTCTTTCCTTAGGATCTTGTCTTGAATTATACTTGAAATAAATTGATTTAAGTGAGTACTATCAAAATCAATCCTTTTCATTTCTCCTGAAGATTTCACTGATAATTTGATTGGTTGGAGCACTGCTATAAATTAAATTAGTATACTTTTATTAACAAAATTACTTTTCCTTTTGTTAAAAATAATTTTATCACTTTTAAATTGGAGTCAAATTATTTTTGTAGGTTTTGTTTTGTGTTGTTTTGATCCATGAGATCATTTTCTGCTCAGCGTGGTCTGAAACTCATGACAGTTTTTCTGCTCCAGACTTCTAGAATGCTGAGATATTAGGTGTTGCAACCTCATCCACATGATCCTTGAAATCTTGCTTGCAAATAATCTTTATCTACACAATAGCTTTCTACACTAAAAATATCCTGGTAAAGACACCATTAAAGATTTTATACTATGCTTTCAATTGAGCTATCCAATTATACAAAAAGACCCTTAGAGTCTAAGTATGTATTATTTCAAGTTTATTAGTACACGGTGAGTACATGCTTCATCCTTGAAGAGCATCCTGTCTCTCTCATCAGCAGCAAACTGATTGCATTCATAAATCTGGGCAGAGAAGATGGCCCAGTTGGTAAGGTGCTTACTTCCTATCATAGTTAGGCACAGGTGTCAACTTGACTGTTCAGGGTTTGAGCTCTGGACACATTTGTAGAGAATTAGTAGTTGAGTTAAGCCCAGAGTGAACCTGCATCAGACTGTCTAGTGGATAGGGAAGGGCCAGTCATGATGGTGGGGCTAATCCTTGGGCAGTGAATAAAATGGAGGGAACTATTTGCGAAAGGGAAATCTTTGTATAATCTTGACCCGACATGCTAATCTGCAAGTAAGGATTGTCCTTCTCTCAGTTTTATGTACAGATGGTGTGGCTAGTGCTCTTGGGCCTTATGTTGGTGTGAGCTCTCCTACCAAGATGAGCAGACAACTATAACCAGGAATTCCAAGAGAAAAATAAACCCCTTGTTCCCTTAAGTTGTTTTCTATGATTTCATCAGTAGCCATGAAGGTGAACTGTAACACTTATAGGTGTGGGGTAAACTGAGTTTTATCTCTGGATGCCTACATGGTGGAAGGAGAGAATGAACATCTGAATGTTGTCATCTGACATACATCAGTGCCGTGACATGCCTCATTCTCTCTCTCTCTCTCTCTCTCTCTAAAAATACTGGCCTGATTTTCTTATTTGAAACTGTTGATGGGCAAGTTCAAGATTAAACTTGCTCAAAAAAAAGTACAAAAATGTTAGTAAAAGTCAATTAAACGCAAGAAGCTAAACTGCAGGCCAACAACATTGTCAGAAAGAGCCAGGTGATGAAGCAGCTAATGAGAGGCTGCCCACATTCAGAATGAACTGCAAACACATCTCACCAGCTCACTGGCAATGGCACAGGGTTTAATTGGATCAGACTGTGGGAGTAATTTATACTACAGGGCATCATTGAGCACATTGAAACAATCAGCTCTCTGAGAGGGCAAGGGGCTGAGGATACTCCCTGCAAGGGCTGGGAGTTTACCAGAGAATAGGGAAAGTCAAATATGGTCCTGCCAAATGCAATCACCCAATCCATGACCTTCCATAGACTCACCTCCATGTTCAGTAATGATACCAGTGACTTGCAACCGAAAGAGAAACTTGAATAAAAAATTAGGTCAAATCACTCTTAAAGAAAAAAAAATCTTGCTGAAATTCGTGAGTGTCAAGTTTGTTTTTTTTGTTTTTGTTTTTGTTTTTTTTTTTTGCTGTTGTTCTCTGTTTTATGAGAAGGAGAGTTTGTGTCTGAAAAAGCTACAAAAGTTTAATGTGTGATAATGATACTTTAATATGTTGCAAATGTTAACTTAAAGATATATATGCTTGCATGGTGAGTTAGTTAAAAAATACTAAGTAGAATCTTGGCTAAATGACAGCAAGTTTATCTTTTGTAGTGCATGATGTTGGTGTGACTGTGTCTCTAACACAACTTTCACCTGAAATACAGTCATGATATTCTTTGGACACCAACTGTTAGGTGAGCTGAGGAAAGGAAAGGAGAAGCTCTTACAATGTGTGATGTTGGCATGGCTATCCATTACAAAAAGAAGCTAATGAGGGTCAGACTCAAGATATACAGGTTTATTGGAGCTGAGCCTCCTCACAACTAATGATAATAATGTTGAACCTGGCCTGTTGGCTAAAATTTCCCCCTTCAATGCACAATGTTAGACAACACATGTTCGTACTGCCTTTACAATTAGAATCCAGCCTGTCTCTCATACACACACTCCAAAGAATGACACACCTGGTCTCTCAATCTTAAAATAGCATTAAGATAAAACCTATAGTCTCAAATTTTTATTACCTTTAAGTTGATTTCCAGTTTACTAAGAGAGATTATTTCTAGTCACACGGAATGCTATTACTGCCTGATTAGAAAAATTAACCTTAAATATTGTTTTTGTTACTGAGTAAAAGCAACTTAAGGAAAAAAGGATCTGCTTTGGCTTGCAGTTCTAGCAGACTGTACATCGCCACACAGAAGACATAGCAGCAGGTCACGTGGTATCTGTGTCAAGAAGCAGAGAGAGATGTGGTTGGTGCTCAGTTCCATGTGTTCTTTCTATTCATTTGGGGAACCTAGTTCATAAAACAGTGCTGCTCCTATTTAGGATGAGTCTTCCTAGCTCAGTTAATCTTTCTGGAAATGTCCTTGCTTACACACCTAAAGGTTTTTCTCCTAGGTAAAGCTAAATCCAGCGAATTTGATAATCAAGATTAACCATCTCAAACATCTTGTTGATTACAGACGCCTAAGTTTACAATTTAGGTTCACTTCAAAATGTCCAAATATAGGAAATCATTAAAAAGAAAGAGAATTCTTAGGTAGCTCCACAACCTGACAGGCATCTTTAAAAACCACTACAGGATAGAAATCTCAGATTAAGAAAAGGCTCAAGGCAGTGAAATACTATTCTCTAGGGAAGGAAGTGAAAGAAGGCATCTAGGAATTCAAAGTTTAAAAGAAAATGAAAGTGAATCACCTCATAAATTGTAGAGTGCTCAGAACAATCTGTGGAAACTGAGAGGACTGTGGCCTGTGTTGAGGTTTTACTCAGGAGGACAAGATTAATCAGAGATAACATAGCACCAAGGACCTCAGTTGAGACATGAGTACTTCAACTGCCAATATCTGACCCTGTTCTGAACCATAAAGTCAATGGGTGAAGGAGGAATCATCTAAGCCATCTGTCAGAAAGAAACGAGGGAAAAGACATTGGAAAGGAAAAGGTAAGAAATGGAATAGAAGCAAGAAATGCCCATATCTTTGTATGCTGCATGTCTTTGTTTTTTAGAAAGGCCAGTTCTCTCAAACAAAACTTTGCCATTTTAGATCTTTTTATAGTCAAGTGATTTGTAGAGTAAAGGACTTGAGAGAGCATATACAGTATTCACAAAGGTTAGGGGAAGAATGTTATTTATAAAAAATAAATATATCAGAAATGAAGACAGGAGCATGTTAATAATCAACACTAGGATATTAACTGAACCAAATAAAAACAAAAAAAGCTGGGTTTCTTTAAAAGAAGGTAAATGAAAATGGATACATTCTAATCTGTCCCAAAAAAGAAAAATTAAGAGTTTTGAAATTCATCTGGGCACTAAATCTGTAAGATGACTTTCAAAATTATTTCTAAATTGAATTTTATGTTAAAAGTTGATATGCACTTTTTCAGAAACAGATGTAAATATTAGGAAGCATGCTGCTAAGGAAATACAGTATAGGCAAATATGCTTAAAAATATGACAGACGAAAATGTTTTTGAAGTAAACAACGAAAACGAATTGTCATGTGAAATGTTTGCTTAAAGTGTTGGAATGAGAAGTTAAATCTGAAAATGTACGAGTTTCATGAAAACATATCATGAAAGCTTATCTTTCTCCATGCTTGTTGACAAAAGAAATACTAAATACTTCTGCATTGTTGGGAGGCTTTTTTCCCCCTTTTTGAGGTCACTGAGGGCTGAAGTACATAAACAGCTTAAAAGTGATACTTGTCAACAAAAAAACTAAGCCAGGATTGGAGTATTGGAAATTTCTATAGCATCTTGAAAGAGGATCCAGAGGTTGGGCAAATTACCAGTTGCTGCGTAATGAAGGTTTTGTAAGGTCCCTAAGCAAAAGTCAAGCGATTTTCCAAGTTGACAATCACATAGATTCCTCATGTTAAGAGGTCACTCACGTCAGGTTTACAGGTACAGAAACATCTTTACTCAGCCATAATACACCCTCCTTCCCTAGCTCTTGATCTTGTTATCCATATCAATTAATTTTTACTCCAATATAATAAGCCAGCAGTTGTAGGAAGGAATTTTCTTGTGTTCTGTAAGCTACTGTAACAAGTGATTAAACTGCAGGGGGAAAGTCAAGAATCTTTGAGAAGGAAGATGCTATGATGGTTAATTTGGATTGCTGATATGCTGAGTTAGGGAATGCTTAAGGGAGATGCTTCAGTGGAAGGATTAGGTTCTGGCCTATAATCTGAGTACACTGAGAGGGACAAGCAATCCAAGGACAAGCTGTCTAGAAAAATCCAATCTGAAAGCTATGGATTCAGTGAGAGATCCTGCCTCAGTAGATAAAATAAATGATTGATGAAAATACAGTACATTATCACCTGATCTCTATACCTGTGCACCTGCATGCATATTCAAACATGTCAATAGGCATTCATGCCACACAGACACAGAGATCCAGACCCAGACCCAGACACACACACACACACACGCACACGCACACACACACACACACACACACACACACACACACACACACACACACAGAGAGAAAAAGAGAGAGAGAGAGAGACTATAAGCCTAAAATAACTGATTATAAACTATGAATGGTGATTAATCCTGGCACCTGAAAAATTAATGAAGGAAGATTTTTATGACTTTGGTACCATCCTGTCATATCTGGTCAGCCTGAACCACTGAGTGAAACCCTGTATAAAACCACAACAACAATAATAACAAAAAGCAATACCTGATGTGCCACAGTTTGGGGAGTATCTATGAGGAATTTTCAGAGAAATTAACCACGGTGGAGCACTTGTGCTAAATGTGGGTAAAACTCTGTGTCTTGAGGATTTAAAGTGAACAAACAAAGAAAAAAAGAGAAAGGCAGATGAATCCTGGTATTCCCTTTTCTCTGCTTGTTGACCTACTAAGTTGTGAGCAAGCAACCTCCAGACACCACACAGATGCTGTCCCCACTGTCATACCTTACCTGCCATGATGAGTTTAATCTCTGTGAGCCAATATTATAAGCCTCCCTTGCTCCTAAGATGATTCTGGACACGTTTGATTGTAGTAAGAAGAAGGAAATAACTAATATTGTATATTTACTAATTATAGGAGAAAATCAGAATTATGGTATTATGTATAGTTTAGAATTGAATCAAAGTAATTTAGTCTGAGCATTTTTCTGTTAGTTTCTTAAATCATTCATTTTTTCTAGTCATGATATAACACAACGAAATCCTTACTTATTCTGTGGCCATTGCATATTGCCTGTTTTGTATGTGAAGTCTCAGATTAAACTTCCTGATGATTACATTGTTAACAGATGCAATTATAACAGAGAATACCCTGATTATAATATCCTGTTGTATGATGCACAAAATCGTTTTCCATGGTGACTTATTCCTAGAACATCTCTATCATATCTGCTGAACTGTTCTAGAACATTCTGACCAACAGTTCTAAACCAATTGAACCAGAATAGCTCTAATCACATGACTGACTAATGCTATGTAGCTGTAACATATGCTTTCACAACCTGAGTTCAGAGCAGTAACTGAACTCAGTTTCTTAGAGTCTTTAAGACTTTTCTTTGTGGTATCTTTCTAACCCCTAGTTTCTAATATGATACTAAGAAAATATAATGGGAGGGCTGAGAGGTGGCTCAGGAGTTAAGCCTCTACCTTGCAAGCAGAAGGTCCTGAGTTCGGATCCCAGATCCCATGTGTAGACGCCAGGCAGAAGTGGAGGCGGCCTGCATTTCTGGTCCTGGTAGGGCAGAGCCTGTGAATCCTGAGGCAGAGTAAACAAGGAGAAGGTAGAGGCGTCCATGGTGGTTCCTGAATTCTCCCGTGGTTCTACACACACGTGCGCGTGCACACATACATACACACATGCACAATTGAATAAATAATTTAAAAAATTTTAAAAAAAGGAAAAGAAAATATAATGAGAGATATTTCAAAATATTGCCTCACATCCTTATCTTTATTTTATGAATGTGTATGTTCATCATGTTGATTATTCTGGGAAAATATCAGATATCATCCTTTTACTGATTTCACGCATATCTTCTATCAGCCTATATATGGCAGATTCTAATCTGTGAAATTTAAAACTAGAGCTTTTAGGTTTTACTATCTAATTACTACATCTTTGAGTACAGAAAAAAAGTTTAAGATTTCTGTCGATAATGATTGTAAACAGTGTTATAATGAACTTGTGCCCTCTCACACAAGTCTCTATTTGAATCACACACAGATGTTACCAACCTTGTGTGCCTGGAATATACCCAATTTGATCATAGTGAATGATTTTTTTGATATGTTTTGACTCTGGTTCGCTGAGGATCTTTGCATCTGTGTTCATCAAAGTGATTGGCCTATTGTTTTCTTTTTGTTGTATTTTTGTTAGGTTTTGTGATTAATTAGGGTAATATTAGCTTCGTAGAAAAAATTTGGGAGTGTTCCTTCCTTTGCTATTTTATTTTATTTTTTTATTAAAAATGTAATTATACATTTTAAAATTTTTTTACCAGTTCCCTCCATCCCCCCTCCTCCCTCTCCTCTCCCTCCCCATTCCCCAGTGCCTCCCCCCCAGTTCCCAGAGAGTCCTTTATTGTGTACGCCTCACTCTCCACTGGGTCCTCCTCTCCAATGACAGCTATTTTATTAAATATTTTAAGGAGTAGTGGTGTTAGTTGTTGTTCAATTGTTTGGTAGAATTCTGCAACGAATCCCTCTGGACCTAGATTTTTTTGGTGAGGAGATTTATAATTTCTTCTTTAATTTCATCACTTGATATAGGACTGTTTAAATTATACAGTTTATCCTAATTCAATTTAGGTTCATTTCTTTTTGTTTGCAAAACTTTGTAGAGTGTAATTTTTGAAGTATGACCTTATGATTCTCTGTATTTCCTTGGTGTCAGTTGTAATGACTCCATTTTCATCTCTATTTTATTAATTTGAGTTTTTTTCCCTTTTGGCTTTGCTTAATTTGGCTAAGGATGTCAATTTGTTGATTTTTTTCAAAGAACCAGCTCTTCGTTTTGTTGATTCTTTTTATCATTTTCCTTATCTCAATTACAGATATTTCTCCCCTAATTTTACTAATTTCTACTTGTCTACTGCTTTTGGGATTGGATTGTTCTTGTCTCCTAAAGCTTTTAGTTTGATTTTTGTTTACTTGTAAGATTTCCATTTATTTTTTGATACAGGCATTGAGTGTTATAAACTTTCCTCATAGGACTGCCTTCATCCTATCCCAAAGATTTTGATATTTTACATTTTCATTATCATCCATTTCTAGGAACTTTTGAGTTTCCCTTTTGACTTCTGTTTGAACCATTCCTCATTCAGTATCCATGGTGTTTAATCTCCAAGAATTTGTTTATTTTCTGACATTTGCTTTATTATGAATGTATAGTTTTATTATATGGTGGTCAGATATGGTTGCAGGATATTATTTTACCTTTCCTGTATTTGTAAAGGTTTGCTTTGTGCTCCAATATATAGTTTATTTTGGAGAAGTTTCCATGGACTGCTTAAAAATATGTATTCCTTATTGTTAAGATGGAAGGTTTGGTAGAGGTCAATCAGGTCCATTTGGGTTATGCTTTGATAAAGCCCCAGTGTATCTCTGTTCAGTTTTTGGTTTGTTGACCTATGAAATGGTGAGAGTTGGGTGTTAAAGTCCCCTACTACTATTGTGTTTGGGTTGATGCATCATTTTAAATGTTAGAACGGGTGTTTAATGAATGTGTGTATATGTTTAGTATTGTTCAATCTTTGACTTCTATATAGCATTTTTCTGTGTCTCTTATGATTTCTTTTGATTTGAAATCTATTTTGTCAGATACTAGAATTGTTACTCCTGTTTTTTTTTTTCCTTTTTCCATTAGCTTGCAATACTTTTGACCAGCCTTTTGCTCTGACAATGTGCCTATCTTTCATGGTGAGATGTGTTTCCTGAAGGTAGCAGATTGCTGGATTGTGATATTTGATCCATGTTTATAGTCTATGTCTTTTGATTCAAGAGATAATTCCATTAATGTATAGGATTATAATTGAGAAATACTTGTTGGTTTCTTTCATTTTCTATGTTTTTTGATTTTTATGTGCATATTTATTTGCTAGGAAGTTGTGTTTTTTTATTTTTCCTTTCTGTCCTCTTGTATATGTTCTCCTTTTCTTGGAGCTTGAGTACCTTTTCTAACATCTTTTGTAGGCCTGGTTTGGTGTTCATGTAAACCTTCAGTTTACATTATCATGGAAGATTATTCTTTCACCCTCAATCATGTTTGATGAGTATAAGTCTGGGTTAGCATTTGTGATCATCCATGACTTGAAGTATGTCTTTCCAAGCTATTCTGGTTTTTATGGTGTCCATTGAAAAATCAGCTATTATTTTAGTAGGTTTATCTTTAAATGTGACTTTTATTTTTTCTTGATGCACTCAGCACATGCTTTTTGTTCCTTATCTGTGTTGTTTGACTATAGGTTGTTGTGGCAAGTTTCTATATTGTTCATATCTGAATGGTGTACGATATGCCTCTTGTACATGGATGGCGATCTCTTTCTTAGATGTGGAAAATTTTCATTAATGACAATATGAAAAAAATCTCTTCTCAAGTGGCTTTATGGGTTTCTTCTTCTGGTATTCCATGAATGTACAGGTTTTGTTTCTCCAAGGAGTCCCATAACTCTTTATAATTCTCTCCATTTTTTTTTTTTTGGCTTTTTCAACCTCTTTAATTGAATCAGTTTGTTCTGCCATCTTGTCTTCTAGTTCTGATATATATAACTTTTTTTCTTCATTGGTTCTGTCAATTAGACTTTCTGTTGAATTTTGGATTATAGCCAGTTTATTTTTAATTTCAAGCTTAATGTTTGTAGGAGTTTTTTCAACTGCTCTATGCTTAGTTTTTTTTTCTTCAACAAATTTTTCATTTCATTGTGCTCCTATCCATATTGGTTTATGCAGTTATATAACTACTCTCGGATTTCCTTTTTCACTGTTTTTATCATGGTAATGATCATACTTTGAAAATCATTGTCTTGGTTATTTAATTCTTTATTAATATTTGAAGGATTATTCAGGTAGGGATCTGTTGTTATTGGGTCATTGTTTTTTGTGGGGGAGTTCTTGTCATTTGTTGTTTCTTGTATATTTATGGTGTAACTTGGTCATTTTGTGTTTGATTTCTAGAATCTTTCTTTGTGTGTGTTTATGACTGTTATGAGTCAGATAGAAATATTGCACCTTGACTGTTATTGTTACTGTTTACCTAAGTGCTTGAGGTCTCAGTCTAGAGTTCCTTGCTGCTATTTTGTGGGTAAGGTGATATGCTACCAAAAGAAAAAGTGCGAAAGCACTACTTTGGTCTGAGGGTAAAAGATTTTCTATCTAGATTTGCCTGGATGATTGGAATTGGGTGTCAAGGATTGTTATATGTGGTTTGAATTAATTATTAGAACAGCTTAAAATGTGTTTTTAAGTCAATCACTTCTAACATCTAATGATATGTTTCTTCTTTTGTTATCAAATTTAGATATGGAAATAATATTCCTTCATGGAAGAAGTATATTGAAATGCTCATTGATCTGTATATTCTTATAAATGTAAATCTAGCATGATAAAATATGGTTCATCTGAATTAAATATCCATCCATTGGTGAGAATATTTGGTTTTAATTTCTTATATACTAAAAATTACTGTGACACTAGTTCTTTTATGTCACCATTTCTGTCCTTGTCCTTATGTTCGTTTTTTGGATTGTACAGTTTTGCCAGCATTCTTTATTGGTCTAACACAGTTTGGAAGACAGTTTTTTAAAATTAAAGCAGAGATTGAGAATGATGGATTCATTGAATTCACACAAGCAGTCCTTGGAAGTCATACAGTTGAAGACTTGGTATGTGACTAGAAACAGATGAATAGAAACATAATGGTATTTTGAGAAAAGTTCTACTAACTGAGAAGATTCATTTAGGATTACAACTGTCATTTTTAGCCATTGGTGATACCTGCCCAACATACAGAACCATCTGAAAACTTAAATATAATTTTTCATTTTTTTAACTGAATACAGAACTTTTCATGAGTTTCTAGTACAAGTAGAGAAGGCAAATTAAAACTCATTGAACATGGACTGCTTCTTCCTGCAACTGTCTTATGCCTGAGATACATTCCAGAGCCTGATCTAATATATACTATTCCATTTGATGATGGACATTTTCATTGATTTTTAATTTTATGGCTTGGTGGTCCACATACACTCAATACATGATAAATACTGTAGGTTGCATGGTAAGTGATAACGAATGCAAATGAAAGAACAAAATTCCTGTAAAGAAAATCAAATAGAGAACACCAAATCTAAGGTTTGTCATCATACAAAGATGATTATTTTTTCACTGTTAATCTAAACATATTTTGTCATTTTACAGATTAAGAACAGAGAATTTGCTTTGATTACTTGGCATTTAGTGAATTTTATAATCATCTCAATTTTTTTCAAAAATTTTTGTAGGGATGGGAATGTATCTCAGTGGTAGAGCCATTGCTTAGCAAGCACATGACCACTCCCAGCAACGAAAAATATTTTTCCAGAATTATTAATGGTTTTTAACTTTTTAATATTTTTAATGTTGTATACATGAATATGGTGCCTGTATAACATTTTCAACCTATAGTTTCAAATCCCATCCCCTTTTATTCCTCCTTTCAACCCTTCATCTCCCCTACTAGACTCCCTCCTATTCTCAAACCTTTTTGCTTGTGTGGCCCAGTGTGTTTCATCTAGTCTGTGATGACCAATATCTAAACTTATTCATGCTCCAGCAAGCATACTAGATCAGTGTATACATCATTGAGGAAAGCATCCTCCTTTAATTCCCTATCAGCACTAGTCATCATCGGTCTCTCAGAGAGGTGTGGGACTTCTTGAGATCTTTCTGGTGCTATGGTGAGATGTTGATAAGATGGTCCCATGTATTTCTTGTGTAAGTATACATATCTGCTATGAAATCTTATATATCACAACTATGTCATGTCCAGGAGATAATTCTTGATGCACAACCTTCCCACTTCAGGCTTTTATCATCTTGCTAACCCCTCTTACTTGATGTTCCCTGAGCCTTGGGGTGGGGGTTGGTGAGACTTACATATCCTGTTTAGGATCAGTGTCTAAATGCTTATTTTCTGTATTTTGGAAAGCTGTGCTTTTCAGTAATAAACACCCTCTGCTATAGAAGAAGGCTTCTAGGTTGAATGCTGAGTACTCTTGAAATCTATGGGTATAATGACAGGTATTTACAGAGCAGTTTGGTTTACTGTCTTCCTAGCTAAATATTTGTAATTCATTCTTTCCTGGTGACCTATTTGCTTCCCTTTCATAGGTTCTTGCTCTAATATTCAGTAGCAGAAATGTGTTTCATTCCAACAAGTTGGCCTTAAATCCAATCAGAAGAAAGCTGTTGGTTGTCTCCTTGATATTCATACCATTATTACACTGGTGGTCTCTGTTGCCATAGTGATTTTTATTGTATCTTGCAGATCTCACAGGTTAATAAGACCCTCGATTGCTTTTTTGCCGTAGTAGTTTGGGACTGTGTAAGCTTTAACCAGTTGCTGTTGTTGTTATTTGCTTATATCCTATGATTCATATCTGTTGCAATTTCAGCAGTAGGGTCTTACTGTCAGTTTTTTTTAGAGGGTAGCCAAGAGCAACAGTGAAAACTTATACTATTTGGCAGGGGTGGGGGGGCTTTGAAACCTCTTTGACCAATATCTTATCAGCACGTGTCACATTCCTACTACTTCCAATACAGTTTTAATTGACACTGGGTTCTATGTGGACCAACTCAGGGCATTTTTGTTGTTTTTCCTTGTTTTCCTCCTTTTGTGCTCCTATGCATAGGAACTGTCCATTCTTGTTCCTATTTTAAAATGAAATTTTTGGCTGGTTTTATAATTTTAATGATAAACTTTTAAACTTGATTCTACAGCAAATATAGTGTACTGATTTTTCTCAAAGTCAATTTATCTTCATTATACCTTCAATCATGATATAACATCAACATGCTTATTCATGTTATTGTGTTCATATGATATTGATATGATTAGACATTGACTTTGTTTCTAAAACCTTCCATAATATGACATAAATGCTCATGTTTGTAGATGACAAAATAAGCAAAATATGTGGCTTGAGCATTACTTATAGCACTAACTATGACACAGTAAGTTCATATCTTCCGTAGATGCAAAGGCTATATCTGAATTATTCAAAAAATGCTTAAAAGAAGAAGTAGTCACTGAGTGTGATTTTTGGAAAACTCCAGAGATTTGAAAAAAGACATGATGGCAGAAAAATTTTTTTTTTAACATTCATGTGTGTTGTCTACATGTGGAAGCATTAGGGCTCCATTTTTTTGCCTCCATAGTGTTGGGATTTAGGTGGCCGTGATTCTTGCCTCTCCTTTACATCACTTCTGGGGAATCCTAACTCAGCTTTTCACTTTTGTTTGCCAAACATGAAGTGGATAAAAATCCACTGCCCCATATCCCCAGTTCATCATTCTTAACATTTATTTAAAAAATATTAGACATTTCCATCCATTTACCAGAAAAATTCCATAATCTCATCCTTTCTGATGGCTGAGTAATATTCTATTCTGTATATTTATCCTATTTTCATTATCCATTCCTCTGTTAATGGGCATTTTGGTTGATTCCATTTTCTGGCTAGTGTGAATAGAGCTGCAATGAACATAGAAAAACAAGTGTCTCTGTAATAAGATGTAGTCTTTTAGGAATACTCCAAGGAGTAGTATAGCTTGATCATATGTCAGTTCTCTTTTTAGCTTTCTGAGGAACCGCCACACTGATCTCCACAGAGGTTGCACTAGTTTACACTCCCACCAGCAGTGAATAAGTATCTCTTTTTCTGCATAGCCTCACCAGCAATCTCTGTTGTTTGATCTTAGCCACCTGACTGGGATAAGATGGTATCGGTATTGCTTATGTTTTGATTTGCATTTTACTGATAATCAGGGAAGTTGAGCATCTTTTAAAGTATTCGTTTGACATTTCAATTTCTTTTTGAGTGAAATCCCTGTTTAGTTCCAAGGCCCATTTTTTAATTGGAATGCTTGCTATCTTGATGTTTAATCTTCGGAGCTCTTTGTATACTCTGGAGTTTAATCCTTTCTCAGATTCATAGCTGGCAAAGATTTTCTTCTATTATGTGGGTTGTCTTTTTGCACAATTAATAGTTTCTTTTGCAGAACAGAAACTTTTTAATTTCATGAAGTCCCATTTGTTGATTATTGGTATTAGTTCCTGGACATGTGTTGTTCTGCTTAGAATTGCTAGACCTATCAATTCAAATTGTACTTTCTACTCTTTCTTCTAATAATTTTGCAGTTTCAGGTCTAATATCACAGTCATTGATCTATTTGGACTTGACTTTTGTGTAAGGAGTATGGCAACTGAGGAGACATCCAACAACTTTCTGATTGGACTTAAGAGCTGCTTATCAGAATGGTACATATCCCTGTTACTGTAAACTAGAATAAGAACCTAAAAAAGGAAAGGAAATAGATTAATAGGGAAGACAGCCAATAGACCTATAGGTAGGAAGACAGTACATCAAACTGCTCTGCAGACAGCTGTTATTATACCCATAGAATGCGAACTTACAGTGGAAACCTTTGGGTCTAAAGCTGGATGAGTGAAGGGAAATGCACATATCAATGGGGTGGCCTGAAGAGAGGTAACTTGTTACACTACTGAACCCACACAAGAGTAGACAAACCAGAGTGAATTCTAAAGTCCATAGAAGCATGCAGGCAAATAGTTGAACTGAATAGTGAAGGGAAGGGAGAGAATGGGAGGGAGGGGAGAGAGAGGAAAGCTTGGATGAATACTCAATATGCTTGTAAAAGTAGAAAAAATTAATAAAAAGTATTAGACATATAACATTTTTAAGAAAAGATTAAAGCTTTACAAATGGGAAATGCCTTAATCCACATATCCAAAACATACCAACCTGAACATTAAAAATAGTATATTGTCAGAACTGGAGTGATAGTTCATAGGTTAAGACTCTGTCTTGCAAGCAGAAGGACATGAATTCAGATACTAGATCCCACATAAAAATACCAAATGGAAATGGCAATGGCCTGCACTTTAGGCCCTGGAAGGCAGAGCCTGGGTACTCCAGAGCAAAGCAAAGGGGAGGTAGAACAATCCAAGGTGATTCCTGAAGTCACTCTTGGCCCTCCATAAGGACACACAGTGCTCTCTCTCTCTCTCTCTCTCTCTCTCTCTCTCTCTCTCACACACACACACACATACACACACACGTACATGCACAGACAGACAGATGGGTACACAAAGAAAAAGAAAGTACATTGTCTATATCTGGCAAAACTTTCAGTAAGTTTTTGGACTTTAACTCATAATTTTGCTTGTAGTGAACTTATTTTCTAAAATTCCTAGAATTGTGAATATATTTCTAATAGAGGAATAGTTTCATATGCTTTTCAGTATGGATACAGGCAATGGTGAAATGGAATTCTTAACTTTATGAGTGACTTGATTGAAAAGAATATTAATAGAATCCTAAACTGATCAATTGGTTTATTTTAATTCATGCTGTGGGAATACAGTCAAAAAATTATTATGTAGACATTAATTGCAAAATAGTTTCCAGTCATTTTCACATACATATTTTTGATCAATGAGGCAAAAAATAGCTTCTTATATTCAGAGTATATTGTCACTCAAAATTGACTAAGATATCCCAACCAAAAATAACTTGTATGTATTCATACTTATTGAGTCAGAAACAATCTACATTTATATTCCAAATCACACTTAACTGTGGAAATACACTTGAATGGTAAAGTTATATATACCGAATTTAATATTTCAAGTTAGTGAAATATTTTAACTTGTCTAATTGAGCTAGGTTTTAAACATTTTTTTCTGAGAATTAAAAAGTGGTCGCATGCTGTGAGTTTTTTGGTATCATATAGAATATATTATTGTGTTCTTAAGATAAAACAATGTATTCTTTTTTAAAGTTCTCCTTCAATTCTATGCTTCTAGAGGTGATAAATTAGTTTGTTTTAAGATATATGTGCTTAAAGGCACAATAAAATATTATTATTTTAGTTTCTTTACCAATTTCAAAAGTGAATTCTAGATTGTCCAGGTAAAGAAGAATGTAAGCATTGATAGAAATTTATATTCATTTAGATAAATTGTTATTCAAAGGACAGATGTATTCTGAAAAGAAAACGAATGCAGTTAGGCATCAGTTAGTTTAGGCTTCATAGAATTTATAACAGGGACAATAATCTTATAAATGTCATACAATTCATTTAGGATTAAATTACGTATTTTACCATAAAGCATAGTACCTCATAATAGCAGGAAGCCTATTCTGTGCTCATTACTTTATTATTACTTGTGGCCAAAAAAAGTAAAATATGTATCAACTATCCATGCTCCTACTTACTTTACATAAGGGAATGTATCCGTAGACACCACTTTCTTTTCTAGAAATAGTCAATTTCTAGAAAGGCACCAAACTTAAAAATTTTCTAGTTTTCAGTGGACAACATTTATTCACAAAGTGATCAATTGATAAAATTGTGATGGTTAGTTATTTTGTGACTTTTCATCACATGTAAAGAAGCAAACTAAAGGGTTTAATGTGAAACTGAACACTGAAATTGCTTGAAATAAAGATTCTGAAATCAGCTCTTCTGAATCGTGATAGGCAAAATTCTCAGACAGACCCGGAGATATTTGTTCCCTGAGTGAGGACTCTGCATGATCTCTCTCCTTTAAGTATAACTGGATTTGACTGAAACAGAGATCCCTTTACAAAAGGATCTAGAATTCAGAGATTGATGAAATAAGAGAGAGTCAATGTACAAATCCAGAAAATCTTGCCAGCTTTGGCTTGAAAAAGGACCTATGAATACTCTGTGGGATCCCAGAACATTTTGGTGTGAAAGCACATATACAGAGACCACAGTCACACATCTCCAAGATACTATACTTTCCAACCATTTGAGGAGATGAAAGAATATTTCCCCTACTTAAGTTTCAAGATAAGAAATTTCACCAGAAGGGAAGGGCATATAGTCTGGCAGATAAAAAGTAACCATTTTGCAATGGGATACTGACCCTTTGCCCCCTCACCGCGGTCTCCTACTTTTATTCCATCTACCTTTGAATATACTCTTATAATAAGACTCTAATTTAACAGCTTTTTATCTCTGGCCAGGGGGTGACATCCAATACCCATCAGGATGGAGCCAAGGACATTGCAGGAGCAACAAAACTGAAAAAAAAAAATCAACAAACCTTAATTCAGAACGTCAGAGACTCTATATCAACCACCTGGAACTAGGCCAGCCTAATCTCTCCCATCCTGAAGCTCAGGGAATTCACAGAAGAGGGGGCGGTAAGATTGTAAGAGCCTAAAGATGGGGAGGAGCAATGATATGCAAGATACTACACACAAGTTAGGGCCGAAGCAATCATAATAGGACTTTGCATGACCTGTGCAATGACCAACACATTATTGACCCCTCAAAGTCTAGCATGGACTAAAGGCACTAGGATCCTTAGAAGCTAGGGATTAACAGCCACAATAGTGTTCCTATACTTAAGGGGAACACAAGAAAGAGTTCTAGGAAATGCCACTGAGTCCTTAGACCTCATCAGAGAGGAGGGCCCAGAGGAAAGTTTGACATATGCATTAAAGGATGCTCCAGGGATGGGGGGGGAGGCACTGGGAGATAGGGAGGGAGGTGGGGAAAGGAAGGGGAAGGGGGAGGGAGGAAGGGGGTCCAAGAACAGGTAGAGGGAGGGAGGGGACCGGGGTACCTATTAAGTTTGTATGAGCAGAAATAAATTTAAAAAAAACACATGTAAAAATAAATAAATAAACCATTAACCATCAAAAAAAAGAAATTTCTTAGTTAAAATGATTTCATTCTTATAAACTCTTAGTAGAAGTCTCATAATACAATATTTCTTAAATCTGAAAATTAACAGATTAAAAAAGTGTAGTTTTATATTACAGGACTCATGGATGTTCTTTTATTTTGATGTATTATTTGAAGTTACATAGTATTTATTAGGCACCATAATAAATCCTGCTGTAGAGTTAAAAAGACGAGCAATTTGCCAGCATAACTCTAATATATCTGGTATGATAATGAATAGACAAAAAAAAAAAAAAAGGATAAGGAAAACCTAGGAAGCAAGGGACAGTCTCAGAAATTGCACTTGTCAGATTCTATGTTAAGAAGGGTACATCCCAACAGGAGGCCAAGGAGAGCAATTTGATATTAAAGTCATGTAGCTATCAACCAGAAAGAAATTGGGAAATGACCACGACTGTTAAAATTCCTCCTATGGCCCAAACTGAAATGTATTATGATGCAAATTATTTACGAGTATATAAATAAAAATATTAACATCTATTCTCTAATCCCATCACATGATTCTTTTCAGAAAATGATCAACGATACACAGTAAGGCACTCTTTGTTAATAGCAAGAAAGGAAAGTAATTGGTTGTAAACTGTAATATTAGATGTTCATTGAGAAATTCCAAAGACAAGGGGAGTTGCCTGCATTAACTGTAGCAGTTAGCAACACTATCAGAGGAGTGAGGATTTTGTAAGGCATTGCTATGCTTTGGTACCTACTTTCCAATTCACATTCTATTGTCTAGAAGTAGGATAATGAAATTCTCCCCTGAGTCCTATGCCGACCTGAATGGAAATCTTAGGAAGCAGGGTTTAGAGAATGTTCTCTTGCCAGGTTTGCTGAAGGCACTTTGCCACATACAACTAGAGAAGCAATTCTAGAGAATTTTATGTTAAAACACCATCCTTTCCAAGATGATGAGATGACTTACTGGTGTTTGTTGTATGTTAGGTGAGCTGCATAGTGTCTATTCAGTTACTCAAATACTTTGCTTGCTGTTTACCAGAAGGTAGATCACTGAATTCTTCTCATCAGATTGCTACTTAACACTGACAAATGTTTGTCAGATGTCACAGGGTAAGATCAAATTCCTTTTTGTGTTGTGGTGACTGATCATCACACCCATTTCAACTTTTATCCTTGTTTTGACAGGAGAATGATACATTCATTATCCATCATGTCAATATATATACATATATGCACATTTCACACACACTCACATGCCAGAAAAACAATATTTGTCTCCTGAATGGATTATTTTAATTAATGAATTAATGTGGTGATATATAGTTCTACATATTTTACTTCTTTATGGCCAAATATCATATTTCTTTTATTCATTCATCTGTCAAAGGGTTGATGGACATCAATGCCGATTAGTCATCTTGGTTATGTTCAATAGCGCTCCAGTATATATGCATACACGTTACTCTATGGTATGCTAATTTGGACTCCTTTGGGCATCTATTTGGGATAGTATAATCTGATCATGTTTGCTCAATTTTTACTTTTTGAGGAACTGTCTAATTTTTTCAGTGGTAGCCCTGTTTCTAAATTTAACACTTTCACTTGGTTTTAAGTGATTGATTTTCCTCTTTATTGGTCACAGTATTCCATGTTTTGGCAAAACAGATGACTTTTTATTGTTCTTTGTTCTTGGTCATTGTGTGTCCTCACCCTCTTCAATGAAGGATGCTTCACACTGAGTATTTTGTGTTCAGCCAAATTCCACTTTTGAAATTAGAATATACAGCCAAAACAAGCATATTTGTATATGTGTGTTTTACCCTACTTTTTCCATTTAAGAACAGAAACTAAAATATTTTTATTTTAAGATTGCTCTTTAGCTTCATTGTATGATACAGGTAAAATACTTGGAGAAATTTTGTAATGTAGGGTGTGCTTTTAGGACCTACTAGTAGGAACCAAAATCATGTTCAGTTTTGAGCTCTTTACTTCCTACTATGGAGAAAATATGCTTCTGAGGTACCTATGTGATGTATGAATGTAGAATTCCAACCCTATGCTGGGGAGCATGATTGTTCTATCTGTGACTTAAGAGTATATTTTAGAAAAATGGAAAGGTATGGTGCAATGGGAATAGAGGTTGTTATATCTTACTATGGTTTCCCACTTAGAAGTTCAGTCTTCAACTATTATCTTCAGTTAGGTGTCTGGTTTCCTCATCTGTAGAACACATAGCACACTTTCAGTAGACTTGTCCCTTTCAAGCATAAACACAATGAAAAGATATAACCATGTAATCAAGGATTTTATATTCTTTGTCTTGGAATTTATAGACATATTTTCATTCACAAATCAAGGTCATTCATGTCAAATCTAGCTATTAAATGGGCTAATAAGCTGAAGTAATTCCACCTGTGAGACTCTCTAGAGGGTTAGAAAGCTGGTGGTTCTAGATGCTATCATTCACGACAGGCTATTAGTGTCCTTCAGAAATACTTAAAGGAAGAATACCGACCAATCTTGCATAAAGCTGAGACCAAGACCTGAGTGCTCCTACATTTGTCTTGTGTTTATTATAACCGTATTTCTTTCAGTGACTATGCTTTATGTCATGAGATTGTAAATGTGAGTATTGACTTAGATTCTTCATTCTTAAGAACAGGAGCTCTGTGAGGTCATAGGTGGAACAGGGTTAATAGGGCACAAGTGTTGGAGGGGATAGGTATTGAATTCTTAATCATTAGAATAGAAATATGGAACAGGGGTGAACCAGGCTGTGTGCACAAGGTTGCTAGACAAGAGCAGGGTTTATAAAAGAAGAATAAGAAATTATGTTAAAATGGCAAGAGAAATGAAGAAGTTTAAGTCTACCTCTTGCATGTGAAGATGACTCCAGATATTGGTGCTTGATCTTGGAGCTTAGAAGTCACACTAATATTTGGCAGTTAAATGTTAGAAACTTGGACCAGAAGGATGCAGACTAAATGATTCTTTTTTAAACCTTAGTTCAACAGACATTCTAGGAGACAAAATTTTGTAGACTAGAAAAGAAACAATAGGGAAATTAAAAGTATTTCACAAAGAGGAAGATAATTAAAATGTACTGAAGTGAAGAATGGAGGATATGACCACTTTTGGAATTAGAATATACATCCAAACTCTTACTTGACAAGAGAGCTGAAACATGAAACATTGGTAGTGCTCCGTGATGTAGTTGGAAGCTTGAGATCTATAAGCAGCAGCCATTGTTTTATTATTATGCTTAATTTAATTGCTATTATTTCATTATCATCTTCTGAGAAATTGAATAATACTAGATCACTTGGATAAAGGAAAGGAAATTATCAGAAAAATTCTGCATTGTTGAAAATAGATAATGTGAAATCATTTGGGTACAGAAGTTTCATTTTTTTGCCAAATGGAAAAGAAAAATGGATCTTAACATATTGTTATTTATCATGCTGGCTTATAGGTATAAATAGAGGTGTTTTCCTGATATCAAGTCATTTAATGACAGGGGGGTAGATAAATGGGAAAATGACACACACTGAATGTTCTAAACTTCATGACAGGATTAAGCACATGAAGTTATGTCAACCAAGAGAAAGGAACAGCTATATTTCATGATGAAGGGAATCTAGATTATTCTGAGAGTGAGGAGAAAGATTCTTCTAAGAGCAAAGACACCACTCAATCATATCTATATCATTTGCACCTGTATCATTTATAACTATCTATCAATATAACATCTATCTATAGCTATGTATATTTATATTATCTACCTCTCTTTCTATATATATATATATATATATATTAATCACCTGTCTATTTATCAACCTATCATCTATCTCTCTGTAAATACTCCTGTGAGTATGCATTTGCATTCTGTATTGGGAGTTTGGGGGGGGTCAGGGGCAGAAGTTGGAGATAAAGGCATGGAAAGCATTGTGCAAAACTCCTAAATAGATGTGACTGAGTATGTGATGCACATGGTCAGTACTCCACAAATTTTAACTTCTTTAAAAATGCTACAAAATAGGAAGTCAATGATCAGACCTATGCTTTAAGGGGGAAACACAAAAGATGACTTATTTGTCATCTTTGGCTCTAAGGAATAAGTCATTTCAATCATATAAAAAGAATCAAGAAAACTTCAGGAGGATTTGGAGGCTACGGATAACATAGGAGGAGTTTGAGACATAATTAGTAAAAATAGTTTTCAACATTTATTTACTAGTGAATGCAAGAGGCAGAGACATTAGCTTTCCTGATTTGGAAGATGTGAAAAGTGGCCAGTCTGTTAAGAGCAAGATTATCTATTTAGAAATGGTGAAGGAACAATAGCTTGTTTTCAAAGTGAAGGAGAGCTGTATTAAGGGAAAAAACATTTTATAAGCTAAAGAGGGTACTGGACACATAAACAATTATCCCTTTAATGCTAACAAGAAAGAAAGAAGGCTCTGGAAAATTATAAATACTCTACCCAATTTCCATGTATTTCAGAAGCAACTACAGTGTTTATAGTTATGTAGTGTCACAGTTTGCTTGCATGTTACTGATAAATTCATGACCAAATAACATAGAAGAACAAGGGGTGTTGTTATTCTAGCTTACAATTGTCTGGTTACACTTCTTCTTCCAGTTTTGCAGGAGGAGCCCATATAAACACCAGGGAACTGACCACACCGTATCCATAGGGATTGCTCAGATTTAAGTCTTTAATTGTCAATATGTCTAACAACTACAAATAGCTGTCATTCAAAAATTCATATGATTTGCATTTTTTCTTTTTTAGGCAATCTCAGGACAATGCCCAAAACTTAGATATCTTATAGATTAACTACTACATTTTGGAGTGAAGTCACTCCAAACATTAATATTTAATGCTAATATTCTGTATCTACATCAAAATGATCATAATTATCTCCACCACTGTGACAAACATTTAACTGAATAACTATGCAAAATTGCATGAGAAAACATTAATGTGCTAAATGTTCTTGCTACCATGCAAGCATTATTATTAAGAAATATTACAAATAAGTCCACCAAATTTCTTGAATATGGAAGGAAGACTAAAATAGTTACAGAGTTGAGAAAGGAAAGAGAATGGGAGAGAACAGTGAGAATTAATAGGAGGTTTGCATACCCGTATAACAATGTCAAAGAGCACAAATCATCAATAAAAGCCACATTAGAGATAAACCCAAGATTTAAGATATAGGATATCTTACATACATAATCAATTTCTTCATATAAATAATGAAAATTAGTATTTCTTCCAGAAATATGCTAATCATGGATATGAGAAATAAACTACTTTAATAAACCTCTCCCCTCCATTTGCCAAAATACTAATTTAAGATCTGAGAGCACCTGAACTTTTGAATGATAATCCTAATAAGAAGTAAATGTAGGCAGATATTTTTTAAACCTGTAGCGTGCTTCTTTCTAATGATCAGGTAATTTGTACAAGGTATCAACTTGACATGCATCTCCTCATTGCTTTTCTGTTTATTCTGTTTCCTGAGAAACTGCCAAAATAGGGAGGCATACATGGCTCATTTTATTTGAGCAAAATATGCATGATACAATTTTATGGACTGAGAGTGACTAAAGGAATTAGGTGGTTTTAATGGACATTATTCTTTCTCATTAAATTTCATAAAAATTTCAAGAGGATAATTACACTGCTCTATTTGAAAGCAGTTTCTTTCATTAGAAACTGGACTCCACTTAGGAGTTTGGGCCATGTCTTTAATATTTCAATGGCTGGATCTCTTATCACCAATAGTGCAATTGTATCTCTCATTTGTATTTCACGAGCTGTGCAGTTCCTGGATAGTCAGCCTAATCAAGTCTTGTAGGTTTTTTCTTTCTCAAGAGATTATTATGATTTCCTCTCTATACATTCCTTCCTGGCTCTGGCTCTGTATGACCTTGCCTTTCCCCTTTAATCATAGATACATGAACAGATGACACTGATGTGCGTGCACACATGCACACATAGTGTAAGAAAATGTTGTGTGCACATTTAACCTGGGAAGGTGGCTTTCCATCTCAAGAGGAATTTCATGACCTATGAAAGTAACAGTTATGACAAGCCCCAACTTGAGAGTCAACAAGTTTATTTGGCTTACTTACAGGAGTAGGGATGAAGGTGACTTACAGGAGTAAGAAGACTCATGGACAGCTGCTTCTCTAGAAAGCTCAACCCAGTGTGACTGATGATTTCTCATGGCTGAATATGTGAACCGCACCTCATCCCAACACACACACACACACACACACACACACACACACACACACACACACACGCACGCAGAGATTTCTTATTTTCTGATGTTAATCTAAGGACAAAGAACTGATCAAGGGCGTCTGAGAACTAGAGAAACTGGTTATCTTCATTTCCTCCACAAAATTTAAAAATAAATGTGTGATATGTATCCAGACTTCATAGTGAGGGCAAAAGTTAAAAACTCTGTCTTCTGCTCTTTCCTTGGCTCTCTTTACATCCCCCCTCTTCTCCGGTCTAAGCTCTCTGTTCTATTTCCCACAAGGCTGTTCTGAATGCTCTCCCTCTGTCCTCTCTCACCTTAAATTTTCTCTTTGGTTTAATAATGCTCTCCCACCTGGAGGCTAAAGTATGGCTCTCTTAGACAGCAGGCCCAAAATTCTAAATAAATTCATATTTCTTTAAAAAAGTAGAAACGGTTTTCTGAAAGTTAATTTTTAAGGTGTGATAAGGATGTTAGAAATCTTGAGTTCTCATAAACCATAAATGACTAACAAACCATTTTAGTGGCTGCGACTGCATTTTATACTAACCATTTCAGAGTTTTATTACTAATAAGTATTTCAAGCACATAGTTAATGGCTGTGCATAAATAATAGAAATTGTTATTGTATGCTAGATAATGCATTAGGCATTTTCTATCCATTGTTTTATTTAATTATAAAAAAGCAAGCCTACTAGATAGAGTGGTCGTGACTGGTATACCAATGGGAGTTTGAAGCTTAGAGCCAGTCAATGTTGTCACCCTTTATGGGGCACAAGAAAAGTATCTGTATCAGTATTGGCCTGTCTCCAAATTCTGTGGTCTTTCTTTGTTCTCTAATAATACAGGGAATATTGGAGTCTTTCTATTGCAGTTTTTAGCATCGTTTATTCCTCCTTACAAAATGGTAGGCTGGGCAGATAGCTCATTGGGTAAAGAACTTGTATAAACAGGAAGATCAGCATCTCTGATCAGATGTTACAAATAGTGGACACTTGAGTAAGTACTAGGCAGACTGGTGGTAGATGCTCATCTCTGCTTTCAACCAGAGAACCTTTCTCAATGAATAAAGAAGAATGAAATTGAGGCAGTTAGTGAATCTCAACCTCAGACTTGCGCACGTGTGTGCACACATGTACCCATGTACTTACATAGCTGCACATAAATTTCCTCACATGAGGATATGTATACACACATGCATGTACAACATGAGCACACACATACAAAAATTAAAAAGGCGGAATTGCTTTAAGGAACCATCCATTTAGGTGCTTAGAGAACAAAGTGTGCTGGAACTAGCAATACAAGCAGCATGTGTGTGGTTCATAAATTGTATGCATGTGATAATAGCATGCTTTATTTAGGAAGATGGGGCATGATACACATATCACAGACAGACTTTGATGCTGGTGTCATCAAGCAGAGTCATTAGTATTACCATGTCATTAAAGTTAGTCAGTTCCAAGTGAAAAGTCTCTGGAGGAAGGGTACAGGGATCAGCAGGGTGTGGTGTCTACAATGAGCACAAGATGACCTTAAAGTGCAATAAAAGCAACATCCATGGCCACATGCAGATCTTTGTGGGATTCAAAACCTTTCATTCTGATCTTTCTCCATGTATTTTTTTCCCCAAATTCAGCCATTGCATACTCGACTCAGGATTTATTCCATGAAACCCTGATCATGCTGATACCTAAGCCGATCTCTTCTTTCTTTGACTTCTTGACTGTGAATGTCATATACCAGTGACAGTATTTATAAAATTATAGCTTTTCAAGAACAGAAATTATTCCTACATGCATCACACTGAGGAATTTAAATTAGAATTTAAAATTTCATCATAATTTTTTCCATGAGAAAAGATTAGATTAATCTAGAAATAACACTTTATCCCAGACACCAAAGATCATTTTTTTTAAAAAAAACAGGCAAGTAGATTCTGTTATATATTTAAATGCTAGTGTGAAAATGTGTAGAATGCATAATATTAAAGGACAGGAGTTTGAGAGTTTAAAAAAAGACAGGAAATTGAGAGTTTAAAGGGGAGGGCCAAAGGTATGTTTTAAGCAGCATTATTTTAAGGCAAGGCTTCCTTCGGCAGCATCCTCCTGCCTCAGCTTCCTGAGTAAGGAGTTAACCATTGTGTGCCTCAAAACCTGGATTAATTTTATGGAACTGAGAGTTCTGCTGAAATTGATGAGGAAATAGAACAGACTCAATGAAATCAAATTCATGTTGTAAAGACTTTTTGTTCCTCTGCCAGAATTTGATTGTTTGATTGTTGGCTTTAAAAAGGTGTCTCAAATTAGAATTTTGATTAAATTATCAATGTATAGTTTACTTTTTTCCTCAACAAATTATTCCATTCCATATTTCTACTCTTCCTGACAATGAGTTAAATGTAAAGAATTTGGAAATGACAAGCCATAATCATATTCTGTACTTATGAATTCTTAAGTAATAACTCCTCTAGCTCTTTCCTGTAAGCAGACATCTTATGACTGCAGCTGGCTTATAAAAGCTTATTTAATAGCTTGAAAATTACATTTATTGGCAATTATGCAGTCATTGTAATTCAGAGCTTATGAGTTTTGTTTCATTTCATAAATTTATCAGTTTATTATAAAATGTTTCATGATGCAAAGTTATCACTTATGACGAGGCATATGATTCTATCAAGTCATACATGTAATCATTTGATGTACTTTCCCTTCCTCTACCAACATGGTCATGCACATCAACTTAACTGCTAGGCCTTCATTTTCTTTTATTTACTCCTGAGTGCTCTCTGAGTTGAAAGGCAAGGATTGAAAGATGTTCTGTTCCATTCTGGACAATTCGGGGTTGCAGTATCTGTTTTAATTCCAAAACTATAACAGGAATATCAAAGAGTAATGGCATTGACTCCTACTTAAAATCATATTTACTATTTGGCTATGAACAGTGACTTTACAAGGGGGTTCATTCCCCAAGACTGACTGTGGTCATATTTTCTCTTCATCATCTTATACACACACCCCTCTGCATACCAGCCTTGCAAGGCTCCAGACACACTTCATGTTTAAGGGAAAAATGTTTCTCTGACCTGCTGAATGATCAGATTTTAGCGTGCTGTAAATTGAGTGTTTATTTCAATCCATTGGTTTCATTGTGATCTAATCATATCAGATTCATATCAAACTGGATCATATACACAAGGTTTTGATTTGGCACGAAGATGAAGGACCTTCTATGTGCACAGCATTATTCTGCATGCACTGAAGACAAGCAGTGACTTCAGCTCTTGTAAACCTGTGGGCTAGTTAGGGGCCAGACACTCATGATAGAGGCTGTGGGGAAGGAAAGTGAAAGTTACCAGCATGACTGGAAAGACATTAAGATTAAACTGGACTAGCTAGGACTAGTTATCAGAGTGATTGAGTGCTCATCAAATCTTAAATATAAAATTTTGTTGGGTGAAGACATGGTGAGAAGTTTTATGCTTGAAATAAAATATACAACTTTGTCCCTTATTAGCATAGATAATTAAGAGCTGATGATAGATTAAATGCATTTGAAATATATTTGGATCCTTGTGGTAGAATCATCTTGGATAATTTATTCCACTAAAGGTTTTAAAAATCAAGTGAAATGAGTATGTAATGGAGAACACATTTCTAGTGTCTGAGGTTGGAGTGTCACTGAGCCTGAGACTTTAATACTGTACCAAAATTTAGTGTCATCACTAAGTGTGGTGGATGAAGCATGTCAAGGGACCTGGCACAGACCTTGAACATAAAGAACTGATGGTGCCAGAAGCTGTCCTTCCCTTTGCACATTCTTCATCTTCCCTAGACCCTGGACTTTTCCTGTAGACTTCTTTGAGAGGTAATCTTGAAAGATTATCTGGCTGAGGTAGAAAGGTACAGAGAGATGAAAGGCAAGTCTTACTTGAAGGTGGGATAAATTAAGTGTGCAGACAACATGTAGTGTTTCTTCACAATTGCAAAAAACCAACTATTTACATATTTAATGACCTATTCAAACTTTTCTGGGATATATGATATGTGACTCAACCCTCTTCTGAGATTTACAGATGCAGATAGAGTCTGCATCTCTCTGGAACTCATGGTTTAGCAGAGAGGTATGCATTCATGTGAATAGGTGCCACAAGGTGGGTGGTATGTTTTAAATTAAGGATTCTTTATCAAAACAGGAGAGCAGACATCTTAATACCTCAAAATTAGAGGAGTTACCAGGGGTATAGTGTGATGAATGGTCATTCGTTATACCTAGCTCATGCAAGATTCTAGCAAGATACCCACTGTACAAATAGGCTGAGAAAAACACCACATGGGACTTCTACTAGCACAAGAAGGTCGAGCTGTGACCGATACCCTTTTCACTCATTGTCCTTTGCTCAGAAGAACCTTTCATTGCTCAACACACTATTTCGGTGGCACCGTAATTTTGCTAAACTCAAAAGAAACATTTGAGAGACTGACTTCCCAATCATTTTATTCAGTTCACTGTTATTGGGCAAGTCCTTGTGAAGAATAATTTCAAAAAGAGGGAGAATTTACTTTGTGATTTCAGAAATGTTAGCGTACCATCATCACTTAGCTGCATTACTTCCTGGAATTACTGAAGCAGAGCTCCATGGTAGAGTGTAGGGTACTCACTTCAAGGTGGTGCTTCTGTGGAGCTACACTGGGGGCCAGCCTTCAACACCTGAGTCTTGCGGCCCATTATGGTTCTAAATGGTAGCATGATGTTCCCAAACCTGGATTTTAGGGTTAAGTTTGTATTTAAAACTAGTACATTTTCATTTAAATCCTGAGGAGGATCATTTCTTAAGTGGTCTTTCCTCATTCTCTTCAGTGGTAATTCTTCATGTGATATATGGATCTGTTATTCTTTTCACATTATTGAACAATGCACTTCTTTAGATTGCATCATTGTTTGTTTTCTTCAAGAACAATAATCTGTATCAGGAATGTCTCTAACATTTGTATATTCTATTCCAATTCCAAAATTGATAAGTTCCGTTTGAACTATACTATCATAAGGTGATTGTGGCATATCACATCAATCCTTTGAGTCGATTAATCACATATTTGGATTCTTCAAATGAGAAAACTAAGTTCAGGGTAATTAAGAACACATATAAAGAATAAAGAGAATAATTCACATTTGACCCAACTCTTCATTTATCAAGCATCTGTAGGGAATACATGACTCAGACATACCCCAAGGGTTATGCTATGTTGCTGTCCCAGTTGATTGAAGCTAGTTAGCCAATAATGAACCTGATTTCATATTATGACCTTTGTTTTACTATCAGCATTGAAACAGATATCTTTGTATATACATACATATGCTTTATTCAAATATTATGCAAACTGCTAATTATTAGATATAGCACAGCATTGTACTGAATCCTTGAGGCAATACTATGAGGTTGATACTCTGCCATATTTTATGGATGATTAAGCACTCACTATTAAGAAGGTTGCCAAGTTAATGCTTGAGTAATTAGAACTTTAACCTAGGCCTGGTTTCTCAAAAAAAAAAAAAAAAAGTTTTCTAACCATCAATTTCAAGTACAATTATATTAATATTCCACATAAGGATACTTCATATCTCAAAAAATAGCAAGTATGGTATTAATATTAACAACATAAAAATTGTTTCAGTACCACTTGATGGAGTTCTTCCCTAGCTGCCTGCTGATGCTTGTATTTCTAGAGTTTGTATTAGTGGCTGAATACCAGGTCAGTGAACTGATAAAGTTCATCTCCCATTCAGTTACTAAGAGCTGACACTTTTATTTTTTCTGTGTGCATGACTTGAATTTAGGTACACTTTAAGCTTCCAAAGGATGCATTACAGCAATTCCCAAAGGGCAGGCCTCCTCTATGAAACAAAGAGCAGTGAGAAAAATACTTCCCAATGAAATCATGGCTCACAGGCTCATCCATTTTTCCAACAAATTCTTTCAAAGCCTGGGGCTCTCAATATTGACAGTCAGGGCTGGTGTATTGAATGTCTCTGAGACTACTGGAAAACACAGATAGAGAAGCTATGCACTTCACCTATGAGAAAGTCTTATGATCTGAAGTATGGCTACTTAGGATTCACAACTTTTATTCCATTGTCACCTGGCTGGTTCTTATCTTCCCTCAGTGACAGCAACCCCCATCTCTTTATTGTGGGAGTCTGAAACACACTCAACATAACATCTTTATTCATGTAAAAACCTTAGCCCTTATGATGTGAAAATTAGCTTGGACTTTCTCTTTGTGATCTGGTCCTTTCATGAGACCTGTCTCTCCTTCCAGAGTGATTCTTCATAGCATTTGCTTAGATGATATTTCAGTTTTAACTCCTCTAATCATTTCTATATTCCTTCCATGTATATGGTTAAACAACTTTAGGTGTTGAATTTCTACTCACATTTTTTTCCTTTCATCTCAGTTTTGATTCAATCAAGCAATGTAATTGCATGGTCTCAGCACCTGTGATACTTCAACCTGGAAAAAGTGTTAGTTTCCCATGATAAGGATATTACATATTTTTAAATCTTTGTTGGAGGAGAAATAGGGTTTCTTTACTGTCAACTTCATGGAGTTATTCGAATAACACCTCACTAGAAGCATGGGAAATATTTACTTTATATTTATGAAATCTTTATATCATATTTTAGAAATATTATTTTAATAATTTTAAGTATTCATTCTTAGTAAAAAGTCCATATACTGGAAGAAATTGAACACATAGTCAGTTTTGTTTATGAAGACTGAGAGTCTTAGTAGAGGTCCAGCTCTCAGTGAACAGGAATATTTATCTGAGGGTCACTTTTCTGAAGTCAGAAAGCAAAGACACTCTCAAGATCATATTATCTTCCATTTCTCCTTTCCAGGAGCTCCAGTTGGTCTCTGAGTCAGTGCTCAGAGAAATGTCAGGGAACACCATTATCTCTGAAGACAGCAATTTTTCAAATATTGCTTTTGGTTTCAAGAAATGATTTTTGAATAATTTGCTAGCATGACTAATAAAGAGCTAGAAAAGTTCAAATGAATCATTTTTTTCTGAAACCTATCTTGTGGGTCTATTGTTTAAACAATGTTTTCACATCACAATATCAAAAACCTAAATGGAATACCAGAAAGGAGTCTCGCAAATGCTTCAGTATCGTTAACATTAAGAAGTATGCTTTATATTGAAACTAAACTTGGATATACATTTATATTCAAAATGGAAAGTTGAGCTTCTTAAATAGTTCCAATGAAGAGTACATGAAAATTTGTTTTATTATATATTTGTGTACTATCCATAACTTCTGTGATAGTTTGCCATGGATTGCCCCCTGCCATTAAATACTTATTCCACAGTAGGTGTCACTACTTTGGGTGGTGGAAATTGTAGGCAGTGAGTCTGGCTGGAGGTGGTTGTCTGTTGGCTTATGCTTTTGAAATGTGTGCTTTACTGGTGATCTAACACTAATTACTGTAGGCATGCTAGAGGTAGCCCAGTTGCACATGTAGGGAGATATAAGAAAAGGAAGATAAAAGGTGAGAAGGGAGAACAGTAAGGGTGGGAAGGGATGTGGGATGGGGTAGTTATTGGGTGATCAAGGGGGGGGATCCATGGGGGATAGAGAGGGAAGGGTAAGGGAAGGGGGAGCAGGGGGGTAGGGGGTAGGAGGAGGGAGGGAGGGAACCGGTGTACTTATTAAGTTTGTATGAGCAGAAATAATAATAAAAAATGTTAAAAAAACACATAAGTTCATGTTTAAGACAATATAAAAGCAAATAAAGTCACATAAAAAAGTTTATGTCTCATCTTGTTTCTTCTTTCTTTCAGATACAACAAACCCATGTAATCCTTCCTTCTTTCTTTTTATGTAGGTACTTTTTCACGGAGACAAAAAAGCTAATTGACCGAACCCATGTAGATTGATTTTGCAATCTACAAAGTGGAGCTTGAAATTTAAATAATATTGTATGTGTCAGGGTTCTCTACACACACACACACACACACACACACACACACACACACACACACGCACGCACACACGCATGCATGTATATACATGCATAAATACACACATACATGTGTACACACAGACATGCACACACACACAAGTGCGTGCACACCCACACCTAGTATTATTGGATTGACTTACACTGCTAGAAGTTAAGTGATCCAGCCATGTCTGTCTGAATACTGGTGATGCAAAGAACTTAGTAGCTACTCTGACCAAGAAGAGGTAGGTTCAGAACCAATTTTCATGAGGAACTAATGATACAGTCACATTGTGTGTCTGAAAGAAACTTCCTGGTTGGTCATTTCACTAAGTCTTTTAAGAAGCTGTAGTCCGACGTCCTTGGTGTGATAACACACTCAGGAACACTGGAGTTCACACATTTAGCTGCCTTTCTTTCTGTCTCATTTTTATTCCCTCCTTTCAGCAAATTGGATGTTAGTGCATATTCACATTGGGTCTGTCCCTGTCAATTGTTCTTCCAAATGTCATCCTTGTGGGCACACAGAGAAGTGTGCCTTCCTAATCACTTAGTCTCTATTATCCTTCCATAATGTTAATTTACTAAGCCAGGCAAGTTAGGTTGCATTACTGGAATATTTTCATATTACTGGTACATGTCGTATTTACAACCCAAGTGTTCTCATGTAACAAACTTATTTTGGATTCACCTTCTGATTGCATGAGTCAATATTATGTCCTTTTCAACTGTTTCAAAGTCATATGACAATGTGCCTTGAATTCACGTGTTCAAAGAAACAAGAACTATTTTCACTTAATGAATGATACCAATAAGTCTACAGAGAAAATTGATATGGTAGTCATTCTTATTAGAACACAAAATATTTTGCTTCTCATTACTTAATCTAAGGAGTGGAATTTCTTGATTACAAATTCAATTTATGAGTAACTTTTAAAGTGATTACCTTTTTTATTATTTTTTATTATTATTTCTGCTCATACAAACTTAATAGGTACACCAGTTCCCTCCCTCCCTCCTCCTCCCCCCCCCGAACTCCCTGCTCCCCCTCTCCTCACCCCTCCCTTCCCATCCCCCAGTGCCTCCCCCCCAATCCCTGGAGAATCCTTTAATGTGCATGCCAGACTCTCCTTTGGGCCCTCCTCTCCGATGATGTACAAGAACCCAGTCTCATTTCCCTGAATCTTTTCCTGTGTTCCCCTTAAGCATAGGAACACTACTACGGCTGTCAATTCCTTGCCTCCAAGGATCTTGGTGTCTTTAGCAAATGCTAGACTTTGTGGGGTCAATAGTGTGTGGGACATTGTGCAGGGCATGCAAAGTCCAATTATGATTGCTTCGGCCCTAACTTATGTGGAGTATCTTGCATATCATTGCTCCTCCCATCCTTGTGCTCTTACAATCTTACCGCCCCCTCTTCCGCAAATTTCACCGACCTTCAGGATGGGGAGAGATTAGGCTGGCCTAGTTCTAGGTGGGTGATATAAAGTCTCTGAAGTTCTGGATTATGGTTCGTTGATTTTGCAGTTTTGCTGCTCCTGCAATGCCCTTCACTCCATCCTGATGGGTATTGTATTTCACCCCTGGCCAGAGATAAAAAGCTGTTAAACTAGAGTCTTGTTATAAGAGTATATTCAAAGGTAGATGTATTAAAAGTAGGAAACCACAGTGAGGGAGGGGCTAATCACCCATTTGCAAAATGGTTACTTTTTATCTGCCAGACTATATGCCCTCCCCTTCTGGTGAGATCATACCCCTTCAGTTGTAAATGATCAGGAACGAAAGTCTGTGAACTTAACCAGATGTCTCATTACTTACTTGCAGCCCTTGATGGAGGCCTATTTTCTCTGCTATAACATGGTCCTTGTTTCTGATGTGGCCCTCCTATGTTTTCCTAAGTGTGCTATTTCTACAAATTGATCAAATTTTATATTTTTATCATTAATAAATAAAAAATTTGGCTTCTCTAGACCATTACCAATGACTTCTTCTTTTCTTTAGTTATTTGAGGCAATCTCTCACTATGCAGCCACAGTGTATCCTAGAACTTGTAATACTCCTGCCTCAGCCTCATGACTAGTGGATTCATAGTCATATGCCATCATGGCTGCTTGTAATTTACCTCCATTGAATTTGTGACTTGAAAGGTATGTGTATTTCTTTATTGTTTGTAATCTTGTTGCTATACCAATATCTTCCAAAGAGTAGAACTTTTTCATTTCAGCAAATTGAGCTTATTCTTTGATTGTAGACTATGATTTTGATGTTACATTAAAATATATGTGATCAAAGGTCACAAAGATGAATGCTGCAGTTTTATCTTATATTTATAGCTAAAATAATACATATAAGATATAGGTTTAAAGTTGTTATATGGACAGATATGAGTTTTGTCTGTTCAAATGACTACATTATTTCCCACTGATGAGACATTTTCCTATTTGAAAAGTTACTTTTCACATCTTTGTTGAAATATTTTTCCAAGTATGTCTCTCCTTGTTTATAGACTATCTGCTCCACCACAGTAATATATTTTTAATAATGATAATACTACACTGACTTGAAAACTGTGTCATGAAATAATTTAGCATTAATGCTCAGTTGTAATGTTGTTGCTTTAAGAATGGGTTTTATTTCCCAGGCCATTTTTTCTTCTACATATAATTTTTTTCCTAATCATACAAGCTCAAGAGGTACCCCATCTTCTCCCATCATCACCAATTCCATTGTTCCCCCCTTTCCTCCTTCCCTTCATCATCCTCCCTCCCTCCCCCTCTCCCAGTGCCTCCCCCTTCCTCCTTCCCATCTGCTGGAGCATCCATTTATGTGGGCTCCATCCTAGTGAGAGTTCAGGATTCAGTGGCATAGCACATGGCCACTTCTTGGGCTCCCAGTTAGCATGGTAACTTTATTATGACTGTTTAATCCATTGCCCAAGGCCATTTTCTAATTGGGCTATTTATCTCCCTGGTGTTTAGCTTTCTAAGTTCTTTATGCACACTGGATAATAGAGCTCTATCAGATATGTGGTTAGTGAAGATTTTTTCCTATTCTGTGGGTTGCCTTTTTACTTGATTTATAATCTCTCTATCTGAACAGAAGCTCTTCAATTTCATAAGATCCCATTTGTTGTGTGTTGATTCTAGTGCCTGTGCTATTGGATTTCTGTTTAGGAACTCTTGGCCTAGCCCAAACAGCTCGAGGGAGTTCCTTTTCAACTAGGGTTTTCATAGTCTCTAGCCTAATAGTAAGGTCTTTGATCCACTTGGAATTAATTTTTGTGCATAGTGACAAGTACAGGTCCAGTTTTAATTTTCTATGTGGATATCCAGTTTTGCCAGCAGTATTTGTTGAAAATGCTGTTCTTTTTCCATTGAATTTTTTGGGCCCCTTTGTTAAAGATCAAATGGCTATAATTGTGTGGGTTTATATATCTGTATCTTCAACCCATATCCATTGATCTACATGTCTATGGAAGCCAATACCAAGCTGTTTTTATTATCATGGATTTCTAGTATAGATTAAGGTTTGGTATGTTGATACCTTCCACCAGTGTTTTGTTTTCTCAGGATTGATTTTGCTATCCTGGGTCTTTTGTGCTTCCATATGAATTTTGAAATTGTTTTGTCAATTTCTTTAAAGAATTGCTTTGGGATTTTGATTGGTATAGCATTGAATCTCTATATTGCTTTTGGTAGAATGGTCATTTTTATGAAGTTGATTCTGCCAATCCAGGACCATGGGTAGAAATAGAAATGTCTAACAAATATCTGAAAAAAATGCTCCATATCCGTAGCAATCAGGGAAATACAAATCAAAACTTCCCTGAGATATCATCTTACCCCAGTCAGGATGGCAAGAATCCACAATACAAACATCACCAAATGCTGGAAAGGATGTGAAAGGAAGGGAAATCTCATACATTGCTGGTGGGAATGCAGGCTCATACAACCACTCTGGCAGTCAGTATGGCAATTTCTAAAAATGTTAAGGATCGAAATGCCATATGACTCTGCTATACCACTACTGAGAATAATCCCCCATAATACAGAAATTCACTACAGTGACAGAAGCACAACTATGTTCACTGCAGCACTATTTATAATAGCAAAGTCATGGAATCAACCCAAATGCCCAACAGTTGACGACTGGATAAGGAAAATGTGGTACATTTATACAATGGAATACTACTCAGCCATCAAAAAAAGATGAATTAGTGAAATTTGTTGGGAAATGGATGGAATTAGAAAAAATTATATTGAGTGAAGTATCCCAGACATAGAAAGTTAGTGGATCCTAGTTCCAAACCCACTTAATGACATATTCAAAGGTAAATCTCTGTAATGCCTACTTCAAATCAAAGGATTATAAACAGAAGGGAAGGGGAAGGAGGGCCTCAAAAAAAAAAAAAAAAAAAAGGGAGATAGGAGATCACGCTTCCATAGGGAAAATAGGCCATGGTCAAGTATTGCATGTAAGTAGCGTGACATCTGGTGCAGCTCACTCTCACTTCCTTTCCTGGTCACTTGCAACTGAACAGGTTTGTTTTCACCAATCAGAGAGGATATAGGAACTGGCAGATAGACAGTAGCCATCCAGTAAATGGACACTGACCCTGCCTCTGCCCCACAATGCTGTGTCCTACTCCTGTTCTTCCATCTATCTTTGAGTGTCCTTTTATATTAAGATCTTCATTTAAACAGTTATTTATCTTTGGTTAGGAGGTGACCTTTGATACCACTCAGGATGTAGCCAAGAGTGGTATAGGAAAATCAAAACTGAAAACAACAACAAACCATAATTTAGAACACCAAAGACCCTACATTAATCACCTGGAACTAGACCAGCCAAATCTCTCCCCATCTTAAAGCAAAAGAGGGGGCGACAAGATTGTAACATCCTAAAGATGGGAGGACTAATGATGTGCAAGATAATCCACACGAGTTAGAGCTGCAGCAGCCAGATTTGGACTTTGCCTGACCTGCACAATGGCTGACATGTCAACAACCCCCCAAAGTCTAGCATGGATCACAGGGGAGAAGACGCTAGGTAGTAGGATCCTTAGAGGCAAGGAATTAACAGTCATAATAGAGTTCCCATACTATCGGGGAACCCAAGAAGGGGCTCCAGGCTATGTCACTGAATCCTGAACCCTCACTAGGGTGTAGGCCTCAGAGGAAGGTTTGGTGCTCACATGAAGGGATGCTCCAGGGGATGGGAGGGAGGAGGGGTGAAAGAAAGGGGGAAAGGGCAGAAAGTGCAATGGAGGATAATGAGGGAGGGGAGGGGGGAGAGAGAAGATGGGGTTATCTATTGAGCATGTATGATTAGGAAAAAAATGTGGGAGAAAAATGGATTTTAGCTATTTCAGGTCCTATATTTTCCTGAAGAACCATAAATGATTACCAATTTCTATAAAAGTAATATTACTATTTTCTTAAAGAGTGTCATTTGACTATATAGTTTGATTTGGGATGATCTGATATATTAATAGCATTTAATCTCTCTAATATTTTAATGTCATGTAAATCTTAACTAAATATATTGGTTTTCCCATCAAGTTTTTAGATTTCATTGTGCAGTACTTTCCCAGATTTCTCAGATTTATAATAACTACATCATATATTTCAAAGTTTTTGTTAATGGCATTGTTTTTCTTTTATTTTTAGAATTTTACTCTCTAATTATTCATTGGTAGCAGAGAAATACAATTTATTCTGCTTTTATATTGATGGATATCTTAGAAATTTGGAAAATATACTTTAACATCTTGACAATTTTCTTGATGAATCCAATGGACTTTCTATACAGATTATACTTTATTAAAATTAATTTGATTTACTTCTTTCTCAATGTGGTAGTGCTTTCTCAAGCATAAAGTACTATCAACTTTGAGCATCAATATGGATTTCCCTTTGAATTGTGAGGATGGGCTTTCAGTGGATTGATTTACTGGCTGTATATCCTTGGTGAGATATCTTGGTCCATTTTTAAATGTACCAATGTATTTCTCTTTAAAATTGCTTATAATCTATATTTTGGAATGCAAGTCTGGTCTTGAATATGATTTGAAAAGAAATCCAGCTTTTTCAAATGATTTGCTGGTATTCTATTTAACTTTCTAAGTCTTTGTAATTAGGAAATGTTTTAATTTGGATGAAGCATAATTTATTTTTAGAAATTGAGGATCTCACTTTTGGTGACACTCCAATATCTATTTGGATAACCCTAAATCCTGACACCAAATCTTCTTTTATTTTATTCTCAGGTTTTAAAGTTTTACATTTCACCTTACATCATTTACACTGAGGTGATTTTTATGCTAAGGAGTAAATTAGGTCTCAATTAATGTAATTGATGATGGATGTACAATTGCTGAATCACATTTCACCACATCCATCATGATTTCTTTGTGTAATTGCTTGTTTCTTAGTGGATATTTTTATTTGTGTGTGATCTATATATGTATGTATGTATCATTTATCTATCTAATATCTATCACCTATCAATCATTTATCTAATATCTATCATTTACCTATCATCCATCTATCATCTGTCATCTATCTATCCATCTATCATCTACTTATCATTTGTCTACCTATCATTTATTTATTATCATCTATCATTTCATCAATCTAATGAATTTAATCTCTTTATATCATTTATCTTTTATTTATCTCTATCTTGTGTCTATCTGTTTATCTAATATTATTTGTATCTCCCATCTGTCAGTCATCCTCATCATCTGTCACTTATTTATTTGTCTAATCAATTTTCTTGCTTCTCATTTTGACAATGTCAGAAGGAAAGTAAATCCATCTCTATTACCTCATTTTGGCTGGAAAAGTAGTCTGAATTTACAACACCATTTGTGGGATGTGGGGTCTGAGGAATGAATCACAGGCCTTACTCATTCTAAGCAAGACTTTGTCACTAAGTGGCATGTTAGGCATTGTACTATCTTTTCAAATCATTATGCTCTTCCTTTATTTGAAAGAAATTATGTTTTAAGAAAAATTGGTAGGAATTTCATTCACATTAACATGTAGAAATTACTTTTATTTACAGTTACATTTGTTAAAAAGGAGGAAATTTTCTCTCAGAACACTGATTTGTATCTCTTTTAATGTTAGATTTAAAAATATCTGGAGATGTAATACCTATTATATTGCAAACATTTGTTAAATAACTATGAACTTCTTTGTTATACTCCTCTCAATATGCAGGATAATAGTGATGAATTTGTTTACTTTCCAATTTTGAAACATTTTAATGAAAATTTTAGTGAAATTTCAAATTAAATAACAAGGAAAGACCAAAATGAGACCATCTCAAAAATTCAACAAGGTTCTTCTTAATGGTGGTTTTTAACTCTTTCCATGTCCCATGGGTTAGAACTGTTTTTCCTAATTTGGAGCCATAATAGAATAACGAGTCTAAAGTGTAAAGAGAAAATCTTCAAAATAAACAAAAAAAGTTAGTTCTGCCACATTTACCTTTTAAAATGGTTCTTTTTACTTTTTCCTTGCTTATATAACATAACTGAACTGTGGTAAACTAAAGAGATATGCCATAGAGACCTAGAGTCACAGAGATGGTGCCCAGTCTTGTTGATTGAATCGTCCAAATTGAGGAGAAGTAGGACAAATTGCTTTATTACAGCATAAGGCTTCATCAACCAAATTTAAGCCAGACAAAGTGAAAAAGACATGAAAAGAAGAAAAATTAAACATATTCACCGATGGTCATGGAACTTTTCAAATTGGTTCTAGACATTCTTACACTGGGATTTCTCTTTCCATGTGCTTATGCCAAGGACTTGGAACATATGCTACTGGTTTAGCGATAACAGCTGTGTCACTTTTCACTGGCCCAGTCCAGATGATTGTGTTTTCTACCCTAGAGAGAATGTTTGACCCACTTTATTAGTTCATCTCAAACTCAGCCTGAATTGCTTCCAGAATCTCCATAGTGCTATACAGAAGATAAATTTTTATATAGCAAATTAAATTACCTCATTTGAAACAGATCTTGAGGAAAGCAACTCTCTCTGAATGGCAGAGATAATTTCCATCACATTATGTCTCTTACATGGATAAGACAAAGGTTCAGTAAAACAAAAAGATAAGCATATCTATTCATAATGATTTACAGAACTAGATATTCTCATTCATTTTTATCTGAACTTTTTTTCTTTCTTGTGTTAACAGAGTCCTCTTTGGTTGCTCAAAAATACAGAAGTGTCTTACAAATATCCACTACATACAACACTTACAAAATCACCCACTACAAAATTATTGCTGCAAGAATGTCACAAGTCTGGTTTATTTTAAATCTTTAGAGTAAACAGTGCTTTCTAAATGGAACAAGCTCAGAAAGGTTGTGGGTGTGAATTCATTTAGAAACAATTTAAGCTATTTTCCTTTAAAAATGTTGTTCTGCACATCATGGTTTGAACTATTTTCCCTTGATAGGATTCACCAAGTCATTATCAATATTCTCTTTGTGTTTTCTCATATTTTCAATGTGTCTGTTTTCCAACATATTTACACTGTTTTCAGTCACATCATATCAAATGAAGAGAATAATTAAGTTAATAATTAGGAGAAAATTAATCAGACCACATTTGCAAATGAAAAAAGAAGTCAGAGAGAAATACACAAGTAAAGGAAATGTGTTTATATGTGCTGAAGACACGAATAAAAACTTAACACTTTCATGTTTAGCCAACCGTGATACAAAATGCTATTCTGTTTGAATTTTAAATATCTTTAGACTGTTTTTATTTACTAATGCTTAACATAGTAATTATGTCAATATTTTAAAAATCACTGTGCATATTCTAAGAAAAATGTCAGAGATTTCAGAAAGGATGGGTAACCCACATCTATTTTTGTGAATAGACGGTTACTTGTCTTGCTGGAATATTCTTTCTATCAACTGTGTATAACATGTTCTTCAAGAACTTCTGAAATATTGGAAGTTTCTAATTTTTCACCATCAGTTTGACAGATTTTTATAATCTGTTAAAAGAAGTGCATGTTGAAAATGATTATCATTAGTCCGTTGACTATCATCTATTGAAAAAAGTAGAAATGTAAATGCTTAGACTTGGCAAAGTAAAAAATAAATTGAACAGAATCTATAACAAGCATATTTTCAGCACTGATTAAATTGAAGGGTATTTCTTGGATTGCTTTTCTACAAGTTAACGGACCTCTGATATTCAAAGATAGATGCTAAGTACTGGTTTATTGAATTGGACAAAGCTCTGTGTTCAACTATCAGAACTACTTCAAAAAACAGAAAAAGTGTATGGGCTACATGCAAGAGGGACAATATTCTTTACATATTTTACCCATTTGAGAAACAAAGATGAGGGCAAGAGTGAGAGTTAGAGAAACAGTAAGAGGGAGAGAGAGGGGAGAGGGAGAGAATGTGTGCCAAGGCACCTGTGCAGAGAACAGAGGACAGTTTTTGGAAGTCAATTCTCTCCTTAGAGAGAAATATGACCAGGTTTATAGACAGGCATCATGACCAGGAGCAATTTTGCTGTCATGGTAACAATAAATTTAAACATTATACATAGATGCTTAAAATATATTCAACAATGATAAAAATGTTGGCACAAAGAATGTATATCTTAATATACATTGCTCAAAAATACAGGAGTGTACACTTTCTGGGTTATCTGAAAGCATACTGCCATTTCAAGGTTTGTGTAGCAAAGCTTATTATTGTGTTTGCTTTACATTCATATTTGAAGAAAAGTAAGTCAAATTATGATTTTGAAATTCCTTAAAGCTGTTCACTCAATAATGTATATAATCCCACTGTCCTATTATGTATAATATAAGCATTTCCTAAAAATGTAGGATCAGGAGAAGCATGAGAATTCTACCAAAAACAGAAACGTCATTGAGAACCTTAATTTTCATATTATTGAGATGCTAAACTTATTTTACAGTAGCACTTAAGCCTGCTATTCTCCCAGGAGATATTTCCGAAAAAGCCTCCTTACAATGACCAGAATCATCATAGAACATGCAGGCCAATCAACCCAAGAACTGGTCTTTTTAACTTCCAGCATTTCAATGCACATGATATGTAATAGAGCTAAATGAGTGTTATTCAAGGGCCAAAAACATGGAATTATAAATAATACCATCAATTAAGATGGGATTTCTCACCTCGGGTGGTAAAGGAATTGAAGGTGGCTTATAAGGGAAATGATGTCAGTATTGGTTTTTAAAGTGCACTAAAGTCTAATTAGGTCCAAGAACATATCATATTTTGTGAAAAACACTTGCCAGAAAAAATATTGTAAATTAAAAGCTAATACATATCCTTAATACACATTACATACATTTATCCACATAAAATGTATATTAATCTACATAATTATATTTCTAAATTGTATATGTATAACAATTAAAATGGATATAGTAAAGAACCAAAGAAGTAAAGAATTTCTAAACTGTGCTATTAGAATGTAGTACGGCAACTTCAAATATTAGCCAGTGCGATTTGAACTGATTCATTCAGGAAAAGAGAGATGACCATGGAGTACGGCTTGTGTGAATAAAGTCAACTTGAAGATCATTATTTGCCAATGCCTATATTTTATACATAGACTTTTTTGTTATTTATAATTCCTGCTACAAACTATCTTAATTTATTCAGAGTGTTCTTAGCTGTAGACATAGGGTTTTCACATTTATTTTAGCTACTGTGATCAACTTCACATCATGACTTTATTTGCTTGTGTGTGTGTGTGTGTGTGTGTGTGTGTGTGTGTTAATATGTTTGCAGACATGTACAAGAGTGCATCTGATTTTGTGTGTCTGTGGAAGACAAAGAGTGACATAAAAATCTCATCATCAATTAATCTAACATCTTATTTCTTTGCTCTAGGGATTCTCAGGCTCTGCCTTCCAGGGTCAGAATTAAAGGCCACTTTCATACTCACCTGGCATTTTTGCCTGGGATCTGGGGATCCAAACTCAGGCCTTTTTTCTTGTGAGGCAAACATTTTAACCCCTGAGCCATATTCCCAACCCCATAACTTTCTAAAATTTTGGAGATCAGATATACTATAGAAATTATTATGTGCTGGTCCCCTCACCCCCACCATGCAAGGGCTCTCCTTTTCTGTCTCTAAAGCCACCCCACTCCTTCCAATGCAAGCAGGCAACCATATTTCCAATGATCTTGTCTTGATCTTTGCCCTTGCACTTTACCATTTACCATGCCCCTGTGCTGAGATTTCTTTTTTCCACATTTGATTTCCTAGGAATGATATAAGAAGCTGCTACTATGATACTTAACCACGTACCTATAGCCATTACCTCTGTGATTCAATGGCTAGGTTGTTGAATTGCTACACAAGCCTTGAAATGGCAGTGTGCTTCCAGATAACCCAGAAAGTGTATAGACTTGAGGTCCAAAGAATTTACTTTCAAGATCTGTGCCCCACATCTGATAGTCTGTCTCAGATTTCTTACATGTGAGGGGAGGAAAGTTAAGAAAAGTAAGAGGCTTATCAAGAGTCATAAAGAAAATAAACATGCAAAATTCTGCATAGCTAAGATTTTATGCAAATAAGGGTGAATGCTTTTGTTTTATGGCTGGCATCAGAAAGAGACCATGGTTTCATAGAGAGTGATTCAGGCTCATTTCAAATAGTAAGAGATTTTTATATTTTGTTATTTTATTGTAACTTTAAAAATATTTTATTGTCATTTTATATTTACATCCAAAGTTAGATAACTTTGACACATATTGTATCATGTATCCTTAAAATACTAAACGTAGTTAAACACCATCATAAATATTCATTGAGAGATGCTAAACATATACTGCAAAAGTTTAAAAAGCTATAAAGAATTACTATTTTTTACATTTGTATATAAAGCAAATATATATAGATGCATATATACATACATTTCTTTGAAAGATATTCCAGATAAATTTATTTATGCATTTCTCAGGTACAGAGGCCAACATGTTGCTTAAATACTTGGGGGATTTTCACTCATCTCTTTGTGTTTTTGTACTATTTTAGAGTCCTCATTATTTTTAAAATTTAAGTTTCTGATCCTTGAGAGAGAGGGTTGTGTGTCCCATCTGGAGCCGAGCAATCCACAATCATCTGTTCTCTGCCAACCACCAGCTACTGCTGAGCAAAGGTTCTGAGCTGGAGGTTGCTATTGAGCAAGTCTGGAGGTTTAATGTTAGTCTTTGCACCTGAGATTCTTCTTCCTTATCTCTTTTAAGTTAGGCTTATCCCCACTCTTGCTATCAGCCAGTTCACCTCCTTTTCTTCTCATTCCACCCAGAGTTTCAATTTTTTCGAGAAGTCAATAAAAGTTCTAGTGCAATGTAAAGAATCAAAGAGACCTAAGCTTCATTCCTAAGAATGATTTGCTTAAGTTAATTAACATTCTCTGACTTAGGTTCCTTTTGTATAAAGTGTGGATATAGATTTTTGTTATTATTACAAGTTATCAAATAAATGCTAATCAGTGGCAATCCCTGACATAGGAACATAGCATACATTGTCTTCTTTCTTTTCCTTCCCCAGTTTCAAGATTTTGCTCTTCCTGTGATGTCTTAAAATATTTATTTATATATTTATTTTTTTATAAAAAGAAGAGAGCCTTTGCTTGAGCTACTTAAGCATGTCTTTAATGTTCCTCATGTCCTTGAAGGGAGAAGCTATACTGACAGATACTTTCATTTTAGCAGTTCTAACCTGCATGGAGTGGGTGTTTATATATCCCCACCCAAACTGCACAGTCTTCAACCTCTAACCTCAGATGGGAAGCATCAGGGTGGGAGAAGTTTGAGAGATCATATGATGCACAAACCCTTGTGAGAGAGTTAAGTTGTAGCCTTCTCTTCGGGGTAAAGGTGTAATAAGAAGATGGCCATAGACCATGAAGGAGACCTTTAGCAGAACCTAGCTATGATGAAAGATTGAACTTGGGCTTCTAGACATCAGGATTGTGGTAAATAAATATTGCAAAACCTTGATCATAGGAGTCTGAACGAAGGCATGTATCATATTGGAAAGAGGCGAAAATGCTCATTATGTCACACAGACTTAATTTGTCTTGCAGTACATTCTGATTGCTTGGTATGCTCTGACTGATAAAATAAAGGCAGGGGAACTTTATTCTTTTTTTTTTTATTTCAGCTCATACAAACTTATTAGGTACACCAGTTCCCTCTCTTCCTCCTCCTCCCCCCGTACCCCCTACTCCCCCTCCCCACCCCTCTCCCTCCCCATCCCCCAGTGCCTCCCGCCCCAATTCCCAGAGAGTCCTTTCTTGTGCATGTCTGATTTTCCTCTGGGCCCTCCTCTCCGATGACGTACAAGGACCCAGTGGCCTTTCCCTGAATCCTTTCCCGTGTTCCCCTTAGGTATAGGAACACTGCTGTGGCTGCCAATACTTTACCTCCAAGGATCTTGGTGCCTTTAGCAGATGCTAGACTTTGTGAGGTCAACAGTGTGTTGGACAATGTGCAGGGCATGCAAAGTCCAATTATGATTGCTTCAGCCCTAACTAGTATAGAGTATCTTATATATCATTGCTCCTCCCATCCTTTTGCTCTTACACTCTTACCGCCCCCTCTTCTGTAAATTTCCCTGAGCTTCAAGATGGGGAGAGATTAAGCTGACCTAGTTCTAGGTGGTTGATATAGAGTCTCTGAAGTTCTGGATTGTGGTTTGTTGATTTTCTTTTGCAGTTTTGCTGCTCCTGCAATGCCCTTCACTCCATCCTGGTGGGCATTGTATGTTACCCCCTGGCCAGAGACAAAAAGCTGTTAGAGTCTTGTGATAAAAGCACAATCAAAGGTAGATGTAATAAAAGTGGGAAACCATACTAAGGGAGGGGTCTATCACCCATTTGCAAAATGGTTACTTTTTATCTGCCAGACTATATGCCCTCCTCTTCTGGTGAGATCACACGCCCTCAGTAGTAAATGATCGGGAACAAAAGTCTGTGAACATAATCAGATGTCTCATTACTTATTTGGGTCCTTGGTGGAGGCCTATTTTCCCTGCTGTAACATGGTCCCTTCTCTCCTTGTTTCTGGTGTGGCCCTCCTACCCCATCCTTCCTGTTCATAATCCTTGCAATTACTGTCTCTAGGTGGGCTGGGTGGGTTTGGTACTAGGAGCCACCTATTAGGGAGTACATACGGCGCTTACTTTTCTGGGTCTGGGATACTTCGCTTAATATAATTGTTTCTAATGACATCCATTTCCCAGCAAATTCCAGTAATTCATCATTTTTGATGGCTGAGTAGTACTCCATTGTATAGATGTACCACAGTTTCCTTATCCACTCGTCAACTGTTGGACATTTGGGCTGATTCCATGACTTTGCTATTGTAAACAGTGCTGCTATGAACATGGTCATGCTTGTGCTATCGAGGTGAACCTCTGCTATATGGGGGGTTATTCCCAAAAGTGGAATAGCAGGGTCATATGGCATTTCAATCTTTAATTTCTTTAAGAATCTCCAGACGGCTCGCCAGACTGGCTGTATGAGCCTGCATTCCCACGAGCAATGTAGGAGAGTTCCCCTCTCTCCACATCCTCTCCAACATTTGTTGTTGTTTATATTGTGGATTTTTGCCATCCTGACTGGGGTGAGATGATATCTCAGGGAAGTTTTGATTTGCATTTTCCTGATGGCTAAGGAAGTGGAGCATTTTTTCAGATATTTGTTAGACATTTTAATTTCATCCCTGGTAAAGTTTCTTTTAAGTTCCAGGGCCCATTTTTTAATTGGGCCATTGGTTTTCTTGGTGTTTAGTTTTCTAAGTTCTTTATGCACTCTGGACAGCAGAGTTCTATCAGATGTGTGGTTAGTGAAGATTTTCTCACATTCTCTGGGTTGCCTTTGAGCTCGCGTTATAATCTCTTTATCTGAACAGAAGCTCTTTAATTTCTCAAGATCCCAACTGTTGAGAGTTGGTAGCAGTGACTGTGCCATTGGATGTCTGTTTAGGAACTGTTGGCCTATCCCAATCAGCTCGAGGGAGTTCCCTATCCTTTCAACTATGGTTTTTATAGTCTCTGGCCTGATAGCAAGGTCCTTGATCCAATTGGAATTAAGTCTTGTACATGGTGACAAGTACGGGTCCAGCTTTAATCTTCTGCATGTGGAGATCTAGTTTTGCCAGCACCATTTGTTGAAGATGCTGTTCTTTTTCCATTGGATTCTTTGGGCCTCTTTGTCAAAGACCAAATGGCTGTAACTTTGTGGGCTTGTATCTGGGTCTTCAATCCTTATCCATTCATCTGTGTGTCTATTTTGGAGCCAGTACCAGGCTGTCTTTATAACTATGGATTTGTAGTATAGACTTAGGTTTGGTATGGTAATACCTCCAGCTGTGTTTTTGTTACTCAGGATTGTTTTTGCTATCCTGGGTCTTTTGTGCCTCCATATGAACTTTGAGATTGTTTGGTCAACTTCTTTGAAGAATTGTTTTGGGATTTTGATTGGTATAGCATTGAATCTGTATATTGCCTTTGGTAGGATGGTCATTTTTACGATGTTGATTCTGCCAATCCAGGAACAAGGGAGGTCTTTCCACCTTCTAGTGTCTTCTGCAATTTCTTTCTTTAGGGTTTTAAAGTTTTCATTGTAAAGGTCTTTTACCTCCTTAGTTAGGTTTATACCAAGGTATTTCATTTTTTTAGGGGCTATAGTAAATAGTATTGTTTCTCTCAAGGCTTTTTCACTTCTTTCATTCTGGGCATATAGGAAGGCCTCTGATTTTTGCACATTTATTTTGTATCCTGCCACCCTGCTGAACTTCTCAATTAGTTCCAGGAGCTTTCTGGTGGAGTTTTTGGGATCACTCAGGTATAAGATCATGTCATCTGCAAATAGGGATGGCTTGACTTCTTCCTTGCTGATTTGAATCCCTCTTATGTCCCGTTCTTGTCTTATGGCTTCAGCTAAGACTTCAAGTACAATATTGAATAGAAGTGGTGAGAGTGGACAGCCTTGTCTAGTTCCTGATCGAAGTGGGAATGATTCCAATTTTTCCCCATTGAGCATAATCCTTGCTGTGGGCTTGTTGTATACAGCTTTTATTATATTGATTAAGGTTCCTTCCATTCCCACTGTCTCTAGCGTTTTGATCAAAAAAGGCTGTTGGATCTTATCAAAAGCTTTTTCTGCATCTATCGAGAGTATCATGTGGTCTTGGACTTTGGACTGGTTTACATGATGAATTACATTTATTCATTTGCGTATGTTGAACCAACCTTGTGTGCCGGGAAGATGAAGGCTACTTGGTCCCCATGAATGATCTTTTTAATATGTTTTTGAATCCGATTTGCTAAGACTTTGTTGAGAATCTTTGCGTCTGTGTTCATCAGGGAGATCGGCCTATAGTTTTCTTTTTTAAGTGAATCTTTATTGGGTTTTGGGATTAAAACGATATTAGCTTCATAGAAGGAATTTGGTAGTGTTCCTTCCTTTGCTATTTGATACCTGAGTGATCCCAAATAGCAAAGGAAGTTTAAGGAGTATTGGTGTTATTAACTCCTTAAATGTCTGGTAGAACTCTGTGCTGAATCCATCTGGTCCAGGACATTTTTTGGTGGGAAGATTCGAGATTACTTCCTCAATTTCCTTATATGTTATAGGACTATTTAAATAATTCACAACTTCCTGATTCAATTTAGGTAAGTTGTGTTTACTTAGAAATTCATCCATCTCTTTTGTGTTGTCAAACTTCACAGAGTATAAGTTTTTGAAATATGATGTTATAATTCTCTGGATTTCTTGCGTATCAGTAGTGATAACTCCATGTTCATTTCTAATTTTGTTAATTTGGGTTTTCTTTCTCTTGCTTTTGGTTAGTTTAGCTAGGGGTGTATCAATCTTGTTGATTTTTTCAAAGAACCAGCTTTTTGATTGGTTGATTTTTTCTATCGTTTTCTTAATCTCGATTTCAGATATTTCTCCCCTTATTTTGCTAATCTCCTCTCTTCTACTGCTTTTGGGATCAGATTGCTCTAGTTTCTCTAAAGCTTTAAGCTGCATTGTTAAGTTGTTTATTTCTGATGTTTCCATTTTTTTGACGTAGGCATTAAGAGCTATGAACTTACCTCTTAGAACAGCTTTCATTGTGTCCCAGAGATTTTGGTAGGTTGTATTTTCGTTATCATTCACTTTCAGGAAATCTTGAATTTCCTTTTTAATTTCTTCCTGAATCCAGTTCTCATTCAGCATCATAGTGTTAAGTTTCCAGGAGTTAGTGTATTTTCTCTTGTTTGATGTGTTGTGGATGTTCAGCTTTAGGCCGTGGTGGTCTAATAGGGCACAGGTTAGAATTTCAACTTTCTTGTATATGTGTAGATTCATTTTGTGGCCCAATATGTGATCTATTTTGGAGAAAGTTCCGTGTGCTGCTGAGAAAAATGTGTATTCTTTGGTGCGTGGGTGAAAAGTTCGATAGAGATCTGTAAGGTCCATTTCTTTCAGGGTTTGATTAAGTTCCAAAGTGTCTCTGTTAAGCTTTTGACCTGTTGATCTATCCCATGTAGAGAGGGCGTTGTTGAAGTCCCCAAGAATTATCGTTTGGGGGTTGATTTCTTGCTTTAGACGCTGTAGGGTTTTCTTAATGAATGTGGAGGGGCCCGTATTGGGTGCATATATGTTCAGTATTGTGAAGTCTTCCTGGTGAATTGTACCTGTGACTAAAATGTAGTATCCATCCGTGTCTCTTATAATTTTCTTTGGTTTGAAGTCCACTTTGTCTGATAGCATAATGGCTACCCCTGCCTGTTTTCTGCTTCCATTTGCTTGTAGAATTGTTGACCAGCCTTTTATTTTTAGAGCGTGCCTATCTTTTGTGGTGAGATGGGTTTCCTGCAGGCAGCAGATTGATGGATTGTGATTTTTAATCCAAGTTTGTAATCTGTGTCTCTTGATTGGTGAATTAAGTCCATTAACATTTAGTGTTATAATGGAGAAACTATTAATTCCAGACATTTATTATGTTTAGTAGCTTTTATAAGTCTATTACTTCGCTTTTAATGGTGTTATATTTGCCTTCTGTTCTCCTGGATATGCCTGTTTTTTCTTCACGCTTGAGTATCATTTCTAGCATTTTTTGAAGGCCTGGTTTGGTGGACATGTATCCCTTCAAGTTGTCTTTGTGCTGGAAAATTTTTCTTTCTCCCTCGATCATGACAGATAGTTTTGCAGGGTAAATCAGCCTGGGTTGACATTTTTGCTCATTCAATACTTGAAGTATGTCTCTCCAAGCTCTTCTTGCTTTTACTGTTTCGACTGAGAAGTCATTTGTTATTTTAATAAGTTTACCTTTAAAAGTGACTTGTTTTTTCTCCCTTGAAGCTCTCAGCACCAGTTCTTTATCTTGAATGTGGAGTGTTTTAACTATTATTTGCCGCGGCGTGCTTCTATTTTGGTTGTATCTGTTTGGGGTGCGGAATGCCTCTTGTATATGGATGGGCCTCTCTTTTTTTAGATGAGGAAAGTTTTCCTTGATGATCGTTTGAAAAATTTCCTCAGGGGTGGTATTTTGAGATTCTTGCACTGGTATTCCATGAATACGCATGTTAGGCTTCTTCAGGGTGTCCCATATCTCTTGGATATTTCTCTCAAGTATCTTTTTGGCTTTGACAACCTCTTCCATTGAGCTGGTTAGTACTCCCACTTTATCTTCAAGGTCTGAAATTCTGTTTTCTGCTTCGTTAGTTCTGTTGATAAGACTGTGGCGTTCTGGGTTGAAGATAACTTGTCTTTTAGCTCAGTTTTAAACTCTGCTTGAGTTTGTTTTAACTGCTCTATGCCACTTTTTGTTTCTTGCACTGTTTTTCTCAACTCCTCCAGATGTCTGTTGTGTTCCTCTTCAAAGCGATTGATTCGATTATGTAATTCCTCCCTGATTTCCTCTTTCATCGTATTGAACATGGTAATGATCATATTTTGAAAGACCTTATCCTGGGTGAGGCTTTCTTGGCCTTTTTCCGCGGGTTTGTTCTTGTTGGGGTCTAACATTATGGGATTAATTTCTTCAGTGGGAAATTTGTTTACTTGAGTGTTGCTTCTCATGGATTTGCACTTTGACTTTGGCATTGTCATTTTAACTCTTAAGATCTCTCAATTTCAGTAAACTGAATTATTTGGCCTGGGGTCCTGGTGGGCAGGGCCCGAACGGGGACCAACCTAGGGCGCGGGGTGAGGCCCGGCTGGACCGCGCGCGCGTGTCCTGACCGGTGGAGCGGGGTGGGGTGAAAAGGGAGGATGGGCACGTTGGCGTGGAGCTATTTAACCCGAGGGCAGCTGGGGCGGGGCCCGGGCGCAGGGGGAGGTCCTCCTCGTCCCTCGGCCCCCAGGCGTGGCTCCGGCTGGATGGTGGGAGTCGGAGCCGGGTCCCTGTGGGCTGACCTGGGGTCCTAGGGCGCAGGGTGAGACCCGGCTGGACCGCGCGCTGTCCCGACCGGCGGAGCGGGGTGGGGTGAAAAGGGAGGATGGGCATGTCAGCGTGGAGCTATTTAACCCGAGGGCAGCTGGGGCGGGGCCCGGGCGCAGGGGGAGGTCTTCCTCGTCCCTCAGCCCCCGCACGGCTCCGGCTGGATGGTGGGAGTCGGAGCCGGGTCCCTGTGGGCTGACCTGGGCTGACCTGGGGTCCTAGGGCGCGGGGTAAGGCCCGGCTGGACCGCACGCGCGCGTCCCGACAGGCAGAGCGGGGTGGGGTGAAAAGGGAGGATGGGCGCGTTGGCGTGGAGCTATGTAACTCGAGGGCAGCTGGGGCGTGGCCCGGGCGCAGGGGGAGGTCCTCCTCGTCCCTCGGCCCCCACGCGGCTCCGGCTGGATGGTGGGAGTCGGAGCCGGGTCCCTGTGGGCTGACCTGGGGTCCTAGGGCGCGGGGTGAGGCCCGGCTGAACCGCGGGCGCGTCCTGACCGGCGGAGCGGGGTGGGGTGAAAAGGGCGAACTTTATTCTTATAGGAAACATAGTTTCTTTCTGGATTAGAAAAGACCCACCTCTCATAGGATCTCAAGGGTCTCTTGCATATTACCTACAATAGGAGGAAGCTGGACCATCCTGTTGAGACCACATCAGGATCATTTGTATAAAATGGGAACAATAACTGATATTGCAGAAATATTCCACTGGAGCAGGGCACAGTTGGCATAGATATACAGAGATTCACAGGTCTCCATCACTACGACTTGGTATTCTCCAGTGTGACATAAATGTAAAACTAGCTTGCTCCACAGCAGGTCGACTCAATCACCTATGTTTACCAATTCCTTAAAAAGGTACTTAACTTTAAATGATAAATGAGGTGAAGACCTTTCTCATCAATGCATCCCTTATTATTTCAATGACTGTGTCCTTCTGCATCTATTTATCCATGGAAGTGCAATACATCTTAAATACAAGATCTTACAGGGCAGAGACCAGCTCTCTCAGATTCTATTTTATTTCTACCTGTCAAGAATTTATATTATTATATCAAGCTCAGGAGCTAAAGCTGTCATTATTTCTTATAACTATGAGGTGGCATTAGTTAAAAGAAAACCTCTGGTGGGACTATTCTTCTAGATAATTTCTAGTGACCAGAAGCAGATCAAAGGTAGAAGGAATGTCTTTCTGTGCTCTCCTGAGAGATGCAGAATTTGCAGTGCTTGGAGTTGCAGAAAACAGATTAGGAGACTAAAGAGCTTGGTACCAAACCCAATTTCATTAAAACATCCCTATTTTATTAATCTTGGTGTCTACTATTTTTTAAGTCAAGAGACACACAAAGGAAGGGTGATAGCAAAATAGCAGTCATGTGGAAGGGACTTTTAAGCCATCTCTGTGGAGTCATTATGGAAACTTCAGTATTGGCCTATTTGGTGCAGGCTAAATGTTCAAACGCTTATGTAACTTTTCTTACTTTTTGTAACCCGTAACTGATATATCCTAAATGTAGCACTAATAGCAACTCACACAAAGCATGTGCATATTGTAAATGGAAAAGTGGTATTTTCCTTGAATCAAATTGAAATAACATTCTTGAGTTCCATAGTAATCCATAAGATAAACAAGATATTCCTTGCCTGGAATTGTTAGCCTATGACTGTGATTACTTCTCTGAGATCTTCAATCTCTAAAGGGAAGAGCATGAATAAAACAAATAAACAAAATAAAACATTTGAGTTACTTTCAGATACCAAGGGTCTCTCACAAGGGTCTCACAAGGGTCTAAAAGATATGCCCTGGCTTACAGTGCTGGGAGTGTGAGTACACTATCATGTGTACACACATGGGCTATGGGTTAGGGGTTAATACTCAGCATACCTAGATGCTAACCCATCTCTCTACTGTGTACTATTCCTGTTCTTCCATCTCCTTTTCTTATATGAAAGCCTTTTAAAAATAGTTCTCCATGTTCTTTTGTTTTTGCTCTTTTGGGTTCTTTCTACACCCACCCCTCTGGCTTGTGTTCCTTTGCCTTTGTTGGTGTTGTACGGATTTTCTGTTTTATTACATCAAACGGGTGGTTTAATGGTAAGAACCACTTATAAGGGAGGTTGTACAGTGTCTATCTTTATGAATTTGGGATATTTCAGTATGATTGCTTCTAGTTCTATCCATTTACTGACAAATTTCTTTAGTTCACCTTTCCTGATAACTGAATAATATTTCATTGTATATGAATAATATTTCATTGTATATATGTACCACATTTTCCTTAACCACTCATCTACTGTTGGACATCTAGGTTGGTTCTATTTCTTTGCAATTGTGAAAAGAGTTGCTATGAAATACAGTTGTTCACATGACTTTGATTCAGGAAACAGTGGAAGGGGAATAAATTGACAGTGGACAGGATCAGATGTCCCAATACTAAGCACAAACACCCAAGAGTAAATTTCCATCTAAACACTTCTTGTTTTATCTTTAGATAGAAGAGAATGTCAACAGATGGGATACAGCCTAGTACAGTGGAAGAGCAGTGAAATAGACATCAACAGCTAAACTGAATTCAGAGTACTGGCAATCCTGCATTGCTCACCCAGAATCAGGCCAGCCATGTCTCTCTCATCCCAAGGCTCAGGGAACCTTGAGGAAGATGGGGTGGTAGATTGTAAGAGAGTAAGGATGAAGCAATCCACCACTGCAAAAGACATTCCACTCAAGGCAGGACTGCTGCAATCAGGAACTCACTGCAATAAGACCTGTTCTTACCAGACCTGCACAATGATTAACATCCCAACATGTCTCCATAGACTGGCAAGGATCTCAGGAGAAATAATGAAATGCAGTGTGAACCTTAGGGGTCATAGTTAGACAGGTGAAGAAGACTATCCCTGTCAGTGGGTCTGCCCAAGGAGGGACCACTTGGTCTTCCACAGAGACCCGAAACTCCACTGGAGCAGACCATCCAAAGGGAACCTTGGGAACCATAGGAGCAGACAGAAGGGAAGGTGGGAGAGAGTGGGATGGATTGGTGGGAGGATAAGAAAAGAGGGAGAAGGGAGAGGAAGGGGAAGAGAGGGGTGGAAGGATAATTACTTGGTATGCCTGTAAATCTAGATATTGCTTTCAGGAGACTCCTGGATGATTTCTCACTCTATACCAACATGTTGTCAAAAGGAAACTCAAGGAGAGTATAATTTATTAACCACACTACAGGTGAGAAAACTGAGGCATGAACTATTCATATTGCTCTTGTTTATATTTTTTAGTGTTTCATACCTGAACACAATGAACTTGCATTATTTTTACCTCTTACCACAGAGCTCCAATCCTCTTTTTCCCACATCAACCTTCTTCCTCCTCACCATTCTCCTTCCTGATTTCATGTTCCTGTGTGTTTGTGTCCCATCTCAGTTGCCATGAATAGCATATGTCTGAGAAGTTGCTGAGTCACAGATGATGCATCAGTGGGTATACCATTGGGGAAAGATGTTCCCCTTTCCCGCTATCTAGCATTAACCCTCTTGATAAACATCTCAAGAGGGAAATAATTTTCTTAATTGCAACTTTTTGGAAATCAACTCAACTATCCATGGTTGACAACATTATTCCATATGTAGCAACACATCCATGAATGGAGCTTCAGGAAATAGATTTTACCCATATGGTGATTTGATTCGAAAGTCAAGAAGGAGATACCTGTTGCAAATAAAGTTTTACTCTCAAGTCTTAAAATTGACTTCATGTAATATGTTATATATGTGACCTAGAACTTTCTAGATGTGTGTAAAAATACAGGGGCTTTGACTGCTCTGTCAATCACATAGTTTTCATCATATACTTGATAAATCCTTGATAAATTACAGACACAATTGTGAGCCAAACATCATATAGGACTCCATTGATTTCACAGTCCAGCTTGCAATTCAAGGAAAAGCATTCTTAATTCAATCAGGTTTTGATACTTTTATTTTATTGTTTCTGTTTGTTTATATGTGGGAATGGGTGAGTATATATCTGTGTGAAGATGTAGGTTCTTATATGTGCCAATGTATGTGAAAGTCATAGGCCAACCTTCTTAAAAATTAATTTTTGAGATAGGGGACCTATGGCTTGCTGATTCTACCAATACATGTAGGGGTGATCACAATGAAGCTCCTGTTTCTACTTTTCCATCATAGGGATTTCAATCTTGTGCCATTGTGACTACATGTTTATATGGGAGCTCAGGAATGGACTCAGGTCCTGGTGGTCTCATAGCAAGCACTGCATTGACCGAGCTATTTCCCTGAGCCATACAGTCTTATTTTAATTAGATTCTTTTGTTATCATTCAAACAACTGACATTCATTACTTATTGCATTTTGCTCATGTTCCTCCCTATTATTTCATTTGTTTCCCTTCCTCACCCTTACTTGTTTACTTCCTAACACAAATATTTTCTTTCTTCTTTCATGGCTTATATGCATATAGTTAAATCTAGATTTTTGTTTGAAAGAAAACATACAACATTTACCTTTCTGTTTCTCCCCATACCCTCTCTCGTTGCTGCCCCTTGTCTACTTTTATGCCCCATATATAAAGACTGCAGAGAAATAATTTATAACTAATGGAACAGATTATTCCAATCAATTATCATTTTCAACATATAAAATTGTGTTGGGTATATTTCATGCGATATATTTCTGCCAATCTATTGTTAAAAAAAGAACAATAAAAAATGTAGTTTCAATCCCACATGCCAATGTTGCTTTCTACTGTGGTGTGGAATCCTGGATTTGTGCTCTACTATAGCTCATGTGTATCTTTTTTCACCGGAAAAAATTTTATTTCCAGGTTTTTTGAGGGAGAGGCAGGTATGTTTTTGTAAACCAGCACCAGATTTTTGAATTCATCATCGATGATGTCTATGGACATCATTCTGTTTGTTGTTTACAAACAGAAGATACTTCATGAAACACAGAACAGTGATATTATAGTAACACAATGTGACACTCTGAATTATCTTTTGTGCATTGAACCTAATGGATAAATAAAGGGCTATTTAACAATGAACATACTTCATTCAGTTAACTATTCAAATGTATCCTGGGTATTATTTCTGTATTTTATTTTTCACAGTTATGTGACAAATATTACTCTAATAGTGTGCCTAGAAAAGTCCTTAGGCCTTAAATGTGCTAGATGAAAGAATTAGTGTCTTAAGAATCTATAATTTCTGTTCAACAAATTCTAGATTTAAAAGGTGAATTTTTTTGTTTTTTTTTAAATTTTTTTATTATTTATTATTTATTCAATTGTGTGTATATGCATGTGTGTATGTATGTGTGTGTGTAAAACCACTGACGAATTCGGGAACCACCATGGACCGCCTCCACTTCCTCCTTGTTTACTCTACCTGGGGATTCATAGACTCTGCCCCACCAAGACCAGAAACGCAGGCCGCCCCCGCTTCCGCCCGGTGTCTATACTTGGGGTCTAGGATCTGAACTCAGGACCTTCCACCTGCAAGGCAGAGGCTTAACCCCTGGGCCACCTCTCCAGCCCCGAGGTAAATGTTTTTACAAGCTAAAGTAACTGTCTTTCAGTGGCTTTTCATGTGAGACTGAAGGATGAGAATTTTGCATAGCACATCTCCAGACATAAAAAACAAATTTAATCATGAGCAAAATATACTTTACATTGGTGTCTATTTTGAAATACTACCCTCAAAGATGGATGTTTAATTTGTTGGACCACTCACTTGTGTAGTTTTCCATTCAAAGTACTCTACTTCACAAAGGTCTGTTCATCTGTATGTGATTCACTTTCCCACATACCTGAAACCTGTTCCATTCCTTTCCAAGGCAGAGACTGAATCTCAGCAAACTAGGACTTTATGTTTGCATCATGGAAGGATTCTATCCCAGGTGATATAACTACTATCTATCTGATCCTTTCATCTTTCCTCACAAGAGTCCATATTACATCTTCTTGACATACCACTGGATTCACATCTTATCATAACCTCATTTTTCAGAGGTGTTCCATTCCTTCCTATCTTGCAAAATTAAATCCTCAAACTGACTTTCAATGCCACATTCCAAATGGCTGCACTTTCCCGACCTTTGTCTTTTTGCTGCTGTATTTTATATAGCCTGCCAACTAAGTCCTTCTGTTTTTCTCCTGAGTGGTCCATATCCTCACAGATACTTTTTGCTTCCATTATCTTTCTGTTTTTTGAAAATCTGTTTTACAAGCATATTGAGTATTTGCCCTTGCTTCCCTCCATTTCCCTCTCCCTCCCATCCCTTAATCAATCCATCCCACTCCCTACCACTCTCCTGACTGCCTGTTTCTATGAACCCCAGGGTTCCCTTTGACTTATCTGCTCTTATGGGGTTTTAGGCCTCTGTTGCATACTGAGTTGCCTTCAGGCCACCCTGCTGATAAGGGCATAGCCCTTTGCTATATCAGTCATTATGCAGGTCTGATAAGGACAAGTCTCACTGTAGTGAGTTCCTAGATGCAGCAGTCCTATCTTGAGTGAAATGTCTTGTCCAACAGAAAGCCTTTCTATCTTTTGGTTCCTACAATGTCATCACCCCTTCTTCTAGGAGATTCCCAAAGCTTTAAGATGGGGAGAGATTAGGTTGGCCTGATTCTGGTGACCTTGCTGAGTCCTTGGTACTCTGCAGTATGGCTAGCTGTTGCTGTTCACCTCATTGTTTTTCTACTGCCTTAGGCTGCATTCTGTCAGAGTGTTGACATCTTCTACCTCTGTTGTAGAAGATTTCTAGGCTGAGAGTTAATCATTCTTCCAAACTGTGAGTATAACAGCTATTTACAGAGCAATTTGGTGTATTGTCTTCCTACCTTTAGGTTCATTAGTTGTTTTTCTCCATTGATCTATTTCCTTCCCTCTTTTAGGTTTTTATTTAGGTGTTCCATTCTGACAAGCAGGTCTTGAGTTCAATTAGCTGTTTGTTGAGTCCTTGATACTCACTACTACTATTACAATAGTAGGTCACCATGGTGATTTTTTTATTGCAACTTAAAGATCTCATGCAATGATGAGGCCTGTGATTATCTCTCTCCCCCAGTAGCATCTACAGTATTCTTTGGTATAATGTAAGCTATCCAACTAAGGAGAATGTTCTCAGACCAATTCTAGTGGACCTATTTTGCCCATGTTCTGTGATCCATATGTGTCGCATCTTCAGTAATAGGGTTTTACTGACTGTTTTTTTGGAGAGCAATCAAGAGCAATGGCAAAAACTGATATGCACTGATTTCAGAATGATTTTCTCTTGTTGCTCTGCTCATCATAGACCCTGGCTATGAAACACTAGCAGCCCTAGTAAATGCTTCCTTTGTGTATGTGAACCTGTAATCAGAGGATTCCTTTGTCTTGATTTCTGTGGACAAGTGGTGAGGTCAGATAGGCTGGTCATTGGTTACTTTCTCTGTGTTCTGGGCTGTGAGGGTTGAGCCTACTCATCTGATACCTGAAACTTGGAGGGGGGTCATTAGGATGGATGAAGTTGTTTAAGAGTGGAAAAGGTTTTTATACTGAAGGTTCCAGTTAGAGTGCATAAGATATTTATTTGATTTGACCACATGGACTGTTACTATGTGTGTGTGTGTGTGTGTGTGTGTGTGTGTGTGTGTGTGTGTGTGTTGTGTGTGTGTATGCACATGCAAACACATGTTTCAGGGAACCGGTCTTGACCTTCCCAATATCATAAGGTTCTTGTATTCCAGAGTAGAAGATTGAAACCAGAACACTGTGTAGAGGATTAAGGTAGAGTTTATTAGAGAAGAGAAAGGTGGACTCCAGATGTGGAGTGCCACGAGAGGCTAGGGTGCCTCCATGAGAAGCAGACATGAAACAGAGCTCATGGCACTAAAAAGTGCCATGAGGGGCTAGGGAGCCAAAGATGGCTGTCAGGGCCAGGCATATTTATACACCTAGACAAGCCCAGGAAACTGGCTTTTTCCCATTGGTTAATACCCATTGGGGCCCTAACCCAGTTGCTCTTGGGCCCAGGGGGCTGGAGAGCTCACCTCCATAATCCTTTCATAGGTAAATTGGCTGTCTTATCTCTGGGAGGAGTCAGTTCCTCAGCAGCAGTGTTCCTTCAGGTGATTCAGCAGTGAGGGATGGCCTTCTGGAATTCCAAAGACCTTGAGAAATCCATCCCAGCATGACTGCTCTAATCCTGCCTTACACACAAAAGGCTTGCAACTGTACCACACCTGGACAACAACCCTGAACCACTGGCTATAAAAGGATTTAGTCTGTATACATATATGTCATTAAATTTCAGATTTAAATTAAGGAAATTAAGTTATGGGGTTCAAGAAATTACAGTATACTGATTTCATTGAGTCTTGGTTATTCTTGTGGGTATCATGGGCACAAGATCTAACAAATGATAAAATTATTCACATACACTGGTAGACAATATACTCCATTTAACCAAATATACCCTTAAAACTTCCTTCCGGTATCTTTGTGATCAGTGCCTTTACCTTGTATATTTTACATCTTTTCTAAAATGGTGTATTCCCAGGACCCCCATATTCAAATCATTGCCTTTTTCCTATAGGTTTTCTTAAATACCTAGTTACATGGTAAATGATTTTTCTTTTTCTGGTTCCTATTCTACAATTCCTCCTTCCCTCAGATTTTAAGATTTCCAAACTACTTCCTTTGCACAAATCTTTAAAAATATTCCAAAATCAGTGCTCTATAGACAGTAATTTCCCATAGCATATATTCAGATGCACTTTGTAGGTACAGAGTGAATACAGATGCGGAGAATTGCCAAGTTCCCCTTAGAATATGTGCTGATGGAGAATGATACCCCCAGAATGAGTGTCCCCACTCATTTTATATAATTAATTCTAGAGCTAGCTGTTAATAACATCCTTATTCCCTAAGTCTTCTCCAAGAAGCAGACAAGTTTGTTGCCATGAATGTCACGGCCCACCACGTTCTTGGTAGGTGTCTCCAGACTAAAGCATACACAGGCGATATGTGGAGCGGACTGTCTGCAGCACATGGAGTAACTTTTCACATCTGCATCAGTTAAAATCTGTCTTTGCCATTTTCTGGATCTTATTTGTTTCTTTCCAAGTTGTTGAGTTGCTCCTTTTCTTCTCTGGAACTAAATGTTTCCCCCATTTTCCCTGTTTAACAGTATCTCTGAGCTATTCTGTCTCCGTATTGTGACTTCACAGGCAATGGTGTCACGTGAGACAGATCCCAATCCGTGACTTTCTGTGAATATCATTAGTGTGGTGTCATTTACACTCTGCCTCAGCTCACTAATGAAGATGCTGGGGAAGTTGTACTGTGCATCAATTGTCTTGAGACTTCATGATTTAAGTTGCCACTTTTTATTATTTTATTTCACATATATGAGTATGGGATGTGGGTGTGCATTTGTGTGGGGGGAGGGGTGGGTTGGTGTGTTGCAGGTGCATAGGTATACATTGTGAAGGCGTCCATCCATATATATGAAGGTGCTTCAGTGTGTGTACCCAGAGAAACCTAGTGTGACAATGGGAGTCATCGCTTATCACTCTTTATCTTACTGGTGTGATCCTGTGTCTCCAATTAAATCTAAAGCATGCCCTTGTCATCCAGCTTGCTCCAAACCTTACTTTCTAGGTCTAGAATTATAGGCAGCCAGCACATCCCCCTGGCATTTTACCTGTTTTGTGAGGATCCAAATTCATATACTTCTGCTTGTTAGTGAAAGGTTTTAACCCCAGATTTTTCTTCCCTACTCATGTTGCTATACTTTATGTCTTCTTTTATTCTGGAACTGTTTTCAGCTTCTTTACCTAAATTTGAGAATCTCAGCAGCTTGAAGAAACTATAATTGCATATAATAATTCCATGCATTTTTAATTTCATAAGTAAAATTGTCACGAATGTTGAAGGTAATTTTTCCTTCTTCTTTGGAGCTCATTAGTTTTGAGATGACATTACAGAAATTTCTATGGCTGTTTGCATTAGACTTGCGGGCACAGCATGTGAGTTTCCTGGGGATGACACAGAGAGGGATGGGGTTTCGCTGTGCTCTGAGCACAGGAGAGCTTACGGCACACTCAAGTCCACTGCTCTTGGGGAGCCACACAGCCCAGCAACTTCATTAATTTTACTGTTTCTGCTTAACTTTTTGTGTTTGCTAAGTTTTTTTCTACTTAACTCTCAGCATACTTTTCCAAATAGCTATTGGTTCTCCTCATATTTCTCATGAATTCCTATTATAACTGTGTGATCGTGTTTGTTACATAAGGGGATATCTCTCTGTCCACCTGTCTGTCATCACTCTGGACTATGAGCAACTGGAAAGCAGAGATCTCATCATATTTACTTTGATGTTCAGAGCAGAGATTTCATCATTTTTACCTTGATGTTCAGAATAAAGTAGGCACTCAGTAAATGTTTGCTGACTGAAGGAAATCATTGATAGCCTGTTTACAGGGATATCCACGGAGACCTTAATTTGGATGAATCAACTTTTTATAAACAATTTGCATTAAAACAGTCCTTCTCCAATTTTGTCCTATTTCTTTGTGTCCTATTCCAAGTTCCTTTACTTCTCTGCATAACAACAGCACTTTAAATTATATCAAGAGAGGGTTGCAATAATGCAAGATACATTTCTGTATGATTTTTACCTACAGAGAATATTGGATAACAGCATTTTTTAAAAAAAATTTAAGAATGAGAACCAAACCTCATCAAGACAGGCCTTTGCAGTGTTTCTTAAATTTTCATAATATGTCTTGATTCCAGAAAAACAGATGAATTTCTGATATGTAAGCTCAGGTGTTTGAATTGAGTTGATTCCAGAAAAACAGATGAATTTCTGATATGTAGGCTCAAGTGTTTGAATTCAGTTGACTTGTAGTTTTTCATCCTAAGTTTCCCAACATAAGTTAAATTGCATGTCAGTTAACACTTACTAGTATGTATTAATGAAGATTAGTATGTGTTTCATAGAGAGGTTAAAGGAGTAATTGTTTTTCAGTTAGATAGGCATGTCAGTTTGTGTATCATCATGTATTCCATAAGTATTTCTTGTTTCAATATTCTGATTGACATTGCTTTATATGTCAAGCTCATTGCTTTAGGAAAAATAGTGAAATATAACTGTGCATTATTCTCATAGAATAGATATAATAATTCCATGAGGTGAGAGATTTAGATAGTATGAATCTCCAATTATAAGTCTCATAGATAGAAAAATCCAATATTCATCATTCAGGCCAACTTTACAGAATAATTCTATAGCTACTGCTAATAGCTATTAGTGGTAAGGTCAGAGTTGCATGAAACAGGCATATTCATTAAATTGCATCATTATGTTATACCATCTCCCCAGCTATTATTAAAACATCTAAAATGTTGGACCCCCATTTAAATTGTGTGGTCTCAGCTTTGTAAATACATCTTCAAACCTAGCTGATTGGTTTCCCCTCCACTCAACTATCTCAACACAATGATGCCATCACTATGAAATACATAATGTGCAGTCTTTTTTGTGGTGTTGAGCTCCCTTTTATAAATCTGTTTTGTTTCATAATTAAAAATGACAATATTTTAGCTCCTATTATCAGAGTATGTGTGATTGACTTCAATGGAGTGTAGAAAACACAGACACACACACAGACACACACACACACACACACATATTCAAGTATAATAAAGTATAGGAAGCAGTGACACAGTAATGACATCATGAAGGAAGATACATTTGTACTCTTAGACCCGTCAAAATAAGATGCTTGGCTTTCAAATGGAGGGCCATATGGGGTAGCATCAGTGTTGGTTAAGAGAAATAAGCTTGACAGAAGAAAGACCGACAGAGTGTGATACTTGAGAAGAAAGTATTGAGCCATGAAAGCAGGCCTAGAAGGACATTTGGAATAGTGGCTGTGATTCCGGTGTTTAAAGACTCTCCCTGTGAGATTACCAGGAATATGCAATCACTCAGAGTGACAGAGCTAATGTAAGTCTAGTGAAGGAAGTGTATGGGAACCGAGGATCCAGTCAACATAGTGTGCAAATGAATGATGTGTCTGTAGGCTTGTTCCCCTGCCACAATTAAGGAGCCAACTCTGGGTCAGACAATTCTCTGGGCCAAGGAAAGAAAAATTCATGAAACATCAAGGCATCAAATACAGAAAGGAGAAAAATATTATTATTTCATCTTTCTTCACCTTCTGTGGAATAATCTGGGTATATCTTCTACTAGAAGAATTTATAATGATTGTTTCCCCAAACCAAAATACATTTAATCTTTTCCAAAAGAATTTCATGGGCTGCAGAGATAGCTGAGTGGATAAACTTGTTCTTGTGTAAGCTGGATGACTTGAATTCAGATTCCCAGAAGCCATGTGAAAGCCAGAGACAGTTGCACAAACATTTGCAGTCACTGCATTTGTATGGGAGGAAGATGCAGAGACAGGATAGCCTGGCAGTTCACAGCTAGCTGGTGTATGCAGCAATGAGTTATTGGGTTTTCTTCTTCAAAGAGGATAGAACAGAGCCAAAGCATATCATACTCATTCACACATATATACATATATGCACATCATATGCATGTAAATGCACACATACAAATATACATACCACAACAAATAAGTAAAAGAGTAAATAAACAAATAACATAAAACTGGAAAGCATTTTGATCCAAGTTTAAAATTACTATTTGCCATGTTCATGTGATACCTCAGCTAACAAGATGTCTGATTGCCAACCTATCTATTTGAGTTTAATCTCTGGGAGCCCAACAAGGATGGAAAAGAGAACTGCCTTTTCAAAGTTGTCCTCTGACCTCTTTCCATGTGCCATGGCATATATATTATCTCTCTTTTTCTCTCTCCTCTTCTCTCAAATAGATAAATAAATAAAATATTAAAAAATTAATTTGTCCTTACCTGTTTTGCAATACACAGACTAGCAGTAATGCATTTGTTTTAATAAGTATTTTTTATTATAATACATTTTAGTAAATATTTTATTTTAATAAATATTAGTAAACTTGACAAGGGCACTTATTCCTCTCTATCCCTTATCATTGTGATTACAATGGGAGCAAATTTATGGGCATATAATAATGTGAATATGCTATTCACATAACATACAAACAATTATTTTCTGGAAGGCAAAAAGAGTCCTGTAACCTGCTTCATAACTTTGACAGCATCAGCTCTCTATTCCCAGTACTCTGATACCGACTTTTATCTTTACTGAAACCAAATCAACCATGTCCTAAAAATAAGCTTCAGTAACAAGAGTGAATTTTAGAGAGAACGAATCTTTTGAATTAACAACCTGCCATAGAACTGTTTCACATATCACTCTGAAAGATGAAGGATATTGAGACTCTTGGTTCCTAGTTATTCAAGGGTGACTGATTTGCCCTCCAGCTTCCCAACTGTCTCTCATAGCTTAAAGGCTAACATGTGAACAAAGGCAAAGAAAATGTTTGTTTCCAGGATTCACTGTGCTATTTAAGAAATCATATATTCTGAGTCCCAGAAAAAAGTACATGAACTTTAGAGAAAACATATAGGGCCATTGTTTTGAGGTGGAATGAGCTAAGCACCATGAAGTGTATATTACCTCTCAGTAACTATGTTTATAGATTAGAAATAGAAACACACACACACACACAAAATTCTAGAGCGATTTAAAGAAATTACAGACTACAGTACAACTTCTCCATACATGTTCTAATTCAAGCAGCTCAATTTTTAGCAGTTACTTTATCTTCTGTAGGATTGTAATTTGCTTGTCCAGTATTGATATTTCATCCACAGAGTGCAGGAATTTCCACGGGCCTGGCAGTGACAGGCAGGATGCTGTTTGTAGAAGCAAACAGTTTGGACCAGTAATTAAGGCTCAGAGAAGAGACTGAGATGACAGCTGCATTTAAGGAAATATAGTTTATTTATAATTTGCTTTAATGAAATTGGGGAGCACAGTTAACATAATTTCTTCATTTCCCAGTATGTGGGAAATCGTTCTAGAAATAAGTTTCCTTATCTTCAGAGTGGGTAAAATGATTCCTCTTGGTATTTAGTAGCAAGATGAATATTTTAGACTACATTTACCAGAAATTTTGGTGCATACTAACATCTGAAGAGTCTGGGACTAAAGAAGAAACAATAGATCTTTATTTGCAGGGCAGCCTGTGTAGGAAATCTTGTGTGGTATTAACCAGTCATGAAAACATATCCTTCCAGCTCCAGGGCTGTTTCTAGGGAGTTTTATATTCTTAGACTATCATCAGAGAAAAGTTACTAGAAAAAAAGCTACTAATATCCACAGTAAGAGTCTTTAGAAACACATGTCTATGTTCTGTATCATGAAGAAAAGATGACTGTCCAATGAAGCAAGGGAAGACAGATTTGTAGAGACCCTAATACCTGGACATCTTCCTCAGCTGACCACTCCATCAATTCTAGAATGCATTAAGTTCCCATTAAGTTACACTGACATGTCATTTATCTTTTTACAAGAGAAGGAGAGAAATAAAAAATAGATGCTTCCAGGGACATTTATTTTTTTGCTTTCCCTTACTCTGTTTAATAAATAACTTGACATTTTTATGACATATTGACGTGTATTTATAAATGCTGGTGTAATCACTGACTAAAAAAGTACAACTTCTAGGGTAGAAAAACTGTCGGTAATCTCACCTAGTTGTATAACATGGAGAATAAAATGCTACTCTACCAGGGAAGATATGCCCACTGGCACAAAAATGGTGTGATAGTTTGCACAATTCTTGTGACCTTCACCACAAGACATACTAATATATCTTTCACATAGGTCAATAGTCAATGGCCAGGAAAGTCACCGACTCTAGGGAGAAACCTCTCCTTTTTTTTAAGACACATATTGCCAGCCTTGTAAATATTTATGTTTATTGTCCTAGGCTAGTGCTGCTCTCAGTCTTAAACAAAAAAGCTTCTTGTTTCAGTGGACAGTGGTTAATGTAGATTCTTGTAACTAGCCAAAAATCTGAAAATAAGCAACTATTGAGTACCAAGCCCTAAAGAGGAAATCTGCTAGGAGTTTTACAGTCTCTGGTCTAACATTGAGGTCTTTGCTCTATTTGGAATTGATTTCATACAGGGAATTAAATAAGGGTCCAAGATCATTCTTCTGCATGTATAAATCCAATTTTGTCAGCACCATTTTTTGAAGATGTTGTCCTTTGTCCAATTTTTTGGCATTTATGTAAAATATCAGTTGACTATAAGCATATGTGCTAAGATTTGGGTCTTCAATTCTAACTCATTGGTCTATATCTCTTTTGGGGGTATTACTATGCTGTTTTTATTTCTATGGCTTCATAGGTATAGTTTAAGGTCTAATATGGTGATACTGCTAGCAGAACTTTTATTACTCAAGATTATTTTTGCTATCCTGGGTCATCTGTTTCCATATGAAATTTCAGATTATTTTAGCAATTTATGTGAGGAATTGGATTAAAATTTTGATTGGTATTGCATGGAATCTGTGTATTGTTTTAAGTAGAATGGTCATTTTAGAAATGTTAATTCTGCTGATGCAGGATTATGGGAGGACTTTCTATCTTCTGGCACTCCTGTAATACCCTTTTTGGCATTGTAAAGTTTTCAATGTGTAGATCTTTCACATTCTTGGTTAGGTTTATTCCAAGACATTTCATTTTTTTGGAAGTTATGGTAAATGGTATTGTTTCTCTCAGGCCACTGCTTATTGAATTTTAATTTTGTAAAAATGAATAAATAAATATTAAATTTTTTATACCTTCTCCTACAGAACCCAGGGAACATTCTGAAAAAGAGGAAAAGAGTCCATGATTTGGAGCAAGGGAAGTGCTGCAGCTACTTTCTACTGCTGTGAGACAATATTCAGCTCAAGCAACTTAAGTGGAGACAGGGAGATTTACTTGGCTTACAGTTACAGATGGGAGATACCATCCACTATGGCAGAAAGGCATGATGGGTATCAGCAGCTGGAGGTATCTAAGGTCACATACATCATGGAAGTGGAGACAGCAAGCAGCAGACTGCTAGAATAAGCTACTAACAGAAACAGGGTCAGGGTGTCCAACTGTAAGGTCTGTCCCATGTCACCTAACTTTTTCCAAGAAGGCTCAACCTCTAAAAGACTCCTTGACCTTCCCAAGCATTAAGAACAACTAAGGATTCAAATACATGACACTGTGGAGAACAACTCACATTCAAAACAATACAATCCATTCTAACATATGGATTAACTTGGCCTTCCCAGGCATGAACATACTGTAGCTGTGAACAACTGATAAGGTCAGCTAGTCATAGTGTCTTCTTGAACCAAATAGCACATATGAGGCCTTTCTCTTTCTCTCTCTCTTTCCTCTCTCTCTCTCTCTCTCTCTCTCTCTCTATCTCTCTCACAGGAGTTGATGACAATTAATCCTTGCTGGGGACCATGAATGTTATCTTTCTCAGCAGCATAACTATTGGTAAACCCCTGATTCACTGGTAAATAATATACAAGCATACCTAATTAAAGTCAGTGACCAAAACAAGAAAAAAAAAAGATATGGAAGTAGAAGGGGACCAGTAGGGTGCAAGAAGGAAGTCAGCATGTGTGGGAGATAGAGAAGAGATAGTGTTGGTGGTGAATATGGTCATAATATATTGCACATATATACATACATAGATAATATAAACATATATATACACTATATGTTTCAAAAATATGCTATATTTTAAAAATGTTAAAATGTGCAATAAATATAAAATAACATTAATTTATGAAACTTGTATTATAGTGTTTTATTATTATTCTATAAACTAAGAAGACCATGATAAGTGAGTCAAAAAAAGATCATCTGATGTCAGAGAATAGATCCTGATAAAGATGGGGTGATAAAGATCAAGTCAATAAGTAATTAGCAAAATCAGGGTGGAACACTGTGAAGCAAGCAATCATGGCATCCTTGTGAAGTGTACCAGGAGCTCATGAGCTTGAGGTAAAAGCAAATGAACTTAAAGGAGGTGTGGCTAATTGGGAAAGTTCCTTGGGGTCCAAGACAAAGAAGATGTCAGATATTTAAAGAGCTAGGGAAAGAAAGAGTACATGGATTCTAAAGTGCAGATAACTTCAAGTCCAGGAATTGAATTTTTTTTGGCATCATTTCACATAAAAGTCAACTGCTCTTGTTGATTTAACTAACGTAGAAAGTATTAGTCACAATTATGACAATTTCATGCATGTGCATCATTGTACTTTGCTCACATTTATCTCTTTATCCTTTATTGTCCTTCATCCTGATAGTCCCTTTCATTCACAGAAAACGTTCCCTTTTTCCTTTCATGTTATGAATGTGTCATACCAAGTTCATTTTTTTATTATTTATTCAATTGTGTGTGTATGCGTGTGTGCGCATGTGTATATGTATGTATGTGTGCGCATGTGTATATGTATGTGTGTGTGTGTAGAACCACAGACGAATTCAGGAACCACCATGGACCGCCTCCATCTCCTCCTTGTTTACTCTGCCCCGGGATTCACAGGCTCTGCCCTACCAGGACCAGAAACGCAGGCCACCCCCGCTTCTGCCCGGCGTCTATAATGGGGTCTAGGATATGAACTCAGGACCTTCTGCCTGCAAGGCAGAGGCTTAACCCCTGAGCCACCTCTCCAGGCCCCCACACCAAGTTCATTAAAATTAAAACTGTATTTCCTATTTTGCATGAAGTGAAATGTTTTTCTTACTTGTTGAGGTTGAAAATATTTGTCCACCCTTACTGTCCAGGACGCTCATGGTCCAGGGGGGACACTCTGCTTCTCAGGTAAATTCCCCCAGACCCCAGGTCATCTGCTCATTTCAGTTCATCCCACCAGCCAGCTGGAGCAGCACTCAGCCTGCTCTGGGCTAGGGAGGGCCACTAGGCCACACCCCAAGTCCCAGGTTAAATGCACCAACATCTACCAGCTCTCTGCTTTCTGCCTGGGATGCTCACGCTCCAGGGAGGACACACTGCTCCTCAGGGAGGACACATTCCTCATCAGAATTCAACAGAGTCCAAAGAAAACCCAAGCAAAGATCTAGGGTACAAAGGCCATACATCTGAAGTCTTCTAAAATCATCCTATCACATGGGAGAGATTCTTCACATCCAGCCCAAAGATAAGTAAATGCCCTTTTTACCATCTTATTCCCTTCAATTATTACTCAATGTAGATTAACTTTTCCATATAGTCACCCCCCAAAACATTTATAATTTCAGGGACTATACCACTCACTGCCGCATATCACCAAGGTACTAAATAGTAGACACAAAGTCTACTAAACCTGACTTAATTGATGTATTAACAGTCTAATAGCTCATCTAATAGCCTCATCTAGGAAATAGCAATAACAACAGACAAGCGTGCCCAACTCCAAGGCAAACACTAGTAATAACTGTGAGAGAGTAGTAATACCAACTAATTCAGTTCAATCAAAAACATGCAGAAACTGAAAGATCTTAAGAGATAAAAAAAAAATTCCCAAGTCAAAGTGCAAATCCATCAGAAACAAAACCTAAGAAAACAAATCTCCCACCGAAAGAATTAGTCCCATAAGGATAGATTCCAACCAGGACAAATTCACAGAAAATAGCCAAGAAAGCCAGACCCAAGATAACGACTTTCAAAGTATGATCATTACTATGATCAATACTATGAAAGATGCAATCCAGGAGGAGTTAAATAACCAGATCAACCACTTTGAACAGGAACACAACAGACACTTGGAGGAGTTGAGAAAAACAGTTCAAGAAACAAAAATAGGCATAGAGCAGTTAAAGCAGTATCAAGCAGAGTTTAAAATTGAACTAAAAGACAAGTTATCTTTAACTCAGAACTCAACAGAAAGTCTTATTTGCAGAACTAACGAAGCAGAAAATAGAATTTCAAATCTTGAAGACAAAGTGGAAGAAAGCTTAATGGAAGAGGTTGTTAAAGACAAAAAGATACTTGAGACAAATATTCAAGAGGTAAGGGACACCATGAAAAAGCCTAACATGAACATTCATGGAATACCAGAACAAGAATCCCAAAATACCAAACCCTGAGGAAAATTTTCAAATTATCATAAAGGAAAGCTTTCCTTATCTAAAGAATGAAAGGCCCATCCAAATACAAGAGGCATTCTGTACCCCAAACAGATATGAGCAAAATAGAAAATCACCATGGAAAATAATAGTTAAAACACTCCACATTCAAGACAAAGGAAAGGTGCTGAGAGCTTCAAGGGAAAAAAAAACACAAGTCACTTATAAAGGTAAACCTATTAAAATAATAAATGACTTCTCAATGGAAACAGTGAAAGCAAGAAGAGCTTGGAGAGATATACTTCAACTATTGAATGAGAAAAAGTGTCAACCCAGCCTGATATACCCTGCAAAACTATCAGTCATGATCGAAGGGGGAAAGAAAAATTTTCCAGCACAAAGACAACTTGAAGGCATACATGTCTACCAAACCAGGCCTTCAAAAAATGCTAGGAATGATACTGAACCTTGAAGAAAAAAACCAGCGTATCCAGGAGGACAGAAGGGAAATATAATACCACCAAAACCTAAAAGCCAAATAATACACTTATGAAAGCCACTAAACATAAAAAGTGTCTGGAATTAAAAATAATTTCTCCATTATAATATTAAATGTCAATGGAATTAACTCACCAATCAAGAGACACAGATTAAAAACTTGGATTAAAAATCACAACCCATCATTGTGCTACCTTCAGAAAACTCATCTTACCACAAAAGATAGGCAGATCCTAAAAATAAAAGGCTGGTCAAAAATTCTGCAAGCTAATGGAACCAGGAAACAGGCAGGGGTAACTACTAGGCTATTGGACAAACTGGACTTCAAACCCAAAATATTCATTAGAGACACAGAGAGATGCTACATTTTAGTCACAGGTACAATTCGCCAGGAAGACTTCACAATACTGAACATATATGCACCTAATACGGGCCCCTCCACATTCGTTAAGCAAGCTCTACAGTGTCTAAAGCGAGAGATCAACCCCCAAATGATAATTCTTGGGGATTTCAACACCACCCTCTCAACATGGTATAGATCCACAGGTCAAAAACTTAACAGAGACACATTGCAACTTAATCAAACTCTTACTGAAATGGACCTTACAGATCTCTATCAAACTTTTCATCCAAACACCAAAGAATACACATTTTTGCCAGCAGCACATGCAACTTTCTCCAAAATAGACCACATATTGAGCCACAAAAGAAATCTCCACATATACAAGAAAGTTGATATTCTAGCCTGTACCCTATCAGACCAACATGGTCTAAAGCTTGACATCTGCAACACAACAAACAACAGAAAATATACTAACTCCTGGAAAGTACACACTATGATGCTGAGAATTGGATTCAGGAAGAAATTTTAAAGGAAATTCAAGATTTCCTGGAAGCAAACAATAATGAAAATACAACTTACAAAATCTTTGGGACACACTGAAAACTGTCCTAGCAGTAAGTTCATAGCTATTAATAGCTACATCAAAAAAATAGAAATATCACAAATAAATAACTTAACAATGCAACTTAAAGTTTTAGAGACACAAGAGCAATCTGATCCCAAAACCAGAAGAGAGGAGATTAGCAAAATCAGGGGAGAAATATCCGAAATTGAGATTAGGAAAACAATACAGAAAATCAATCAGTCAAAAGCTGGTTCTTTGAAAAAAATCAATAAGATGAATACACTCATAACTAAATTAACCAAAAACGAGAGAGAGAAAGCCCAAATAACAAAATTAAAAATGAAAATGGAGTTATCACTATTGATACCCAAGAAATTCAAAGAATTATAATATCATATTTCAAAAACTTATACTCTGTGAAATTTGATAACACAAAAAATTGGATGAATTCCTAAATAAGCCCAACTTACATAAATTGAATCAGGAAGTTTTGAATTATTTAAACAGTCCTATAACATATGAGGAAATCAATGAAGTAATCTTGAATCTTCCCGCCAAAAAATGTCCTGGACCAGATGGATTCAGCACAGAGTTCTACCAGACATTTAAGTAGCTAATAACACCAATACTCTTTAAACTGTTCCATCAAATAGCAAAGGAAGGAACCAAATTCTTTCTATGAATATAATATCATCTTTATACCAAAATCTAAAAAAGTATACTTAAAAAAGAAAACTGTAGGCCAATCTCTTTGATGAACACAGATGCAAAGATTCTCAACAAAGTCTCAGCAAATCGAATTCAAAAACATATCAAAAATATCATTCACAGTGATCAAATAGAATTTATCCCAGGCACACAAGGTTGGGTCAACATACGTAAATCAATAAATGTAATACACCATATAAATCAGTCCAAAATTCAAGACCACATGATACTCTCAATAGATGCAGAAAAAGCTTTTGACAAGATCTAACAGCCTTTTATGATCAAAACCCTAGAGAAAGTTGAAATGGAAGGAACCTTTATCAATATAATAAAAGCTGTATACAAGGAGCCAACAGCAAGGATTATACTCAATGGGGAAAAACTTGAAGCATTCCCGCTTCAATCAGGAATGAGACAAGGCTGTCCACTCTCACCACTTCTATTCAATATTGTATTTGAAGTCATAGCTGAGGCCATAAGAGAAGAAAGGGAGATAAAAGGGATTCAAATCAGCAAGGAAGAAGTCAAGTTATCTCTATTTGCTGATGACATGATCTTATATCTGAGGGATCTCAAAAACTCCATCAGGAAGCTCTTGGAACTAATACGGAAGTTCAGCAGGGTGGCAGGATACAAAATAAACGTACAAAAATCAGTGGTCTTCCTTTATGCCTAGAATGAAAGAAGTGAAAAAGCTCTAAGAAAAACATCCCATTTATTATAGCCCCTAAATAAATGAAATACTTTGGTATAAACCTAATCAAGGAAGTAAGAGACCTTTACAATGAAAACTTTAAAATCCTAAAGAAAGAAATTACAGAAGACACCAGAAGATTGAAAGACCTCCCATGTTCCTGGATTGGCAGAATCAACATGTAAGAGTGGAAATAAAAAAAAAATTGCAAAGATTATAAACAGCAGGGAAGGGGAAGCAGGGCTCCGTCAGAAACAAAGAGAGAGGGGATCAGCTACAGCAGAGTAAATAGGCTACCATCAAGTACTGCAAGTAAGTGGGGAGACATCTGGTTAAGATAACAGACTTTCTTTCCTGGTCACTTGCAACTGAGGGCGTTTACCTCACCAGTCAGGGAGGGCATAGAGTCTGGCAGATAGATGGTAACCATCCTGCAAATGGGAGACTGACTCCCTCCTCACCGCAGTCTCCTACTCTTATTCCATCTACCTTTGAATCTGCTCTTAATAGTAAGACTCTATTTTAACAGTCTTTTATCATTAGCATGGAGCCAAGGGTGGTGCAGGAACATCAAAACTGGAAAAAAATAAAAAAACAACAAACCATAATTCAGAACATCAGAGACCCTACATTAATCACCTGGCACCAGGCCAGCCTAATCTCTCCCCATCCTAAAGCTCAAGGAAATTTGTGCAAGAAGGGGCAGGTAAGATTGTGAGAGCCTAAAGATGGAGAGGAGCAACAATATGCAAGATTCTCCACATAAGTTAGAGCCAAAGTAATCATAATAGGACTTTGCATGAGCTGCACAATGACCAACATATCATTGATCCCAATATTCTAGCATGGATCACAGGCACTAGGATCCTTAGAGGCAAGGGATTAACAGCCACAATAATGTTCCCATACTAAAGGGGAACACAAGAAAGAGCCATAGGCAATGCTACTGAGTCCTTACACCTCATCAGAGAGGAGGACCAAGAGGGAAGTTTGACATGCACACTAAAGGATGCTCCAGGGATGGGGGGCGGGGGACGCACTGGGAGAAAGGGAGGGAGGAGGGGAGGAGGAAGGGGAAAAGGAGGAAGGGAGCAAAGGGATCCAGGGAGGGGTGGAGAAAGGGAGGGGACTAGGGTACCTATTAAGTTTGTATGAGTCAAAAAAATATATATATGTATGTATTTGTCCAGTAGGTACTGTTGGCTAGATACCAATCTAGGTTCCAGGAAAATACTAATGAACTGGAGAGAAAGAAGCTTAGCAGTTTTCTTTCTTTCTTTCTTTCTTTCTTTCTTTCTTTCTTTCTTTCTTTCTTTCTTTCTTTCTTTCTTTCTTTCTTTCTTTCTTTCTTTCTTTCTTTCTTTCTTTCTTTCTTTGTGTGTTTGTTTGTTTGTTTGTTTATTGTTAATACTGTGTTAAGAGACAAAAGAAAGAAGTTTCTTGTTACAACTTGCTGCTCTGTCTTACAGCCCTCTCAAACTTTGTGGACACAAGTTTATGTGCATAAAAGTATTAGTTACTTTCCTTGTTTTGTAAAAAATAGCTGGCAATGGGGTTGGAGAGGTGGCTCAGGGGTTAAGCCTCTGCCTTGCAAGCGGAAGGTCCTGAGTTTGATCCTAGACCTCATGAATAGATGCGGGGCAGAAAGGGGGCAGCCTGTGTTTCTGGTCCTGGTAGGGTGGAGTCTGTGAATCCGGGGCCATAGTAAACAAAGACGAAGTGAAGTAGGTCCATGGTGGTTCTGGAATTCGCCAGTGGTTGTATACACACACTCACACACACACACATACATACATACACGTACACACACACACACAATTGAATAAATAATAATAAAAAATTGTTGGCAATAATTAACTTAATGAAAGAAGGTCTGTTTGGTTTTCAATGTGAGGGGTCAGAGTCTAGGCTGCTTACCTACTGGGAGGTCAGTACAGCTGGAATATATTATGTCTGATCATATTGTGACATCAGTCTCTAGGTCACTAAGCATTTAACATGAACAAGAAGTAGAGTCCAATTACATAAATGTTAAGGATCACCCTCTAGTGACTCAATTCTTCTAGTGATGCTCCACTTCTTAAAGTTTTCATTAACTTTTCAAACATTTATTCCTTGATAGACAACAGAAAATAATGATTAAAGATGATATCATAACTGAGATTACAACTGATATAGTATTACTTATGATTACTTTTCTGGGATGTGAACAGTTGTAATTCTATTCTCTATCTGTAGGGATGGTAACTCGTTAATTCCTTGTCATTATATAATATGGATGCTTAATATTATGCATAATCATTTTACCTATAAACATTACTTGAAGTCTCATTTCTAGCTAGCCAGCAGGAGTGATATGGAAAAACATGACTATAATTTCAGAGGTTATTTACAAGAGCTCATTGTGCACTCATAGAACTCAGGCTTGTGGGAATAGATGAAAAACCACTTAAAAAGACAGCTATATGACAACAGTTAACAATTTAACTCAGAAGAATAAGCACAGATTGAATGCATAATGTACTTAAGGATAAGAGAGTGCTGTGCTTTGATCACTAAACTGCCAGAGTAAAATATGACAGATTTTCTCCAATGCACATCACTTGCACTCCCCAAGAAAAGAAGACTTGCTGTTACATTCTTAGTACTAGATGTAGTATAACAGCTTTCATTTCAAGAGTCAGTTCTGGAAAAAATTAATATATATGGAATCAAATTCAGAAACATCTCCAAAATCATGTATCAGATAAGCAAGGGTCTCCTACAGAGATTTTTTTGAATAACTGATTTGTAAGGGTCATGTTATTTCAGAATAGTATTTATTTTCTTTCTGGTTTTTACTTTGTGGTGTTTTGCAGGCAACGTATGAGGTTACAATGGGTCAAGTTTTATATGTGATTGAATTTTTAGCTCAATCACTGTACAATAAACAGAAGGAGAAGTCATAAGTGCATTGATAATTAAAGGCATACTTCAGCAAGCTGACTTCAGAGACATCTTAGACTACTGCATTAGACTCTGACTATGGATATCATGCCATACTTGAATCTGTCATTTCTTTTCTTCCCTTCCATTTGAGAACTCCATATTTATTTTCACATAGCACCATGTATTTGAATAATTATGTGGATTGATGTTCTAATACTTAGTCGCAGCCAATTTCTATTGCCACTTGCTGCTTTCTAGTATTCGGCTAAGTCACGCATTATACAACACAATGAAATTTAAAACAATGAAACATGGAGATCAGATTTTAGTTTCTCTATTTTCCACTAAAGAAAGTGATACTTTAAAATGTTTAGGATTTTATCCAAGTTCATATAACTAGGCTACTTGGAAATAACGTTAATCCATGTTTGTTTGTCTCTTTCCAAAATTGATTACTTCTGCATATTTTCCAATTTTTTCATTGTGGGTTTTTATAAGGCTTAGAAATTTAAACTTTCATCACAAGATGTCCACAAATATCACAGTTTCAAAATGTACAGAAAAAATGAAGTTAGAGGAGTTTAGAATGCAATTCAATCTCTTAATTTAATGCTGAAAACTTGAAATACCTAATAAAATGCTAAAAGTCATTATTGACAGTTTCCAGTCCTGAATGTATCTGAACATATTTAGACATGGACATATTCACTTTATTTAAAATGATGAAGATTCATAATATATACTCTGCTGCAATGATCCTTAGTTCTTTGTCTACTTATAGATAACTAGAACAAACTTAAAAATAAAACAAATAATTAAAAAATCATGATGACCTAGTCACTACCCAATTTAACAAGTTTATTTAAATCTGCATTGGTATTTCCCTAGGTATTTTTATGCTTTTCTATATATGGGCATATTTATAAACCTAACCCAGCAATTTCAGAGTTGAAAATCACTTATGCACATGTTGCCATCTGATATTCAAGGCAGTTCATCTCCCTTATCTGAAATTTACAAGTAATACATAACATTAAGCATAACAAAGTTATATGCTAAATGCCTAGTCAACAAAATTAATACTTTTTTATGAATGTTTGCATTGCTCTATGTGTTTGATGTGGTTTTTCTAAATATGAACAGCTCACTAGCTATACCACAGGTACAAAGGTACTGTGCTGTGTCTGTAAAACTACAGTTTGCTAGGCGCTCTGAACTGTCTTAGATCATGCCATTTTGCACAGAACAGAGATGTGAGGATTATATAAGGAATAACTGTTACCCATAGAACACATTTGAACTGAATTCATGCAGGCTTCCTGTGGTCATTGTGTGTGCCTACTTCAGGAAACAAACTCTACTTTTTGCACTTTACTTAATCTAAAAGGTTGGGTTTGGGCAATAACTACAGATATTTCCTGTGGAATAGTGAAGTGTTGTATAATTTCTGCAAACATTGTAAGACAGTTACTAGCAATCAATGTGCTTTACTGATGGAAAATCTCAAGTAGAAAAAGATTCATTAGGGCTCAATGTTACAGAGTGCATGAACAATAGCGTTTGGAATCAGTTTCAAAGTTTGGCTGGCCAGAAAACTCCTTTATGCCCCTTGACAATCATCATAATTAAACTACTTCATGCAACATGTTAGAGGATGTTTAGGAGGTTGAATATTGTTTCCAAAAATCACTTATGCCTGGTTCCATCTCTACATATCCTCTTTCATTATTATTTGATGTAGCCCATAAGTTAGGACAGCAATGGCACAGTATAATATATATAATACATATAATATATGAATCATTGATGAGGGATGATAAATACTATCTCCATTTCTACTGTTTTCAATTATTTTCATGACGAGTATAAATTGCCCCACATTTCGGATCCTTAGACAAATCAAAAGTATACCCAATTAAAAGTGGGATATATACAAATTATTTTTTCTGTTAAAACAAGTTTAAAATTGCTCTGACTAAAAGAAAATCTAAAAAGTATATGTGTCACAAAACAAAAAAAGTGTGGATTCATAATTTTGCTGCCTGTTATTGAGATTTACTGGATTCTGTTGTTCCTATTCAGTTAGCTACTTAATGGACAAAACATAAAATTGTCATTGAGATTGCAGTAATTTCTTTACATGAGAAAAATGCCACACAGAAATGACTTTAGGAAGAAATGGTTTATTTTGGCTCTCAGTTTAAGAAGGGATATAGTCAGTCCCATGATCTGGAAAGCATAAAAGTGGAAACAGGAAGTGGCTGGTCACATTGTATCTACCATCAGGGAGCACAGAATGCTGTTGTTACTGTTTGCTTTTACCTTTTATTCAGTCTAGGATCCAAGTCCATGGACTGTCCTCCCATATTTAAGGGTGTGTCTTTCCATTTCAACACAAACTCGTAAATCTTTCATAGACTATTCTGCGCCCCGGCTAATTGCAGGCCCTGTGAGGTTGCCAACCATTATTAACTATCGCAAACATGCAGCTGTTTCTGTTCAGACGGTACTCAATGATTTATTGACGATCTAAAATATTAGCAAGCTGTCACACTCAGAGTAGGTGATATGAAGTTTTAAGCTCTCAAGGTCTATATAAGCTTTGTATTTTGTGCTGTTGTTATTAAATTCATGGAGTAAAAAAAGTAATATTATAATCAGTACTGGCTCACAAAGACCTTGAGCATGCATTCCAGTCAGTATCTTCCGCCCCATGATTCCAGTGTCCCGTCATTCAGCTTTCCTCAAGCAAAGGGAATGTGGTTGCTAACTCCAGTTTGTCTTTAGTTTTGTATTGTCAAGTAAATTGGGTAACAATGAGAAATGTACATTAAAGCATTGTGAACTTTAGGTGTATGTCTGTACATGTGAGGGGTAGTGAGATCGTTCAGCAGACTAGGCATCTACATATAAACTTGGTGTCTTGAATTCCATCATTAAAGGCCCACAAAATTAAAGAAGAAAACTGGCTTTTGACAGTTGACCTCTATCTCCATGGTATTCACGTGCCTTCTCTCTACCTCTCTCTTAATAAATTAGTGTGCTGCTCCCTTCCCCCACTCCACCGCCCAGGACGCACCACGACCTAAGTAAGCTCAGCCCCCACCCACCCCCAGAACCCCAGGCCAAATAATTCAGTTTAGTGAAAAACGCACAGAAATCGAAAGAAGATCTTAAGAGTTAAAACGATAATGCCCAAGTCAAAGTGCAAATCCATGAAAAACAACACTCAAGTAAACAAATCTTCCACTGAAGGAATTAATCCCATAATGTTAGACTCCAACCAGAACAAACCCACGGAATGGCCAAGAAAGCCTGACCTAGGAAAACGACTTTCAAAGTATGATCATTACCATGTTCAATACTATGAAAGAGGAAATCCGGGAGAAATTAAATAACCGAATCAATCGCTTTGAAGAGGAACACAACAGACACTTGGAGTTGTTGAGAAAAACGGTGCAAGAAATAAATTAGTGTGCTAAGTGAGTTTTTAATAGAAATTCAATTATTTATTCATTCTAATATGAAACTGTATGCAAAAAGTGAAAACCAAGAGCCAGGAATGACCGCCTAAACCTGTAATCATCCCAAGTCATATCAGATGGGGGCAGAACAATTAACAGTTGAAAGTCATCCGCAGGGACATAGTTAATTTAAATCCATCCTGGATTACTTAAGAACCCTCCTTGAACACACATACCCAAAAGAAATAAAGCAAAAAAGTTAAAAAAAGAAGTAAAAATATCATTTATCTATTTATTATTTCTAATTATTGTTTTATATGTCCATGAATACAACAAAGACTAAATATCTTAGCTATATATTTTATCATGCATTCTTAAGCTGAAAATGTAAAACATAAAAGGAACATTATATGTGTTCATTGTAGAGATACTCAGAACCAATTATAAAATTTTAGAAAGTTGCAAAGTATTACTATATTAGCTTTATAGTTTTATATAAAATAGCTATGTATATGCATACATAATGAGTATATATGAGTATTATTATATATAAAATCTGATAGTTTGCTAAAATTTATCTTATTCCTTTATAGTTTAATACATAAATACAGTTAATTTATGTCGTTTTCTAGCTGCAAACTTTCATCTTCCTATCTAGTCTCCCTCTTAACGTTTGTGTCTCTTTGCTTGTGTGGTCCTGAGTTTCAGAATATTGACAGTTTTGAATGAAAAGACAGTAGAAGCCTGGAGAGACAGCTCAGGGGTAAGACTCTGTCTCACAAGCAGAAGGTCCTGAGTTCAGATAAATCCCACTTATGAAGCACCAGGAAAAAACTGAAGCCTAAACTTCCTGCCCTTGTGGGCAGAGCCTGGGAAAGTCCAGAGCTAAGCAAAAAGGAGGTAGAAGCAATAAAGGATGATTCCCAAAGTCATCCTTGGTCCTCCACAGAGACACACAGTACTCTCTGATACACATACAAATGCACCAAAAAATAATTAATTAATTAAAAAATTAAAATATTCCTGTTCTTGAGCCTGTGGTATGCGAATGGTAGAATTTTATATTTCAAAAAAGACAGCGGAAATATTAAAATATTTGGTTTTTTATATCTTTATAAGTCTATCTGGAATCTGGGTTTATACTTAATCTATCAGTGAAAATAGTAAACTGATAATTTTCTGGATATCATAATATTGTTAGGATACATGCAACAACCTAAATACATTCTTATTATTATAATTACCCTGCCAATCCCACAAAGAAATATATGTCCACCATGTTTTATTAACCTGAACAAATGCGCAAATTCTGCAGTGCAATTTTGTCAGGAACATTATGTGACCTAAAACTAAGGCTTCTTTGGGTGTTACGGTAAATGGATCCGAGAAAATCAGAATTTTCAAAGCATAGATGTAATCTGTCTGAATGTTCCTATAATGGTTTAGAACAGTCAGATCAATTATTTCCAGTCATTTAGACATTTCTAAACAAGAGAGCGTGTGTTCATTTCAACACTATTATAATAAAAGTGCATGTTATCTAGAAAATATGTTTCTCATATCTGATTATATACACAATTATACACAAGCAGATATTCCATCCAAGGAAATTTAATTTTCTATGAACAGAAAAAACACAACAGGCTGGCATGGTGACTCATGCTTATAATCGCCGTACCAGACTAAGAAAGGTTTACCTGAGTTCAAGACTAGCTTGGGCTACGGCTGTAAGTTTCAGGGTATCCTGCAGTACAAAGGAAGATCATGTCTAAAAGACTAAACATAATGAATAAACAAAAACACATTTTCATAAGAACTGTTGAAATTTCATTTAAACACATACACATGAAAAACTATTTGCTTTCTTTGGTGACATTGATAAGATTTTTTTCAAACTTCCACCCGCTGTCCTCAGATGAGAACGCTTTCTACTTGAAGTTCAAGCATCTTTAAGATCACAGAACAGAGTATTACACACAAATCTTAGCTGTTTCTACAAGGTCGAAGCTATTTTAAATTGTTCGTGCTTTCCTAGTCACTGCTCTTTCTCTGTGATTAAATATTATAAGATTTAAATGAACGAATAGTACAGTGTAGGCAGGTGTCATCATATTTCCTTATAAAGGTCATGTGTTTAGATTTTAGCATTTAATTATAATCATTGGTATAAATTTAATATTAAAAATAGTTTAATATATTAGCACATCATTTATCTGAAAAAAAATCTTTTAGAAGTCTTTGAAGATCATGGAAAAACTTTCAGTCACTATTCTGAAATTAATTTTCTTTTTCTAATTTTTTTTTTTTTGTTTTATACCCACTCCCATCTTGCCTTCCCTTCCCACTGGGACCCTTCTTCTTCCTGGAGAGCTTCTCTCCTATTACCCTCTTTTTTTTTTTTTTGCATAAGCGACCCAGTGAGTTAAGTTTGATCACTTGTCAGAAGATGAATCACACAGCAATGGACAGATAATTGAGGAAAGTATATCCCCTGCCTATCATGGTTGACCTTCTTCAGTTTCTCAGGGAAGTGTGGGGTCACTTAAATTCTCTTCCTTTTCCTGGTGACATGCCAATAGGAAATTTGTGTAAATCTTATTGAAATATGTACTGCTGCTATGTTCATGCAAGAACAACCCTTTCATGTCCATAACATAATGTCTGGCCACACAGGCTTCTGCCCTTCAGGCTCTTACAATCTTTCTGACATTTCTTTCACAATGTTCCCTAAGACTTGTGGTGGCTGAGTGTTTTGAATGTCCTGTTTAGGGCAGAACTGTCTGCCACCCTCTATTTTCTGCTCTTTCGTGAGTTGTGATTTTCTTTAATGAAACCCTTTTCATTTCAGAAGGAAGCTTCTTGGTTGAGTGCTCACTACTACTCCAGTCTAAGAGTACAATGACAAACATAAAAAAGGAAATTTAATACAGTGTTTTCATAGCTTCTCCTTAATGGTTTACACCACTCTGTGGCCTTCTCCCTCCCCTTGCATATGTTCTTGTTATGGTTTACAATACTAAGAATAAGATACCTGTTGAAAGGAAAGCTGTTGGTTGCTCCCATTGAGTTTCATGCCACTATTACCTGATAGTCATCTCTTGCCAGGCTGATTGTTATTGTAGCTTGCAGCTTTCATGGATTAATGGGACTGCTGATTGCTTTTTCTCCCTGAGAGGTCCTGCTTAGTATTTTCTGGTACTTTGAAAGCTGTCCAGCAAGAAGAGTTTCCCAATCGATACCAGCTGGTGTTTGTTATCTGTGTCCTGTGCTGAACATGTGTCTGGTCTTCAAAGACAGGGTTTCATTATCAGTTTTTTAGGACAAACAAGATCAATGCCAAACTTCTATACTGTTTTAGGGGCCATTGTGACATCTCTGACCAACAACTTAATAAAAGTATCAGATACCCAGGTATACTTAGCATATTGTTTGTCTAGGGGTTCTAGTTGAGAAATCATAGGGCATTTTTCTTTATATGTATTACATATTATATATGTGTGTGTATGTATACATATATATATATATATATATATTGTTATATTTCCATCCACACAACAAAGATATCTTTGGAATACATATATTCTAGCATGTGTCCTAAAAAAAAAATGCAATAAAGCAGCACCATATATATGCACTAAAACAGATACTCCGGTCATGTTGTCAAAATTTACAAAGTAGCATTTGGATTTCCTTTGGCACTTTGTTAGTCCCTAGAAAGCCTTCTCCAAAGTAGCCTGACCTTCAGTGCCATGGCTAGTAGCCACAGTGGAAGCTCACAGTGTAACATGCTAAGTGGTCAGCTGACATTTTGAAATTATGACCAGATTATTTGGCCCTTCTCTCAAAATCACTGTGTCTAAATGACCTAATGTAAGAGTTAATGACTTTGGAGAACTTATTTTTCTAGAAATTTCTTGGAGAAATCTCTATAGACTGTTTTTTTTGGATTTCACATTTAATTGTATTTAATTCTGAGGAGTAAGCCAGTGACATAGGAAAACTATAGGTGTGCTATCAGAGTTGTTGGTAGAAGATTCTGCTTATTAATTTTTAGTTTGAAAATAATTCTTTTACCCTTGTTCATAATTTAATCATTATTTCTTTTCTTTCATTTTTATTTATTTATTTATTTATTTTTTATTTAATTTTTTTGTTTCTGCTCATACAAACATAATAGGAACCTTTGTCCCCTCCCTCCTTCCACCCCTCCCTGGACCTCCCTGTTCCCTCCCTGCTTTGTCCCTTCTTTCCCCCCCTCCCTTTCTCCCAGTGCCCCCTCCCCACATCTCTGAAGCATTCTTTAATGAGTATATCAAACTTTCCTCTGGGTCCTTCTCTCTGATGAGGTGTAAGGACTCAGTGGCATTTCCTAGAACTCTTTCTTGTGTTCCCCTTAAGTATAGGAACACTATTGTGACTGTTAATCCCTTGCTTCTAAGGATCCTAGTGCCTTTAGTCCATGCTAGAATTTGAGGGGTCAACGATATGTTGGTCATTGCGCAGATCATGCAGAGTCCTATTATAATTGCTTCGGCCCTAATTTGTGTGGAGTATCTTGCAACATGACTCCTCCCATCCTTTTGCTCTTACACTCTTACTGCCCCCTCTTCCACAAATTTCCCTGAGCTTCAGGATGGGGAGAGATTAGGCAGGCCTGATTCCAGGTGGTTATTATAGAGTCTCTGATGTTCTGAATTATGGTTTGTTGATGATTTTTTTTTTTCAGTTTTGCTGTTCCTGCAATGCCCTTGGTTCCATCCTGATGGGTATTGGATATCACCCCCTGTCCAGAGATTAAAAACCTGTTAAATTAGAGTCTTGTTATAAGAGTCTATTCAAAGGTAGATGGAATAGAAGTAGGAGACTGCAGTGAGAGAGGGGTCAATCATCCATTTGCAAAATGGTTACCTTCTACCTGGCAGCCTATATGCCCTCCCCTTCTAGTAAGATCATACCTCATCAGTTGGAAATGATCAGGAAGGAAAGTCTGTGAACTTAATCAGATGTCTCATTACTTACTTGCAGTCCTTGATGGTGGCCTACTTTCTCTGCTGTAACTTGGTCCCCTCTGTTTCTGTTGGGGCCCTTCTTCCCCATCCCTCCTGTTTATAGTCTTTACAATTACTGTAGGTATTACAGAGATTTGTCTTTGAGTGTCTCTAAGTGAGTTTGATACTAGGATTCATCTACTAGAGAATACATATGGTGCTTAATTTTCCGTGTCCATAGACTATTTTTAAGTTGTTTGCTTTTTTATTTGAGTTGTAACAACTCCTACACAATACCTTACAAAAATTAAACATGTAATTTGAATATATTCTGTCCAAATCTGTTAACTGTCCTTTTATTTCCTTGATAACAAAAAAAGTGCTTTTTTTAAATTTTGGGGGTATATTAAAGCAGGGATTTTATTGAAAATGAAAGAAAAGGAAAGACACTCTTCGATTCTGGGTCCAAGGTGGCAAGGAAGAAGCCATAGCCTTAATGTGGGAGAACAGTAAAGCAGAGGAGACAGCTTAAGGTCAAAGAGAACAATAAGAGATGCACCATGAGCACATGACCAGGAGAGGACAGAGCCGCCATGGTGACCACATGGTGGCAGAGCTGGAATGACAGCTACTTTTTAAATTTTGGCAAAGTATAATTAATCGTTTTCTTCTTGTCATCAAATTAAAATTTCCTCAAGATGCTATTTTTTTTCTAAATGCTACATAAATTTCTTCTATACCCTTTAAATATCTTATAAGTATGGAGGGCCCCCAATTCATTTTTTTATGTTGATATTTGATTGTTATATTTAATTGGTTGAAAACCCTGCTCATTCTTACATTGATCTGGAAGTATGATGCTTCCAGCTTTGTTCTGCTTTTAAAATGTTTTCACCTTTTTGTATCCATCCTTTTCAGAATTTCAGGATTATGTTTTCAGTTTCCACAAAAAGTCATAGGAAAGTTTTGACAAATGAATTTAAATTGAAGAGAAATTTAGAAATTATTATCAATTTAAGTAAATTATGTTCCCAATTCATTAATAGATCATTTATTTTCATTAATTTGTCTTCTTTAATGCAAAAAACATTTTCAAACTTGTGATAGCAGAAATTCAGCTAATATTATTAAACTTATTTCAAATTATTTTTATATTTTTGTTGACACAAGAGAATTGTACTATTAATTTTATCTCCTAAAGATTCATTACTAGATTGTATGAGATAAAAGATTTTTGTATATTCATATGCACATCTAAATTCTTATATAAATTGAGAAAAGTGTTCTGGAGTATGTGTCAAAAAATGCATATTTACTCACATGCATATAATATGCATTCATACACACATATGCATATGTGTTTTTATGCCTCTTTTTATGCTACATGCTATCTATAGTTCATGGTTTAAAAATGCCTTTGAGCTAAAGTTATTAGCTAAACTTTTTATTAAGAACATGATTTGTCATTTTTTTATTTTTCATGTGAAATTATGGAAGTAAACTTGATTAGCCTTTTTTGTTTAACAGAACCAATATTTAATAACAAGTTTAAATAAAAACATAATTAATAATGAAATACATAAAATCAGAACATAGGCTAATTGATGGTCTTAACTTTGCAGTATATTTATCAAAATGTCTGGAAACCAGAATACTCTGAGATTAATCTTATTTTTTTAAGTAACAAGGAAACTTTACTCAAAAGCAAAGCAATGGAAAAACTGAAAATGGGCAGCAGAGTCAGGCCAGGTACTGGGACCTGGGCACTGACCCAGTAGGCTAGGGGTAGTCTTACCTCAGCTGCAGGAAGCTATGCCTATACTTACACTATCTTTCTCCTCCTCTCCTCCTTCTCCTCTTCCTCCTCTCCAGATCACTATTTTGCCAATCAACAGTTGCACAAGGACTACCGTGCCAGTCCCTAGGCTGTAAGCCCAGCCATCTAGCATCTAAAGTGACTCTGTTCCCTTCACTTTCCTATATCTTCCCTCCCACAAATCTACTCCAATGACTCTTCATGGTTCTTTTCTTACATTTGCCTGTGAACTCCACTGCAGTCACCCATGCCCATTTTCTTGGATAGCACCTTAGGGATTTTCTCATATCCTCCATCCCTATGTCTGTCTTTAATAAAAACTCATTTTTCTACTCCTGATTGTGCTGGGGGCTTCCAAGTAAATTCTTGTGGATGCATGCCACAAACTTCTTGTATTTCATGAGTGTGTAATCTCTGAACATTCTTATTAATCTTCAGCACACTTTATGTGACAAAGCCTTGGGAAGTTCAGGCTCAAAGAGGTGCTCATGGTTCTCCTTCAACCTGAAGAGTCTACAGAGGTGATGATGGGATGTGGAGAGGAGAATAAGGAGCAAAAAAACAGATGACTTTTTTGCCGGTAACAGATTTTTTACTACACTCTGTAATGGAGGAGTGCTCTCTGCAATTTCCCCTTTATTTTTCCTATTGAACTCCTGTGTATACTTTAAAGGCCTTTTCAAATATTAGTTTTTGGAATTCTTATTTCAGTTTCCAAGCATAGAGACGTTATAGTTATTAGCTAGTAATGAGCTCATCTTGACCTTAGCTAGGGCTTAAAAATTGGCTTCATAATAAAGTCTCACATTCTTTGCTGCTAAAATATTAAGAGACTGTTCCTAAGAAAAAACAGCTTTTTTTTTGTTTCTAAACAAGCCCTTTGATTGCATGAGCGAGGATGAAATATTGCTCTTTTAGAATGAAATCAGACCCAGCTTACCTTTCTGTTTTCAATCTGCCTGTTAATGAACTCAGTAAGCTTTGTCCTTTTAGCTGTTTGTTTCTAACATCCTGTTCTTCCTTTACTTTCTCTGTTTTCTCTGTACAGAGGCCTTTTCTGTCTTCTCTGCTCATTAACCTGTAATTTCTAGTTTTCTCACATTTATTGTGAATGATGAGAATATTATTTATGACAAAGGTGACAAGAAGCTGATGGATAAAAATGTGGCATTTTCCTTGTAAAAGAATGCTTGCCATTACATTACAACATGACCAATGCGTGTCATGTATGTGCGCACGCGTGTGTGTGTACAATTTGAAGTAAAAATTAGTTAAAATTGACTATTGAATAATAGGATAAATTATAGTGACAATGACATTAAATTATAGGCATAGAATTTTCAAACTCCATCTTTGGGAATGTCAATAAATAAAATTGTAAATAGATAAATTTTGCTATGTGATAAAATAGAGATATGGATGGTTCACCTAAAAACATCATAATTCTCAGAACATATTCACTACTCAAACATTTATGCAATTTTGTGTATTTGGAAAGTAATACATGGAACCCTGACTTATCTGTGTAAGTTGTAATTAATGATTGTCAGTAGGAAATCTGGATTGTGGCCAACAAAGGATTCTAAAGAGGAAAATTGACATCAAATCCAGCCAATTTGAATTATCAACCCAATCTGCATAACTCAGGATATTATTTAAGCTTTGCTAGACTCACATTTCCTCCACTAATATATATTATTTTATTAAAATAAACTAACATGACTCTTGTTTACTTGGGTTTCCATGTTAAAATGCAGTAAAATAAAGTAGTATAAATCTTGTGAACAGCACAAGTTCCTAATTTTGGAAGTTAGAAGCCCTACATCAGGTTGGGTTTCTGCCTTTCTGTCTTGCAGACAGTCAGTGTTTCAGTTCCCCAGAACACACTACTTCTCCAGCACCAGATCACCTCATGCTCCTGCAATGATATCTGACCCAAACAATCAAACTTTACCCCACCAATTTTTAAGAAAAATGTCACTTTGAGTCCTGTTTTCAACTTCTTATACAATAATCGATTCACTCTTTCATCTCATGGAACTTTTTAATGTAGAAAAATAGTATTTACCTCACAATATTGGATTAAATGACATGTTGCCTCTTAATCTATGCTAAATAAAAAGAAAAGGCTGATGTTGATGCTGCAGGTCTCACTTCTATGGTTTATACTACCATATCTGTTAATATGGTAGCTGGAGAGTTCACTATGGATACACGATAAAGGAACTCACATTCAATTAAGAAAGTTTTTCTGAATGTTTCCATTCATCATATTGAACCATTTTTTTCATATAGAGGAACAGAAAATATGATAAATTTATCAATGGCCACTAACTGGAATGAGCAAATGCTAAAATCCTGTTATATTTCTGTGTGTGTGTGTGTGTGTGTGTGTGTGTGTGTGTGTGTGTGTTTGCTTTGACCCTTTAAGATAGGGTGCCAATATATAGACCTCACTGTCATGAAATAAAGCAGGCTGAACTGCAATCCTCCTATATTGGTCTAGTGATGGGATTGTAGGCATGCAACATCGTGCCTAGTTCTGCTATGCTTCTTTGAATGATGCTTATGAAAGAGCCTAAATAATGTGAGATAGTCTTCATGTCAGTTTTGAGACCTGTTTGACTCTGTTGCTTTAAGGAGACCCACAACCATGGTTTCAGCATACACATCCCTGACTGGATACTAACTGCTTCTTTATTTGTTAGTATTTCAGCTGAATGTCAGCTGCATCTTTATGTGTTAATGTTTCTACTGAATGCCATTGCACCTTTGTAGTTTAAAATCTTGCAGTAGTTTTGTAATTCTACAGTTACAATTTGCAACTTTCTTTTATAAAATGAGAAACAAAGTTGTAATATGTATCTAAATTCTGAAAAACAGGTCTGTTAGAACTTTTTATGTGCATGAAGAATTATTTATTTATATTAAAAATAAGCAATAAGATGAAATATTGATAAATTGTGTGAAATCTGAATCAAACTGTTTTATGATCTACAATCATATTTAGAAATAAGTAAAGTTTAGAAGGTTTTTGAAACATCTGTACGATGGCTCATTATTGAGAATACACACAAAAATCAATATAAATAAATGAAAGCCAATACAAAGTGAATATTTGAATTTGTTTGTTCTGAACTTTGGTGATAAGAATCTCAAGGCCTCAGTGGAAGATCCTGTTTTGACTAGACAGCAGACAATGTGACTAGGTCTTCACCCAGGCCTGATGCATTCTGCTCCATTATGGAGAGCAGACTTTAGAGGAACAGCTACAACTATTACACATAATATATAAATGTGTCTCAAAATTTTAGTATTAGCTCATCTGCCAGAGTTCAATGACTTTTCATATGAACCTTCAAAAGTGGAAACAGATAGATTATTTAAAAAGAACCTTTTTAACAGACTGTACTTACATAGAAGCATTCTTTCGCATGATACCTTAAAAACTGGAAAAACAATGCAATTTCAGAGATGATAGTTGTAATTTCTGTGGCTACCCTAGCCCCAAGTGCTGGCCATTGAGCATATTGGATGGTTGGTAGTACAGTCAGGAAAATAAAGAGGAGGGGTAGAGGGAAGAAGAGCACATGCTTCAGAGAGAGATGAAGCCAGACTATTGCAGAGAAAGCACATGTCATCTGTTCATACCACTTTGAATTAATTGCTGGTCTTACAATGGGAGACTCCCAGTGTTCCGAGAAGTTGGAAGGTGATGATGTGGGATTGAAGAAGATCACATAGATTCTTAAAAGTCTAATTTTGAGGCAGGACCTGTGCCATATTCCAGATGCCTCCTATCTTTTAAAGTATGATCAGGAATTCTGAGTGTTTGGGTAATGGCATCTAATAAGGAAAGCAGTGACCAAGCTGTTCACATCTCTAATCTCTGACAGGACAAATCACTAGGAGATGCCACAGCTACCTCTACATCCATCTAACTCATAGTCAAGAAATACTTCCTTATGCTTCATTTTCTTTTTTGAACCAAATTTAACTTGCTTCTATTGCCTTTTCAGTAATTATTCTGCTTATCTTATGATCATGATTATTGGATGAAATCTGAAGGTTGTTGCTTTCTTTGTCAAGGAAAAACGTGGGCCGTGGCTTGGTATATCTTATAATTGGTCCCTACAGTACACACTTCCCAGATATCTAATCTATCTCTGAGCAGCCAGGCAGCAGGATGAAGAGGTACAAGAGACTTTTACATTCACCAGTACTGGTTGGCATACAAGGGCCAAATCCAAGAACAAAAAGAGTGGTGGGGAGGAGAATGCTAAAATTCTTAAGTAAGCACACTTACAAGAGAGTATGACTGGCCTGGAGAGATGGCTCCGGGTTTAAACCTCTGCCTTGCAAGCAGAAAGACCAGAATTTAGATTCCAGATCCCATGTGAAAATGCTAGGTGGAGCCCTGGAAGGTGGAGCTTGAGAAACTCCATAGTAAGGTCAAAAAGAGACAGAGCAATTCAGGATGATTCCTAAAATCACTCTTGGTCTTCCACAAGAGGGCACTTCCATACAGTGCCCTCTGATACACATGGACACATACATGAATATATACATGTATTTATACATAAAAATAAAAATCAAAAGCATGATCCCAAAAGAATAGTTTGAATCATTTAATCTATGTGAAATGTGTGAAATGTGTAGTTGGATTTAAAAAAGAGCATAATCTGCTTTTGTGAACCAAAATTTATGGAATGATAAGAACAGGTATAAATATCTTTTTTTTTTTTTTACCTGCAGTGCATTGAGGTCAGACTTGTGATAGCAATTTATATGATAGCAAAATAACTTGCATATATATCAAGAACTATGAATATTTGTCTACTGCTTCAATTTCTTTTATTTTTTGCATGTGTACACGTGTGTGTGTGTGTGTGTGTGTGTGTGTGTGTGTGTACAAGACAAGACTTGAGTGTGTATTCCTGTTGAGGCCCAAGGGGTGACTTCAGGAATCATCCTGAATTGTTTTATTACCTTGTAATTTTGCTTTGGGGTTTCCCAGTCTCCACCTTCCAAGGCTGTTAATTCAGGTGCTGCCATGTGATCCAAACTCAGGTCCTCTGATTGCAAAGCAAAGGTGTCACACCTGAGCCATTGTTCCATCCCCTTGCTTTGGTTTCTTACAACAAATAAAATGTTTAGACTAAAAGCATCCCTAAAATGTATGTCACTGGAAACAAGACATTTCACAGCATTGTAGATTTTTAAATCATAAGTTCAACATATTAATAAATTATACATGTTAACTAGATTTTTAAAGGTCTCTATTTAGCTGCACGGGAAGGATTTTGTATCTTTCTCTGAAAAGGAAAATATATTACCACTCTCACAGAAAATTATCTGTCCTTTGAATGTCAGAACATCCTTTCCCCTACGATCATGAGAATAAGAGAACAAGGAATGCTTCTCTTGAAAGTTATTCTTTATTTTTACCCAGGTTTCATTGAATATAAAATTTCTTTTAAATTTTTTATTAAGAATTTTTCCACATACAAACAAAATGTGTTTATGTCCATAGCCCCTCTTCCCTTCCTCTCCCTTCACCAACCTTGTTCCACCTTTCCTCATTTCCCTCTGTGTCTCTGGACCTTGGGGTTCTCTTTGGGGCACCTGTAGTAGTAAAGGATCAGAACTGTGGGTAAACCCACAGGCGAAGCTCCCCTTCTTTTGTTTAGCACTTTTGAGCATAGTTGTTTGCGTGAGATTCTCACTCATCTGGGGGAGAACATGGACTTGTCAACCATTTTGTGCTTCTGGTGGAGGTAGATATCATTGCAGTGAAATCCTAGATGAAGCCGTGTTATGACTTCAGTCTCATGTTTGGTAGAAGACCTTTCCCATTTTAGATTTTTACATTCTTATCAACCTACTTTCTCTTAGTACCCTGAGCCGTGAGATGAGAAGAGGTTTCCATGGCTTGGTTTAGGCTTTGCATTCCATGGTTGCCACTACTCTGATCTCTGGCCAGTTGTAATTATCCAACTCACTGATATTCAATAGTATGCATATTGATTGAGTGTTATTAGTTTCTCTTATCTAGGGATATAATATGAAGAAGTGTTTAGATGATAAACACTTATTGCTAAATATTTATAAACACTAAGACATCTGTTCCAGTCTAGAGTCTATTTATTCTCCTTCCACTGTTGTTTCGACAAGTTTTCAGTGCCAGACATATGTAACCTGATTGTCGGGTACTTTAGAACCTATTGAGAGAGTAATTACCTAAGAGCTTTTAATACCATCAGTCTTTCACTGGATTCTTCTTACTGGACTTGTTGTCACTTCACAGCTAGGTGAGGCCATTGGTCACCTTTTTCCCTGAGTCACTTTTTTTAAAGTTACTCAGCATCTTACTCATTTTGTTTTTTCTTTGGACTAAAGTCCCCAAATTGAAAAGTGGGCCAGGAATGTGATATAGGGTTCCAGCACTTCCTTAGGGTGTATGAAGTCGTAGGGTCAATTCCCAACACTACTGATAAATATACAAAAGGAGATATAATGAAGATATTGACCCAGGAATCAGAGGCCAAGCAGATAGACCAAGAACTGATTTTCTGTCCTCCTAGAGTAAAACTGTAAAATGACTTTGAAGGTCAGGTCTACATATCCCTCAAGATGTTCATATGTGCCCCTGAAATATAGAAAAGAGTAATAAGGGATCTCTCTCTCTCTCTCTCTCTCTCTCTCTCTCTCTCTCTCTCTCTCTCTCTGGCAAAGTACAGCAATGGGGGAGAATATGTCAAACACAGCAGTGGGGCTTCAGCAAATGCCTGCTGCTGCTTGCTAACTTGATCTCTGAGGTACCCGGTTCCCAGGACATGATGGGGCTCATCCAGAGGGTGAATCATCCTACAGGTGAGGACTTGAGCAGACAGAAAGGTTTCAGTACTGCTGCTCAATTTGCTAATGGCTAAAGCATGCTTGAAAGTATTTGAACAAAAATTGCTAAGTCTCAGCTCAGACTCAGCAGACAAACTGTGCTGGGAGGAACTGAAGATTACTGCCAGATGGCACAAGATCTGCCTGTATCATTAAGAAGGCAGTGATAGAAAGTTACCTAAAAAAATCTCAGCTCCAGGAAATATATTTAGCTTTTGGTGCCTGTTTTGCCCTTATCCTTGATTCCATAATCCATAACATAAGGATTATTCTATCACGTTTATAAAAGACAGATAAAGAGAAAATAAGAAATTTTCTAAGTTAAAGAGCTGTAGAGCAGTGATAGTTAGGTTTGAATTGAAGCTTATAGAATTCCTGATACAAAGTTTTAAATTTCCAGGATTCTTATAAGTAGAGACTGCAGGAACAGAATAGAATGGAAGGTCAGATAGATGCAGGTATCACCTGACAGGTGAAGTCTTTAGCTCTGGGCACATTTGTAAAGAAACAGTAGTTGAATTAAAACTCTGAACAAGCCTGAACAGGATTGCTTAGTTGATAGGAAAGACTCATACCATGGTGGGTAGGACTAGTCCCTGGGAAAGTGGATAAAATAGAAGCTAGCATTCTTCATTATATTGGACAGACAAGTTGTCTGTCAAAAGAAGTCCAGCCCTCTTTCAGCAGTCCCATAGATATAGTGTGGCCTGTTTCTTTAGCTCCTGGTGTTAGTATGTGCTCTCCTGCAGAGCTGGATTAAGAACTATAGCTAGACAATCACAAACCAGAATAAAATTTCTCATCCCTCTTAAACTGTTTTGCTGTGAACTTATCCAGCAATAGGCAGAGTAACTGCTAGTGCAAGAATCAGAATCTTGATGATCAGGAGAATCTCAGAGCAAAGATACTCAGAGCAAAACCTAATAGACCTTAGCAGTCAGAGAAAGACAGAACTGTCTACCTAGAAAAAAGAGCACATGCTGAATCCCAGAGGCAAATAAGATCACAGGGATTAATGAGAATGACAAGTATCTCATTATTAAAAAAAAGATACTGGGAGACTGAAGCAGCAGCCAGAATGTAGAAAGCCTTAGGGCCCATGTTAAGGAATAGGCCTTGTGCTCCAAGATGAGCAGAGACTGATTGATTCATGTAGTTTAAGTGAACAAGGTTAGACCCAGGGCTCTAAGAAGAAAGAGAGCTTAGCAGCTTTTTAAAGGTGTTTGGCTTTGCACATGTCCAGTGCAGAGAAAGGAGAAGGGTTTTTGAGAGATGTGCTAATGTTTGTCACAGAGGCCACATAGCTTTTATGTAAATGGCTTGCATAGTGGGCATTGGTCGAGATGGAAGTGTTCATCTTTCGGGATGCCTTGGAGAGGAAACAGTAGCACCAGTAACTGGAAGGCAGGATACAGAAGGGACTCTGAAGAGGCATTTCACACCCAGAGCAGGCAGGGAAATAAGATCAGCATAGAGATGGCAGCTCCCAAGGGGCTGAAGGAATCAATGAATTTGGGTGTGGTTTAGCACACATTCCAGGTTTCCACATAAAACAGATTAGCTCTCAATAAACATTTGGGAAAGACTGCAGATACATGATAGTTTAGTATATTATTAGTAGTAATCACTAATAAATATAAAGGTAGCCTTTACATTGTTTTATTTTTTCTACTTGAGGCACAGAGAGAGAATTTTGAGTAATTTACACAACACATGACATTTTTTATCATCATTGACTAAACTTTATGAGCCTGGCTCAACTCTTGAAGGTTTAAAAATAAATTTACAAAAGAAATTCTTGGAGAGATTAGGGCAGCTAAGAGTCAGGACAGACTTGAATCCAGTTCAATGAAAGGGACAGGAGTGTGTGTACGAATCCGGAGCTTTATAGCTGTATCCTGGAAGTTTAAATGTCATTATTATTGCATTGTTAATCATATGGACTTTTATTGGCATGAAAGTCAGGCATAGTTTTTATAGTCATTGACTTGGTTAAATAATGTTTCTAATCATAGACCACATTTCCTTCATATGTTTCTAGCTTACTTGCTACTCATTTTTGTTTTCCTTTTGTGTCAGGCGACTATACAGAAGACCATTGTCACTTAACACCCATTGCTTACATTGACAACAATCAAACTATTCTTTATCATTGTTTGCTTCACTCTTTATCTCATCTAACAAATTTTTATCTCCCTATTCCACTGTTTTACACTGACCATCCTGCAGACCTTTCAGTTATCTTCCCTGTGTGTCAAGCAAAGCGCAAACACATCAGCATGTTTAAGCAGGCCTAGACTGTGACTCTGGATACTTGCTCGCCTACTTCTTGAAATTTATCTCCTGTCACGCTTCATAAGGGAAGCCATTCTTGTAAAACTAGTTCTCCGCATTGTAGATAATGAAGTGGAGATTAATTAGTACTTGATACACCCAAGAGAATTTCTGAGCCATATCAAAAAGAAATTTGAAGTCTACTGACTTTCCATGATTTTTTTCCACTGTGAAAGCTTGGTTGATCCAGGGCCAGCAGAGTGTGAATTTTGACTTTTTACAGGCGCACTTCAAAAGTCAAGGTGCAGAGCGATGCCTGGTTATACTGACACATCACAGTCCCCAGGAGATAAGAGCAGTGGGTTCATGCCTGTTCCTCCATCTGACACCTTGAACTTGAACTTTGGCAGCTTATTGCCATATTTTTCTGATTAGAATGTAATTGTCATCCTTGTATTTACTACAGTGTCACAAGATTTGCACGACTCACTATCTAAAAAAGAACTTTATTCGTGAAAAATGGATCCAAATGTTAGTAGCTATTTTGCATATATACAGCAGCTTATAAAGTTCTGCTTATATTGCAGAATGTCAGATGTTTGAAGGGATAGCATCTGACCAAGCTGCAGTAGCACATTGTCACTTAAGAACCAACATTAGTCTCTACAGAGTATTTTTTAATTCTTTCCTTTAAATCCTGAAAACAAAAGTAAAAAAAAAAAAATTAGGGCATTGACAGGTTCTGTGATGAGTTGCTGGAAAAGACAGGAGGTTACATATCATAATCAGCTTGGGTTCTTTAGCAGATTTGCTTCTAACTGAGGAAAAGTATGAGACCCTCCTCCCTCAAGCCAATCAGGTAGTGCTGAGATCATAGTTTACTGAGAGTAGTTATGTTTGATGATGCTCACGCCCCTTGGCATCCATTTGTGTGAGTGAGAAACACCAGAACAACAAGGGGGTTTTACTCTACTGTGTGACACTCATTTGAAGAATCAATTTCACTGCAACCAGTGCAAGAATTAAGATAAAAACCAGTAAGTGCACTTACAAAACCTCATTCCCTCAGGTATTTTTTTTTTCCTTTTTTCCCATGTGTCTCTCCACCTTGGTCATTCTTTCTCTCTTTTATTTCCCCTTTCTCTCTCTCTCTCTTTTTCTCTCTCTCTCTTTACCTCTGTCTCTCTCTCCCTCTCTCTCTCACACACACACATACACACACACGTGCACATCTTTATTCAGAAAAGCATTTATGTACAGTAGACTACCACAGATGATCTCGGAATTTTCTGACTACTTTTAAAGTTCAAACCTATGATGCAAAAGTATCAAAATTAACAAAAGTGTTTATTAACTTAAAGCAGTAGTTATAATTTACATGGACTATTTATAAAATTCTATAAAACTGGGTGTTTGTATTGAAACTGACAGTAATGTTGCAAATCATTCTTGATCATTTTACCTTACTGTTGTGAACCGGAGTCTGAATTCAAACCCAGAGCACTTCATTAGGGCTAGTCTGACTGGTCAGATTGTTCTGGGGTTTCCTAGACTCTTCATTTTAGAGGTAGAATTACAGGTAGGAAACCACATGCCAGATAGTTTTATGTGGGATCTGGGAATCTGAACTTAGGTCCTTTTACTTGTGAAACAAAGGCTTTAGCTACGAGTTGTCTCTCCAACCCAATATACCTCACTTTTGGTGTGCGGTGTGCCCCTTGTGGAAAGGAGGTCCTTGTTCCTTTGGTCATTTCCCTCATTTCACTTAGAGGGGGTTCTGCAAGTACTGCTGGAGTTCTCTGACTCACTGACAGTGGATGAAGGGTCCTTGTGTGGTCCTTTTCAAAAGAACTGTGCTTTAGGCTACGATGAAGCACACGCTCCTCTGCTAATGATGTCTTCTTTGTAACTTTCTCCTGGTGCCCACAAGAGTCTTCTCACCACTGACAGACCTTGAGACTCAAAGCTTAAGTAAGGCTTTAATGAAGAGGGGTGGTCTCCTGCCCACTCTTCTCTGGTTCTGGGGTTGGACAGTTGAGGGAGAGAAGCTTTGTAAATATTTCAACCCATCTCATGACTTTCCATGTGAACAGAACAGACATCAGCACAATGAATTGTTGCCGCCAGCAGCTGCAGCTGACCATGGGGTCTCATCCCACACTAATCATTTCTTTCTGTCACTAGGGACTGTGCCCAGTGGAGGGGTGTGAGTAATGATAAGAAATAGAAACTTGATTATCTCACCATAGCTTTAAAATTTTATTTAGCATTTATGCGAGTTTATTTCAGACAAAGGCTCTGTTAATTCACAAATCAAACCTGTCTTCTGTGTGTATCTTTTTAAAGGAAACATTGTGAAGGTTATCTGCCAGTCTCCTTGTGGAGTTAGCCTCTTGAATCAAATGAGCTGAAGTGCACATGCCGACCCTTCGCTGTCTTTAGACCTGTCAATTATACGGAGCTCCTCACTTACACGTCCTGCCAAGTGACTTTTGTTTCACCTTTCTTCAAGGCTCTTATCACACAGACACAGTGCTATCAGCTGAGCCATTATGGGATAACACATTGAAGTTGTAATAATTTCTAGTTTCCATTTTCAAAAGATATACACCAGTCAAGCGTGTGCTAGTCTATTTCTTTCACATAGAACTCCTCACTTTAAAAATTCCTTTATTTATCTTTCTATTTACCTTTCAGAGTTCCTTTATATTTCCAGGAATAATATTTCGAAATTTCTGAGAGCAGAGAGAGAGAGAGAGAGAGAGAGAGAGAGAGAGAGAGAGAGAGAGAGAGAGAGAGAGAGAGATCATGAGTCTTATAACGTTCAAAACATAAATGGTGTGCTTGTGTGCATAGGGAATATTTTCACTTTCTTTGCAAAGTTGCCAATAAAGTTCACAACCAAAGATCTTCAGGGAGCAAGGGGTTTTATTCTTAATTTCATTACCCAGTTATACCTCCCTGTTCAGTTTGGCAGGAGAACCCACACCAACACCAAGGACTGAGGGAACTGGCCACACCATGTCCACAGATTGCTGAGACAGTGACAGTCCTTCTTGCCAGACCAGTATGTCTGGCCAAGGATAGAGAAGGTTGTCCATTCCTTTAACCAGATCCTTGTAGTTAATTCACCTGTCCAGGGACTGATTCCTTTACCATGTGTTGGTCCCTCCCTGCAATCCCCTGCAGACTTGCTCAGAGTTCAACTCAACTACTAATTTCTCATAACTGTGTACAGAGCTCAGAGCTTTCAGTTCTCAAGCTGACAGCAGCATTGAACTCTGACAGGAAGACAGAAGCTATGAGAGAAATTCAGCCATCATGGGGGCTTAGATCATTTAATAGGCTCCACTGGATAAGAATATTTCACGCTATATAAAGGAAAGCCCATTTTTCAGGCAAGATGACCAGCGACTTCTATGCACAGGGAAAGCCTTCTTCAGAATGTAACGGACATGAAACCTCCCAAGAGGCAGCGTTAAAGACAGTTGTGTGATCCACTGAATACGGCGGCCATCCTATCCTGGAACAGCTTTCCTTCCTGCTTAGCCGGAATGGAAGCTTTGCACCCATTTGGTTAGACTGTGAGCTCCTACCCACCTCCTACTTTAATTTCAGATGACTACACATCTAACATATTGCATTCTGTTGAGAACTGTAGTGAACACTAGTCACTTATGAGCCTTTCCTTAAAATATAATGTTTTAGGAGGGAAGATTTAATGAGCCAACTAGAGATGCAGTAGTTTCTAATTATGGTGAGGAATACCCACCTATGTATTATTTAATGACAACTACTATTGATATTTGAACATTCTAAAGGTAGAGATCCATAAAAACAATAAGCATGAAGACACACGTTACCCTTTGTGGCTACCAGGGGAATGTGCTTGGCTGACCTTCACGGACTGGGGTAGCTAGCAAGCCACAGCCTTGGAGGCTGAACTGGGCATTTTTTCCTCCCTTGTGTGGGGATGTAGCTCTACCTGGTGTGCTTCAGGCAGATGACGCTACTTCTGAGTGTATGTGAAGGTGGTTTATTTGCCAAAGAAGCATGACCACTCAAGGTTCCACTAAGGTTCTACCATATCTTCCTCAAACATCTGGTTGCCTTGAAAGTTCCCACATTCCCTTCCCTCACACTGTATTTCTCCCTCTCCCACTTATCATTCTTGGAAGTCATTGGCTGAATCCCTGTAGCTCACTGGGTTTCCTCATGCAACCATTTTCCCTTACACAATCCTTGTCTTCTTATCTTCTACTTAGTGACAATTTTTTGGAAATTTTATACTAACACCTTTCCTTGAAGAGTGAATAAACCACATGGAACACGATTTCCCTGTTTGCTAATAATACCTTATATTTTCTCATAACCCAAATGCCTAGATGGTTCTGTCACATTGACTAAGGATATAAAGTCTAATTTTATGATATGTCATTTTATTGAGTGTTTACAATAGCCCAAGTACTGTGCTCAGCTTTTCATAGTTATTATTATAATTACTGATATATTGATAAAAATGTCTTTAAAAATGCTGTATTTAACAGTCTTTTCCAGTTTTGTTGTGTAAATATTCTCAACACAACCAACATTAAAATATAAATGATATTAGCAACGAAGTAGGATTTTGTTTTCATAAGTTAGTGTTTGTTTCTTAAAGACTGGAAAGAGTCTTCCTTAGTACACAAAGTTATATTATTTATGATTATCAAACAAGTTTTTTAATTCTACCTTCATTGCTGAAGACACTTAAAAGATTAGTGGCATAGGAAATTTTCCCCAATCATGTGTTCAAGATTTAAGCCCAAGCATGAAAGAATATTCATACAAAAATCTAGGCATTCCCCGAGGTGTACTAATTAGGCAAATCATGACTAGAAATAATGGCTAATTAAGCCATGAACCATATCATGGAAGCTGGAATTCAGACATTCTCAGGGATTCTTCTTGACTGTCTTTGCAACTCCCTGACTCCCTTCTGATCCTGCTTGACTTTCCTCTCTGTCTTGTGTGCTGTTTCTGTGGCTCTTGCAGCATGAGTGAAGAACATTCTGAAATCAAGAGTTTTTTCTTGAATATCCTATTGACACTTGTCCCATCCTATGTTCAGAATCCCAAGATGGCCCTTCGGATCAGTCTAGGTCACATGCACAGCAAGGACCATTTGCCCCTGTGGATAAGCAAGTGTTATAAAATGGAAAAATACAATGGGACAGATGCTTTAGGCTAGATTCACAGCACTGATTTATGTTATAAAGAAAAACAAAATACTATCATTGTAATATGACAATGTATATCAACATGTTTCATAACTTTATAGTGATGAGTTTATAAATATAAACACCCAAGCACTATCATAACCTTGGGATATTAATTCATAATTTATCACTCTTGATTATGACTAGGGCTTATGACTCCTGACATTATAAAATTTTCTTTAGTTATTTTCTTCCTGGTTAAGGCAAGTTTTGGAGATGGATGGGAGAGTAAAGGACCAAGTACTTCAAATCCACCACGAAAACATGTAATACATATTTTCAGCTCAAAGCTTTCCTCCAATGACCTTCAGTGTCATGGTAAAAAACCAAATATTTGGAACTAATCAAACCAAATTATAATTCCTCTTATTTACTTACTGTTGGAATGAGGTAGACAAGTAGAGAAGGCTGACCACAAATAGGAAGCAGCATATTACTCCAGGTTACTTCCTATAGGTCTTTCCCTGTCTGTCTACTCCTTCTCTCCATAGACAGCATGCATATACTTAATGCTGTAGGAAATAATTTGACTTTTCCATATGAGGAAGAAAATAGTCTGCTGTTAAATAAAGAAAAACAAAACTTCGAAATAGGTTCTTAGTTGGAGGGTAAGAAACCCCATTGTTTAATGAAAGTGATGACTTCTAAATAGCAGGGAATGTCCTTGGGGCATTCAAATGAGAGCAATGTTGTAGAATAAAAGTTGGCTGCCTCAGAATAGTCCTGAATAATGGTGAATTACTTGCCTTCCCACATATTTAAATAAAAAATAAAGTCAAAAAAAGAAAATCAGCTTTCTATAAGCCGGGAACAAATTAATGACAAATGGAACAGAATCAAAAGTTCAGAAATAGATCCAAAGTACTTTGGAGATTGAGAAAATGAGTTGGCATCTAACATCTATGGGGGAAGATAACATGACTTAGTGAACCATGTGTGATGAGTGATTGATTCTAAGGAAAAATTAATGATGAACTTTTATTCGTGAGCGCAGATAAATATAAACTCCTGTCTCCTGCTAAGAAAAATCATATATATTAAACAGGGTCTGAGAGATGACTTGGTGGGTGCCTACTCACAAACCTGAAGATCTGGGTTCAGTCCCAAAAAGTCCACAAATGCACATCGTGAAAAGAAAAAATTACTTCTGAAAGGTAACCTCTGACCTCGCCATGCATTCTCTCTCTGTGTCTCTGTCTTTCGGCTCGTATGTGTCTCCTTCTAAAGTGCATATGTTAACAGGGTCGTATTCTTTATACTTTCTTTCAAAGGTATTGCAAGATGACTCTGACATTGGAAATAACAAACATTTGGTGACATCTGATATTGAAGTTTAATCTTATCTTTAAAATTCTGTGCAAAGACTATAAATCTGTGATATAGTTTTAGGGAAACTAGATATATTTAGGCATCCCATACTATACTTCCCATAACTAGTGTAAGGAAATTTGAGCCAGTATATTTTCTAATGGAATTGCTTTTATATATCATGGGTCTATTGCAAATTAAATATGAAGCTTTCATTCTCACCTCTAGTTTCTCTCAAGGCTTGCTATTATGCACTTTATTTGCCCTTATGTGCTTTAATATTTTTTGTTTTGCATTTGTGGTTTTGGTTTAACTTAGGTTCTCAGGCATGCAATGAAAACATTCTATCAACTGGGCTATACACCTAACCTCTGATTTAATTTTTTTCCTAAGAAAAAGATAAATTACTGGCATAAATTTTAACATTCACCTTTATAATGTTCAATGACATTTTCTAAATGCATAATAAACCCTAAACTCATTTAGAATCAATGAAATCACAGTTTTTATTTGTTAGCCTATGCATACAAATCACCTTACACTTCAAAGAACTGTGAAAATGCCATACAAACTCTTACGTCTATTCTGCACATTAATATGTAGACACGGATCCCATTGAACAAGCCACATAATAATAGGAAATAAGTCCATTCACTCTCATAGTTATTTAGTACCTTAAAACTAATTTTCACATAAAAATTGAACATAATTATGTGGTATCATGTGATGATTTAACACAGAGCAAGTATACCTATCTCTTCAAATAATTGCCAGTTCTTTGTGATCATCTACACTATCTTCAGCTTACTGGTGTATAAGGTCACTAAAATGAAAAGAGATTCTTTGTTCCCTCATCTTTTCCTTCTCTTCTTTATTTTCATTTCAACAATGGGGAGTAGTTACTATTAGATAAAATGGTGAGGAGCAGATACGAAACAGCAGAATGAACACATTATTCTATTTTATTCTTTCCATACTAGAAGCGACTTCTGGTCTCAATGGAAGATGGGGCTTTCAGAGTTCCCACTAAATCACAGTTGTAATTGTTTAACTTTTATTTAAAAGTACATAAAGTCTGATTTTAGATTATATGACTTTTATAAAGAAAAGTTGTAGAGAGATTTAAAATGGTATCAACAGACCAGCAAATATTTTGTGGTGTTTTGAAGTGCTTCTTGAAAGTTGGAGGCATTGCAACACTGTCAGACCACTGAAACCCTGAGGAATGACAGAACTAACATTTATTGATGATAAACCATGAGCCATTTCTTCTAGACACTTAGCTAGTAATATCTCCATCAATTTTCATAAAAGTCCTTTAAAATATGCACAATGACCTCACATTCCAGATGAAACAATAGGTGACTCATAGGAAGTGAATTAACCAAGGTCGTCCTGATACCCAGGAGGAGACTTCCTGAATCTGACTCCAAATCGACTGCATGCTTCATTCCTCAGTACCTCAATTCCTGATTATTTTCTGACTAAAAATACTCTTGACATATATGATATAATCGACATTTTTTTCCATGGCTTTATTTAATGTCCTTCAAACATTAGCTTTGTGGATGGGGATCTAATCAGTGATAGTATTGCCACACAAGAATGAGCAGCTGAGCTCATTCCCAGCAACTGTGTGAAAATATAGACACTCAGATGCACATACTCATAACACAAGGGAGGCAGAGAGTAGAGGAGCCCTGGGACTTGCTAGTCATCCAGTCTGGCTCAATGAGTGATTGATAGATTCAGTAAGAGACCCTGTCTCCTAACACAAGAGGGAGAGCAGGAATAAATCTTGCCTTGGCTTACTTCTGACCTCCAGATGTATGGTCATGTCTGTGCCTTCTCACATACACGCTTGTGTGTGTGTGTGTGTGTGTGTGTGTGTGTGTGTGCTCCATTCATGCAATAATAATTCATTGATGTGTCTTATATGATTAACAGAAAGCAGTCAACTGGCTGGGATAATTCTTTAAGACTCTATACCTAAATATTCCTTCTCATTCTTAATCCAGCTCATTTTTTTCCTCTCGACTAAGCTTTTCATGTGGGCAGTTCTAGAGGTGTTTTTTTTTTCCTGACTCACGTGATCTTCTGAAATTCATGCCTTTTAATAATTCATGTATCCTTGTAACCTTTTTGAATATCCATCATGTGCCAAACACAAACCCTTGTTTATAGAAGACATGAGTTCACAGAACGAATAACCTTTCTGTAGCTCACATTTCACTCAGAACAGTGAGTCATGGCTTTCCTATGTCCTCCACATACCTCGTGAAGTAGTGTGACATAAGAAACTTTGCATCCCTAAACGTCATGCTCTACAGTCATGACTATTTTACTTTTCAAATTTTTCTCAATGTGATATCTTTAGACATAAACAAGTATCATATTTCTGGGTTTCAATATGCTTTCTATAGATACACACAGATGTTATATTTATGGGTTTCAATGTGATATCTACAGGCAAACACAGGTATTGTTTGTAGGTTTCAATGTGATATCTACAGATATTCTGTTTAATAATATATTGTAATTATTTCATAACTAGAAAATAATCTATTTTCAAAGACAGGAGCTGAAACTATTTCTATACATTTCCAACATTTATTCATTACTTATGCGAGCATCACAAAGTAGATCATTTTATTGGCAAATCCATTTAAAATAGAACACTTTGAATGTTCCTTAGGGTAAATTCTAGATAAAGATGTAAGTAACCAAATGGATAGATCTCCATACACCTGTTAAAATTGAGAATATTCATTAATATACTATTATGCATCTATTTTTACTTTTCATTTTAATGTGTATGTATTTGCAAGGCACACACCTGTGTGTGTGTGTGTATATGTGTGTGTGTATGTGTGTTCATATATGTGTGGGTGTACATGTGTGCTCAGGTGCTTGTGCAAATGTGTATGGAGGCTCTATCCTGATTTTGGAATCATCCTTGATCACTCTTCTACTTTATTCTCTATTAGATAAGGTCTCTAATCAAATTCAGAACACAGCTAGCTAATCTAGCTAGACTGCTTGCCCCAGAAGATCCCTCAACTCTGCCTTTTGAAGCTGGAATTACAGGTGGGTTTCTAGTCTGTTGTTAACACAGTAATCATTTTAACAGATGAATTCTCTTTCCAACTCTTGTTTGTGAACTTCTAATATTTTTAACACCTTAAAATGTCCTGTTCCGAAGCTTGAAAGAGTCTTGATGCTCATACTGTCACTGTGGTGTTTTCATGTTCTATAAGCTTGATATATCTAGGTTCAGGTACCAACTCTAACAAATCTGACTGAATGAACCTTGCTGGCAGAATGGGAAATCATGATTTTTTAATAATGTTACAAATATATCGTGAATTGTCTCAGAGCTATCATGGTTAGTCAGGTAGTAGCCAATAAACTCCCTTCATGAGTTCAGTCTACCCACCTATCAGAGTGAATTCTCATTCTTCACAGCCAATGGGCAATGTCCAAATCCTTTCAGACATCAGATCTACTGCGGAAGAGAGAATTAAACCTTCTACTTCTCCATGCTCTAGTAACATACTTTTAAAATCTCCACTATATTATCAAAGACTTGGCCATGTCCTCTTGGCTTTCAATCAATGATGATGAGCTCTGAGGAAAAAGCTGTGTCTGATTTGTACTTCCATGTACAGCACAGATGGACCAAATGGTATTTGTTCATTGTGAACAAACATGCCATTCATGAAACACGAATCTAAAGCTGTAGAACAGATAGGCTGCACCAAAAGGCAGGCATTCCTTCAATTATTCATCTATAATCTATAAAATTCTTTATCTATCACCTACCTTTCATCTCTCTCTCTCTCTCTCTCTCTATCTATCTATCTATCTATCTACCCATCCATCTATCCATACCCATCTGCAACTAGTATGCAATGATCTGGTAATCAAAATGAAAGCAATCTGTGTGTTTTCCTTTAAGTTTATTTTACTCTTAGGTTTGATTAGTAAAAAAAAAATGTATAAAAATCTACTTAGTATCACCTACTCCGAGGTTGACTTTGACATCTCAGGTTCTAAGTTTTAGTGTCAGGTATTGACCTCACACCCTGACAATGATGCCGTGTCACAAAGTCAAAAACAGGCCAAACCTTAAAGATCTGAGGACCTCTCCCTACATGTCATGGGTGGATTCAAGAATTAACCCTAATGAAGGAGACTAATGAAACTCAAAGCTCTTCAACATCACAGGATGGAATCTGTAGAGATGTTACAATCATATGAATGAATAGCATCATTGTATATCTGAGAAAACTTCAACAAGCAAGCTTCCTGGGGCCAGGTCTACTGCAGACATTGGCACTCCACACCATCCAGCTTTGTCTGGGAGCCATTCATACTGATGGTTGTTCCCAAATCATCATTCACCTCATGAACATTGAACCATTATTTTGTCTGAGAACAATGCTGGTTCAATGTGCTGTTTACCCTGGCCTTCAGGATGACTGCTGAATATGATTTATTAGTTGGGTACACAAAACAATGATAAGAAAGTATTTCCAAGAAATTCCATGTCTCTTGCTCTGTTTCTGACAGTTACTGTCATGCATGAAGTCATGTCTCTAAACCATCCCAACTGAATTAATATAGTTGCTATTGTTGGCTACTTTTCATTTATCTTTAATTAGAAAGCAAGTTTAGGAAAGTTTTAGATTTTGTTGTAGCAGTGAGCAGCAACATGAAGAGGTCCATATGCCCCTCTCCACACACAGACTCTGCCATCCCCACTTCCCACTGCCATCCCTTCCCACAGTGGTACAAGTAAATAATAATAAACCTTCACTGACACGACATTATTATTCAAATTCCATAACAGATATTAGGTTTCATTCTTGGAGTGCTTTCCCCAGGCTTGGTATGTCAATCCTAGTGTGGACCACCACTGAAGAATCTTGAACAATAGCATCTTTGCTCCAAAATACTCTACATTTTACCAACTCCTCCAAGCCTCCTTCAATACCACTGGCTTACATGTCATCTTGAAGCACTGTCTACAGTTTTCACTTGTGGAACGTTACTCAGAACATAGATTCTTCAGATAGAAGTCTTCCATTAGGAATGGGAGCTGAACTATCCCCCACATCATGCCATGACTTTAGAGCACATTTCTTTTCAGTGCCAATTAATGCTCCTCTAGGTGGCTATACTGATCTGTTTATTTACTGAAGCATCTTCATTGATCCCATATTTTGGCAATTAGAAACAATGTTGCAATAGATGTCTGTCATAGTTAAGCATGGATGTCAATTTGACAGTTGAGGGTTTGAGCTCTGGGCACATTTGTAAAGAATTAGTGGTTGAGTTAAGCCCAGAGCAAACCTGCAGATTGTCTAACTGATGAGGAAAGTCTAGCCCATGGTGGGTGGGACTAGGCCCTGGAATAAAATACAGAGAGCTAGTTGACAAAGGTGGTATCCTTGTGTACACTTTGGCCAGTTATGCTGGTCTGGCAAGTAAAGATCAGGATCATCCCTCTCTCAGCCATTATGTAGAGATGGTGTGGCCAGGACCCTTGGCCCTGGTGTTAGTGTGAGTTCTCCTACTAAGATGGGCAAACAACTGTAATCAGCAATCATAAAAGAAAATAAACCTTTGTTTCCATAAGCCATTTGATGGTGATTTTATCAGAAAACAAGTAGGCTAACTGCAAATATGTCTATGTGTAGGTTTTCCATAGCCAAAAGTTTTCACTCATTTGAATGAACACAAAGAAAAGCATTTTGTAAATAATATCCAGAGAATATGTTGTGTTTCATAAGGAATTGCCAAAGTGTACTCCATAGTGACTATCCCAGTGACCTCTCATCTATCACAGCTTTTGTTACACACCTCATTTAGTATTGTTATATTCTGGATTTTGGCAACCCTTAGTAAGCATGCAATGTTATCTGGTTGTTATAAGTTACATGATGCGTGCTGTGGACTGAATATTTGTATTCTATCAAACATTCATCCATGAATATTCTAAAGATTTACATGATAGGTTTTTACAGGTAAGAAAATTAAAACATAATTAATTCAAGAGTGTGACAGTCTCATGAATGAGATTAAGCTGCTTATCAGAAGAGACTTGAGAGACGTGGGCTTATTTGCCAGTTATCCAACAGACCATGAAAAAGCTGTCAATCTGGAAACACAACAAAATATTCTTTGCAAACCCAAGCATTGTGTCTTCTTTGTTTGGGGGTTACTAAGCCACCAGACTTGTGATAGATAAATACTTGTTGTTCAAATCACCCTTTCTGTGGTATTCCATTATAACATCCCAAGGAAACTAGAACAATATGCAGTGTCAAATGTCATTTCACATGTTTTCTTGCCATTTACATGTCTTCTTTGGAAAAGCATTTCTTCAGATATTAAAAAGTAAAAGAATGGAGAAGGGGAAAAGGCTTTTCAGAGGAAGATGTTCTCTCTAATGAAGCAACTGAGAGAGAATACTACACTCCAAACCTTTGCATGATAAATTGATTTTATTTCAGTAGGCTAGGGAAAAATGGCTGTGGGCATCCTATATAAAAGAATTGCATTTATGAGTATTTACACGGTTAATAATTGCTTTCTCCCCCGTGGTCTATGGCTGCTGCCAAGTCCCATTCATAATACTAACTCCCACTGTGCAGAGATTGTGGAGGAGACTAAATTAAGTGTAAAAGGAAGCCTTTGGGTGAGAATTAGTATAGATGCTCATTTGCCTTAGAAAAAAGTCAATTTGCTACAGATTTGGTAGCAAACACTGGTGTCTGTTTCTCATTCAAGCCCTTTTGGTTCTATAAAGATAATTTGTGGAAGATGATAAGCTGAGAAATAAACCAGTTTCACAATGTTTTTTAGCCTCTACTTGCCAGTTTTTACATAACAAATATTCAGGAAGCTAAGTGTTCTTCCTGTCTTTGGCTGTCTTCCGGATAAACTTCTGGCTGGTGACTATGGTTAGAAAATGCTTGTGCTTTTCCTCTGGTGCAAATAGTCCTCAATCTTCACTGTTAAATCTTCAGTGTTCATTGAAAGATATCCCCAATATAGGACTTTTTATAAATTATATCTATTTAACCTACCATCCAATAATTTGAAGCCTAGAACTAACTAGTGAATCAGCTAGAAAAATGAATGGTTGTTTTACATTCAGCAAACTAGTTCCTGAAGAAGTGAAGATTGCTGATGTTTTCTTTAAAGGTCTTTTGCTACTGTTTGACCCTTCATAGAATTTGTGTCATTGTACTGATAAAGGAAAAGTTCAAAGATATATTTTCCTGTGTTATAAAAAAGAAAATACACAGTTCTCCTATTATCAACAACACTAGTTTTCAAATACTTTGCCATGGAAACAATTATATAAAGGATATTAATGCATGTCTTATGGAGGAGCGAAGAAGTTCCAAAATAAAAGAAAAGGAAAACATGATTAAGCAATTGGTCAGTTTGAAGTTTAAAAATATGAAAAAAACTATTCGATTGATTTAAAATTCGTGTTTACTATTGAGCAAGATATTAGACTCAGGGATCAATGTGAAGTAGGATTGAGAATGGAAGAATCCACATCTTTTTTTCTACTAATGCTATTGAACATTTGCAACATTAACTTATTTAATTTAATCTTGAGCTCATATATAGGCATATGATATCACTGTTATATTTACAGAATTGTTTGGAAGATCATTAACTGCAATTTTCACTTATGGAAGTAAATTTTAGGATTAAGTGGATATAGGCTTGTCTTAGAGATGGGATAAAAGGGGGATCATAGAGAAAGGTTTCTGTTGAATAGAGAGATATCAAATAGAGAGAAGAAACATATACAGTCAAAAAATCAACAGACAGTTGAGAAAATGGTGATATAAAATGAAACATCATATATTAAGAAATTGTAACATGTACATTTTACATTTGGTCCATTAAATAATACAGCAGAACTCCTCAAGTATGTTTAAAATATTGCTTATTGTTTTGAGGAGCTGGGAATGAGTTTAGTTGGTAGAATGCTTATCTATAGTGCTTGGGTTCAGTTCCAAGCAGTACCTCATCCTGGAGTATAAGAAACCTTGTCTCAAAAAGAACAAAATTATAAACACATAGGTGTGATTCAAAGATAGCAGCAGCTGTGAAATTTTCACGAGCCTAATCCACGCATATACATTTAATTATTTTTAGATAAAATCCATTATTTTATATTGTCTTCATTATCTATAGAATAGTTAATATTTTCAAGGTTGTGGATATAGAGACCTATCTTGGATTTGATAATCAAGAAAAAGTGCTGATTATTCAGGCTTTGTGTCTAGATAGTTGTTTACTGTAAGGCGTGACATTTATAAAATACATCAAATATGCCTAAATATTTTCTGTATATGTGTCTTAGTTTCAAATATTTGCTATTGAAATGAGGGGATTTCCATTCCAACTTACACTTTCAGATTACAATACACTATAGCAAGACAGGTCAGAGGGCACAGACCACACACTATACCCACCAGAAAGGCTGAGAACCTATGCAAGCTTGCCAGTCTCCCAAATACCCAACGTATCACTCTCTGTCATATTATACTGTTTAAGGAATAGTCCTACCCACACTGGGTCTTCTCACAACAACTAGATAATCCAGTACCAGTTTGCTTGGAGGTTTGTCTTAGCTAAACAGTTTTGCAGCTTTTAGTTGTCAAGTTGACACCCAAACCTTACTGCCACTATATGGAAGAATGATAAAGTGCACTGGAAAAGAACTATGTAGAAGTAGCAAATAGTTAAGGATTTGGCATGCGACTTTCAAAGTCTATTTGAAAAATGACTTTAATCTTATATAAATAAAATGTTCTATTAGTATTGGACTTAAGGTCATGAGGTTGCAAACACCAATAACTTCAAAGTGGACTGAGCTGACTCTTCATTGCCACTCTAAATCTCTTTGCCATGTCATTACATGTGCTGCATCACTGTGTTTATCCAGTTGCACCACCAATCAATAGCACAAGAAGCTTTCCACCCACTTTAATATTTCTGATATTGACTTTTATTGAGCAATGGTAAAACTTAAAGATAAACAATTTTTTACTTGTTTTAGGTGGATAAGAGCACCTAAAATATAAGCAAAAGTTAACTTAAAGTCTAAGAAAGAAGTAAAATGTTTCTCAGTTATTTTAAGTCAACTTAGTCTAACAGGTAATTTTTTATATTTTATTAATTTTGTTTTATTTTGTGTGTGTGTGTGTGTGTGTGTGTGTGTATGTGTATATGCATGTGTATATTGCAGAAATGAGTACGTAATCTTTTTCAAGACTATAGTCTCTGCACTGAATGTAGAGTTAGGACAAAGTTTAAAATACTTATAATAGATGGGAAAGTTAAGGGGAATTAGGAAAAAATAAAACAATTATTTTAATGAAGATAAATAAAGTGAGACCTATACAAGCATTTGTAAATAAAGCTGACATTAATTAAAAATAGTGAGAAAGTCATTAAAATGAACAAATTGTGAAACAAAGATCAGAGGTAAGTAGGAGTGGGAGTGAGACACAGATTTGACATCAAAAGTCAAGCCTATAGAAGAGCAGAAATCAATTACCCGGTGTATTAACAGGAATGTTGATGCATAAATAGATATAAAGATATATACATTGATCACAGATCTTTGGTAGTGAGCTAGTTGAGAAATGATAGAGGATAGGTACATATATGTATACATACATGTAAGCATACATAGATAACAGATAGATGTATAACTAATAGATGCATAGTTATTATAAAGTTATGTATATATGTAAACATATATGTGCTACATATATCATTCATGAAAGATAATAGATGATAGATACATGATTTTAGATAATAAGTAGATGATCAGTTGATAGACTGATGTTAGATAAATGATAAGTGATAGGTAAAAATGATAGCATGGGCAATGACAGACACACAGGATTGATATTGATATTAATAGGTAGATGTCAGATTTTTTCAGACAAGTAACTATATAGACGATATCATGGAATCATACCTCTGCAATCTAGAGATCTCTAAAAATAAGTGGTACCATTCCAGTTCAATTGTAAAGTTATAAAAATCAAGAAAACTGATGGATGAAAGTTCTAGTCTGACAGTCCCACCACCACAGATACACCCCTGTCTCTCCAGCCTGACGCCAGTGGTCCTCCCCCCACCTTGGCTTCTACCAGTCGGCCCCTTCTTTCCACACCCCCGCAGTCACCTGACCAAATGAACGGACAGAGTTTCCAGGACGTGAGCCAAAATGCTAGTTCTGCAGCTCCTACTCCTCCTCTTAAACTGTCCGAGACCCCCGGCGCTAAAGCAGAGTTCCATCCCTGTCTTTAAGCTGCGCTGCGGCCACTCTAGCAAGATAAAAGCTACTGTTACAGTTCCAGTGACTCTGTAAATAGCATCTTGTACCAGAATTGTTATTAAGCAGCCTTCATTTGGGCTGGTTTCATCCTTTTGCACTGTGAAATGACTTTACAGTGCATCACGACAGCCAGAAGAACACACATATATATATTTAAAAATATTATTGGATAGTTGTATACAAATAAGCAAGGTATTTGTTGCAACTGACAACATAGTATAATACCCCAAATGACCCAAGAAAATCGCTGGCATTAGTGCACAGCCAAATTGTTCTTTTGGTTTCATCACTAACAAAAGTGCCTCATAAGTACATTTGATTTTTTTAGGGTGCCATACTGTTAAAATTAGACAACTCACATTGAATAAATGAATGTGTTTTACCAGTAACCAATTTCATGACATTTACCAGTTTTAACACAGGTGGATTACAGAAATTCCATTCTTTAGTCATTCCAGGTGAATCTGAGTTTTCTATTCAAGCTTTTAATACAGTTTTTGAGTTTTGTGTGACTTGAATTTTTAATCTTTCTGTAAAATACCTAACTTAAATGAACATATTATATGTGTATCTTTTCTTCAGATACCAGCTTTGATATCAATGTTGTAACATAGGTATGTAGATAGTGGATCCTGGATGAACTGGCTTCTTACTGAGAAGAATATAACTGCATGAGGACTTTAATCCAAACCTGTGTCATGCCTGTGTGCATACCCAATTAAACACTGGAAATAAAAAATTGTTTTGGTGAAAAAAAAAAAAAAAAAAAGAAAGTTCTAGTCTGAGTTCAGTAGACAACCTATATCCCAGTCAATTGAAGGAAGCATGTTCGCTTATCAAAACTGACTTTGATTTATTCTGACCTCTTCCAAATTGGATAAAGGACACACACATTGGATTCTTTAAAACTTTCTCACAGTTATGCCTACAATTTTTAACAGAATACCAGGAGCCAGATAATCCAGAGAAGTTGGTATATAAAATTGCCTACTTAAGAAAGTGAAACTTGTCTGCCAAGCTAAGATTGTTGGTGTTCTGTCAGTATCCTGTCCATTCCTTCTAAATGTATAGACCAATTAATTACTTGTGATTCTCTAGATGATAGGTTTTGTTCTGAACAATGGGAGCATCTTACCTTCAAACTCAATATGCCAGGGAATGCTGCAGAGTTAGCTTCTCCAGAGAAGCTCTCAGCTAACAGTGACATATAAGATATCTGCCAGTGAAAAGGAGTGGAGCTGAATTTCCATTCTGTAGCACAGATAAGACACACAATATACATATGTATCAAGTCATGGGCAACTCCAATCACTGACTTCACTATTCAAAATGCCAGAAGCTATAAGATCAGAAGATAACAAAAAAGGAAGTTCAGGAGTGAAGGTAGAAAAGGTATCTGCAAAAAGTATAAGTCACTGCTTCTTTTATACATGCAGCATTAAAAGAAAGCTGTTTGAATAAGGCAATTACTTTCTTGGGTATGTCATTACTGAGCTTGTTAACATGGTAGCCATGTTTGCAAAATGGAAACTAGGCATGGCCCACTCTTACAGGTTACCTCCAACCAAAACGAAGCCCATCCCATCCCTGTATTCCTTATAAACAATGGAATCTTGTCCACTAGTTAACAGACTTCTTAGAATTTAACTGCATGTAGACTCAAGGAATGGAATGTCTATACCTGTTCCCAGAATGCTGGGAACAAGATGTAAATACCCTCCTCTGGTCTGTGTTTCTAAGGGGTTTCTTAACCTTAACCAAGTAAGCTATTTCCTGACTGTATTGTTAGGGAGATTTTGTGTACCCTGATCTGTATTTGGCACTGCATCCTGTATGCGTGATATATGCACTTCCTAATAAAAATAGTCATGAGTAACATAAAGGGTCTGTCCCATCAGTAGTGACATATATATCTTATATGTCACTTATATGTCATAAAGATCAGCAGTATCTCAAGTTCCCTGCTTCTATTGAGTAGTGTGAATTCAACATCAGATTCTTGACAACACGCAATCTACAGGGGGCTCCTACACAGAAGTGTGAGGTGCTGCTACTGATCCCTTAAAATGTTAGTAACACACAATGATGCTGATTTATAAAAGCGGCATCATTCTCTAAATGATCCATTTGTAGTCATTTTATTAGTTTTACAGTTTTTATTTGGTAGGCATGCTCCGTACTAATATTTTTGTTTCTTCATTAGATAGACATATCAATGGTTGTGTGGCAATTTACTCCAAACTGAAACATTCGTTCCTGGAGGAAAATGGGAAAAGGTTCATTAGACTTGGAAAGCAAAAAAATCTCTCTAGTTCTGGGAAGCCAAAACTTACAAGATTTACGCAATGGCTCCTCAAGATTCTAGACTCAGCAAACACTTGTTGGGGAGAGAAAACTGTCTGACCTGTCAAGCTGACTGCATGTCATGGTTTGGCACAGGTGTCAACTTGATAGTTGAGGGTTTGAGCTCTGGGCACATTTGTGGAGAATTAGTGGTTGAATTAAGCCCAGAGCAAACCTGCAGGAGATTTTCTTGCTGATGGGACAGACCCAGCACATGGTGAGTGGGACTAGGCCCTGAACAGGTGAATAAAATACAGATAGCTGGTTGAGAAAGTCAGCATCCTTATGTATACTTGACCAGACATGCTGGTTTGACAAGTAAGGATCATCCCTCTTAGCTATTACACAGAGATGGTGTGGCCAGTTCCCTCAGCCTGGTGTTCATGTGTGCTTTCCTGTCAACATGGACTAAGAACTGTGACCAGTAATCATAAGAGAAAATAAACCTTTTTTGCCTTAAGCCATTAGATGGTCATTTATCAGCAACCATGCAGGTGAACTGCAACACTGCATGTCATGCATGGAGGTCCAGGAATAGAAATATTATGGGTCCTTCCAAATCAGCAGATGGGATATTTTAGGGATGTAGCTGGTTTTGAGTAATCCATGCTCCTATAAGGAGTGCTTTCACCATACTCATATAAGCTGTTAGATCATGGATCTATCTCTTTAAGATGCAGTTTCTTTAAAAGATAAGGTGTCCCTGGAGAGATGTAGTCACACTTTCCCCATGGCTCTGCTCTGGATTCCTCATTGTTTAAAAGTGATGTGCAAATGGAATTTTCCTCCAACCCCCTTTGTTTCTACCACTGCAACCAGAGCAGGTTTGCTGCCCATGCCAACCTAACGTCCACGTTGTGATGCACCCCAAGTCACATGATTCTCATACTATGCCCTATGTTACGTTACAGCATCTATCATGTTAAGGAAAGTTATAAAAGCAAGGAACTTCCTTTGTTTCATGGACATCTCCATGGTCTGTGATAACTCATGTAACTAAAGGATCTGTTTCTCTTGACACACATATCCAAAAAGTTCAATCACTCACATCTAGTCTACCTCCTTACCTAACATAAATAAATCCATTCCCTATGCTAGGTTTGGGTTGAATCATGTGTTGGACTGTCTTCAGAAGATGCCGGATCAGAGATGACTAGATGTTTGCTAATGTCTCCCCAGAAAATGAAGTATGACAATATTTAAAAATTTTTATTATTATTTATTCAATTGTGCATGTGTGCACATGTATGTATGTGTATATGTGTGTGTATGTATATGTGTGTGTATGTATGTATGTGTGTGTGTAGAACCACAGACGAATTCAGGAACCACCATGGACGCCTCCACCTCCTCCTCGTTTACTCTGCCCGGGGATTCACAGGCTTCGCCCTACCAGGACCAGAAGCGCAGGCCGCCCCTGCTTCCACCAGGCGTCTATACGTGGGGTCCAGGATCTGAACTCAGGACCTTCTGCCTGCAAGGCAGAGGCTTAACCCCTGAGCCATCTCTCCAGCCCCAGTATGACAATATTTAAAACTCATATATTTTATATTTCTGCCGTGAATTGTGGTCAACAACTTTTTCCAGACTTATACAGCATCACAATGACAACTCAAATGTCATTTTTGTGACCATGATCTGTGGAACTGGGCCAAGTGTGATGCTTTCTTTCATTCTGAGGTGATGGACTAGGAGTGACATCACTAATCCACATTTTCAGAGACATGCTTGGAAATTTACATTTCTCACCCATGTACATTTGCTTTACAAATATCGAGCTAGGATTTTTGGTACCCATATAAGAAGAGGGATGCAATGAAAGTTTTGTTAAATCCAAGGCTATGACTACCACAGGGTTATTTTAGACAATTCTGGATGGGTAAGGAAGTCAATCAGCATGTTAACAGTGTTAATGGAAGGTAATTATTGTGTGACGTTAGACAAAGTATGACTAAACCTTAAACCTTTCTGAGAGTCTATTTGATGCTTGTATGGCCACTGTTACACTTGGTAGGAAGAAGCCTAATACTAAGCATCAAAACATTGGTGATTCTACATGATATTTCAGTGTTTGCATACTCATTATACTTAGAAATTACATCAGGTTAATTTCTTGAGAATTCAACCTTTTATTCAGGATACATATTGAAGTGAGAAAAAACAGGGAAACAGGATTTTAGAGCAAAGTATGTGATTTGATAAACTCGCAATAATGAAAGGTTTCTGTCTTGCTCTATCATATAATCTTAGTGCTATTAGTTACAAATACATTGTCATTTCAATATATTAAATCTGGTTAAGATAGAGACAGGCAGAAACCTTTTATATTTAAAGTTATCAAAAATATAACTTAGGAAAAACTGTTAACTATAGCCTACACAAGGTAATAGGTCATTATCAATTAAACAAAATTCCTAGTACCAGACATGTGATACTTCCTAGTGAGTTGTTTGTCAGGACACCTGGAAGACACCCTCAAACAGTATAGGCTTTTCCCAGTATAGACTCTTGGTTCCTTTCCAGAGGCTGATAGTAAGATCCTATTACACTACGCATGTGGACCACAGAACATGGAGAAAACAAGCTGCAATTTTTCTGAAAGTTTCCTTTCTGTTAACCTAGTTTTCATAATACCAGAAAAAAACTATACAAACTTCAGAGGAGAAAAATAATCAATCGACTCATCCAGCTGTGAAAGCTGCAAGCTACAACTATCAGCACATTGGGTAAAGGTGACTACTGGTGCAATATCAACATTAATGTTACAAGGGTAACCAACTGCCAATTTATTCAAAGCCTGGTTTTCTGTAGGGAATGCATTTCTGGTGTGATAAACCAGGCCAACAACCGCAAAAGCTAAAGTCAAAGGTTTAGTATAAGGAAATGATGTAAAACTGCCATCCTAATATTTATTGTTGTAATACAGAGATCTTAAAGCTTCCATTTGCAATGGAATCATAGCTGACCAAAGTGCAGAACATAAGCGACTATGGACTGCTTAGCCAAAAATAGGACATAGAAATCCCCTCTTATTCCACAAAACCTCTTGGAGGCAGTAAGATTGTGGGAGCCTGAGGTAGACAGGGGTGCTGTTGGACAGTAACTTCTGAATCAGACAGAGCCACTGCATAAATAAATTCACTGCAGCTATTTCTGCATCTACAAGACCGCATGTGATATTTGGCTTATGAAAATTTCATTGTGGAAGGGGGAATATTTCAAGAGGCCTCACACCTTCCTGAGAGACTATAGAAGGTTAATGCAGGATGGGGTAGGGAAAAGGAAGTTACTTTCCTCATGGTATACCATTGATACATGATTCAGACTCCAGCAGGTATTGAAATGCATGCTATAAAGGCAACCCAAATGAAACTCGGTAGGCTGCACAAGCAAAAACAAACAAACAAAAAAGACAAAGAAGAAAAGGACTTGTAGTGAGAAAAGGAGTGTGGATAGAATTGTGTAATAAGGGGTGAAAATAAAATAAATTCATTGTATTTTTGAATTAAACTCTAAAGGAACAAAATAATTAAAGTAATTATATTAATCCACAGGAAAAATAACATATCTCTCCTTTTATAGTATGTGTAAACTATAGCTTGAAGAAAGCATTATAATTACAAATATTTGACAGGATGGATCAATATAACATAATGGGGAGATTACAGGACTAGAGAGCTGAGCTTACATTTGAATGGACAGAAACACAAGGAAGAACTTGGAAAGTTTCAAATGACCTCAAGTTACTTTGACTTACAGTTTTAACCCTCTGTTTTGATTTTCTTTGTTCTCAAAGTAACATTGGTCAGAGTCATGACGATAATTTCTTGCATTTCATTTCATTCTGATATCCAGGATATCTTTGTCATTTTGCTTTTCTCCCTCTGGTCAGATGCTCTTGGCACAACTCTGTCTACACGATGCTTTCTAGACAGTGTCGTGTCTAATTCTTTCTTCACAATGCTCCCTATGGAGCACTCTCTGCAATGTTGTCTACCCAGCACTCTCCTTGCAACACCCTCTGGGCAATGTGTGCTGCACAACTCTCTTTGTACAATGCTTTCTGAAGAAAAGGTCCTTCAACATGGTCTTTTTCCTATAAAAAACAAATAATTTGTTAATTAATATTAATGATGATACTGTATCAACTACAGTGCCTAATTAGTTTCTTTAAATGATTACATTCGTGTCCCAGTGGGGCCTTGGTACTGCTTGGGGCTGTAGAGGTGGCTCAGGGGTTAAGTCTCTGGCTTGCAGGCAGAAGGTCCTGAGTTCGGATCCTAGACCCCACGTACAGACGCCGGGCGGAAGCAGGGGCGGCCTGCTTCTAGTCCTGGTAGGGTGGAGCCTGTGAATTCCGGGGCAGAGTAAACAAGGAGGAGGCGGTCCATGGTGGTTCCTGAATTCATCTGTGGTTCTACACACACACACACACACACACGCACAATTGAATAAATAATAAAAAAATTTTAAATAAAAAATAAAATAAAATAAATGATTACAAAGTGCTTCCTGCTTTCTTATGCAATTGATTCAGTGTTTTTAGATATATCCATACAGCCGCATATATGGTGCAGTGTTTTTGGATGCATCATACAGCTGCATATACCTGCAGCTTCACTTTCCTCAGTCCTTAAGCCTGGTACACCACTCAGGTCACTTTTGATGATCCACCTGCTGACCATCAGAAGCAATATCATACAAAATAGTGCATGACTTTCAGTTAGTCCAGTTTGTCTCTGATATATACTCTGGAGTGTAGCTTCCAGTTACGTGCTATATATGGTAATTTTACTTATGCACGCTGTGATTGAGTAATGAAGCCATGTAAACTATTTACATTGCTATTGTTGGTCCTGTGACCTAATTTCCTAGTCAGTATTTGATACCATTTCACTTCCTAATTTCCTAATCTGGAGATGTGTTACAATGGCTCCAGTAAGTGCCCAGGCACATACCTTTAAAGGTAATCCAGATGAAACTCAGTGGCCTCATATGCAAAAATACATGAAAGTAGATTGAATACTCTAGGGACTATGTAGTTTTGTATTAAGAAAGGGGTAATAAGGGGTGACCATGGCATGAATTCATTGCATTCATGTATGAAGCTCTAAAAGAATAAAAATAAATTAAAAAACAAGGAAATAAAAATAATAGAAGAGAAAACAATAGTGGTTTGTAAATGAGATTAAAATAGAATTGGAAACAGGATGAGACTAATGGTAAAATTCATCTTCATGCTTACTAGCAAATAGGTTGGTATTAAAATGTATCTAGTATAACAATAAAAACATTATGAATAATTAAAAGGATATTTTGTGTACAATAAAACTTTTTCATTAATAACACATGTATCAACTATTACCTGTGCTTTTTTTCCTGTCAAGATATCATAATCTATTGAACTAAGTGGAATTTCCCTATTTACTACTGACATAAAGCCACATCGGATGTTTTTACACTCTTACAGTCACTTTTAAATTAAGCATTTATTCATTTGATTTTTAAAAATGTCATTTGAATTGGTTTACTGCATTAGCTTAATGACATCCTCTAATTAATGGATGAATGCTCCATTAAGCTAACTTGAAGTAATAGGTTTTTTTTCTATTTATATTGGAAGTTAATATTTAAAACTGAACAATATAAAACCCAGGTCTTTGTAAATTTGCAAAGAAGTTTCTATTTTATATTCAGTCTCCAGCATTATTGGTTTCAATCATTCATCTAAACATAAAACAGTGGAAATTCCCAAGAGGATTTGGAGACACTTTTGTCTTAAATTTCATCTTTCCAGGATAATGCTAATGCAATCAACACAGCACATTATCAACACCGTAGGATAGATAAGTCTTGAGAAAAGGCCATATTAAAAACATATATTTTATCTATCACCACCTCTGCACACAGTTATTTCCCCTTGGTGGCAAAATTTACCAGCTTTGTTTTCAGGCTTGAGAAATAATATTGAGAATGAACCTGAATTTAAATTCATTTTGTTGACATGAAAGTTTGCTTCATTAATGATCACATAAGAGATTGATCAGCTTGATTAGTAATTAAAAGTTTAAACTGTAAGAGGAGTTGCATGTCAAATACTACTAAAACCATTTCTAAAAAGGGATAAACTATTCACTACAGAAACTAGGAATATTACTTTGAATTATTTAACCATTTCCTGGACTCATTTTGTGTACTTATTAAACAAATATCCTATTAGGAAGTCTTGATAATCTGCACAAAGAAGTAGGAGAGGCGGTCTGGAGACAGTCACAAGCTAAAGTCATATCAGATATTTATGCATGTTTCAAAGGTAGAGGTTTGCAGATTAGAGATTAGAGGTCCAGTAATTTCCTGATTCTTTACAAATCTGGACAAAATAGTCACATAAGCAGAGGGAAGGGGAGATATGGAAAAGCAGGCCATGGCTAGAGTGAAGACCAGAACCTTAGAAACTAGGACAAAATCATGAGAGTGAACTTTGGACATGTAAAAAATAAGCAGGTTTCCTGTTGTTAGACACCATAGTACTGAAAGAATGAGCATCATCAGTGGGCTGAAGAAGAGAACAGGAAACTCTTGGCGGTTTCCACTGGTGTGCATCCTGGTGAAGACCTAACTTCAGATGGCAAATGTGAATTCGGACAGCAAGCAGACACTAGTGAGGGACTCTCTGCAGAGCTTAGCTTGCCCACTGATATGGCGCTGAGGGATCCCATGAACTCCCAGTGCGTTCTGTCCAGTGGAGCAGAAGACCTTTTATTGCTACACAGGCCAACCCTGAAGTCCTCCTGATTTCACTGGCCAAGTGAGCAACCATGCTGAGAATCAGCAGGGGCTCAGAAAATGATTGTGGTTTGGATACAATCTAGAGACACCAGTGTGTGCTGCATAATGCAGCCTGGATAGCACAGGGAACCTAGTGTGCTTCCTCCACTCCACAAGGCATGCTGAGCGCTGGGGGAGGAAGTCCAGCTTTGTGTGAACAGCTGCGCTGAAGAACTGGGCTGTGCAAGCTCAGGGTCCACACCTTGTTTGCTGGAACAGATCGGTGGGGCTGGAGCGCTGCTCTACACTGAGATTCTGAGACATTTGGAGCAAACATAATTGCCACTTGGGCATTGCCCACACTCACACATGTACTGGCAAAGTGCCTCTGGTTTGAGATGGCATCTAGCCGGGTAGTTCGTGGGCTTGGCTGGTAGGGCAGCTCCAGCTTGTCTCCCGCACTCATTTTGCCTGGGGATATGTGTGGAGAAAGCTAGAAGGAATGCATTAGTAGAAATCACACCAGCGCCTTCATTCCTGGCAGGAAGACACATCAGGCCTCAGCCTGCAAACATCCTTTCTGTTCTGACTTGCTGGTTTAAGAGTGAAAATGACTCACTGCACGCCATGCACACACACTTTTAAGTGAGCCACAAGACAAGATACATCAGGAAAGTCTGAAGGATCTACAGTTGGCATCTCCTCTGTCAGAAAGAAAGATTGAATGGACTTTTTAATGTTTTGCTTTTTTCTATTTTATATATTTCATGTTTTTATTTCCTCTTTGATTTCCCAGACATTCAATCCAAGAATTCTTCAACTTTGTTTACTAACATTGTGTGATAGTCCTGTTGACACACCTGATATCAACTAAGATCACCTGAGACCACACCTGGAAAGATCTACTGAGACCACCTGAAGGGATTATACCCTCCCTAGATCCCATCAGAACCTCCATAGATCTCATAGGAACCTCCCAGTAATGGACCACATAAAAGGGAACCACCAAAGAGAAGAGACACTTTTTTTGTAGTTATGCTAGGAATTGCTCTTCCTTCTGGCCATCCAGTTTCTTTACTTCTTCGGCCCTCTATCCTTCCAACCCTCCAAGTCTTCACCTAGACTAAAGACTCTAGGAATTCTCCAGCTTCAGCTATCACCTGCTTGACTACTGGACTGAGCAGCTACTGGCAGCCATCATTGGACTACCTCGTCCATATCTTCAAGCCAACTCAACACATTCCTTATATATATTCATCATGTAGATTCTGCGTCTCTAGAGAACCTGACTAATACATATTGTATCTACAATTTTTTATCCATGTTCACACCTATAATGACTTATTTAATAATTTTACCTCTATTAATGTTTAAATTTCATTTTATCTTATGTGTCTTAGTAACATCCTTCTTAGTCATTGAAGCAGTATCATTGTTTACATACTATTTATTTTTTTGTTCTTGTGGTCTGTGTGTGGAAAAGGACACCTGTATGGATATGACCATAGAGGTCTAAGGGTGATCTCAGGAATCATCCTGAACTCTTCTACCTCTTACTGCTTTGTTCTGGAATTTCCCATGCTCCAGCTTCCAGGACCAGAATAGAAGGCTAGAATTTCTGCCTGGAATTTTTTTTTTTTAAGATTTTTTATTATTATTTCCGTTCATACAAACTTAATAGGTAGACCAGTTCCCTCCCCCCTCCTCCTCCCCCTGAACCCCTTGCTCCCCCCCCTCCCTCCCCATCTCCCAGTGCCTCCCCCCCAATTCCCAGAGAGTCCTTTATTGTGTATGCCTAACTCTCCTCTTGGTCCTTCTTTCCGAAGACATAAAAGGACCCAGTGGCATTTCCCTGAACCCTTTCTTGTGTTCCCCTTAAGCATAGGAACACTTCTGTGGCCATCGATCCCTTGCCTCCAAGGATCTTGGTGCCTTTAGCTGATGTTAGACTTTGTGAGGTCAATAGTGTGATGGACATGGCGCAGGGCATGCAAAGTCCTATTATGATTGCTTCAGCCCTATCTAGTGTGGAGACTCTTCAAATCATTGCTCCCCCCATCCTTTTGCTCTTACAATCTTACCGCCCCCTCTTCCGCAGATGCCTGGAATTTTTATAGGGATCCAAACTCAGGCTCTTTTGCATGTGAGGCAAAGGCTTTAATTCCCAAACCATCTCCCCAGCCCTGTTTACACATTTTTGCTATATTTACATGTATGATTTTATTTATGAGTTATTTTTTCTTTTCCCTACTGTGGTCTGATTTCTATTTCTCAAAAAAGGGAAGCTCACTTAGAAGCTTCTAATGTAAAACTGGAAGAGATGCACTCAAACAGATGTAAAGGTTACAAAATAAAATAACACAAGCCTTCTTTTTGAAGTCTCACTTCTCTTTTGTACTACATGAATGATTTGTATGTATATATGATCAGTCTAGAATTCACAATTAGAAACAAGATGATATTTGTCTTTTCAAGTCTGGTGATTTCTAGTAAAATTTATATTCCTGAAAATGATATAACTTCATATTATTTTATAGCTGAATAAAACTCTATCTCCACATCTGTTGATGAAAAAATTCTGCATGTTATGTTACTTGGTTTTTATGAATAGTTCTGCAGTGAATGTAGATGTGAAAGTATCCCCAGAGGGGGAGAAGAAGAGGAAGGAGAGGGCATGAGGGGTAACTAGAGTCAACACACATGACATACATGAAAGAAAAATCTTCACAAAATCCATCACTACCTGCAATGAATATAAGCTAACAAGAAATAAGAACTTAAAACATCAAGGCAATATCACTTCTTAAGGTTATACTTTCCTATTTTCATTTTCAAATGAAATGTGTCATAAGGGTACATGATTATGTCATTGAATGTGTGTGTGTGTGTGTGTGTGTGTGTGTGTGTGTGTGTGTCTGTCTGTCTGTCTGTCTGTCTGTGTGCGAGTGTTCTTTATGAGGCCCAAGGCTGATTTTGTCAATCATCCTTCAGCACTTTTCCATCTTGCTCTTTTGAGACAGTAGCTTAGAGTCAAATCAAGAGTTCATCAATGTGTCTAGTCATGTTCTGAGGATTCCCCATCTATTTTCAGGCTGAAAATAAAGATAGACTACCACACCCACCCACTTTTAATGTGGGTTCTGAGTTTGATTCTCAGTCCTCTTGTCCTAACTACTGAGCCATGGATACTACCTAGTTCCTATCTTTAGCAGGTAAATTCAAAGATATGAAAGTGGTTAAAATATCTGACAAATGTTTCAAATGTCTAATCTAAAACAAATGAAAAGCAATTAATGACCTCAAATTGAGGTATAAATATTAATGAATAAAGTAAAGACATGAGCACAAAGATCAGATAAGAAATTCATTAGGGACATAGATATTCTGAAAAAATAGAGGTTAAAACCAATCAATCCAATAAAATCTTCAATGAAAAACATTATCAAAAAACTAGATAACATTTGAAGTGTTGATTTATGTCTGTAATCCAAGCACACTAGGGAGACGAAGGGAAATCATTAAAAATTTGAGGACTCCATCATGAATTTAATATATCCAGAGCTACACAATGAGTATGTCTCTCTTTAATCTTTCTCTTGCTCTCTTTTTCTAGTCTGTCTCTGTCAAATATATGCACACACATGCATAAACAAATGTACATACATGCATGTATACAAGCATGCACACAGAGACTAGATCAAAAACATTTCAGGTATAAGAAATCGAGATATGTTTGATACTTTATCTCATCTGCATATCAGGAGAGAGATTATATATGAAATGACATGGTAACATCTTTTAGAATGATGCTAAAGATGTGGTGTAAAAGGGAAGGATATACAAACTAAAGGCAAAGATAATAGACCAAATGAAATTATTTTTTAAAATCTCTAAATCTAGGCATATATTTACACAAAGAAGTCCAATAGTAATTTATCCCAAATAAGTATGACTTCAAAAGAGTCACTCAGCATTACATGGTAGTTGAAGGTCAAGAGTATAAAACAAAAAGTATGTTTAAGGGAAAAACATCAACGTATTTACAGAGATAAGCAGTAAAATGACATTAGAATTCTCAGAAGCAGTCCTAAAATCCAGGAAGATATGCAGGATATTTTTCAAAAAATGAGAATAAATAACTGCCAGCTATGGTTTTGATAACCAGAAAAATTATACTTTAAAAATACTGGGAAAATGAAAAATCTACCAGCGAACTGGTAAAAAGTTCATGACTACTGAGCTAACACTGCAGAAACTGACTCTTATGCAAAAGGAAGAAGAAAGACATTTCCAATTACCAATTAAGATAGCAAGTCTCATTAAAATAATGTATAGACAAGTAAGAAGTAGGAAAGAATTCAACATTACTGACTTACTAAATCAGCAGCCATTTAATATGGACAAGGAACAAAGAAAACGGGAAGTAACTTGATTGAAATATGAAAGCTACATATTAAAGGAATCATTCTATACTGCTTAAAAATAACTATAGATATTAACATGCAACCCTCATCAAAACACCAATAATATTCCATACAGACAAAGAATAAATACATTATAATTCACATGAAAACATTGAAGATCCTGAATGGCTAAAGCAATCTTCAGCCAAAGGAGCAATGCTGTCCTCAAATTATACAACAGAACTACAGTAACAAAAACACCATGACATGAGCATGAACAGACATAGAGACCAGTAGACTAGATAGTCTACAATGGAAGATCCTGCAACAAGCAGGCAGGGATTACATTGGCAAATGTAAAAAATACAAATTGGATAAAAGACCTTAGCAAATGGTTGTAAGAAAACAGGATTCTCACCCACTGTAGAGCAAAACAAGATCCTTGTACTATATAAACTCAAAGTTATTCTGTGACCTTAATGGACATTAAGAAATATCCACAGGAAGAACATATGGAAACATTTGAAGATCTAGGTACAGACAATGGCTTTCTGAATAGCAATCTAAATAGTTCAGGAAATAGCAACAAGGATTATGTGTTGGGAATGTATGACATCAATAGGCTTCTGTGCAGTCAAAATTATAATCAACAGAAAGGTGAAAAAATTCTGACACTTTAATCAATCCATGGGTGACCCACCCTCTAAAACACAAAGAACACAAGAATCACATCACATATCCTCATATTTGATAAATATTGTTAAAACTAAGAACAAATGGTCAAAACTAATGAAAAAATTTTAAATATCTTTAGTCATTGTTGGAGTATGATTCAAAACTTTGGAATTCATGAAAAAATATGTAGAACAACATGAAATAATGAATATTTATGGATATAGCAACCCTAAATTACCAGTGGTACTAATGTAAATGAGTCCAGGTGCTACAGAAATCAGATTGGATGCTCCTCACAATATTAAAACTAAAATTGTTATATGATTCAATTAGTCAGCTTTTGGGTATGAACCCTAAGAATCAAAATCATCTTACTGCAGAGAAACCTACACCTAGGTTGGTCAGAAAACCATTGACAATTCTACATTATTAAATCAGATAGTGTTTGCTTATGGACTAATTTTCAATGAATGATGACTGTTACACACAATGGAGACATAAAGAATGATACTATGTCCTTGGCAAAAAAAGTGGTTCAACTGGAGATCATCATGTTCAGCAAAAATAAGCCAGACTCAAAAATTTAACTATGACATGTTTGCTCTCGAGTATGGGAATTAGGAAAAGAAAAGGTCATAAAAGTATAAGGAAAATTCTTAGCAATATGAAAGGGGAAGAAGGAGTGTTGAGACTTAGCAGATGAATGAATACATATTTTTTTCCATGCAAACCATTCTGGCTGAGGTAGGATGGAATTCCAAAGTTTTGACTCAGACTTAAACAATGACTAAAGACATTTAAAAAACCTTTTGTATTTAGTTCTTAGTTTTTTGTTGTTCTGCATAGTTTATTGTGTATGAGGGAAGCAAAGTGGCTTCACAGTTCTTTTTTTCTGTCCTCTCCCTCCCTCCATCCTCCCCAATCCCTTGCACTCTCCCCCCTTTCCCCTTCCTTTCACCTTTCCCTTCCTCTCCTTCTCCCAGTGCCTCCCTTTCCCCCCCTCCCATTCCCTGGAGCATCCTTTTGTGTGAATGCCAAACCTCCCTTTGAGTCCTCCACCCTGGTGAGGTGTAAGGACTCGGTGACATAGCCTGGAGCCCTTTCTTGAGCTTCTTGTTAGTTTGTGAACTCTATAATAACTGTTAATCCCTCGCCTCTAGTGCCTGTGACCCATGCTAGACTTTGGGGTGTCATTGGTATGTCAGTCATTGCTCAGGTCATGCAAAGTCCTATTATGGTTACTTCGGCCCTAACTTGTATAGAGTATGTTGCTTATCGTTGCTCCTCCCCATCTTCAGGCTCTTACAATATTACACAAGGTTCCCTGAGCTTTAGGATGGGGAGATATTTGGCTAGTGTGGTTCCAGGTGATTAATGTAGGGTCTCTGATATTCTGAATTATGGTTCGTTGTTGTTTTAAGATTCAGAAAAAGCAAAATTATTCTTAATTTTAACTGTTTATTAAATATGAGCATAGGTGATGAGATTTTTGTGCTCTTCCTGTTTTTAGAGGGTGGGTCACCTGTTGATTGATTGAAGTGTCAGGATTTTTTCCACATTCTATAGGCTGTTTCTGTCTCTTCATCCTTACCTTAATGAAAATAAGTATAATGAAACTCTGTGCTCTGTACAATTATGATATTGTAAAATGAGTAATGCAAGTGTTCTCAGCTATTGGTTTGTGAAATCCATTCATTTCCTTTCATTCATCAGCCTCTGTCTTGCTTAATTCTCCTTTTCTTTCAGTTCCCTTGTTGACTGACAGCAGTATAAGACTTATTAGGCCAATGGATTATCATTGGGAGTGAAATAGAGCACTGTTACCTTAAATGTTTATTCTCAATTTTTTGGTATAAAAATGGAGGCAGTAGGTGTTTAATGTAAGGTCAGGAAATCAAAATCTCATGGATTTTTTAAGCTTCATTTCATACTGTCTTTCTTATGGAAAGCACAGCCTGAGCAAAGATTTTCAACTGTGCTAAATTTCTCAAAGTCTGGTGTTTACTGCTGTATGAAGTTGAAGGTATTCAGTGCTATTTCTGGAAATGAAAACTAAAGAGGAAAACATTGATTTTTACCATATTTGCTCATCATTGATTTATATAATGGCTTTCAACTTTCCAAAGTTATTAATGGAGAGTACATTTAAGCTTTTATAAGTAGACAATATCACTTAAAATAATTAAGATAAAGTTTGATGATCTTATCACCTGTGACTTTTAAAGGAAATATAGATAAGACTCTCCTTTTAGGAAATACTGAAATCATTTCAGGAGTTACTTTTATATGGAAAACATATTGACAAAATTGCAACATGAGTTAGAAGTGTTCATTTTATTGTAGACTGGTTTTTATTGTGTTATCTTCAACTGGAATAAAAGTAGGTTGGAGGAGTGGGCAAAGCTCAAAACAATCCAAACAAAAGCAATGGAACTTCTCTTTATGCCCTAAGACAAATCAAAGAACAGTCTCAACAGCTTGCTGAAGTGAAGTTCAAATAAAACTAGCAGGCAAAATACCTGGATATGGGATAATTTTTAGTGAGACAAAGGTTGGGAAAATCTGCATGTAGAAAATTAATGTGAGATATTGTCCAAAAGTATAATCAGCAAACAGATTCTGCAAGACAATAAAACCAGGCTCAGCTCAAGCAATTGTTTTGGTCCTACCATAGCCAATGTAGGGGTGTGTGTGTGTGTGTGTTGTTTGTGTTTTATGTGTATGCAGAACCATAAGTGTACTCATTTGTCAAGGGTAAAGGTCAATATATTGTGTCTTCCTCAATTGCTTCCTACCTTATTTTTGTGAGTCTTGTACTACACCAGAAGTGCATCTTTTTAGCTCTACTTTCTCATCACCACTAAGTTCCAAGAATCTTCCTCTCCTCCCCTCCCCCAGCACTGGGGTTATGAACTCACACACAGCTTTTATGTGGATGCTGGTGATCAGACCCAAGTACTCCTGTCTGCAAGGCAGGCACTACCTGGAGAGACATCTCCCTAGCTCACACAGTAGATTTTTATTCCAAGTTTTATGTGTTCTGTGACTTTGGCTAAATTATGGAAAAGAGTGAAACCATCTTCTCAGATGGAGAATTATAAAAAATTGGTCCTTAAGTTCTCTTCCATAGAAAACGTTCCACTTTATGAAGTACTTGAGCTGGTGCTGAGTATTTATTATTGAACATAGCTGCAGATTCTGTTGTTTAACAGAAGTTATGAACTCTGATGAGTGCAGAGAGCAAGCAGGCATCTGAAAAGAGACTGAGTAATGGAGGAGTTGCATGGCTCCCAAGTCCACAGATGTTAAGAATTTAGCATTTATGGTGGTACTCAAGATTAGGCATGGCATCAATACACTGTTCACTGTCATGAAATATAGAGAGTGCCAGTTTTCTAGAGTTCAGTGTATCCAAAGAACAGGTAGATCTTTAATAGCCTTTTTGCCCAAATAAGCATTTTCTCCCAGGATCTAATGACCAAATAAACAGATTAAAATGCAAGCAATTAAAAGCACATGATCATTCACATGCTTTGGCTCTGCTGAGCTTGTTTAACGAGAGGAGCAGAACCCAAGCACTGCAATAAATTAATTGGAGGCAGAAGCCCTTGTTTCTAAGCTCTCATTAATAACAATAATTCTACTTAATGACTCCTTGTAACCATAGGCAACACACGTTCTGAGGAAGCTCAAGTCTCTCATTGTCTGTAAAACAAAGAAATAAGGTCATTGGGTAAGATGGTCACTTTATGGTTTCCAGAGTAGCTTTAAATATGAGGCAAAAGATACCATGGTTGAGGCAAATTTACAGAAATTACTTTTGGGCGTACACAAGAATTGACTATCTGAACATTTCATATAAAATCCTTCAAAAATATCAAACACCAACATAAATATGAAATTGGGCCTTTTATTAAGTGAGAATGAAGAAGAAAGTAAATTATTCTCATGGTAATACACACATAAGAAGATAAAACAGAAGCTTAAGCATTAATGAAAGTGTAGAGTTGAGCCTAGACACCAACTTTACCTTTGTGTTTCTTCTAGTAATGCATTTTTGACTCTGTTTGTGACTTTTCCAAATTCTAGTAAATAATGTCTTCCATAAAGTAGGTTTTTTTGCTAAATCACAGAATAAACATGCAGAATCATTTTCTTTTGTACAGGCAAGCACTACTGAATGATATTAATTTCTGGAGGTTAGTAAAATTGGAACAAATAAACTGAAATGTAGATATCTCCCATGAGATATAAAACAAAAGGCAAAAATGTACTGAGAACACATCTCTTACAGATGTACTGAGACACCATACCTGATTTGTTCATGCATATACACCAGGAAACTAATTTTTTTAAAAATTTATTATTATTATTATTATTTATTCAACTGTGCGCATGTGCGTGTGTATGTGCGCGCGCGTGTGTCTGTGTGTGTGTGTGTGTATGTATGTGTAGAACCACGGACGAATTCGCGAACCACCATGGACGCCTCCACCTCCTTCTGCCCCGGGATTCACAGGCTCAGCCCTACCAGGACCATAAGTGCAGGCCGCCCCAGCTTCCGCCTGGCATCTATACGTGGGATCTGGGATCCGAACTCAGGACCTTCTGCCTGCAAGGCGAAGGCTTAACCCCTGAGCCACCTCTCCAGCCCCGCTAATTTTTTTTTTCTGGGGAATTCATAACCAAATCTTTGGACTCACTTTTCAGATACTTACCTGAATAGTGATTAAATAAAAAAATTGGAATATTAAGTCAACAAAATACCAAAATTGATAAGCATAGGGTGAAACAGATATTTTGTTTACAGCATATCTGAAACCTTACATGCTGATTCAAAGATCACAAATCATCTCTACTCCCCATGCCCAAGACACCTGCCATAAATTTGGTGTTATAGCAATGAATTTAAAAATAAAAATTCCTCCTTTTACAGTAAGATACTTATTTCATCCAAAGACATATGACATACAAAGATTTATATCTGAGTTTGGGGAGATGCCATGGTTTTTCTTCCTATCAAAAAATACCTCATATTACTGACAAGCATCTTATGTAATGCCTAGTTATATCAGAGAATTGGGAGGAGCTGGATTTCAGGGGAGGAAAGAAGAGGAAGGCAGGAGGGAAGGAGGGATGGAGAGGAAGGAAGAAGAGAGGAAGGAAGAAGAGAGGAAGGAAGGAATCAGCAGAAAGAGGGAAAAGAACAAAGAGAATGAAGGAGTGAAGAAGGTATGTGAGAGGAAGAACAACCACTCATTATATTTGTATAATGAGGCAAAACATAGTAGAACAGTGATAAATGTCTAGATTTTTTTTTCTTTCTGCTTTATGTGCAGACATACCTTCTATTCTGGGACATACTTTCAACCTCTACCATCTCAGTAAATAAAAGAAAGGACTTGCCACTAAGCCTGATAACTGATTTTATTTCCTAGAAGTTACAGGGTTAAAAGAGAGACTCACCCATGGTAAGCTGTAATTGTACCTCTACACAAGTTTTGTAGCACTCACGTATGCATGTACACACACACACACACACACACACACACACACACACACAAATTAAATTAATAAGCAAATTATGTACAAATTATTAATTTAAAAAGGAATGTTAATTTTCTTTAAATGAAACATGGTAAAATTTTTAATTGTTTTATCTCTACTCTAAAAAGAGTCAGGAAAAAGTTACTCACTTTCATCATGAGTAAAAGCTTTTTATTCCTGAATAAGTAAATGTATTGGATCTTTATATATTTTAACACACTATTATGGGAACATCAGTATGTGAATATTATTAATAATACTTTTTCCAAAGACTTCAAAAGAGAATTTGGTATTGTCTTTAGAGACAGAATAATAAAACTAGCAAATTAATGTTGATGAACACAAATTAAACTGAAAAGACAGAATAAATTCTGTCTGCAAATGAATGGTTATTGACTGATTAATAAGAATAAAAAGTCCTCTTCTACAGCAGGCTTTGCCCTACATGCACATATACATATTTATGTACATGCACATGTATGTGTATGCACACACAAATGTGTCACATTACACATGATTTGATTTTAGAGCTCACAAAGTCAGTACCACATGTAATATTTCATAATTAATGAGTTTGTAAAAAATGCAGTAATCATATTGACAAGATTTCATAGTTAAGCACAGGTGTCAACTTTACTTTTGAGAGTTTGTGCTCTGGGTACATTTGCAGAGAATTAATGGTTGAGTTAAGCCCAAAGCAAACCTGAAAGAGATTGTCTAGCTAATGGGAAGGCCCAGCCTATGGTGGATTGGATTAGGCCCTGGAATAAAACATTGGTTGAGAGAGTTGGCATCCTTTTGTTCATTTGGCCAGACACGCTGGTCTGGCAAGTAAGGATTGTCCTTCTCTCAGCCATTCTGTAGAGATGGTGTGGCCAGTTCCCTCGGCCTTAGTGTTGGCATGAGCTCTCCTGTCAAATGGGCTACAGACTATAACTGGACTATCAGTAGAAAATAAATCCCTTGTTCCCTTAAGCCATTTGATGGTCATTTATCAGCAACTATGCAGGTGAACTGCAACATGAGATATATAAGGATATATAGCATGCTGCTCAGGTTTAATTATTGAAACCAGCTAACTTACATTACAAGTTAGGCAATTAACTAGTGTTCATATATTGGTTTTTGGATTTGATTACTAGGGAAGTGGACTGGCTGAGAAGTTGAACTCTGCCTAACTTCCTGTTCAAAGTAAGATTCTCAGTGTTACTATGGTAATACAAGCCACCTAGATAGGACTCTTTTGAAAGAAGCTTTCTTTCTATGACTCACACATCACCTCCTCAGCCTCACCTGTATAGCTGTGTCTCAACCACATACAGTACTTGTGATGTAGCAATAAGTCCTGCCCTATCTATGGCCTGGTCTTTCATAAGTGTCAATTTCCATTCTGTTGATCATATAACGGTTCTTCGATAATAGTTTTCACATTTGACTTTTGAACATATCCAGGCATTGCCTCATCCAAGAAAATGATACTAACCTCTCATTTGTTTTATTTAGTTTCTATTCATGGACTTTTAGTTTCTTAGTATTTTCTAGCTGAGTGTCAGATGTATTCTTAATTCCTTCAAAAGAGTGGATCTTGATCTGGGAGATGGTTCAGGGGCTTGATAGGCTTTGCCTCACAAGCAAAAGGACCTACATTCAGATCCCTGATCCCATGTAAGAATGTGAGGCAGAAACGGTGGCAGCCTGCAATGCTGATCCTGGTGGGTGGCTCCTGGAAAATCCCAGAAAAAAGAAATAAGTAGAAAAATACAGAATGATTCTAGATGTCACCCTTGACCTCCACAGGCACACACAATCAAATGCTCTCTTGTATACATGCACATACTCAAAAGAAAAGGGAAAAGAAAGAGTTGATCTCTTATTTACTACTAGATGTACATGTACACTTGGTCATTCATTAGGATGCTAAGAAAAATTGCTACATATTAATTGCAAGACTTTAGATTCTAGTATAAATTTTTCTTAGCAGCTTCTGTAGTGCCTAACATTTTTTGAGTTTTAGTAAATATTAAGCAAGCAGTGAAATAGGACTTATTTATGTTGTTGCAAAGATAATATTAGGAGGACATTCAAAAATCTATAATTTGTTGTTCACCATAGTCAGTGAGCTTAGTTTTGCTGAATAAATTCTGTATAAATTTATTCTTTTCATACTCCTTCCTTAGAGAACAATAATAGATTCATTTTTTGAAGCAATAAAACATATGTAAGTGTTTTAGAGAGACACAGCAGAACTACCATCATTGAATGGAGAAATAGAAAATTAGAACTGAATACCGGGACAGAACACTGTTTAAAAATATGGCCAGGTGCCCAGACAAATCTCAATTTGCAGGAGCAGAAATATACTGGCAATTAGATCCCTAGGTTGCATCTCAGTTGATCTGCTTTTCTTTCTCAGGAGACTCTCCGGGGCATGTGAAAGAGGGTGTGAATAGGTTGATTTGCTCTCTGAAATGAGATAGTTCAATTACTGAGAAGGACTGTCATGAAGTAATTGTTTATGAATGAAGTGAACACAAAGGAGTATGTTGTGAGCATATGTCAGAGAATGTAGATAAAAGACATTGCTAATATCTACAGAAGGGAAATAATTAGCAAATCCTTCAGGGTCACTCACAATTCAGATACTAGGACTAATCTTTTGTTTTGTTTAAGATAGGCTCACAATGAAGTTTACCGTATGTGTGCAGTAGAAAATGAGAATATGCTTAAATATAAAAAATAAAACAAGAGAGAAGTATAGTGAGCCTTTTTGAATTTTAAAAGGATTTCCAAGATCTCAGAAGGTATTTGGTGACTGTCTTTGCTATTCATGCCAGTTGAATGATGCCTTCATCTTCAATGGTACTGCTCAACCCTTTCCCTAAAATATCATGCAAATACCAAACATGCCAGGGTTTGGGAACAATCAGTGTGGATTGACTTAGTTTGACTTTTTCTTCCAGTTATGCTTGGCTCAGATTCTAAGTGAAGTCCATGGGCTCCTCAAAACAATCTTGAAATTCTGCTTCTCTTCCTCTCTCCCAAGAGTTTTCTTTCTATGATTTATTATCAATATGTTTACATAATTTGTAGGAAAAAATGGCTTTGCTGATTTTTGTGAGGATAAGCAAAACAGATTTTGCAGTTGACAGGTATTAAAAAATTTCCAAAGTAGTAGTCCTTACTGCCAATGTTTCTAGCCCACAATACCAAGCATGTTTGTAAACTTCTGTCCTTCATACCACCCAATATAATAATAATGATAATATAATAACATTTGGCTTCTAATCCTACTCCAATTGTGTCCTGACTCATGGCTGTTCCTCAACTAAACTGGCAGTAGGTATTGTTACTTTTAAAAATGTATAATTCAACAAAAGACCTTCAGAGTTTGAGTGATTAGCAGAGATTTAGTGTTATTTTGGAGATTCAGATCATGACTATTTGATCCCCATGTACATGTCTCAACCATCATGACTCATGTTTTGTGGCCCAGTCATTGTTGTGAGCCTTCTTGCATGAACACTGTGCTTGCATACTTTGAACAACAAGAAGATAGGTTTAGTGGATAATGCCCCCGACCCACACTTGGATTTCTTCTGCAAAGACTTTTTCCAATGTGTACAAGTAATACATGATATTTTTTCTGTTCATCCTCCTTCATCAGCTGGCATATAGTGACGAATCAGAAGCCATCAGATTACAAAACAGAGAAAGTAAATTACTCTACCATAAAATGTTAATAGAATTTACTAAATAAAACAGACAACTCAAAAGACTGGTCATCCTGAGGAAACTGACAAGAACAAGGGAATGGACCAAACCAATCAGATTGAAATCCCTTAAGCCCTTCTCTAACAGTTATAACACCCACACCCCTAACCCCAAACAGTAGCGATTTCATCCCTTGGGGACATTGTTACTCCCAACATGGAATTCCCTGAATAAACTTCAATCATCATGGAGGAACCCTGGTTTGTTTGTGTTCTTTCTCTTCCCTCTCCTCATTTATAATGTATAGTTTTGTTCAAACCTAATTTGGGGAATATTAAGATTGATCCCAGTGTCTTCCAGGAGAGTTTGATGTAAAATCTAATCTTTTTTACTTGAAATTAACCACTTTTTTGCAGTTATTTTAGACTACATGAACATCCTTTTCTTCACCAAATATTGATTCAGTAGTTTTCCAATTCCTTTATGATTTTCTGATATTCCTTCTACATTTATTTCTCACTATTCCAATGTAAAGAATAGGTTTTCTTTCTCCAGTGTTAGTTCCTTTTTCCAGCAACATGAGTTTGCATTTGCTATTCCAATTCATGACCATCATAGTTGTTTTTAAATGTTCAAATTCTCCTAGAAATGAACAGTGATAGTCTCTTTATAGGAACTGTATATCTTTCTTGTGCAAATGGAAAAAAATCACAGCTCTGACCAAAAAGAGATAAGAAGTAGTTTATTCTGGAGCCAAATACGAGTGACTATGGCTTGGGAACACAGATTCAGTTTGCCCCAAACTCCAGGTTCCACTGTGGTAACAGATTCTTAGGGACTCTTTATGATTTCAGAATCAAAGAAAGTTATAAGTCAAGACATTGTCCTAATACTTTGGTGGAAGCATCAGTGTAGGTGGGTCACAGCAAAGTGGCAGATCTCTATTGCAGGTTAGAGATGTTGTCTTCTAATAACATTCTTAGGTTTTGGTTGGTGGGGGTTGGTGGACTGTTAAGTTAATGCATTTCTAAAGGTTTATCCTGATAGTCACAAGATGTTAGGAGTGCTCAAAAGAAGGAGTGGTTATCAAAAAGATGTCAAGATCACCCAAGATAAATGGATAATTAGGTGCTGAGTGTGCAACATTCCAATCCTCTGGATAGCCATTGAAATTCTAATCAGTGGGATCAACCTATGCAATTCAGTGAGTGAAGCTTCTCTTTAGGAATATCTACACTTAGCATGCTTTGGTGATGCTTGGATAATTTTCTCACTTTCTTGAGTCAATGTGCTCCATTCCTACTTAACAGAAAATAATTCGTGATGCACAAGGCTTGGGTTTTTAACGGACCTCATTAGGGAGCAGTTGTTTGTGTTTCTGTCTTAATCTTCTCCTTGATGGCATTGATTGATGACTTGTTCATGGTCATGTTATCACCCCAGGATTCCCACATATCCCCCATGGGATTCTATGTATGTCTCTGCATCATCAGCTCTACTTCTTTGGTGTTTGTGGGACCTCTTTACATCACTGACCCTGTTTCTAGATTTATCCTCTACACTGTCGAGTCTATCCTGTAGGTGGTATTCTTCGTGGCTGTCTACACAACCAACTCTCTGTCTCTCAGATGATATTCTTTCACCAGTTCTATTTCATTGATGGTGTTACTTGTATCTGTCTACACTACCATTTCTATCTCTTAGGTAGTTTTCCTTGATGCTTTCTATACTACCAATTCTGTATCTTAGGTTGTGCACCTTGGTTCTGTTTTCACCACCAGCTCTGTCTCTTAAGTGGGATTCTTCTTCCTCGTGATAACCAGCTTTGCTTTTCCTCACACTGGAACGCCAGAGTATACCTGATTGACATTAATGATGTCCAAGACTGCTTTAAGGCCACTAGTGCATTCCATTATGATGTTGTTCTTGGGCACCCTCTTTTCTATGGTCTACTGACTCTGTCTCTTAGGGAGGTGGTTTTACTACTCAATAAATGATTGATTTTCTCTTTCCAGATAGAACCACGGATGAACTCAGGAACCACCATGGACCGACCGCCTCCACATCCTCCTTGTTTACTCTGCCCTGGGATTCACGGGCTCCGCCCTACCAGGCCCAGAAATGCAGGCTGCCCCCGCTTCCTCCCGGTGTCTATACGTGGGGTCTAAGATCCGAACTCAGGACCTTCCGCCTACAAGGCAGAGGCTTAACCCCTGAGGTACCTTCTCCAGCTCCACAATCTCCATTTTTATCAGCTAATTTTTTTCCTTTTGAATTTGCTGGTATTTCCATTGCTTTAAAGGTTTTCTACCAAACTTGATAAACTTTGATTACCCAATAAGTTACAAAGCAAGTTAGAACCATCTGACAGGAAGGTGTCTTTGGATCAGAATTAATTGAATAGTCATGAGCCTCAGATTCACTTGTGTGAGGTGGGACTGAGCTCTTCTGTTAAAGTCACTTTAAAGTGGGGTTTGCAGACATATCTCATGCCCACAACACTGGATGCTACTCATGACTATAAAGGACAAATGGAGATGCTTTCAATTTGTGTGCTTCAGGCAGGCATGCTCAGAAATGCACACAGTCACATACATACATACATACATACATACATACATACATACATACACATATACACAAACACACATATTCAAACCCCATTTACACATATGCCATACACACATGCCCAAATACCATACACATACATGTTTATATATGCATATACTCAAACACCACACACACACACACACACACACACACACACACACACACACACGAACATATAGATAGTATTCATCATGAGTTTCTGAGACCTCACAGTCAACACTTCACAGCCCCATATTTACCTTTCTTGACTTTGTTTCTTAGTCACATGCATTTTAAAAATATTGAATATCATTTCAGATGTTTCCAGAGGCCCAGGAATACATGTTGTTACCCAACAATTACAATGGAAAATGTACTTTTATTTGTGTTACATCTATTTGGCTCTGTTAAAAATGAGCTTGAAGGCCGGAGAGATGGATTGGGGGTTAAGACTCTGCCTCAAAAGCAGAGTCTTAGTCTGAGTTTAGATCCTAGGTCCTACTTAAAAATGCCAGGCAGAAATAGCGGTGGTAGCCTGCATTTCTGTCCCTGATGGGCAGATCCTGGGAAATCCCAGAATGAAGAAAGAGGAAGTAGAGCAATCCAGGATGATCCCTGAAGTCACCCTTGGTCTTCCATAGGAACACATAGTGCCCTTTGATACACACACACACACACACACACACACACACACACACACATTAAATTTAAAGAGAAGAAAAAACTCTCCAAATCCCCTCCTACTTTTTTAAAACTAAATCTCATTTAATAGTCCCAATCACATTGAATTTGATGACTAGAACCACTAATTTGCATTTCTGTTTTGACTTGATAGCTTATTTTCTTTTTTACGTATCTCCCATTTTCTAACACTTTCTCAGTCACCAATCAATCTTATGATTGTCTCATAATTCAATTTATTTGTCTTACTTTCATTCAGTTTACTTTTTTCACTGTCTGGGCATCATTTCAAGTCTTGAACAATTCCATTTCAATGATGATTTGCACAAGCATTTCCATGACTGTGATTCCAAGCCTGAATCTGTACCCCTAATGATTTCTTGAGTTTCAAGAATCTCTAACTGCTACAGGGCTACAAAAAGAACCTTCCACCTCTTACACCATGTGTTCCTCCTCCCGAATGCTGATGTTTAGTAGTTGCCACAACTCTTTCATCTAAGTTTTGTAAAACAGGAAATTATTGAAGAATTTTCCCTCTATCCTATCACAAATCATCTACAATTAAATTTTGGACTTATTTTTTATTTTCCCCTTTGTGTAAAAGCATCATTTTTGTACTAATTTTTCCTTTGTCACCTTAAATTTACCTCGACTCTTTCAGATTGAGCTATCCAAAATAAATATTTAACACATTTTCTAGTTTGTCATATGTACATTCGTGAGATATTCAGTCATCCTTGAACCTTGACATCTTTAGATTCTCTGCTAACTAAATGAAGAAAATTTACTAAACAGCATCAAAATCCTCCTTACTGCTTGAAACTCTGAATGTCTTGTGGGAACTTATAAGCAATAAGCAGGTCTAGATATCAGAAGCAACAATAAATTTGTCTTCCTTCTGGAGAAATAAGACAGGGTTTTGGAGTTAGGTGCTAGGACAGTCATACTAAACACATGAATGTAACTCCAGTTTCTGGAATGAGCTTTCAAAATTTCAAAATTTCATAAGTGAGGCTGCTTGTTTGTTTCTATCTGTTATTAGTTCTGATACTATGACCAAAGTAATGTACTCATATTATTATATTTTTATCGAAAGAAATGATAACAAAAAACCTTCAATTTATTATAAACATTGATATTTGGCGACTTAGAACAATTATAAGGCAAAATTTAGGACTAATGCGATATAATTCCCAAACTCAAGCAAATTTAGAAGTGAGTCACAATGACAAAGTTTCACCTACGGCCAATTCACAAGTTCACTTGGTGAAATCTATTAGATGAAAACAGCTTCCTGGGGTTTTGAATCTTCCTACATATTCTTAATTGCCTCCAGCTGTAGCTGAACTGATTCTAGATGAATCTGTATATAGCACTGAAAGGAAAGGAAGGAACTCTAACTTTATTCTATTAAAATACACTTATCAATGTATATTTTGCCAAATTCAGCAAAAAATCTACATTTTTCTCAATGTATTTGATGAACAAAAGAATTTCGAATATTATTTATGATCTCCATTCTGTAACATTGACCATTAATGATTTTCCCATTCTCGTTGAAGCAGAAATGCATGAAGTAACTAACTTTAGTGTGTAGTAAACTTATAATACATTCATTAGTGATCCTTTGAATGTTATAAAGCAAGAGTTTTTTTTAATCAGCAGTTTGCATTGCTGAAATGGTGCAGTCAAATGGGGTTACAAATGATGCAGTGATGAATATATTTAGAATTATAGATGATTACTGTGTTGCCTTCAATTTTTTATGAGGCTTTATTTACCTCTAATCTTTTTTTTCTCTCTCTCTCTTTTGTGCATGTGTGTGTGTGTGTGTGTATGTGTGTGTGTGTGTGTGTGTGTGTTTGTATGTTTATAAGAATTAAATCTCAAAACATTTGAAACATTCACAATAGGAAGATAGGAAGAAAAAACTGATGTTATTAGTGTTTGCGTTAGTTAAGGTTTTCTGAAAGACAGAATCTCTAGAATGCAACCTATATTAATAAGCTTACTAAAGTAGTGTCCTTCAAAGTAGCTGCCCATAGCTGCTTCATTCTTGACTACAATGTCTCACAAAGCCAAAAGATCCTGAGAACGTCTCAAGCCTCTATTTGCTTCAGGGTCGAAGACACTGGGCTCTGATGTCAATGAAGAAGAGCTGGGCTCCATGGTCAGCAATGAACAGAGAACAACAGCAAGGCCTAAAGACCAGGCTCCAAAGGCAGCTGGAACAACAAGCAGTAAAGATGGAAAGGATGGATCTCTCTATCATCCAGTGATGCAGGCAGCAGCGGCAGCAGCAACAAAGAAGGCAATAAAGCTATAGGAAGTCAATGATGATCTTAGAGTGAACTCAACAGCAAGTCAACACAGGACAAGGGAAGAGCAAGTCCCTCCTCCTTGCACCTCCTATTATCCGATTCACCACTGGAAAGTATCACCCACTATGGACTGGGTTCTCCCTATCAATTAATCAAGTACCTGCAGACTTACTGAGGGTCCTGCTTCAACCATCTTCTCTACAGCTTGTGCCCCAAACAGTCAAGTTAACACTAAAATGTAACCATAACAGTGTCTGTATACTCTTACCATGTTTTTTTTTCCTTTTTATTCCTATTTCTTATGATTATTGTGAACAATAACAGTGACACCATGGTTAAAACACCCACAATTCATTTTTTCATTGTTCCAAAAGCCACAAATCCACAGTTCAGGCAGTGAGAAAGCCACAGCCCCTTGAACAGATCTTGCGGTGATTCTTCTCCTGCTTCCAGCTCCAATAGCCACCAGGATTTCTGTATTCGTGACTGTCAATCCATTGTTGGTTCTCAAGTTCTCACAGTCTTCTTCTCTCCTGTATCATTAGCTTCTGCTCACTGGACTTTTCAAGGAAATTTATTACTGGATGTTGGACCCACAGGGTTATGACTTCATCAGAAAATCCTTAGCTTAATTGACAGATGCTCTTTTGCTGATCTCAAATGAGGAACTATTCAGCATTCTAGGGATTAGAATACAAGCAGGTATTTTGATAAGGGCCACCATGCAATCCTCTAAGGGTCAAATTTGGAGCTGGAAATATAAGGCTACAAGAAATATTATCTACATCTGGCTCCGGTCAGCTAAGAGCCTATGGTTATCTTTGCATGAAATTTATCACAAACTCCTGATTTCTGAAAAAAAGTGATTGATGGGTGAGGATGTTCCACTTCTTTTGATGCACTCTGTGTTTTGATCCTTTCACTCTACCTTTAAACGCATTCCCCTTCGATTCATTATTTCTATTTTTCCTTGTGTCCTATACTGTATGCTCTTACTTGTAGAGGTTATTGCTGTTAGAAAAAAAAAAGAAGAAAAAATATTGCATGGACTTTACCACTTGCCTTGGGTCAAGATTATATGATAGTTAGCTTTCTTTTCAAGAGGGAAAGAAGGAAAGAGTGTGTTATGTATATTCACAAGGAAGGCAATTAAGACAGACAGGAATTAATGTAGAATTGAACCCATAGAGAGTAATAGTTTTGAACTGAATGTGTAGCCACTTGTGTGAAAAATACACAAGGAATGAAGAGAAATTTGTGTTGAAGAGAAATTATGGAAAGACTAGTGCTTCCCACAGAGAGATTAGGAGAAAGGTATAAGTGAAGATGAATTGCTTAGTATGAACTTAGAAGTTTATGCATTAAAATATTTCAACCAGTAATGAAAAGTTTACATAACACTGCCTCTACTTTTAGACAAGCATCCAATTTACTACTATGCTAGGTATTCTTTAGCATGTATCTCTTATATGAAGGGTGGTGATGCTGTTGTGTCTTAGATATGTGTTTGGCAATCTAAGTTTGCAAATTCTTAGGCCCTGGTTTACATAATGGACTGACTATGTCTGTGATATAAAAGTACATAAAAAAGGCAAACATGGGTTAAAGAGATGACTCAGGGATTAAACCTTTATTGCAAGCAAAGACACCTGAATTTTCATTCTAGATTTCATGTAAAACTCTGAGCTGGAATGGTGGCAGTCTACATTTCCTGCCCTGGAAGGCACAACCTGGGAAATTTCAGAGCAAAGCAATAAGGAGGGACATCAATTAAGGATGATTTTTAAAGTCTCCCTTGGACCTGGACAGAAACACATAGTCAAGCAGCATCTAGTACATATGCCCCCCCCACATACATACACACACACACACACACACACACACACACACACACGGACTCATGCCTGGTGGCATGTGGGAAATGGAAGCTGATGGATCAGGAGTTCAAGCTTTGCCTGGGCTAGGAGAGACCACCATGAAAACTTAAAAAGAAATGTCATATGAAATGTGAATTGAAACAAATATGAAAAATAGTTTAAAACTGAATATTATAAAAGTCAGAATATGCTATTCTAAATAGGTACCTTCAAAAAACACTTGAAATTCTTTGCATTTTACCTCAATTTATAGGCACACCAAATGATACTTTCTAAAGAGTTATCACAATTAAGACAGAGGACATTTTTAGATGCTTGTTTGTTTTTTACTTTTCTCTATACTGCAAGTTATTTTTTTCTCCTTGAATCATAACAATATCTTATCTCATTAGCATGTCAAGGAAAAGAACACATAAGAATTTCCACTTAAGGTTGCTTCTATCTTTCTTATTCTTTTGCATTGGGATCCTGCTTTCTGCGTATGCTATCACCCTTATTAGGCAGTTAGCATTTCTAATCTCTAAACTATATGGCATAGCTAGATATCCTTCCCAACTTGACCATTGAAAGCTGGAGCTCTGGGAATTTTTGTGAAGAACTGATAGTAGAGTTGATCCCTGAGCAAGTCTGCAGGGAGTGGTTTGATTGATAGGGAGGGACCAGTCCATGGTGAGTGGGACTATGCCTTGGGCAGCTGAATAAGATGGAGAGAACTGGCCAAAGAAGTTTTCATTTTTCTGTGTCCTTTGCCAGATATAGTGGTCTGGGAAGTGAGGAAAATCTTTACACAGTGGTTTTGTGAATATGGTGTGGTCAGTTCTTTAGCTTCTGGTGTTGGCTTGCGCTCCCTGGCTAAGCTGGAAAAAGAACTGAAACCAAGAATCATAAGCTGAAATAAAAACCCTTGTTCCCTTAAGGTCATGAATTTATTGCAATAATGCAGGCAACTGGTACATATGATTATACACATTTTAATGAATATTGATGAGCTATAATGAATCATAGTTCTCTTCAATCAACTACTTATATTTTCACTTTGTGGAAAATAGGATCAGATTTTCACCAAAGCAACTTTTGTGTGAAAAGCATTTCCAGAACACACTAGTATGCTCAATTGAAAGTTGCCTCTTCCTGCTCAGAGAACTGTATTCAGGCAGATTATCTCCAGAAGTATACTAGAGAAGAGTTCAATAAGCCAGTATTCTGACATTAGCTTCTTGTCTGTCGGTATCTGTGGCTATGGTTTGAGTTGGAGCAGTATAGATTTCTAATAATGAACACTTTCTCAATAATCCTCCAGTGCAATCTCAGTATCTGTTGTTTATGCTTCCATACTCCAGGAGACTATAGTCAGAATGGAAGGCCCAACTCATTTTGTTTATTCTTTGAACTTTTTATTTATTCATACACATACACACAGACACACACACTTGTGTGTGTGTGTATCAAAGGGCACTGCATGTTTCTGTGGAGGCCGAAGGGTGACTTCTGGAATCATCTTGAATTACTTCTACCACCTTTTTGTTTCACTCTGAGATTTCCCAGGCTCCTACCACCAGGGTCAGAAGTTTGGGCCTCTGCTTTTCCTGCCTAGCATTTTCACATGGGACTGGGATCCAAACTTAGGACCTTCTGCTTGGGAGACAGAGTATTAACCCTTGAGCCATTTTTCTAGCCCTCTTTTACTTTTTTAAGATGGAAACTAAATGAGAAGGTAAAGATTCTATGAAGAGTTTTATTAGGTAAGTCATTAAATTAATTAATTAATTAAAAAATAATTTGCTTGTGTTTTTAGAAAACATTAACATTTTAAATAAGTTAAACTATTCCATAATTTTCCATTTCCATATAGCTCACTGACTTTCAAGAATGCTTTCTGCTGTAGAATAAATGTTTTTACCTCTGTGGGTTTCAGAGTTATTTCAGGATTGGAGCCACCAAGCAGAAGCTAAATCATTCAACATTCTTTCTCAAATTTGACTTGGCTCAAGGCCAAGATGCACAGGCAAAGTTCTGTTAATCTTATCTTCCTCTTATCTTCATAAAAAAATCTGTGTAGTATCTTAATAGCATATCTATTAAATTACATGAAACCTTATGTTTGGAGTCATCCATTTATTTGAAAATTGATTCAAGTGAAAATATATGGTCTTCAAGAGTTTCTCAGCTCTTAGGCTTTGGATTCAAACAGACTTGGGTCAAATCCTCACTCTAACATGTGGTGTTATGTGACTTATATGTTAATATATATTTGTAGATAGATTCATTGTCTTATTTTGTTAAATGAAGATAAAGATATTCAAGAACTCACAGGTTTATTTTCAGCCACTGATCAACCAGATCCATAAAATCCTGAAGTAAAATTTAGACACAATTCTAATTAAATATTACTTAATACTAAAAGTCTAGTGCAGACAACTAGGACTTTTTTAATCATTGGTCTGGGTGGGGTATGCTTGTAGTTCAGGTGGCTCAAAAGCAGATGCAGAAGGCAAGTCACAAGTGCAAGATCTGCCTGTTTATTCTAGCAAGTTCTAGGCCAGAACTGACTAGACAGCAAAATAATATTTAAAAAAAAAACACAAAACAATGTGGTCAGTCAAGGAAAGAGCTTGCTTTCTGAGCATGAGCACGTGAGTTCAGATCCCCAGGGGACACATCAAAAGTCAGTGATGAAGGTGTGCGCATGCGATCATAGCGTTGAGAAGGTGAAGAAAGTAAGACTTGTCTCACAAAGTAAAGAGGTAGCCACTAGAGAAAGACACAACCCTTCATCTACACACACACACACACACACACACACACACACACACACACACACACAGAGGAACATCTGCATGCAAACAATAACATTGCCCTACACACACCCATAAATACCACATTTTAGAGAATTTCAAATAAGTTGTTGACATAGTGATGATTGTCTGAACTTTCAAGCACTTCTTAAATGCTTTTTTTCTTTCTCCAGGCATAACATGACACCCTTTCGAAATATGTCTTGGGTCTACTCTAAGGGGAATTGAACAATGTCTCTGTTGGGTCGCAATTTCAAATCTTTCATCTTGGAGGGACACTCACTAAGTCTCAAGAAGTTTCTGAAACTAGCAGGCTTCAGCATGGGGGAGGGGCATCTTCTCTTAGGTAAAGGAAAACTGTAAGAGTAACTGCAGGCTCTCTGCCTAGACAAGGGGTCTGGAGAGGGGACTCTCTGCAAGCCTGTCTGGAAACACAAGGCAAACAGAGTGTTTCTTTCAGTTGCTGTCAGCTGTGGTCCAGAATGCCATGATCTTTTCAGTGCTGTAGCTACCATTGAGTCATTTCTGCTCCTGAGAGTAATTCTCACCCATGCTCTTGAAACTAACCCTAATACGGTAGTTAACTTGCCTAGTGGAACTTTGGCCTGTCTTTGGATATCAAACTGGGCTAAATAGAACACATAGTTTTGTGGGGTCTCCCCAGTAGAACGTCACAAAACAGCAAGAAATTACAATAATGAATGAAAAAACTAAAACATGATCTTTGCAAAGGGATGAACATAGAATATCTCTATAGTTAGAGAAGCTTTCAACACTAGAATAGAAATGTCCTTCAGAAGATTTCAGTGAGGTTTTTTTTTTTTTTTTTTTTTTTTGGTAAATAAATACTTGTCTGACTTCCAAAATAAGCATTTGCCTAAAGCACTAGATGCCAGTGATAAGAAACTGATTTCTGACAGTTAAATTTTTAAAAACCTCCAGGAAAGCACATACGGTTTTGCTAATGTGTCCCTCAATGTGCTCTTGACCTACCTTTTATGCCTACTTCCTCTAACTAGGTTATTCTGGGCAGACTGCTAGCATATGATAAATGTGTACTATGAGTAATTTACTATTTGTAGACTAAGTGAACAAAGACAAAAGACTTTTTAAAAAAAGTAATCAGCTGCTTCTGGGATGTTTCATGGCCCTGAACTTGATGTATTAATTAATACCTTAAAGAGCTACACTGTGTTTCTACTCCTACACAACCATGGGCAGAATATATTTTTGGGAATATACAAATTGCTTTCAACAATACATAATTTCAGTTTGTTCACATAAGTGTGCCATTCATATTTTGTAAAGCTTATCAGTAAATAGATGATCTTCATTCTTAATGGATTCTTTCCAAAGTTCTAAAAGTAATTACAACAACTTCTGTTTTAAAGATTCAAAGGAACACATATGGCTGAATCATCAGTGTGCTATATAAGTGTCAACAAGCAGAATTCAAGTGTTCAGCATTTAAAAAATTGGCCGGAGTATTCATTACATACATCATTAGAATAATCTTGAGAGTCATAATTGAAGCCAGTCAACCTATATTCCTTTGTGAATAATACCACGGAACCGAATATGTTATGAGATATTTTTTCCTATTTTCTTTGACCTTTATTAATATGGAATGATATGAGCCAAAACACCTGAGATGTAACTGGATATAGCACATGATTGAAAATTATTGAAATTATAAAGCGAAGTTAAATCAAAATTAAATATAAAAATATATATTCTTAGGTGTATGCAATAGTAGAATATATTATGGACAGGATCTTAACATGTGCCATAGATTTATTAAGAGAAAATACAGAACAGAACATGAAGAGTTTTTAGAAAAATTATTTGCAGACTTTTTATGTTAATAATTTTTGAATTATAGTTAATGATAGGAAAACCCAACAATACTCAATAGCATAAACTAAATAATTTGTACTAGACTTACAGATGAAAAAAATTGCTTTGAGAAAAATGTGTATTCATAATGTCAAAAATTACTAAGAAAAACTTTAAAATACCTTAAAACAAAAACTCTTTCTCTTCTTGTTAGAACCATGTCTTGAACACAACATATGCTTTTGAAAGCATTAGGATCATTTCAAAACATAACCAGTCTCTAAGAAGCTGAGCCACCGTTTTTTCTTTTCCCTGAAAATAATTCTTGTCACTGATCATGTTTCATGCTTAACAGAAATAAAAAAAAAAAGAACAAGAAAAATTTCTATTTTCCCTAGGGTTCATAGCTTGGCTAGGAGTTGTCTTTGAAGCTGAAAGACTGCAGTTGCCAGTCCTTAACATATGGAAAAGAAGCATCCTTTTCTTTTTTTGTGCCTGTTAGCTTAAGTAGTGGTTTTCTGACTTATAATACAAAAAGATATTTGAAAAATATATGTATATGATCCATTGGATAGCTCACTTTATAGGATGTTCTGTGATGATCATGACAAGTAAAAGATTCCTATCTAAAGGTAGCATGACATAGAAACTTTATTATCTCTTCCTTTTGGTGCATTGTAATGATGAGATTTCAGTCAAATCATGAAATTGAAAACAAATACATTATGTGGTACTTAAAAATGACAATAGGCAATGTTGGGATAATGCTGTTTTTGCACTTGATAGGCCTGAAATGTGAACCAGCTGCTGTGCTGCCAGGGATGATATCTGAGAGCCTTTCACCACATATACATAGCAGGGACACCACCTTTTCACTGCAGTGTCAAACCAGGGTAGGGAGAAGCAAGATCTGCTTTTCTCCCAGCTGATTTGTTATTGGTGAGATCTAGTGGGAAGCCTCACTTCTTACCCTCTCAGAAGTAACACAAGGTGTCTTCATTCCACGCCCCTTTGGTATTATGACTGAAGTATGTTGACCTCAGCTCTCCCATGATCAGATAGATGCGGGACACTTCCCTTTTATTACTGGTGGCTTCAGAGGAAAGCTTGTGAAATGCACAAGTGAAACAGCTCAACACTCTCATTTTACAACAGCCCCGTCTGTTCATGGTTCAGTAAAATATCCTCATCATCTCATGAACTGAAAACAAAATTTCCCCAGGAATGACAAAAGCCAGTTGTCAGCTGCCAACACGCAGATGACACAGATGTCAGAATTATTTGACAAAGATTTCAAAGCAGTCAGCATAAAAATGCTCAACAAGCAGTTAGGGACAGGATTGAAACAAGTGGAAAGATAAAAATGAGATGGTGAAAATGTGGGAAAAAAATAAGTCACTATTCTGACTAATTCAGTAAAATGCATTAGTTGTAAAAATCCATCAAACCATACACAGAATGTCATATGCTAACTTGCAAATTACAAAAACTCTGGTGGAACTAAAAAAAAAAAAAAACAAACCAAAGAATATAAAAATGATGAAAAGATAGTGGCTACCTGTTAATGAACCAGACTAGATTACTCAGAAATTTCTTTGGAAAGATGAAGGAAATAGGATAGTTAATGCAGGTTTGAAAGAGATGGGTAAAGAATAATTGTGTCAACTTTCAAGACTTATGGTGCAGTTTAGTAATGAAGTTTCTGTTTTATGAGCAAAGGGACAAGTGTGTAGATCATCAAAACAGAATGGAAAACAAAGAAATGGCATTCGTATGAGCACCACCAAGTGATCTTTGGTTTTAGGAAGGGTGGGAATTCTTTTTAATGGAAGAAAGAAAATTCTGGCAAAGGTCGAAACAATATTATGAAGCAAGATTATAAGCAAAATACACAGAACAAGCCTTTAAAAAGATTTGAAGCATACACAATTTCATTCTAAACATAGCATATGCATAATTGGAAAATGGTGGTGTATAAAATCTTTAGAGGAAAATGTAGAATAAGACTATTTGTAATGTGGGTTTTTGTAACTATGAATTAGGCATAAACACAAATATATGACCCAAAAGACAAGAAAAACTATTTGATTCATTAAAGTCAAGATATTTCACTCTGTAAATACACTGTCAATGGCATAGGAAAACAAGTTGCAGATTATGAGGAAATAATTGTGAGTGCACACTTGTTAAAGTACTTACACAGAAATAGATAAAAAACCTTAAATTTCTGCAGCAAATAATTCTAGCTAGAAAATGAGCAAAATAATACAGGTATAGTTCTGGAAAGTGCATATGCAGACAGAACCTAAACATATAAAAAATTTTTCAACACCAGTGGTTTAGGAGATATGTGCATTAAGATGACATGAGGCAACATTAACATCTAATAGAACAGCTAAAACAAAGAATACAGACACAAATACTGGCAAGAATGTAGAATAACTGACTCTCCTGCTAATGGAACTGTAAGGTAGAACAACTAGCATAAAGAATATTTGACAGCTTCTTAAAAATCAATTTAATTCTATACAACAACCTCTAAGTGCATATTCATAGCATATTTATTTATTTGTAACATTTTAACAACATTGGAAACAAAATGTTATTCAAAGGCAAATGGTTAATGTCTACATCATTGAATGTTACTCAGAAAAATGACTAAGGGTCCTACTTAACACACACAGGGAACCTGGATGTGCCTCAAAGGTATCAAACTGTGTATAAAACATTAGACAGATTAGACAAAATCAATCTCAAACACTAATCACTAGAAGGGTAGTGTATTTCCAGGTTAAATAGTGGTGGTCTGGGGGAAGACAGCGAGAGAGACTGCACAGGGTTAAGCCTCTGCTTTGCAAAGGGTCTGAGTTTGGATTGACATCCCACATAAAAAGTGTGGGTAGAAATGGCAGAGGCCTGTATTTCTGGTCCTGGAAGAAAGAACCTGGAGAATTCTAGAACAAAGCCAGAAGGAGGTAGAGCAATCCAGGATGATACCCAAAATCACCCATGGGCCTCCAAGGGAACGGACACACAGTATCCTCTGATACACACAGACACAAAACACACACACACAGACACAGACACACAGACACACAGACACACACACACACACACACACACACACACACACAATGAATAAATAAATAAATAAATTTTTAAAAATTGAAAAAGTAGTGGGGTAGCTCAAAGCATGCTGCTGAATGGGTGTTAGGAATGAGGCCGTCATCATGATATATATTGTATCTCTTTATTCCATTGGCTACAGGACTCAAATAAGATGGACTGACATATGATCTATGTATACACCTTGTGTGATCCCAATACCGATGTTTTGTTATGATCATCATCAGCTAATGGGGAAACTCAATAAAGGGAACTGGTGAACTCTCAGTACAACCACAACTTGTAAACATGCTTTCAATACCAATATCCAGGATTTGTTATGTCCTTATAGTGTATGCATGATACCACTTTGGGGAAGAGAAACAAATACAAATGAATTTACTTTCACTTGAAAGCAAGGTATTTTTTTATTATTAAAATTTATTGAAATAAAAGTGTTTAGGAATTGTCAAATGGCATTGTATACTTTCATGAATCAAATAATGTATATCATCTTATCAATTATGATGATTATCACAATTCTGTTACATTAATTATCTTTAAAATTCCCTATTTCTGAAGTTCTTTGATCAATAAAAAAATGACAAATCTATCTGTTGATATGGTGACCAATGTATAAATTCTAAACATTTTTTTAAACTTGGCCCTAGAAGTAGGCACAAAACAATTTATGAAAACATAATAAACAAATGTGTTATTCAGCTAGAAGAAAAATGGAAAAGGGTCAAAGACTTCACACTTTTCTTTCCTTCTAAAATGCTCACCAGGCAAAAGCACTGTTCAAGTATTCTCTAATCTAAACTTCAAAAAGTTGGTTAACTCTTTCATAGACAAAATAAGCCTCAGGCTCTCCAGGACCCAAGAGGGTTACCCTGTCTTCAGCAAGCAAGAGATAGCAATATTGATAACACACAGGTCTTTCTTAACAGATTGGTTTTCTGCTTTTCCATCTTGATGATAAACTCATTTGAGTTCTTGTGATCCCTCCTTCCTTCCCTTCTTCTACTGAGGAGTAAATTCTCTTCCATGGATTTCAAGGGAATTTTGTACAGAGCTATATTTCTCAATAGAGACAATTTTACATTGTTTAATGTTTTGCATTTCCCTATGAAGTAATATCATGAATATAATTTACAAGGCAACTTCCAGTTCTACAACGTGACCTTATAAACACCATTTTTAAAACTCTACACTCAAAATTTCCAAAATTTGGATAAAACTACAATTTTTAGTATTGTTACTATTTGAACTTATAATTTTTCTGTAATTTAGACAATAACTAGAGAAGAATATAATTTAAATAGGAGGGAATAGAGGTAGAAATGATGGAGATCCATTGTATACATGTATGCAATTGTCAAGGAATATAGAAGTCAAATATTTGTACAAATTTTTGTATTTTGTGGGATCAGTTTACAGATAAAATAAGCACATACTTTTATATAAAATATACTCAATGATGATGCATAATATATATTCCCATTTCCTTTATATAACTAGATTTCAATTTTAGAACAAGTTTCAGGCTCAGGACTTCACTGAGTATTTCATGTGGAAATTTCCCATATGCAAAATTTGCCCCATGACCTGCACAAGTTCCCTCTATATCCACCACCATCACTGGAACCACATATATGCTAAAACTGATGAATCTGCAGTGGCAGACTACTGTCATCCAAAATCAGTGCATTAGCTTCACTGTGGGGGTTCTACATGCTAGGGATTATTTATCATTTAATTTTCATGTAAAATGACTTCACACATAACTTCTGGTGTTCTTATATACAAATGTTGACTTGACAGTTTAAGGCTTGGAGCTCTGAGTACATTCGTAAAGATTCAGTGGTTGACATCCTGCAAATGGGAGACTGACTCCCCCCCTCCTGCGGTCTCCTATTCTTATTCCATCTACCTTTGAATCTACTCTTTTATTTTTTTATTTCTTATTTCCACTCATACAAACTTAATAGGTATACTGGTCCCCCCCTCCCTCCAACTCCCAATCCCCCTGTGCCCCCACCCCCCTTCTGTCCCCATCCCCTAGTGCCTTCCCCTCCCATCCCCGGAGCATCCTTTAATGAGCATGCCAAACTCTCCTCTGGGTCCTCCTCTCTGATGAGGTGCAAGAACCCAGTGGCATTTCCCAGAACCGTTTCCTGTGTTCCCTTTAAGCATAGGAACACTATTTTGGCTGTCAATCCCTTGCCTCCAAGGATCCTAGTGCCTTTAGCAAACGCTAGACTTCGTGGGGTCACTAGTGTGTTGGACATAGCGCAGGGCAGGCAAAGTCCAATTATGATTGCTTTGGCCCTAACTTGTGTGGAGAATCTTGCATATCGTTACTCCTCCCATCCTTGTGCTCTTACAATCTTACCGCCCCCTCTTAGTTCTAGGTGGTTGATATAGAGTCTCTGATATTCTGGATTATGGTTCATTGATTTATTTTTTTCAGTTTTGCTGTTCCTGCAATGCCCTTCACTCCATCCTGATGGGTATTGAATATCACTCCCTGGCCAGAAATACAAAAACTTGTTAAATTAGAGTCTTCTTATAAGAGTATATTCAAAGGTAGATGTAATAAAAGTAGGAAACCACAGTGAGGGGGGGTCAATCACCCCTTTGCGAAATGGTTACTTTCTATCTGCCAGACTATATGCTCTCCCCTTCTGGTAAGATCATACCCCCTCAGTTGTAAATGATCAGGAAGGAAAGTCTGTGAACCTAACCAGATGTCTCATTACTTACTTGCAGTCTTTGATGGAGGCCTATTTTCTCTACTGTACCATGGTCCCCTCTCTCCTTGTTACTGGTGTGTCCCTCTTTCCCCATCCCTCCTGTTCATAATCTTTGCAATTACTGTAGATATTACAGAGATTTATCTTTGAGTGTCTCTAAGTGGGTTTGGTACTAGGAGCTACTTATTAGGGAGTACATATGGTGCTTAATTTTCTGTGTCTGAGATACTTCACTCGATATAATTGTTTCTAATCCCATCCATTTCCCGGCAAATTCCATTAATTCATCATTTTTGATGGCTGAGTAGTACTCCATTGTATAGATGTACCACATTTTCCTTATTCACTCATCAACTGTAGGACATTTGGGTTGTGAATCTATTCTTTTAATAAGACTCTATTTTAACAGCCTTTTATCTTTGGCTAGGAAGTGACATCCAATACCCATCAGGATGGAGCCAAGGGCAGTGGAGGAACAGCAAAACTGGAAAAAAGAAAAAAAGAAAAAAAACTTAATTCAGAACATCAGAGACCCTACATTAATCACCAGGAACCAGGCCAGACTAATCTCTCCCCATCCTAAAGCTCAGGGAAATTTGCAGAAGAGAGGGCAGTAAGATTGTAAGAGCCTAAAGATGGGGAAGAGCAATGATATGCAAGATACTCCACACAAGTTAGGGCCAAAGTAATCATAATAGGACTTTGCATAACCTGCGCAATGACCAACATATCATTGACCCCCCACCCCCAAGTCTAGCATGGATCACAGGCACTAAGATCCTTAGAGGCAAGGGATTAACAGCCACAATAGTTTCCTATACCAAAGGGGAACACAAGAAAGAGCTCTAGGCAATGCTACTGAGTCCTTACACCTCATCAGAGAGGAGGACCCAGATGGAAGTTTGACATGCACACTAAAGGATCCTCCAGGGATGGGGGGAGGAAGGGAGCACTGTGAGAAAGGGAGGGAAGGAGGAAAAGAAGGGGGAAAGGGGGGAGGGAGCAGGGGGATTCAGGGAGGGGTGGAGGGAGGGAGGGGAATGGGGTACCTATCAAGTTGTGTGAGTGGAAAAAAATACATTATAAATAAAAAAAAAGATTCAGTGGTTGAGCTAAGCCTTTAGCAAGCCTACAGACACTGATTGATGTGTGTTTTACCAATCTATGGGCAGGCAGATAAAGTGGAGAGATCTGAGTAAGGAAATTGGCATAGTTTCCTATACCAAAGGGAACACAAGAAAGAGTTCTAGGCAATGCTACTGAGTCCTTATACCTCATCAGAGAGGAGGACCCAGATGGAAGTTTGACCAGACCTGCTCATCTGTGGAGTAGGGATCGTCCCTGTCTCACCAGTCCTGTGGATGTTTGGATATGGTGTGGTCAGTACCCCATTGTTAAAGTATATTAAGAACTGTAACCAGGCATTTGTAAGTCAAAAATAAACCCCTTGTCCCCTTAAGCTCTTTGGTAACAGATTTATTGACAACACTGCAGGCTAACCACAATATGTACTTAATTCCTTTGAAATAATATAGGAACTTTTAACTTGTATTTTTAACTATGACAGATGAGATGCCAGGTAAGTCCTTCCAAATTACAAAGAATAAAATGTTAAAGTTGTAGGAAATTAAATTGTAAATCTGCCATTTAAATATCCCAGGCTAACTTAGACTAATTGAATAAAGTAATATTAGTTTATTTATGGATGCAATGCAACCTCAATAGAAGATTTCAGCAAGTGGTTCTGGGAACAGGAAAAGGACTGTTAAAATTTGAAAATGGAGGAAAAGAATTCAGATTAAGCAATGGGGTTAATGGGGTGCCATTTCTGATGTCAAAACTAGCTATGGATGTGGGAGAAGGCTCAGCAGAGAGAGGGTCCTTTGAGCCAACTTGGTACCTGGTAAACTGATTTCCAATCTGGGAGACCACATGGTTGAAGGAAAAATGCAACTTCATAAAGTTATCTTCTGATGTTCACACACATAGCATGAAATGAGCCATCACCTTTTCTCTCTCTCTTTCCTCATACGGTAAAATAAGGAATAATGGAAAATTATAAATGACATATCCTTTGGTCTGATTCATTGTTATAATAATTTCACTATGTTTTTTATTTCAGCTGTTGATTTATGACCTATAAAGTTCACCCTTTGAACACCTTTTATATTAATAAGAATAAAGGAGAAAATACATGATAATGTGATATGTCTGTTACCCATAATCATTTCAATGTTTCTGTCGAACATTGATATGTTCAAAATAGAAATTGAAGTTAACAACCACATTTCTCTCAAAACTGTTCAACAGAACTTGTGGCATTTTGTGTTTATGGAGAAGAGAAAAATATTGTCCACATGTTCTCAAAGTATGTTCAAATTACTATGAAGACTTCTTTACATTTTGCACATTTGCTAAAATGTTTTCTCTGATTCAAGCTTCCTTTTCTCCTTCCTGCTGAATAGAAACCCTATGGTCAATGTGGGTACATGATAACTAACCACAATGGAGATTACTAGTCAACTGGTCAAATATATTTTTGGTTAGGATCATGAATCAGTTTCTCTTTTTTTTTAATTTTTAAGCCCCCCCCCCCGCTTCCACCCGGCGTCTATACGTGGGGTCTAGGATCCGAACTCAAAACCTTCCATCTGCAAGACAGAGGCTTAACCCCTGAGCCACCTCTCCAGCCCCATGAATCAGTTGTTTCTAGGGAGAGTTAGGGGGCATTTCCAGAGCTGCTGACTTGCATCTTCCTTGTCTTGTATTCCCCTGTGAAACATAAGGAAGAAGAGAGGAGCATGACCTGATACTAACAGCCATCTGGCAGTTCAGAGGGGTAAATATTCAAGACTGTATTGTAAGTTTCCTGTGTTACTTTCCAAGTGCAAACTCTATCACTTGTGCTCTAAGCATGTGTGCTGAGTATTGATATTGACTTTATTAAAATGAACTCAGAATTAGATGCTTCATGGAGATCTTAATGTTTTCAAACAAACAGGTAGCAATAGCAAACTTTCTCTGAATATTAAAATCCAGTGAGTCTTGCATAGTGCAGGGTGTCACCTGGAGGACCCCACAGTGACAAAGGGATTTCACATTATCAGAAGAATTCTCCATAAGGCTGATTTCTCCTGATGTCTCAGACCGGTTTGTTATATGAGTATGTGCTGAAAGCTAGGAGCACCTCTCTTTCCACTAACTACAATTGCCTTCACCTGAGCTTACAACCTGATCCCCAGCTGCTATTTACATTACTGTACAAAATAAAGTTTCAGGAACTAGGAAGTGGGAAAGATCTGAGACTGTGAAACCCCCTCCCAATCTGTCCTGCCTGCTGATCTTATCTCTTATCTCTCTTAAATTATTTCCTCTTCCTCTGAATTTCTGACTGCCCAGGGACTTATCTGTGAGTTTCATAAGACATTAATTTCATTAAGATGAACTAAGATGGAATAGATGAACTTTTTTTTATAACCTAGCAACACTGGACTTGCTATATACTTCCTGGATCCCACAAGAGGTTCTAGAAAGAGAGGAGTACCTGCATTCAATGGAGTGTGTTCTCAACTGCCTTCTTTCTGAACTCTCCTCCTGGCTTTCCCTGGCTGATAAACTGAAAGTTCTGATTTACAGGATCAGGACTGAATACAGAAACCTAGATACACAATACACTTACCCAGCCAGAGTCTCTGTTGGCCAGACTTCTCCTTTTCATTTTAGTTCTGGTCATTTTGGTGATGATAGATTATGCTGCTCTTTGTCATCTGAAAGGGATTAAAGCATCAATTCAAACATTAATACTTTTGTGCTATCTACATTCATGATCTTATTCCTCAAAATTGAGTAGAACTTTGGTTTAAATGCTACTTTAACATTTTTCTCCACAACTTAATTTGGACTACAAATGTTTTATATTGCAGTATTCTTATGTGATATGTTTATATATATCCTAGGAAAATAGTAGGAAACTATAAATCTTTCTTATTTTCTTTCAGATGTTATCCTTTATTTCTGGAGTAACAAAAGACTGGGCAAAAATATTTTGAGTGTTTAAGCTTCTAACCTCTGCTTACAAGTCATATAATCCTTCTTCATTCTTGAATATTTTCTCCCTGTTTTGCACTGCCATAGATTTTTCTTTTTTTCTTTCTTTCTTCATCTTCAATATCTTTTTTAATAATAATTTTATTTTTCTTTTTTCTCTCTTTAGTTCCCATTCCCACCCAACTGCCTGTCTTTTCCCCTGACAACCCTTCATCTCCCCTATCAAAATTGCTCCTATTTTCACATCTTTTCACTTGTGTGGCCCACTGTGCTTCATCTAGTTTGTCTTTGATATTGTATATCTAACATGATTCATGTTCCAGCAAGTGTCATAGATCAGTGGGTTTATCTATGCTATCACTGAAAATAGCATCCTCTTTTTCTTCTGTATTAGTTGTCATGAATCTCTCAGGGAAGTGTGGAGCTTCTTGAAATCTTTCTGTTTTCCTACTGAGATGTTGATAGGATAGTTCCCATTCAGTTACTGTCATGTCCAGGAGATAGTATGTGGCCTGGCATTGTTCTACTTCAATCTCTTGAAGTCTTACTACTCTCTCTTCTAAGATGTTCCTTGAGCCCTGCAATGGGAGTAGAGTAAATTAGATGTCCTGATATGGGATAAGCAGTTCACACAGTCACCTATTTTCTGCAGTTTGGCCAGCTATGTTTTTCTGTAGCCAAACACCTTCTGCTGCAGAAGGAAGTTTCAAAGTTCAGGGCTAAGTGTTTCTCCAATATGTGCATATAATTAACAGATTTAAGAGTCCTGTTTGGTACAGTGTCTTCAAAACTCAATGATCATAACAGCCTGCAACATGTGTCCTGTTCTTTCATTGATTCTCATTTTAGTTTAAAGGCCTCAAATCTGATCAGAAAACTGCTGGATGCCTCCTTGATATTCATGCCACTATTGCACCAATGATGGTATTTTGCCATAGTGATTGTTATTGCAACCTGCAGATTTCACAAATTGATAAAATTTTTGATTGCTTTTCTTCCCTGGTAGCTTCCATACTACTCTTTGGTACGTTGTAAGTTATCCAACAAGGGGAAAGCTTCCAGAACAGTTATAGCTGGATTTCTTTCATGTCTTTCTTCTTCCTATTCAGACTGAGTTTTACAATATCTCTATTGATTTCAACTAATAGTAAACATTTCATGATGTTCATGCAAAATCTCTTCAATTCTATAAAGTTAATATTGCCCCTTTGATCTGTTGCCTTCTTTTCCTGGTCAGGCAAGATAGCTTTGTGAATCTACAGTCCACCCCCAAGTAAAGTGCTACCTTGGCATCATGACTATAATTTGGAAACCAAATTATGGTCATGAAAGATGAAAAAATGAAGTAATGGAGAGTCAGCTTTGCTTTTGATAAGTTGTTAGTCAGAGATGGATTGCAGCTCATTTTTCCTCCTTGTTGGTTCATTCCGGTGTTTTTCTTTGTAATTAGCTGAATCCCTTCTGTTTTATTTTTCGGTTACCATTATGCCCATGACTAAAATGTGCAAATTCACCCCAGTGTTTCCAGAAGATGACAAATACATGCACAGATCCCAAGCTAGACGGAGAGAAAAGAAAAATCTAGGTCACTAATTTCAGTTCAAATTAAATTAACATGGCTTAGAGGACTGAAAATGAGTTTTAATGAATGCCCTGATTTTAGCAACCCAAAAATTATTAATTTTTAAAATCACTGTGAGAAAGCCTTTATGGAAGACTATTGGCTCATTTCACTTGGAGGTGAAAACTGAGAAGCTGAAGCTCAATATGGACTGCTGGGGAGCCAGCAGAAAAGTTAAAACAGACAACAATATTGACTACAATGATCCCAAAGAAGAATAAATGTATACGCATATCATATTAATATCTAAAACTATACTGCTTCCTATAGCCCTGTATCCTGAATTGCTCTGTATCATTGCTTTATTATTTTCAGTTCAACAAAGCACACGGTAAAATTAAGTCATAGTTCTGCTGAGAAATTCAGGGAGAGAAAAAACATTAAGAGTCAAGTCACTCTATCTAAGTAGAGAAAACAAGGATGAGGTATTTGTCACCTAAGGATTTAATTTCCTGACCTCTGCAACCATTGTTAGAAGTAGAGAGAAACAACATGTTGTTGCCAGACAGGCTGCTGCAGCCGAAATCCAAACAGTCTTGAGAGGTGCAATTGCTTTTTAAAGGTACATCCTGTTCAAAAAGCAGTTATGTGCTTCATGTTCATCCCCATACAGAAAAAGGTTTGTGATGACTCATTTGTTTTCTTGAGAAAACAATTCTATCAACAACTCAACCTACATCACACTGAAATGAAGATGCATCACACATGGGCATAAAGGGAGATACAGGAGTACCCATTTTACAAAAGCAAGCAAACAAATGAAAGACAATAGTTGCATGCTTTTTCTTTATGAAATCTTTGAGAGCTTTTTAAATTTTGCACACTCATTTACAGATTAATCCTGATGTTCACAACTGGTTGAAAGTGTGTGTTTCTGTATGTGTGTGTGAGGGGGAGGGTATCTTGATATTGCTAGGAATTTGGGTTCTTTGAAAAACAGGCAACATTTAAGTCTACATTTTTCAATTAATTTTAACCACACTTTGCTACAACATAGAGATGAAATTCCAAAGTTTAATATCTCATATATCTCCATCTCTTTTACTCCCAAATGTTATTCACAATATAACTGAAATGATTTTCTCATGTTTCCCTTTTCATTCCATATTTCCTGAGATGAGTACAGCAATAGCCTAATACACTGACCAATCAATTGACTTTCATCAAACTTTCCCTTTTGCATACATAAAAACTGAAATCAAGCAATGTTCTCTTGTCTCTAGAAATTTACAACTGGATCTTCTAAGTGTCTGATTCATTGTTTAGCTTACAGTCATGGTATCTTGGAGTCCCAGTGTATCTTGTTGCTGTATTTCATCTCTGTGCTCTGTAGAAAGTGGTGTGCTTCCCCCGCCCCACAACCTGATCAGAGATTCTGAAAATGAATCTAAGGCAAAGTGAAGAGCTTTTTTGTCCTTTCCAAAGGACAGTCTTATACTAAGAATGAGCCTGGGGGAAGGGAGAGCATGCTGAATGTAATTAGCGAGTAGATATGAATTTGTTTAATTTTGTATTCCCCAAGACGCTGAGAGTAAAAGAGTAAGAATGTATAAATACTCTGATCACAAAAAGGGGAAATTTTATTTTCCTTAGTTTCACTTAGTTTCTTCACTTCCTAAAGAACTGTGGATAAATGATTAGACTTTGCTTCAAAAAGAGCTATTATTTAAAATATCTTTGGGAAAGATGATATGCCTTTTTCAAGCTCTCGAGTTACAGAGACCTTGGAAAGACAGACGAGTACTTCGCAACACAGAGAGAAAGCAAGTCTCTACCTACAGAAGTCTGCCACTTTGGTTTTGCCTCTTCCTCCTGAGGTTCTACATTACCTGGGTATCACAAGAAGAGCAGTTATGAATGAAATGCTGTGCTGAACATTGAAGAATGTGGTAAGCTCTGGAAGGATGTATTTCTTTTCTGTGCATTTCAGGTCATTAGGGACTTTTCTTCGATTTGCTGAATGACCTGAATTTCATGGCATGAATGGACAATGGTAGGCTGCAAGCCTCAAAAGTAGATAGGTCTAATATACCAGTGGACTCTCTGTAAGGTGAGAACAGGTGCTACACCTTCAAGCCCCATGACAAAAGCCAAAAAGGGGGATCAGCACATTAGCGCATTTCTGGCTGTATTAGAAAACAAGGTCTGAAACTACAAGAACACCAATGAAAAAGGGAGCATTCTGCTGCTGATGGGGCATTCTTGAGGCTCCATTAGCCGTGCTACAAAGATAACGCATTCATTCTCTCATCATATACATGAACTCCTTTGTTTATTTCTCTCAGCAGTCACTTCTTGTGCTGAGTCAATAGACAAGCATTCATTCCATAGCTTTGTAGAAGTCTCACAGCTATGTCAGTAGGAGATGAATGTATAACAAATCAGGTTTGACCTCTCATTGATTCTATCATTTGGAAAGACCCAGAGGTCATCCAAATATTATTAAATGAGGCATTTCAAAGAATACTCTGTCTTCCCAGAAACATAGAATTCTCTCCCAGTAGTTCCCCATATTCTTCTAAAAGTAAGAGGCAGTAGTTATGTTAACTGTATATTCTCTTGGTCCACTCAAAGACCAGTCACAGTTGGGTTGGAACCAGTATCCCTGACTATCAGGCCCCAGGCACGCATCTGTAACTGTAGCATTTACCTGGCTTTGGCCTTCTTGCTAGAACTTATGTCACAGTTCCCTTTCGCCTACTTGAAGAAATCCCCATGGAGAATAATTAAATTTTCTAAGTTGTCTTCTCTACTCTGACATGGCTTGGTCTGTATGCATGGTTATTGGCTACTCTACAATATTCTTACTTCCTTGTGCCACCGTGTATTGTGTGTACATACACCTTTGGAATTCAAGAGGATGGATGGTCTGCCTTACAAAGGTGAGTCGTAATGATGGGTGTTTCTTAGTGCCAGTAAACAGTTGGCACAAGATCCTTCTTTCCTCTTTGATGGTAACTCATATTATTCCAGAAAAAAAAGCTTCACTTTAAACTTAGGCCTGCATGTAACAATAACATAAAGCTATAACCATCCAAATAATAGTGGCCATGGAGTGTAAGTGGGAAGTAAACCATTGTGAGATATTGAAGTTAGGTTTCCCTGCACATTTGTCTTGCTTACTCTGACTCAGTGATAATTAATTCAAGCTCCTTGATTTTTTTGTCCTATTTTGTCTTATTGTCCATTCTGTTGTAACTTTCAAGGCTATTTCTTTACTGATTTGTCATACACACCAATAGCAATGTTCAACCTTTAAACTTCTAATGTTTAAGGAATGAACACAAGATAAAATAAATTTCCCAAGGACTTATATATAGGTAACCTAGTAAGCACTGGTAAGTCTAAGGGCAGGTCATTTAAGGGGAAGTAGGTTCCTAATTACTAGAAGACTTATATGCATATGTCTGATGAGGGATTGTTCTCAAAATCAGTCAGGATCACCTCTGGATTCCTTTCACAGTTTACTTATCCGAGAGAAGAAAAGGAATAAAAACAGTAGATTTATTTATTTAAATGAGCTTTCTGGAATTCTTGATATTCAGTAAGCATTTGTGGACAGATATGAAGCAAGAGATGTCTGAGTACAGACAAGAACAAACACTCCCCTTTGCTGAGCCTGCCAGAGAACAAGCCCCAAGAAAACCCAGCAGGACGGCAAGAAAGGCACTTCCTGGTTTTTGAATGAATCTTGCAACTGGAGGAGCAAGCTGTGCCCCAACCAGGTGTCCCCAAACAATAGCTCTGCCTGCAGCTCTCCAGTGAAGCCTGTCTCCTCCGCAGGCTAGCATTATTCTCTCAAACAGAAGCATCCAGGATATCATTTGAAAGTCTTCTTTACCAGCTGATGAGAGCCTGAGTAGAAAAAGGCAGTGGTGGAACAGAAACTCAGCTTCCTTCTCATCTCCTGACAGGACATCTGGAGTAGACTGTCCCCTGGTTACCTCTCTGAGAGAAGAGAGGCCGGCCAACAGAATCTCTGCACATAGGTTATTCTGTGTTTATGTGTAGCTTCTTGATTCCAAAGGGTTTGGACTTAACCTAGGAACCTTTCTATACTTATAGTCTATCTTTCATCTGTCTTCATTAATCTGTTACACAATGGCATCGCAGGCAAGGAAAAAGGCAGTTGCTCCCGCTCTGACATGTTCACTTTGGAAAGAGGGTCTGAAGTCAATGGAAGAACAGTGCTTTAGAGACACCTAAAATCCCAGTGCCATTTCTGAAGAAATTGTATGATCCACCAGCAGAATTCCATGGCCACTGATCTCCCATAGGGTAAGAAAGCCCTCCACTCCCACATATATGTGAGCGTGTGCACACACAGATAACCTGCTCATTGCCCTCTTTCTTTTCCTCCTCTGCCTTCTCAGCTGACAGGCATGCTAGAAACAAGTGGGCAGGGCTCTGACGTCCCTTGTTCTTCCCCAGCACACATTCCTAACCTGTTCTGTGTTTCTGTTTAACACCCACAACTTCAGCTGAGATAACATTCCCTGAAATTCCAAGATGTTTCAGGACTGATGATTAATTTCTAGGTAGAGAATTTTCCTCAAATAAATATTCCTCTTATTTTCCATATTGGTTCATGTATACATTCCCCTCTCTTCATGGAGAGGGTCAAACTAAAGTCTAGTAGGACCACATGTACCCCAGAAAGATGCCTGCACTTTGGAAAATGTTGGCCATTTATACTCATGCTCCTGTGGATGAACATAGCATGGATAACCCTTATCATTGGTAAGCTATAATGTAAAATAAATGTTGTAGTTTCCAAACTTTGGCCAAAGTTCTGAGAAAAACAGGCTGGGCTTTCTAAACTGACCAACTAAAATTAGAGTCTGCATTTTTCTTATTTTTATATAATTCTTTCATAGCTCTCAGTCTCTTTGTTTCTCTTAGACAGTTTCTATTCCACTTTCATATCATGTACATATACATGATTTTATGTGTTTACATAAATATAGGAGCAATAAGTTAGAAAAAATAGAGACTGGTGTATTTAATATCTTTATTTCAGTAAGTATTTTTATTACCTCCAACATTTAGATTAATTCAATGTAAAGTTCTCATGATGTTGTTAAAGTTATAAAAATAAATAGGCAACTTCTTCTGGCTCCCTGTGATAGTTACGCCTGGGTGTCAACTTGACATACCTTATATTAACTGAGATGGGCTGAGACCATATTTGGAAGGATCAACTGAGACTACCTGAAAGGGTTATCTCCTCCCTAGATCCTATCAGAACCTCCAAAAATCTCATGGATCCTTCCAGTACTGGACCATATAAAAAAGGAGCCAAGAAAGAGAAGAGATGTTACTTGCAGCTGTGCTAGGAATCGCTCTTCCCTCCAGATGCCGTTTCTTCTACCCTCTAGCCTTCCAATCCTCCAACTCGTCACTAGACTAAAGAGTCTAGGAATTTCCAGCTTTCAGCCATCACCCACTTGACTACTGAACTAAGCAGCTACTGGCAGCCATTGCTGGACTACCTCAGCCATATCTGTAAGCCATCTCAATACATTCCATATATATGTGTCGATTCTGAATCTCTAGAGAACCTGACTAATGCACTCCCTAATTTACAAACAATATTCAGATACTCTATTAAACTACAGTTGAATAGTTCAGTTCCCATTTTAAATGATGCACAATTTCACTAACCTATGGAAGCAGAGTAAAGAAATGATCATAGAAATTAACAAGAATAAATGACAACAAGCATATTAGTAAATTTTGAGTCTCATATTTCTCAAAGATTAGGAAATATTTCAAAGGAATGTTACCTACAATGTACAAAATTAAGCCTAAAAAAGATTCTCAAAGTATTAACACTGTCAGTGTGTTGCATAAACTTTTTAGAATATCTTTAAGAATTTGTGTGGCTGTCCAATTATTTGAGAAAGAGTGACTGGCTAATGGAGCAGTCTTTTCCTTGGAACTGAAAATTATTTTAGAAACACAAGTCTCATCTATTCAATGAAAACATCTGGGGCTGGAGAGGTGGCTCAAGGGTTAAGCCTCTGCCTTGCAGGCGGAAGGTCCTGTGTTCGGATCCTAGACCCCACGTATAGATGCCGGGCGGAAGTGGGGACGGCCTGCATTTCTGGTCCTGGTAGGGCAGAGCCTGTGAATCCCGGGGCAGAGTAAACAAGGAGGAGGTGGAGGTGGTCCATGGTGGTTCCTGAATTTGCCCGTAGTTCTACACACACATACACACACACACACACACACACACACACACACACACACACACACACACACAATTGAATAAATAATAAAAAAATTAAAAAAAGAAAACATCTAATCCTTGTCTTGGTCATTAATTCCTATGATTACATTGCCTTTCAATAGTGCAAGAGTCGTGCACATGTCAATGATTGATTTGAAATGGAAGGAACCCTGGACTTATGCAGGTACAAATAATATCAGCAAAGTCATATAAAGATGATCAGGAGGCAGAGCAAAGAAGAAGAAATGAACAGAATAGAGGTGGGGTGACTCAGGCCATGGGCCAAGGCATGTGAGCAGGCTGTGGAAGAGGAAAAAGGCAGGAAGAAGAAATCTTCTCTGGAGACCCCAAAAGCACAGTCCATCAGGGCTCCATCTGAGCTTCACAACACTTACTTTGAACCAACTTGCAGTAACGTTAGATTTGACTTTTAGTTCTCTTAATTCATTAACTTTATAGTAATATGTTACAAAGAAGTAGGAAATGAATCTATCTCTGCATGAGTCCATTTCACAATACACATTGCAAAGAACAATTATTTTATTTAAGGAATTAAGGAGCTTGTCTTTTTACCACTTGTGCGAAATGTTTAATTTATGCCCTTCGGATGTACCATTTGCCTGAGACGATGTGTGATGTCTCTTTAAGTCACAAGAAATATTTCTGAGTCAGTTAGATGAGTGTAGTCTAAGATTAAACCAAATTACTCTATCATTTTACAAAGAACAAAACTTCTCAGAATTCATTCCCCAAAAATGCTGCTGTTAATCTTGCACATCTACCAATGCAATACTTATGATACTTACCTGGCCACGTTATGCAGACTCAATTGTATAATATTAATTGTGTTTTAATTACTAACCTGTGTGTCTTCTACCTTGGTTCTCAACAATGTTTATGGAACAGGATACTACTATGTGTTTGTTTTAGATTCCAAGATCTGTATTCACACATCATATCTGCTATTATGCTACAAATATATATGTGAGGAATGAAAGCATGTGAACAATTGTGTGATGCATAAACTACCTAATTCATTTTCTTACATTGATCTTTAGATCTTAACTTTTAATCTTAAACTATGTGACATTACTGGATGTTTTCTAGCATTTTACTCACAAATTTTATATTTGGCATTTATTATTATTCTAGGTCTTAAAATTTTATGCCATATCAATTATCCTCAAGGCAATACCTACTATTAAAGATGATATATGTGGTCACTGTTTGGAGATATATATTATAGCAAAGAGACATATAACAAGAAAATGCCTTTGAAAATTGTATTTGTTTATAATTATTTCATACCCAGATCATCTTGTTTTCATGTTACTGTATAACAGACATTCTGTACAGTATAGTTCTTGTCTTGTCCTTGTGTCATTTACATGATTATGATTTCCATGCTATATATTCTTATATTGTTATATGTGCATGTATTATGCTTCCGTCTTTTTGTATTTCTACCTGAAGTGACTTGGACTTCAGAAGAGGGTTTAGATCTGACCTGTGCTGTAACCTTTGCATGTGATTGCCAATTGACTAATGGCCTGCTGCACGGAATGAAGTCATCAAATGCTAGGCCTGCTGTAGACTTTTCTTGAACAGGTTGCCTTTTCTTTTCACTTTTACCTGCTCCTTCAAAAGTCATTCTGGAAAACCCAGAAAGAGCACATTTATCCATCTATTTTGCTTTCTGAAATCCTGTGACATTACTCTGTCTTATTGTACAGTGGTTTTTCTAGTCTCTACCCCATCCATGTCTAACTTTTAAAATTTTTTAAAAACCACTGCTTGGCAGTGGTGAGTGTCTGGTCTCATGACCCTCCTCCATTATAGGGTTACATGCTTGTGGGCTGTCCTGTGCAGGGGCCCTCAGATGCTGTGAACTCGAGTGCAAAGGCCGTGTCCTGCCTGTAATACAGCATTTCAAGATCTGTCTCCTCTATATCCTGTTTTTGCATTCTTTTTGATCCCTTTTCCATGTTTTTCTTGTGCTTGTAAGTTTCCCCTAAATCAATCTTTAGCCTTGTGTTAGTGTATTTTCTCTTCGCATGGCTCTTCTTGACTTCTGACTTGTCACGATGATAGTGAGAAAGGAGAATTGTGGTGCTCCACTGAGCTGGCTTTGGGAAGAGAATAACTCAATTTTCATTCAGCCTTGGCTCTTCCCTCTGGCAGTGTGTAGCTCATTAATCTGCAAGTGCTTTGTGCCATCTAGATCACAAGACACTTGTAAGGACACAGTCTAAAACAGCTCAAAAGGCAACATATGGCCCAGCACCTGCTTTGACAACAGTACAAATAACATAAGTAATCTAGCAATCAATACAATGTATTAAGCTGTAACTACGTGCCAGGCACCTGTCACAAATTCAACACCTGCATTCAAAGATGCAAGGGACATAAAGATAAATAGATTCTGGGGTCAGGCCACCTAGGTTTAAATTCTGGTTCTGCCAATTATTTCATAAGTGACTTTGGATAACTTATTTACCCTGTGCCTTATTTTTTTAATCTGTAAAATAGACTCTATATCTTTTTAAGTTGTTGATTCAGAGGTTCAGCAGATGGAATGGTATATATTCATGATAATCAAGTAATAAACAACAGATAGAACGAGTATGCTTTATGTTTCCATGGGGAACAGTAGGAGACATCATCAGTCATGTGAGGTATCAGTTCCTTGCTTCTCTAAATATACTATCCTATATTTTTCTCATAATTGTTTTAGAATGCTTTCCATTTCTTTTTTTATAGCAGTGTTTGTGTGTATGTTGTGTGTGTGAGTGTGTGTATGTGTGTATGCACGCATATATACGGGGCCACATAATGTCATATAGAGATAGTTACTTTCACCTTCTCACATGTCAACTCCAGGAATAGAATCCATGTCTTTATGTATGGCAACAAACACTTTCTTTCTTTCTTTCTTTTTATTTATTCAATTGTGCATGTATGGTGTGTGCACGTGTATGCATGTATGTGTGTGTGTGTGTAGAACCACGGAAGAATTCGGGGATCACCATGGACCACCTCCACCTCCTCCTTGTTTACTCTGCCCCGGGATTCACAGGCTCCGCCCTACCAGGACGAGAAACACAGGCCGCCCCCGCTTCTGTCTGGTGTCTATATGTGGGGTCTAGGATCTGAACTCAGGATCTTCCACCTGCAAGGCAGAGGCTTAACCACTGAGCCACCTCTCCAGCCCCGGCAACAAACACTTTCTAAACCAACTCTCTGACTCTGTTTTCTATTTTTTATTCCTACTAATAGACTGATGTAAGGAAAATCATTGTTTGAAAGATTTTTAATGCTCTCATTATTCAAAGATGTTAACAAGTGAAATGGAGCTATGGACTTCATCTTCTGCTATAGGAAGTATTGTGTCAGTACAGGAGGATATGAAGGTGTGATAGTTAATCCTGGGTGTCAACTTGACACAATTGGCATTAACTAAGAACAGCAGAGACCACCTGAAGAGATTATCTGGACAATACAAAGACCAGCCCTAGATCCAGTTGGAACCTCCTTAGATCTCATTGGAACCTCCCAGTAGCAGATCAGATAAAAGGAACCATAGAACAGGAGACAACAAAGAAGAGATCTCTCTAAGAATACTCAAGCCATGTGGTAGGAATGACTTAGCCTGCCAGCTTCAACCACCAGCCATCTCTCCTCTGCCATGAAGTCTGTTTCTCTCCTCTGGAATTATAAGTTGAATAAATCTCCCTTTCTCACTTAAATTGATTGACTTTGAGTGCTCTCTCACAGCAATAGTAAAGAGTAACTGTTAGAGAAGCCCAACACTGACACGGGCCTCAATAGATTTAGCAGCCTGAGTGCTGGCTTGATGCATCATTTAGTTCTGCTACCAAGCTGACAAAGACCTGAAAGATAAGTGTTCCTGTTAGTGCACGACAGACATGTTTTATTCACGTACTATTGAGTGTCTTCATTCTGTCTCTTTGGGGACCAACTGGCTAAGCCTGAGAGAAGTTGCTAGAAGGGCTTGGGGACTTGGTCTGCTTTTCAGCTCATCAGTCTGAAAGATCAATGCCTAACTTTGATGCCTTATTGTTTTCAAAACAAGGACTCCTCCCACTTATCTATGCATATCAATGGCATCTGTATATGCAGTGTAATAGCCTGGATAGGTGTGATCACATCCTGTCTCGCCGGTCAATCTTACTTACTTGCTGCCTCCTGGCTTTGTAAGAAGAGCTTCACGGGGCAACATGGCTGGTAAGGTTTTTATTTTTGAAAGAAGCTCACGGAGCATGCGATTGTCTAACTCAGATTTTTATTTACTAGTCTCTGTACAATTTGTGTTGACAGTGTTTGGTTAGAGGGGAAAGAAAGGATTCTAGCTTCTGAATCTGTATTCTCCTATCTCTGTACCAAAAGTCTCCAGGGATATATGCTATGGGAATGAGCCAGGTGCTTAGTTGCATTTTCCTATCTTTTTGTGGGGGAGGCAAATGCTTAGGCATGCAGATTCATGTTCTGACACTCTTCTGTGGATCATCTTTGAATACTCAAATGTCTGAACATATCTGAAATTCATAATCTTCATGGTAGAATAAACTATGAAGTGTTGTCCATCAGTAATAGATGTAAAACTTACATAAGCCTGATCATTATTATTCTTACTTCTATGGAAATTTTTAGCATAACAATAACAAATATAACTTCATAAGTTTGTCCTCAAAGCTCATCAAAACAATATTAGGGGAGGGGTTGGAGAGGTGGCTCAGGGGTTAAGCTTCTGCCTTCCAGGCAGAAGGTCCTGAATTCGGATCCTAGACCCCACATATAGATGCCAGGCAGAAGCGGGGGCGGCCTGCGTTTCCGGTCCTGGTAGGGTGGAGCCTGTGAATCCCAGGGCAGAGTAAACAAGGAGGAGGTGGAGGTGGTCCATCGTGGTTCCTGAATTCGTCCGTGGTTCTACACACACATACATACATATGTACACACACATACATACACACACGCGCACACATGAATACATGCACAATTGAATAAATAATAAATAAAAAAATTAAAAAAAATATTAGGGGAATCATTTAGGTTTGGGCAGCTTTGTATCGTTGGGACACACGTCTGAGAGTGGCTGATCATGGGTTCAGAGAAAGTCAAAGAGACCTTAGAAACCATATATATATGACCTGTCTTGGGATATCTGAGCAATGAAAAGGAAATACAGAAAAAAAAAAAATAAAGAAAACCCAGGCGAAGAAGTTGACCTAGTGATGTTTCTTAAGGTAGTTTTCGGTTTCAATATTGTGTTTCTCACAGATGAGGTGCTGAAGGCCAAGAGGAGCGCATTTGTTAGCACAGTGTCTGAAGACACACTTCATTATTTGCTAGATGATGTACTAAAAGAAAATGTGCTGAACCAGGAGGAAGCAGAAAGGGTGAGAAAGAAAAACGTGACAACTAGAGACAAAGCACGTGATCTGATTGACATGGTGCGACTCAAAGGTCTCCGAGCCTCCGAAATGTTTATTGAACACATCTGTGTGAAAGATCCTACCCTTGCTTGCCAGTTGGGATTTTCTTCAGGTATGATTCATAAATTTCTTTAAAAAGTTAATTAATTGATTTGACAAAACTTAAAGATTATGTATAATGCAATATTTATAACCATAAAGTTTTAAGTGATTAACTATTTGACACATATATTACACCATCTAGACAACATTTTTTCATCTTTCAGCATGTGTGTGTATGTGCCTGTGAATGTAAGTCTGTGTGCCTGTGTTTCTGCGTGTGTATCAGAGGAAACTGCATGTCTCTGTGGAGGTCCAAGAGTGTCTTTGGGAATCATCTTCGATTATTATACCTTCTTTTTCTTTCCTCTGGGGTTTCTCAGGTTCTACCTTTCAGGATTGGAAGTTCAGGTCTCCATTATTTTGGCCAACTTTTTCTTATATGGAATCTGGGGTACAAACTCATGTCCTTCTACTTGCAAGACAGAGGCTTAACCCCTGAGCCATCTCTGCAGCCACTATGTAGGACTTTTGTGGTGTGAGAAAATTTAAAATATATTCCATACATTTTTAAAGACAAATATTGCTGTTAGCTATAGATACAGCCTTAATTCTGCTTAAAGGATATGTCAAACTGCTCTTGCATCTTGGGAAACCAGTATCTGTTCTCTGACGCACTTACAAGATGTCATGAGTCAGAAGTGTTTAGCTGCTCCTTACATCCAGTTATCCCAGTCTTACATTCCAGCACACCTGCTCCTCAGGTTCTCATCAATAATAACTAACTCTTTACTTGGTGCCTCTTTCTATTGGAACATAGATCTGTAGTCCCATTGTAATGGTTTCAAAGACTTTGTTCCAGTTTCATCAAATAAATGAAAGATGAATTTTTCACTTTGGTAACTGACCAAGGCCATTGAGAGCCCCAAAGACTTTCCAGGAGAAATTAGACACGTGTTTCCCTCCTGTGCTCCCTATTGTAATGACTGCATTATTTCTAGTCCCACTCTTATAGCTAACAAATGAAACAATCAACACACAGTTTCTCTGACTAATAAAGTGTTGTGTGCCTTTCCTTTTCCAGTACTTCACAATGAAATCAACAATAAAGGTCATAAAAATCAATATCTAATAATCAATGAAATATTATTTCTTAACTTGAAGTATTTGGTCCATTTAAAACCATGTCAGTACCCTCCAAGAACAAAGGTTTCAACTGTTAACATGGTGGATACAGTCTCTGTCTCCATATCTTATTTCTATCACTCTTTAAGCAAATTAGTACTTGGATTCAGATGTCCTGAAGCTTGTAGCAGACTCTGTGTATAAAAGAATTTAATTTAAAAATTGCTTGAATCTATAAGTTAATTCATTTATCTTCTTTTCTATCGAAAACATTAAATTCAGACTATTTCTTGAAACTTGAAGAAATGTAACATTAAAATATGACATAGATTTGAGATTCTACTGGAGAAGGGTAGCAATGAGAAACCAATATACAAAGCAGTTGTCAATGCCATGAGAAATGTAAAAGCAAACCAAGATGATACTGGAATAAGTTAGGACAGAAAATGATGGGATCTGATCTGATGCCAAAATGTGAATGACCAAGGTGAGCCATGCATAGATCTGAGAGAGAAGCACAACACCACAAAGATAACTATGATGGTCCCAAGACCATGGGCATCACATGTTTGAGACAGAGAAAACTGTGCTGCTGAACAAGGATTGAAGGCAGTAACCTTTAGGTGGGACTAGGGTGCACAGAATCACAGAGGGCAAATTACAGGGGTTTGACTACTAGGTGGAGTGGGATGAGAAGTGTCTTAATCATTCTACCCAGTGGAGTTCCAGCACAGTTACTCAGAAGGCTAATGACAGAGATGAAGGAATCTCTCCTATTTCAAGAATGTGTTTATAGAAGAGACCTTCAACTTGTTGGATAAATAACCAATGTTTTATGATCCCAATTTCTTAAGAAAGTTTACAATGGGCTTTTTGTAAGATCCTTCTCAGAGTCACCAGAATAAGGCTAGAAAATTCATAGAAAACGAGCTTCAAAACCGAGAAAAATATGAGTCAACATTTAGGAAAAGCCACTCTGGTCTCTAGCTTTCCTGGTGACCTTCAACACACTTTTCCCAGTTCAATGACTACTGAATCCCAGATGCTCAGCAATCATGACCCCTCCCTACCACCCCACAAGATGTCCTGATGTCACTTATAATGCTGACTCCTCCAACTCAGATGGTTAATTAAAATAACCATCAAAGCTTCACCTCACTGTATGAGTTTGTTACGCATTCTGATTTTAAGGGAGCTTTATATAAAAACAATGTACACTGAAAGTGAAGAGTGGGAAATATCTGTCTGAATCACAGGTTATTAAGTTTGTCTTTTAAAATATTTTATTTATGAAAGACAGGGCTAGAGAAAAAGAGGGGAGAGAGAGCGAGCGAGAGAGAGAGAGAGAGAGAGAGAGAGAGAGAGAGAGAGAGAGAGAGAGAGAGAACATGTTATGTACCAGTACACAGAGCAAACATATGAAAGTCAGAGTACAATTTTGGAAGATAGTTCTCTCCTCCCACTGTGGACTCTAGAGATTGAACATAAGTTGCCAGGTTTAGATGAAGAAATCTTTACAACTGGGCCACATTATTGCCCTCTTTAATTTCCTTAAGGGACCGTCCAGAACATCCTTATGTGATGGAAACTTGCCTTAAAAGAGATTCTTACTATAAACTATAAGTAAGGTCAGTTGAGTTTCGCAGAATTTTTCTCTTGACTTCCATGCAGCACTCTTCTCTCTGACTGGATCAATTCCTAAGACAGCCTTCCCCCACAAAAGAGCTACAGGTTGTGGCTGACTGCAAAACGCTTATATCAGTAAGATTTTGGACATAGCCATATATTCTGGCAGCTAAGGGATCATTTTAGAAGTTTTAGAAATTTGTATCTTCCGAGCTAATGCATGTTGTGTGTGTGACTGACTTTGAAGGTGGGATAGGGATGGTCTGTCAGATATGAGAACCTACCTTATGCCTTGTTTCTTGAAACTCTTGCAGAAAGGTTTGCTATAAAGACTGAGTCCAAATCTCAACAACCAATCATCACACTCAAACTTTGTCCTCGAGAAATATTCCTGCAACGATGTGCAAAGGATGCAGATCTGGTAAGATGGTCAATAAATAAAATGGGGGAGGAAAGTAAAAGATCTGTTTGTGTACAAATATGTATAGACAGGATCTCAAAACACTAGTTCTATTGTTAGTGTTGTCTTGAAGCACTAGAAGGTTAAGAAATAGTAGTTTATTTCATTTTATTATAATCTTAAATGATATATATATTCAATTATGGAACTGATGGTATAATAATGAAATAAGGCTCTTTCACAGTTATTTTTTTCTGCTGATGGGAGACAGCACTGAGGCACGAAAACTAAATTCATTTGATTTAATGTTCTTGAGGAGAGATGCAGACCATTATGATAGAAATCACATAGCAGAAGGCATGGCTGGAGGTAGAAGTAGGAAGATGGTTCAGCTCACTGCAGACATCATGGAGGCAAAGAGAGCAAGAGCAAACAGAGGAATCAGAGCCAGGGCACTAAAACTTCAAGGTCTGCCCCTGTAACCTGCCTTCCTTCAGCTACAACCTTCCTAAACATCAGCTAGGAATGCAAAAACATAAGCATGTGGGGGCAACTCACATTCAAACCAGTACAGCTATTATGTGTTTTCTTTTTTTTTTCTGTGTGCATGATTATATATGTGTGGGCATAAGTATGTGTGGATGCACAAGCACATCCGTGTATATGTGAAGTTTGAAGTTGAAATCAAGACTCATTCTCTATTGTTCTTTCACCTTATTTATTTGAGCCTGGGTCTGTCATTAAACACTAAGCGTGTCATTAAGGATAGTCCAGCTAGTCAGTTTCCTCTGGATCCCAACGTTCAATCTTTCTAGGCTGGAATCAAATGAATCACCACCACTGGTGTTTTTTTCATATAGATCTGGAGAACAGAACTTGTTTTAGTTGTATAATAATCATTCCAACCAGTGAGCCATCTCACCAATACTTGATGTCTTTTTATATTGATGCTACTATGTGTATATCATTATTAAGATGCTATGAAATAAAAGAAATATGGAATGACTGGAGGTTTGTTATGATGATTGCAGATTGCAACTGGTGGAACTGGTCTTGGTAATTGAGAGATTTGAGATAGGTCTTAAATGTTAGATAACATTTGGCTAAATCTAAGAGAGAAAAACGGAAGGAGAAAGCATGTCCTAAGTCACTCTGCAAGATAACTAAATAGCTGTTGCCTGCCTTTCTTGGTCACCATTCTGAAATTTTGCTCCTTAAATTATACTCTGGGTAAGAATATGCTACTCATTACCTTGTTTCCTTTAGAAACTCCCTTTTCTACTCATTAGCTACATGGAGTAAAGACATGACTGTACCAAATACTCACAACTGCGACCAAGGAGTTATTTTATATTATTTAGCATGTTGTTTTGATCATGTTGTGTATGATTCTATCTGAACAGGAATATAATACATCTAATTCATCTGTGTCCTGCAGATCTATCCAATCAGAAGGAAGGGAGACCGCACGCGTCGGGCTCTTATCATCTGTAACACTGAGTTTGTCCATCTCACAAGCCGCAAAGGTTCTGAGCATGACATTTCAGGGATGGTGAACCTGCTTGAAGATTTGGACTACACTGTTAGTTTGGAAAAGAATCTTACAGCGTCAGTAAGGACCCTTCCTCTATGCAGGGAACATAAATGTGTGCGCGCAAGCACACACACGTGTGCACACACACACACACACTAATACACACATACACATACACATCTCTAGGAATGGGCCAGTATGTGAATTTGGGATATATTCATTCCTAATGAGACTTCTGAGAGATTTGTTTTTTCTACTTAAAATGAGAAATGTAAAGCAGTTATCAATAATACCTTTACCTCCTTGAACATGTAAATGCTTTCAATACATAGGTGACTTTGAAACAAATTCCATGAAGATATCAAAGTAAAATTGTAAAAGATTCAAGCCTCTAACTACAGAATTACCAGATACATAAAGAACAGGAAAATAGTTCCCATCCAGTGGAACAATAGAAATCTGAAGAAATTGTCCTTGAGAAAACCAGACAATAGACATATTAGACAAAATTTTTCCTAGTTTTGTAAACATAATGAGTAGTTGTCTCTGCTCGTTCTCCTTCCCCTTTTCCTCCCTTCACTGTTCCTTTCCTACTCTCCCATGCCTTCATCAATCCATCCCACTCCCTCCCACCTTCCTATCTGTCTGTTTCTGTGAGCCCCAGGCTTACCTCTGGATTGTCTGCTCTAGTGGGAGCTCAGGACCCCATGGCAGACTAAATGGTCCTTACTTGGGTAGAAAGAGTAGTGATAAGGGTATTCCCCTTTACCGATCTATCCCTCTTCCATAAGGTTCCTGCTGCATGTAATCATTTCTCCTGAGATCCTCACTAGTCTATAGAGAATGTTGGTATGTCGGCCATTGTGGAGGTCTGGTAAGGAAGGATGTCTCATTATAATGAGTTGTATATGCATCAGACTTGTCTTGAATGGAACGTCTTGTCCAGTGGTGATCCTCTGTGTTTTTAGACTCAGAATTTTATTGCCCCTCTCCTGCAAGGTTCCCTGAGCCTTAGGATGGGGAAGCATTTGGTTGGCTTGGTGAACATTTCAGGGTCACAAGTACTCTGTCTTCTGTTTGGTTACTATTGTCTATTTCATTGATCTTATATTGCTCTTGGCTGTCTCTTGCTTGAGTGTTGAGATCCTTTCTTACATAAAGATAAAACAAGAGGTGTTTAGATGGAGGTTTACTTTCAGGTGCTTGTGGTTAGTACTGAGACATTTGATTCTGTCTGCTGTCAGTTTTCTCCCATCCACTGTTGTTTAAACTGGTTTGCAGTGCTAGGTGTATGTTCCCTGTCATGGAGGAGGGGTGGAAGGTTAGGGGTTAGTAAGCAAGTGGTTGATTATGTGAAGGATAACCTCACACTCCACTGTGACCTATTTCTGTTCTTCTCTTTTAAAAAAACTTTTCTTACATAAAAGGCTTTTAAAACTGTTTTCCCATGTTTTTTTGTTTCTGCTATTTTAGAATCTTCTTTCCCCCCCCCCCACTCTCTGGCATGTGTTTCTTTGCCTTTGTAGATGTTTCTCTTTGATTCCAACCAATTGATGGATTAATATTAGGATCCACTTATATGGAAGAATATACAGCATCTGTGTTTCTGTATCTGGGATATTTCACTAAGTATGATTTCTTCCAGTTTCATCCATTTACTGGAAAAATTTCATTAGTTCATCTTTCCTGACAGCAGAATAATATGCCATTGTATATATGTACCACATTTTTATAACCATTCTTCCACTATTGGAAATCCAGTTGATTACATTTCTTTGCTATTGTGCAATGAGCTTCTATGAACATGGTTATACATGTGTCTCTGATGCAGGATGCAGTGTTCTTTGGGGATATTCCCAGGATTGGTATATTTGGGTTGTATGGAATTTCAATTTTTAACTTTTTTAGATACCTCCAAATTGATCTCCAAAGAGGTTGTGTGAATTTAAAATCTCACCAGCAATGTATGAGGGTTTCCTTCTCCCCACATCCACACCAGCATTTGCTGTTGTTTGTGTTTTGGTTCACAGCCATTCTAGTTGGAGTGTGATGTTACTTCAGGGCGCTTTCAATTTGTATTTCCCTAATGACTAAGGAGGTAGAAAAATTTTTTAATGATGTTTGTTAGATATTTGAATTTCATCTTGTGAGAAATTAAGTTGCAGTTGTATAGCCCATTTTAATGGGTTTGTTTATTTCCTTGGCATATAATTTTTGAAGTGTTTGGTGTACTCTGGATGTTAATGATGTGGTTAGTGAAGATGCTTTCTCATTCTGAAGGTTGCATTTTTGATTGATTAACAGTCTCTTTTTCTGGACAGAATCTTTTTGATTTCATGTAGTTCCACTTATTTAGTGTTGGATATATTCTCTGTGTCTTTGGGGTCCTATTAAGGAAATAAAGGTATGGCAAATACATTTGAGAGAGTATTACTTACTTTTTTCCTAGGTTTTTTATAGTGTCTGGTCTAACTGAGGTCTTTGGCCTTTTTGGAGTTGATTTTCGTGCAGGGAGACAAATAAGTGTCTAGTTTCATTCTTTTGCATGAAGATGTCTAATTTTTCCAGAATTATTTATTGAAGATGTTGTTCTTTTTCCAATCGATTTTTTACACCTATGCCAAACATCATTTTACTGGAGGTGAGTACACTTACATTTGAATCTTTAATTATAATCCATTTTTCTGTATTTCTTTTTTGGAGCCAATATCATGCTGGTTTTATTTACTATGGCTTTGCAATGTAGTTTAATTTCTGGCATGGTGATACCTCCAGCCAAGTTTCTAATACTTGGGGTTGTTTTTGCTATCCTGGATCTTTTATGTTTTCATATGAAATCTGAGCAATTTAGCAATTTCTGTGAAGAATTGGGTTGAATTTTGATTGGTATTGCATTGAATCTGTATAATGCTTTTAGTAGAATTATCGTTTAAGGATGTTAATTCTGCCAATCCAGGAACATGGGAAATCTTTCAGCTTCTGGTATTTTCTGCAATCTCTCATATTTTTCAGGGTTTCAAAGTTTTCTGTGTACAGATCTTTCACATCCTTTGCTAGGTTTATTCCAAGGTATTTCACTTTGGTAGGGACAATGGTAAATGGTATTGTTTCTCTCAAACATTTCTCACTTTGTCTATCCTTGGTGTATAGGAAAGCCACTGATTTTTGAATGTTAATTTTGTATCATGCCACTCTAGTGAACTTATTTATCAGTTCCAGGAGTTTAGACTTCTTGAGGTATAGGTTCATGTCATCTATGAACAGTGATAGCTAGATGTTTTCTTTTCTAAGTTATATCTCTTTTATCTCCCTCTCTTCTTATCTTGTGACTCTAGCTAAGACTTCAAGTACAGTGTCAAATAGAGTGGTAAGAGTGGTTAGCTTTGTCTAGTTCCTTATCTGAGTGGAATGCTTCCAGGTTTTCACCATTTAGGATGATTGTTGCCATAAGCTTGTTTTCCTTCCAACTCTACTTTCTCCAGTTTCTCTATCATAATGGGGTGTTGGATTTGGTCAAAAGGTTTTTCAGCATCAGTTGAGAGAATCAAGTGATTTTTGTCTTTGCATTTGTTTAGATGGTCAATTGTATTTATATATCTACATATATTGAGCCAACCTTGTATTTTTGGAATAAACTCAATCTGATCATAGTAAATGATTTTTAAGACATGCTCTTGTACCTGGTTTGCTACAATTTTATTTGTGTTCATGAATGAGATTGGCCAATAGTTTTGTTTTTTGTTGTTTATTTGGTTTTGGGATCAGTGTAATGTTGGCTTCATAGAAAGAGTTTGTAAGTGCTAATTGTTCTTTGAATATCTGGTAGATTTCTGTGTTGAATCCATCTTATCCCAGGTTTTTCTTGGTAGGGAGATTCATAATTACTGCTTCAACTTCATCCATTGTTACAGGAGTATATAAATTATTCAGTTCATTGTGTTTTAACATTGGTGTGTTTTATGTGTTTACAAATTCATCCATTTCTTTGTGATTGTCAAACTTGGGGGGTGTATAAATTTTTAAAGTATGATGTTATGATTTTTAGAATTTCCTTGACATCTGTAGTGATAGCTCCATTTTCATCTCTAATTTTATTAATTTGTGTTTTCTCTCATTTGGTTTGTTTAATTTGGCTAAGAATTTGTCAATCTTGTTGTTTTTCAAAGTACCAGATATTTGTTTGATTGAATCTTTGTATTGCTTTCTTCTTTGTCTCAATTTCAGTTATTTCTTCTGTGATAATGTTAATCTCTGTATATCTGCTTCTTTGAGGTTGGTTTGTTCTTCTTTGTCTAAAATTTTAAGCTGCATTTTAGGTTGTTCACTTCTTTTGTTTCCATTTTTTGATGTAGGCATTGCATGCTATGAATTTTCCTCTTAAGATTGCTTTCATTCTATCTAAGATGTTTTCATATGATGTGTCTCCAGTATCATTGAGTTCTAGGAATTTTTGAATTTCCATTTTTACTTCTGTCTGGACCATTCCTCATCCAGTATCATACTGTTAAGCTTCCAAGAGTTTGTGTACTTTCTATTGTTTGTCTTCTTATGGAGGTCTATCTTTATTTCCTGGTGGTCAGATAAAGTAGAGGTGATGATTTTGATTTTCTTTTATTTGTGGAGGCTAGCATTGTGGCCTAGTATGTGATTTATTTTGGAGAAAGTTCCATGGGCTACTGAAAAGAATTCACTTTCCTTGGTGTTAGGATGGAATGTTTAGTAGAGATCTGTCAGGTACATTTGGTTTAGAGTTTAGTTTAGTTCCAGTGTGCCTCCTCTGTTCAGTTTGTGACCTTTGTTCCATCTATTGGTGAGAGTGGGGTGTTGAAATCCCATTCTATTATCATGTTTGGGTTGATTTGTTGCTTTATATATTTAGTGCTTGTTTAATGAATGTGGTTGAACCTATATTTGGAGCACATATGCTAAGAACTGTGATTTCTTCTTGATGTATTTTTCCTTTGATGAGTATGTAGTATTCTTCTGTGTCACTTATAATTTGTTTTGGTTTGAATTTATTTTGTTGGAGAGTAAGATGGCTACTCCTGCTTGCTTCCTAGTTTCATTTAGACAAAAATTTTATGCAGTTCTCCAAAAGATGCCCTTGAACTATATAAGCAAATGACAAGGTCATTAAGAAGTGGAAATTGTGAAAGTTAACCAAAATGAACTCTTGCAACTGATGCTTTAAGAACTGAGTGAAATAGAAAAATGGTAGAAAAATAGATGAAAAACATGGGTTTTCAAAATAGAATGATAGACTTTTTTTACTCTGCAGAACTTGAGACAGGTAGAAACTGTGATACATGACACAGAAAATTGATAGAAGATAAATATAGATATGATAGAAGATAGATATTAAGAAAATAACTAAATTTTAAAGTTAATAGTACTATACTATGTCCAAGGTTGCAAAGATTGGTAGATGCTATATAAAATTTCATTCCAATAAATTTGAAAATTTTGTTAAAATGAATAATTTCCTTCTGTGATAAAGTTTATCAATACAGATGATGAAGATTCAGAGTTTTAAATTACTTTTTATTCATTTAGTGTTTCATACATGTGTTCAGTGAATTTAAGATACTTTTACATTTCTATCATAATCCTATAACCTTTGCTTTTCCTTTACAGACCTTTATCTTCTTTATAAGTTGAGACAGGTATTTTTAATTATTTTATGCCACCCAGAGAATCAAACAATTATCCAAAGCCTCTTTCCAAGAAAAATATTGACTCTACTTATAAAGTTCATAAAAGTATAATTATAATAACATGTTACTCTTCAAATTCTTCAAATAAAATTGAAGATAAGATTAGGAAGGAATAGTTCATGGTTGATTTTTTTAACCAATACTACTCTGATATCAACACCAAATAAAAATATCACCAAAAGTAAAATTATACTGCAAGTATCTTTAGTGAAGAGTCAAAATCTTCCTGAAGATATTATAGTAATCAACACAAGGTGGAATAGAATAGTCTCTCTGACCAAGTGAGACCTATTCAAGTTAAAAGGATGGTGGCTCGGCACAAAGGAATTGATCCATTTAATGTATCACATTAATAGAATAAAGAGAGAAAGACAACTATGAATCATTCAAATGAATGGAGATGATACATTCCACAAAACTTCACTGCTGATTTTGATTAAGTCTAAGGGGATCCAAGATGGGGTAATTGTTTTGCAACTCATCAAATCCACAGCTGGGTAGGATGTTTCCCTAAAGGGTCACTGGTCAAGAGAATCATCATGATCTGATATATAGATGTCTCTTCTTGTACAGGCCATGCAATCAGCACTTAGGAGGTTTGCTGTCCACCCACATCACAAGACCTCTGACAGCACCTTCTTGGTGTTCATGTCTCATGGCATCCTCGATGGCATCTGTGGAGTTGCACATGGTAATGGAACAGAAGATGTGCTGCCTTATGATTGCATATTCCAGATTTTCAACAACTACAACTGTCCTTACCTGAGGGACAAGCCCAAGGTCATCATAATTCAAGCCTGCAGAGGCGGTATGTTGTGAGGGGGTCAGGGAGAAAGAGGAGGTTGTCATGCATACCATGGTTATGTTTTCACATCTAATGGAGGTGGTCTGAGCCTCATTGTTGTCTTGTTTTATGTAATGTATTACTTTGAAAAAAGACATTTATAGGTATAAATAGAGAAAATAGTATATCACTTAAATGTAAATGTCACCAATTCTCAATGAATCATAGCAAATGGTAAAAAAATGTTCATTCCCAAATCACTTATGCAGAATATTATAATTGAGGCATGACCAGATTATAAACATTTCCTAACCACGATATGATGATTTCTGACATGAAAATTGCTTTTCCTGGTAGTTAAGGATAAACATTCAAAATAAAACTGGGGAACTAATGAAGGTGGAGCATATGTGTAGTGACAGAGGCTCAGGAAGCAGAAGCAAGAAGAGAACCTCAAAACTAGCCTGGGAAACTTAGCAAGAAGTTGTTGAAAGAGGGAGAAAGAAAAAAAGAGAAAGGAAGGAAGGAAGGAAAGAAGGAAGGAAGGAAGGAAGGAAGGAAGGAAGGAAGGAAGGAAGGAAGGAAGGAAGGAAGGAAGGAAGGAAGAAGGGGAAGGAAGGAAGAAGGGGAAGGAAGGAGGGAAGGAAGGGAGGGAGAGAGGGTTAGAGGCAGGGATGGAGAAGACAAAAAAGGAAAGAAAAATAAATAAAAAAGAAAAAGAAAAGTTATGAAGGAAGGAAGAAAAGTTTATTTGATATGAGAGTAACCAAAAACTAATGACAGCATATAACTCTATTCTAATGTAGAATAATGCCTGGTCATTGATCATAATAACTGACAATAGACAGGTAATTTCAAAATTCAGTGGCAATAATAGTAATATTACTATATACATTTCTCAAAATTATTCAAACTGTATACCTGAAAGATAAATAATTTCAGTACACAAGACTTACATACCAATAAATAAAAATCAAATTATGATCACTTTTTCATTTTGTGAATATTTATGTGTATATCACTATAAATAATAATCCTCAAATATTGCCGTACTCATATCAACTAGAAAATGAGTTAGAAGGAAGAGGCAATACTATGGGAGGAAGACAGAAGAGCAACTATTTCTTTCCTTATTATTGTTTTTCTAATATTGTACTAAAACTTTCTCCTTTGCTTAGGATTGACCAACAGTAGTTTTAAGCATAATAAACATCCCCTGATTATGGGAACCTAGGAGGTGTAAAAGCTAATTGCTGTTTATTCATACCCTATTGGATCTAAGCAGAGATGAGATTGGCATGTGTTGGTGATATGAAAGGTTATCCTATTTAACTAACTGTCAAACAATGACAACAAAGTTCAAAGGTCAAAAACGTGATATTGTCCCCACAGAAAACTCTGGAGAAGTTTGGGTCGGTGACCCTAAGAGTGATTCACAGACAATCTCTATGCTGCCTCCAGACAACCAGGACCACGATGGTGTCCACAAGGTCCATGTGGAGAAGGACTTCGTTGCATTCTGCTCTTCGACACCACGTATGTGCTTTCCCTGGCTGGTAAAGCTTTTGGGAATGAGGCTTTCTCTGCCTACTTGTATTACTGAAAAATCAAAGGAGGGATTTTGAAGGCAGGCCCAAATTTGCAGCCTTCTTAGGTAGCTTCTTCCTGTTGTTCTAGCCTTTTCTTCCTCTGAATGCAGCAAGATTCCAGTCTCCCCATCCTGTTAATAAGTGATTAGTCAATACTAATGATTACTGATCAACCATTGATAGAGCAGTACCTGCTTGGTAAATCTGTTATTACAGTGCTTGTTCTATTAAGAATTTCAAATGAAAAATTATGAATCTTTTTTTTTTTAAATTTTTTTTTGAAATTATTATTTATTCAACTGTGTGCATGTGCATGTGTATGTGTGCACGCGCGTGTGTGTCTTTATGTGTGTGTGTGTGTGTAGAACCACGGACGAATTCGCGAACCACCATGGAAGCCTCCACCTCCTCCTGCCCCGGGATTCACAGGCTCCGCCCTACCAGGACCAGAAGCGCAGGCCGCCCCCGCTTCCGCCTGGCGTCTATACGTGGGATGTGGGATCCGAACTCAGGACCTTCCGCCTGCAAGGCGGAGGCTTAACCCCTGAGCCACCTCTCCAGCCCGAAAAATTAATGTGACTTCATGCTCAAACAATAAATTGTCAGATGTTTTTTAAAGTAAAGATATATCATTGAAACAATCAAATAATAAAAATCACCAAGCAGAATAAAATTACATTCTTAGAAGTGTAAAGACATATATATACATGCGCATGTGTAGTGCCAGAGGGGTCTAGTCTGAGTTAGCTAGTAAAGTAGTTTCAAGTGCTTAGCACATTGCATGCCCCTGTTTTGGTCTTTTAAGACATGATTTTCTACTTTATATTCTAAAATGAGAACTCTCGTCTCAGGTCCTTCTTCCTTCACTAGTGACTATCCAACCTTCATGTAATGTTCCTTAAAGTCCACCAACACTCATGTGATACTTATGACAATCCAGACTAATTTCATCATAGTCATATGTGTTTCAACCAAGCACAGAGACTGATGTGATCTATTTCTTGCTTTCTTTTATAATTGTGAAATTATTTATTTGGAAGTATTAATACTACAATTTAATTTTTTTTACTAACAGATAATCTTTCTTGGAGGGGTAAAAACGGTTCTCTCTTCATCATAGAGCTCATAAATTGCATCAAATTAAATTCTTGGAATCATCACTTGCAAGAAATATTTTTGATGGTAAGATCTGTATTATCTTCCACATGTAATCATTTATTTATATAAAATATATATGTCACAAGTGATAGAATACTATTCACAGTATAGATTATTTTCTTTTGGAAATTTTGTAAAATAATTAGCTCCGATGGTCTAAGAAGGCTAATATCATCTTGCATTCTTTATGAAAAATAAAACAATTTGGTGGTATAAAAGACAGGTCATGTTTTCTATGAGAAAATTATTTTTTGTGAGGATAACATGTGAAATAAAATACTATGTATTTAAGTGTTGAGACTATGGAAAAAGTATTATTTTGCATTTCTTGTGAAATATCATGGTTTTGAGCAAGGTAATAATAAGATTTATATTACAAGTGCTTGTTCACAATATGAAAAACTCATGAAGGATAGCAGTGTTATTGAGGATATGAATTGAATAATTAGGCACTGACCAACATAAAATCTCTGAGCAAGCAGGAATGGGTAAAGGTTCATGTGACATAAGATCTTTCCAGTCATAAGCATGGACTGAAATTCTAGGGGATTGAATTTCCATTATATGAAACTTGCTAGGGAAATTTAGACTTAAAAGTAACTGACCTGAGACTTGTACTTCTAGTAAGACAGGTAAACAGAAAGAAACTTCTCTTCCAGTCTGTCACAAACACACACCTGTTGCCCCCTGCAATCTTTGTCTGTTGTCTACTGAGCACTAGAATTTGTGACAATGATGTAAGTCCTATAACTGCACTTCATTGATCCCCCTTGTTGTGCTCGAGACTGCATCCATCGCTCAGCTTTTGTGGTTTTTGGAATTTGACTACTGGATGCACTGTTCTCTCCTTTCCAAGCTCTTTTTGGCTCTTTCCTAATCTCTCAACTCTTCCTCTGAAACACTGTTCATCAATTTCTGAGATTTTATAGCTATTTCTAGCTCTATAATTGTAATTACTTGTTGATTGTTTTAATTCCAAGAGTGCGTATAAGCAAAACATATATTATATATGAGTTATATGTGTTGCATGCATATGATATACTCAATAATACAATTCAGATTAAAATATGTGATATTTGTCCTGTACAATAAAACAGCACAATAAACTACAACACAAGAGTAACAGACCCAGAATACATGCAGATAATCTTCTTAAAGCTTCAATAAATCATGGCAATATTTTTTCAAATGTGATAAAGAATTAGAATGAAAGACGACAAAATGACTTTTATTCTTTAAATACAAAGAAATAAGTTTGCCTTATAATTTTGCTTGATAATATAAAGTATTTCTGACATATGAAAATGTCCGAAAATTCAAGCATGAAATGTACTAAAACAAACATAAAAGATTTGAATGGATAATATATAAATAGGTGCCCAAATGAGAACAAGAAACATGTCCAATTTTATGTAATGGGGGAAGACAAGATAGAATTGAGATGCATGATGGTGGATAGTGGACATATTTGGAATGTTTACAACAAAATGATCAAGAATCTCTGATTTTGAGGTGTTTATGGAAAAATCTCTATTGGTTACATTGTTTATGAGATTTCAAAATGTTACAATAGTTTTGGAGAGCATTGCAAAAGATTTCTGAAAACTTACTCACATGTGAATGAAAGAAATTGAACTAACCTTTCTGGTTCTACATTTTTCAAGAGGAATTAAAATACATGATCATGCAGGCACTTCAGCAGCAATATGCATATGACCTGAATTTGAAATGCAGCCAAATAGTAAGCAACCTAACTGTTCCTCAGAAAATGAATGTAAAGCTTGTGGTATATTCTTACCATGGGATAGTACTCATCCATGAAAAAGAAACTATGATTGATATAACCTGATATAACCTGATATAACCTGATACTGATTTGAAAAATCAGTATGTTAAATTGTAAGGCTAAAATCACATATTGTACAAATGTAATGTATGCAAAGTTTTCAAGATGCAAGTACTTATATATTGGCAGAAAGAATGTTTATAGCATGCATTAGGAGGGAGTCTAGGAAGTGAATAATTAGCATATATGGCAAATCTTTGAAAGTGAGACATACATTTACTGTCTTTTATTAGTTATGACAATGGTTTGTCTGCACACACAAACTTTCCAAACCACACACTTTAAGTATCTTGCATCAAGAAACTGCAACATGATGACTAAAACAGAGTTATTTGGGTGGGCCTATTAGTCAACTAGGACTGCATCACAGAATATAGCAGCCTATAATAGAACACAAAGTTTTATAAACACAAAGCTAAGGTGTTGGCAGGATAGGACTCTTCCAAACACCTCTGCTCCCTGAATGGCTGCCTTCTCACTGCACCTCTCAGCATCCCAGGGGTCTATCTCCCTTATGATGGGCCTCTTTCAGTTGGTTCACATTACAAAATCCTGTCTCCAGTTTTAGTCGTCCTCTAAAGTACACTTTCTAAAGAGGTTGTGGTTTCCACATGAATTCAGTTGAGCATCAATGTTATACCAGGGAAGTCTTGGATTTTGTAGGAGCTGGTCTGAAGTTAAACTTTGGCTCCTGATTTACAGCATAATGTTAATGAATTACAGGTGTAATAAAGGATCAGTCCCTTCTTTGATTTATTATAGTTCTTCTAGCAAATCTATGCAAGCACCTTCAATTGCACCCACCACTGCAAGTCTCTTGAGGGAGGAAGAACAGATTTCTTGTGTCTGTTTGAAGAGCAAGGTTAAAAACTCTTTTTGTTTTTAGGTTCAACGATCATTTGAAAAACCAGGCGTTAGAGCTCAGATGCCTACCATTGAAAGACAAACCCTGACTAGATATTTCTATCTCTTCCCAGGCAATTAAAAATGGTAAGTACATATGCATGATGTCAACAGATTTTAAAGTTAGCTACCAAAGGAAACAGGTGTACAAAGTTGTGCCCTGGATCCCAGGCAGTGGAATGCTTAGAGGCAAGAGATTAATAATCATAATAGAGTTCCCATACTAAAGGGGAGCCCAAGAAAGGACTTCTGGCTATGCCATGGAGTCCTGAACACTCAATATGGTGGAGGACACAGAGGGAGGTTTGGCATTCTCACAAAAGGATGCTCCAGGGGATGGGAAGGAGGAAGAGGGAGGCCCTAGGAGAAGGGTACGGAGGGAGGTGGGTGAAAGGAAGGGGGAAAGGGAAGAGAGTAGGGAGGGGGGAGAGAGGGAGAGGACAAGGGTACTTATTGAGCTTGTATGATTGGGAAAAAAATAAAATGTGAGCGAAAATTAAAGAACTATACTATATTTTCATTTATTGTTTAAATGCTGAATTCTTCTAAAATATATTAAAAATATAACATGTTGTGTTTGACTGTAGAGAAGAACCTGATAGCTTTTCCTGTATTTTCCTAAAAACAAGTCAAAGATTAGAAAAAAAAATGGAAACAAGTTGTAAGATGACTGAATCTACAAAACCTCCAATGGAAAGACAAGCAACCGAGTGATCCCTGCAATTGCACTTATATTATACATAGTTAAAGCTAGGACATGTCTAGTATTTAGTTTGCAAGAAGCACGACAAGCAAAATGTGACTGAAATGAGGCAAAGCAGAAAAAGAATCCCAAATAGCTACAGAGTATACTGCTGAGATTTTGACATAGTGCCAGTCTGCACATTCCTAGAGAGACCAGAAACTGAGGATGGAAAACTAAAGCACTGTTCAGAAGCCATAAGGTAAATGAATGTTGATGTGGTGTGGGAAAATTGTTTTATTCTCCATAAGCTACTAACTCTCAGTAGAGAACTCAGAATGGTCATGCTTCACAGAAGAGAAAATAGTTTTATGTATTGAAGAGCATTCTAAATCTTTTCAAATACACTAAGAATCAAGTCTCAGATTAATAAGCTATAATCACAAGCAATCTATAAACTCAAGTGATTGCCAAACTAGGCATCAAAACTCTTTAGACAATTGTAAAAGTTCTAGCATGTATAGAAGATACAATGTATTGTGGGGATTATAACATACTAAGAGATAATATGTGTGATAACACAAGGAATTAGAAACCTAAGAAACCTTATTGTAAACTACCTACATAGTATAGAAAAATGCCATGAAACATCCCTGTCATAATGAATAAGGAAGAGAGCTATCAAGAAAGATTTATGACATCAACCTTAGGCCTACACATACATGTGCACATATGTGTGTACGTACATGCACACTTGTGCTCACACATAATAAAACTTGTATATATATGCATACACCTCAGACCAATACTTGTACCATAAGAAAAAAAAGGTGAGATAGCATATCACTTAGGCCTGCAGGGGAAAGGGGCTTTGGAAATATTACCATCTGTTAGCTTCCAGTTTGATATGTCCAGCTGCCTGTTAGAATCACGCTCTTCTCCCTCCTAGTTACTGGGGACAGTAGGCATGACTGCTGTTATTTCCTGAACCCCATATCTTGAGTGGGCAGGACTGGTTATCTTCATTCCTTTAATATTTTATCCCTTGTTTTCTTTCAGTAATTATTCATGCACAAAGCTTACATATTCTGTTGGCTGTTCGTCTTCTTTTGTGGTCAACCCTGCTTTCCATGTTTGTTTCCTCTTCTTGCAATGTTTTGCAATGGCTCTGTGTTATTGCATGTCAGGAATACATACTTTTTTCAGACACTTGAACTAAAGGTTTGTCTTTGGTATTGTAAAACTTTCTGTAATCAAACTTTTGGGCAATACTTGCAGTGAAGAGATATGGGAAACTTTTGTTATAATACATACTGAAGCATTTGGGGATGCTATGTTTAAAGAGGTGTGTTGATGAGAGATTTTGTGAGAGCTTTGGTGGTTAAACTTAATCATCAACTTTATTAGATGAAGAAAGGTATGTTTACTAATATAGTATGGTATGTTTATGATTATGAAGATGTTTCTAGAGGATCGTTCATGGAAAAGACAGACCCTGAATGGGAGTGTTGCCATCCCTTAGTCTAAGGGACTAGACAGAATAAAGAATAGAAAGGAAGAAAGTTAGCTAATGCAGGCGCTTTCTAGTATCTGTGATGTGAGCAACACTAGCCAACCATTTCCACCCCATCATGATGGAACAGAACCTCTAAAGTTATGAGCCCAAACGAAAGTTTCTCCAATAAGTTGTTTTCTCAGATATTTGGTTAGAGCAATGGACATTGCTGAGTGATTCACCCTGCATTTGCCATATTCTGCTTCTTAGATTTAAAGTACTAGGTACAGCCCACACTGAAGGGAAGGTTGATCATTAGATATAAATGCCTGGAGATGAGTTAGGACAGTACCTGCCTTCTATTCATAGTAGCAAATAATTCCATACTTAAAATAGCTGAAGTGCTTCATGCCCTCTGCAAATGAACCACAGACAACACACTCACGAAAATCTAAGCGACTATATTTTCTGACATCATGAGAAGCAGTTCTAGAAATTCATTTTGGTTATTCACAATTATTTACATGATGAATGGTGTGCAAAGTCTTCTCTTCATGACATGAATCTGTCTGGCCTGGATGACTGTGATAATTCAATCAACTCCAGGGCTGACACATGGCATTGGGATCACTTGTGTTTATCGACTTCATTAATTATACATCCTTTGAATCTGAATATTTCAGAACTCTGGTGTTCTGAATTCTGACTTAATAATGGAAAATCCATTTAAATATTAAATGTCCTTCCTAATATTGCAGTCATATGAAATTTGAAAGATTGAATATGTGCCCCTAAGATATTTATCTCCTTGTTGCCAAAATATTAGATAAGTAATGTTACATGATGAAAGAGTCTCTGGGGATCTAAAAAGGTTACTGGTTAATTAGCCATAAGTTCACAGTCCTGAATTGTCTGAGTGAGTCCAGTATAATCACACATTCCTTAAAAGTGAAAAAAAAATTCCACCCGGAAGCATCAGAGATGGAGTAGCCCTACCTAGCATCTGAGATCAGATAAGATCAGGCACATTTAGGATGGTGTGGCAGTAGGCAGAATTGTCCACTTCCAACGTATAGTTCTGAGTGGTTCTCCCTTAAAATTCTCTGTTTCCTCTGCAGGATGAAGATGAGATCTCCAAAGGACCTCTGATGCTTTCCATTGCTGCACTCAGAAGACAAATTCTTATGATGATGATAATAAAGCCTTTACTAGCCTGCTCAAGGACACTGCTGATTTTAGGTTTTAAGTAGATTTCTGACTCTAACTTGTTTTTTTTCATTCTTTACATTACTATTTCAACCAAGGATATTCACCAGTATCAATGAAGACCATGGAGAACTGTAAGACTATTAGATAGTTTTTCCCATTTCCATTTGCTTTTGGCATAGGATCCTTTTGCAAACCTGTAGAAACAGCAGCTGTCCACTATGATGTATTTAGCATATGAGATTTCCAGTGATGGGAAGTGTATGAAATTGTCACTGAAAACTTTCAGTTGTGTCACATCTGTAAGGCACACACACACACACACACACAATCGCACACACATTGAGCCTGCTCTCATTTAATTACTCCCATTCAGGTCTATAATAATCATTCAAAATAAATGATCCTTTCTTAATAGGAAAGCCATACAGAATACCCATAACCTTCAATGCTAGAAAGGAAACCACATCATAAAGTATGTTCTTTAAAAGCACTGATAGTGGGCTGGAGAGGTGGCTCAGGAGTTAAGCCTCTGCCTTCCAGGCAGAAGGGCCTGAGTTTGGATCCCAGATCCCACGTATAAATGCTAGGTGGAAGCGGGGGCGGCCTACGCTTCTGGTCCTGGTAGGGCGGGGCCTGTGAATCCCGGGGCAGAGTAAACAAGGAGGAGGTGAAGGAGGTCCATGGCGGTTCCCGAATTCACCTCTGATTCTACACAGACACACACACACACACACACACACACACACACACACACACAATTGAATAAATAATAATAAAAAATATATATATTTAAAAAAAGCACTGATAGTAAATGCAGCCCTTCAACTTCAAATGGGGAAGCTATAAGCTATGGCCTAACGCCATGGGAATAACAATAAAGTCACTACAGCCTGATGCTACACATGGTCTTGGATACTATTCAGAGGAAAGTGTCATTAGTTCTGTGTAAACTGTCTTTCATTTGTTGGTAGAGTAAAGATTCATAAAGTATTATCTTCTAAAAGGCTCTATAGAGTTTCCAATTTGTTACTTCATGCAAATTCCTAAAATTTTTGGCATAGACTATGGTAAGTGACTAGATGCCAGGAACAAAGCTCCAACAATTTACAGTATTTTACAAGTTGGTGCACTTCTGATGAGCTATTGATAAAGCCATAGTGAAACTGGATGTATCTCCTTATCTTAAATGTGTGCATCAGGAATCCTGAGGGAAATCACCAGAGGTTGATACTGAATATAACAGGTGAGCAATTTCAATACTTTACATGGTGAAATACCAATAGTGGTACTTGCCTAGGAGATATCAGAGTAAGTCAGAGGACTTTCCTTAGTAATAATTCAATTTTCTTTTCTTTTGGAGGGGTGGAAACACAAGTTGAGGATGGTTTTGCAGCCATCAAGAGCAATACAAAACAATCATAAGTTGCTGGATCATTTCAAAGGCTTCCAAATTCTTCAGAGGCACAATCTGCTTGGCAGTTACTCTCTCTGCTGCTGTGAGACAACATCAAGCAACTTAAGGGAAGAAAGGCAGACTTTGTTAGCTTATAGTTTCAGAGAGGAGATACAGTCCATTATGGAGGAAAAGGCCTAACAGGCGGGAGAAGCTGAAGTCAGTTTATGTCACCGAAGACATCATGAAGGCTGAGAGAGCAAGGTTCTGGCTGTTAAAGCAGATTACTCACAGAAGCAGGGTGGGGCTGACCAACCTCCTGACCCACCCTTGTAGTATATCTTCCTTCAGCAAGTTTCCACCTCCTAAAATTGCCATGACTGTCTCTACCATCAACATCAGTCATCATAGTAAAGCATAGATGTCAACTTGATGGTTGAAGATTCGAGTTCAGAGTACATTTTGTAGAGAATTTATAGATGAGTAAAGCCCAGAGCAAACCTGTAGGAGATTGTTTAATGGATGAGGAAGGTCCAATCCATGGTGGGTGGGACTAATCCCCAGATAAGTAAATTAATTGGTAGGAAGTGTTTGAGAAAGGGGGTATCCTTCTGTATACTTGGCCAGATGTGCTGGTCTGGACAGTAAGGATTGTCCCTCTTTCAGCTGTTATGTGAAGATGGTGTGGCCAGTTCCTTTGACTCTGATGTTACTGTGAATTCTCTTGTGAAGCTGGAATAAGAACAGAAGAGAATAAACCCTTTGCTTGATAGAGGAGAGCTGTATTGGCAGACTTGAAACTTTGAATGAGGAAAGGGCAGACAGAGAAGAGTAGTGATTCCTGGGAGCTGATCTCTACCTGGAGGCTTGCTGGCAATGTCGTCCATGTGGTATTGGTTTTAGAGATATCAAAGATGCAAGAGGGAGGAGATCAAGGATTCCTCCTCCAAGGTTTCAGAGAACACAAGGAATCTAGGCAATGTACAACAAGAAGCCTGTAGAAAGGACGAAGAAGGGCATTTTGTGCTGTGGAGTTGAAGCCTGGTTTGCCACTGAGAAGGTAAGATGTTGGAGATGCCAGAGCCAACATAGGACATCTGCCAAGAAGAGCTGTATATATGGATGTATACTGAATATGGCTGTGAGTGGAGATTCATCTTGATTTAAAGAAACATTATTTGTGCAACTTTGATCCATGAAGAGCGACTGGGGTTTCCTAGAATTTGTGAGCCACTACGACTATGTGACAAGTAACAGAAGGACACTGAATTATAGGACTTGGTACTTGACTGTCTGGACTTTAGTCTTAACTTGATATTCTCTTACTGTGTCATAATGGTTTCCATTTCGATGTTTCATCTGTACTAAAGTATTTAACTTGATTTGAGAGGCTCTTTTGCTAAAGAGATTTCAGCCTTTTAGAATTAAATGTATTTGTAACATAAATGTAACACCTGAGGGGATAAGGTGAATGCTACAGTTTAAAAGTGATATGTTCTTTTGTTAGGTGACAAGGGTGGAGTGTCATAGTTAGGTTATGGGTGTCGACTTGACAGTTGAGAGTTTGAGCTCTGGGCACATTTGTAGAGAATTGATAGTTGAGTTAAGTCCAGAGTGAACCTGAAGGAGATTCTCCAGTGGATAGAGAAAGCCCAGCCTATGGTAGGTGGAACTGGTCACTGGGAAGGTGGTTGCTGTTTAAGAAAGGAGACTTTCTCCTGTTTACTTGGCCAGACATGGTGGTCTGGCAAGTAAGAACTATCCCTTTCTCAGCTACTTTATGGATATTGGTATGAAAGTTCCCTTGGCCCTGGTGTTGATGTAGCTCTTTTGCTAAGATGTATAAACACTATAACCAGGAATTGTAAAAGAATAAACCCATTGTTCCCTTAAGCCATTTGATGGCTATTTTATCACCAACTATGCAAATGAACTGTGACAACAGGTAAGAATGCAAACTCATGAGTCTGTGAAGAACAACTCACATTCAAACCATGACAATCTGTTCTTATGTGAAGTAGAATTAATGACATCATCCCCTACAGAGTCCCTGGAAGAACTAATTAAAAGAAGGTGTAAATATGTAAATCACAACTTTTCTGCAAAGGAACAAGCAGTGATGTTTGCCTCAAATAGTCACTTTGCAGCTATTTCTATTTATAGAGACACAGAATCGTAATAGTGAATAAAAGGCAGAAAATCCTTGGAGTAAGAATCATATCCCAATTTATGGATATCACAGAAAACTTATCAATAGTCAAATAAGCATAGCAGAATCTGTTCAGTGCACATACATTCAGTGTGGACTAGAGAGCTGTGGAGGATCCTCAAATTTACTAAATTATGGAAGCAGATGAATGACTCCAGGTCTCCACCATGTCTGCTGGGTAGCAGTTGCCAGTCAGCAGTGATGTCGCTAAAAGACCCTGAAAGTGCAGATTGAAAGAAGTAGCAGGTGCCTGGCAACCCCTCTTCCACAGTACCTAACTCACGACCTGTAGTTAGAAGTATTATCTTTCCCTGAAGAACAATCTAGTTCCTGCCTAATAAGAGCATCACTTTACTGCTTGTTTACCTATGGGGTTAGTCACTTTTAACAACATTATGAAAATGTCTGATTAAAGGAACTGAATAAGAACAGATTTATTTTGGCTGAGAGCTTAAGAAGGTTAGTTGTACACCACAGCTGCTTGGCATGGAGACAGGGGAGGAAATGGTTGGTGGGTCATATCACAACCTGGGTAAGGATATGGATAGAGATAAAGGCTGGTACTCAGCTCACTGCCACCTTTTTCAATCTTTTTATTCAATCAGGATCCACATCCCATAGGATGGTGCCACCCACATTCAGGGTTGGTTTTCTCTCCTTAGGTAAAGCACTCTGCAAACACTCTTAAAGACATCACAAATTATGTCCCTTAGGAGATTCTGAATCCAGCATTTAACAAATGGAAAATAAACATCATGGGTGTCTGACCTCTTTGTGGCATGCATGAACCCTTGTGCTGAGCCTTCTCTTCATACTCTTTATTCCCATGGACACACATACAGGGACACACATACGTGGACACACATACGTGGACACACATACGTGGACACACATACGTGGACACACATACGTGGACACACATACCTGCATGTACGTATTCACACACACAAAGAAAGAGAGACAGATAGAAAGAGAGAGAAGAAGAAGAAAGAGAGAGAGAGAGAGAGAAAAGAAGAAAGAAAGAAAGAAAGAAAGAAAGAAGAAAGAAGAAAGAAAGAAAGAAAGAAAGAAAGAAAGAAAGAAATTAAAGGGAGAAAGAGAGAAAGAGAAAGGAAGAAGAAATGAAGAAAGAGCGAGAAAGAAAGAAAGAGAAAAAGGAAAGAAAGAAAGAAAGAAAGAAAGAAAGAAAGAAAGAAAGAAAGAAAGAAGAAAGAAAGAAAGAAAGAAAGAAAGGGGTTGGGGATTTAGCTCAGTGGGTTCGGTCCCCAGCACTGAAAAAGAAAAAGATAAAATTACAAAAAGACCAAAAAAACACAAGGGAACAAGAGAAAGAGAGAAAGAGAAAGAAAGAACAAAAGAGAGAGAAAGAAAAGAAAAGAAAGAAAGGAAGAAAGAAAGAAAGAAAGAAAGAAAGAAAGAAAGAAAGAAAGAAAGTTTTTTTAAAGGAAGCATAAATAAATAGGAACACCATACAGAAGAAGAAAGTGAGAGAGAGAGAGAGAGAGAGAGAGAGAAAGTAAAAGGGAGAGAGAAAAAGAGAAAGGGAGAAGAGATAAAGAGAGAGAGAAAGTGAGAAAAAGAGAAAGAGAGTGAGAAAGAGAGAAAGAAAAAAAGAAAGGTAGAAAAAAGATAGAAAGAGAAATGAAGAAAGAAAGAAAGAAAGAAAGAAAGAAAGAAAGAAAGAAAAAAAGAAAGAAAAAGAAAGAAGAAAGGTAGAAAGAAAAGTAGAAGGAAAGAGAAAGAGAGAGGAAGAAGAAAGAGAAGGGAAGAAAGGAAGAAAGAGAGAAAGAAAGAAAACAAGAAAGAAAGAAAGAGAGAGAGAGAGAGAAAGAAAGAAAGAAAGAAAGAAAGAAAGAAAGAAAGAAAAAAGAAAGAAAGAAAGAAAGAAAAAGGTTTTTTTAAATTTATTATTTATTCAATTGTGCGTGTATGCATGTGTGTGCGTGTGTGTGTGTGCGTGTGTGTGTGAACCACGGACGAATTCGGGAACCACCATGGACGCCTCCACCACCTCCTCGTTTACTCTGCCCAGGGATTCACAGGCTCTGCCCTACCAGGACCAGAAACGCAGCCCCCCCCCCTTCCGCCCAGCATCTATACGTGGGGTCTAGGATCTGAATTCAGGACCTTCTGCCTGCAAAGCAGAGGCTTAACCCCTGAGCCACCTCTCCAGCCCCAAGTTTTTTTTTTTTAAGGAAACATAGTGCAAACCAGATGGAATCAGTGGACCACATATATAAAAACAGGACAGAGTATGGCAGGGGAGGCTTAGGAGAAGAAGAGTTATAATGGGAAGAGGAGGGGGAAGGGATAGTGGATTAAGGTGTGTAAAACGTTATAACCTCATTATATTCATGTATAAAAATGCTACTGAATAGTAAAACAAAAAATAAAAAGCATTCTTCATTTAAAAAGCAGTGAATAGATCAGGTCTTTGAAAATAATTTCATTATTTTTTCCTAATTCTGACATGGAGATGCAGACTTTTTTTATTAACTGACTCTTGTTATAAACAGTAAAAAATCCCCCTTTGTTCCCCCCGCCCGCCTGCCTGCCCGAGAAGGAACTCTCTCTAGGTCAGTCCTCCATCCCAGGTGAGTTACCAGCCCCCAGGTCGCCTCTTGCCCCAGCTCCTCCCAACACCCAGGCTGCCTCTGGTTTGCCTGGCCCACGCCCTGGGACCGAGCCTCTTTGTTCCTCTAGCCCGCCTGCCCGCCCGACTGGGGCAGGACTTATTCTGGATCCTCCATCCCTGGAACCTGGGTGGGCCACTAAGCCAAGTCCCAGATCCCAGGTGAAGAGTTCTGCCATCACCATCAGACCCTCTGCCTCTCTGACCCACCGGGGACCCTCGCTTGTGGGTCAGACAAATCTCCCACCAAAACAGAATCCAAAGAAAACCCAAGTAAAGCTCTAAGAGACAAAGGCCATACATCTGAAGTCCTCTAAAATCATCCTATCACATGGGAGAGAGTCTTCAGATAAATAAACACCTTTTTGCCATCCTGCTCCTTTCAATTATTAATCACTTAGATTAACTTTTCCATAGAGCCACCCCCAAAACACATATAACTTCAGGGAATATACCACTCACCTTCACATATCACCAAGATACTAAATTGTAAAAGTGTACTACCATACTAATATTCACCCCCTGTCTACTTAACCTGACTTAACTGATGTACAAACAGCCTAATAGCCTCATCTAGGAAATAATACTAACAACAGACAAATGAACCCAACTACAAGGCAAGCACTAGTAATAACTGCCCAAGAGTAGTAATACCAACTAAATCAGTTCAGTCAAAAACACACAGAAACTGAAAGGTCTTAAGAGACAAAACGACAATGCCCAAGTCAAAGTGCACATCCATGAGAAACAAAACCTAGGAAGACAAATCTCCCACCAAAAGAATTAACCCCATAATGATGGATTCCAACCAGAACAAATTCACAGATAATAGCCAAGAAATCCAGACCCAAGGATAACGACTTTCAAAGTATGATCATTACCATGATTAATACTATGAAAGAGGTAATCTGAGAGGAGTTAAACAACTGCATCAACCACTTTGAACAGGAACACAACAGACACTTGGAGGAGTTGAGAAAAATAATTCAAGAAACAAAAATAGACATAGAGCAGTTAAAACAGTCTCAAGCAGTTTAAAGTCAAACTAAAAGACAAGTTACCTTCAACTCAAAACTCAACAGAGAGTCTTATCAGCAGAACTAATGAAGCAGAAAATAGAATTTCAGATCTTGAAGACAAAGTGGGAGAATTAAACAACTCAATGGAAGAGGTTCTTAAAGCCAAAAAGATACTTGAGAGGAATATTCAAGAGATATGGGACACCCTGAAGAAGCCTACCATGCACATTTATGGAATACCAGAGCAAGAATCCCAAAATACCACACCTGAGGAAATTTTTCAAATTATCATAAATGAAAACTTCCCTCAACTAAAGAATATAGAGGCCCATCCTAATATAAGAGGCATTCTGCACCCCAAACACATATGACCAAAATGGAAAATGGCCACGGCAAATAATAGTCAAAACATTCCACATTTAAGACAAAGAAAAGGTGCTGAGAGCTTCAAGGGAAAAAAAGTCACTTTTAAAGGTAAACTTATTAAAATAACAAATGACTTCTCAATGGAAACAGTAAAAACAAAAAGAGCTTGGAGAGATGTACTTCAAGTATTAAATGAGCAAAAATGTCAACCCAGACTAATATACCTGGCAAAACTATATGTCATGACTGAGGGAGAAAGAAAAGTTTTCCAGCACAAAGACAACTTGAAGACTTACATGTCTACCAAACCAGGCCTTCAAAAAATGCTAGAAATGATACTCAAGCTTGAAGAAAAAAACAAGCATATCTAGGAAGACAGAAAGGAAGTATAATACCACCAAAATCTAAATGTCAAACAATACACTTATAAAAGCCACTAAACATAAAAAATGTCCATCATTAAAAATAATTTCTCCATTAACATTAAATGTCAATGGTATTAACTCACCAATCAAGAGACACAGATTACAAACTTAGATTAAAAACCACAAACCATCAATCAGCTGCCTTCAGGAAACTCATCTCACCAAAAAAGATAGGCACATCCTAAAAATAAAAGGCTGGTCAAAAATTCTGCTAATGGAACTAGGAAACAGGCAGGGGTAGCAATTATGCTTTCGGACAAAGTATACTTCAAACCAAAAAAAATCATAAGAGACAGAGATGGATATTACATTTTAGTCACAGGTACAATTCATCAGGAAGACTTCACAATACTGAACATATATGCACCTAATATGGCCCCCCCCCACATTCATTAAGCAAACCCTACAACATGTAAAGCGAGAAATCAACGCCAAACAATAATTTTTGGGTATTTCAACACTGCCCTCTCAACATGGGATAGATCAACAGGTCAAAAGCTTAACAGAGACACTTTGGAACTCAACCAAACCCTTAAAGAAATGGACCTTACAGATCTCTATCGAACTTTTCATCTACGCACCAAAGAATACACATTTTTCTCAGCAGCACACGGAACTTTCTCAAAATAGATCACATATTGGACCACAAAATGAATCTCCACATATACAGGAAAGTGGAAATTCTAGCTTATACCCTATCAGACCACATGGTCTAAAGCTTGACATCCACAACACAACAAACAACAGAAAATACACTAACTCCTGGAAACTTAACACTATGATGCTGAATGAGAATTGGATTCAGGAAGAAATTAAAAAGGAAATTCAAGATTTCCTGAAAGCGAATAATAATGAAAATACAACTTACCAAAAATCTTTGGGACACAATGAAAGCTGTTCTAAGAGGTAAGTTCATAGCTCTTAATGCCTACATCAAAAAAATGGAAACATCAGAAATAAATAACTTAACAATGAAGGTTAAAGCTTTAGAGACACTAGAGCAATCTGATCCCAAAAGTAGTAGAAGAGAGGAGATTAACAAAATAAGGGGAGAAATATCCAAATTTGAGATTAGGAAACTGATACAGAGAATCAACCAGTCAAAAAGCTGGTTCTTTGAAAAAATCAGTAAGATTGATACACCCCTAGCTAAATTAACCAAAAGCAAGAGAGAAAAAACACAAATTAACAAAATTAGAAATGAAAATGGAGTTATCACTACAGATACCCAAGAAATTCAGAGTATTATAATGTCATATTTCAAAAACTTATACTCCATGAAATTTGATAACACAAAAGAAATGGATGAATTCCTAAGTAAGCACAACTTACTGAAATTGAATCAGGAAATTGTGAATTATTTAAATAGTCCTATAACACATGAGGAAATCGATGAAGTAATCCTGAATCTTCCCACCAAGAAATGTCCTGGGCCAGATGGGTTCAGCACAGAGTTCTACCAGACATTTAAGGAGCTAATAACACCAATATTCCTTAAACTGTTCCATCAAATAGCAAAGGAAGGAACATTGCCAGATTCTTTCTACGAAGCTAATATTGTTTTCATCCCAAAACATTATAAAGATACACTTAAAAAAGAAAACTATATAGGCCAATCTCTCTGATGAACACAGATGTAAAGATTCTCAACAAAGTCTTAGCAAATCGGATTCAAAAACATATCAAAAAGATCATTCATGGGGATCAAGTAGGCTTTATCCCCGGCACACAAGGTTGGTTCAACATACACAAATCAAAAAATCAGTGGACATAATCCACCATATAAACCAGTCTAAAATCCAAGACCACATGATGCTCTTGATAGATGCAGACAAAGCTTTTGACAAGATCTAACAGCCTTTTATGATAAAAACCCTAGAGACAGTTGGAATGGAAAGAACCTTTGTCAATATAATAAAAGCTGTCTACAACAAGCCCACAGCAAGGATTACACTCAATGGGGAAATCTCGAAGCATTCCCGCTAGACAAGGCTGTCCACTGTCACCACTTCTTTTCAATATTGTACTTGAAGTCTTAACTGAAGCCATAAGACAAGAAAGGGACATAAAAGGGATTCAAATCAGCAAGGAAGAAGAAAAGTTATCTCTATTTACTGATGACATGATTTTATACCTGAGTGATCCCAAAAACTCCACCAGGAAAGTCCTGGAACTAACACAGTAGTTCAGCAAGGTAGCAGGATACAAAATAAACATACAAAAATCAGTGGCCTTCTTATATGCCCAGAATGAAAGAAGTGAAAAAGCCCTGAGAGAAACAATCCCATTTACTTATTATAGCCCCTAAAAAAATGAAATACCTTTGTATAAACCTAACCAAGGATGTAAATGACCTTTACAATGAAAACTTTAAAACCCTAAAGAAAGAAATTGCAGAAGACACTGGAAGGTAGAAAGACCTCCCATGTTCCTGGATTGGCAGAATCAATATCATAAAAATGACCATCCTACCAAAGGCAATATACAGATTCAATGCTATACCAATTAAAATCCCAAATCAATTCTTTAAAGAAGTTCACCAAACAATCATATGGAGGCACAAAAGACCCAGGATAGCAAAAACGATCCTGAGTAACAGAAACACTGCTGGAGGTATCACCATACCAAACCTTAGTCCATACTACAAATCCATAGTTATAAAAACAGCCTGATCCTGGCTCCAAAATAGACACACAGATCAATGGATAAGGGTTGAAGACCCAGATATAAGCCTGCGCAACTACAGCTATTTGATCTTTGACAAAGGGACCCAACATAATCCAATGGAAAAAGAATAGCATCTTCAACAAATGGTCCTGGCAAAACTGGATCTCCACATGCAAAAGATTAAAACTGGACCCATACTTGTCACTACATACAAGACTTAATTCCAAATGGATCAAGGACCTCAATATAAGGCCAGAGACTATAACTTCTTTAAGAATGGCCAGACAGCTCACCAGAGTAGTTGTATGAGCCTGCATTCCCACCAGCAATGTAGGAGAGTTCCCCTCTCTCCATATCCTCTTCGTTAAAAGGGTAGGGAACTCCCTGGAGCTGATTGGACTAGGCCAACAGTTCCTAATTGGAAATCTAATAGCGCAGTCAATACAACCAACACTCAACATATGGGATCTTATGAAATTAAAGAGCTTCTGTTCAGATAAAGAGATTGTAACTAGAGCACAAAGGCAACCCACAGAATGGGAGAAAATATTCACTAACCATATATCTGATAGAGTTCTATTATCCAGAGTGCACAAAGAACTTAGAAAACTAAACACCAAAGAAAAAGATGAGCCAATTAAAAAATGAGCCTTGGAACTTAAAAGAAACTTTACCAAGGACAATATTAAAATGTCTAACAAATATCTTTAAAAAAGCTCCACATCCTTAGCCATCAGGGAAATGCCAATCAAAACCTTCCTGAGATATCATCTCACCCCGGTCAGGATGGCAAAAATCCACAATACAAGCAACACCAAATGCTGGAGAGGATATGGAGAGAGGGGAACTCTGCTACATTGCTGGTGGGAATGCAGGCTCATACAACCACTCTGGTGAGCTGTCTGGCCATTCTTAAAGAAGTTAAAGATTGAAATGTCATATGACCCAGCTATTCTACCTTTGGGAATAACCCCCCCCATACAGCAAAAATTCACCTCGATAGCACAAGCACGACCATTATCATAGCAGCACTGTTTACAATAACAAAGTCATGGAATCAACTCAAATGTCCAACAGTTGGCGAGTGAATAAAAAAAATGTGGTAAATTTATACAATGGAATACTACTCGGCCATCAAAAATGATGAATTAATGAAATTTGCCAGGAAATGGATGTAATTAGAAACAATTATATTGAGTGAACTATCCCAGACATAGAAAATTAAGTGCCGTATGTACTTCCTAATAAGTAGATCCTAGTACCAAACCCACTTAGAGACACAGTGAAAGATAAATCTCTGTAATACCTACAGTACTTCAAAGATTATAAACAGGAGAGAAGGGGAAGGAGGGCCCCACCAGAAACAAGGAGAGATGGGTTCATGCTACAGCAGAGAAAATAAGCCACCATCAAGGACTGCAAGTAATTAATGAGACATCTGGTTAAGCTCACAGACTGTCCTTCCTGGTCACTTGCAACTGATGGGGTATGGTCTTACCAGAAAGGGAGGGGATACAGTCTGGCAGATAGAAGGTAACCATTTTGCAATGGGAGACTGACCCACCCCTCACCGCAGTCTCCTACTCTTATTCCACTTATTCTACTCTACCTTTGAATCTATCTTTATAATAAGACTCTGTTTTAACAGCTTTTTGTCGCTGGAAGGGGATGACATCCAATACCCATCAGGATGGAGCCAAGGGACATTGCAAAAGCAGCAAAACTGAAAAAAAAATTAACAAACCATAATTCAGAACATCAGAGACTCTATATCAACCACCTGGAATCAGGCCTGCCTAATCTCTCCCATCCTGAAGTTCAGGGAAATTTGCGGAAGAGGGAGCTGTAAGATTGTAAGAGCACAAGGATGGGAGGAGTCATGATATGCAAGATACTCCACACAAGTTAGGGCTGAAGCAATTATAATAGGACTCTGCATGATCTGCGCAATGACCAACATATCATTGACCCCTCAAAATCTAGCATAGACTAAAAGCACTGGTATCCTTAGAAGCAAGGGATTAATAGTCACAATAGTGTTCCTATACTTAAGGGAACACAAGAAAGAGTTCTAGGAAAGGCCTCGTCAGAGAGGAGGACGTAAAGGAAAGTTTGATATACACACTAAAGAATGTTTCGGAGATGCGGGGAGGGGGCACTGGGAGAAAGGGAGGGAGAGGGGGAAAGGAAGGGGAAAAGTGGGGAGGGAGCAGGGAGGTCCAGAGAGGGGTGGAGGGAGGGAGAGGACGGGGTACTTATTACATTTGTATGCGCGTAAAAATGAAAGAAAGAAAAGAAAGAAAGAAAGAAAGAAAGAAAGAAAGAAAGAAAGAAAGAAAGAAAGAAAGAAAGAAAGAAAGAAAGAAGAAGAAAAGAAAGAAAGAAAGAAAGAAAGAGAGAGAAAGAGAAAAAGAAAGAAATCCCCTCAAAATTAAAAAAATAATGATTCATTAAGATGATTCATTCCCCAGTCCCTAAATATATAATCTCTAAGCACCTTAGTCTGGGAAATTCCGCTGTTTACCTAGGGCTTGGTGCAGGATCTTTGAACTCTATGAGTTGATAAAAACGAGGTTACTTGATTACCTACTTCAGCAATAAAATTTTGCAGGACTGCCTTAGTGGAGAAAATGTGTTTTTTCCCCTTCTTCCTAGTTTTCCTTTCTGTTTTCCTACTTTGTCCAATCAGATCCCACCTAATTGGCCTTATATTGTGAATACTTATGTACTAGTAGTCAGTTTGGGAACTTTAAAATATACCTATTTTAAGGGACAAATTTCACTTCATATATCTATTAGCAAACTCACACTTAAAAGTGGATCCTCAGCCATGCTATGAAAAAAATTCTCACTGATAAACATTCAATGTGTTTGGGTAAATAAATCCTGACAAGTTTTGGAAATTGATGATACGTTCATAGATTTCACTATTAAAGCATGGTGAGGACAACGGGCATAAACCATAATATCTGCTCGCGTGACTTGTGCTTCAGCTACAGACTGTGTTTTCCTGCATTAGATCTCCAATCCTAACCTCTTTCCTAAGTTTCTAGAATCTTTCTTAGCAGCTCACTGAGCATTTTCAGTCATGCCCAAAGCTAAATTCGCCATCTTCTCCTCAAACTACTCTTCTTTCATTTCACACTTTCTACAAGGATCAAAAGTATATATGATGTATTTCGACTTATTAACCATTTTATACATGAAAACTATGAATTTAGGTCACTCACATGCCATATTATGCAATCCTGTTTCTCTTCCTTCTCATGGAAAAATCTGTTCCCAGTGAGACTTCTTTTGACTTCCATTCATTTATGTGTGTGGTGCACCTATCTTCATTGTGTTGCCTGAACAGGTGTGAGTCTAAGATTCTAAAAGAGGAGTTTTAATTACAGCTGGGCTTCCCTTCTTCTGCAAGCACCTTTCTTCCTCCATCATTCAAGCAATGGCAACTTGGTGGATGGTTCCTCAAATACACCCCATGTTTTCCGTTCCTCTTCCCCCCAATTTCACAACGCCTTCTCCTAAAACATATTAGGAATAATTTTAGGATTAGAGATGCAGTAGTTAAGACAATGTTTATGACCTTTAATATGTCATTTGTTATGAATTAACTTTTAATTTGTTATGAATTAATTAACTGATATTTTGTTTACTTATAGGTATACCTTAATTGATGCTGTGTCTCCATTCTTCATCATATGAAGAAGGTTATGCTAGAATGAACTAAGATCTTTATATCTAAAGTTGAAATGAATTTACTTTCTTATAATATCAGTGTGTTTTTATTGTTCCATTTCCTCTCCACTTTTACTACATAAGAAAAAGGATTGAGGAGACAATGCTAAGGCTAAGTGTTTGCCATTCTAACAAGAGGTCTAGAGTTCTCATTTCCAGTATTCCACATAAAATTTCCAGTAGTTAGAGCAGTCTGCCTGTAATTACAGCTCAAGAAAATAGAGACAAACAATCCCCAGAACAGGCTGACTAGCAAGATTAACCCTATCAATGAGCTCTGGGTTTGGTCAAAGCTCCAACCTTAAAGAAAAAAGAGGAGGAAGACCTGTACAGGATGATTCCTGATATCATTCTTGGGCCTCCCTATGTACATGCACACACCTGCACATGCAATATGTGTGTATTATCTGCATATGAACAGTTAATTAAGTAGATTAAGAAGGTTGGAGGATCTTAGAATAAAAACCGAAGATAAACATTTTCTAAAATATGGAGGACTTTAGACAAACCCTAGGAGACAAGAACACAAAGAAGTAGAATTCCAAATTTTTTTAAAAATTTTTTACCTAGATATACAAGCTCAATGGGTAAGTACCTTTACTCCCACTCCATCACCCTCCCTCTCGTCCTTCCTTCCTCCTTTTGTCCCCCCCATCTTGCTCTCCCCTCCATTCCTCTGTCTTACTCTGTCCCCTTTCCTCCCTCCCTCCCCTCTCTTGGTGTTTACCTCCTGCTCCCTCCCACCCTCTAGAACATCTATCTGCTTATATGGCACTGAATTTCCCTCTGAGTCAGCTGCACTAGTGAGGGTTCAGGATTCTGTGGCATACCTTGTGACCCCTTCTTGGGTTGTCCACTAATATGGGAACTCTATTATATCTGTCTAACCCTTTGCCTCTAAGGATCCTACTGCCTGAAGCTATCTCCCCTGAGATCCTTGCTAGTCTATTGGGGGTTTGTTGACATGTCAGCCACTGTGCAGGTCAGGTAAGATCCAATCACATTGTAGTGAGATCCTGGCTGCCACAGCACAGATATGAGGGGAGTATCTTGTCCATATATGGATCTCCCCATCTTGAGATTCTTACAATCATTCTGCCTCCTCTTCTGCAATGTTCCCTGAGCATTAGGATGGGGAGAGATTTGGCTGGTCTGATTCCTTGTGAACATTGTAGGGTCTTTGGTATTCTGAATTGTGGTTGGTTGCTGTTTTCAGTTTTGCTGTTTCTAAACTTCCCATGGCTGTATCCTGCTTGGGTGTTGAGGTTATCTTCTAACCAAAGATAAAAAGGCTGTTTAACAGAAAGTCTTAATATAAGAAGAGGTTTGAAAGTAGAGGGAAGAATAGGAGTAGGACACAGTAGTGAGTGGGGTCAGTCTCTCAGTTGTCAGTTGGCTGCCATGTAGCTGCCAGGTCCTGTCCCCTCCATGACTGGGGCATATGCCCAGCTCTTTAAGCCTGTCCAATCCTAAGTGAACAGAAGGGGAACTGGGAGTGAGCTGTGTCAGATGTCTCCCTGCTTACAGGCTGTTCATGACTGTGGCCTCATTACTCTATTGAACTGTCCCTTCTTAGTTATAATTCTTTGTGGTTGCAATGGGTGTTACTGACATTTACCTTTAAGTATGTCATTATGAGAGTTTGGAACTAGGGTCCATTTATGAGAGAGAACATGAGGCATCTAAATTTCTGTGTCTAGAATACTTTGCTCAGTATAATTTATTCTAATATTATCCATTTACTAGCAAATTTCATTAATTCATTAAATCAAAATTCATTAATTTTGATGGCTGAGTAGTATTCCATTGTATAAATGTACCACATTTTCCTTAACCATTCATCAACTGTTGGGCTTTTGGGTTGATTCCATGACTTTGCTATTGTAAATAGTGCTGCAGTGAACATGGTTGTACTTGTGTCACTGTAGTGAAATGATATATTTGGGAGAATTATTCCCAGTAGTGGCATAACAGGGTCATGTGGCATTTCAATCCTTACCTTTTTTAGAAACAGCCATACTGATATCTTTAATTTCATAAGATCCCATTTGCTGAGTGTTGGTTCTAGTGTCTATGCATTTGGGGTTCTGTTTAGAAAATATTGGTCTACCTCAATCTGCTTGAGGGAATTCCCCAATGTTTTTACTAATGGTTTTTATAGTCTCTGGCCTAATATTAAGGTCCTTTATCTATTTAGAGTGGATTTTTGTGCATGGTAACAATATGGGTCCAATTTCAATATTCTGCATGTGGACATCCAGTTTTGCCAGAATCACTTGTTGAAGAGGTTGTTATTTTTCCATTAAGATTTTTTGGCCCCTATGTTAAAAATCAGACAAATTAATTGTAAGGGCTTATTTTTGGGTCTTCCACCCTATCCATTCATTTATGTGTCTATTTTGGAGCCAGTACCAGGCTGTTTCTAATACTATGGATTTGTAGTATAGATTCAGGTTTGGTATGGTGATATCTCTAGGCAAGAATATCCAAAATAAGAAATAAGTCTTGCCACTTTCACAAGGCAGAAACTTAAGATGTTAAGATCTGATAGGGAGAACTTTATACTAATTAGATGAACAGAATTCCTTTTTATTTAAAGAGGAAGTTATCCCAAAGAGAACTTTCATAAAGTGTACTAGCATTAAACCTTTTTCTGATCAAGATTTTCTATTAAAAATTTAAACCAAAATACTGTAAAAGTCATGTATTTTACCTTCAGAGAATGTCCTGGCATGACATCAATGACTGTACTTGGGAAGCAAGAGCAAGATCTCAAAATAAGTCCATGGTGAGGAGACCAGGAGTTAAGGTCAAAGATAAGTTATGAAACAAAAACATATTTGATGTCTCAGTGGTCAAATCTTCAGGATAAAAGCTCCAAAGGTCTTAAGAATTGATGCTGGGGTTTGATGAATACTGAAGTTGGACACTCTAAGGTCAAGATTACAAATTTGTTGACCCTGACAGATGATTGAGAGCACCATTCTGTAATTAGAAGAGGTGATAAGTCATAATGGCTACTGAAAGATATGGGATTTAAAGAGTTCATGGTGTGGGTCAAATTAAGATCTAAGAACCATTGATGCAGCCTGGGCAATACTCAGATTAGCTGAGACCCAGTTATGTGGAGTTAATAAAGATTATTTTCCCTAAAAAATCAACAATATTGTCAACTCAAACTATTCTCTCCTTTTCTTATGAAGTAGCACATCTCCTATAAAACAAGCAGTCCCTCAGACTCACATTTTTATTTTCAAGTAAAGAAAAATTTAAAAAGTAGATATAACCATGAAGAATGTGAAAATAGAAATATTAATCATAACTATTTTTCTATCTTCGCAATGTATGGATGGACATTTTAAAGACTGAAATGGTTAAGTTGCAAGAAGCAATTTTTCATAAATTGGGTATTAGTAGGCTATTTTTTCCACTCTCCTAGTATCAGATTAAAAACTACTTAAAGCAAGTGCTTTTGATATAATAGGAAGAACATTGCTGTCCAACAAGTATTTGATCATCAAGTGCACGTGGCTCACCCCTACTTTGTTATCTGCCCCTCAGTGAGACAATCACTTCCTGATTCAGCAGAGGTAGTCAACCGGAAGGAAACTTGGTCTTTGACTGATTGAGTGCACAAATGCTTTTGTGTGCCTGATCTGAACTCATCATTAAGTATTCTGGGAAGAATGTAATAACCACAATGTTCTGATCTATGTCCTGCCCCGCTCTTTTCACAGTGCAGATACAGGAACTTGAAACCTCTCACTACTGCTGAAAATACTAGAATCACGCATCTTCTGCTTCCTGTATTAACAGCCAAAGCTCTGTGGTCAAAACCTTTTCAAATGTGCACAGCCATCTATGTTCATACCTCTATGTCTGATTTCTGTGTGGCAGCTGGGGACCAGAGCTCACTGGGGCTGTTTATCTTGTATAGCAAGTCCTTATCTGCCAATCATCTCCACAGCCCAGGCATAATTTTTATATTCTAAAATCAGTACGAAATTTTTAAGCAACTTTATTTTGACAATTACTATATGTCATCAATCACCCAGTAGGAGATTATCTACCCAACAGAGTACTCATTAGGCCTGTTGAACATGCCTAATGGCAGGAGGTAATGTTGCTATCCTTGAGTATAAGCATCTCTCTGGAATTCCTTACCTATTTTTAATACAGACTTCATTGAGTGAACTGAGTGAAGATTAATAGTATGTCTCATGACATTATTGTTATTTCAGTAAATGGTTAAAGTAGCTTTTGATAAAACTCTCCTTTCCCCCCTTCATTTCTACAGAAAGTAAGAATCTAGCCTTAATGTACTAGAAGCAATTTTACTGGTCCTCCAAATTTATTTCTTGCTACAGTCCAATAAAACATAAAACAAATTAATATTTGGTCTCTGGTGTTCTTTAATAAGAAATACAATCAGCCAGGAAGAACTATGTAAGTGGGACTTTGAGAGGAAAAGAGTATTTGCTCTTTTACAATTTGCTACTGTTTGCATAATTTGCTATAATTATGTAGCTGAATCCAAATTGAGTAACTCTGGAACCTTTTCAAGACATGACTTCAGGTTTGTCACACACCCCAGCTACATGAATTGCTCTTGGTGATTTTCTAGGTTTTATATCCATGGCATCTCAAAAGCTGTTAGTGAGAAGAAATAATTAAAGTAATAATCTTTCAATTTTTCCAATGTTCCATAAGTATATGTGTATAGGTGTATAGGTATAATGGTGCATGCAGTATGTATGTGTGTGTGTGTGTGTGTGTGTGTGTGTGGTTTTTTTTTGTATGTGGGCACATGTGTGTATGTACATGACTGGTCATGAGTTTGGAAGCCTGATATTGAGGCTGGGAGTCTAATTAAACCCAGAGCTCACTGTTGGATGAAGGGGCTATTATATCTGACCTGCTTTCTTTGGAAATCCCAGACGTTGCCTACTGTAATAGGAAGATTGTTATAATCTGACATTTTAAATGGGATCTAGAGATCTTAACTGTGGTGACCATAATATGCCCACTGAACCATCTCTTCAGCTCTAAAGTAACATTCTTGTGTTACAGAAAAAACTAACCAAAGATCTTATTTATGCAGCTAGTCCAAGGGAACTCTGAGAATTGGCATATGTAATGATATACTGGAACTATTATTGTATTGTTTAGACAAACATTGACTGCCAGTGATGCATTGGAAATTTGTTGCAATGCTGTGTTTTAAAAGTTGAACGGTAAGAACTTTCCTGGTTTAAGACTAAGCTGAAAGTCATTACCAATGATTATCATGGCTTGAGTATGACTGCACATTAGTGCAGGGCTCACGATAAATATGCCAGACTGTTGTTATGTGTGTGTGTTTTTTTTTTCACCAGATGCCATGTCAATGGAGCTTGGTGAAAGTCAAAGATGTTTCATTTCCAGTGACTTTGGTGATCCTTGGTTCCTGGTGCATTCATTTTTCTGTCAAGTAATTGAGTGAATTGGAGAAGCATGTGCAATCCCATGTTTTACCCCCAGGACTGATTTTGTTCCATATGTTTCAACATCTTAGCTTTTGGTAGAAACATGAGACAGTGGATCATGAATGTGTGTGTGTGTGTGTGTGTGTGTGTGTGTGTGTGTGTGTGAGAGAGAGAGAGAGAGAGAGAGAGAGAGACAGAGACAGAGACAGAGAGACAGAGACAGAGAGAGAAAGAGAAACAGGAATAAACAGGAAGACGGAGACAGAAAAATAGTATTGGAAAGACACTTGAAAAAAGGAAAAATATGAGAATTATGAAGGTAATATTTAATTCTCTTCAGTGAATAGTGAACACTTCAAATAATTTAAAAGAAAAATGTGACAATTATAAAAATAACATTTAATTCTCTACAGTGAATAGCAAACACTACAGAAATTTGTTCTTTTAAAAAATGATGTTTTAAGTATTGACTAGAATACCTGTAACCACTTCCTTAATATCCCCAAATAATGCTACCAGTCTCTAAGCAGATGAATATTGTGTGTGTGCTTGTAAGTGTGTGTGTGTGTATGTGTGCAAACCTTTATATGTGTGGTTAGTGCTCTATGTTTCAATCCCAAGGAAGTAGTCACCCAAACACTGAATATTTTTTTTCTCTCTCTTTGTGTGTGTGTGTGTGTGTGTGTTTGTACACAAGACAGCATTTAAATTGACATTGAATATTATTATAATGTTCCCTAGATTTACATAAATGAATACTAGGAAAAACTGAATGTCAGGTGATATTCAGATCTAAATGAAGAAGTTGGAATTTTAAATAAGAGTCTTAGTGTTTACTGTAAGGTTTCTGTATTATCTTATCCCCTTCCCCTTGGCTTTTTCATATTATATTTATATACAAAATCTATACTATAGATACTATACCTGTTACATAAAATTTAACTGCAATAATACAGTAGTGAAGCAATCACATAAGAATATGTAGAGTTCTGTCCAACCAAAGTTTATAATTTTATTAGGCAGACAAGACAAATGGTTAGGAACTATTCACTAGTTTGGTTTACCTAAAGTTAGCAAGTTCACATTGAGCAGAAATGTGGGAGACAAGTCTAACTAGACATGTAGTGATGTGATTTCAAGTTTTAGACAGCCATAGTGATAAATCGTTAATGAGAAATACCAGGCATTCAAAACTGATGAATCTGACATACTTGCTATATTGCATGCCAGGAGTTACACTACTGGACTTGCATCCAAATCTATTTGTTTCACATATTTGTTATATGTATATTTTCATGAAAAAACGTCTTTGCCAGCTTAAGACCTCTGTCACTGTGATGAATTAAGACGAGCATCATAATGCTGCTGTGGATGGTATGAGCTGATGGGAGGTAGGAAGAAAGTACTCAATGAAGATGATTGCTGCTGCTGCTGCTGCTGCTGCTGAGGATGATGATGGTAATCACTAACTTTACATGAACCATTAGACTGAAGTCTTGTACTTGATTGCATGTAACTCGATTAAAAATAGATTCCAAGAAGGATGAGTGAAGGTCAATAGTCATTCAAGCAATTAGATTCTGGTTTGTCTTCTGTTGTTGATAATAACACAGGACTGAAAACAACAACAAATCATAATTCAGAAAACTAAAGACCTTATATTATTCATTTGGAACCAGTCAAATCTCTCTCCCCATCCTAAAACTCAGGGAACCTTGCAAAAGAGGTGGTAGCAAGATTGTAAGAGCCTAAAGATGGGAAGGACCAAAGATATGCAAGATACTCCACACAAGTTAGGGCTACAGCAGCCAGAATTGGACTTTTCCTGACCTGCACAATGACTGACATGCCAACAATCCCCCCAATGTCTATCATGGATCACAGGGGAGAAGACTCCAGGCAGTAGGATCCTTAGAGGAAAGAGATTAACAGTCATAATTTAGTTCCCATATTAATGAGAAGCCCAAGAAGGGGCTCTGGGCTATGCCACTAAGTCCTTAACTCCTCACTAGGCTGGAGGACTCAGGTGGAGGTTTGTCATTCATAAGAAAGGATACTCCAGGGGATGGGAGAGAAGAAGGGGGAGGCACCAAGAGAGGGGGAGGGAGGGAGGGGTTAAAAGGAAGGAGGGAAGAGGGGAGAGTGCAATGGGGGATGAATGGGAAGAGGAAGAAGAGGGAGAGGACAGGGGCACCTACTAGCTTGTGTGATTAAGAAAAAACAAATACAGCAGAAAAAATAAAATAAACAAATAAAAATAAAAATCTTTGACAGATTAAAAAAAAGAATACAGAACCAAGCACTTTAGGTTAATAAGGGGTTTATTCTTGGCTTACATTTTCGAGCTTTAGCGCCTCAACATGGCAGGAGAGTTCACCCAGGAGCTGAGAGACCTGGTAATACCATACTCACAGGAGAAACTGAGAGAGGGACATACTTTCTAAATTGCCAGGCTGGCAAAATGCAGAATCAGCTTTCTCCATCAAATCTAACCTCCCAGGGAATAGTCCCACCAACTATGGGTTCTTTTTTTCCAGATCAGTTAGGTAATCTCTTGCTTAGGGCTTGAATTGGCTAAATAATTCTTCATAGAGGTGTCCAATGGCTTAGCCTTCCATCACCAAGTTTACAACTGTAACTAGCAGCCACAAGTTACATTCTTTTCCCAGCGTGAGAAATCCCTGGGCGATCTTCTTGAAGAACTCCTGGATCTTCTTGAAGCTGTGCAATGTATCTTAATCAAAAACAAAATTAGAATCATCCTCTTATTCTCTATTGGCATTGCTTAGAAGAAACTTCCCACAGAGATCCACCTCTCTACTAGATTCAGGGGTCCACATGTGCCACAGTACAATAGACATGTACTCTGTGAAACCTCCAGATGTCAAATCATGAGCCCACGTCACGGAGCCTTTATGTGGGAGGGACTGTCCCCACAGATCCTCCATACCAGCATCAAGCAGAGGCTGAGGGCATCCATGTGCCATGCTGAATTCATTTACACTACACCAGATGAACATCAGTTCTGCATCCGCTCATAACTTAGATAAATACAACAAGAAAATAACTGCTATTGTTTTTTTCTGAAATTAATTTGATGTTTGGCAACTTCTCTCTGAGCATCTGTCAACTGTATGAGGTCGCCAGGGGACCTGGCCATATCAGTGATGTACGCAAGTGGGGTCCCATCATCTTGCTCAAGAGTAGTATTTGGGCCTTCACGGGGCTGCAGAGGATCAAGCTGCTATGTATAGATAGCTAAACTGCTCCAAGGGTCTCGAGCGATATGACCTCTGTCTTCAATGCTCACATTCAAGAAGTGTGGAGAGCTTGGGACCTCACAGGCCACCAGCATGTTCGACTATGAGAACAAGTCAGGGGTGCCTGAGGACGGAGTTAGAGCTGTGAGATCTGGCGATTGTTAATCATGACTTTAGACAAAATGCTTCACAGACAGCAGCTTGGGGAGGGAAGCTTTTTGCGTGTAACTCGACATTTGAGGAAACAGAGTCCTTCACAGCAGGAAAGCTAAAGACAATAGGAAGCCGGAGAAACTGGTGACAGTGGTGACAGTCCAGGAGGGAGCCGCAGACTCTTAAACCCAATTCATTTTCTCCCTTTTCTTTGTATTCTTCTTTAGTCCATGGACAATTCAAGTGGGGTCTTTATATAACTACTGCACCTCCCGCTCTGTTTTCTATTTCTACCCTGTTGTAAACCCAGGAAACAAACTGGAACTGTTTCCTTTGAAAACCTTTGGAAGTATCCAGAGAGGCCCCATACATTAGCCTCAGGGAGAACAGGGGGGTACCACCCACCTGCAATGGGCCGGGACAAGAAGCTGGGAAGCCCACCTAATCTACTCTGCTTGCTGGT